>CM048747.1:247961770-249226770 GCA_026315105.1 Locusta migratoria | reverse complement strand
GATGAGACAACTGTACTCAGACGTGCCCACGGGGGGGGGGGGTGTCAAGACAAATACTGCGTCATTGAAATTTCTATTGTGGGGGGGGGTGAATAATGAGTACTTTTGGCCAGCCTGGGGAGGGGGGGCTTTAGAAATCAATTTACAAAAAGTGAAATAAAAATAAACCAAAATTTATACACAAAATGGACTTATTTTTTGTATCCACAACCTTGTGTGTGTTAGGGGAGGGGAGGGATTGGATCGTAGTTTGGGGAGGTGGAGGGTAGGGAAGTAGTGTGTCATTGGCCAAAGGGGTTTACGTTTCATTTACATTTACTCATGATAGGTGTACAACTTAGAAAAACGGTTTAACTCATCACTTAACATGAGGGTAATTACCAAGGGTTGGTAATGCAGCAACCGCAGGATGATCTTCAAAACACGAGACAATTTAAACAAAACGTTGATATTTGAACGTGGCTTTCTATTTATTTGCAGTTGAAATAAGCCATGTTACGAGTATTTGTTAATCCACATCAGAGTCTGTTAATGTGCTGTTACTCATTATTCTACAAACAGAATTCATTTAATTCGAAGCACCAAGCAAGACGCACGACTGAAAGGATCTTCGTGGAGCACCGGTGGATACAAATGCGAAGGCATAAATCTTTGAGTTCGCTCAACACTAGAAGCAGCAGGCGTCTGTAAAAGGAATTGCTAGCACACTGGAACATCATCATCGGGTACGAAAACCTGTTTGCCACGCGCAGGGATTCGTAATCTGTTAGAACGAGGAAATCTTACACTTCACAATAAAAATATTCTTCTTTTGTGTGTCCATGATGTCATAATTATGAATGGCAGTGCTTGTTCGTCTATGCGATTTTTGTCAACAGACGCATTTCGTTTAATGACAGTAAAACATCTTCAGTAGTCTGTAATAATAGAAATCTACAGATTGTTTTGTTTTTAAATCGAAAACAGTTCGTAAATTATTATTCTTATTATTATATTTATTGGGGGTTGAGTTGTGGGGAAGAAATGACTGAATTGTGGTTGGATATGGTAAGGTGGGACGTGAAGTGAGATGGAAGGCAAAAGTGATGGAGAGGAAGTGGGGTGGAGGTTGGTAGAGATGAGATATTTGTCAGTTGGCTTTTATTAAATAATTAAGGTACTGTATATTCATTGTGGAGAAGTTCAGTAATATTGAAACTTCTGGGTGGTGGTAATGTAAGTAGAGAATGAGAATATGTGTGTGTGTGTGTGTGTGTGTGTGTGTGTGTGTGTGTGTGTGTGTGTGTGGTTCGGGAGGGGGGGGGAGATTTGGGACTTGTGTTTTTTGTTGAATCTATTATGTGATGTGGGGTAAGAGTGAGGAGAACGAGGTTGAGCGGTTTTTAGCGGGGAGTGAATGAGTTTGCGAGTTTTATTTCCATATGTGTGTGACATGTTCGGAGAGTCTCATGTTTAGCGGAGAGGTGGGTATGTGATTTTATTTGACATTAGCTGTGGAGTGTTGATATTGAGATGTGGAATGAGATGTGGAAGTAGAGTGAGATAGATAGGGGCACGAAGGGGAGAGTTTTATGGGATTTTTTTTCTATTGCCCCCTACAGTTCGCCGACGAATACACAGATGCAAACCATCCATCATTCTCACAGTTTATGGAACATCATCAAAATACTTACATAAATATTTGCGCTTCACAGTAAATTCTCAAAACGCGTCCTTTTACTCATCGCGTGAAGTTCGTGAAATGATATGCGTTGCCATGATGCGATTTCGGAGTAAATCAGAGCCACCTAGGTGTCAATGACGTAAGCCTTTACGACGTTCTCGTCAACCATCACGCCATGTAGTTGGCGCGCAATGTAAACAGCGATAGGCGATATATCCGTTTTAATAAGCGCAAACTGCCAAGAAACTTGACTGCTTAAAGTTTATGGACTCTGCTTGAAGGCACTGCCTTAGGCATTTGATGTACATTAACAAATGTATTAGAATTATGTTGCAATAGATGTTGTTATGGTCTTCAGTCCGGAGACTGGTTTGATGCAGCTCTCCACCCTACTCTATCCTGAGCAAGCCTTTTCATCTCCTCATAAGAACGGCAACCCACATCCACTTGAATCTGCTTACTATACGCATTTCTTGGTCTCCCTCTGCGATTTTTACCCCACACACTTCCCTCCAATGCTAAATTTACGATTCCCCGATGTCTAAGAACGTGTCCTACCAAGCGATCCCTTCTTTTAGTCAGGGTATGCCAAAAATTCCTTTTCTCGCCAATTCTGTTCAGTACCTCTTCATTAGTTATGCGATCTACCCACCTAATCTTCAGCATTCTTCTGTAGCACCACATTTCAAAAGCCTATATTCTCTTCCTGTCCGCACTGCTTATCGTCCATGGTTTCACTCCCGTACAAGGCAACACTTCACACAAATGGCTTCAGAAAGGGCTTCCTTGCACTTAATTTAATATTCGATGTTAACAATTTTCTCTTTTTCAAAAATGCTTTTCTTCCCATTGCCATTCTGCATTTTATATCCTTTGTACTGCGACCATTGCATGTTACTTTACTACCCAAGTAACAAAACTCATCTACCACCTTCATTGTTTCGTTACCTAATCTAATTCCTTCAGCATCGCCCGACTTTCTAAGACCGCATTCCATTATCTTTGTTTTGCTCTTGTTAATGTTCATTTTATACGCTCTCGTCAACACACTGTCCATTCCATTCAACTGCTCTTCCAGGTCCTTTGCTGTCTCTGACAGAATTACAATGTCATCAGCAAAACGTAATGTTTTTTTCCCCCCACCCTGAACTTTAATCCCTATTCCAAATTTTTCCTTGCTTTCCGCAATAGATGTATTGGGTGTTATTTATTTCTTTTTTTTCCTATTAAAAAAGAAAAAGTCTTGAAAGCGAGATGCGTCTTATACGCCAATTCGTCTTATATGCCGACAAATAAGGTAACTTGCCCAAAGCTCACTCCGTTAAAGACAGAGTAAATTGAGCAATTTGGAGCCAACCGGCGTTGGTAAGAGGCGGCATGGCGACGTTACTTAAGCTGGTGTGTAGAGGATGGGCATGGAGCGCACGTCCAGTCAGCCAGCCAGCGGGTCAATGCTGCGCCCAAGGCTGCTGCTACCGCTGTCCAAGAGGACGCGCAGGAAAATGCCGCTGTGATTCAACCCTTTCCTGCCCTACGGGACTTGGGTCCCTGCCCATTTACAGTTTCATAACAAGAAAATATGTGACTTGTGTTCCTGACAGGACCTAGGGTCCCTCTGATGTATCATACCAAACTCACGCTGGCAGAGATTATTCAGTATCGCTGCTCACAGACAGCAGTAAACAACGGGCTGTTTAACGTCTGTGTGCATGCTTTCGTCAGGCGAGTTTTGCTGACACCAAAAGACACTGTTGCGTGTTCTCACGTTGGTAATATGGTTTTGTATTGTTTTAGCTAATGGAAACAGATATTATTCAAGGAACAGAGCTCTTTTTACTTATATAGCGTTCAAAACTGAGCCTGGGAGTTCGTAGTACCTGACAGTGTGTCAAAGGCTTTTTTGCATTTTATTTTTGTAGTTGTCTTTGTTGCTAGGTATCAGTTAATAAATGGTTGTGGTTTTGTTTTCATTTGTTTACGAATTACGAAATATGAATACGATTCAGGGATTACTACAGACTGATTTTTTTTTTTAAGTTAGTGGCAGGACAAAGTAGTAAGTAGCGGGTTGTAAAGTAAGATTGAAGAAAAAAGGGAGGGGCAGCAGGTGGAATGGTAGTTCGGGAGGGGAGAAGTTTGAAAGTTGGCTTTTATTAAATATATACATAAATTAAACTACTGTGCATTAATTGGTTATATATAAACAGAAACTCACCACCCAGAATTTCAATATTACTTCTTCACTGAAATTTCAACATTATATATATAATTAGTGAAAAAGTAATATTGAAATTCTGGGTGGAGAGTGTTTCTGTGTGGGGAAGAGGGAGTTGCTAATGCGGGAGAAATTGGGAGTTGTGTTTCTAGTAGACTCTATTAGTCTATGTGATGTGGGGTAACAGAGGAGAATGAGGTTGAGTGGTTAGCGGGGAGCGGACAGGATTGGGAGTTTTATTTCAATATGGGTGACATGTTCAGAGGGTCTCATGTTACCTACAGCGTATTTCCATGCCATGTCGTCCAATGGGAGATACTGCACAATGGAGGCGTCATCGCGTTACTTTGGTCACGAGTGTATAGCAAACAGCTTCAGGTGGCTTCAAAGAGTTCTGCACAGATGAATAGTCTTCTCCAGCGTAGAAAGGTTCATCAAACAAGCAACTGGATTGAAATGCACCACCATCACCATCTCCACACAACGATTTTTTCAATCAAATAATCTATTATTCATTCACAACTTGCGAATTCTACCGAATTTATCTCCATTTGTAAACATGGTTTATCATTTAGCGACGAATGAAAATTAATGCCGGACCGGGACTCGAACCCGGGTCTCCCGCCTTTGGCGAGTGGTCACCTCAACCACTCGGCCACCCAACACGATCTCCGGCGAGATCCTAAATTCCATTTTCACACTTGCCTTTCAAAACTGATTATTTACTTCCATGTCTGTTTCTCTGTAACATTGTTTCATAGTATTTTTTTTTTTTTTTTTTTTTTTTTTTTCATTTATATTACCTAGGTGTTCATTTGCTTTGGACATGACATACGCAGGAGGTCCACGTTTACACTTCACAGCCATGGTAGCGCCCGATCGAATGACTCCAAACCCTGACAGCATAATGAAAAGGCAGCAGCGCATCTCCGCGGACAGGTAGTTTTCATGCTGCACGAAGTCAGCGAGTACAGCGTTTTGGAGAGCCGGCGGTGCTGCAGAGGCGACTATAAAGTGGTGGAGCAACTCGGCGCGCAGTGCATCTGTTGCAATTCTTGAGCAAAGGCGGCCGGTGGTGGCGCCACGTGATGGGTTAACGGTCAGCGCGTGCCCAGGGGGCCCGCGAAGCGCGCCAGCACTGCCCCCAACCTGCTAGTCAGTTCCAGAACCTGCCGAGAGGCACACTTCCAGCGCCAAACACTCCAGCAGGGCTGCTGTGGCACTAACAAGGGGACCTCCCCAACTCACCCCCCCCTCAGATTTAGTTATCAGTTGGTGCAGTGGATAGACCTTGAAATACTGAACATAGATCAGTCGAAACAACAGAAAGAAATTGTGTGGAAGTATGCCTTTTTTTTTTTTTTTTTTTTTTCTTCAAACTATAAAAACCGAGCAGTCCATGCGAAAGATGGGCAATGACGAGCACTGTGTTTACAGAAGCGCTGTGGTCCTGTGGCTATACTGAGGAGCTGCAATGCGAGAAATCCTCGGTTCGAGCCTTCCCACAGGTGAAAATTTAATTTTTTTCATTTTCAGTGAATTATTACTTGTCCGTCAGTCCGATGCGAGGTAATTGCGCCGTTGTATTGGGACGCTACGCCTAAACAAACTTCTAAACACAAGACGTCAGTCGACAACATAAAAAAAAATGTTTGTAGGGGACTTAACTACTGGGTCATCAGTACGCGTTTTCCTGTGGAGGATTCGGTTGTCCTGCCACGTTGCGATCAAATGTTTTATGTTCCCATTGAAAAGGCACTTCCTTTCGTCTGCTAAACGCACGGTTTTGCGGTGCGGTCGCAAAACACAGACACTAAACAGATTACAGCGAACAGAGGCGTCAGTGAACGGGCGGACAGATCATTATTTCGCGAAAATAAAAAATTAAAATTTTCATTCGCAAAACCAAGGCCATCTCGCTCTGTAGCTCCTCTCACTAGCCGCATGACCACGTAGCTCCAATGTTCACAGTGTGCTCGACGTTGCCTATCTTTCGCATGGACTGTTCAGTTTTTATATTTTGCTTATTGTTTCATAGTTTCACGCAACTTCTTCCAGTTTTCTCGATTGATCAGTATTAAATATTTGATGGCCTATCTACTGTGACACCTTGAAACTAAATCTGAGTGCGGGTGCGAGGGGGAGGTTCCCTTGTAAGAAGCATCACTGCCTAGTAACAACTACAATATCAATAACCGCTTCATTTAAGTTGTATAAGGCTTTCTCTTCTAACGGTCTCTATGGCTGTTGATTATGTAATTGTTACTAGGCGGAACATTGAGAGGGCGCAAGTGATTTTGCAAGATCCGTTTGCATTTATAGGTTGCGTACAGAATTTTACACTTATTATGATGCTGCTCAATATACACATGTCAACACACATATATACATATCGTAACATGTTTTATAAACAGGTTCCAATTTTGTGTGTGAGGAGGAAGGAAGCGTAGTGTTTAATGTCCCGTCGACTGCGTGGTCATTAGACACGGGGTTCAGGCTCGGATATTCGGGTAAGGATGGTGAAGGAAAGCGGCCGCGCCGTTTAAAAGGAACCATACCGGCATTTACCTGGATTGATTTAGAGAAATCGCGGAAAACCTAAATCTGGATGGCCGGCGATGAATTTGAACTTCCATCCTTCCGAATTGCCGTATTTTCTGGCATATAAGACGAACCGGCGTGTAAGATGCACTCCACTTTTAAGAAATTTTTGTGATGTTCCATAAACTGTGAGAATGATGGATGGTTAGCGTCTGTGTATTGGTCGGCGAACTGTATGGGGCACAGCATGTTATAACCTCAAAAATACACCTGTGAGACGCAGAAGCTGTGCAAAAATACTTCTGTAC
Source organism: Locusta migratoria (assembly GCA_026315105.1). Lineage (NCBI taxonomy): Eukaryota > Metazoa > Arthropoda > Insecta > Orthoptera > Acrididae > Locusta > Locusta migratoria. Next base: position 249,220,043 of record CM048747.1, on the reverse strand, counting down.
AAATTTACACTTGAAAATTCTCTCATTTCGTAAGGCGAGAAATGGACAAATACGTGAGCAGTGTTTCATTATTCAAATAATGACTAACCCAGTTAAATGATTGCTGAAAAAATCGATAATGTTGAATGAAATTCCCTCGAAAGTTTCTACTTCCTGTGAAGTTACAGTTACACTTGGCACTAAGAGTAGTACAAAATTAAGAAAAACCTTTACTACATAATAAAGCTCCTGGCGGGTATTTTGGAGCATATTATGTATATGTATCAATAAAAACTACGAAAAGTAAGAGAACTTCAAAGCAAATTTTCCCGCTTAAGACAATATTTTCCCACTTGAAACATTATTTCCCGCATTTTACGCCATTAAAAAAAGTCTTGAAAGAAATCGAACTTGTAGGTACCTACTTTAACTGGCAACCGGCGTATAAGACGCATCCTGTTTTTGGACCGATTTTTGTAGGAAAAAAAGTGCGTCTTATATACGCCGGCAAATACGGTATGTTTGTGTAATACCTGTATAGTACTGATGTTGTGACTCACCTGCTACCGGCCTGCTCGCGGGACAGATGAGTGTGTAGGTCGACTGTGTGGGGCTCTTGCCACCGGTGTGTGTGTGTGTGTGTGTGTGTGTGTGTGTGTGTGTGTCGTCACAGAGAGGTCAGCGCGGGCGCAACGCCAGTGCGGACACGCCCAACGTTCGCGTGAAGAGCTCGCAAGGACGGCTGGGCGGGCCGTTGCAGCTGGATGCAGCCCTGGCCACCGTTCCGCCGTGGCGCATCTACGACGCTCCTGCCACCACCCGACATCCGCTTGCCGGGAACGGTGGCGCCGGCGACCTTGCAGATTCGGTTCGGAAGCTCCGCGATTCCCTTTTTGTGTCACCCGGGGGGAAGCGCTGGCCTTGTATACAATACCCGCTGCAGCGGCTCTTGTTTCTGCAGCCTATTGTTAAGGCTGTCAGCGTGATTGCTACCTGCCACAAGATTCGTGCCCGCTTCTCGGTTTTCTGTTCTCAGGTAGTCTCGGCATGCGAGCCGTCTCTCAGGGCTACAGCAAAAGCAAAAGAAGTGAAGCGCAGTACTTTCCTTGAAAAGAATGAAACAATAACTAGTAATTATTCAAATAAAAAGTTCAAATTCTAAAACTATAGGTCTTAACTACAGTTGTTATCATTTCCTTGTCTTACAAACTAGCTAAGACTAAACGAAGGGCAACAGCCCCCCCTCCCCCCCCCCCACACACACACACCATTGATCTCTATACATACTGGATGTATAACTCTGGTGCCCGCACATTCAGATGTTTTCCACACGTTCGATTTGTGCGCCATGTTTAAATCTGGCATACGAATTTCCATCTATGACAGAGAATTTCTTCCTTACGTCTTGATTTAGGTAAATACGAGATGTAACAGGAAGAGTAATCGAAACGTATTTTCGTCTCGTTTTCTTGTAACACTTGGTAGCAGCCATATTTGAATTTGGCAAGAAACTAAATACGATCGGCCCTTGAGGAAAGAAGGAAGCTTTGGGTTTAACGTCCCGTCGACAGCGTGGTCATTAGAGGCGGAGCTCGCGCTCGGTTTTTTGGTAAGGGTGGGGAAGGAAACCGGCCGTGCCCTTTCAAAGGAACCATCCCGGCATTTGCCTGGAGTGATTTAGGAAAATCACGGAAAACATAAATCAGAGGGCCCGGAGGTGGATTTGAATCACCATCCTTGCCAAACGAGTCCAGTGTATTACCACTGCGCCACCTCATTCGGTATCATCCATGGCTGAAGTACAACATCCAGGCTTAAAGAGAATATGCAGATGAAAGCTGTTGTTATGATCATAAATTTTCGACGGAGATTACTAAATTTCTGTTACGGTACGTTCCACCTACACATGTCAGAAAAATCACTATCTGTATCCTTTCATTTCTCTTTCTCTATCCTCCTCTCTTTCGCTTTTCTCTTTTACTGCCTTCCTCCTTTCTCCCTCTACCTTTCTCCCTCGCTCTCTTTTTCTCTCTCTCCCCTTTCCCAATCCTTCTCTTTTCTCACTCTTGTATCTCTCCCTCTTTGTTTCCTCGCCCCTTCTCTCTCTCTCCTTTTTGTTTTTCTTTTTCCTCTTTACCTCCTTCCTCTGTCTTCTACCTCTCTACCTCTTACCTTTTTCTTTTTCATCTTTCCCTCCTTCCTCTCCTTTCCTCTGTCCTTACTTTTCCTCTGTCCTTACTTTTCCTCTGTCCTTACTTTTCCTCTGTCCTTACTTTTCCTGTGTCCTTACTTTTCCTCTACCCACACCCCTCTCTGCCAACTCTTTCTAATATCCTTTCGTGGTCGCTAAACATATGTTTCCTTTTGAAAGAAGTGTATGGGAGGAAACGGTGAAAGTGATGGTCGTTTTTCAGGCATAACAACAGTTGTGGCTAGCCGGTCGCGGTGGCCGAGGGGACTGTGGCGCTTCAGTCACGGTCTGCACGGCGACTACGGTCGGGGGTTCGAATCCCCTCTCGGGCATGGATATTTGTGCCGTCCTTAGGATTAGCTAGTTCATAAGTAGTTTGTAAGTTCAGGGACTGATGACCCCGTAGTTAAGTCCCATAAGCTGTACAAACATTTGAACTTTTGAGTTGTGCCTAAATAAGATCGAGAAATGCTTCTAAGGGTATTAACAGGAACTGAATACCAGAAAAATATAGTTCGTCGGCCATACTCCCATTTTCACGAGGTGGCGTCCTCATACCTGCAGACTGTGCCCAAGAGACAATCTCGAGGCTTTCACTGTCTTTCCGGATTAAGAACTGCAGCGACTTACATGGTAAGGCGCTATACAGCGTGGGTGTGCCGCTGCCAGTGTCACAGCCTCCACACGGCACTAGGCACTAGCCTCCTTTCTCGCTGTTCACGGAAGCGCCGCTCGCTGACAGGCGTCAGCTGGTCTCCTGTGGGAGCCGTCGTTAACAGAGTCGCGGTTTGTGCCGCCCACTGCCGCGACTCGCTCGTAAACGCGCTTCCTGGTAATACGGAGCAGCAGGGAGCCTGCAGCGCGAGGAAACTCTCCACTCACAACGAGCAGAGCCTCGCCACCAGGGATACAAGGATCTGCACTAAAAGATTGGAAAGTTGCACAGGTCACACCTATATTCAAGAAAGGCAATAAGAGTGTCCCACTAAACTTCAGGCCTATTTCATTGACAATTTGCAGCTGGGTTTTGGGACATATCCTGTATTCAAATATTATGAATTACCTCGAACAGAACGATCTATTGACCCAGGGTCTACCGTTCATGCGAAATACAACTAGCTCTTTATTCACGCGAAGTGATGGGTGCTATCGACAAGGGTTCGCAAATCGATTCCGTATTTCTTGATTTCCAGAAAGCTTTTGACACCGTACCTCACAAACGGATTTTAATCAAATTGCGTGGTTATGGTATGTCGCCCCAAATTTGCGATTGGACAGGGGATTTCCTGTCAGAGAGGACACAGTTCGTAGTAATCGATGGTACGGCATCGACTAAAACAGAGGTGATACCGGGCGTTCCACATGGTAGTGTTATTGGTCCTCTGCTGTTCCTTATTTACATAAACGATTTAGGGGAAAATCTAAGTGGCTCTCTTAGGTTGTTTGCAGATGACGCCGTCATTTACCGTCTAGTACAATCATCTGCAGATCAAAACCAACTGCAGAACGATCTGAATAACCTATCACTATGGTGTAAAAATTGGCAATTGACTCAAAATAATGAGAAGTGTGAAGTCGTCCACATGAGTACGAAAAGAAATCCGATAAACTTTGTTTACAAGATAAATCAATGAAAAGTGAAGGCCGTAAACTCCACAAAATACCTAGGAATTACTATTTCTTCAGACTTAAATTGGAAATAACACGTAGATAATGTCGTGGGAAAGGCGAACCAGAGACTGCGGTTTATTGGCAGAATCCTTAAAAGATGCAACAGAACTACTAAAGAAACTGCATACACTACGCTTGTCCGTCCATTTTTGGAGTATTGCAGCCCAGTGTGGGATCCTTATCAGGTGGGTTTGACGGAGGACATCGAAAGAGTCCAAAGAAGGGCATCTCGTTTCGTATTGTCACGATACAGGGGATACAGTGTTACGGAAATGATACAGGATCTGGGATGGGAATCATTACAACAACGGCGCTTATCGCTGCAGCGTGGGCTACTTACGAAACTCCAATCGCAAACATTCTCCTCCGAATGCGAAAATATATTGTTGACTCACCTTACATAGGTAGAAATGATCATCAGAATAAAATACGAGAAATCAGAGCTAAAACGGAGAGATTCAGGTGTTCATTCTTCCCGCGCGCTATTAGAGACTGGAATGGGAGATAAATAGTATAACAGTGGTTCGATAAACCCTCTGCCAGGCACTTAAAAATGTGATTTGTAGAGTATCCCATGTAGATGTAGATGAGGCACAAGGCGCCTCTGATGCCTCGCCGCTCATATACTCGTCACGTACGTCTGCTAAAGTGGTCATAAATTTTTTAAACATTTCATTCACATGAAATTTTTTAAATTTTATTATTTGGTTAAAATAATAGTATTTTCAGAATAATGATAATTTAAACTCTGTTAATGAATGCAAGGAAATTAAAATATATGACTTCACATCTGTTATAAATAGGACCTATATTGTTTACTTCCTACGTTCTCGTGTCTCCGTTGACATTACGTACATTGTGATTGTAATTTTTAATGGTGAACAGTATAGTACTTCAAAAGGTTTATTTTGTGTGTTATTCAGTATTTAGTAATTCAATATTTAGTGTTACATGAGAATATATTGAAGGATTTTTCTTGTATTTGCCGTAGAGATTTTGAGATGCTGTCAAAAAATATCTTAGGAGAAATTCATTTTTACGAAAATGAAATATTAATCTTATCAGTACCTAAGTGGAAGGTAATAAGCAAAAAGTGACTTTAAAATCGTTCAAAGTAAACTTTATTTCAGATCAATAGAGACAGTGCTATCTAAGACCTTTAAAGTGATGAAATTTTTCTGTGTTAGATGCAATCAGAGTTACGCAACACAGCTATCGAACTCTACGCAGTTTCGATTATCGCTAGACTATGATAGCAGTATCTGATACATCTTTGGCTGTATTCACTAAACACGCCGAGATCGTAAAAATATTTTAAAACACAGAACTTACAGAACAAGAATGTTACCTGAAAACTTGTTGAGTTAGCTGGATCATCTTATCCTTCTCTCGACGTAAATTCGAACATTAAATATATCGTAAACGGGACTTACATTCTCTACCGAACTGTCTTCTATCCTAAAAGAAGTAGTCATGTGGTGTTCAAACAAATAGCCGTTTACTACAACCACTTCATAAAGAGCCGGCCGCGGTGGCCGAGGGGACTGAGGCGCTACAGTCACTGTCTGCACGGCCACTACGGTCTGGGGTTCGAATCCCCCCCCCCTCGGGCATGGGTATTTGTGCCGTCCTTATTCTTAGTTAGTTCATAAGTAGTTTGTAAGTTTAGGGACTGATGACCCCGCAATTAAGTCCCATATGCTATACAAACATTTGAACATTCTAAGATTACCTGACATCGTCTGGAGTGGAGGCGATCAATTCGTTTTATAGTTTCCAAATGATAAGCCAAGATCGCAAACTACCAATTTATTAAGTGACGACCGGTTTCGGTGCACTATGCCACTATTTATCTATATATAATCTGGTCATCTTGTTAAAAAATTGGATATAAAATAAGAAGTGCAACATTGCACTTTGTAACTGAAGTATTTTTTATATAGTGACTAAGTGCAATGTTGCACTTATTTTATATCCAATTTTTTAACAAGATGACCAGATTATAATATATATGACCAGATGATGGTGGCATAGTGCACCGATACCGGTCGTCGCTTAATAAATTGGTAGTTTGCGATCTTGGCTTATCATTTGGAAACTATAATTTGAACATTTGATTTGATTCATAAAGAAGGGAAAGAAAGGAAGAAGTTTAAAAGTCACATGTTTACATAATTACGATTAGGACGTAACGCCACAATTGTTCTATTTCCATCCATTTGGTAGAAGTGTTCGAAAAAGGTTAATCGTGGTTTAGCTCTTTATTCTTATTATTTTTTCATTTTCTGTTTTATTTATTATAATTTTTTTTAAAAGATCTTGATGTGTGTCGTATAGCTCGGAACTATCCGTTCCTTGTGACCGTCAGGCAATCTCCCTAGAAATAATGCTGGCGATTTGGAGGAGTGCATGTGGTCAGCCACCGTTAAGTTTATGTCTGTACCCTCCAGACGCGGAGCAGTAAATAAAGGCGTAGCGGAATCGAAGTCGTCCAGCCGGCAGCAGCAGTAGGCGCACAAACCGGAAAGTGCGGCAATTAGCTCAAGGCGACTGCGGCAGACTACGCTAACGGTGCCCGGACAACTGATCTGCCCGCCACCTGTTCTCATCCGACATGTCGTACCACCAACAGCAAATACAATCACTCACCACTTGACTCCCATCGAATAATCCATTTCTCTGTGCAAATCGAAACATTTTTTGGAAACACTTTGATGTTTTTCTGAGCTGTCATCTCAATGGTTACAAATTATTATTGGATTTCCACAGGGTTCGATTTTGGGACCACCCGTATACATGCAATATAGAAATCAACTTCCATCTTACACTAATGGAACAAAAGTTTTGCTCTTTGCTGATGATGAAAGTATTACAATCGAGCCCATCAGAGTGGCAACACTTGAATAATCAGTAAACAAATATTTAGTAGTTTTATCGACTGGTTTGTCACTTGAGGAAAATAGTATATTAAATTCTGTGTATGGCAAGATCGATTTAGTAACTGTAAGGCCGCGGTGCAGTAGCCGAGCGGTCTAAAGCGTCTCGCTGCGGAGCGCGCGGTTGCTCGCCGTGGAGGTTCGAGTCCTCCCTGGGGCATGGGTGTGTGTGTTTGTCTGTAGGTTAGTTTACCTAGGTTTAAGTAGTTTGTAAGCTACGGACTGATGACCACGCAGTTTGGTCCGATAGATTTACAAACATTTGAACATTTTTTCAGTAACTGTAGGGTGTGGGGAAAGAAATATTTAAAAAAAAAATCAAAATTCGTGGTTTTATTTATTGTTAATTAATTAAAATTCAGTTTAAATTCCATTGCATGTAATATTGTGCACAACGACCGCAGAATAATTTTATATAACCAGGGAAAAATCAGTATTGGTCTTAGTGTGATGTCTGTGCGAAAGAGATTTAAACAGATTGAGTGCCGAATAGGAAGAACAACGTTAGAACATGTAGACAGTTTCAAGTACCTGGATGTATTTTCTCACAGGATGGCAACATATAGTGAAAGAACTAGAATCGAGGCGCAGGAAAGCAAATGCAGTAAGTGCTCAGCTAAGATCTACTATCTTCTGCAAGAAGGAAGTAAGTACCAAGACTAACCTAGCAGTGCTCCGCTCTATCTTTCGACCAACTTTGTTGTACGGGAGTGAAAGTTGGGTGGATACAGGTTGCCTTATTCACAAGGTAGAGGTTAAAGATATGAAAGTAGCAAGAATGAATGCAGGTACTAATAGATGGGAATAATAGCAGAAGGGTGTCCATAATGAGGAAATCAAAGAAAAACGTGGAATGCACAGATGAAGCAGTTCGAGCGAACAGGCTGAAATGGTGGCGTCATGTCACACGCATGGGAGAAGTAAGGTTACCTAAGAGACTCATGAGCTCGGCGGCGGAGGGTAAGAGGAGTCGAGTACTTACATTCGGTGACGAATGAGCATGGAGTAAAAAGCATAACATCAGACGAGGGATCAATGTAAGCAATGAATAAGAGATCATGGAGGAATTTTATTAGAGGCAGTTTCCTCAGACTGAACGCTGAAAGGCATAATCAGTCTAATCAGTCTCTAATGAAAATGATGATGATCTTATTTTATTTTTACTTACTTGTTTATTGCTTTTATTATATAGTAAAAATGATTTCTGTCACTTAGTGATCATTTTCAGCACTAGAACGCAAATATCACTCTTGGCCTTTACTGAAGGTTCTAACTTACAGTTACTGAGTTTGAGGTGCCCATGTGTCGTATGCACAGGTTATGGTAATTTACAGTTATGTTTGCTCAAGACTAACAATGATACTTGCGTTCTAGCACTGAGGATGGTCACTAAGTGACAAATCGACTTGCTACATATTAAAAGCAAAAACGAAAAATGTATAATCAATGCTGATTTTTTCCCTGGTTATTAAAAATAATGAATTTAAAGCACTCGTTACAAATCTTCTCAGCGACTAAGTACTTCCGCACTGGATCTAGGTCTAATTACTGCTTTTGTTGATGAAATCATCAGAAACTCAGCTTAAGTAGCATGTTTCCATTCTTTAATGGCATCTAGAATAATTTTTGGGCAGTTCCACTCATATAGACACAAAGTATTTATTTGCACACAAATGTGCTTTAATAAAAGTATCTCGTGTCCATCTGCGAACTTTACGCAGGCCTATGTTTAAAACCTTGAGCGAACTGATTCAGTGCATTTACAAGTAGTCTCATATGAAGTTTGTGGTGGACAAGGAATAACATTCATTAACGTTATACTACAGGAAAAAAAAATGCACTGTCCACAACTAAACACTACATTTGCACAGAAAAGAGTACTGTGCTTTCAGCGATAAAAATATTTTACCACCTCCCTCGTGAATATTTTTTACGTCAAACTGTTTCTCATCCACGGTAAAAATTGGGTAAAATTTATCAAATTTTCTACTAGATTAAAATAAAACCAAAAAATGCTAATATATTTGTTAACCTACTGACTACTTACAGATTTTGCGAACTGTCGCAAATATAATAACAGAATATTAAAAGAAAACTAACTAAATGCGCGCTTTCTTGAATCATACTCTAACAACGACCCGTAGTCAGTCGTATGCAAATCACATTCCAAATTGTCCCGTACTTGCAAGAAACTTCGGTGCCACCTACACACACCACTGTTGAGTCAATGCGTCCCCACCGTACACCTGTCGGGTTATTTAAAACGTTTCATGGCCGAGTGCACCAACCTCGGTCAACAAGCACGATAATCAAGGGTTCCGAGAACACGGTCAAAAGTTAACCGCGGTTAAAACGTCTCTGCGGTGCACCAGCGTTAATCACCGGTCAGCAAACCGTTGTCAGCCAATCGTACATTTGATCGTGATCAAGTCCGTGTAGCGCAATGGAAGGCACCCAAGTGATGCAAAGGTGTTAGTTGAGCTTACCTACATGTGTATTATCGACTATCTTTGGCGAATGACGACAGTACCATGTGATTTGTATGTACAAGATTGTAAATACGGTAAAATTGTACGACGCTTCTCGCCGGTCTGCAGTGGTTATTTGGCATCAATGGTAATGACGGCAACTAAGATGACCAATAAATATTTTTTCGTGACAACTTCAATTAAAACGAAAATTATTTTCTTCCGAACGGACAAGGGTACATACAAGAACCTTTCAACCATAGAGCATGAACAGTATTAATTTTGCTGCGAGTGAAACGAGCAGCAATAACATTTACTCTGTAGCCTGTTTAAAAATATTAACGCAATTCTACACTTCATTGTTCATCTGTTGCCAACATAAGCACTGGAGCCCAGCGAGAAGCGTCGTAAAGTTTTACCGAATCCAGTCATATTGCAAAGAGAAATGATTATTAAAAAACACCCTAAGACAGATTTATATAATTACTTAAATTATGATTTATTGTTTCGAACAAATCAACTCAAATGTCATTGTTGTTCACAGCGTACTTTCCCATGCACCGCATGTTCACCTGGTAACAGAAATATACAGATAACATGTTTTAATAACACGAAAGCCTTACGATTATAGTTACGGAACATATAGTAATTTTTTATTCAAAACTTGTTCTGAATTTGATAGTTACCTTACTGGAAATATTCATTAATTATGGCGCGGCGAACTGCTCTTCCTTGCAATGTGTCGTCGCGATATATGTTACTGTTGTCACCAATAAGTATGTTAAATGCACCAGTTGCATATGCTCTTAACGTAATCAATAGTCTGTTCGTAGGCGAAATAGGGTTATTTCTATCGGTAGGAAATTCTAACCTGTCACTGATTTGGTTTAACAACCACCACACTTTCTTTGGACAAACAAAATCTTTCTCCGAACTTTTTGTCACTGTAATCTTAAAAAGAGTCCCCCTTTCCACAATCACGACGTTCCGGTTTTGATCCCGATTTAAATGATTGAGGTAAAATAAATCTTTGTCAACTCCGTCTAAAACAGCAAAACTGCACACTCCTATAACCCTGGTCATCTCGACAAAACCGGGCGTCAGCCGCGATCAAATTTAACCGCGATCAACTCCCTCGTTTAACTTTGATCGGTGTCGGTGCACCAGAAAGTTGAGTTGACCACGGTTAAATGCAGACTTGACCGCGATTAACTTTTGACCGAGGTTGGTGCACTCGGTCGTCAGTGGTGGTTTTACCTGATTTCTGGCAGAACTTGACTTTTACCCACTGCTCAAACTGTGTCATGTCAAGGTCCACCTGACGCATTCAACTCACCATCACAACAACGACCGTACATCTTCTACCAGTGCATGCATTCAATTGTCTCTCGCAGGTACGCGAGCATACTGATGTGGTACAATACCACAGCGCCGACTATGCGTTATAGTGTGTCACATCTGGTACTCTCAGGACTTATTGACTGCACCACGTATGTAACAATAATTCTGTGTGATACAGGATGTCTTTGAATTATCGACGTCTACTCTAAAGCGAAATTTTTGCAGGCAGCAAATATAATTTCTATTTCACCATTAGATTACGACGATTTTGGCAGAATTTCTTAAAAGTGAAGCCAGAATATATCATTACAGCACATATTATATTGCTTAAACACAGACCTGTCCTTCAAAGTTGCATCGCCGCTCTAAACAACTGATTTCTGTACTAAGTTCCTGAAGTGAACCGCTTTGCTTTAACGTGAAAAGTATTTTTTCTTTATAATTTGTTTCGTAACTATATTCGGGGTAAAAAAAAAAAGTAGAACAAAAGCAATTTTTTTTACACATTACGTACTTCCGTTGTAAAACACACAGCTCATTTCTGACACTTTGCTGGCCGTATGTTATCTTCACATTAGCATGATTGCAATTATAAATGTAAAAAAGGAACAACTTCCTGATGTTCTGCAAAACTTATTTATTCGTCACAAACCGGCTTTCGAATTCTTAGGTTATCAGGTGTCATGATGGCCAAGAACTCGAAATCGAGTCAAGCACCGACGGAAAAATCAATTTTATAAAATGTTTATAAACACTAACTTACTGATCGGTTACGGATTATTCTCATAGCAAAGATTCGTTGTTAGTCATTAGAATGATTGATTTGCAGTACAGTACTTCTAACAGTTTCAGAAAATGTAAGCTACTGAGAAAATTTCTCTCTACGATATTTCCTTGATATACCGAAACCAGAAACAGTAAAGAAAATGTACGTATTGCCTTTGGAATCTCAAAGTCAAACAAACCTCAAGTTGTAGATTTGTATTCGGTAGAACTGTACTTCCAAGCATTGCTTCTTCCAAGCACCACAATGATTTAAATTACCGAGTTTCTCCTCCCTCAGCTGAGACGGACACGCTGATGCTTCGTTGAACAAGGCCGTGGCGATTGCCTGTTCCAGCTTTGTGCAACTGAGTTTAGGCCTCATTTCTAATTATCTCAGTTTCCACGAGGCAATACGAATGAACAAATTGTAATCACGTTCTAATGGGTCTGAAATTAAACCCAACACGTTGCAGAGACTGATAACTATAGCTCGAGCAATTACATGGCGCGTTTTTAGCGAAATGCTAGTGATAGCCATAAGCGAGAATTCTTAACCAATCACAAAACAAGTTAACGTGCTGCTTAAAAATAAACTGTTTCGGAAAACACAGGCGGAAAATAATTTAAATTCTACTGCGGTACAATTTCCATCAGTATTTGTACAAATTTTCAATAAGAATTACTGTGAGGTATGAATCGATGTACACAATTACGTTTATATTCAAGTACGGCCAACGGTTAAAGATGAAAAACCTCTATTTCAAACAATATTACCTATGTCAGAACTAAGTACAAGAAAAAATTAACATTTCGTTTGGTTATCAAGAGACTAAAACGATTTACCAAACAGATTGCCGCGGCGGAGCGGAGTGGCAGATTGCACTGATGCGCAATCCTCCGATGCGCGATGCTGTTCCGCAACATGGGTTCGAATCCTCCCTCGCGCATATAGGTTTGTGTTGTCTTTAGTATAAGTTAGTTGATTAGTAGTAAGTTTAGGGACTGATGACCCCGCAGTTAAGTCCCATAAGCTTAACAAACATTTGCACATTTGATTTCCGAACATATTGCAGTTGGCTGTTTAAATACATGTTCTTATATTAGAACAATGGCTAACAATGTTCTTCGTCTGCTTTATAACGAGATGGTATCTATAGACGGAAAAAAGAAAAAATATTTCGGGAATTCCAATCTCGACGTATAACTTATAGTGACAAGATCAATAGCGAAGATGGAATAAACCGCTTGAGAATTACACATAGTGACTGCGAACTCTATTAGTTCCTGCTACTGAAATCGGTCTGACACATTTGTTATTGTTACCCATATGACAGTAAGAACATTTTGTTAAATATTCAAATACCCAATTAAAATACTGAGAATATTTTAAAGCGGTATGATATGCCGTACAGACAACACAAATAGTATTCGCTAGCTCGAGAAGAATCGGAAACTCAACAGTTCCGGATATTCTGAGTTCTGCTGTGAACTCATCAAGCTGTTAGTCGTGTTCAAACACAGCATTACGGGACAATAAACAGATGACCATACATTGTAAGTGATAATTGTAGGTAAGCAATTAGCTGTCACGTTTCAGTCTTAACATATTTTTTTCTCCATTACCTAGATTTTTTACGTTCAGAAGGTTTGCCGTAAAATGGCAACGTTCACACAGTAAACACCGCTTCATTCTAGCAGTAGTTTTAGTCCTGAAGAAATGAAATAACTTCAGTTAGTATCTATTATTACAACCAAGTAGGGAAACTTTGATCACAATCATTATTACTTCTTATGCGTTTTACAAGCAAAGTGAGTGCGGCGAATCAAATGTTTGAACAAGCTTATGGGACTTAACTGCGGGGCCATCATCCCTAAACGTACAAACTACCTATAAATTAGCTTATACTAAAGATAGCACAAACATCCATACCCGGTGGAGGATTCGAACCCCCGACGAGTAACGGCCTCGCGCATCGGAGCATAGCGCCTCAATGCGATCGTCCACTCCACCGCGGCTGCACCGAATCTATTGCCTTAAAATAATAGGTTATTGGCAATGAATAAATACATCAGATAGTAGGAAACTTCGATGATTTGTGTAAATGTATAAGTGTATGTCGTGAATCAGCATAAACTTATTTCCACTTTCGGTTTTCAGTTAGATGCGTTTCAGTTGTTTCCTGTTTCTCCTGAAATCTTTGAACGAATATCGTTTATTTGTCAGTTAAGTTTGTAAGTCAAGCGTTCAGCACAAGCTGAGGAGGGGAGAGAGAATTTATTGTGCAACTCTGCTACTGCAATTAAATCCTTTCTGCGGGACGTCAACAAACATTGCGGCCGTAGTTGTCCTCTACTGCAGCATAAACGTTGCAAATGACCCTCGTGTAGGTCGACCTGACCCTGGAGCGATGCCAGAAGAGCTGTTCCACCGCACATGGAACACCAACGAAAACAACAGTAGCGACGTTTGTTGTTACAACCCGACCAAACGAGATATGCGCGTGGTGAGAGAAATTGAGAAAGAGACATAGATACATAGAGAGGCGGGAGGCGGGGGGTGGACTATTCGTTTACTATATACTGACCTGAAGCAATTAAAGAATAACTTTATATATAAAGAACAGTCTTGAGTGCAATTTTATTTTATTTTTTATTTTTTATTTTATTTATTAGTTTCGGTCTTCTTTTAGACCATCTTCAGGAAATTTAGCTCCATTGATGTTGTGGAGCTAAATTTCCTGAAAATGGTCTAAAAGAAGACCGAAACTAGACGAAAAAAAATTTTTTTGCGCTTTAGACTGTTCTTTATATATAAATTTAAATAAGAGTGCTGTTGCTCAAATAGAGAAACAAAAATGTTTCCAAAAATATGTTAAGTCATTTACCGGTTCACTTTCCTGAACAAGACTAAAGTTAGAGGTAAAGTAAGAGTGGGCCCCTAAATAAGTGGAAGGTTTGGTTCCCTGTCCTTGTTGTATATTAGTTTCTGACAGCTATTTCATGAGTAATCATTCACCACACGGTGAATTATCGCCATCAACATCGACTGAAATGTGTGAGTGTGAATGTATGTTATATATATATGTGTGTGTGTGTGTGTGTGTGTGTGTGTGTGTGTGTGTGTGTGTGTGTGTGTGAGAGAGAGAGAGAGAGAGAGAGAGAGAGAGAGAGAGAGAGAGAGAGAGAGAGAGAGAGAGAGAGAGAGAGAGAGCAGTTTTCAGGATAAGAGAAAAGTCACTGTCGACTTGAGACTGATAATCTTCGCCATTGTTTTTCAAACTGTGAGTCTCCACCCCCAGGGGGGGTCGCGAAGACTTACACGGAGTGTCTCCGCCAGCCGCGGTGGAGTAGCCGAGCGGTCTAAAGCGTCTCGCTGCGGAGCGCGCGGTTGCTCGCCGTGGAGGTTCGAGTCCTCCCTGGGGCATGGGTGTGTGTGTTGTCCTTAGGTTAATTTACCTAGATTTAAGTAGTTTGTAAGCTACGGACTGATGACCACGCAGTTTGGTCCGATAGATTTACAAACATTTGAACATTTTTCGTCTCCGCCACTGGAGGAAGTATTGAACGACCAGTCCAGTGCACCTCTGACGACAAAGGGTTCTATAATACAAAGATATAGGCCTAATAAAAGAGAAATTTACTTCCTGTTAAAATTATATAATTCCTTGTTTAACATTAATTTTGAATTGAATATAACCTTTTATTATTATTATTATTATTATTATTATTATTATTACTACTACTACAGTGTTACCGATGAATAAGCGCAAAGTCCTGAAACTGTTTTCAGGAACCATTCGTTAGATAAATGTACAAAATTTAATAATTAATTCTAATACATTAAAAAATCTACTTCTTTAAAAATTGTCTATACAGTGTGAGCTTCCTTAATCAGCACAATTCGGTTCTGAATCTTGCCTAATATCGAAACATTTCTGTCGGAAACGATGTAAAATAATGTTTTCCATTCCGAAAAATTCACATTAAAATAGCGTACAACAATTTACAAGAAAGCTGTAGCACCTGAACTAACATTACATTTGACATAACGAATAAAGTTTCGTTAGAGTTCGTGTTGGGGGGGGGGGATTCAGGGTGGTTGCCACAATATTTTTAATTGGTAAGGGGTCCCGTATTGGAAAAGGCTGAAAATCACTGCCATTTTGGAACGCGAGGCGTTGATGGGCTACTAGATCTATCTCCAGATCCATTTCCTTATATTAGCATAAAAATCCAATTACATCCTGCTCTCGAACGGAGAGATTCAGGTTTTCTTTATTTCCGCGCGCTATTCGAGAATGGAATGGGGGATAAATAGTATAAGAGTGAAACTTCCTGGCAGATTAAAATTGTATGCCGGAACTGGGACTCGAACCTGGGACCTTTGCCTTTCGCGGGCAAGCGCACTACCGACTATGCTATCCCGACACGCACACTCCGCTGCAGAGTGAAGTTTCATTCTGGAAACATCCGTTAGGCTGTGGCTAAGCCGTGTCTCCACCATATCCTTTCTTCCAGGAGTGCTAGTCTTGCGTGTTTGCAGGAGAGCTTCTGTGAAGTTTCGAAACTAGGAGCCGAGGTACTGGCGGAAGCAAAGTTGTGAGGCGGCATCGTGAGTCGTGTCGGGATAGCTCAGTCGGTAGTGCGCTTGCCCGCGAAAGGCAAAGGTCCCAGGTTCGAGTCCCGGTTCCGGCACACAATTATAATCTGCCAGGAAGTTTCATATCAGCGCACACTCCGCTGCAGAGTGAAGTTTCATTCTAGTATAAGAGTGGTTCGATGAACCCTCTGCCAGGCTCCTAAATGTGATTTGCATAGTATCCCATGTAGATGTACTGGCACGAGCAATAATTTTCTAACTCGTCGTTAACCGTCATTCACACACAAACGGCAACTGAAACATAAACATTAATCTATGACCCCCTCCAATAAACAGTGAATATGTCGCACGTAAACAACCAGCAGAGAGGACCGCGTTTGCCTTGCTCTGCTCTGACTGTAGTATGTGTCAAATTATTGAATTTGTGTCTTGCTTGTTTTACACAATTTACAGATGAAATCTGCTTAAAAGCTGTCGTTATTGTGTGGGGATCTATTCTGATGACGGTTTCGTTTTAGCTGATATTTGTAAAGGTTGTATTTTAAATGACTTTTAAAGATACCCTTGTTCTGAACCTAATATTTGTTTCCTTCTGTTCCAGGTGAGTACCCAATTAAGAATGCCTCTGTACCAAGCAAGTTTTACCTGGTGAGTTCAGTTTGTTTTCTCATTCCACGACGATTTCCAAAGTCCTACACCTTGAAACAGTGCAGAAAACTGTACCAGGGCAATTTAAAAGCAACTTTCTTACGAGATACGCAACTTTCTGTTTGTACTCACATTTACATTTGCTCTGAGAATATCCCATTTTGTGAAATGAAAAATGGAAATGTTGGTAAGTCTATAGCCGGAGTAAGTAGTATGTAGATGGAGGGGGGAGCCTATAAGAAGCGAGAGAGAGAGGTAAATAGTTGTATGTCCTGGGTAATTCAGAATCGCTGACCCGGTTTCTACGGGTTGTACAAGTAGCTAACATTGTGCAAGAAGAGATTTCTCGGCAACGTCTTTTGTAGTTTTGGACACATTACTGGAAAAGTCAGCGATCTCCAGAAAAAAAAATGTCTTGATCGCGTAAATTGAAATATAGATTATTTTCAGGCTCCAGTGCTTTGGGGCGCGGCGGAATATCTGTGTGCACTAAGGCGCCCAGCTGCGGAGCTCGCGGCCGTTTGCCGTAGGGAGTTCGAGTCCTCCCTCGGGCTTGGGTGTTTGTGTTGTCCTTAGCATAAGTTACTTTAAGTTAGTGTATGTAGTTTCTAAGCATAGGGACTAATGGCCAATGTAGTTCCTTAGATTTAGAAACATTTCAATATTTTGATCCACTGCTGTGGTTACCAAAGATGATGAGCTGTAAGCAGGTGTCGAAAGACAGTCACCGACGTATCTTCTGACATAGAATAATATTTTATCTTCAATTTTTGCGTGTATTCACGTATATATATATTGTGCCATGCACATGACTCAGCTCCAGATTTCTTTGCACTTTATTTCTCATCTGATTTCCCATCTTTCTTTGCCTTATCTGTTTTCTGTCAGTATTATATTACACAATAGTTTTCTTCTCTTCAAATTCTTTCGCGACGGCGACTGCGCGCACTCCCATCAGCCCTCTTGGCGCCACCTAGTGCGGGCGCACGTCACTAGTGTTCCTACGCCGCTACCAGTACGCAGTGCTCACTCGACCTGTGTATGGCGGTGCTCCACAATTTTCTGTTGCAGACATTAGTTTTAAATTTTACTTCTTATTCCATGACATGGAGTCAGCCACACTTTAACAACTGTTTTAATGTGAGCTAAATGTAAGTACATTGTCATCCAATGCTGTAATTTTAATTTCTTACTTATTTTAGAAACTCTTATGTATTTTACTGTTATTCATGTGATTGGTCTATTATATTTTGTTAGGAAATACTTCTGAAGATGGCAAAATTACTTTTGCCGAAACCTTGGTCAAGGTTTATGCATGTAAACCATTTTTTGCAACTGGTTGGCTGGTATTTTGTTGACTTTTGGATCGTGTTCCACCGTTGCTGAACTGCAGCCAAGTTTAAAATTTTTATAGTTTTATATATTTAATTTAATATATGCTTAATAAATTTTAATTTCTTTATTAAGAGGTATTTTCCTACGATATGCTCATCTCTTGACAACATATTAACCTCAAACCATTCTTAGAACCTCCGTTAAACTACTTGCAGCAGACGAATTTGACGGTAGAATCGTGTGAAGGAATAAATATCTGTGTATACATGTCGTGTACCAACTTTCAGAGTCTCAAAATGTTTGTTAAGCTTATGGGACTTAACTACTGGGTCATCAGTCCCTAAACTTACAAACTACTTATGAACTACCTTATACTAAAGACGGCACAAATATCCATGCCCGAGTGGGGGATTCGAACCCCCGACCGTAGTGGCCGTGCAGACCATGACTGAAGCGCCTCAGTCTCCTCGGCCACCGCGGCCGGCTTTCAGAGTCTAAATATATATAAAAAAATTATAACAATAGTTACTCGATATTAAATTCTGAACAACTATTACTTGAAATGTTTTTCCGATCAGATGCATAATAGTGCAGATAGGACATGAACTGCCGCCCTCTAGCGGGCATGTCGGCCGTAAGAGCACGGCTTATCACTCGCGAAGATATTCTTGCTCGGCCGCTCCCGTCGGATGTTTTGAGTCCTCCTTCGGGCACATGTGGTGTGTGTGTGTGTGTGTGTGTGTGTGTGTGTGTGTGTGTGTTTTCCTCATCTTAATTTAGTTTAAGGAGCACACAACGCAAGCTTTCACGGCCGGCGTTGTCTTCAGGTAAAACTTCTGGGCTGAGAGGCCGTGGTCCATGCATAAAACGTCTTCTTCCTGACGTTTCGTCTCCATCTGCGGGCGACATCGTCTGAGGTCTTCCGGCTATTGACACTATGGCTGGAGGGGCCCTCGCATTTAGCGATAGCATAGAGGGCGCCACATGATACCTACTATGTGGCTATCTCTGGATAGTCGGTATCACGTGATGACCTGTGATGCCCTCTATACTATCTATAAATGCGACAGCCCCTCCAGCTACGTCATAGACAAAATCAAAAACTTCGCGACAAGATTTTACTCTTCCACATGGACAGCAGAAAACCCAATTATAAAACAACTAGGACGTCCCGACGAAGTCAGGGATTGCTACAAAAGACGGGTGGCACTCACCCAAACCAAGGAATTGTTACCCTTTGAAGAAGACAGCCCAGCGTCAAAAGAAATCACAGCGATGACAACCAAAACTGGAGAAGATACCGGAACCACAAGAACCGAGACTTGCAGGCGAAATCCTTAGGTTAAAACTACGCACACTAAGGGCCACACGGAAGTCCCAGAAGCTCGACCCAGTAGTCAAAAGACCTCAGACGATGTCGCCCGCAGATGGAGACGAAAAGTCAGGAAGTAGTTTTGTGCATGGACCACTGCCTCTCAGCCCGGAAGTTTAAGTACTTCGTACGTTTAAGGAACGATGACGTAAGCTCTTTGGTCCCAAAGGTTCGCAAACATTTAACTGTTGAATAAATAGAAATGGAAATCGCCTAAGAGGCACCTGAAGATTACCCCCAGGGCTCCAAATGCATTCTGTTGCTAATGAGTCACGATAGTAAAACAGCCACGGAATACACACTGAAAAATGGATAAAATTAAGTCCTTTCTTCCATTTATCCAGGTCCCAAGTCCTACAGATACGCCAGTGTTTAATGTTTCCTGTGTCATTCAGTGGGCGAAACCAGCGCACAGCTGGTCTGCTTGGCTGGTCCTGCCAGCAGGTGCCCCGACGCCGTCTGGCCAGACCGCCCATTGGAGGCCGTTGTCCGGCGCGCGCCAGCGTCCTTGACCCTCTCCTCTTCCTCGTGCTCCTCCCTCTCCCTCCCTCCTCCTCCTACTTCACCTACTGGGCGCATACACCGCGCCGTGCTGCGTTGCCTGGCAACAGGCGTTCATCTTCTCCCGCGGAGGCACACACACTGCGTCCAACTGCCACCGGAGGGAATACAACATTACATCATCATCGAGACTGATTATGCCTTTCAGCCTTCGGTCTAGAGGATTCCTCCATGATCCCCTATTTAATGCAAACATTGGTGCCTCGTCTAATGTCAAGCCTGTTATTTCAAATTCACTCTAGACTGGATCCAGATACTTTCTCCTAGGCCTACCTCGACTCCTCTTACTTTCTACTGCTGAACCCAGGAGGCCGTGGTGGAGTAACCGAGCGGTCTAAGGCGCCTCGCTGCGGAGCAAGCGGTCACGGAGGTTCGAGCCCTCCCTGGGGCACGGGTTGATGTGTTGTCCTTAGGTTAGTTTACCTTAGTTTAAGTAGTTTGTAAGCTACATACTGATGACCATGCAGTTTGGTCCCATAGATTTACAGACATTTGAGCATTTTTTGAACCCTTGAGTCTCCTTATGTAACCTCGCTTTTCCCATGCGTGGAACATGACACCACCATCTCAGCCTGTTCGCTCCAACTGCTTCATCTATGGTGATCATTCCCAGTTTTTCTTTGACTTCCTCATTATGGACATCCAACTGCTATTGTTCACCTCTATTACTACCTGCAATCATCCTCGCTACTGTCAACCTTATTAATAAGGTAATCTGTTTCTACCCAGCTTCACTCCAATACAAAAAACGTTTGGTCAAAATATAGGGCGGTGCACCGCTACCTTAGTCCTAGTACTGACTTCCTTCTTGCAGAAGAGAAGATCTTAGCACTCACTACATTATTGCTATCTCTTGACTCAAGTTCTTTCACTGTGTTGCCATCCTAAGACAAAATACATCCAAACTACTCGAAACTGTCCATCTGTTCAAACTTTGTGCCTCCTATTTGACACTGTCTGTTTAAATCTCTTTCGCACCGACTTTACTTTCATTTTGGAGATGCTCGTCTTCACACCATAACCCTTAGACCTCTGTTATAACTCTGACATATTGGATTGCATCCTTTCAATCGAATCTGCCATCGAACTAAGTCGTCTGCGTATGCGAGACCGCTTATTTTTATTTCACCTTGTTTACTCTCTACCTACCAGTCAATCGTATTCAGTACATAAGCCACCACAACGGTGGTTATAGATTACAGCGTTGTCTTACCCCTGAAACTACCCTGAACCATGAATTCGAACTGCTGCCTGACAGTCTATGTTGGTTGCAGAAGTTTGCCTCTTATTCCATAATCTTGTAGAAGTGACAATAGCTTCCTCCTAGTAACACGGTTATAAACCTTTTCTAGATCTATAAAACACAAATTTCCTGTTCCACTTCATTATCTGCCGTAAGCTGAAGATCTGGTCCTGACAGCCTATAAGGGGCCTAAACCCATACTGATTTTCATCCAACTTCAACTAATACTCACACTCTCCTTTTAACAAAACCAGAGAATAATTTGCCCACAGCGTCGACGTAATATATATATTCTTCAATTTATGGTGTAAGTTTGACCATTCGCGGACATTCAGATTCGGTATTGCTTATCCGTTTGCGATTCTCACCAGGTGCGATTGATAGAGGAAGTAGAGAAGATCTAAAGTAGAGCACGTCGCATTTCGTCATGGACTCCTTAGTAATCGTGAAAGCGGCTCGGAGGTGGTCATCTGACGCCAGTGCAAAACAGAAGTTGTCACGGCGTGGATCACGGTTACAACTTCGAGAGTGTGCGTTCCTAGAAAAGCTTCCTCCTACGTAGACCTCGCGAAAAGACTGTGAAAGCAAACCTAGAGAGACTATAGCTGAGACGAATAGCTGATATCTTGAATATTCTACAAAATCTCTATTACCGAATACGCCAGAGAGTTAAAGGTTAAGGTAGCGGCAGATGATTTATGTGTAATTCGGTACAAATATTGTCGTCATTGACTCTAGACTTGATGCGAAACCAAATGTTTAGGACGCTGTTCTTGAAGTGACTGGAAATTCCACCTGACACTGTCTCCTCATGCTGCAGCACTAATGTTATTGTAAATAGCTAGTAACACCTTCTGGCTGCATAGCTGACTACATCAAAGTGTTGTTATATTTCGGCGTCCTAGTCAAGATGTGTCGTTCGACAAGTATTTCGCCGCACACCAGAGATAAGCAGTTGGCGAGTATCGGTTTATACGTGACTGAAAACAATATCGTAATGTGTAAATTTTGTGACAGACTGAGAGGGGGAAAAAAATGCTTCCTGAAAACGATGCTTCATAAATAAGGCACTCTTAGAATACAAAATTGCACTTCAACAGTGATGCGGCAGGCAGCAAAAAAATTCTCGTTAGGTAAGCGAAAGAAAACAGAGTGGAAGGAGATAGTTAGTTCATGTAACAACTGCTATGATATTTAAACCCATACCACGGGAGAAGGTCCAATAACCAAATTTTAGGATTTCAGCTGAAGCAAAATTACACGGCAATATCTGTTCCCCGAAAGATAGCAAAATTTATAATTTTCCTTGCGAAATCGTACAGAAATTAACGCGAAAAACTCGTGGCTCTAACAGTGTCCTTTTCGGTGGCCAGTTCATCTTACGGATGTGGCACGTAGTGCAGACTACCCGCGGTCGGCCTCCGAACCTGAGCAGAGAAACGGCCTGCACATCGCATACCTCGGTGGGTTTCCCCCGCCGTCTGGCGCCACTGACGTCAGTGGTCCAGAGTGCCTCGCGCGGGAGAAGGGGCGTAGCGCGCCACCGCGGGCACTGATGGTGCAGCACGGGCTGCAATACGTGTTGCCGAAGGTAAAAAACAAACCTAGTTTATCGAAAACTATTTTGTGACCGAGATTCTTGGAAGGATAAATAGCACCGTTACCGGTTTCGAACCTCCAGGCTCATCATCAGACGACTGTTCACGTAAAAATACGGGCAATACTTCACGACGCGATTCCACTCGTCTGCTACGACCCATGACATCATCAAACTGGCGGCAATGACGTATGTACTTGTAGCCAATATAGCGACCAAAACACGCGCATAAAAACTCGCGAAAATTAACGTAAAATGACAGTAACGGGACAAGTGCGGGCATGTGGGGGTTTTGGGTGGGGACATTCGATGCGGGAAATCACGACAAAAATGTAATTAAAAAAAAAAAAAACGCACGAAAGTACGTGAAATAAAATACGAAAACGACCTAAAATGTATGCATAGAATCGAATAGTTCACTTGATCCAAAAATCAAATGAAGACAGCGAGACTAATCAACACTGTTTCCAAATATCAAAAGAATAGTATCGAATACTTCAGTTAACCTACAAGAAAAAGATACCAATCAAGGCCCTCCCAATTCCCATCAACATTACAATGCTATCGAATACTACAATTTACCTAAAATATGTTTCTTATTATTTATTTCTTAACAAACAGTTATGGCGAAATATTCTTGGAGTGGTGGTGCATTGAGGAACAAAATGATTATAGAAACTCATGCGCGGAAACGTCATCCAATGACGCTACAGAGCGTCGAAGTGGCTGGTGGGAATGTCTAACGGCAGGCGACGGTGCCTGTATCGTGGACTCTCCGTAGCGCCGTTGACTGGCGTTTCCGGGCATGGGTTCCTATGTCAATATTTTTTCTCATCCCCTAGACGTCTGTTACTGTAATTGCGTAATCTTAAACACAGTGACGTATGAAACACACAGCCATGTCAGTCTTTGACGTCCATTTAGTGCCAGAAATATCCACAAGACTAAATTTCGCGAGAGACTTTCTTTTTATTACTGGCGTGTGAGGAATAGCACTGCGAAGCCCCAGTGCGTGAAAGAAGCAGTTAACACAAACAAAATAGTGACAAAGAGTTTTGGTTTGTGTGGTGCTTGATACTATGTTTTTATAGAAGACCCAAATTCGAATTCCGGCTGAGTAAAAATTTTCCACTTCACCCAATCATTGTTGATATCGTACATTCCGGCCAAATGAATATGAATTTATTTTTTTTCCTGGAAAGTTCTATTCGTTTCGGACGCGTGTTGGATTCTGTTCATCGTTCAGTTCTTGGCTCAGAATTTTTATTTATTTTTTTTTTTTATTTTTTTTTTCGTATTAGTCTCTCACCGTACACGCTGAGCCACCTTGATGATGATGATGCATTACGCTATCGACGCCAAAATTCTCAACGTATCGCACGCTACGATGATAGTGCAACTTGGCCTATACTTCCTCTTGCTCGTCAGCTATGACTGTATTCCGAATATGAATCAGGTGTGTTGTCACGGCCGTGCATATACCGGTTTCCGCAAGCTCGCGGAAACGGCAAAACGCATTTTTTTTTTTTTTTTATTTCTTCGCCGTGAACTTTAACTCCTTCAGCAAGTTTCTCCTGCTTTCCTTTATAGGTTGTTCAATGTACAAATTGAATAACATTGGAGAAAGGCTACAACCTCGTCTTACTCCTTTCCGAACCACTGCATCCCTTTCATGCCCTTCAACTCTAACATATGCTGTCTGGTTTTTGTACACGTTGTAAATTACCTTCCGTTCCCTATATTTTACTTCTGCTTGCTTCAGAATTTGTAAAAAGCTTTTTCAAATCAACAAAAGCTAGAATGTAGGTTTGCCTTTCCTCAACCTGTCTTCTAAGATAAGCCGTAAAGTGAGTATTGCCTCCCGTGTTCCTACATTTCTCCTGAATCCAAACTGATCTTCGCCGAGGTCAGCTTCTAACAGCTTTTCCATTCTCCTGTAGATAATTCGTGTTAAAATTTTGCAACCATGACTTATCAAACTGGTGGTTCTGTAATTTTCACACCTGTGTGCGCCTGATTTCTTTGGAATGAGGATTATTACATTTTTCTTAAAGTGTGAGGGTATTCCGCGTGTCTCTTACACACCGGGTGAAATAGTTTTGTCATGGCTAGTTCTGAGATTTTTGTAGCTCTGAGGGAATGTTGTCCACTCCAGGGACCTTGTTCCGACTTAGGCGTTTCTCATGCCATACGGCATTACTTCATCGGGCGTGTTTGTGCATTGGTACACAAATTGTTAGCTGCATGTTGGGGGCATATCCCTGCAACGGTTGACATGTTTCAATATTTCGAGTTCATAAATTTACGGCCGCTAATATCAACCATTGGTGTCTGTTACTTTTGGACGTGTCGGAAAGAACGAAAACGATATCGATAATCGTTCAAAGGAAAGAGGTATCGATTTGGGTGTACTCGTGTAGTACTGTACGTATAGCCGCCTAGGTGCGCTCCTCTGCGTGACGGTCGGCTGCGCCTACTCCCACCTTACTCCACCCACCCACAGTAGAGCTGCCTTCGGGAGCACGAGGTTTGTCAAGCTCCCCCCCCCCCCTCACTCCCTGAGTACCAGTGCCTGGGCATATCCCGTAAGCTACGCCTGGGTCCACAACGTATTTTCCGCTGTGCTGCAGCTGAAAGTGGCTGGTTTAGAAGGTATCTGAATGGAATCGCCGGCCGCGGTGGCCGAGGGGATTGAGGCGCTTCAGTCACGGTCTGCACGGCCACTACGGTCGGGGGTTCGAATCCCCCCTCGGGCATGGATATTTGTGCCGTCCTAGTTCGTAAGTAGTTCATAAGTAGTTTGTAAGTTTAGGGACTGATGACCCCGTAGTTAAGTCCCATAGACTGTACAAACATTTGAACATTTTGAACTGAATGGAATTAAAAAAGAAAAAAACTTATTCAGGCAGAGCACGGTGATTTATTGAACAATATTTCACATACATCTTTGTCTTAACTGTGTGTAGCATTAGGTTGGAATTTCGAAGGTATATTCTGTACTATATGTGGATACTGTCTGAAAAACCTTACACAAATACAGATATTAATTCAGACGTAATAAATTTCAATGTCAAGCTAAATTCAGTAGTTTTACTGGACGAACAGCGGAAACTTAGTGAGGAACGTCTTTCAGTTCGTGATTTGCAGGGGTTGTCAGCAAGGAAACGTTTCCTAAAGGTTTTAAGACAGAAGCCACGTTTATTGTTCCTCGCTAACGTGCAGTCTTTCTGAAGTAGTGGATGAATTAAGTCTGGTTACTCATGCATCGTAAGATGTTGCAGCTTTTCAGGCAATTCATTGCTTATGACTTAACGCCTCCTGAACTACGAGTCAGAGAGTGATATAATTTCTAAAGAACATTCAGTAGCATATTTGCATAATATCTGTAAAATAACAAGAATTCCAAAAATTGTAGCTTATTTCTGCAGTTTTACTGCATGAAACGCGGAAAACAGTCCATACTTTCTTTTTAAAAAATCATCATTTTGTAGAGATTGTCGCGAGAAAATCTTTTGTGAATGTTTGAAATTGCGTGTAAAGTTTTCTTACAAGTCGCTAAGTGTGCTGGTACACAAATAATGTATGAATAAAGTGTTGTTACCCGCCTGTCATGGGCTACTCTACTTTTTCAACCCCACCCTCACCCCCTTGGAAGGTAACTGTTGCATGACAGTAAGGAAAAAGCTTACCAACTCTGATTGAAATCGGTTCAGTTGTTTAGGAGGAAATGTGGAAAATAGTCAAACACAGACCTACAGCCTCTTTTGCAATATGTACGCCGCGGAGGAGTAGCTGAGCGGTCTAAAGCGTCTCGCTGCGGAGCGCGCGGTTGCTCGCCATGGAGGCTCGAGTCCTCCCTGGGGCATGGGTGTGTGTGTGTTTTGTCCTTAGGTTAGTTTACGTAGGTTTAAGTAGTTTGTAAGCTACGGACTAATGACCACGTAGTTTGGTCCGATAGATTTACAAAAATTTGAACATTTGAGCAATATGTACGGATTTATCGGCATATTTATGTAATTAACTTGTGAACTAACAAATATAAAAAAGCTATTAGAAAGGCGGGATAAGGTAGTGAGTAAACTAGCAAAAGCAGAGAAAAGAAGAGCGAGATCGGTGGTGCGCTAGGTGTGGTTAGTACTCGGAGAGTGGGGCGGCTGAGCACAACGCCAGCCGGTGTCTCGCCACGGGGAAGGCTCCTCTACTACCTTCTACGCTCTGTGACCCCACCCCGGCCGGCTGGCGCCGCCGCCGGCAGACAGCTGCGGTTGAGCGCGCTCACGACTGCTCCCTGCTGCCTGCTACTGCCGGTGAACTGGTGCCGGTGCGTGCTCGCTGCCGCGTAACGGGCCGTGCGTCGCTGGCGCGCTATCGCGGCCACTGGGTCGTACGCGTACGTGACGCCGACGAGCCGCGCCGAGCACGGCTCTCCTGCCCGCTACGTCCATTGTTGCTGCACGCAAGCCCGGCGGCTGACGCTGTAAATGTTTTACTGAAGAAGACGAAGCAAGAAGGGATGCTGCCTATCGCCTTTCCTCTCAGACAGGAAGTTTCACTCGCCTGCCGATATGCTGTCCTTGGACCGTAAAGGCGTCAGACATCTCCTCTTGGCTGGTGTTTCGTCGCGTTATTGAAGATTCATTAATCGAATAGAGGACAGTAGGAAAGTTACAGAACAAATAGGCAGAACTGTGGTGAAATCTGTATTCATAAAGGTATGACCAAATTCAGTTAGCCCTGTTACATGTTTAATATTGTGTCACAAATTTTGCCACTAAACCACCTTGCTGGAGGACAAGGAATTACTAGAAATAGTCAAGAAATAAGCACATTTTATACAGATACATTTACAGTCCCTAGACAGAGCGGAGAGTGGTTCAATGAGAGAGAATGTTCTAAATATGGTTCTCGGGCGAGACGTCGGATATTATTGTCAAAACTGTACAATATTTCGTAAGCACACCTGGCTGACATCTTCAGGTGCGATGGACACACTGCTGGGCCGTGACCGACGAATTCCTATTTAGAGCATTCAAAGAACGGATTTTTTTTGTCAATTGCAGAATTTCCGAACATATTTTATGTTCTAATATTATCTCATTTCTTGAGGTCGGAAATAAGTGATTATATTAAAGAAAATGAGTACATTACAAAACTCTTACGGCCAGCGCTTGAGTATTCCTCATCAGTGTGGGATCCACACCAGGCAGAGTTAACAAGAAACATGCAAAACATGCAGAAGATCCAATTGAGAGCAGTAAGCTTGGTTATGGACTCATTTACAAAGCGCGAAACTGTCACGGATCTGTGGCAGATGTTGGGAGAAAGACTTTTGTATCGCGCTAAGAGCTTCTATCAAAGTTCCGAGACCAATGTTTCATGAAGAGTCAGCCAATATATTGGTTCCTCCTACGTATATATCGCGGAACGAGATAAGACCAGAGAGATAAGGCTTTACAGAGAGGCATACGGGCAATGATTTTTCTCTTCGCGCGGGAGTAGCCGAGCGGTCTGGACTGCCACGTTGCGAATCGCGAGGCCTCCCGCATAGGACTTTCGAATCCTCCCTCGGGCATGGATGTGTGTGTTGTCCTTAGTCATTCATTTTGACATTTTTTAAATATTTTTTCTCGCGATCCATACGCGACGGCAGCTGTGGCTAAGCCATGTCTCCACCATATCCTTTCTTCCAGGAGTGCTAGTCTTGCATGGTTCGCAGGAGAGCTTCTGTGAAGTTTGGAAAGTGGGAGGCGAGGTACTGGCGGAAGTAAAAGTTGTGAGCCGGCATCGTGAGTCGTGTCGGGATAGCATAGTCGGTAGTGCGCTTGCCCGCGAAAGGCAAAGGTCCCAGGTTCGAGTCCCGGTTCCGGCACACAATTTTAATCTGCCAGGAAGTTTCATATCAGCGCACACTCCGCTGCAGAGTGAAAGTTTCATTCTAGGTTTAAGTAGTTTGTAAGCTACGGACTGATGACCACGCAGTTTGGTCCGATAGATTTACAGACATTTGATCATTTGAACATACATTTTTTTGAAAATAAACAGTAGAATGTTTACGTACGAAACGCGTGGGTTGCCTATACCGGCAATATGTATCTGTAAAATCTTACGCGACCGTTGTAGTGTTAAGAATGTTTCCAGGCACAAAATTTTACAGATGAACTGCTGTGTGTTTTTCTTTTTTTCTTTTCGCCACCGCAAGGTACTTATTTGAAAATGGCTCGTCATAAATCGCACATTGTGGTACCTCATGTACTTGATGGGTGCCGATGCACTGCCTAGGTAAATGTAAGGGTGATCTGTCTTCGGGTTATTGTAATCATAAACGAATTAGATCTCTCTCAGCGTAAGACTTGGAACCGAGCGAATGGAGCAGTTTTCGAGCTTTTGGACCATGCTACACGTTACATGAGACGAGCGAGGTGGCGCGGTGCTAACAGGCTGGATTCGCATTCGAGAGGGCAGAGGTTCGAATCCACCTCGAGCCATCCCCTTTCCCGCGATCTCCCTAAATAACTCCAGGAAAATGACGTCGCGCGTCGGGCAGTCTGGACTGATGACCCCGTAGTTAAGTCCCATAAGCTCTACAAACATTTACATTTTTTTTTTCAAAATATTCACATGTTTGTAAAGTTCAAAATGTTTGTAGCACTTATGGGACTTAACAACGGGGTCATCAGTCCCTAAGCTTACAAACTACTTATGAACTAGCTAATACTAAGGACGGCAGAAATATCCATTCCCGAGGGGGGATTTGAACCCCCGACCGTAGTGGCCGTGCAGACCGTGACTGAAGCGCCTCAGTCCCCTCGGCCACCGCGGCCGGCTGTTTTTAAAGCTTAAGGGACTTAACAGCGGGGTCATCAGTCCCTAAACTTACAAACTACTTATGAACTATCTTATACTAAAGATGACACAAACATCTATGCCCGAGGGGGGGATTCGAACCCCCGACGGGGAACGGCCTCGCGTATCGTATCGTAGCGCCTCAATGCGCTCAGCCGGTCCGCCGCGGCAGCCATGGTTGTGTGTGTGTGTGTGTGTGTGTGTGTGTGTGTGTGTGTGTGTGTGTGTGTGTGTGTTGTTCTTAGTATAAGTTAGTTTATAAGGCCAGGGACCGATGACCAAAGTAGTTTGGTCCCACAGAATTACAAAACTCTTTTTTAGGGCCGGGATGGTTTCTTTGAAACGGAAAGGCCAATTTGCTTGTCCTTCCTTACCCAAATTGCGGCCGTGAGCTCCGTCTGTAATGACCGCGCTGTAAACAGGACATTAAAATTCCAAGTTTCCTTCCTTTATTCGAAGCAGTAGCTACGAGAAGCAGGACACTGTTTCTCCTATTTGTCGATCGCAACAAGTGGCTCGCGGAAGTGTTGCCCGCCGCTGCGGAAGGCGAGTGTTCGGCGACGTCCGGGTAGAGCGAACGCACGCGCGCCGTCGCCGATCGACCCCAGCGCGACCTCGGCAGTTCGCTTTCCCCAAACCGGACCGCGCCGCGCCGCGCCGCGCAGTGCCGGGACAGGTTGAGGTCGCACCGCCGGCAAGGCCGTGCCCTATTGCTCTCCACACCAGACCATCGGGAAGGAAGCGGCCGATGCCCATGTTTAGACTCCTGTCAGCGCCCGCCGGCCCCTCTGCAGAAGCCACCAGGGTGCGCTGGCTCAACACCACCTAGAAGACAAGGCCTTACAACAGGCCGTGCCTACGTCACACTTAGAGGCCCCGTCCGCCATCTGACTGGCCGGTCGCTGTTCGGCGGTAGGCGTGCCCCAGCGGCCAGCCAGTGAGGTGGCGGCCGGGGACTCTTAGTATGACGTAGGCACGGCCTGTTGTAAGGCCTTGTCTTCTAGGTGCTGTTGCCTGGCTCATACCTGTCGACGCTCTAGCCTGACAGGTCAGAAGACACTGCTGTTGAAATGATGCGAGAACGTTATCTCGCGCAGTATTCGGCAGTACTTGTTACTCGTAAATATTATTGGGAGAATTTTGGGAAGATGTAAAGGAGACCGCGTATAAAACGCTTGTACGACCGCGTCTTGAGTATTGCTAAAGTATTTGGGACCCGCAGCAGATCAGTTTAAAGGAAGACATTGAATCAGTTCAGAGGCGAGCAGCTAGGTTTCTTACTGGTAAGTTCGACCAGTGCGCGAGTGTCACGGAAATGCTCCGGCAACGCAATTGGGGATCGCTGGAGGAAATACGACGTTCTTTTCGTGAATTTCTGTTGAGGAAATTTAGAGGTCCGGAAATTTTAAGCTGAGTGTAGTACGATCTTGATGCCACCTACTTACATTTCGCGTAGTGATCACAAAGACAAGATACGAGAAATTAGGGCTCGTACGTAGGCATATAGGATTTTTTTTCCCTCGTTCTATTTGGGAGTGGAATAGGAAGGGAAATGACTTGTAGTGGTACAGTGTACCCTCCGCGACGCACCTTACGAAGGATTGCGGAGTATGTTCAAAATGTTCAAATGTTTGTAAATCTTATGGGACTTAACTACGGGGTCATCAGTTACTAAACTTACAAACTACTTACGAACTACCTTATACTAAGAACGGCACAAATATCCATGCCCGAGGGGGGGATTCGAACCCCCGATCGTAGTGGCCGTGCAGACCGTGACTGGAGCGCCTCAGTCCCCTCGGCCTCCGCGGCTGGCTGCGGAGTATGGATGTAGATGTAATGTGAAAGACAAGATTACAAAGAAGGGTAAAGGAGAATAGCGTAGATATCGAAATACGTATTACAGGCGAATGCACGCCAGCAGTACGCGTCCTGCAGAAAGCACGCGAGAACCCTTTCAGTCCCAGATTATGAAATCAGCATTGGAAAAATTATAACTCAGTGTTTTCTGTATTAATACAGTGCATCAAACATCAAAATTTATTTTAAAATATTTGGTCGAACTACTGAATTTTTATGTCATGTATTTTTTGCACAACACAGACGTTTGCATCAAGGTATTTTATTACTTCGACGTTATTTTGTTGATAGTCTACACTGCCAGATAAATAATGCTACCAAAATCTTCGCCACAGCACCAAAGACAAAACAGTTCACTGCTCAAATAAAATAAAAAGCGGCCTCCTGCGTCGGAGGTTCGAATCCTCCCTCGGGCATGAATGTCGTGGGGAAAAGCGAACCAGAGACTGCGTTTTATTGGCAGAACCCTTAAAAGATGTAACAGAACTACAAAAGAAACCGCATACACTACGCTTGTCCGTCCATTTTTGGAGTATTGCTGCCCATTGTGGGATCATTATCAGGTGGGTTCGACGGAGGACATCGAAAGACTCCAGAGCATGGCAGCTCATTTCGTATTGTCTCGATACAGGGGAGACAGCGTTACGGAAATGATACAGGATCTGGGATGGGAATCATTACAACAACGGCGCTTATCGCTGCGGCGTGGGCTACTTACGAAACTCCAATCGCCAGCATTCTTCTCCGAATGCAAAAATATATTGTTGACTCCCACTTACATAGATAGAAATGATCATGTTAAAATACGAGAAATCAGAGCTCGAACGGAGAGATTCAGGTGTTCTTTATTCCCGCGCGCTGTTCGAGAATGGAATGGGAGATAAATAGTATAATGGTGGTTCGATGAACCCTCTGCCAGGCACTTAAATGTGACTTGCAGAGTATCTCATGTAGATGTAGATGTTTGAGCTGTCTTTAGTATAAGCTAGTTCATAAGTAGATTGTAAGTTTAGGGACTGCTGACGCGGCAGTTAAGTCCCATTAGCTTTACAAACATTTGAACATTTTTTTTTTTAAATGAAAGAACCATACTCACGCTCACACTATCAGCCACGTACAGAGGGCATCGCAACACAACCTCAAAGATGCGCAGATTAATGCCCCAGAAGCGGCAAAATGTCGTACTAGAAGCACGTTGTTCATCAACAAAAATGCCACATTAAGAACTGATGCAAAAAAATACAGTATATATCACCTTTTAATACGTAGTTAGTCCAGCAACAACATTGGGAATGAAAGGGTTAAGGCTCCTATAAACCCGAGCTGGTGCATCTGCCATTTTGTTCCTGACCGCTCGTAAGCCTAACATGCGGTGCTATAGGAGTTGCGTCACGGCACTTTGCACGCAGTTATGGGTGGTTGTGTTGCCATAAACTGTTCAAATCATTCCGAAAGTTGCATTAGATAGATGCTGAGAGAAGAAGAAAGTGGGCTATTACTAGCTGTCGTTGAGAAAACTGGGAATCCGGACGGGACGCACATTTATAATTTGAAGTAAATATTTGTAACTTTAAGCAATATTTAATAGTAATAACCCTGTGTGAAATTCCTACGTAAGACTTTGTTTACCTGTATTTTGAAAGTTCTACCTCGTAAGGGAGATTCTCATTGTAGGGAGTTAGCAGCCGCAAAATATGATTATACAGCAGCACAGAGACTATGCAGTACCTAGAGCGCACTGTGTGTGTCTAATAGTACGTTGAGAAATAACATCAAGGCGTTTTGTACTGACGACGGGCGACCGACAAGCGCGAGAGAAACTGGAACACACGGCTCTCAGCAGCAGGTATCAATTTGCCGAATTCCAATGTGCCGTTTGAGGGCACATTTGGGAGAGCAGCCGAGTTCGAGTTTGCTTTACGAAGAGCAGGTAAAGTAGCCGAATTCGTGTGAGCCGTCAGCAGATAGGTGTGATCCTCGTTCTCACTTACCCCCTTAAGTTACAAGAGCCAGCGTAACACGAATCATCAGCTTTAAATGCACGAAAAGTTACTGGTTCTATCACTAATTTGGACTGTGGACTGCTACTTTTCAAGATTTGTTAAACTGAATGGAACCAACTGGTGTAAATTTCTTTATACAAGGTGTATCAAAGAGGATGGCGAAAAGTTTCTACGTTGAAAGCACACGTTAATAGAAGCAAAAATGTCCCGGTAAACATGGGTCTGCAAGCGAGCCGTTTGCGAGATAATTACAAATTTATGGTTCCATGTGTAATTTCTTTCACTCTCCGAGCGCACCGAATTGAACATGCCCACGAAATTCCAGCATCCTGCGATGTATGCAGCACTCGGAACACCATCAGTTTAAATACCCGTCATGTATATTTGCTACTAGATTCGGCTCCACATTAAAGCCATCTTCAGGCCCGTAAAACTTCGGAGGTTCGAGTCCTTACTCGGTTATGGGTGTTTGTGATGTGCTTAGATTAGTTTAAGTAGTTTGATAGCCTAGTGACTGATAACCGCAGTAGTGAAGTCCCACGGATATACAAACATTTGAAGTTATAATCCATCCACCAGTAACACACTGGACTTGCATTCAGAAGGATGGTGGTTCAAATCCACCTCCGGCCATCCAGATTTAGGTTTTCCGTGGTTTCCCTAAGTCACTCCAGGCAAATTCCGAGGGTACGGCCGATTTCCTTCCTCATCCTTACCCAAACAACCCGAGCGTAAGCTCCGCCTCTTATGACCACGCTGTGGACGGGGCGTTAAACATGAATCTTCCTTTCTTCCTCCATCCACCAAATCCAATGTGTGATTGTGAAGAAATAAAATCTCTCTCTCTCTCTCTCTCTCTCTCTCTCTCTCTCTCTCTGTCTGTCTGTCTTCTCGCCCCAATCTAATCACAAGGAACCACTACAATAATATCGCAGAAATTAACGTGCATGCGAAGATCTTCAGGCAGTAATTATCATTTATCTTCCGCACAGTTTTAATGAAGAAGATTGTGAACGTCAATAGTGAATCTTCTTAATTATTTCCGCTCCCTTGTCCGAAAGAGGGTTGGTATTAAACATTGTGGCAGCAGTATCGCTAAAGAATCCAATATGTAATAGACAATGATTTTTCTCTTATTGTTATATCTCGTTGGATTACAAACATCGAAGCCATGAATTGTTAGGAATGACTCGTGAGGGATTGTCCGCTGTCTTGGAACATTGTCTGTTTTTCCTTAACCCAGGGTTACAGTGAGAAACTTTCGCTCCTGTTTCTGTTTACTTCAGGTAATGTTTCTATGCTCCGCTTTCCGCGTAGCCAATTCGTTAGTGCGTTTCCTAGCGGCCGGTCACCGTCCATTCTCACGTTATTATTTTGAATCCTTGGGAAAATACTGAACTGTACAGGTAACAGTAAAGTGACTGCAAGGGCAGGAATTCTAAACGATCGCACTGCCTTCCTCAGACTGTACCTCGGTTGCTGGCTTTTCTCAGAGGTTTGAACAGTGCCCCGTTAGCAGTTGTGTTTTCTGCCGGTGCTAATGGATGTTCTTTGATCAATCCCGAACGGCTTTCAACGCACCATACAAGGACGCGTAGCTTTCGCCCAGCTTTCGGAATGTGCTTTTGCTGTTTCCGTGAAACCAGCCAGCCTATCTTCACTTCGGGTTAACGAGTGTTCCCACCTCGTAGCTAGGTAAAAGCTTTCTTAATTGATACTTTACTTGGTGAAGCGGCTATATCAGCGTATGCTGCATGAATTCGTATTTCCTATTTATCTAGTTTCCGCTACACCGGCAGCCTCCTCATTGCATATAATTATCAGAACGATAAGTCAATGCTAGAATGATTAGTCATGAGAAGGGGATGACTGGCAGATAAAGCGATAGTCGTGATAGTCTTCATAATCACCATCATCCTTGATATTCTGGGCAAAAGTAGGTTTTCACGTGGTAATTCTCCATGCTTCCTTCTCTACTCCCGTCTACTTTAGATCTGCGCAGCTTCCATTTCCCTTTATCAACTTATATTTTCTCATACCTCTCATTCTCCTTCCACAAACTAGTCCTTTTAAAAATTTATCAACCATTCCTGCCTCAACGAATTCAATTCTTCTTCCTTTCTCTGATAACTGGCATCAAACTTCTCCTTTCATTAATCCTTTTCAACCCTCTTTGTTGCTCATTGCTTTCATCCAGAGTATCCCCTTCATTCTTCTCCACATCCACATCTCAAATGCTTCTCGTCTTTCTGCATCCTCTCGTCTCAATGTCCACGTTTCAGCCCATTGAGTGACATACTCCACACACAAAAAAATTAGCCAGTCTTTTCCTCAGACTTTTATCGAGTTTGTAACAAACTTCTCTTTTTGTTGAACGCCTCATTCGCCATTGCAATTCCAGTTCCTATTTCCTGATGACTTGTTACGTCTTATAATGACAAGCCAAAATACTTTCAAATATAACTAAAATAATTATGATATTTGAAATACACAATGTGAAGAAGTTGAGAAAAAGATCCAACAACATCACCTTCAAAAATAAAGTATTTTCTTGTAACTGGAATATAGTTTTCAACTTCAAACAAACACTACCTTCACGTCACCGAATCGATGTGATTCATAGCAAGAAGCAGCGTCGATCAGAAACAGGTTGTAGAATGCCTGGAAAAGGAAATAATCCCTTAGCTCCCCTATTTTCCTATCCTCAGTAACATGCTTAACAAAATAAATAAAACACCACAACTATTCTCACATCATAATACAGTGAAAGGAGTATACGTTAGATCAAATATTCTGTATTGCTGGTAAACGGCCATGGTTTTCAGGAATATGAATACGGATGTGATTACCCTCTAAAGTAATCCACTCTGCAATCGCAAGCACACTACACAAATTCATTTCGGACTTCAGGTTGATGTAATCCATTTTTAGAGTACTACTGAGAGAGAGAGAGAGAGAGAGAGAGAGAGAGAGAGAGAGAGAGAGAGAGAGAGAGAGAGATTTGCGACACCGACCGCAAATGTCCTTGAGCGGGTAACAATCGAGATACAGCAGATACAGCACTCTTTGAGGGAACCAACGTTAACTAGACCGCCATTTTAACAAATGATAAAATCACTGACAGCAGTGGTATGATTTGTCAGTGTGGAAATAAACGTGATTTATTTTCTGAATCGCTTTTATATTTCTCTGCTGTTTGTTTACCAAATTATAACTAAACGTGCGTTAATGTGTAGAGCTTTCAATTGGACGAATTGAAGTGGCAAAACACTAAATATTTGTTATTACGAAGCTGATGGTAGGGAAACTCTTATGGTGTCTTGCAATTTATTATTCAAATAAGTGCAGAAAAGCAATTAGCTTTACAAAAATTATAGGTTTCCCATGAAAGATGAAAAGCTAACTGAGAGATGGTTAGCAAAAACTAAAGATGAACAAATGTTTACTAGAATGAAACTTCCACTCTGCAGCGGAGTGTGCGCTGATATGAAACTTCCTGGCAGATTAAAATTGTGTGCCGGAACCGGGACTTGAACCTAGAACCTTTGCCTTTCGCGGGCAAGCGCACTACCGACTGTGCTATCCCGACACGACTCACGATGCTGCCTCACAACTTTACTTCCGCCAGTACCTCGCCTCCATGTCTCCACCATATCCTTTCTTCCAGGAGTGCTAGTCTTGCATGGTTCGCAGGAGAGCTTCTGTGAAGTTGGAAAGTAGGAGGCGAGGTACTGGCGGAAGTAAAGTTGTGAGGCGTCATCGTGAGTCGTGTCGGGATAGCACAGTCGGTAGTGCGCTTGTTCGCGAAAGGCAAAGGTCCCAGGTTCGAGTCCCGGTTCCGGCACACAATTTTAATCTGCCAGGAAGTTTCAAATATTTACTAAATCCACTTACTTCACTTTAAAGATGAATATATTAGAGGTATCTTTTGTCCAACGCAATCACAATTGTCTTCAATTTTTGCACAACACTTACAAACAAAAAATAGTAAAACCTTAAGTCCGGAATCCAGAAAGCGAATTTTCAACAGTTTTGAAAATAATACTCTTATGAAGTAGTCAGTAGCATATAGTATGTAATTTAAATTTATGATTACGCTGGTTTTTTTATATTATCTTTTAATACTGTATATTGCTAATAGCTTTTACCCAAAAACTTTGGCGTTCGACCTAAACACGAAGGACGTATGAAATTTAAACTCTTTGGCTGCTAACCTCCCATAAGGGGACAGTCTGTTTAAAGAGCTTCCTTACCGACCTGTTTCTATGGTGTAGTTTGTCTTTCGCATCAGCTCTGTAGTAGTATTGTACAAGTAGACTTAAAAGCTGTAATAGCTCTCAAATTTAATTCTCACAATTTCGAAATGTATGAGAGAACTGCCTAGAAAGCAGGAGATCCGGATTCGAATCCCGGCTGGGTACCCATTTTCAGCTTTGCCCAATCGCAGTTGATGTCATATATTCTGTGAATATTAAATAATAACAACTGCAGGATCAGAAGTGGCGCCGCGGTGGAGTAGCCGAGCGGTTTAAAGCACCTCACTGCGGAGCGCGCGGTTGCTCGCCGTGGAGGTTTGAGTCCTCCCTGGAGCATGTGTGTGTGTGCGCGCGCGCGCGCGTGTGTGTGTGTGTGTGTGTGTGTGTGTGTGTGTCCGTAGGTTAGTTTACCTAGGTTTAAGTAGTTTGTAAGCTACGGACTGATGACCACGCAGTTTGGTCCGATAGATTTACAAACATTTGAACATTTTTTTTTAGAAGTGACGTCCGTTCTTTCGGAACAGACACCACATGTATATATATATAATATGCCGGTGACGGGCAATGATCCTATCGTTAGTGGGGAGGGGGTGGGCAAGTTTGAAGCCCTTACTCTTACGGGAATTAGTTTCATAACTAAGAGTTTGAGTACTGTGGACGGGGCGAAGCTGGGAATTTGTATCTGACGGGAGACGTGCTTAGGTAGTCCTTGCAGGTGCGGTGATCACTGTGTTCCCAGTGGTGTAGGGGTCAGCGCAACTGCCTAGAAAGCAGGAGACCCGGGTTCGAATCCCGGCTGGGTACACATTTTCAGCTTTGCCCAATCGCAGTTGATGTCATATATTCCGTGAATATGAGAGAAAAGTTATATTGATAGATACACACTCATTTTTAAATTCCAGCTCTTGGTCCCATTCTCCCACTTCTGGCAGTCTGTTGTGTGACCTTGGATTAGATTACCCTGGACTAGAGGTGCCCAACACATAATGTGCAATCGAATACCGTGAAATTGCTCAGTCATTCCCTCTTGTTCGGCTCCTGTGAACTCGAACTTTCTACATTGTCCTTGATAACAGTTCTCAGATTTTGTTACTTAACCATTCCTCAGAAGAAACGCGCCCGGAAAAACCATCTTCGGCACCGTGTAATCAGTTCTAATCCTGAGTCGCAGTGTTGGCTCATCTGTTAGTTGAAGGCCCTTGACTCACTTCAGCAACCTACAACTTGTGCTACATAAGGTAACCAACAGAAACCTAACGGTTGGAGTCTGTTGCACGAAATATGCCCACCCCATTATGAGCTAACAATAGCGATAAATATGTTTGTATAACACAGGAAAAAGGAACGCGGTTGAGATACGCCGCTACTTATTCACCGCATGGCCTGAATGCGTACATGGAAGTCGAAGTTGCTGAAGGTGGTTTCTTGCTACAGCTACAAATAAAGCAGTATTCAGAACACTGCTTTCTTTTTTATGGTGTTTGCATTGTTCACACACTCTCCCATTCATACTACGCACACTTCGTTTTTTAGGTGGACACATTTATTAAATAAACGTCTTGAATGTTTGGTGCTCCGGGACGTTTGTTCTATAAACATTATAAGGTGCTATTAATATATTTTTTATTTTTTACTAGCTAAAAACCCGGCGTTGCCCGGGTATTTATTTATTTATTCCTTAAGTTATTACTTCTCCTATCCCTTCTCTCTGTCCATCTCGCCGGCCGCGGTGGCCGGGGAGACTGAGGCGCTCCAGTCACGGTCAGCACGGCCACTACGGTCGGGGGTTCGAATCCCCCCTCGGGCATGGATATTTGTGCCGTCCTAGTTCGAAAGTAGTTCATAAGTAGTTTGTAAGTTTAGAGACTGATGACCCTGTAGTTAAGTCCCATAGACTATAAAAACAAACATCTTTCCATCTCCTTTCTTTTTTCTAAAAACACTTTACATTTACACGTGAAGTATCCAAACAAAGAAAGATAGCAATCAAAATACAAATGACATATAAAATTCGCACGATCTTATAATTATAGAGTTATACCTCATCAGTGGCGAATAAACAATATATTTACGACGGGGGGGGGCGGCAAGATTAATAAGATACATCAAGAAATTTTAAGTAGACACTACATAATAGTATGTATCAGTTTCTCTGCTCATATTCAGAGGATAATTTCGCTGAAGCCCATTTTACTTTACTGAGATCAATCTTTTTTTTTTTTTTTTTTTTTGACATTACGCCATAAAAATATACTAATATAATGCAGCTAACAGCTTCGGTCGCATGAAGTCTTTATTACTTGAACTACCGCATATCGATTCCGGTCACTGAGTGGCCATTTTCAATGCTCTAATGCAATAAAATCAAATAGAAATTGCTGCGACGGAGTAGCCGTGCGTACTGAGGCGGCATGCTGCAGTGTCGCGCGTCATTATGTAGAAAAAAAATGACAGATGTTTGTAAATCTATCGGACCCAACTCCTGCGTTATCAGTCCGTACCTTACAAACTACTTAAACAAAGGTAAACTCACCTAAGGACAACACAAACACACATGCCCGAGGGGGGACCCGAACCCTCGACGGCAAACAGCCGCGAGCAACGCAGCATGGCGCCCCAATGTGTACGGCTAATGCGCCGCGGTCATTATGTACAATACTGATTGAGTTAAATTGTTACTGACATAGTTTA
Organism: Locusta migratoria; assembly: GCA_026315105.1. Lineage (NCBI taxonomy): Eukaryota > Metazoa > Arthropoda > Insecta > Orthoptera > Acrididae > Locusta > Locusta migratoria. Next base: position 249,179,683 of record CM048747.1, on the reverse strand, counting down.
TCACTATAAGGTACGCCGGCCGCGGTGGCCAAGCGGTCTGGGGCGCGCCAGTCACGGTCTACATGGCCACTACGGTCGGGGGTTCGAATCCCCCCCCCCCCCCCCCGTCGGGCATAGATATTAGGGACTGATGACCCCGTAATTAAGTCCCATAAGCTCTACAAACATTTGAACATTTTTTTTAACTATAAGGTACAACTGTTTTATATTGTGCTTAACTACAAAATATCCTCAATTATTTTACGCGGGAGGAGACACTCTTAGCAGTTAAATGGCGCGCCGTGAACCGATGCACACCGTTCTTGTTGACTAGATCCATGCAGCACGCGACCGGACTCCATCAGTAAGTTCTGTTTGTTGTTGTTTGTTTTGGTCTTCAGTCCGGAGACTGGTCAAGAAATCTAATTTCGAGCAAGCCGAAATTTCGGCTGATTTCTGGCCGAAAGCGAAAATATTTTGGACGAAACTGGTCGGTCCTTACTTGGAACGCTCGGCTTGTGGCTTGGGGCCCCTCCGCTACTTCCCCCCCCCCCCCCCACACCTATTGTGCGAGAGAGAGCGCTGTGGCTCACAGAGATTACCAGAGGTGTCTCACACAGAGCATCCCAGAGTGCCCTTGAGAGCTACAAAACCAAGAAGAATCGCGTCTCGGCTTTTGGCAAGATCAATATGTTTTTTTTAGTAAGGAAAATGATCAAGGATACAAACTTTATTCAACTTCTGTAATAATATACAAGATCACTAGCCAATTTTATTTTTATAACAATTATCATGACCTTTCACCCAGATACAAGCACCCTCTTGCTCATTAATTTTTCGATGATTCCTCGTCCTCAATGTAAAAGGCATGCTACCGGTGAAATAAGACTTCCCAACGTCACAGTTGTACACTTCAGCAGCTTGAAATGTACGAAAATCAATCACATCTCTGTTATTAAAACTCGACAATCCAGAAACTGCCTTAACAGTACTACCATCGTACCGTACTATATCAACAGTTATCCATCCATTGCCACGACCAGCTGCATCTTCCTGAGAAATTGTGAAGTTCAAAACACCTCCCAACCCCCCCCCCCCCCAAAAAAAAAAAAAAAAAAAAAAAAAAAAAAAACACACACAAACAGACGGTCCCTGAAGAGCCGGCCGCGGTGGCCGAGGCGACTGAGTCGCTCCAGTCACGGTCTGCACAGCCACTACGGTCGGGGTACGAATCCCCCCTCGGGCATGGATATTTGTGCCGTCCTTAGGATTAGCTATTTCATAAGAAGTTTGTAAGCTTAGGGACTGATGACCCCGTAGTTGAGTCCCGTGAGCTCTACAAACATTTGAACATTTGGTCCCTGAAGAAAAAACTTGTCCTCCAAGACCCGATGACGATACCTGGTAGCCTGTATCTACTACAAACCTCTGGGTCTCGTGTGCCGAAATAAATTACGGCGGGCCGTTATCCGATTTCAAGGTGGCAAAAAAAAAGAAAAAAAATCGGCAAGAAGTAGATCGCTGACTCGGCCCGAGATCCGGGAGATGGCTGCATGGCGGACACCAGTCGCTGTCGAGCGAACCAGAACGGCCCACCGAGCGGATCGCATCGCGCCGTTTGCCGAGGTCCCGGCACCGGCGCATGAAACTCCACTTTTAGTCAGCGCCGACCTTGGATTCGCGAAACATCCGAGAGGAGAATGGCTGGCGCTGCAGCCCCTCTCCGTGCGGCTATCGGCTTCGACATCGAGACACTGGGATCCACAGGCCACACCACTCTGACGTGAGGTTCGTTCGAGTGGCCCAAACGCTGATAGTTCCTGATGGGGTTGGAACACTTGCGGGGAGTGACACTTGCGGGGAGTGACACTTGAGGGGAGTGACACTTGGGGGGAACCCGGGGTCCTTGGGGCGGCTAATGGCTTTTCTGGGTACAGGCACACCAAGACGTCTAGCACTGTCAACATAACACGAAACTTGTTCTAATGTTGAGTGTTCCTCCTGAAAACAAATCGGTATTTTAACAGTGATAATGTTTGGAGAGTTATTAAGACATTCTCTGCTACTACAAGACGATGACTTTCAACAGTCATACCTCCTATCACGCAACTTCCATCTCTTTAACAATAGCTGCTTTGCTTTTTAATATGAGACGCAACCTTAAACCTTCAATTAAAAACGTTAATAATAAGTCAATGAGTATTTTACATACTTGATGCGTTTATTCGAGACCCCAAAACGATTTCGCTGTATCCGAATTACAAATACAGCTGATAAATGTATGAAATACGGAATGTGTAAGGGAATGTCACACACCGGAAAAATGTTCAAAATAAATTCTATTTTCTATCATCGTAAAAAAAAAAAAAAAAAAAAAAAAAAAAACTTCTCTCTCATTCTCCACTCCGAGGAGTGGAGCGGGCTGTTTGAGATCCGGCCCATAAAGAGTCGCGGTTCTATTCAGCCAATATCAGACAAGCTGATAGTGGGGCAAAGGGGGATCCCAATTGGGAATAAGTGGGAGGGGCTTACCAGCTCCGGCATACGCCTTACAACCAAGGAAAACCTCCCGAAAACCTTGGTCGGAGCCGGGGGATTGGGACCAATTTAATTTATCTCCGGGACTTGACCCGGACAAAAATGGATTATCGAGAGAACACGAATGCACTCACGACAATCAAGGATCGTCATATAGAACCATTTTTACTCCGAACTTGGCATAAACCAACAGGGAGAAACAAGTTGCAAGACTTCCAGGAAAAATGAAGCGAAATTGGCAGCCAATAGTTGGTTATAAATTGCATTGCCTGTAAACTGTATAAATATAAATTACGGAATACGCGGAACTCCTGTTGAGTACAGTCAAAAAGGTCTAAGGTAATAGGCAGTGGTTTACAATCAGATATCCGTATCACTCTCCTCCTCAAGAAGTCTGTGTGAAGATTTATATTCAGAACCATCAAGAAAAAGGCTACTGTGATGTTAAAACTACAAGAAACAGCTCATTTACTCAAGAAGGGAAAACGTTATGGTGCCCGTAAATTTGAATGGCTGTACCTGTTGTAGTAACATTAATTTTTTGATAAAATGTTAAAATCCAAAATACCAGAATTTTGTTTTTCTAAATTCAGTGCCAACTTTTTTTGTGGAAATGTTTGCAGGAAGTAGTCTTGATGTGATTTCATACTTCTATGCGTTAAATTGATATTATCAAACATGTAATTTGTGTCACAAATTGCGCGGCCGGTCCGATGAGCCTTTCCCTGAATACGGCACAGTAGCGGCTGGAGGGCGTGGAGTAGGGGTGGTGTATCCCTACTTCTGGAACACCCTGTTCACTACCTGCAGCGTCCGGGTCTCCCCGCAAGTGTCTACACATTCCCTTTCCGCGCAAGTGTCACTCCCCGCAAGTGTCACAAACTCGTTCCTGGTAGTTAGTGACGATTTGGAAGACCCCCACTGTGCATGCGCGCTTTTTGACAGTTGCCAACTCCGAAGCCAACTCGAACTCTTATTTCACCTGTTTCGCAGTTTGGCCACTCATAGCGCTAGTTGGCATCTTTTCTCTCTACCGATGTTGAAAGAGAAGTTATGACTGGCGATATGTTATGTATTTCTCAATTGAGAAAACTAAGTCGTCATGAAACATTTGCAATTTACCGTTAAACCAAAGTATAATAATAAAGATTAACAAGACACATTTGCCTGCAAACCGTGTATCTGTCGAGTATAAAATTAGCGTGACGAAACTAGGTTAACTTGCGAGTCGCGATGTTACCAGACGACCATTCCATCAAAACATTCTTCTTGAGAAAGCTCACGTTGACGTGAGGTGGCGGACCGGCGACGGACAGTGTGCATTCCGCCATTAGAAATACATTGTGGATTAAATTCTGATCATAAACTTCGACAAAACGCAAAATATACGTAAACATGTCCCCCCATTTATAAATAATGTAGCCAATTTAACCTGACAAAACCTCATACAAAAATGAGGTAAATTAGGATAGTTGTGTGTGAAAGGAATATTTGGTAACATACAACTTCATATCCATTTTGTCCCATTATTATGAGTTACAATAAAATTTAAAAAAATGAAACATACAAATTAATATACACAAATTTGCAGGTGTTGTGCAAGAATTATCATCGTACATGATTTTCCCAGAAGTTACACATTTAGTATAGAAACGCCCACATTGGCACTAATAGATTTCTATAATATATAACCACAAGGAGAAACACGGAACAGTAATTGTGAGACGCTATAGTGGCACATATGTCGGTTATAAAAATCTATCACTGCTAATGCCTGTTGTGAACTATGTTATACTTATGTGTCAATCACTTCATTTACAGATGGCACAGAAAAATCTCAGTAGGACTATTTTGACTTCATTTTCAGGCGAATATATCACAATCCAAACTGTAAAAACATACGCATTCATCTTTAAATTCGTACGTTATGAAAATTTCCACACCTTTCATTTATAGTATGTATGGGTGTAATAAAAAGCGGACGTACTGTATTAGAAGGCCTGTCTAATATACAAACTCAGCCTCAATCAAGAGAAAATCGAAGACTTAAAACACAAACCTCTTCGTAAATATGCGGGCTTGTCTTTTGGAGGAGGCTTGTTAAACGCTTTGGAGTCAGTCAGAAAACGGTTGGACGAAAATCCGCTGAATTAAACTTACGGTCGCCAACTATCAGCTCCGCCACTCGGAACACCAGATTGGCCAGTCAGATATCGTCAGAAAGAGTCAAAAGTGCCACTCGAACGCTTCAAACTGTTCCTGACCGTCAGCAGCGCCACTCGAACGAAGCTGTGGTGAAGCTCTCTTCTCCACATCCTCCCTCCCCCCCCCCCTCTCTCTCCACACACACACACACACACACACATACACACACTGACACACAGTGGAACATTCTCGCTGCCTGTCCAGCTACCCCGCTATCGACTCTCTCTCCTTTTCTTTGAGGGCCACCACCTGTGGCTTCTACTCCCGGACGTGTCTAATGGAACGACCAAAATGGACCGAAGAGGCTTCTATAGAGCGCCGGCACCGTGTCGAATGCGACTTGTCGCCCGCTTTCACAGTGTCTCGGCGTTCCAGTTATAATTCGTGGGGCTATTCCGGGATCTGGGGCCCGTCACAATGAAATCTGCAAGTTGTGCCGAAAGACCGGTTTAGCGAACGGTTGCTGAAGCGTTCTATCGGTAAGAGGAGTGAAATCATTCTGAACTCGTTTAGCAGCTTTAATCTGCTGCTGTGGGATACTTCTGATGATTTTTCTTGAAGATTTGCGTCATTTCCGAGAGGAACAGATACACGCCTTCAAATACCTTGTCACACAAAAATAATACAAGACACGCAAAAGAGTCGGTCGTATGTCTACAAACATATATTTTGTATGAGAAACACAAAAAGTAGAACTCTAAGCGGTTTTAAGTAGAGATACAATTTAATATATATACGGTATATAACGAAGGGCATATTGTCATAACGTATTAAAATGGGCTACGGTTAACGTAATTCTCATTGAACATGTCATAAAAGACTTTTTAAAAGTGTGCTTCGAATATCGTAATTGTGAATATTTTTTTCGTTTAATTCATAAATTTTTCTTGTTCTTAAAGAGTGGTGTACCAATAATGTATTCTGTGAAAATCAGAATATAATTACAGCAAACTTTTATTTGCTTTGAGAAATGTTTACAATACCAGTTTTACGTTGGACAGCATAAAGACAACACACAAAAGATTTAAGGAACTAATCATTAAAATAAAAATAGTCGAATGTAACCTTCCTAGCTTTTTCTTGCGCAAAGTCGATGAATGTAATGTAATTCCCTAGCAAGTTAGTGTTAAAGAGATATATTGCTGCAATTTCACTTAAACTACTTTAGCTTATCAGGTTGATCACAGAACTGTTTTTATGTTTCGGCTTTGATGGACTTCTCTCACAGCTGTCAACGCAACTGTTAGGCGAATTCTTAGAGCGATGTTAACTTTGGGGCAAAAATTACATCTTCGCATCATCTTCAAAGTTTCTTTGGAACTTAAATTCTTACCTCAAACCCAGCGCATTAGTGTCGCTTGACTCGTGATCTTGCAAAACCACTTCGAGGTTTCTACATTTTTTTTGACCGGGCTATCAGCTGTCCGATATCGTAGAGAAAATCAAAGTGATCGTAATGAGAATTCGAGTGAATCTCTCGTCCAAAGATATGGTGACCATGCCTAAAAGATAGTAACAGAATTTAACCTTGATCTTCTATTATCTCGTGCCCTACCTCGTCGGTAAAGTGACGACTTCTTCCTTTGTCACCATGAAAGTCTTATACGCTGTAACGTTATATCTTCATTCTCTGATTCTGTGGCCAGTTTTTTTGGAATCGCAAGAGTACCTACAATGGTTCTTCTAAAAATAAAGACAATTTACAAAAATAGTTGATATTCTCAGTGTCCATATAAAGACGACAATGGCCACTCTCAAAACATAAGAGAAGAAATGAGTTGTCACGTAACTCCCGTCCCCTTCCCACTCTGCCACCGCTTGCCCCCCCCCCCCCCTCCTTCCCTATCCTCACTCCTTCCCCTCGCCACCGGGGAACTGATAACTTTAGCAGTTTAGTCCCCCTGTTGTTGTTGTTGTGGTCTTCAGTCCAGAGACTGGTTTGATGCAGCTCTCCACCCTACTCTATCCTGAGCAAGCCTTTTCATCTCCTCATAAGAACGACAACCCACGTCCACTTGAATCTGCTTACTATACGCGTCTCTTGGTCTCCCTCTGCGATTTTTACCCCACACACTTCCCTCCAACGCTAAATTCACAATTCCTTGATGTCTAAGAATGTGTCCTACCAATCTATCCCTTCTTTTAGTCAAGGTATGCCAGAAATTTCTTTTCTCCCCAATTGGGTTCAGTACCTCCTCATTAGTTACACGATCCACCCACGTAATCTTCAGCATTCTTCTGTAGCACCACATTTCAAAAGCCTCTATCCTTTTTCTGTCCACACTGCTTATCGTCCATGTTTCACTCCCATACAAGGCAACACTCCATAAAATGCCTTCAGAAAGGACTTCCTTAGGCTTAAATCAATATTCGATGTTAACAAATTTCTCTTTTTCAAAAACGCCTTTCTACCCATTGCCATTCTGCATTTTATATCCTCTGTACTGCGACCATCATTTGTTATTTTACTGCCCAAGTAACAAAACTCATCTACCTCCTTTATTGTTTCGTTACCTAATCTAATTCCCTCAGCATCACCTGATTTTCTTAGACTGCACTGCATTACCCTAGTTTTAAACAACCCAACAGCCAAACATGTGTTCCGCCTTGTGCGTCCGCACGTTCAGCACGTGCCATGCGCCGGCCCTGAGCACTTCCGAAGACCCTCCGATTCAATGCCGAGACGTATATGGCGGTTACAGCCAAAATGCGCCAACACTCAGTACTGACTTCATCATTTCTTCACTTCACCTTGCATTTTCAGTCATTTGATCGATGTACAGCGTGTTGTCTCTCAAATAAAATTTGGCTGTGAATCTACTCCTGCAATTTGGTCGGCCAGCAATGAAGATGGCTTCGGTTTGCCGACCCTGACGTAGTAAAGTGCTACCTGTTTGCTGTGAATAGTTTCTGACTCATGCCCACGCAGCAATGATGTAAACATCGCGTGATTTTCAAACGATGAGGCATTTTTGTTCTAAGAAGGACTTAATGGAGAGAGTATGAGGTATGACCGCTAACAGGGAATTTTTCCTTTAACTAACGTTTACATCCTCGTGTCGAACTTCCCGTGTTAACGTGCCGAGTTGCGTAATTAACATTGCACCACGGGTGTTTAGGGCGTAAAAGGAGCATTTTAGGCGATTAAAATAGGTAATTTCATTACCTCATTTAAGCTAAACAAAATCTGAAATATGTCCCGAAATAAAATTAACCAGCACCGGTGGCCGAGCGCACTGCGGTGCGCCAGCCACGGTCTGCACGGTCACTACGGTCGGGGGTTCGAATCCCCCCTCGGGCATGTATATTTGTGCCGTCTTTAGTATAAGATAGTTTATACGTAGTTTGTAAGTTTAGGGACTGATGACCCCGTAGTTAAGTCCCATAAGCTCTACAAACATTTGAACATTTGAAATAAAATTATTAGATAAAGTAAAATACGTAGTGTTGACTCATTGCCAATTTTTTTATTCACTTAACAGTAAGAAATACATCACAAGACACTAAGGGGGGAAGTACACGAAAATCAAGTACAAATATAACCTGTCACAAAATCCACATTTTTTAGTTACATAAATGAAATTGTGTACAATGGTTGATGGTAGTTCAAAGCATCTACCGAAATTGTTTTGTAATTTTAATTGAAATTTTTAAATTCTTTGTGATTTGTTAAGTTTATGAACTCATGTTTTACAAAGGTGCCATTTACTAAGAAAGTTCCTACGAAATTGCCTTGAATTTTTAGCAGTATAATCTCAACCATCATATAAAGAAACCCAGAGAATCATTTCAATCCACTGATATTTAACGAAGTTTTAGGTTTAATTTTTTTTCAACTGAAAAACTACACATAGAAATTGTACTTTTTTAATTCTCTATCCTAACATACATGAATGATATTATATATTCACTCTGTATACATGTTTCTTATATATAATGAAAAAGACGCCAAAAATCACAGTCAAATCTTTTCTTGTTTTGGTGAAAAATTTACCTGAATAATGAAAACGGTAGTTCTGAGAAAATGCATTTTAAAGTTAAACATGCTTTTTCTTTGCCATTCCCACCATCAAAAGCCTCCATATGTGTAATGAAAGTCCTCATTTCCTTCAAGACTTCACTTCCGGCTTCTTCTTTAGTGTCCTGTTTGCTCTGCAAGGTCTTCAGTGGATTTAATGGCTGCAAGTATATGTTGAGGATGTCGCGAGTGTAAACTCTCTACAATACTTACATTCTCTGAGCTGACACCATTAAAGACAATAACTGCATCATAAACTGCAATATCAATTACCTTGGATGAGAAAAATGTAGTTTTGGGGCAACGTTTTCAGATGAGGGCCTTTAGAGACTAATTAGGATTCTGCGTTTTGCCATGAACACATTTCTTGGGAGGGATGTTATTCCACAGCCATCTTGATGTAGTATACTGACATTTCCTGCATTCTGATTGCACAACTATGAGAAGAAAAGCCACATAAACAGGTAATACGGGAGAATAAAGAACAAGGAAGACGGCGTGGCCATGTGGAAGCTATTACAAATTATTTATTTATCGTATTTAGAAGCAGAACTGGAACGTAATATTTGGTAATTAAAATTTAAATACCTTGTAAAATGAAGAGCCATTAAGAAAATTTTCAGTTTTGGTCATTTTCGTGTACGCCCCCACCCTCTCAATGATGAAATTGACACCAAACCTGTATATTTTTCTAAGATAAAAGTACGATACAGATCATAAGACATATGTTAAAATAAATGTAATAGGCCTACACAGGTTAATAAACGATGTATAAAGCAGTCGTTTCTAACTTGCAGACCGTAATTAGCTACACAGTGAATGATTGAAACCCTTTGTACGTTTTGCAGCCATGATGTGCTGAGAACGAACGTTTTACATCCACGAATGTGACGGGGCGTACTTCACTTTCGCTAAATTTTGGACAGGAATGCAGCATTCAGTGGTACTCAATTGTTGTGAAATGATCTCATTGCCGGTGTTGTTCTCGTAATCCTGTTGTATTTTCCCGTACTCTCTCTCACTTCACCTGGCGCTTCAATATTTTTTTTCACTTCCTCTAGAAAAGCAATATTCTCGTGATAGGTCTACCTGAAGATTATCCGGAAATAACTGTCGCCTTAAATGTTCCATTGACTGTAATGTAAGCCACGTCCCGCTGAACTGAGGGATTGTCAACTAATAGTGTTGCATCTTTCAAAGCCAGAAGCACTTAATTTTCATCTACGCCATTTGATTATAACAAGTTCAACCCAGCGTTGACATATTGTGCCATTGTTTGCTCTTTAGTCTTGGGGCTTTGAGCAAATGAAACCAGCTATGGATGGTGATCTGCATCTAACTTGACAACAGTCTCTTTTCTGGTGTCCCGTAGTTTCATATACAGAAATCCATAAGCAAGACTCCGAATTACCTTATAGGATTCTTTCAAGTGCGTGCGTGTTGAGTCCACATAATTTTTGTGCAACGTTAACTCTGCTGGTACAGACGACTTCTAAATTCGATTCTTCGAAGCAAGACCTTTGAAAATAGAAGAAATACGGACCTTTTTGGATTCTAAAGCTGCAACAGACAGAAATAGGCGTCACAGTCGATGTAGATTATTTTAGGCTCTACAAAATTTAGGTTTTAATTAGTCATGAGTTGCCTGAGGACCAATTAATTTGCAACTAGGCACTCAAGGAAAGAATAGGTTATAACCTAAGGATCCGCTGCGTATTTATCAATTACGAGCTTCCCGTATCCCATGATAGGGAATTTCGATTCTTGTGATGGTTTGAAAGGTGTAAATAGAGTGGAGATTTGACGCTTGTGTGCTAACCCAGTGAGGACGCCAGCGAGCAGCTGTCGGCAGCTGAGTTTCATAATTGTGAGCTGCTTTACGTCAGTGACTTTACGAGGTGTTTCTCTGCGGTTTCACGACTCGCGCCCTGTTGACTGTGGTCCACTGCCTGAGCACACTGCGGAGGAATCACGAATGGAATATCGCCAGCAAGCAGTTAGATTCCGTTCCTTATGTTAAGTGAAGATTAATCGTAATTGCTGATGAAAGCGCTTTTGCAAATGATATTAGACACTGAAATCATTAAACAACATTTCCAACGTTGTTTCGTAATATGATGTGAACCAGAACGATGATGTCTGTTGACAATATCTTACGCAAGCGGTGGATTTCTTTGTTAAGCATGTCTCGCCAATACAATTTCCTTGGGTGTGAGTAATTTTAACAAAACATCAAAAGATCAATAAATAACGTCTTTATATTGGTCAACAGGAATCAGTAGTTACAAGAAGTGGTGTACCGCAGCCGCGGCGGATTAGCCATGCCCAATGGGACGTCGTGCTAAGGTGCGCGCGTCCGTTGGCCGTCGGGGGTTCGAGTCCTCCCTCGGGCATGGGTGTGTGTTGTCCTTAGATTAGTTTCAAGGTAGTTTAAGTAGTTTGCAAGCATATGGACTGATAACCGCATAAGTCCCATAGATTTATAAACATTTTTTAAAAATATTTTCCTAATAATATTTTTTTCAGTTTGTTCAACATTCCTCTTTTTATTTAAAATTAAAGTTTCTGCTCCATAAAGAAATTTAGGTTTCATTACTCCACTATAATGCATACTGAATTTAGAAAGTGATCTTTTTTTACAAATGTGTTAAACTGAATGCAGATGTCATTTCTTGATTGCGAACTATATTTGCAGCTTTTTACAGGCGGTTTTCTTGTATGATTTCCCGTAAGTATTTAAAATGAGAAACCTTCGTTGCTTCACATTTCATTCAGTGATGGAATATAGCTTAAAGTGATAAAAGAAACCTTTGATCTGAAACTGAATTACTACGTAAATAATGGAAAATCAAGTGAGAAGAAAACGAAATAATTGTTAGAAGAGCATCGGCATAGCCTTCGAGACTTGTTGGCTGAGCTCCAGTTCGGGCCAATCGAGGTGCTAAAAAGTGGGCGGGGATGGGGGCAGTTCAGAAAATGATTTTCCTTGCAGCCCGATGAACTCTGCTGTCGTCGATAAAATTCTTCGGGGTATGAACCGCGTCGTCATTTTTATAAAATCTACCGACGTTTCGGCCACTGTTGCAGGCGGCCTTCATCAGGGACTGTCTCTCCGAAGAATTTTATTGACAACGGCCGCGAAAACCTACGCTTGCATTTGACTGATCTCTTTTCTCGCATCAGAGGGGCATCAACAGTATACTGATCGTGCAGTCTGACACATTCCGTCAGAATGTTCCCTTGCAAACATGTAGCTATTGGCCGGCCGCGGTGGCCGAGGGTACTAAGGCGCTCCAGTCACGGTCTGCACGGCCGCTACGGTCGGGGGTTCGAATCCCCCCTCGGGCATGGATATTTGTGCCGTCCTAGTTCATAAGTAGTTTGTAAGTTTAGGGACTGATGACCCCGTAGTTAAGTCCCATAGACTATACAAACATTTGAAACATTTGTAGCTATTGTCTTTCACTGACTGCTTGCTGTCATTTCTACTGGGATTGGAAGTTGGATTCACAAATCTAGAAACGTGTGCCCGGTCTCTCTCCCCATTACGATCTTTCTCCGAACATAAGTTCAAATGTTTGTTAAGCTTAAGGGCCGGCCGCGATGGCCGAGGGGACTGAGGCGCTTCAGTCTGTCTGCACGGTCATTACAGTCGGGGGTTCGAATCCCCCTCGGGCATGGGTATTTGTGCCGTCCTTAGGATAAGCTAGTTGATAAGTAGTTTGTAAGTTTAGGGACTGATAACACCGTAGTTAAGTCCCATAAGCTTAACAAACATTTGAACATTTTTGAAGCTTAAGGGACTTAACAGTGGAGTCATCAGTCCCTAAACGTGCAAACTACTTATGAACTACCTTATACTAAAGACGACACAAACGTCAATGCCCGAGGGGGAATTCGAACCCCCGATGGGGAGCGGCCTCGTGCATCGGTGCATAGCGTCTCAATGCGCTTGGCCACTCCGCCGCGGCAACATAAGTTCCGATGTTGTGTTTCGCGGTGAGGTGTATTGCACCACTGCTTGTAGACCCGTTGAACAGTCAGCCGCGAAAGGCCGACCAACTCGGAAACCGTTCGACCATGGGCACGGCCAAACACGAATGCCCCTTTTTGCCGCTCTGTCACGCCCTTACGTTGGCGCAACCGCATGGCCATGGGTACGGCCGAACGCTCATGCCCCTTTTCGGAACTGAGTCGCGACCTTAAGTTTCCATTTGTTTAGGTCCAATGTCCGCTTGAAGCGTAAGGGTCTTTGTGATCACTGCTGTCTCTGCTCTCATTGAGGCCTCGTGGGCGCGTCGCTGGCTCGCTCCGTCATCTGTTATCGATTTAACGATTCATGTGAGCATGTGTGGTTGGGCGACATTTTCTTTTTAATTTAATTTTTTTGTCTCGACAGCTTATCTATGCTGTGAGTGTTGTGTAGGGCAGCGCGAATTATTGTATGCGCAAGACAGTCCTTCCCGACAGATTCTCAGCTTCCTTTCTCTCCTTATCTCGATTACTGCATTGCCTCCTTAATACTCCTAAAATGATTAATGCCTCGGCTTGTGTTAATTACTTGTGTGTCACTACCTCTCTGATACATATACCACTCACGAGCTACTCGTCTTGTTATCATCTCATTTCTTATAGTCTTAACTAGCGGAATCGAAACAATCGCTGGCCAAACTTCTGCTGTAGTATATACGAACTGTTCGAGTGAGTATACGGGGGTGTGATCGAAGCCCTCAAAGATACTTTATTGCTTTTTATATTTGCATACTGAGAAAGGGAGAAACGATTATAATGCCCTTGAGCACCTCGTATTCTCTTTTTACCTTGTCCTTACATAGACTAAACATCCTAAACATGTAGAAGTAATGGATACACGTAGATCCTAATCAACTCACCCACCCCATATCTCCGTCCATCTACCCTTCCCTACTCCTTGCTTGTTTTCACTTCCCACCCCTCTCCCTGTTCATCTCCTCCCCGCCCCCCCCCTCTTTATGTCCTTTTCTCCTTTTCGTGTTCCTTTCTCCCCCTCCTCTCCCTGTCCACTTATTTCCTCACTCTGACTTTGAACATTATTTATGGTTAGTCCAAACGAAAGTTTGATTGGGAGTGAGTACGTAAACCAGCAGGATTATTGGCATGGATAGTAAAAAGTTAGCCATAAATAAAACTTTCCTATGTTCGGTTAAAACCAACTACGAGTAAGGAAACAAAACAGCACTTTTTAATGTAACTGACGAGAAGGAATATACTGTTCAATATTCCCTGCTATCGTAGTTCAAATAACTGTCATAAAGGAAACCGTGCAGCACAGTATTTCCTTTATCCCAGTCAGTTTTAACAGAAATCGAGCACTTTATACATAAAATCAAGCCATATCTGTTAGAAAGGTTATCTGAGGACCGTGAACAATTTTGAAATAAAACGATCAACAACTTTTAGAAATTCCCGGTAGCAACATTGGACTATCACTTTATGTAGTAGTCGTAGTCTTTATATAGTAGTCCTCATGTAGTAGTGTAGAAGTACAGAAGCAGAAATACTCTACAGGGTGAAGGGTAAGTTGGTGCGGTGTTTATATAACAAAGGTAGGTTCATCTGGATGTAACCTTATTACGGAAATCAGCTCTATCAATATTTGTGAGGGGCAGCGTTAAAATCTGAGTAGTTACACAAACGACTCGAGTGTCAGAAGCGTCCCTAATATGGTCAGAGGCCGTTGCCTCGTACAATCGTCATGCGAGACGGAATACATCTACATACATACTTCCCAATTTACCGTAAGGCACTACTAGGCATTTCCTTTCCTATTCCACTCCCCAATGGAACGAGGAAAAAAAAGAATGCCTATATGCCTCCGTACGAGCCCTTATTTCTCTTACCTTGTCTTTGTGATCTTTACGGTAATTTAATTAGGCAGCAGCAAGATCGTACTACACTCAGCCTCAAATTCCGGCCCTCTAAATTTCCTCAACAGAAATTCACGAAAAGAACGTCGTTTTTCCTCCAGGGATCCCCAATTGAGTTACTGGAGCATTTCCGTGACACTCGTGCATTGCTCGAACCTACCGGTAACAAACCTAGCTGCTCGCCTCTGAACCGCCTCTATGTCTTCGTTTAAACTGATCTGCTGCAGGTCCCAAACACTTGAGCAATACTCAAGACGTGGTCGCACAAGCGTTTTATACGCTGTCTCCTTTACAGGTGAAGTACATCTTCCCAAAATTCTCCCAATAACCCGAAGTCGGCTGTCCGCCCTACTCACAACTGTCCTTACATGCTTGTTCCATTTCATATCGCTCTGCAGTGCTACGCCTAGATATTTGAACGACGCGACAGCATCAAGAAGCTCACTACTAATGCTGTATTCGAACATTATGGGATTGTTTTTTTCTACTCATGCGCATCACCTTACATTTTTCTACATTGAGAGCTAGCTGCCATTCTTCGCACCAACTAGAAATTTTGTCCAAGTCATCCTGTATGCTATTACAATCAGTTAAGTACGACACCCTCCCATACACCACAGCATCTTCAGCAAACAGCCGCAAAATACAACTTACTCTGTCTATCAGATCATTTATATAGATAGAAAATAATAGCGGTGCTATCACACTCCCCTGGGGCACGCCTGACGACACACTCGTCTCTGATGAACACTCGCCGTCGAGAACAACGTACTGCGCTCTATTACTTAGCAAGGCTTCCAGCCAGTCACAAATCTGTGAACCTGTTCCATAAGCTCGTATCTTCGTTAGCAGTCTGCAGTACTGGCTTTTGAAATGAGAACAGCACAGTTTTGTAGCAGCGATTACCAGTAGCAGCACGTCAACAGAGCCGGTGAGACGGTTAATAGTGACGAGTGGACGGCGCAAGTACCTCGGCCTGTTGAGTGGTTGTGACGGCAGGCACGCTTTCGCGCTTATGTCACGTGCGACCGCAGCATCGGCTCTCCGTTAGAAAACGCCGCTTACAAAACCGCGAGGACGGCCAGCCTTTGCCTCGCACAGCAGTTGGCTGCCCTGGCCACCTCCACTACAAGCAATACAGTCCTTAAGCCTTAGGTGTCATGCAGCTACCTCCTGAACCGATGCCATTTTCAAATTAATAATATTGCCAATATTATTTATTTGACGACAGTTTATAGAATGCTCGACATCAGGCATAAAAGCTTAAGACCTGATGATAGTATCTCAGTGTGCCGAAACCGATCGTGAAGAGATAT
This sequence comes from Locusta migratoria, assembly GCA_026315105.1. NCBI lineage: Eukaryota > Metazoa > Arthropoda > Insecta > Orthoptera > Acrididae > Locusta > Locusta migratoria. The sequence goes on along the minus strand of CM048747.1, from coordinate 249,163,721 downwards.
TAATTTGAATTCAAAAGATCGCCAACTTCAAACATCAGCAAATGAAGCGATACCATTGTTATATTGCTTTCCTTTCCTTTGTTGAAGCGTTTATGTTAGATTAGATTAGATTAATACTTGTTCCATAGATCATGAATACACTTCGTAATGATGTGGAACGTGTCATTTAAATGAAATGTGTCTATACATAATGTTACATGACACTCAATACTTGAATATATTTTTTTTAATTTTTATTTATTTTTTTACTTTTTTTATTTTTAAACAGCCAAGTCCAATGAAACTGTGGAGTCCTACTTTGAAGAGCAATAGCTCTGGTACCTGTTATGAAAGAAACATTTTCTCAAGACTTCTTAAAGGAAGCTAAGTACGCCACAACTTTGTAGTCGAACTAGCATGTGATTTGCAGTGTGTATTATATTATTTCCTGTTTTTCGTTGAACTATTTTTATTGTGTAAAGTCTTTTTCAACAATTGCATATCTCTTTAATTTATCAAGGAAGTCATGATATTTATGCTCCAAACCAATATTCACCACGCTTGCTGCTATTTAACAAGGATTTCTTCTTGATTCTCGTGTTCATTTAAACCAATGGGTTATGATGTACTTACCAACGATTTCTTTGAAGTATCCCCTTTAAACCATGAATTATTGTACTTTTTAGTCCAGAAGTTTTATTATTATTTTCGTGAGACCGGGGTATTGGTCAACCTTTTTGCGCGTGATTTTTAACTGATGTAGCCCTTTTCAAAAGTTGGCAGGTCTGGAATAGTGAAAAGACTGCCTGGTAGCGGCCAACCATTCAGCTAGCGATCGCGACCTATGGATGTGACGTGACATTGATTGATGTGACTGTCTCTATGCGGCACTGATGTAGGGCTATCACACATTTTGTGTGTATAAAATACTAGCCGAAAACCCGGCGTTGCCCGGGTATTTATTTATTTATTCCTGCCATTTTTCAGGTATGTATTCATTTCTAAAAGGGCTGTATGCCTGTAAAATCTCTTGGGAATACAATTAGTGCTACGGAAGTAATAGATTAAAACCTTGTGCGTGATGGGTCGGTATTTCATGAACGTTACTGTTTGTGTCCTCATATATCATGAACATCGTGTCGTACTGTGATACAATTTCTAAAGTAAATTCATCTGTATGTATGTATACTGTCTGTAAAATTTCCTGCTGCTTGTAGTGTAGAAATTATAAATTGTAACATCGTACCGAATGCCGTAGTTTTACTCCATAAACAGCGGAAAAGTAGTAAGCGAGAAACTTTTTTCCTTTCATCATTTTGCTATGGTTGCCAGCGAGAAAAAGTTTATTAAAGGTTTGAAATTATGTTTAAAGTTTGTTGCAAGTCGCTAAGTACCGTCATTCTCATACAGTGTATTTCGAAAGTCTCGCCGCATTATATGGCATTTTTTGCGATTTCTATTGGTTAGGACGTAATATTTTTTGAACCCTGTGCCGTATGTGACTCTTAGCCATGCAGCAATTGTTACCTCACGGTAAGGAATGTGTATACCAAATTTGGTTGAAATCGGTCTAATGGTTTAGGAGAAAATGAGCAGCATTGTCGCAAAATGCAGCAGTTTTTCGCGCATCTCGTTGTGTATGACGTCTTATCTCGTGAACTATATATCGTATGTGATTCTTACACTTACGGCGACCGTCCTCATGAATTGAAGCTTAAGTGTACAAAATTTCGTAGAGATTGGCACAAAACTGTAGATTTGTATGCAACACGTACATATATATATATATATATATATATATATATATATATATATATATATTGTTATGAAAGTTTTGAAACATTGTCAGAACTATTCAAATGTTCATAAATCTGTGAGACTATACTGAGGTAACAATCACTCCCTAAACTTACAAATCACTTTACGTAAGTTACAGTAAGGAACAACATACACACATTCAAGCTTGAAGGAGGACTCGAACTTTCGGCGGGAACGGCTGTCCAGTGCGTAACACGATGCCTCAGAACACGCGGCCATCCCACGCGAAACTAGCGTGTCCTCTATTAGAGTTACCATAGTGATGATCCTTTTCGTCATTGTCGTCATCATGTCTCGTGTGTGTGGCGGTAGAGTGGGAGAGCCTGAGCGGCGAGATGAATGGGTGGGTGGGGGCAGTCGGTACGGTGCCAGGCGACCAGGTGGTACGGCGGCTGCTGCTGCGGTGGTGTCGGTCCCGCCGCTGGCGTGGCGAGTAGTGGCGTGGCAAGGCCGCGACACCGGATCGCTCGCAAAAGGAGCCGCCGGCCTTCGGAGCTGACGCCCAGCTCGCGCGGCAGCTGTAGGCTGACAGGCCGTCCCAACAGCTGACTGCCCGCCCTCCCCAGACAAGCAGTACTCGCTTAAAACGCCACTAGAATATACACTAGCGAACCCGGCATTGCTCCGCCATTGGTGAAATACGTGGCACGTCCAGAAAGTAAGTTCCGTTTCAATTTATTTCCGCTGCAGCGCTGCGATTGCAGTTCCGCACATGCGCTGTAGGCGATGTGTATCAAGGAGGAGAAGAAGGCGCGCCATTTGGAGGTCGCTGTCAGTTACGTACGTTTTGTTGTTGTTCTTGTTTGAAATGTCGGCGTTGATTGAAAATCCCGCCGCCTGTGAAATCAGGTCGGTGATTCGGTTTCTGAATGCGAGGAAAGTGGAAACCGAGTGAAATTTATCGGCAAATTTGCGATGTTTACGGACCAAATGCGATGAGTGATTCGATGGAGAGAAGATGGGTCAGACAGTTCAATGGCGGGCGTAGTGATGTGCACGATGAAGAACGAAGTGGGCGTCCACCTTTGGTTACAGAAGAACTGGTTCACGCGATTGATGACAAGATCCAGGAAAACCGTAGGTTTACAATTAGTGCTTTCGCTATGGACTTCACCCAAATTTCACTATCACTGATGTTTCCAACTGGTTGAAGACACAGGCGGCAGATTTCTATGAAGAAGGTATACAAAACCTGGTGCCACGCTATGACAAATGCCTGCAAAATTTCGGCAGTTATATGGAATAGTAGTTTGAGTCGTAGAATTTTGTGCAATAAAAATTTCTTCTGTATCTGTGTACAATTTTATTTTATTACCAAACTTTCTGGACGCGCCTCGTACATTGGAAGTAGAAATACATTCTATATTCCTTTAATTACCCTGTGCCGTTTAAATTATTAACCAACGACGAAAATAACTTAAAGTGAATTTTATACAGTGAAGAACATTGTTTGGCATGATAATCTTCACGGGTTTCTGGCCGACATCTTCAGGCGAGTGTGCTGCTTAATCAACTCGCCGGGTGGACCGCCGAAATATTGTCAAGATGACGTCTAACTACTTAACCTAATTTAATACAAATAAACAATTCCTGAGACGGATTTTCGTCTCAAATATGTCAAAGACATTATTGATAAATCTGAAGCCCTCACCACAAATTTTAATTCAATGCTTCAGATTTATCACTAATGTCTTTGACATATTTGAGACGAAAATCCGTCTTACGGATTGTTTATTTGTGTTAAATTGATATTTATATCGCCTTTACAGGATTGTTCCAATATGTCCATTGCCGAGGTGTTATTCCGCTGCATGAAGAGCCTTGGCAGTAGTGGCAATTGCAACACAGAAGCTGAACTAAAGTTTGTGACGTGGAGGGAAATCGTACTTAGACTATTCCAAGGCGCCTTAATCGTTAGTGGTGTGTTAGTCTAACGGTTAAGACGTCTGCCCAGTAAGCAAGGAGGTCCGGGTTCGATTCCCGGTCGCACCACAAATTTTAATTCAATGCTTCAGATTTATCAATACTTACACTAACTAACGTTAAGGTAAAAAAATACAACCATGCCCGAGGGAGGACTCGAACCTCCTACGGCGAACAACGGCGCTCTCCACAGCTAGACGCCTTGGAACGCTCCACTGCGGCACCTCTTTGTCCTCATAGGATATTAGCTATTTGGATACACGGCGTTACACTTTGCTTGGGAATTATTCCAATATTCACTTAGTCCATGTATCCACCCTCCTCTACCTCGTCCTCCTCCTCCTCCTCCTCCTACTACTACTACTACTACTACTACTACTACTACCACCCTCTATGCACCTATGCATCTCTCTACCTCTTTCTTACATTTACCTTCCTTCACTTTCTGCCAATCTCTCTACTTCACCCCCTCCCTTCCCTGCATACGAAAAATTAAAATATCTACCCAATTCATTGTAATCGGTCACGCGGTGATACTCTGGAGTAAGTTACCCTTCGCCGTGTACATTAGGAAATCGTGAGTAGACAGTGATGTTTCTCTTTTTCTGAAAGTCGTGTGTGCAAAATTTCATCAACATAGGTGAGAAATGTTTGTAAATCTATGCTACTTTACTGAGGTTATCAGTCCCTAGCTTACAAACTACTTGAACTAACCTAAGGACAACATACACACCCATGACGGAGGGAGGACTCGAACCTTCGACAGAGACCAACTGCTCGCTCCACAGCAAGGCGTTTAGAGCGCTCGGCCATTCGAGCGCGGTGATAGGTAAGACTGTAAGCATTCTCCGCCATGCACCATACGATTTATTGTATCCACAGTGCCGTTCCTCTCGTATTGAAGCTCAAAAACTTTTATCGCAATCGCATCAACATAATACCATTCTAACCCAAAGTGGCGATGTCCCTCCTCAAAAAATCCCCAGTTTCCATTTGTAAACGACCTCTGTACAAAAAGACAAAGCAAAATAAATTATTCTAATCGGTGAAGCAATTTCTGAAGTTTGGCGAGACTAACACACAACAATTGATATATATATCCCCTGTTATCCAACGTGGAATCTGAAGCCCGTGTCTTTTCTGGCAGCTCTTCACATCGTTGGGATTTGAATGCTAGGTCAAAACTCAAAGTGGAAAAATTCCGTAATCCCAGCGACTTTCGAACCCGTAACCTTTGGCACTCCACTAGAGGATTTTTCCACTAGCCCGGTCTTAAGCTTAAAGTACAGCGCCAATTATTGGATACTTACCCAAACTGTGTAAAATATCTAATTCGTAATAAAAAATGGCATTGACGTTGTTAATCGAGATAAAAACTGTCCTATATTTCATGTTGGACCAAATCACAGACTGCAAAATTTCTTTAACGTCAGTTGAGTCGTGTCGGAGTTCATTACGGACACAGCATCGTGATTTATAATGTGTGTGTGTGTGTGTGTGTGTGTGTGTGTGTGTGTGTGTGTGTTAATAGGGATATGAATGACTGGTCTAACAAAACAAACCACAGTCAAATGATTTACTGTAAATCAACCGACTTCAAGTTAGGAGGTCCCAAAGCCAAGAACGCAATTTTTTAAAAAGTTATTTTTTTATATCAATATATCATGAGCAGTTTCGCCAATACTATGTTGCCATTATCAAATAATTAGGAACTAATCTTATTCGACAAACACATTTTTTTAAAACATTCGATGTCTCCATTAACATTTGAACCGGCTATATTCTTGTGGCCTGATATAAAGCCGGCCGCGGTGGCCGAGGGGACTGAGGCGCTTCAGTCACGGTCTGCACGGCCTCTACGATCGGCGGTTCGAATCCCCCCTCTGGCACGGATATTTGTGCCGTCCTAGTTCGTAAGTAGTTCATAAGTAGTCTGTAAGTTTAGGGACTGATGACCCCGTAGCTAAGTTCCATAAGATTTACAAACATTTGAACATTTGCCTGCTATAAAGATCAACATGCTCACTGGATACTGACATTACCGAAACTGGTCATGATATAATGGCATGATAAATAACTTTTTAACATTGCGACCTTGACTTTGGGACTTAATGTCTTGAATTCATTTGATCGAGAAAATATTTGTAATCACCCTTCTTATTTGTCATATCGGTTAATAAAATTATTTACTGCATAATGTTTCCGTATTGCCAGAAGTTCATACAAATTGCGACAAGATTGTACATGGTAGCACCAATAGCATACTTATTAATGGTCATATAACAGTATTATAATTACTTCCCACTTTCCTGATACTACCCAAAGTCACCTTAATTATGAGAGGTGTGTTTTACCAATACCTTTTAATCCTCCAGTCACCCCCCAACCATCCCATCCTTTAGAGAATAAATGTAAAATGATATTTTCACTCTGTAGCGGTGTACGCGCTGATGCAAAACTTCCTAACTGATTACAACTTTGTGCTGGACGAGGATTCAAACCCGGGACGTTTGACTTTAGAGAGTAAGCACTCCATTTTTATTTTGTCAAGTAGGATCAACCACATAGATCGTGTATAAAACACTAAAGCATGACGCGTTTCAAGGGTCAAGCCCTCATCAGATAAAATATACAAGACTCTTAAAACCCGGGTTTTAAGATTCTTGTATATTTTATATGATGATGAGGGCTTGACCCTTGAAACGCGTCATGCTTTAGTGTTTTATACACGATCTATGTGGTTGAGCCTACTTGACAAAATAATTAAATATACAACCGCGACCTCACATCCATTATGGATATAATTAAGCACTCTACCGATTTAGCTACCATGGCACGCTAAATGCATGTCCTCGCCAATACCTCGCCCCCCCCCCCCTTATTCCCAATCAGTCCTGTCACGGTCGCCAGTTACTACGACATACAAAAGAGGAATAAAAAAATTAAGTAGTAAGGTTTATGAATAATACTTCTAACTCTGACTTGTGTTAGATACAAATTGGTTCACCAGATGAAATCAGCCGATGTAATTGTTGGCTTTGCTTCTTCCACAAGACGACACAGTGCAATAGGTAAATAAATAATTTATAATTTCGCCTTGCTGAATACGTGATCGTGAAACCATGAGGCATATTCTAAAATCGTTGTCCGATGACGTAAATGCAGTTTTATTTTTTATTGTTTTTCATACAGTAATAATTACATATTTAACTTAATGGAGGACGTATGATTGCATCACCTGATTAGGAAGTTGATCATTATTTTCATATTTCGCAAGAGAAATGGCATTGATTATATAACGAGAAATGCGAATACCCATTAAGGTATCGCTTACTAAACTGTACACCCATTTATATATGAGTATCAGAAGTCGCGGCGGATTAGCCAAGCGGTCTAAAGCGTCTCGCTGCGGAGCGCGCGGTTGCTCGCCGTGGAGGTTCGAGTCCTCCCTGGGGCATCGGTGTGTGTGTTTCTCCTTAGGTTAGTTTACCTAGGTTTAAGTAGTTTGTAAGCTACGGACTGATGACCACGCAGTTTGGTCCGATAGAATTACAAACATTGGAACATTTTGAGTATCAGAAACATGAGTCCGCACTGAACGTCAGTCAAGGCACGAGAGAGAGAGAGAGAGAGAGAGAGAGAGAGAGAGAGGGAGGGAGGGAGGGAGGAGAGTGTCTTGACAGGACAGGCACAATATTCTCCAGGCATTCGAGAAGGCACATTCTGGAGGTCGCCTGACGCAATTACAAACGGCATTCTCAAGGCTTAAAGGCCCCGCTAAACACGGGCATCGCTAGTACACAGGGCTCCGCATTAGCTAGGTTCACGGCTGAGGGTCTTCATGATGGTCGTTTGTTTCATTAAGTCGTCCACTAATTAAATCCTCAACTCTCACTAGTTGCGTAGTAATTTGCTTCAGCGTCTGAAGCTGCAACACCTCGTTCCATTTGAAATTGTAATGAAGGCAATGAAATGACTGTTGGTGTGGCATGTAGGATCGATCTTCATACATATACCACAGTCACTGGTGGAGTATTTACATGTAGATGCAAATTGTTTGAATGAGGTTAGCTTCTGAATTTTCTTGTAACCTACGATTTAACAATAACATTTTACGTGTGTTTAAGAAGGTAAACCACGGCAGCTATTATTCTAACTTAATTAGTTAATTGGGCTTCCAGTTTGGGTGTTACATTAACTCCATCTGTAGGTTCCCACTTACGAATTGATGCAACAGTCAAATCAGTATGCTCAATGAGTGGGGGCCTTTGTTTAACCTGGTGTTGTAGACCTGTGCGTTTTGTCAGGAACAAATGGTTATCACTAAGCAGATTGGATATTTGCGTCAAAGTGGGAGCCTGAAGTAAAGATGGTGTTATACGACACCAGATGTGGTAAAGTAATTTTAAAAAAAAATTGTGTGTTTATCCATGATAGATGAGTTAGAACTCTGTGTCTGTTCCTAATATACGGTTAACAAAAACCGCCACCAGTCACGATAAAGTTCGAACTATTTATTTATGACAGGAATGGTTTCGGGCTTGTGCCCATCTTCAGGTGCTTTAACATTCAGAATTTTATATGTATAGTATGTGGGTGGGGGTTCAGTTTAATTTTGTATCCAGATCGCAGTTGTCCAATGACGCACTTTTTACACACTATTGTGAACACACTATATTCATGAAGATGCAAAGCCGGTTCTTTTTGCTGATTATACAAGTATAGTTATCACACCTGACAGACAAGAACTAATAGATGAAATTGTAAAAGACTTCTTTCAGAAAATCATTAAGTAGTTCTCAGCAAATGGACTGTCATTAAATTTTGATAAAACACAGTACATACAGTTCCATACAGTAAATGGAATGACACCATCAATAAATATAGCCTTTCATCAGAAATCTGTAGCAAAGGTAGAAAATTCAAATTTTTAGGTGTACGCATTGATGAGGGGTTGAACTGGAAAAAACACATTAAAGATCTGTTGAAACGTTTGAGTTCAGCAACTTATGATATTAGCGTAATTGCAAATTTTGCTGATATATATCTCAGTAAATTAACTTACTATGTCTATTTTCATTCTCTGCTTTCGTATGGCATCATTTTCTGGGATAATTCGTCATTGAGTAAAAAAGCGTGTGATCAGAATAATTGCCGGAGCCTATCCAAGATCATCCTGCAGACACTTATTTAAAGAGCTAGGGATCTTCACAGTAGCTTCTCAGTATATATATTCACTTATGAAATTTATTACCAATCCCACCAAATTCAAAAGCAATAGCAGTGTACATAACTACAACACTAGAAGAAAGAATGATCTTCACTATTCAAGGTTAAATCTAGCTTTGGCACGGAAAGGGGTGAATTATGCTGCCACAAAAGTCTTTGGCCACCTACCAAACAGGATCAAAAGCCTGACAGATAGCCAGCAACCATTTAAAAATAAACTCAAAGAATTTCTGCATGGGAACTGGAATTTTTAGATATATTTTAGTAAATTTGAAAAAAAATTAAAAAAACTAAAAAAGGCATGTAATATTTAGTAAAAAAGGTAAAGCAGTCAACAATCCGAAGATTGGTTTGAACACCACAGTGCTTTACTAGGCATGGTACTGTTTGGAGGCGGTATGCCGTTGCCTTCCTCCGACCTTCGAACTGACTTACCCAGCCAGTTATAGGGGGACCTACAGTTTAACGTGGGTTCCGAACCACGGTACTACTCGGTATTTTTCACATTAGCAATACTGGCAGAGGTGAAAGAAGTGGAAAGTGACAGATAAAAATCCTAGGACCTGGTGGGGATCGAACTCGCGACCTTTGTATTTGTAGTCTGGCACTCTACCATTGTGCAACTTTTTTTTTTTTTTTTTCTTCATCTGGTAGGTTTGTGGTTTGCGGTCGTTCGTTCATATCGTTCGTGGTTGTTCGTTGAAAGGTTAGCTCAGCTTTTTTATTACAGAGGGCGTTTAGCCCCCTGACCGGGCGCGCTGAGCCACGGCGCCCGGCCGCAACCGAGGCGCACGACAATGTAATAATTTGTAAAGACACCTCTCATTAACCTGACTCGTTCCACATCATTAAGAAATGTCGTATTCATGATCTATGGAACAAGTACTAATCTAATCTAATCTTCCTTTGTTAACCTTCTTTTATTACTATTCCGATTTCCATTTTTGTTTCTTAATAGTAGTATTTATCATCACTGCAAAGAAATGTGAACTCACACCATCCTTTCTTTTACATTTGGAATAAATCAACAGTCCACATTGATGGTGTATCCAATAAAACTCGCCGAGGAGCTTCTGCGAGTGCTCGGTCGGGTTGCAGAGGTTACACAACTCCGATGGCAGCCGTGTAACTGCGTCGGCCGGCGCTGCCTTGCTGCGACCTCGCGTGTTATACATCTGCCGCGTTAAAACAAAAGCGCAGTAAAAACGGAGCTAAGGCCGGCGGTAGCGGCTAGGACGGCCGCACTCGCAAGGTGAGCGCCGAGCCGAGCCCAGCCGCTTAATAGGAATGAACCCTCCGCAGCCGATGTGGATCAAGAGCGCTCGCGGCGGAGGCGGAGGCGGCGGCGGCGCATGCGCAGAGGTCGCGGACGTTCTCTACCTCACACTGCGCCGCGTCCTCCGGAAAGACGCGTCCCGGCTGTGCGGCTTGCGGCAAGGCTGCCACTGCGAGTTCAAAAACTCAAAATGTTCAAATATTTGTAGAGCTTATGGGACTTAACTACGGGGTCATCGGTCCCTAAACTTACAAACTACTAAGGACGTCACAAATATCCATGCCTGAGGGGGGGATTCGAACCCCCGACCGTAGCGGCCGTGCAGACCGTCACTGGCGCGCCTCAGTCAGCTCGGCCACCGCGGCCGGCACACTGCGAGTTCTTTTACGCCTGACTGATAGCTGAACGTGGTAACGTGGTAAACCTTTCGTTCCCTGTGTTGTTTCTGGACAACAATATGTAGTTCGGTCATCCCTCCTGAGAATGATCGTAATGGGCAATTAGTAATTATGTGGGTCATCGTTTGTATGTCTGCTCCACAGTCACATGACTGGTCGTCTTCTGTCCCCATTTGAATTTCCAATAGTTACAGCGACCAACACCAGTTCGGAAGCGGTTGATCAAAGACCATTCTCTCCTGGGAAGATCCATTCCTTGGAGCTGCTTAGAGGGATGGTCTATCCAGATGCTGTTTTTTCCATTAAACGAATCCCAAGTTCTTGCCCAGTTTGATTTAGGCGAGAAGCCACTCCCATGTAGTTGCACAGCTGTTTTAAGAGGTGGTTTACGTGATTTCAGCCGGCTTACCGGTGGTGGAAGGTCTTGCTCCACGTGCCCTCTGGGTGGTTCTAAACGGACAACAATCTTTGGTAGCTGGTCCTGTCACCACTGTCATCTCCCATCTATGTCAGCTACCAAGACGACAACGTATTAACAGGCTCGATTCCACGTTGGAATTGGTGCTCCACGGCTGTATTTCATTTATGGGAATTCTTTCAGCAATCAGTCGTAAAAATATATATTTATTTATTCGCAAATCTAGATTTCGACCACTGTGTGGTCATTATCAATGCTTAAAAACATGTTGGAGGTCGAGATGTTTTAAGTATTTTAATTGTTTTTAAGCATTGATAATGACCACACAGTGGTCGAAATCTAGATTTGCGAATAAATAAATATATTTTTTTACCACTGATTGCTGAAAGAATTTCCACAAACGTATTAACAGTCAATTTATACTGTATTTTGTGCATCAGTCCTTAAAGTTGCATTTTTGATGATCAACATGCTTTTAGTACGACATTTTGCCTTTTGGTACGACGTGTACCCACTTCTGAGGCATTAATCTGTCCTTCTTGGAGGTTGTGTTGCGCTGCCGTCCGTACGTGGCTGAGGATGTGAGCGTGAGTGTGGTTCCTTTTATTTTATTCCAGCAGTGAATTGTCTTGTCTTTGGTGCTGTGGCGGGGATTATACTAGCATTATTGATCTGGCAGTGTTAGCTATCAAGAAAATAACGGCGAAGTAATAAAATACCTCGATACAAACGTCCGTGATGTGCATGGAACACGACATAAAAATCAATAATTCGAACAAAAATTTTAAACACATATTTTGATGTTTACTGCACTGTATTAATACAGAAAACACTGAATTTTAATTTTTCCAAAGCTGCTTACATAATGTGAAAATGATAGGGTTAAGGCGTTCGCTTCCGGGATGGGGAGAATCGCTTGGTACCAATCCACCTGGCGCATTAACGACGAGAGCGGCTGCGGCGGCCTCAATGGAGGTGGCTTTTAGGCGGTTTTCCATATCCAACTAGGTGAATACCGGGCTACTAACCACGCCCAGCCTTGCAAACTTGCAAACTTTGCAAACATGTAGGAAACGTCCACAGACTTTTAAACAATCCCCGCAATTAATGTCATGTACGACATGCGAAATAGCGATTTGTAAATTCGCTAAACTTCCCTAGTGTTACCACTAAACGACCTGAACTAGTTCCCGAACAAGATGACTTGAACAAGTGAGGCTAGTTTAATGAATACCAAAAAGTACCCTCAGCCACACACATCAGCAGTTTGAAGATGGGCTCGCTTTCATGTTTGGTGCTCACACTGTGGACACTGCAGAGGCACCACGTTGTGACCTGTCTACAGGTGCCGGTTTCACATCGCGACGCTGTTATCGTTTCACAAGGGGGATTTGACTCGCTTGTATGGAAGGCTACCCAAGATCAGGCGGCCGTTTCGTCACGCGATGTAGCGCTGACGTAAAAAGTCTACGCCCACTACATCAGTAATTATATCGATCTTTCGGCGCTCTCCATCCACCGACGGCCACAGCAAGCTGCTGTGTCGCGCCTCTGATATCATCGCGGCAGCCAACGTGTTAAAATCGTGAAACTTTCGTAAAAAGTAAAGTATTTTAAGTTAGAATGTAGCTGTCATTGCTGTGGAAAGTGTAAGCTGTAGGCTCATGCCAAATCATATCCTTTAAAAACACGCCGTATTTATTTATTCCACATGCTACCAATGGGAAAGTCTACACTCATGTCTCAGATACAGAAAATTGTGTACTTTGAGAACTACATTGGTTTGCTTGAAGGACAGTATTTTATTATTCGCTGTTTTTTATCGTGTAAAGTCAAATTCGTAAATATACATCCAAATATTTGTTCTAGCTTTCGTTTTCTAATCATCTCTAAATGTAAATAACATAGAGTATTGCAGAAGATACTTGTAACAAAAACCCATATCGCTAAAATGAAATGTAATTACGTTTTTCAGATGGGTAAAATCCCCGCACAAAATACACTGAGATAAATAAAATTTTCTGTATTTGAGACATGATTGTAAATTTTCTCGTTGGTAGCATGTTGTACAAACAAATATGCCGTGATTTTAAATGATATGATTAGGAACGAACCTACAGCTTACAGTTTCCACTCGCAGCAATGACAGCTACATTCTAACTTGTGAAAAGTACTTACCTTTTTCCGAATGTTTTATGATTTTAAAAGATGTTGCAGAGCGCCGAAAGCTCGAGATATATATCTCATGGCAGGATGGGAAACCGATTATCATGCTATCTTTCGTTTCGTAAGCTATGACGCTGTCCATTACAAAAAGGACACCCACGTTAGATTCGACTTTTGTGTGTCAATTAACTGGCGCTAAATTAACGATGATGACCTTCTGATAAATACACCATTGCGTCTAAATGGCATACTGCAAGTTCTCCTGCAGTGCAGCTAAATATGTGAAGCACGTGTCCCGTTAGTACCTCAACCTGCGTTTTCTTCGTAACTTCTCGGCATCCTCTTGTAATAGTACTTTACTGATTTCTTTTTTCTCCTTCTTCGTTTCTTTTTTAGACATTCCGTACGTTCGTGAACCACACAATAAAATCCACCGTTCTATATGAACAAATATATTCACATCTACCTTGCAGGTTAGCAGTATGACCAAAAGTGTCTATATACCTACTCATGCAGTCGATATTACTTATTTACGTCACCGCTGTGTTATGACGACGAAACGCTGACCTCAGCTTGCGTGAAGGCTACCAAGATGACAGATCAGATGCACGTATCCTGATACGCGTCCGCGAAGTAACACAGTGTACCCCTCCTTGTTGCAAAAGTAACAGTTTCTTACAGTACTTCCTTTAGTCGGACAAAATGCATGGAAGGAAGCGATCTGGAAAGTCTAACAGAAGTCTTTTACACCTCTACTAATACCTACGTTACTGCGAAACGGGAGATTTGAATGTGATGCAACTTTTAAAGTTATTTTACATCCAAATCTACGTTTCTGAACGTGAGTTCCCTATCAAAACTTTTTTAATGAAGCCTCTCTAAAACCCATAGCTGCCTAAAATACGAATTATGAAACACCTTTTGTTTCTCCAAAGATTTGTGAGAATGAAGTTAGCTTAGAATGCATGGAGAGGTGTGTATACAATCACTTTTTCCTTCCTCAGTATGGGCTAGGATAAGAAACTGCTAATCCTACAAGAATGAACTCTGTCATGCATGTAAAAGGGACTTACACACTGTACATGTATATTAGGATATTGATTTTTTCCCCCCCGGATGTGTTGAACTGGTGATAATTACAGTCCCTTAGATATCTGTGAATCTTAGTGTTACGAGCAGTGATATTTATAATACCTGGATGTTGAACTTAATCTGTTTCCGTGCCAGGGGTACATGTTCATATATCGTTTCTTGCCTAATTACAACCTGATTGTTGCCTAATGTTAATAGAACAATAGAAGAAAATAGGTTTCGATTCCGCTTTCTTGCCAGCCTATTACACCTAATAATGACAGTTCAAAACAAAAAGTAAGCAAGCAGTTCTGAATTAAAATCATAATTTTGTGTGTTCCACAACTTTAATTCGTTAACTGGTTTTTGGCTTACAAGGCCATCTTCAGACTTTGCTGTTTTATCAAAGAAGTTACAATGTTTACAAACAGGCTTGGAAGATACGTTACTCGTTTAAACTGAGATTAAAACACACAAAAAATAATCTGTCTCTAGTGTGGTAGAAAAATTCAAATGTTAAAAATTAAACAATTTTAAGTAAATATACGGGAGGAGCGTAACCAGGTATAAAGTAAAATCTATGTATATAACATTTTAAACAATTAACCATTCAAAAAAAAAAAATACTCGAGAGAGTGATGAAGAACATTTAAGTAGCTTTTACATAGGATTTTACAGTGTGAGAGGAAATGGAAAACAACGAATAAACTTAAAAAAAGAACTAGGAAAACTAACATATACAAAGTTTTAAATTCGTTAACATCTCAAAAATAAATTACTTGACCAAACTGCTAAGGAATATTTTGGACATTTAAGAAACAAACAAGGAATAAACAAACTTTAAATTGGAAAACTTACCGTTATAGCAATTTAATTAATTTTTTAACATTTTAATTGTACTATGACAGTAGAGCTAGAGGCTTTAAGTATAAACGAGTAACGTATCTTCCAAGTGTGTACATAAACATTGCAACTTCTTTGAAATAATAAAAAAAAAATAAAAGAGTAAAGTTTGAAGATGCCCTTGTATGCCGAAATCCGGTGAACTAATTAAAATAAACTTCAAGAACTTAAAACAAAATTGTGATTTTTTAATTTCGTATGTTGATATTGCACCAAGAACCGACGGAAGAATCATTTAAAAAGAAACAATTCTTTGTTACCCACAAACTGAAAGAAATTTGTTTGTCATATTACAAAATGCAGCTGAAGTAAGTTGTTAAACCAACCAAACGCGTTTCATTTCGAAACGTAGCTAACAGCCATGGTAGCATTCATGATTATATTTGCGGATAAAAGATTTCATAAACTGTTCTAAGTTGCTGATTTGCTCTTGCATATTTCGCATTTATCATCTTGTCATATCGACTATGTTCGTTCTCTCAGTTCTTGCCGGCCGCGGTGGCCGAGGAGACTGAGGCGCTTCAGTCACGGTCTACACGGTCACTACGGTCGGGGGTTCGAATCCCCCCCTCGGGCATGGATATTTGTGCCGTCCTTAGTTGTAGGTAGTTCATAAGTAGTTTGTAAGTTTAGGGACTGATAACCCCGTAGTTAAGTCCCTTAAGCTTAACAAACATTTCTCAGTTCTTGTTTCTGAAAATCTAGTCGACAGTAGAAAGTAAAGCCACATTGCTTCAGTAAGAATAGATCGAGCCCCATTTTTTAAATTACTTTTTGCAACCTGAAACTACGAATTATTTGTGTGCAATAGTACATTAATTAACTGCATCAACTTAACAATTGCTTTCAGCTACCCGAAAGTATATCTCTTTACATCTGAGAGTTTTCTCTCGACTTAGAGGGGCGAGTTCGTTTTCCTTTTCTTCATTTTCGAGGACGAACTGACTGCTTGTTTCTCTTCCTGGACTGCTGAGCACATAACTATATTTATAGTTGTGTTAACTATAATTACTACAATTACGATGTTGTCGAGTGCGAGAATATTTCGTGCGTGAAACTGATAGCCGCTTCTGAGAACAGGACAGCGACGAAATAGGGCGCGGAAGATGGCTTAGGTATGTAATTTATGAACGCCTCGCGACACGAAGTGTTAGCAAGCATATTGCGCGTGTGAGAGATTTAGAGCGATCCAGAGAGGTCAGCTAGAGGGAGAAGTGACGTACGAGCCGAGATAACAGCCACCCAGGCTGATATCAGGCACAATAATACCGCCGAGAGTCGAGCCGGTCAACCGTACTGAGCCTCCCAATGACCTGGCTGCAGTTGCAGTAAGATTAGCACTTCGAGGGTCAGCCATACAAGCAAATCTGCTTACCACAATGCTAGCTTATTTTCTCAGTCTCCTTCACTCAGACCCGGCTATTTCTACAGTAGTTTGTATTCTAGGTACAGATTCAGTGATTATCTTAAATCTGTTTCTCTTAAAGCTATCATCTTACGGTTGGCGTTTGTCATAATTACAGCAGTTACTTCGACAAAGCAGACTATCGGTATCGGATACATGAGGCAAGTTTTTATTACACTGGATACAATACCTCGTGGTTCGTGTGAGCGGGAACAAGGTTCCGCGGAAATTCCGTAAGTAGTACGAAGATAAGGCTCGCAGCCTCGGCGGAGCGGCCGAGCGCATTGAGGCGCTATGCAGTGATGTACGAGGCCGTTCCCCGTCGGGGGTTCGAATCCCCCCTCAGGCATGGATGTTTGTGTTGTCTTTAGTATAAGTTAGTTGGTTGGTTTGGTGTTGTAGGGGGGACAAAACTGCGAAGGTCATCTGTCCCTCGTCCCATCAAAGGGCGAAATAAGAAGTATGTCAATACTGAAAGAATACGACCAGAGTTAAAACAGCAATTTGAGGAAAAGCTCACTCAGTCAGTAAAATATCAACAAATTCAACAAGAGACAATACGAAAGGAGACGATCACATACAAACACCGAACTATTAAGAGAAATGGAACGACAAAGCCGAATTTCGTGGTTGACCGACCATGAAATTAAAAATAGGAAGGGTGAACCATGAAGTTAGTTCATAACTAGTTTGTAAGTTTAGGGACTGATGACCCCGCAATTAAGTCCCATACGCTTCACAAACGTTTGAACATCTTTTCTTTTTTTTTTTTTTTTTTTTTTCTTTAAGGCTCGTATTACATCTACGTAGGAGAAATTACGCGCTATGTTATAGCGATGTGTCAACTGACGTGTGTTATAGCAACAGGTAAAAAACCCTTTCAACAGACAGCAAATGTGTAAACTCTTGTTTGTGTTATTGACACGAATGTAATTGTCCGAAGCAGAATAGGAAAAGCTGATTGAGAATGTCGTGTCTCGATGGAGTGGCCGAGCGTTCTAAGGCGCCTTGCTGCGGAGCTTGCGGTTGCTCGCCGTCGGAGGTCAGAGTACCCCCTCAGCATGTGTGTATATGTGGGGGAGGGGGAGGTGTATGTGTGTGTGTGTGTGTGTGTGTGTGTGTGTGTGTGTGTGTGTGTGTGTGTGTGTGCTATCCTTAGGTTAGTTTAGCTTAGTTCAAGCAGTTTATAAGCCGAGAGAGTGATAACCAAAGAATTTAGGTCCCATAGATTTACAAACATATCTACGGATTCTTTTTTTGTGTGGGTGCACACTAGGCCTGAATTCTTACTGTAATTGGCAAAATGCTGCCAGAAACGACAAAATAATTGACAGGGGCACTACGTAGGCAGTGTGTGATAAGAAGGGTAGTCCGTAGAGCCGTGCTGGTCACTATGTGTGTATAGGCGGCGTAGTGGTTAGCGGGACTACCCAGCAACCGGAGACTGGAGCATGGCGCCTTAGACCATATGGCCATTCCTGCGCGGCAGTTATTTTATGATGCTGAAACGAGTGTACATCAGAAAGTGTATGACAGTGCGTGTCAGTACGAACGATAATGCTGTGAATATAAAAATGCAACTACTTCCTCCTGTGATGATCACCTCCCCTCCCCTCCCCAAGGCTCCTGAATTTCCAACCTCCCTGGGGATCGCGACCTACAGGTTTAAAAACACTGCTTCAGACCGTTACCGTTGTCAACTAACTCCGTACACCTACGTGACTGTTGGAGCTCGGCGACAAAATGTACTGCACAGTACACTTGTTCGAATTACTGATCCAGTTGAAATTGTCCGTACGATATAAATAGACACCGGACAACGGCCGCGTGATCTAAGGCGCCATGCTATCGATTGCGCGTCTCCTCACGCCGGAGGTTAAAGTCCTCCATAGCGTTAGTTCAAGTAGTTTAGGAACCACTGACACTAGTACTTTGGTGCCTTACGTTCACGAGCATTTCAACATTTTGGAAACAGACGGAGGCGCGAATCGGAACATTACAAAGACGGCTCTTAAGAGCCAAGAGAAGGCGCGTGTCGGTTGCGTCGGCTGGCGCGCCGGGCGGCCACGTGGGTGGACGGGCAGGTGTCTGAGCACCAGCACGCATTCATAGCTGCATGCCGGCACGCAGGGGTGTCCAAGCCGAGCCGAGCACCGCCTCTGCGGGCCTAACTCCCCCGCACAAGACCTGCGCTCTTTGTGTGCTGCATGATAAGATTTGTTGGGAAAGGTGAGTGGTACCTTGTTTACATCCAGTGGCGGTGTGTTCAACACAAATCTGATCGTGCAAAATAATGATAATAATATATTTAAAAAATCATCCTCACACAGGAAAGGAAAATCATTAGGAAAAGCAGACCATCGGTATCGGACACATTAGGTAAGTTTTTATTACAATGGATACAATACCTCGTGGTTCGTGTGAAGCGGCAACAAGGTTCCGCGGAAATACTTAGAAAATTCCGTAAATAGCACTACGATAAGCTGAGGCGAGGCCGTTCCCCGTCGGGGGTTCGAATCCCTCCCTCGGGCTTGGATGTTTGTGTTGTCTTTAGTAAAAGTTACTTCATAAGTAGTTTGTACGTTTAGGTACTGATGACCCCGCAGTTAAGTCCCATAAGCTTCACAAACTTTTGAACATCTTTTTAAGGCTCGTATTACATCTAGGAGAAATTACACACTACGCTTTTAGCGACGTGTCAACTGACGTGTGTTAAAGCGACAAGGACAGCAAATGTGTATACACTTGTTTGTGTTATTGACAAGGATGTAATTGTCCGAAGCAGAATGGGAAAAGCTGATTGAGAATGCCGTGCCACGATGCAATGGCCGAGCGTTCTAATGCGCCTTGCTGCAGACCGCGCGGTTGCTCGCCGTCGGAGGTTCGAGTCCCCCCTCGAGCATGCGC
This sequence comes from Locusta migratoria, assembly GCA_026315105.1. NCBI lineage: Eukaryota > Metazoa > Arthropoda > Insecta > Orthoptera > Acrididae > Locusta > Locusta migratoria. The sequence continues at coordinate 249,144,228 of CM048747.1, read as the reverse complement.
GCGCAGGGAATGACAGACGAAAGCTATAGACTTCAATCCAGAGATACGACAGAGAAGTTCTCTAACATCGCAGCGGACATTAGAAAGAGGCGACTAAAATTTTATGGGCACATCAGCAGGCTTCCACAGACCAGACTCACCAACAGAATCCTCAGGTACATCCAGGGTCTCAAGACCACTACACCCTGAATGATAAAAGTCAAAATTGATCTGGAAAGGGGACATCATAGACAAAGCCGTCTTTAGACACAAATTGTACAAGTGGAAGGTGATGTCAGAGAAAACAGCACCTAAAGCCCAAAGACCAAAGTTGTCTGAAGGTAGGAAGAGTGCCTTTAGTGAAAGAATGAAGGAATACTGCAAGAACAGGAAGAGCAAGTAGTCGCCGGCCACTACGGTCGGGGGTTTGAATCCCTCCTCGGGCATGGATATTTGTGCCGTCCTTAGTTGTAGGTAGTTCATAAGTAGTTTGTAAGTTTAGGGACTGATGACCCCGTAGTTAAGTCATGAATGTTTCGCGTGGTCTGATAAAAAGCCTGTAACGTGTGTAATATACATAAAAAAAAATTAAGAAAATAAAGAAATAGGAAGAAACTGGATATTTAAATATTATTCTTCGTTTCATTCTCGTATTTCATCATTTTGTCCTCATTTATAAAGTGTTTTTAGCGCAGGGGAAACTTTTCAGTCGGGCAGGTAGCACGCAGACGAGCCATAGCGTTGCTCAGGCACTGCTGACGTTCGTATTCTCTTCTGAACATCTAGAATCAGCCTACTGGCGCTCCTTCCGTAGGAAGGGGCGAAGCATAACGTCACTAAAAACATGTACGTTTGCGCATGTCTGGGAGCCAGCCTCTATGTTGCTCGGGTTCTGAAAGTAGTACACTTTACTAATGTATTGTAGTAATTGTACCGGGTGATCAAAAAGTCAGTATAAATATGACAACTTAATAAATCGCGGAATAATGTAGATAGAGAGATAAAAAATGACACACATGCTTGGAATGAGATGGGGTTTTATTAGAACAAAAAAAAAAAGTATTGCTAGACGCGTTAAAGATCTCTTGCGCGCGTCATTTGGTGATGATCGTGTGCTCAGCCGTCACTTTCGTCATGCTTGGCCTCCCAAGTCCCCAGACCTCAGTCCGTTCGATTATTGGCTTTGGGGTTACCTAAAGTAACAAGTGTATAGTGATCGACCGACATCTCTAGGGATGCTGAAAGACAATATCCGATGCCAGTGCCTCACCATAACTCTGGCCATACTTTACAGTGCTGTTCACAACATTATTCATCGACTACAGCTACTGTTGAGGAATGATGGTCAACATACTGAGCATTTCCTGTAAAGAACATCATCTTTGCTTTGCCTGATTTGTTATGCTAATTATTGATTTTCTGATCAGATCAAGCGCCAGCTGTCGGACATTTTTGAATTTTTTGTTCTAATAAAACCCCATATCATTCCAAGCATGTGTCAATTTTTACCTCTCTATCTACATTATTTCGTGATTTATTACGTTCCAAATTTATACTGACTTTTTGATCACCCGGTATGTAGCTTACAAGAGTTACATTCAACTCGTGCAAAACCAGGCAACAGTGGTCGTGAGGGAGTAACATTTCCCCAATGTTATTCAGCCTGTAAATTTGAGCAAGCTGTGAAAGAATGCAAGGTGAAATTTCGAGAGGGAATTAAAGTTCAGGAAGAAGAAATAAAAACTTTGCGGTTTACCGTGGACAGCAAAGAGCGTGGAAGAGCAATTCAACGGAATGGACAGTGTCTTGAAAGGAGGGTGTAAGGTTAACATTAACAAGAATAAAACAAGGGCAATGAATGTAGTGTCAGAAAATCGGGCGATGCTGAGGGAATTTGATTAGGTAATGAGACAATAAAAGTAGTAGATGAGATTTGTTAATTGGGTAGCAAAATAACTTCTGATGGCCGAAGTAAAGAAGATATACTAAAGTGCAGAATGGCTATGGGAAGATAAGAAGAGTAATTTGTTGACACCAAATCGTAGTTTAAATGTTAGGAAGTCCATTCTGAAACCATTTGTCTGGAGTGTAGCATTGTATGGAAGTGAAACGTGGACGTTAAGGGGTCCAGACAAAAAGATGACAGAAGCTTTCGAAATGTGGTGCTACAGGTAATTACTGAGAGGGTGCTCAAGAGAATTAAAAGAAGTTTCTGGCATCCCAAAAGAAAAGGGATAGGATGGTGGAACACATTCTGAGACATCAAGGAATCTTTAACTTAGCTTCCGAAGTGTGTAGGGGTAAAAATCGTAGAGGAAGACCGAGGGACGAATACAGTAAGCAGATTCAAAAGGATGTAGGTTGTTACCAGATGAAGAGGCTTGCAAGGGACAGGGTAGCATGGAGAGCTGCATCAAACGAGTCATTTCCCCATTATAGTAAGTGTTTCAGCTCAACTGTTTCACCCATTGTCAGAATGTGATAACTCTGAGAATGAGTAGATGGTTTCAACTTGACCGTAGCGTTAATGAGGTGTATTGCACGGTAGCCGGGAGTCTGAGGCTGTTTGGAAAGTGTTGATCGTGGGTCGTTCCGTACTTCCCTGGCGCCGCACGGTCACTCTGTGTAATGAGAATCACATTACTCAGCCATGAAAACACCGGCAGCACGAAAAACATCCCGGTGGTGAAATGCCCTGAAGCTACAGTACAGCCATCGTAAATACATACCTTGTTGATCGTGTCTCAGCGTCCGTAAAACTAGTCACAAAAACGAGAGCTGTTACTTTCCAGATATTTCTATCTACTCTAGAATATTTACAAAATTTTCTACCTTTCTCGTTCTGTAAGTCGTAGGCGAGTTATTTATTTTCACTGAAGAACATTACGAGCTGTATAAGGAGGACCTGTGAAGACAGCACTAATTGCATTACGTAAAGCATCCCTTTTTCTCCAGAGAGTTATACTACTATCGGATTTTTTTATTATGGAGACTCGAAGTTAAGCTCCAATACAAGCTTGTAGTTATATCGCAACATTAGTTATACCAGTATCTTCCTTGCTGTATTCTGATTTAAGGCACAGGGAGCAATTCGACATTAAAATTCAATACATATTTGTTATTTTAGGCCGCGGCGGATTAGCGGCGCGTACTGGAGCGCCGTGTTGCGGTGCGCGCGGCATTCCGCTGTCGGGGGTTCGATTCCATCCTCGAGCATGGGTGTTTGTGTTGTCCTTAGGTTAGTTTACCTTAGATTAATTAGTTTGTAAGCTAGGGACTGATAGCCAAGCAGTCGAGTCCCATAGATTTACAAACATTTGAATTTTGTTATTTTAGATTATAGTAGTTTTCTACTACAGCAAACATCCTCTTAGTCGCTTACTGTCCATCCTATGTATACGTTCGCAGGATGATAGCCGACTTTACCTGATCATGTCTGAGAGTCAGTCTGTCTGTTCGTATAATTCTTTGGTTGGTCTCTTCATCCATATACCACCTCTTTGCACTGATCGAAAGAATTTCTTAGGATTTTACTCTCTCTTTTTTTTTTCTCCTCTGTTTCTGTGGTACCTGATGCTCCGATTGTGGTTGTTTCTGACGCGTGGAGTACTTCTGGTAGTACAACTCTATTATGGCTGGAACGCGAGTTTTGACCATTCAAGTTAGCAGATGAGAGAGGGAGGTAAAGACTGTAATTACACAATAGTTTATAATTCGAAATTTATTAACTTTTACGGGAGCCCACACAATGCCCGAGCGAATACATTTGTCTGAAAAGATTTGGAAGGCCGTAAACATAATATAAACCAATCAAAGAAAACGTTATACAACTTTACTCATATGGGTACACAAACTGACCATAAATAAAACATATTGGTAGAAGCATAAAACAGACGTAAATACGGGGACACGCCCACAGCTAGAGAACTGGGAAACCCATCCTGCTCAATTTTAACACGTTTTAACAAACAATTGACAATTGGGTACACCTGTTTAAATTCTATACTGGACTTGAAACAGAAACATTTTAACAACGCTACGACTAACCTACATTACAGATAATGTGCCGGCAATAAATAAGTATAAAATATAAACAATACAGGCCCTGCATATGTTCTATGACAATGAACTGTTCTCCGGGATGACGACCAGGCGTGATAAGGGGACAGACTGATACCATCTAAAATTTGTGTCCTAGGAGCGGCTTTAAACGATGGACCAAAATGAACTGCTGATCCTCCTCGTGGGACGAGACGTCGACCCCTCGAACCACATCCGCGCAGGGCAAACCCCATTAAAAACTGTAAAATTACAACAAGAACCAAAACAAGAATTTTCACCACTAAGTACAAAGAACATAACAAATAAAAGTAGATCATAGATCTCTGCCAATAAAGGTACAATTTACTAACAGTAAACAATATTATATAGTTGACCCCTATCTTAACTTCGTGACTTGCAATACAAACAACACCACAAAGGTCGTTGCGTGGCTTATACAAACACCAGGAAATATCATAAATTACGTAACGGCCCGCAGGTCAAACTGAGATCCCGTTCCGTTTATGATATTTGAAATTACACACCTCTTAAACTCGTAATGTCAATAACAGGCCTTCACCAAGATACAAATAACAATCCGCTCAAATCATTAGATGTAATCGTAACGACTCAGCTGTCCAATGCTCACACAGTTTGCTAACCTCATCAAGTCTACCACATAATTTTAGAGGCCCACTCTTAGTGACACAACCCGGGGGGGGGGGGGGGGGCAGTTCCAATTACACAGTGTATCAAAGGTCACACACTCTTAGCCTAATGCTGATAAACTACGCACAGTATAAGCTACATCCGACTTTACAATGCGGCACAATGTAACGCAGCCAGGAAGGTTGTCACGCTTTCACAACTCTAAAAACAAGTGAGCACACTGTAGCAATGACATACAGCAAATTTACATCACCTTCTTACCGTTGAGAAACTTCACTATTACTCAGGCGGCGACTGCCCTCAGAGCCGTTCAAGGTATCCAAGTTAACACACAGAAATATGGAGGCGAACCGGCAATCACTAAAAATAAGTCCGAGATCGCCAATGACTCACAAAAAAAGGCAATATCTGAAACAGGTAATAACAGAAAGTTAGCTTCAGGGGAACTAGTCGGCGAGCAGCCGTCTAGCTTCGTAGGCGTTACATCAACGCAAAATAGCTAAGTTCCTTGTAGTCCCAGCAAAAGCCGATCGCCTCCAATGCACACCATATTCACGGCCTTCCGACCCCCGACAGACACTCCTATCCCACTTCAATCCACATTCCGCGTCAAGGAAGACGAACAGAGAGGACAAACCAAAGATTCGTGGTAAGGAAAGTACTGGCGTCAGTGCTACCACATATCAATGGTGTCTGCTTTTGGCCTGTCTTGATACGTTTCTTTTGAACTTGAATTTGTCGTATATTGATTATTACTGTTGCCATTGCTGAGAGGCTGTGTGAAGCCAAAGGGACGCACTCCGTGCTGAGAAATAGAGAACATCGAAGATAACAGGCTAAAATGGACCCATATAGCTTACGACAAGGGAACTGCAGATGCCCTCAGCCACCTCCAGATGGATGCTTTCCTTTGGGAGAATAGCAAGGTAACTTCATACAGCGTCTAGAAGCTTTTGTAAGATGTTACATTAGTACTTGGTTGACAACAGGCACGTCTTAATGTACGTATCAAAGTTGATACCAGTCCTTGAGAATAACAACGTCAGTGGTTTCATGAGGTTAGAGTGAGAAGGTAAAGGAGGAAAACAACTAGTTAGCAGCTAACCTCTCTGGAGAGTGCGTAAGGCGTGGCCAACTTACGTAAAACATTGTTGTTGCTGACCATACTGGGTAGCACTGTCACGTTTGGTTTTTCTGCTGAAGAATATTGCTACCAAGTATGGAGTTTGCTAGTGTAAAAGCAAGTCACATCCACGCCCAGCAAATGGCAACGTTGAGGCACAGGGAGAAATTTGGTTCGCTACAGGACTCAGGGAGGTAGCAAGCCATTAATTAGATTGGTTGAACATAGCAATGGCCAATAGAAATCCTTAGCTGCCAAAAAGTGGGGCAAAATAGTGCGCCCACGCGGGCCTTTAAAACCCCCGGTTTTCCGATCGAAAAGCAAGTTCTCAGTCAGAAGAGTTGGGCGTCGGATCCGTGTAGTTCGCCACCAGCATCGGGTAAGCTGCACGACAGTCTGCTTCTCGCAGGGAGTGCGTCTTTCATGGAATGCTGCTAGGATGGGTAGCTGTATCAGGCTCTTCCCTGGGGAACGTAAACACTGACTTCTTTTATGGAAACGGATGGAATCTTCGCTTTTCTAAATGATTAGCCTCAATGTAGTAGTATTAGTAGATGGAATGCAATAAATATATTAGTATGCATAAAATTATTTTTCTTGGAATGTCTTGGTTGCAATATACTTTATTGTACCATTACGCGTTTCGAATCATCATCATCAGATCTGTGGCATAAATAATAGAAGTACATTACATTTCGGATATTTACAGTTCGAAATCACAATACTCACAAGGAGAACAAACACATTATATGCAAAATATACCTACATTTTTTTTTTAAACTGCGAATTAAAATACATCTTAGTGGACTTAGTGGAGATGCATAACTAAACCATAATCCACAATCGTGAACGTCTAGTCAAGGCGTTCGCCTAGATTGACATGCCAAACTGTAGTGAGAGGGGGGAACCACCGTAAGAGGTAAAGTAGCCCCTATAGTCGCCAGATGGCGCAGCGTTAAAATTAAATGTTATTTGAATAAAATTAGAATAAGATCATCTTGCGCCCTCTGTACTGCTTGCTGACATAGAAGCTATGAAAACATGGCTACAAGATGTCTTAAGTCATATGAAAAATGTCATATAAGTACGCTATACAAACTACTAGGATAGGGTGCATGAAAAGGGGGGAATGGGAGGGGAGAAGGATGGGATTGGACGTGGCCTAATACAGCATAAAATCCACTTGAAAAAAAAAATCAAAGAAGCAAGCAAGCAGTGACGCGACAGTCATATGTCTGCTCACCTTACATGTCAACACTGTTACGGATTATTAGATGTCCTTAAGTAATGTCAGCTAACTATAGTTAGTGATAAAATTATTTACAGGGATAAACCAGATTATGCCTGTATTGTGTCTAAAATCAAAAGAGGATAATACAGAGAAAATAATGGGGAGGGGGAGGAGGAAGTGAGTACACGTAAAGGTGGGAGGAAGAAAGAAAATGTTACTAACAGTTATGAACCAAATTGTATAACAAGTATTTCCATTTACCTAAGAGTTCCCTAAGTCTCCGAAACAAGTATCCCCTGGACTTTCGAAATCCGCATCTCTCGTAGATGCGTATTACTTCTCTTTCTGTAGTCACTCCTTTTCTCTCGGGAAGAGCAGACTGACCGACAACCCCTTTTCCTCTTTCCTGTGTTAGTTTAGTTTAGGCATTTCAGTAAACTTGTAGTGCCAAAGACATTTACATATCCCAAAAATGGAGGCTCTCCCTCTCTACCGCCACACACACAAGAAGATATGATGACGTCAATGACGAAAGGATCATTACTATGGTAACTCTCATAGAGGACGCGCTAGTGTCGCGTGGAATGGCCGCGTGTTCTAAGGCGTCTTATTATGCACTGGACGGCCGTTCCCGCCGGAAGTTTGAGTCCTACTTCGGGCTTGATTGTGTGTATGTTCTGCCTCACTGTAAGTTACTCTAACAAGGAAAGTGCTTGGGCTCGAACGAACACATATACACCAAAATAGTATGAGAGATAATGTAAAGGTCCCTTATTGCTCTAGTGATACTCCCGCATCTGCAAAATTACGCGGTCGTCCGTTAGAGGCCTCTGCGTGGGCAATGCCACATTGCACTTTGACCTGTCGGTTCGCCTGTAGGGACGGTGCAGTGTGCCTCCGAAGTTGCGGTTTGTGATGTTGTGTGGTGAAGCGTCAGATGGGGCAGCGATCGGTAATAAATCCTGCTAATGTATTGCGATTGGTTGAGATGAAGTTTCGAAGAACCCTTCTTCGTGTAGATGGTATTAGTGTAGAAGATGAATCATTCGCATGTTTTTCGTAACTGTTATGGTACCGAAATATGAGCGTAAGTTAGACACTGTTGTAACACTAACACATAATTATGATAATAGGGATGATAATGACGAACAACTCATTGCAAGCGGTAGTGCTACGGTAAGTGCGGGAAGAGGCGATGGAAGGAGTGGCAGTGAATACCAAGCCTTCCGAGAAGAAGGTTAAAGTTGCAACTATCATCACGGCTTTGTTGAAATACGCCAGACAACATGTACGATGATTATTACATAAGTTATAGTTAAGATTTCTGCATTACGTATAGCGTCTACAATCACATCTACAGTGCTATCTAGAGCGTCATTGCCGGCCGCGGTGGCCGCGGGGAATGAGGCGCTTCAGTTACGGTCTGCACGGCCACTACGGTCGGGGGTTCGAAACCCCCCTTCGGGCATGGATATTTGTGCCGTCCTTAGTCTTAGTTAGTTCATAAGTAGTTTGTAAGTTTAGGGACTGATGACCCCGTAGTTAAGTCCCATAGACTATACAAACATTTGAACATTTTTAGAGCATCATTGCAGAGTTTTGCATAAAAACGACACCCACATTGAGGTGTACGTAGAGATCCTGTAACCAACAGTTCATACAGATATGTTTGTTCGAGCCCATGTACTTTCCTTGTAAGTGAGGAACATCTGTGTACATTGCTGTTTTGTTTTTTCGGCATTAGCGCCACAAATGTGTGAAGCCCAGAAAGTTTTGCCTGCCAGTTTCTAGCGCGCATGTGACGTCACGCATCGAGCGCCAAGTCATATTGCGGAAAGCTTTAAAGCCGTGCCGACTTGTATCTGCGTAATCGATAGAAAGACCGAGTACGTCAGGCATGGCCTCGGTCAGATCGTGCCACTACGTGGCGGTCTTATTTGAACGGTTGAGAAGCACTGCCACCAGATGGGCGGTACGTTGCGCGGCTTCCGAGGAATGCCCAAGGAATCGCGAGTAAGGTCCGTCCCACAGTACCGAGGAGCGCGTCGACAGATCTCCGTCCAAGCCGGTCAGGGTCGCCGGGGATGAAGCCGTGAATTGCGCGCCGGCGTGGGTTTCGCGGGAATGTTCCGCCCAGGAGGCGAGGCCGGCCAGGAAAGTTCCGCGCGCCTCAGTCAACTGGTACCGCCTGGCCCAGCCCAGGGCTCGGTGGAACAAATGACACCTCAGAATCACCTGCTTCCGCTCAGCCTCAGCTCCGCGAAAAGAAGGTGCGACGGTACGACCTCGTCTTTCATAGGACTAAAACCAAATTTTTAATCTGCCGTGTCAGACTTCAGGATCCGAAAGTCGTCCGCTCGTAAACAAGGAAAAAAAAAATCCAAATAATATAATCTTCATCTACATCTACATGGGATACTCTGCAAATCACATTTCGAGCAATCTAAAGCACCTCGCTGCGGAGCGCGCGGTTGCTCGCCGTGGAGGTTCGAGTCCTCCCTGGGGCATGGGTGTGTGTGTTTGTCCGTAGGTTAGTTTACCTAGGTTTAAGTAGTTTATAAGCTACGGACTGATGAACACGCAGTTTGGTCCGATAGATTTACAGGCAAATCACATTTCATCGAACCACCATTATACTATTTATCTCCCATGCCATTCTCGAATAGCGCGTGGGAAGAAAGAACATCTGAATCTCTCCGTTCGAGCTCTGATTTCTCGTATTTTATTCTGATGATCATTTTTATCTATGGAAGTTGGAGTCAACAATACATTTTCGCATTCGGAGGAGAATGTTGGCGATTGGAGTTTCGCAAGTAGCCCACGCCGCAACGATAAGCGCCGTTGTTGTAATGATTCCCATCCCAGATCCTGTATCATTTCCGTAACGCTGTCTCCCCTGTATCGTGACAATACAAAACCCTTCTTTGGACTCTTTCCGTGTCCTCCGTCAAACCCACCTGATAAGGATCCCACAGTGGGCAGCAATACTCCAAAAATGGACAGACAAGCGTAGTGTATGCAGTTTTTGTAGTTCTGTTGCACCTTTTAAGGGTTCTGCCAATAAAACGCAGTCTCTGGTTCGCCTTTCCCGCGACATTATCCACGAGTTATTTCCAGTTTAAGTCTGAAGTAATAGTAATTCCTAGGTTTTTTGTGGAGTTTACGGCCTTCACTTTTCATTGATTTTATCTTGTAAATAATGTTTAACGGATTTCTTTTCGTACTCATGTGGACGACTTCACACTTCTCATTATTTAGAGTCAACTGCCAATTTTTACACCATACTGATATCTTATTCTGCAGATTGTTTTGATCTTCCTGTTCTGTGAAATTTCAACGACACACCCTTGTACAGATAGAAGAAACTGTCAGTTTGAAATAAATGTTTTAAAGTTCCCTTAAAGATCGAACTGTCAAACAGAAGTTCGTAGTTGTGCTGGTTGCTATAGACACACATATTACAAGTCCTGTTTACTGCTGATCGATTGGTATATAAGATCGATTGATTAAAATACTAAAAAATGATGAAAGTCTTTTTGCTTTATCTGTCAAAGAAAATAACTTTTAATAAATGTCTTCTTTCAAATTGTAAAATGGTTTGACAGTAAATAGTTCTTCAGCTCCTGTCAATGAATATTGTGTGTTTAAGTAGTTTGTATGCCTAGGGACTAATGACGACAGTAACAGGGGCAGAGGCACGATATTTTTTCGGGAGGGGGGACGGGTGGGATTTGAGGAATTGGTGAAATACTTAGGGTTATCCATAAATTACGTCATACAATAAGAGGTAGGGAGGGAGGAGGCCGCAGCGGAGCGGCCGAACGCATTGGGGCGTTACGTTCAGCCGGTCGCGGTGGCCGAGTGGTCTGCGGCGTGCCAGTCAGGGTCTGGACGGCCGTTGCGGTCGGGGGTTCGAATCCCCTCTCGGGCATGGATGTTGGTGTCGTCTTTAGTATAAGTTAGTTCATAAGTAGTTTGTAAAATGTTCAAATGTTTGTAAAGCTTATGGGACTTAGCTACGGGGTCATCAGTCCCTAAACTTACAAACTACATATGAATTACTTACGACCTAGAATGGCACAAATATCAATGCCCGAGGGGGGGGGGTCCGAACCCCCGACCGTAGTGGCCGTGCAGACCGTGACTGAAGCGCCTCAGTCCCCTCGGCCACCGCGGCCGGCGTAGTTTGTAAGTTTAGGGACTGATGAGCCCGCAGTTAAGTCCCTTAAGCTTAACAAACATTTGAATGTTTTTGGAGGGAGGAGGATCAACAAAGTCTGACCTTGTGTGAAAAGCTTTTTATCCCTCCATGTACTGTGTTTCTGTAAATTAATAAGTTTCCATACCGTAATTTTTTTCTTATTTACGGGTAGGGGATAGGGATATATGCCTCTTACACCCCCCCCCCCTTGCGTCTGCCAGTACACAGTAGTTTGTTCTCATTCATATTCGCCGAGCCGTAGTAGCCGTGTGGTTTAACTCACCATGCTAAAGACTGAGCGGCAATTCCCGCCGGAGGATCGAGACCTCCCTTGGGCAGGTTTGTTTTGTCCTTAGTGTAAGTTATTATAATTAGTTTGTAAGTCTAGAAACTTATGACTATAGACGTTTGGCCAAAACATTTAACATAGATTTACAAACATCTGATTTTAACAGTTATGTTGTGCCCTGTTTTGATTAATACTGCCGACGACACAAGTTATCGCAGAATCATTACTGCATGATTATACAGGAAAACTCGAGTTTTTAAACATTACTGTCGCAAGTGAGTAAATATCAAAATTTTACGAGCTCAGTCCCCAGCAGGCTTCGAGGTTTTTGCTTGTATTTCGATGTGAAGACGGCGCTTCTTGCTTCACGTCGCCGCTGGTGTACTCGGCACGTGTACACCTGGGCGGGAACGGACTCCTCGTCGGCGCTGCAGGGAAATCTTCCCACCGCGGGTATCTCCAGCCTGCTTCATTGTCTCGTCTCTCTCCCACAGACTCTTCTCTTTGCCAAGTGGCTCTGCTGTCCTCGAAACGACCCTGGGCAGCGATTTCAACACGTAAATAGTAATTTTAATGGTGCTGCGGCCAGCAACATAGACGCCCTCACTTGCGCAGTGGGTGCTCACGTTCGTCTGTTGCAACGTTCATTACGATGTCGACTGACGGAGAATAATCGAAAAGGTTGTTGCTCTTAATTGCGCAGTTAAGGCGGCAAGAACTGTTTGCTAAGTCATTCAGTGGATGAAGGCCACTGTGGCTAAATTGCAGGCAGTAAGGCTGTTTGCCCAGAGGGTCTTCATGTCGCAGGGGGCACGACTAAAAACACGGTAAACAGCCTGTCTTCAAAGTGCCATCTGACATCACGTAGCGTTGTGGTCTTCGTTAACCCTTCTGAGTGGAACGCTTCTTCGACGACAACTCTCTAGTCTAGCCAGTCCTCTGCAAGCCTATCAATCTCTGATAATAATCTATGAACCGACTAGTCGTAAGCAAGTCTTTATCTCGCCCTGAAGCGTTTATACATCTTCTCCCTCCTTCCGAATTCAGTTCAATACGCCCAAATTAATTATCCGATCTGTCCGTACAATGTTTGTCGTAACGATGACAATTACCTCCACTCCTTTGTATAAGCTCTTATCGCCCGTCTTTCACTTTCGTGTAAGTCTGATCCCTGGGATGTTGCTTCCACGTGTATTTGTTAGCGACATGTAGAAAAGTACTGCCGGCCGCGGTGGCCGAGGGGACTGAGGCGCTTCAGTCACGGTCTGCACGATCACTACGGTCGGGGGTTCGAATCCCCACCTGGGGCATGGATATTTGTGCCGTCCTTAGTTGTAGGTAGTTCATAAGTAGTTTGTAAGTTTAGGGACTGATGACCCCGTAGTTAAGTCCCCTAAGCTTAACAAACATTTGAACATTTAGAAAAGTATTATTAGTTATAAACTAGCTAAACTATTCGCAAGAAGAGCACAATTCGTTTCTCGTGCTCTCCTCAAATTGTAACAAATGTATGCATTGTCTGAAATCTCGGGCTTTAGTATCTGTCTGGATTTGAGTTGCATTTGCAGCAGCGCTACTTGTCATCCATTTTTATGCAAGCTATAAACACACGTCAAATTGTATCACTAATACCAAAATACATTTTCTGACGTTAAGACCCCGATACTGTAAACGTTCTGTCATTGTGTCTCATCTTTTAAAGATCTCAAGCGTCGTATTTCTTCTGTGTTAGTTATTGCAAAGTGGCATAATACATTGGCTAGTGGCCGTGGTACAGTAACGTGTTGTTTTCCTATTGGAGAGAGAATATTGGAACCCAAATTAGATAGTTCAGCTATAATTTTTCAGTACCTGCTTTATTTCAATCTAATTCCCAAATATTGTCTAACATCACGACAGATTACATACATTTGCTGATTGCACGAACGATAACTCTTTGTTAGACCTGTGGCTCACTTCGTATTTTTGCTTTCCAGGAGCGTTCTCATAAATTTCCCATGAGACAGGATAAAACTGATTTAATTTTCCTATTAGATGAAGGCGATTAACCAGACATAGGCCTACTTCCTTTTTCTGTGATTAAAATGTTGTTATAAATCAAGAATGCCATTATAAATTGAGCGAATACAAAATGCTATCCCCAAACTAAAACGAAACTGGTTAGAAATTCACATCTTAAATTGAAAAACATTAAGTGTCTTCGTTGCTACCAACGCAGGCATCCCTAGAGTACTTCTAAATCCATATTTTTAAAATACTACAATGCTGAACAACGCAACTGAAACGCAAAATCTCGCATCTTAGGAAATAAATTTTTCAAAGTGAACTCGGTTCTTTTTACTGCGAAGTAAATTGTCAGATTATAGCATGATACATGAACTGAAGTGTTGAGTTTAAGCAGGAGATTAGTCCCTCTGCAATCATGTCAAAAAACTTTATAAATTCCATTATTTTGCTGTAGGTTTGATTTTTATTTTGTGGGGGAGAGAGCCTGTGTGTCATACATTTCATATTAGGAGAAATGTATGAAGTTCATGAAATTTTAGTCATTAAAGTGACTTTAAAAACTACCATCAAGTCCTCTTTTTGCACTAGACGGAAAAGCCTTACTTTGAATAAGTAGGCAATATAAAAATTACTTATATATTTAATCTCTCTATGCACTGACACATTCTAGTTAATCGAAGAAAATTAGATGCATTACAGTAGTTTCCAAATGGATATTACAAGCAAATTTGATATCAGTCTGTGTCCCAATCTTCACTTTCTGAATCTTGCGTTTTTGGTTGTTGTTCTTTGTAAAAAAAATCGAACAACAATCTTGAAAGAATCAAGGTGTTGGAAAGGCGTTCTTTCAGACATTCTGTCAACATCATTGGCCTTGGCCCCTTTTATTTGTACTAATTAGGTTTGGAGCACACCTGACAATTTGATGGCTACCAGGTTTTACAAGTAATGTCTGATCTGGTAGGTTTGTTATGAATGACTAGCCTACTATGTAACAGACATACCTGCAGTATGCACCAGTTTTCTTGCTGCAGTACGTTCTATTTTCGAATTTTCGTGTTCTTTTCAACCTACCATCTTCATTTGCAACATACCCGTATTTCAATTTTTAGGTTTCCAGTTGTTTTTCATCAAATTCAGAGCATCGATTCTTATTATCACAGCGTTTACTCCTGATGGTCTTCTGGTAAACGCTGGAATGGAAACTGAGAGGTCGTGGGTTCTGCCTTTTAACCTAGCCTTGACCTCTCAACGGTGTGAAGAGTAGCCAGAAACGACCCTTCCTCGATTGTAAACTGCGGTAAATTTGGGACAGGCAATTCGCCGAAATGGCGTCCAATTGAAAGACTTGTACCACGCCACTGAGCCACACGAAATTATTGTTACTATCACAGATCCTGTCGGCTACTTTTGAAAGTGAGTGCACGGCATTGTCCCATAAGGTAGCAGATAAATTCGTGCAAGAACTTGTCAAATTCACAGGTCCTTTTCCAACTTAAGAAAAAATGTTCAAATGTTTGTAAATCTATCGGACCAAACTGCGTGGTCATCAGTCCGTAGCTTACAAACTACGTAAACCTAGGTAAACTAACCTATGGACAAACACACACACACACACACCCATGCCCCAGGGAGGACTCGAACCTCCACGGCGAGCAACCGCGCGCTCCGTAGCGAGACGCTTTAGACCGCGCGGCTACTCCACCGCGGCCCAACTTAAGAATTTCGCTATTAACCCAGAGGGCAATGTCTTGTTCTTAAATAACGTCGAATGCACTACTATACCGCAGAACTCGTTAACTCAGATACTGGAAAATGATGGGCAAGTCCCGTTCTTGAACTCGGTGTTTCAGATGCCATTTCCGTTTTGAGCAATCTCCTGACCAAATCGCAAACTCCACGAAATAACCGCAAAACAACGCTGGACCTTGGAGAACGACTTGCGCACCTAATTACTGTCGGAATCCAGATAGTAGAGAGCTTTATACATTGCCAAACACGATCTTCTATATCTCCTGCTTCGGTGTGAACGAGATGCCTCGCTACAGGAGATATAGAAGATTGCGTTTGGCAATGTATAAAAATGTCTACAATCTGGATTCCGACAGTAATTAGGTGCGCAAGTGATTCTCCAAGGTCCATCGTTGTTTTGCGGATTTGTCGTGAATTTTGCGATATTTGGCCAGCAGATTGCTCTGCCCGGAAATGGTTAACCGTTGCTGTTCTTCGTTGTAATGGTGGTACCGCGAAAGCCCTAAGCGGTTTGGAAAGTGCTAATAGTAGAGATGTTACTGCCTATCGACTACAGTGCGATATCTGTAAAATCAGTAGGCTACAAGAGGTGGTTTGCTGCCGACCCTGTAACTTGCGTCGCGCTGGCCCATTTAGCCGGTTATTCTAGCAGTTATATTGTATGCTAATAGGCGCCTCCATAATTTCTTCTCCGAAGGCACAGCGCTCGCACAAATAAACCGGTGACCTCTCCTCCGGTGTCAGTATGGCACCATTTCCCTCAGAGTAACAACACCGTATGTTGAGAGTGTTTAGTAACACGGCGAAACCCACCTTGACGTGTTATATTTCAATTTTTTATAATACTAAATTTTGCTAGGCGTTATTCTGTTGTTAACGTCTCTTTTTCTCTATAGAACTATTTTGACGCATTTTTAAATGCGACGGGGAAAGAGAATAATAATGCAAGTTTTCAAGAAGGGTGACAGAAAAGTTTGTGACAGCTACCAAGGGATCCCACTCATATACGAAGTAGCAAAAATAATGGCGAGGTTAATAGAATGTAGGGTAATGGATAAAGAGGAAGGACAGTTAGTATGGCTTTTGACATGACAGATAAACAGTAGATCCAATCTTCAGTATGTGGCAGTTGATGAATAAGCCTTGGAAGTATAGGAAAGATCTGGTGATGACGTTCCTCTACCTATTGAGGGTATATGATAGTGTTCCCAAGGAAAAGGTAGCGTAACCCTGGATAGAAAGGCAGTTGGGAAATCGTCCAAGCAATGTATGAAAAAGTTCCAGTTGTCCAGATAAAAGTTGGAAGAACTGAGTGGTTTAAAGATGTTATGGGGTTGAGACAAGGAAATGTAATATCACCATTAATATTTATAATTGTGATGGATTAAATAGTTTAAGAGACAAAAGAAGTCCATAGAGGAAGGGAAACGATGCTATTATTGTTTGCAGATGATATTGTGGAGTGAGGTACAAGCAGTAAGAAGGTACAACAACAAACAGCCATCTTGAATGATAGGATTGAGAATTACGAAATGAAATATAGTGTGGAGAAACGCAAGACCATGGTGGTGACCAGAGGGGACAGAGAGGTCGAGGAACAAATAAATCCATATTGAGTGGACAACTACTTATTTTTATGGGAGGATTATTAAGCGCGTTTCTTCTACACTTTAAGCTTGGACGGATCGGTTCAAACTTCGTATGAAGACCATATTGATGGCACGTGAAGAAACAGTGTGAATCCACGACATTAGCTGCAGGCTCTACTGTCGTAAGAGGAGGTGCAACTTCTATTTGGTTTTCGGCCCTGATGATGACTTCGGGGAGCCTAAACTGATACTAAATATATTTACAAAAATTTATGGCTGTTGATTCCATTCAATTTAACTTACCTTGACTTGCCGCAGTCCACTGTCCATATTAATGATGGATCCATTATCCTTGAAATGCAGACGTCTGCAGATATTGTTAAAGCGCCTGTCTGGTGAAACTGCGTTGCTGAGTCTCACATTCATCCATGCGCTGCCATTCATTTCTGCCGCTGCGTGGAACATACATCAGTTTGTGACCAATTTTTCCTAGCGAGGTAACGCAGTGGTAACACACTGGAGTCTTTTTCGGGATGAGAGCGGTTCAAACGCCCCTCCGGCCATCCTACGTTTCCCGTGATTTTCCTAACCCGCTCCAGGCAAATTCTGCGATGGCTCAGAGGTCAGTCAAATTCCTTCCCCATCCTTACATATAAAATCCGAGCTTGAGCTTCGTCTCAGACCAAGTTTTCCACGGGGCGTTAAACCCTAATTTTGCTCCGTTTCCCTTTGACAAGGAAAGTACTTGGGCTCGAACAAACACATATACACCAAACTCGTATGAGAGATAATGTAAAGATCCCTTATTGCAATAGTGATACTCCCGCATCTGCAAAACTCTGCAGTTGTCCGTTAGAGGCCACTGCGTGTTGCATGCCGCATTGCACTTTGGCCTGTCGGCTCGCCAGTGTGCCTCCGAAGTTGCGTTTTGTGATGTTGTTTGTGTGGTGAAGTGTCAGATGGGGCGGCGATTGCTAATCAATCCTGCTAATGTATTGCGATTAGTTGAGATGAAGTTTCGAAGAACCCTTCTTTGTGAAGATGGTATTAGTGTAGAAGATGAATCATTTGCATGCTTTCTAGTATCTGTTATGGTACAGAAATATGAGCATAAGTTAGATACTGTTGTTACAAACTCATAATAATGATAATAGGGATGATAATGACGAACAACTCATTGCAAGCGGTAGTGCTACGGTAAGAGCGGGAAGAGGCGATGGAAGCAGTGGCAGTGAATACCAACAGACTTTCGGGAAGAAGGTTACAGTTGCAACTATCATCACGGTTTTTGATGACAATTTGCTAGAGAACATGTACGATGATTATTACATAAGTTATAGTTAAAATATCTGCATTAAGTATGGCGTCAACAATTACATCTACAGAGCTATCTAGAGCATGGTTGCAGAGCTTTGCAGAAAAACGACACCCACTAGCACACTGAGGTGTACGTAGAGATCCTGTAACCACCTGTAACCAAACGTTCATACAGATATGTTTGTTCGAGCCCATGTACTTTCCTTGTGAGTGTATTTGGTATGCATTGTACCAGGACTATAGGCATGGGACCTGTAAAGAAAACATTAATTACATGACCTGATACTCTAATGATGCTCAAAACTTTACCTACCCCTGTAGGATCTGTAATTGAGTTTTGTATTGGCTGTACTACTACATTTTTATGCCGTTCGGACAGAATTAACTCCATTTGTTGTCAGAATACCCATCGTTGTGATTGACTCCTACAGCGCAAATGCGCGCGTATACACACACAGACACATTCCGCGTAAAACAGGTAAGTTAGTTACACTTGACAGCAGCATACGTCCAACTGAATGAAGTAGAACGCCCGTTGCGGCAGGTATTGTGCGTGGTAGGTAGATCCAGCTGATGTCCGTGCAGCTATTGCGCATGATATAGAGGTAGGTGAGAGATAAGAAGCCTGGGTGGGGCGCAGTTAATCACAAGCAGGCCTTACGCAAGGCGGCCACGCTTGCCGGAGCAAGACCACCGCTCGGCTCGGCGCTGGCCTTCGCCCGAGACCCTGAGGCTGCGCCAGGGCGGCGCTGCCGGTGACGTAGAGGTAGAGGTAGGGGCAGAGGCGGGCGCATTCAAAAGCTACCAGTTGCCTTGCCGGGACGCTCAACTGCCGAACCAGCCGATAGATGGATCTATTGTCATCCCCCATGATACGTTACGTCAACGAGCTATGTAAACTACATAGAGTGGCTATCAAAGACCTCCTCAAACCCCTCACTGGCCGGACGTGGGGATTAAGCACTTCCACCGTCCTTCACACATATAAATCCGTCATGCACCCCATCCTCTGCTCCTTCCACCCCGCCTGGGTATCCGCTTCTCCCACCTTTTATCAGACCCTTCAAATCCTTGAACGCCACGCCCTCCGCCTCGCCTACCGTATCCGACTTCCCTCCCCCACGCGGATCCTCTACGAACTCATCCCATTTCCTCACCTCCTTCAACACCTTGAACACCTCCGAATCCTGTATGTCACCCGCAAAATCGATTCCCGCAACCCACTCGTTTACCCCATCCTCGCCACCCGTGGGCCTCTGCCACGCCTACACCACTGCATTCCTCCCTCTCTCTCCACCTGCACACGTTACATGTCCTCTCCCAAGGCAACTTCCGCACTCTTCCCCTACCGGATGATGCTCTTCGTCCCGAAATATACCCCTCCTATCAACTCTGACCTCATCCCCGTAGCATCAGCGGCCCCCTCTTTCCGTCCCCTCCTCCTCCCCCACCCCGCTTGCTCTCCCCCCTCCCCACCTGGAGTCTCAATCGCACCCGTCTTTCCTTCTCCCCTACCCCCCCCCCCCTCTCTCTCTCTCTCTCTCTCTCTCTCTCTCTCTCTCTTCAACCTTCCCCCGCGCTTCCTCACCTTCCCCTCTCCTTGCCCTGCGTGGGCTGCAGTGACGCATTTTAACACCAGTGTCGTCTAGTGTCAAGTGCATCCATGTCTCAGTGTACATTTACAGTGCGTCGCAACACGTCTCCTCTTCACCCGTATCGTCGTGTTACTTCTTCGTGTGTCCAGTGATGTTCCTCAATGTGATTTTCTCGCCACCGTGGCACAGACTGTTTTTAACTGTTTGTGACAATCTCTCTCATGTTCATGTGTTTTAAGCCTGCATTATTGTCTCCAGTGTCCAGTTTATAAGACTTCAATGTTTTCCTTCGTACCATGTTTTTACACTCCTTGTTTTTACCTTCGTGACGTTGTTTATTTTATCTCTCATTATCATGTACATGTACACTCGGCTGAAGAGCAGCGCCTGATGCTGCTGCCAGCCTGCCGACTCCAGTCGGCGTGAAAATAACAATAAAGGAGAAAAAAAAGCTATCAAGGAGGTATATAAACAACATAGGGAGGCTACAGGCAAGCTACAGCGCTCTGGGTGGCAGCACTAAGCAACATTGGGCGCCATATTTGAGAACGTCAGTTTGAAGGAACAGACTGAGCAGACGCTTCTGTTTGTAATCTAAACTAACGTGTAAGCGCTATTATTAGTGGTACATCAAGCGCAGTGTGTGTTCGACATACAACTGCAGCTACCACAATGATAAAACTGTTTGAATATCGTACATAAAGAAAGAGATAACTAATTATATAGGTCGTTGTGTATCAGGGTGTATTTGTCTATAAACATTCTTTACACTTAACTTTCACATTAACAAGTTTCAAAATTATGTTTACTTCACGACCATCAAAAAGCTAGGCAGATGACGGTTGTATTTTGTGTGTTTTAGTGTAATGACAGTTGTTTATATAGTGTACAAAACCACATTAACCATTGGTTAAGTAGCCTAGGTATATGAACTATAATTAAACTATTCTTTATATAGATTTCCTTTGAAAAACAAGTAGTTACTAACACAATGGGTAACCAGTATGAGGCGTGATAAGTGGCAGCCTACAAAGAATAGTTACATGTGCACTTGTCAGTTTGAAAAAAGTTCATGTATTCTACTACCGATCGAAAGTGGCTACTGGCAAATGCCTTTCCAACAATATTTTAGTTTCTTGAGCACCAACAGAAACCATAAGGAACCAAGGAAACGTCAAATTGTGGAGAACTTAATAAATACGTAATGTACATCAAAGCATGAAACATAATTTGAATCACATGCAGGATAAAGGTAATTAAAGATTTTAAAGAAATTCGTCTGTATTTGAAGGGAAGATATGTTGGCAGATACAAACGATTGACATTATAGTAACATCAAATAAATTCAGCAGTGCGACGATTGTAAACATTACACTCAGGATACAGAAGTAAACGAGAAATGCTATTCGTAGTGGAAATTACTTTCCGAAATGCGTCGCCCAGAAATTAAGGAAAATCGAGACTGGCAATGATTAATATAAAACCTTTGATTCAGTGTTAGTAGACGCCCAGTACCACCTGGCGTGACACTGACGTTCTCAAAGATGGCGGCAACCTTTCCAATTGGCTTCAACTATGGCGGCGCTGTGGCCAGTTTATATAGGTCTTTGGTGGCTATCTCTGGGTTAACAGCGCTCCTTGTGGTAGCAACCAGAAACTCTGGCAGCCATTTTTTTTTCACCGTCAAGTACGCCTAATACGAAAGTTAGACCGACGCTATTTACGTGTTTTGGTTTCTCATTTTATGTATCGTAGTAAGCTAGAAAGGTTATTTATTAAGCTGAAATCGGGCCCATTGTATGCGCAGCATATAAATGTACGAATCGCGGTAATAAGACTTTTGGAATAGCGTATTTTCAGTAAGTATTTGTATGTTTTCGTTTCTAATATTTCGTGTACTTGTCTTTTGTCCTACCACATTTCTGAATACAATAGTCCTTCTGTAACTAAGGTCCGCTGTAATTATATTTATCAGTTTTACATTGAAAAATAAAAAAAACTTCAAAACGATGGTTAGACAATATGAGGCGAGTTAACTGGAAACCTACTGCATATAGTTGCATTTGTTCATCGCATTTCGAGGAGAAATCATGTATGCAACAAATGATACTAAGCGGCTTCTGGCAAATCAGATCCGACGATTTTTTTCGTTCCTTGAACATCTTCAGCCAGCAAAAACGCCAGCAAGGAAACCTCAAAAAAAGTCAGATAGGTGAATCAGCTTCATTTGAAGATATGTCATGTAGTCGGGCAGGAGACATGGAACCTCTTTTATTACCTATTACAAATCATTCAGAGAGCAGTAGGCCTATTCATTGCGACCATAACTATGTGCCAGAATATAAAATGCTGACATTATATTCAGAAAAAGCAGTTGAATATATATCTGGAAGCATTATAAGGCAAGTGAGTAAAAACATAAGTGTTTAGTTTGCTTGGAAGTTCTCCTTGCTCCTAAAAATAAGAATAAAGCAGAATTAATCGGATTATAAGGAATAAAAAACAGTCTGTTCAATCCCTCTAAAGATCTTGTAGAAAAATTTTTCTTTTGCGAATACATGTAGACGTATATAGAATTTTGGGAAACAGACCTACTTTATTTATGAACTACGAGCACTTATGGTATCCTCGGAATTTTGGGAGGAATCTCATTACTCCAGGCTAATAAAGCTGTTATTAAAGCATTACTTCAGTTGTAGAATACATCATTTATGTTAAGCCAAATCTGCGGAGGAAAGAGGTAAGCAGATCAGGCAAATGTACACGAAATTAATATTGTTTAAACGACAGTGCAAAGGCATGTTCTTTGTATGAATGATTAGATGTTTAGCCGATCTAGTGTATGTGCCATTTGTAAATAAACTTTCCGATTAGCTTGCTACACACTTGTTTTCTATCATTTATCCTTTATCCACATTAGCTTGGCTATAAAATTAACAATAAGCAGGTAGAGAATGAAACTTCCTGGCAGATTAAAATTGTGGGCCGGAACCGGGACTCGAACCTGGGACCTTTGCCTTTCGCGGGCAAGCGCACTACCAGCGGAAGTAAAGTAAAGTCAACAGAAGTAAAGTTGTGAGGCGGCATCGTGAGTCGCGTCGGGATAGCACAGTCGGTAGTGCGCTTGCCCGCGGAAGGCAAACGTCCCAGGTTCGAGTCCCGGTTCCGGCGCACAATTTTAATCTGCCAGGAAGTTTCATATCAGCGCACACTCCGCTGCAGAGTGAAAGTTTCAGTGAGGTAGAGAATGGTTTGTTAAGTCATTGCTCAAAGTGAAAGTGACATGGTTCAGTGCTGTAGCAGACGACTGATTACGCCTACGTGACGTTCTAAAACATGGCGGCCGAGCTTTCAATTTGCTTCAAGTATGGCAACAACTTAGCCAGTCTATGTTGTTTATATAGATCGTTACATTAAGTATTAAGATGTCAAGAGTGCCCATTTCTTCCTTTTATTTAGTTCTTGAAAGCAACATCGTATCCATTCTTCATAAACACGTCACTATATATACGATTATTATTAAATATCTATCAGTGACAAATCGGGGGTAGAAGCATTTAGAAAATGTAAATATAAAAGAAGTTACAGCGTAGCGCAATGAATAGAAGTTAGGTATTGCGAAGCAGGAGACGACAGTTATGTAGCTCTAGAGATGCAGCAAACTGTATGTATTAGATACTGAGTAACGAATACTTTGGCTGATACGTAATACTGAATCGTTACTCGCATATAACGTATCTATACGAACTTTCTCGTGCATTCATTTCCTTATTTGCGTCAACCGTATCGATAAGAACTCTGTAACGAAAACCAATACGGAGAAAGCGTATTTTCTGTGATATTTATTATGAGATGAGTAATTTGTATAGACATCCGTGACGAACATTAAGTGCATATTGCGTAATCTACGATTTTAGATGATTAATTTTGTTTTTAAATATTTTAAATTATACTTCTTGACCCGTGTTAGCAGGTTAATCCTCGATGATCTGACATCCGCTTTTAACACAAACATACGTTTTATTGCATTCTTTTTACCCGTAAAGGTTTCAGTTTAAAGGTTAATTATTTGTTTTTGATTTTGTGAAGTGTACACAAAAGTTAAAATCTTTACATTTTCATTAAATTGATTGTTAATATCACGTAATACAGTAAAACAGTATGTTGTAGAAAATATGTAATTCAGAAATAAATATTGTCCTTTTCACTAAAATCAAAGTCTGGTATTCTGCGCTATTGAGATCTTTACCAAAAAAAAAAAAAAATAACGCTGTTAGCGACAAAAAAGTAACGGTCCTTCCGTTAAATCGTTAACCGATGAAAGTAACTTAGTTACAGCTAAAGTTACTTCAGGCAAATGATAACGCCGTTACCTTTGAAAAGTAACTGTTACTAATAACGGCGTTGCAAGTAAAGCGTAACTCCCCACCCCTTAGGGACTGATAACCCCGTTGTTAAGTCCCTTAAGCTTAACAAACATTTGAACATCCCCAAACCTGATTCGGAACTATATACTAGTTGCGATATTCATGGGGTTCTGGGTGCCAGAATCTTTCTTTCTTTCACTAAACGTATCAGTTTCTCACTGACCATATATACCGTGTGAGAATTTCGGTCGATTTGACCTAAGAAAACAAACTGATCTGAATTTCACCGACTGTCATCCTAAGTCTCTACATTCGGGCGATGAGAGTGGTTACACTGTGACCGTGCCCATAGTGGAATGCTGATTTGGAACGATCGGCCGTCTTCCGTCGATGCCGGTCGTTGGTAAAACCCACCGATATCAGAACACAGCCTCAAAGCAAGTCACAGTCCAACCAGAAACTTTTTTCTTTTTCATTATTAATTTAATAGAAGAATTTGTAATAAGATTTCTCATAAAGTAACGTTTTGTGTGGATACATAAACAATTGTACAGATTTTTTAAAGGTAACAGACACAGCCGAAAGTGTTATCCTCCAAAACATATTATTTTACC
Source organism: Locusta migratoria (assembly GCA_026315105.1). Classification (NCBI taxonomy): domain Eukaryota; kingdom Metazoa; phylum Arthropoda; class Insecta; order Orthoptera; family Acrididae; genus Locusta; species Locusta migratoria. The sequence continues at coordinate 249,119,454 of CM048747.1, read as the reverse complement.
GAACCAAGTACAATATTTTGTGTCTTCACGAGAGACTGTGATGATTCACCATATGGGTTGTAGATGAATAGTTTACTTCCAGTTGTACGCCTCCGTAGTCTAGTTGATAGGGTGGTGTGTGATTTCCCTAAATCACTCCACGCAAATGCTAGGATGGTTCCTTTCAAAAGGGCACGGCCGATTTCTTTCCCCATCCTTACCCAAAATTCCGAACGTTAGCTCCGTCTCTAATCATCAAGCTGTCGACGGGACGTTAAACCCTAAGCTTCCTCCCTTCCTTCGTACACTTTTCATTATTCACTATATCGCAGGCCCATTAAAAGATCGAACAAATCCCGAGATTTGCCGAACTATGACGTAAACTGTTCGAACAGTTCGGATTAGGTTCTAACGCAGTCCTACAAGGAACAGCAGCAATTGACACCCTGGACTCACAAAGATCGTGGTACCGTCATCGCAGAACACTTCTAGCGGTTGGTCCGGTGACTGAGGTCCTCACACGTGCTACCCATAAACGCTGTCCAGACAGTGGACGCTGTCTGTTGGAGCGGGCCTCCCCTTCTGATCACGCGCTGACAGGCGGCTTCATCCGCTGCTTCTGCGCAGATCCGCCGGCTGTTTGCTAGCCGTGGCAATCACAACAGCCACCAAGGCCGTGACTGGTAGCTTTACCTCAGGGAAATTGGCCGCCTCCTGCCATCCTGCCGGCTGATGATGCTGCTTCTGCGCAGTTGATCCACGAGCCGTATGACGTCACGGCGAAATCTTCTGCACAGTCGGTTAGTCGCCGCTCTAGCAGAAAATACAACGGTTGTGATACCGCGCCACCAGCCCGCTCTAAACTAGCGCATATACTTTAGAGGTAGGCGGGATCAGGGAAAGATCTACGCGGATGATGACTATCCTCTAATGAACAGAGAGTGGGCAATTATGTCAAGTGAATACGGAATAGATGGGTTATTGGCGGAATGACAGCTGTGGGTGAGAGGAATAAGCATTACAGTCGTTTCTAATGGAATGAAGGAAGGTGCATCTTAGCCACTGTGCAACAAGTAAAAAATATTGCCGCGAGAAACCACGTAAACCGACTGCCGGCGTTGCGCAGGGGATAGCGTCACCGACTGCGGTGCTGAAGGTCGCTGGTTTAATCCCGCCCAGAGGCAAAAAGTTATTTCTCTGTAATTAACAATTCCAGAATGTTCTACATCTTCCTTATGTTCACTTCTAAATTCTACTTGTTTCTAGTGTTAACTGTTCTTCTAATTTCTGGTACATTACGTCTGTGTATAAATAGAAGAGCACCCTGCCCGAGAGGCAGTCAGTGCTCCGTGTATGTTAAGATCGTAATAAACGTGCTTTCAGTATAAGTGCTGTGTTCAGTTGCCTTCGAAGTCCAGCCTGCTTCCATTTCAACGCGACAATATTATGGCGTTACTGACTTCTAGGTTCCGTGATGTATGAAGCTATACGCCAGGCTGATTAGGCGTTAGTGTGTATACTATGTGATCTAAAGTATCCGGATACCTGGCTGAAAATGACGTAAAAGTTCGTGGCACCCTCCATAGATAATGCTGGAATTCAATATGTTGACCCACCCTTAGCCTTGATGACAGCTTCCACTCTCGCAGGCATACGTTACATCAGGTGCTGGAAGGTTTGTGCTGGAAGGTTTCTTGGGAATGGCAGCCCATTCTTCACGAATGCTGCACTTAGGAGAGGTATCGCAGTAGATCGGTGAGGCCTGTGGCGTTTCAAAACATCCCACAGGTGTTCCGTAGGTTTAAAGTCAGGTCTCTGTGCAGGTCAGTCTATCACAGCGATATTATTGTCGTGTAACCACTCCCCCACAAGTCGTGCGTTATGAACAGGTGCTCGATAGTGTTTAAAAGTGCAATTGCCATTTCCTACTTGCTCTTCAACAGTAGAAAGCAAGAAGTTGCTTAAAACATTAATGTACGACCTACGCAAAACAACATGGGGTACAAGCCCCCTCCAAAAAAACACGACCACACCATAACACCACCACCATCAAATTTTACTATTGGCACTACACACGCTGCCCGGTGTTCACCGGGTATTCGCCATACCCACACACTGCCATCGGAGCCACCGTAATTCGTAACTCCACACAACGACTTTCCACTGTGCAAGGCAATCTTCCAATGTTTACGCTCCTTATACCAAGCGAGGCGTCGTTTGGCATTGCCCTGCGTGATATGTGGCAGCTGCTCGACCAAGAAATCCTAGTTTTCTCTCCTCCCGAGTAACTGTCACAGTACTTCGAATGGATCCTGATGCACATTCCTGTATGATGGTCTGGGTATTACACTGTACGACCCACTTCAACTGTCAACTGTCGGCGGCCTCTGGTGGTCAACAGACGATGTCGATCTGTACGCTTTCGTGCTGTATGTGTCCCTTTATGTTTCAACTTCACTATAACTCTGAAACAGTGGACCTAGGGATGTTTAGGAATGTGGAAATCTCGCATACAGATTTTTGACGCAGGTAACACCCAATCATCTGACCACGTTGATATGAAACATGACAGCGTAATCTTGCATCAGAACTGCTGAAATCCACACAAAAATCAATACGAATTTTACTCAACAGCAAGTCTAATTAAGCATCCCAAGAAAGTTTTGAACTATTGGTGACTGGAATTGGAAAATTTAGTGAGAATGGTGCAAAAACTACCCTCTGCTCCACACCTTGCGATGAGTTCGTACAGTAGATTTAGAACTGCCGGTGCCAGTCAGAATAACGCCACACCAACGGAACTGCTCACGAAAATAAGATTGGCGTTATTTACTACTTCCTAAGTTGTTAGTCACACACAAACCCACCAGTTATTACAAAACACGTATCAATTTAGACGTTTATAGCTTTCATACATTTGAGAATGCTCTTCCCTATTTTGAGTGGAATACACTCTTTAAAATTCTGTAGGTAGTAGGGGAAAATACAAGGAACAAAAAGTTACATACAAGTTCTATAGAAACCATACAGCAGTTATGACTCGAAGGGCATGAAAGGGACGCAGTGGTTCGGGAGGAATAAGATAGGGTAAAATCCTGTTTCCAATGTTATTCGATCTGTAGAACGAGCAAGAAAGAAGACATTTGAAAAGGGAATTTAAGTTAAAAGAAAAGGGAAAAAAATGAAGACAAGGTACAAGGTGGACATTAAGAAGAGCAATACAACGGTAATGGTGTGTAGTCCAATGAAAACAAGCGATGCAGAAGGAATTTAGATTGGAAAACGAGACAATAAAAGTAGTACATCTGTTTCATTACTGTCACAATAAAATAATTTATGATGGCACAATAGCAACGGGAAGTAAAGAATTTGTGAAGACGAGACTTTTGTAACACAAAGTATTGACTGTTACTAAGTCTTTTGTGAAGGACTGTGTGTGAACTGTAGCCTTGTACTGGAGTGAAATAGTTTAGACAAGAAGAGGATTGGTGCTGCAGAAGAAGGTTAAACGGGTTGACCCACTATCTAATGAGGCACTGATCAGCAAATGTTCAAATGTTTGTTAAGCTTATGGGACTTAACTACGGGGTCATCAGTCCCTAAACTTACAAACTACTTATGAACTACTTACTAACTAGGACGGCACAAATATCCATGCCCGAGGGGGGATTCGAACCCCCGACCGTAGTGGCCTTGCTGACCGTGACTGGAGCGCCTCAGTCACCTCGGCCACCGCGGCCGGCTCACTGATCAGCGTTTAGGAGAAAAGAACAGTGTGTCATATCTTTAAAAAAAAAAAAAAAAGAAAAAAAGAGAAAAAGAATTTTGTTGATAGGACATTTTTTGAGACTCCAAGAATTAGTGTTATAGTATTAGAGGAAGTGAATGTGGGAATAGAGAAAGTGGGGAGCTAAAAATCGTAGAGGAAGACCACCACGCGAGTACAATAAGCAGATTCAAATGGATGTGGGTTTCGTTTCTTATTCGGGGATGAACTGCCTGCACAGGATAGAGTAATGATCAAACTACTGAACTGTACAACGGACATCGATATATCCGGAGTCAAAATCTGTTTCTCGAAATTGCGAATCGTAATTCACCGATAATGGACACTAAATAGTTTAGACAGGAAGAGGATAGAGGCTTTTGAATGTGGTGCTACAAAAGAACGCTGAATGCTGAAGATTAGATGGATACATCGCGTAACTAATAAAGAGGTACTGAACACAATTGGGGAGCAAAGGAATTTTTGGTATACCTTGACTAAAAGAAGGGATCGATTGATAGGCTACAGTCATCAAGGAATCGTAAATTTAGCATTGAAGGGAAGTGTGTGGGCTGAAAACCGCCGAGGGAGACCAAGAGACGAATATAGCAAACATATTCAGATAGATGTGGGTTGCCGTTCTTATGAGGAGGTGAAGGGGGCTTGCTGCGGGCAGAATAGGATGGAGAGCTGCATCAAACCAGTCTCCGGACTGAAGACCATAACAACAATAACAATTTATCGTGTTTCCGAGTATCTCAGAATGTATCATAATTTCATAATGTGGAAAGTTAAACCGTATGGTTTAGGAACTACGACAGGTGTCTATTGGCTTAAGCATTGTGCTAGCCATTGACTTGTCTTCACATCTGAGAAATTATGAAGTGAAAATGTGATTACACAGCTAAGCAATAAGTGGTGAACACAGCGAAGGTGCGGCCAGGAGACCTGGGCGATCGAAAGTCAAGATCTCAGGAGGGGCTGGTGAGGCGGACTGTGAAAGTCAGACACTGGCTTGTGAGGCGAGGAGCGACCCCACGGGCCGCTTAATGGCCTGGGAATTCCTGGGGTCCATTGTGATGCTGGTGCTGATGAACCGCTAGAAAGTATCCCAAGCTGGGCGTCAATAGCACTGGCGGCAATAACCTGTCCGATCCAGAGTTCTTACAGCAGAGTACAACACACTGCAAAGCGCTGTCAGGAGGCGAATGATCCCTTCACTGATATCAGCGAGACTAATTAATACAGCAGTCTGAAAACGACACCCTCTCTCTTTCTCTCTGAGACACACACACACACACACACACACACACACACACACCACACACACACACACACACACACAAACAAACACTCCCAATGTCAGGCGAGGGACCACCCATTTCTTTTGTGCGGGATATTTCAGCAGCACGATGACCAGCTCCGCCGGTAATAAAGGATTCCGCAATCGATACTTGTGATATTCGAACAGCTGTCCCGTTTGTTTTCAATAATGTGGTGCCTACAATGCCATAACGGAGCCATACTTAAGGTAGTTTTACTGTCTACAGAAAACCAAAATATACTCAAAAAATCAAATGTTCAAATGTTTCTAAATCTATCGAACCAAACTGCGTGGTCATCAGTCCGTAGCTTACAAACTACTTAAAACTAGGTAAACTAACCTAAGGACAACACACACACACACCCATGCCCCAGGGAGGACTCGAACCTCCACGGCGAGCAACCGCGCGCTCCCCAGCGAGACGCTTTAGACCGCTCGGCTATTCCACCGCGGCAAAACAGACTCAGCCGTACGATCACTGAGTTGACAGTACCCTGATCCTTCCTGACAATGGCCAGGCGAAGAATAACGCCCTGAAATTATTAAGCAGGTTTTCTTTCGGCGATTCTCAGTAAATTTCTGACTACCTATCTTGTATTTATACCTTCCAAAAACATTAATACAATTACTCGTTTTAACTATGTTTCATCACTTTTGTACAAATTCTCACTGAATATCACACTTAAATCATTTTATTCGACGCATATTTGTCACAGATTATAGGTAATTCTGCCGGGCTATGATTTATTGACGTGTTCTTGTTTAAAAATAATTTTGTCCTTAATTTTAATCAGTAAACCATGATTATTTTGATTCGAGAATCCTAAGTAATGAAGTAGTTTCGTATATAAATGACTTCTTTCAGTAATACCGAAGTGATGAAAATGGAAAAACAAGGCGTCGCGATCAGTATATCAATAGATGGAAGAAAACTAAAACGATCATTGAAGTATTTGGGAAGATTAATGGCCTCCACTGGAAGTAGTGTAGGAAAAGTGAGACGCAGAATCTCCACTGGAAACAAAGCGTTTGGTACAGTCAGAGATTTGCTGACAGCCAGGAGCATCCCCATAATCTTGTGAAGACGTTCAACAAATATTCTGTAAAGCGTGGTGTCTTACAGCTCTGAAACGGTGACAGTCATACGCAAAGAAAGAACAAGAAGATATTAAAAAGTTTTGAAATGTACCCATGGAGAAGAAGAGAGAAAGTGAAATGGACCGACAGAACGGGAAGTTAGGTGTTCATCACGACAAGAGGAAGAACTTCATGAAGATACTGAGAAGTAAACGTCTTCGCAGGAACAATCTACTGCAGAGGATGATGAATATAGATTTAGTGGAAGGAAAAAGAGGGACAGGGAGGAGGAGGATTGGTATGCTAACAGATGCGAAGGAAGGAAAGAAGAAGCTACAAGCAAATAGAGGATGTCCAGAACAGACACACATGGAGGACAGACTTACTGAAATAAGATAGGGTACACTATGCCGCGGTGGTGTGTGTGTGTGTGTGTGTGTGTGTGTGTGTGTGTGTGTGTGTTGTCTTTACGTTAGTTTAATTTTGTTTAGGTTCTTTATAAGCTCAGGGACTGATAAACACAGAAGGTTTGTGATCAAAAGTACCCGGACACCCCCTGCTAGGTATTCCATATGAGCGACCTCAGTCAGTAACGATTAGACAGCGTGAGAGAGCAGGATGGGAAACTCTGCAATTACTCTGGACAGACGTGATGATAGAATGATACTCACTAAATGTAGTAGAAAGGTGATATTAAGTAACGTTGACTGTCAGAACATTCCTGATGACGTTAAAGAGGAAGAAAATATGCTGTAGAAGTATGGCGCACTCATAAAAGGACTGTTAGGAATGAAATCGGGCTGGTACGTAGCTTATGTACGAGATGCCAACTGTTCCCTCGCTACAAATAGTACAAATAAAGAATGCAGATACACTGGACATGATTAATGATCAACCAAAATACACTTAAACTGCATTTCTGTCAGAAAACATATGATATTCCAGCGGCTGCCTGACGACGCAGAATATGGTGGAGCTTTAACACACAAGGAAAGTACTTGGGGTCGAACAAACATATCTGTATGAACGTTTGGTTACAGGATGTCTACGTACACCTCAATGTGCTGGTTGGTGTCGTTCTTCTGCAAAGCTCTGCGACCATGCTCTAGATAGCACTGTGGATGTAATTGTTGACGCCATACGTAATGCAGATATCTTAACTATAACTTATGTAATAATCATCGTACATGTTCTCTAGCAAATTGTCATCAAAAGCCGTGATGATAGTTGCAACTTTAACCTTCTTTCCGAAAGCCTGTTGGTATTCACTGCCACTGCTTCCATCGCCTCTTCCCGCACTTAACTGTAGCACTACCGCTTGCAATGAGTTGTTCGTCATTATCATCCCTATTATCATTATTATGAGTTTGTAACAACAGTATCTAACTTATGCTCATATATCTGTAGCATAACAGATACGAGAAAGCATGCAAACGATTTATCTTCTACACTAATACCATCTTCACGAAGAAGGGTTCTTCGTAACTTCATCTCAACTAATCGCAATACATTAGCATGGTTGATTAGCAATCGCCGCCCCATCTGACGCTTCGCCATACAAATAACATCACAAAACGCAACTTCGGAGGCACACTGCACCGTCCCTACTGGCGAACCGACAGGCCAAAGTGCAATGCGGCATGCAACACGCAGTGGCCTCTAACGGACAACTGCAGAGTTTTGCAGATGCGGGAGTATCACTAGTGCAATAAGGGATCTTTATATTATCTCTCATACGATTTTGGTGTATATGTGTTTGTTCGAGCTCAAGTACTTTCGTTGTCAGTTAGAGAAACTGCGGTTCTTGAATGATAGTGACAGTAATTTTGCTTCACTAAATCCCATCAGTGAAGATAATTTTCGTAAAATACAATACATGCTTACCGAGCTCTTCTTTCGTTGGGGGAAATGATCATGAGGCCGCATAAAAATTAATTATGAACTGTTTGCGAATCTAGCCACTTAGAAATAAAAAAAAAGTCTTGGGACACCGTACTTAAAAAAAGTTATTTAATAAAGTATTAGAAATTAAATATTTTCTATTTAAATACTAAAGCAGAAATGTATTTTGTCTTTCAAATAATAAAAGTGTGAAGATATTTTAGATTTTAATTTTTAAGTGTTTTTCACATCACTGGAGTGCTGGACACATTTCAAAACATCCACATGTTTCTGTCTGCTTCCATCAATGAGAGAAAATCGAAGGTGATATTATACATTTGGATGCTTCTAGTAGGTCTATATATACGTATCTCGTAGCGACCTGCAGAAATGCTGGCGGCTAGTAGCACAGACAAATATATACAGACGGGAAACCTCCGTAAGGGCCTGGTCCTACGCTCCGGGGTGCGGGGAGGGAGGGTTTCCAGCAGTTCCGTAAGATGTCCCATGATGGCGCTGCGGTCAGAAGCAGCCGCCAGAGCAAGCGGCAGGTAGCGGCTGCCCCCACCACCACCTCCCCTCAAACGCCAGCACGCCGGACACAGCCGTGGCCTCAAGGCAGTCGGCACGAGCTCTCCCCTCAGCCTCCCCTCCTCGCTACGCTCTGACGTACGAGAGGCACCCTAAGCCAGCGAACCGCCTGACACCTGCTAGCATCTTACGGAACTACGAGGGGAGCGTAGGACAGTGGTTTAGGGCGGGCTGCTTCTCTGTATATGTTACTCTGTGCTAGTAGTCAGCCCCCCGTGAAGTGGCAGAAAGAGCGCGATAGAGCTGTCGTGGAAACGCTGGGGTGGGGAGTGGGGTCTGTGACGCGGCAAGGCAGCAGGGCCCCGCCCGCCGGATGTCCTGTCCTGCCGCCGCGCTGTCCGCCTGAATCACAAAAAAACACCCAGTGACGCCGCTCTGCCGTCTCTGGCGTTTATGTAATCTCTCTCTCTCTCTCTCTCTCTCTCTCTCTCTCTCTCTCCCTCCCTCCCTCCCACCTCTGAACGTGTCACTCAGTCTGATGCTTTGCACAGTCCGTCTGTTTCGTTTGTTCTAGTTCGTTCTCTCTACATACATCTCCTTGAAGTATACTCTATGCCAGTGGCTCCCGAACGGAGCCGGTCTTTATTTATTTACTTGGTTATTTAACCTGACCATACTAGGGCCTTAAAGATCCTCTTTTACATCTGACCAGGAACAACATATACAAAGGATTTTAAAAAAATAACAGTATTATTAATAACAATATATGCTGGATATAGACTACAAACCAACAAAACTACAGAGAAATTTTCAAATATTGCTGCTGACATTAGGAAAAAGCGCCTAAAAGTCTGTGGACACATACACAGACTCCCTGAGTATAGACTCACACACCAGTTCTCACAGCCACTGAAAACCTTAAAGGTATGAGATGGGCGGAACAAGTACAAAGAGACCTTACTGATGCTCAACTCACCATTCAGACTACAGTAAGTGGAGAAAAAATGACTATTGCGACAGAAGGTTGACCCTTAGCTGCCTTTTGAAGTTTGGAATTGATTTTCTCTCTCTCAAGGAAGGTTGTTCCACAGACGTGTTCCCGATACAGAAAATGATTTAGAGAAGATTCCAGTGTTATGTGACAGTACAGAGTGAGTGAGAGAGAGAGAGAGAGAGAGAGAGAGAGAGAGAGAGAGAGAGAGAGTTAGTTTTATTTTGGTAGGAGCGTGTGTTTCTGCTGTGCTGTTCAGTTCGTAGTATGAAAGTTGAGAATAAGTAAGAATGTTTGCAATGATTAAGGAAGCGATGCAGCAAACATAATGTATGGTATGTTCGACGCTTATCACCACGTAGCCACGATAACTGGTTGTATGCGTGACTGATATGGTCGCAGAAACGTAGCTTACAAATGTATCGGACACAAGGATTCATCAACTGTTCAAATGTTTGTAAATCTCTCGGACCAAACTGCGTGGTCATCAGTCCGTAGCTTACAAACTACTTAAACTAAGGTAAACTAACCTAAGGACAACACACACACACACACACACACACACACACACACACACACACACCCATGCCCCAGGGAGGACTCGAACCCCCGACGGCGAGCAACCGCGCGCTCCGTAGCGAGGTGACTTACACCGCTCTGCTACTCCACCGCGGCAAGAATTCATCGCCAGCTATGTGAATTTTAGTGTGACAGTCCTTGCAGAATAGCATCATCATAATTTAGGATGGGAAGTATTAGCGTCTCAAAGAATCTCTTTTTCAGCTGCAAAAGAAATGCTTTTTCTTATTTCTGCAGTGAATGAAGTGACGCATATACCTTCTTACAGACTGTGGTTGTGTGCTCTGTCCAGTCCATATGCTGATCAAATATTATACCTAGGTTCTTTGCTGAATGAGAAAAGCGTATTTGTACGTTGTTAAGTATTAAACGTGGAAGAGGTTCTCTAAGCCGTGGAGTAGTGAGTCTTTTATGGGCCACTAATATTGCCTGCGTTTTTGATGGATTCATTTTCAAGCCAATGCTATGTGCCCATCTTGATAGTGAAAGTAAGTCGGCATTTACATGCTGGATGACTGTGCTTAGGTTTTTAAGGCTTACACTCAGATATAACTGAAGGTCATCAGCGTGTAGGTGATATTTACAGTGGGCCAGAACAGTGGACACGTCATTTACATATAGTAGGAAAAGTAAAAGCCCCAGTACAGATCCGTATGGAACTCATGATACAATATCACTCCATTGTGACACTTTTTTTTGTTTTTTGCAGTTACTACACACTGTTTACAGGTGGTGAGGTATGAGTGGAACCACTGAATAGCACCTGTAGAGAAATTTAGATTAGCAAATTAGCAAATAAAATGTCTAAATCGACGTTGTCGAAAGCTTTGCTGAAATCTAAAAAAACACATAATGGTCGTCTGTTGGTTATCCATAGCATGCTTGAGATCGTCTGTAATGTTAAATAGCTGCTCATGGACTTCATATTCCAAGGCCTTGGATGGTGAGATGCAAATGTGTCTGCAGTCGGAAAGTTGTGTGGCAGATTCCTCTTTCGGTAATGTTTTAATAATGTCATGCTTCCATGATGTTGAGAAGGTACCGTTAAGTCAGAGAATTGTTAAAACTGTCAGTTATTATTAGTAGGAGTGGGTCGATGACACATCTAGGTCTGTTAAAACGATACAGTCGCATTGGACCAACGCTACCTAGAGAGACTCTGTCTTATACTCAGAAACAGTCATATTTTATCTTTTAATCTGATATTACGATCCATTATGGGTGACACGTATTTTAACATTTTACTCATTTCACATTTCGACGAGAAATCATTTATTTTACATGTTCTCCTAAGTGAAGATGTTTAAACACTTCTGAAGATGATATAAATCATTGAAACCCGCCAAGAGAAATAAATTTATTTATTGGCAATCTTGGCTTAACAACCTGAATAAGATATATTTTTTATTGACGGGTACAATTGTTTGTGAAATATCTATAATTGAGCCTGCCATTTTTCTCCGTGGAAATCAGGGACACGTGCTATCAGCTCAATCCTCAGCAATAATGTCTATCGTTATAATTAATCTATAATTACTTCAACATGTAAAATGAGGTATATATAAACACACAAAATCCTTGTAAATATTTCTAATTAACATTACCAACTCATAATAAGCTGTAAAAACAAAAATATTTCGTCCTTCAATTTAAAGCAATAAAAAGACCCACTGAAATGTTACAACTGTAACGAAACACGTATGGGAATATGAAAACAAAAACCAGTCTTCGTAGATATCACCTTATTAGGACTGTACTTCCCATTGTTTCTGACTTTCGTAGCATCCGATCTGATCAAAGGGTCAGAAGATGCTCCTAAATGTTAGAGCATATTCTCTGAGCATTATATATATGTATAAAGAACAAAACCACTTACGTCCAGTAAGCAGCGCCGCTCGCAGTGCCAATGGCCATTGGCCTATAAATGAATTAAAAGAAAGTATAATACGCCTTTTATAACCATGGTTTGGGCAGTGTTTTCGTGACTATTAGTCGAATACTGGGACTGCAAATCCGTTTCAAATAATTCTATTTATGAATCTTACTGCCTCACTTCCAGCTTACGAGACATTTCTCAGAACAAAAATAAAATTAAAAAAAAATCTGCAATAGCCCGCTCGCTCACTCTCGTAACTCTTCAAAGGTGATGTGTTTGTGTGTGTGTGTTTGTGTGTGTGTGTGTGTGTGTGTGTGTGTGTGTTTGTGTGTGTGTGTGTGTGTGTGAAGGAGAGGGAGAGATGGAGAGGGTGGAAGGGACAGTGAGGGAGGGGATGGGGCGGATGATATCTGTGACTGACTCAAAAAGCTATCCAATCATAGCCATAGGCATAACAGGTCGAAATGTTCTCCTTCGAGATGCATGGAACTGGCAAACTCAAGCAATCAGTGCAGACACTCGCGAAATGCGGAGGGTGTTTAGGACGCTCTTGAACTTTGCGGAATCAATCACTTTGGAGACGACGCTAAGATCCATATATGTATGGGAAAATCCTAAGTTCCTTCTGTCTAGAGTTTGTCTGCAGTTCTCGTTTCTGAAGGCTTATTTTGGTATTCGGGGTTGACACGCATGTAATATGGCCGTAGTTTAATATTAAATTGTTGTTAACTGGAGAAGATATTAGTTTAAAAAATTGGTAATGACTCTTTAAGTGAAAATAAACCGTATTCTCTCCCCTTGTGTTACGTGAATGTTTCACTACTGTGCTTCTAAATTCTTATCTGGAGACTTGCTTTTCTGGCATTACTCGGATCAGTATTGGGAGTCGTGACTTATGTGAAGGTTGCTGGGAATGTGGTCGGATGAGGAGACGACGGAAAATGAGATTGCCATTGGGATGGAATCTATCTTGTAGGAGACGTCTCTTACGAGGCTTGAAGGTAAAAGCGAAGACGGAACGTGACAAATCTACAGAAGAGAAAAGATAAGAAGCCGACACTCCGTACCATAAGTAACATGTAAACTTTTATCACTACTCTGTGTTATACAATACAGAGAGAGTAGTGATAGAAGGCTTGTGATAAAAGTTTAGTGATAAAAGGCTTGCCAAACAATATATTTGCTGACAGGTGCGCAATAGTCTAGAAAATTACCTTATCTGAGAAAGAGTACATTGAAAATGTATGAGTTTGCGAAGCTATAGATAGATCCTCTTCTGAAAATGTTGACATTTTTATTATTGTTATTAATGATCATAAAGATCAACGCTTGTTTCTGATTAAACATATAAGTCAACTTTAGAAATAAAGACTAGACCTTACTGGGCGTTAATGAATTTTGTCACATTCACTTATTATATAATTTTGTCCTAATTTAGTAACTTATTGTTCCAAAATTCGACCAATGAATCCACTAACATACATTTTATTTTATTTTCAGATGGAGAGGAAGCGTGTACAAATTAATATGGCGGGATTTAGCTGTGTACCTGTTACTTTACTACGCTTTAAACGTCGTTTATCGATTCGCATTAAATGAGCAACAGAAAGCGTAAGTATCACTACATATATAGAAAATTTTAAAAATACTTTGATTTCCTAAAATGATTTCCTTCTGTCTGCGACGTCATTTTCACTTGCAGTGTTATTTAATGAAAACTGCTTAATAAAATTTACATTCTTATTTACAAACAGTATGGGAATCACCGCCTATTTTGTTAGTGTATGTATTATAAAACCTATACCAATGCATGCTTTCAGATAGCTGACATCGCTTTTGAAAGAATACTCACTGCAAAAGAATATCCAACTCATCAGAGAACATTTGTAATTTACCGCTAAAACAAAGCATAGCAGTATCATAGAGATTAAGAAGACACATCTGCATGTAATCTGTATAACCCCTGCCGTAGCATGAGTAAGCATAACGAAAATAGGTTACCTTTCGATGTTAGCAGACGACTGTTTCGTGAAATATCGAAGTGGTTTAAAAAGTTCTTTTGAGCTAATGAGCTGCGGTGGAGTGGACGAGCGCTCTAAGGCGCCTTGCTGCGGAGCGCGCGGTTGCTCGCCGTCGGAGGTTCGAGTCCTCCCTTGGGCATGGGGGTGTGTGTTGGCCTTAGCATAAGTTAAAGTTTAAGTAGTTTTTCAGCCCATGGATTGATAAGCGCAGCAGTTAAGTCCCTTAGACTAACAAACATTTGAACATTTTTTTTTTTAGCTAATGATTGCGTTCTAATTGAATTTATCACATTATAGAATCGTGTTGTGGTACGAACATAGTGTCATATGCATATGTTTAATGCATATTGCATTTTTCCTAAGAACACTAAAAGGAATACAGACACCCTCTATCAACGACAAACATTCAGCTCTTTTTAGCGACCATTGTATTCGAAGCATAGACAAAGTTGATCTCAAGTGCTAAGAGATTAATAAATATAGTGAAGACCAAGTCACACTGCCGTCGTGTCATATCACGTCGCGTCAAAGCATTACACAATACATTTCCAATGACAGTTTTCAAACCCTCCTTCGCCTGACGATCGCGTTGCGTCATGTCACGTCACTCCAACTGTACATCTACATCACATTTAAGTGTGTGCCAGAGGATTCATCTACCGTTTCACCCCCCCCTCCCCCCAAAAGCGCACGGCAAAAAGGAATATCTAAATCTTTCCGTTTTCGATCGATATTTTATTAAGGTCGTGTCGTAGGATAAATATAGAGAGATGGATTCGGATAATTATTGTTATTTGTATCTTTACTGTCATATACAGCCCAATATCGACGACATAAGGATTCGCAAACACTTTCTGAAAATCGACTGTGTTAGTGTCTGCACGATCTTTAGAATGTAATTTTTCAGTGAATATATTTGCCACTGTTAACTTGTGACACTGTCCACGCACGTTTCGTTTTAGGAAACTAGAATCACCAGTTTCTTTTACGCAATTTTTCAGGGACAAATTACTATAGCTATCATAGTTTTGAGTGACTGCGAGATGGCAAGAATAAAAGAGGCAGAAATGGTGTAAAATGCAACTTGATTGTAAAACACGCAGTTTATTAAATCTGGTCTCAGCATCACGTGTATATTTTCTTATAATGGAGTGTTTCAAGGCGATTAACACTTTCTTCCTTATCGTAATACTCTGTTGTGTAATTTGATTAACCACCTGCTTGTAACTTCGTCAGTCATTGTTTACACATTTTATTATTGGTTACGCCTTAGAGTACTGCAGCTTTTAAACTCCGCTGTTCTCAACAAAAATCAGGTAACTGGAATGCCTTTGGACATAGCTACAGCACGGTATATTCTCTTGTTGCAGTTTTCCAAGGAAAGGAAAAAGTCTATTTCCTGCTGTTCTTTCTCTGGGAGTTTAACGGTGATGACGAGCTGCAAATGCCTGTTAGCAAGAGATTGTAGCTGGCTGCCAAACATCCTGTTCAGAATTCGAGGCTCGTGTACCGTAACGTTGCCTTTCTTTATTGCCAAGACCCGTAGACCCAACGCAGCCTCCTACAAAACGGAAGGGTACAGCGAAAGAAGGGGCTCATCGACATTTAGAAGACGTGGTCAAGCTACACATACGAGACATAAACATTAATTGTAATTGTTTGATTATAGTGCGCAATTACGATAATTCTAGCTTGGTGTCGTGTGAAACACTTACATTAGTAGCACTTACAGTGTCGTGTGATACACCTACATTAAAAGCACACATGCAGTGCACATTTACAAAGTGTAAAATACACAAGAAAAATACAGGAAAATCTCATCACAGAAGAGGACACAATATAGCAGCGATAGTTTCAAAATGTTCAAATGTTTGTAGAACTTATGGGACTTAACTACGGGGTCAACAGTCTCTAAGCTTACAAACTACTTATGAACTAGCTAAGACTAAGGACGGCACAAATATCCATGCTCGAGGGGGGGTTCGAACCACCGACCGTAGTGGCCGTGCAGACCGTGACTGGAGCGCCTCAGTCTCCTCGGCCACCGCGGCCGGCAGCGATAGTTTAACTGACGCAATACAAGGCCCCCAGCTCAAAAGGATGAAAAACCATCGGAAGATGGATTTGTATAAATCAGAAACCGATCATGTTTCAAGAAAATAAACGTTTCTACCATACCGGTGGCTGATCGCTGTTTTAATTATAAACATTATAATACTACAGCGACGGATACACTGTTTATTGGCAATAACTAAAAAACGGTTTAAAACCGATACCAAATAAATACCGAAAAAACCGGTTATTCAGACGTAAAATGCCGGTTTCGGTTTTAACCTGTCTGTGTTTCCCTTTGCTAGAGCAGAACCTATGGGTCTGGGGGAACCCAAAGCGCTTGGTCCGCTCTGTACAATCTCTGGAGCAATCCATCCATGGATCGAAACTAGTAGAGAAAAATAAAAAGTTTGCGCTGTGGACTGTTTCATAAAGAAAAAAAAGCAAACAAACAAAAAATTTTCCGATAAGGAAAAAAAAAAATGCACTGACGTGTTTTACGGCCCAAATTTTGGTAATATCTCTCCAACGATACGACACATGAAAAACAATAAATAAATAAATAAGAGAGCAAAGTTGTAGAGAATTTTCTCCTCTACAAATTCGGTTATTCAATTTTCGTGTCAGATGAATGGTTATGCCGTTATTTTCATTTAAATTTCGAGCTGTCAAACGACTATCGCAAAGGCCCACTTTTAGTGTTACTACCGTAACCTAAAGTGGGCCATAAAAGGTTCCTGGCAGTACATAATTCGATGTTACACAGTTGAAAGAACGCGATAAAAGAAGCAACAATACCACAGTAAACATTATTTCGCAAACAATCCGTTTGCGAGACAATAACGAATGTATGGTTCCAAGCCGCTACTGACGTCATTGTTAACATCGTCGTAATTAGTACAGATTAATTTGAAATTTAGACTTTACTATCAAGATTTTCATCACGTTCAGTTCTCATTTCACTGAATTTATTGTAAACATTGTCCTAGTTAGTAGGAGTTAATTTGAAATTCATACTTCACTATTAGGTTTTACATCGCATTGAGTTCACACGTAAGGGTTATCTATCAAAAAGGAGGTTTTGGGAAGTGTCTTCCTTGACTCTGGATGCTATACAGTGCCCGTCTCTGCAATTAATTTCGAATTCTTTCGAAACTCCTGGATCATTTCGGAATTCTTGATAAGCGTGTACAAGTCTCCGCTCCATTTCTTCAACCGTGTTAACGGGTGTACACTTCGCTTCGCAGGTGACCCAAGACAGATCAGAGGACTTTGGTTGCCAAGGTAGAAGTCTGCCTCGATCTACCCATCTTTGGCCTACCTGCGCGTTAGATGTCGTCCCACAGCAGCAGAAAAATGTGCCGGAGCTCCATCTAACTGGGACGATGTTTACAATGAATCCATTGAAAAGGGAACTAAATGCGATGTAAATCTTAAGAGTAAGATATAAATTTCAAATTAAAGTGTGTTAACTAGCACGATGTTTAAAATGACTTCAGTGGCAGCTTGGAATTACCTCGCAAACGGCTCGTTTTCGGACCCATGTTTACCGGGACATATTTGCTTCTATTATCGTGTTCTTTCAACCGTGAAAGCTTGCACCATCCTTTTTCAAATGTTCAAATGTATGTTAAGCTTAAGGGACTTAACTGCGGGGTTATCAGTCCCTAAACAAACTACTTACGAATTACCTTATACTAAAGACGGCACAAACAGCCATGCCCGAGGAGGGATTCGAACTCCCAACGGGGAACGATCTCGCGCATCTTAGAATAGCGTCTTAACGCGCTCGGCCGCTCCGCCGCGGCCCATAATCTTTGATACACCCCATATATCGATATCTCATGGTTGAATAGTAATCTATATCTACATCTACATACATACTCCGCAATCCACCGTAAGGTGCGTGGCGGTGGGTACAGTGTACCACTACTAGGCTTTTCTTTTCCTATTCCACCCCCAAATAGAATGAGGCAAAAAAGAATGCCTATATGCCTCCGTACGAGCCCTAATTTCTCTTATTTTGTCTTTTTGAACTTTACGCGAAATGTAAGTAGGCGGCAGCAAGATCGTACTACACTCAGCTTTAAATTACGGGCCTCTAAATTTCCTCAACAGAATTTCACGAAAAGAACGTCGCCTTCCTCCAGCGATCCCCAATTGAATTCCCGGAGTATTTCCGTGACACTCGCGCTGGTCGAACTTACCAGTAACAAACCTAGCTGCTCGCCTCTTAACTGCTTCTGTCTTTCTTTAAACTGATCTGCTGCAGGTCCCAAACACTTAAGTAATACTCAAGACGTGGTCTACAAGCGTTTTATACGCGGTTTCCTTTACAGATGAAGAACATCTGCCGAAAATTCTCCTAATAAACCGAAGTCGGCTGTCCGCCTTACTCACAACTGTCCTTACATGTTCGTTCCATTTCATATCGCTCTGGAATGTACGCCTACATATTTGAACGACGCGACTGCATCAAGAAGCTCACTACTAATGCTGTATTCGAACATTATGGGATTGTTTTTTCTACTCATGCGCATCAACTTACATTTTTCTACATTGAGAGCTAGCTGCCAATCTTCGCAACAACTAGAAATTTTGTCTAAGTCATCATCTTACATCGATACTTTATTCACAGTCCTTCTTTGGACCTCGAGACGCGTCACTATGCATTGAAATAAAAGAACAAAAAAATGATCGTCAGCAGGGAATAGGTGGGAATAGTGTTGGTGTTGGCCCAGATGGACGCCAGCTGGCAGTGAATGGGAGTTCAATGTCACGCCGGCACGCGAGCGCACTGTCACGAGCACGCAATTCGGAGTGACGTCACCACGACGCCGGCGCCGCTTTAGGGTGGTGTCTGACTTAACGTCGCGAGCTGGGCGGCACGGCGGGACGCGCTTGTAACAGGCGTTTCTCCTGGTCTGCTAATCGGGCCGATCGTAAAGCCGAGCAGTGAAAGGGCTGTCGCGCCAGCCCGCCCTGAATGGCGGATTTTTAGCAGCCACGTGCCGTTGTGGCGCCAGCGACAGCCGCCAGCGCCCGGCCGTGCCAGCGGCGACGCCCAGAACTGCAAAGCGGCTGCCAGCAGGTGTTACGTGGGCTGGCGGGCTCACTGGAAACCAAAGACATTGTAAAAAATAACTAGACTCCCTAACGGCACTGCTGTAGTGGAATTATTTGAACCTTAATAGTCGCAAGCGTCAGATAAATATGAGTATGTTATGACTACGTAGGCTTTCCCGGCGTAATGTTATCTTGAATTTCGGTCATCCACAGCCAAATGTTTTCATTTTGATACCAAATCCGCTTCGGCCAGTCCGCGCCAACACCACTGCCACATGGCACGGTTTCACCTGTCCTCCACCCCCAAAATATTTTTTAAAAGATGACTAACGCAACAGCGTTCAAGTAATATATTTTTTAATGAGGACGTAAAGTTAAGAAGCGTTTAATATTTTTAAATTTTATGTGAACGCTGGGGAAGGCTAAATGGCAAACATGTTTTTCTAAGGAATTATAAGCACCTGATGATGCGTCTACAGGACACGAAACCGGTAGTGCTTTCTTAAATAAAAGTTCATTGCAGCCGAAGCGGATTTGGTATCAAAATAAATATGAGTGTTGTCAGTAGGTAAGTCGTGTATTACATAGCTACTGCGGGCCGCGGTGGAGTAGCCGAGCGGTCTAGAGCGTCTCGCTGCAGAGCGTGCGGTTGTTCGCCGTTGGAGATTCCAGTCTTCCCTGGGGCATGGGTGTGTATGTTTGTTCTCACGTTACTTAACCTAGGTTTAAGTAGTTTGTAAGCTACGGACTGATGACCACGCAGTTTCGTCCGATAGATTTACAGACATTTGAAGCTATTGCGGCATATATACTCAGTCGGTAGTCTCGTCTGTACTGTTTGACTATTTCAGTATACATGATGCAGGATAGTGAAGAGCTGCTCAGCGTTTAAGTGCATAAATCAATTTAAGAAAGGAATAAAAAGAACGAATACTGTCTTCCCATTTATATTTGTCAGGAATACTACTCTTGTTTAACAGGCTGTTAGTCAAGACAATATAGCTTTGAATGAAACAAATAACAGGATTATACAATACTAGTAACTCTTAAAAATGAGCTACTTTAGACAGTACTGGTGTGCAGGAAGTAAAAAAGTGTAATTTTATGATTGTGTAAAATAACTACTGGGGGCACGAGATCAGTTGCCTCACTGAAGTTCTACTTTTTGTTCATGATATTAATATTAGCAACTTGTAACAAACAATTTAAAGGTCATCTGCTTTACATATAGGTATAATTTAACAACTGAAATGGGTTTGTAGAACTGTGTACAATTCCATACATGAATGACACATAGCCACACTGGATGAACATAGTGAAGATGAACCCTATGACGATAGTTGCTGACTTTTGAGCAGTTCATGCTACTGTAAAGTATTTGTTTTCGCGGTACACACACCTTAATGCTAAAAATAGATGCATACTTCGTGTTATTAAAAGAATTTGGTAGTGGCTGGTTGCTGAATTCACAAGGTAATACGCTATTTTACACACGCATCGGATGGGATGTTTCATTTTCACAGTCCATTTTTAACATTGGCTGTTTCAGACAGCCTGTTTCATTTTTGATTCTGTAAAATATTTAATATTGGAGAATACAGTAGACATTCATGCAAATGTTGTGAAACGCTTCCGATATTGATGTTTGTACAAAAGTTTTACCATCGTAGAATATACAACAAAAGGGTAAAAAATCGTATCTGAGGATAAATACCGTCCATATGCTGCACTTAGAACTCTAAGAAGCTAAATCATATAATTCGGTTTAGTTAGGAAGAAGAAACGCTGTTTGGCCAATTTCTACACCGTATGTGTAATGAATATACACACAACCGATAGTTGATGTATATTCAAAGAGTCTGAAGCTGTTTTGTAGTTATATATTTAAATGAGACATAGGTTTTGCGGCTTTACTCGAATGAATACATACTCTAATCGAAAGAGTTACGCACATTTAAAGTTCGCGTAAGTTTGCCACTACAATGGCCACCGAGGCGCTCTTCAGTTTGCTCGCTGTTCGCAGTCGGCCGCTTACGGGATTGTGGTGGCTTGGCTGAAACTTAAGAGACTGGAAAAAAGGTGGAGAAATAAGAAGATTAATCCTGGATAAACTCAAGGACCCAGTGGTTGTTGAGAGTTTCAGAGGCAGCATTAGGCAAGGATTGACCGAAACGGGGAAAGTAATACAGTAGAAGAAGAATGACTAACTCTGGGAGGCGCAGTAGTGTAGGTTGTAGAGGACCATAAAGGTAGAATCACTAGGCCTAACACAAATCCTTTGATAATACGTGATACTGTACTTAATTGATGAAAGAAGAAAATATAAGAATGCAGCAAGTAAAGTAGACCGAACGGAGCACAGAGGGCTGAAAAATGAGGTTGACAGGAAGTGCAGACTGGCTATGCGCGAGTAGCTAGTGGATAAATGCAAAGCCATAGAACAATGTATGACTAGGAGAAAAATAAGATACCGCCTACAGTAAATAATAAAATTAGAGACAAGAAAAGCAGCTGCAGGAATATGCTCGGACGGTATGCCAGTACTAAGCAAAGAAGGGAAAACTGAAAGGTGGAAGGAATATATTGGAGACCTGTACAAGGGAAATGAAGGCACTATTGTTGAAAGGGAAGAGGATGTAGGAGATATGGTGATGCTAGGAGAAATTGACAGAGTAGTGAAAGTTTTGAGTCGAACAAAAGCCCCTGGAGTAGATGATATAACCTCTGAACTGCTAAGATCATTAGGATAGCCAGCTATGGAAAAAAAAGTACCGCCTTGTGTAAAAATGTACGAGACAGGGCAAATACCCTCAGACTTCAAGAAGAATATATCAATTCTAAGGAAAGCAACTCCATATAAATATGAAAATTATAGAACTCTACGTGTCAAGCCCCTGAAAGAAGTTATAGAGTGTAAAAGACTTCAGTGGTTTGGTCACATTAAGAGAATGGGAGCTGAAAGACTTCCAAGAATAGCCCTAGACGGAATCCGGACGAGGACCAGTTGGAAGACCGCGAACAAGATGGAGAGGGCAAATGAAAAATGATGTAAACCGAAGAGGATTGCAGTGGGAGGAGGTGTTAAATAACATATTGTGGGAGAACAGAGAAGCGTGGAAGAGGCTCTGTCAACGACCTGCATAAAAGCGGAAACGTTGCCGGAAGAAGAAGAAGACAGATCAATTTAATAAGTCATAGTTGCAAAATACTAACACGAGTTATTTACATATAAATGGAAAAAAATCGTGGAATCCAATCTCGGGGAAGATCTGTTTCGATTAGGAGAAATGTAAGAACACTGGTGGCAATACATTACGACTTATCCTAGAAAACCGGTTTAGGAAAGTTAAACCAATATTTTCAGCTTTTATAAATTCAGAGAAATCTTTTGATCATGTTGACGAGAATCTTGAATATTTTGAACTTTCATTGATAACTGATCATCGAGGCTTTCTTGAATGAGGACAACGTAGCGGCTAAAGATTCAGGATACTGCGAAAACTATGAAGGAAGTGGGATAACAACAGCCGTATGTTTAATAGAAATATTTGTTTCACTACCATTTTCGGCATTCCATTATGCCATCTTCAGGTCCCTACATCGGAGTATAATATTCATTAAGTAGGGATATCGAAACTGGTTTCGTGGAATTCTATCTCTCAGTAGGAACCTACAAGAACAACTGGTTTCGTGGAATTCTATCTCTCAGTAGGAACCTACAAGAAAAACTGGTTTCGTGGAATTATATCTCTCAGTAGGAACCAACAACTAGTTGTTGTTGCTTCCTACTGAAAGATAGAATTCCACGAAAACAGTTTATCCATCCCTACTTAATGGATATTATACTCCGATGTAGGGACCTGAAGATGGCTTAATGGAATGCCGAAACTGGTAGTGAAACAAATATTTCTGTTAAACATACGGCAGTTGGTATCCCACATCCTTCATACTCTTGACCAGCCGCAGTCCCGGTTCCACCAGCAGTGATGGATTCAATAAGACTTACTGCAAGGAGCATTACTCATTAGAGGACGAATCTTAAAAACGTGTTACAGAAACCGTGCGCAGTTCTGATGACGCTTAAGAGCAACACTGCCAAATAAAGAGTTAGGCAGAGCTTACAGATTGGTGGGAGAACCGTGGTCGTTAGCGGAGTCGCGCCCGCAGTCGGCACAGCTGGGTGCCGCCTTGGCCGGCCTTCCTCAGCCTCGGCGCTATGCTATCAGTCCATCGACTTGGCAGCGCTCGGCGCCTAATTGTCGGCGTCCAGAGGCTCAAGTGCAGCTCATCACGCATTCTGTGGTCGACCCTCAGCTGCCTGCCAAGTGCCACCTCTTGCATCTGCCGCCGTGTCGCGCCGGGGAAGCACAAGGACGGGCGCATCCTCGGCGCATCGCGTGCGGGGGACTTGGAAGCGACTCAAAAGAAAACTGGAAATCCTCCGCTCGGCCATTTTGCGATGAATTTTCAGCCAACAGCTGCACCGATCTTCAGTCCTAGAATGTAATGTCCTCATGATCCATCGAGGCGCGATCCTAAAATTCAGTAGAAGAAAGAAGACACTTGTTAGCCGAGATCGCAGTATTGGTCGTTTACTAGGACTGTCAGTTCCGGATAGCAATGTTCCATACCTGTCAATGGTCAGATTTAAGCGGGAGTCTTCTGATTTTGCTCTCTTTCTCCCACCTCCAGATTTTTCTCCTCCCAATTTTTAGCTGTTACCGTGAAACGTAAGATTCGATTAAAAATAAATAAATAAATAAATAATAATAATAATAATAAAATAAAGAAGCGCATTTTCATCGTCAATGGTCAAATGTCCATTGAACATTCGACAATTTCATCGATAAATTAGGAGGCGGGCGACTTGGATATCGATTATTTTTGCTCTCTCCCGCTCGAGTAGATGCAAGTGTGTGTCCGCGGCGGAGCGGCCGAGCGCATTGAGGCGCTATGCTCGATGCGCGAGGCCGTTCCCCGTCGGGGGCTCGAATCCCCCTCCCCCCTCGAGGCATGAATATTTGTGCTGTCTTTAATATAAGTTAGTCCATAAGTAGTTTGTAAGTTTAGGGACTGATGACCCCACAGTTAAGTTTCTTAAACTTAACAAACATTTGAACATTTGCAAGTGTGTGTTTAGTACACTAATTGCAGAAATGCAACTTTGTGTGAACAGCTATTTTAGGTGATAGTGGGATTTCTATTCCATGGTGTGTTGAATATGTGAAAAAAACTTTTTTAAGCAGTTTTACGGTACAATTTAAGTGCATTATCGAATCTAGGAAAGGTCATCATTTGAAGTTTGTGCTGTCTCTCGACGTGCAATTTCCACATAAAATGGTGGAAAAAGCGACGTAGAATTTAGCCTATTAAATTGCCCTGAGAGAGAGAGAGAGAGAGAGAGAGAGAGAGAGAGAGAGAGAGAGTTACCTGTCTGCCAGCACAGGATGACTATTAATTCCTGGATATACTATTTTCTACTAAGGACCACGAAGAGAAAAGCGAAGCTGAAAGAATTTTATAAATTAAAAAAAATCTTTATCAGAAGAATTTTGAAGCATCTGAGCACCTATTGGCTTCCTGTGAGCAAATGTTTATTTCCTCGCAGTGTTTACGATCGAACGGAATCGCTGGTGGCTCCAGCCCAGACGTAGACATCGCTGTCGACGTCTGTACATAATAGCCGACCAGTCAGAATTCCGACCACTCAGAAGTCGTCCATCATCTATATAAGATTAACAAGCAGCAGTGAAAACCTTGCTCCATAATGACCCCCCTTTCCCCGACAACGCCGGTAAGGCAAACCACTCTGCCACCCACCTCAATGATACTTTCTCCATTCCAGACAATCCCAGGTTTGACTACTACTCCTTCCCGGTCGTCCACGAGTGAACCAACACCTCCATTCCACAGCTCGCCCCTGACTTTCAATACTTCGCAGAACTTTTTCTGTGAAGTTCGTAAATTTGTTACAAAACATTGAATGGTGATAAAATGTAGAATGAAACAATATTAAACTTGCTGGCAGATTAAAATTGGGTGCCGGAACCGGAACCTGGGACCTTTGCCTTTCTTTAATCTGTCTTCTAAGATAACAAGTAAAGTAAGGATTGCCTCCCGTGTTCCTACATTTTTCCTTAATCCAAACTGATCTTCCCCAAGTTCCGCTTCTATCAGCTTTTCCATCGTGTAAATAATTCGTGTTAAAATTTTCCAACCATGACTTTACTGATGGTTATGTAATTTTCATACCTGTCTGCACCTGCGTTCTTTGGAATGAGGATTATTACATTTTTCTTAAAGTCTGAGGGTATTTCCCCTGTCTCAAACACCTTAAGCACGAGGTGAAATAGTTTTGTCATGGCTGGATCTCCCAGAAACTTCAGTAGTTCTGAGGGAATGTCGTCCACTCCAAGGACCTCGTTTCGACTTAGGTCTTTCAGAATTTGTCAAATTCTTCTCTCAGTATAGTATCTCCTATTTCTACGGCCACTCCGCCGCGGCGGGTAACAGCCGCATTGGACCTTACCCGGGGCGTGGTGGCCCTAATTACCCGAACAACTCCACATAATGTCCCAGTGGAGTGGTTCACATTGCCATGCATGTTGACCAGCCCACAAACGCGACATAACACCGTCATCTGGTTAGCCAGGCATGCAGCATATGCCATAGTTGAGCTCCAGCTGTTAGATAGCGTGTGCCGCGGTGTAATAGCCGAGTGGTCTAAGGCGCCTCGCTGCGGAGCGCGCTGTTGCTCACCGTCGGAGGTTCGAGACCTCTCTGGGCATGGATGTGTGTGTTGTCATTATGTTAGTTTACCTTAGTTTAAGTAATGTTAGCTACGGACTGATTACCACGCAGTTTGGTCCGATAGATTTACAAACATTTGAACATTTGTTCGACAGCGTGAAATTCATGGCCTACTTCTGGGATGCGCATGAACGTACCCAGACCGTCAAGAAATTTTCTACTCGCAGACGTGGGATTTTTATATCCCTGTGAACTCGGGGACACAAATTGGTATGTGGGAGACATATGACCCGCTGGTCACGTAAGAGTTCTGTTTCCACTGGATTACTGTAAAAGATTTCCTTACAGAATCCTGGACAAACCGAGGGACTCGATCCTTGACAGCTATAGCAGCAAGCAACAGCTTGACCCGCTAAGGCGCAGCAGCAGACAACATCTCAAACCGTAAATTGTAATGATAAACGATCATGGAGACTCGTTATCGACTATCCATGCTATAACACGTGAACAGTGAAGGTTTGGCAAAGTCCTGAACTAAATTATTTATTCGTACGCATTTAAATTCACGTTATTTTATATCGTTCCAATGCTGTTTTAAGTGACACGTTTTCTTATTTAAGGTTCGTAATTCCTGGAAGTATTTTGCGCACTACTTAGATATTCGTCCTTCTTGTGAAACCGGGTGTCCTGCACAAATGACGCACGTGAAAGTTTGAAGGGTCTACCTAGAACTTGGGGAAACGGCTGTCACCGAGAACCGGTTAGCCCACTGTTGTCGGAACTGTACCCGCTTGTTTACCGAATACCGCGCCTACACCTGTCCCCTGCTGAAAGTGTCTTGGGAATCTGCTTCTTCATTGAGAGACGTCAGCAGTTTCATCATGGCAGGTCATTTATGCAGTGTTCAGTCGAGCGATTGGGTTCTCAAATCAAATATTCTACTGGACCAAACTGCTATGGTTATCATTCCCTAGAAAATAAAATGTTTGCAAACATATTGGACCAAACTGCTACGGTCATGTAGGTAGACTTACAAACTACTAAAAAATAACTTAGACACAACATACTCGGCGAGGACTCGAACCTCAGGCGGGAGCGGCCGCCCAGCCTGATGCCTTAGACCACGCGGCTACTCCCGCGCGGCCGCTTGGTTATTCTTCCGACATATTTCAAAGGCATTCCAATCTTATTCAGAAAACATTAGTACCGAAGAAAATACTCCAGAAATTTTATCAAGAACAGCTTCCAGCACGCGTAATTTAGAAGCAGATACCCTTGGGGTATTAAAACAACTTAAACCACTTAACGGCCCCGACTGTACACCAATTAAGTCTTACTGAATCCATCATTGCTGGTGGAACCGAGACTGCGGCTGGTCAAGAGTACGTAGGAAATAGGATACCAACAGTCGTATGTATAACAGGAACAGTTATTCTTTCACTGCCATTTTCGGCATTCCATTATTCCATCTTCAGGTCCCTACATCGGAGTACAATATCCATTAAGTAGGGATATCGAAACTGATTTCGTGGATTTCTATCTCTCAGTAGGAACCAACCACAACAACTGGATAGTAGACAGTTGTTGTTGGTCCGATGAACCCTCTGCGAGGCACTTCAATGTGACTTGCAGAGTATCCATGTAGATGTAGTAGATGTTTAGCCCCTCTTACATGCGTGGAGTGGCAGCCGACGGCCTATGGAATGAAATTTCAGGCGAGAGAGGGCGAAACTATTGTAAAAAAACAAGTTCAATACGCATAAATCAGTAGGTTGAACTAGAATGTACTCTCATGAATGCGAGTTTCCATGCATACGAGGTCTGTTCAAAACATTCGTAACTTCGCGCCAATCAAGTATTGGAGGAAAATGTGGTTGGCATTCCTGCACACACCTGTGTTTAATGTGTAACTGCTGGATGTTTTGTTATTGTATGTGTGTTATTTCTTGTTCAACATTGTACTGAGTATAACGTTGAGTCGCACAGTTCGCGAATTTTGAGATTGTAAAGTTTGAGAAGCAACGTGTCTGGATAAATGTTGCGTGATACGGAAGGTTACGCTTTCACACACCAAATGATGCAGGAAGCCTACGTTCATGAGTAAGCCGTACTCGGTATTAGGAATGGTTCACATAGTTTTAAATGTCACTACAGAATGCAAACAAATGATTTTTTAGATGGTCATTTCGTCAAATCCTGACACCTTATCTACTGATACATGAGTTCCAAAACTTTTATTTGCCTCCCTCCCCTACTGCCAAAAATGGAACCTTCGCCCCCCCCCCACACTAAAACTACACTACTGGCCGTTAAAATTGTTACACCAAGAAGAAATGCACATAAATGGGTATTCATTGGACAAATATATTATCCTAGAACTGACATATGATTACATTGTCACGCAATTTGGATGCAGAGATCCTGAGAAATCAGTACACAGAACGACCACCTCTGGCCGTAATAACGGCATTGATACCCCTGGGCATTGAGTCAAACAGAGTTTAGATGGCGTATACAAGTACAGATGCCCATGCAGCTTCAACACCATACAATCAAGAGTAGTGATTGGCGCATTGTGACGAGCCAACTGCTGGGCCACCATTGACCATACGTTTTCATTTGGTGAGAGATCTGGAGAATGTGCTGAAATGTAGGGTTTCGTAGGGATTGAATGAAGGATAGAGCCACGGGTAGTAACACTTCTGAAATGTAACGGCCACTGTTCAAAGTGCCGTCGATGCGAACAAGAGGTGACCGAGACGTGTAACCAATGGTACCCCATACCATCACGCCGGGAGATACGCCAGTATGGCGATGACGAATACACGCTTCCAATGTGCGTTCACCGCGATGTCGCCAAACACGGATGCGGCCATCTTGAACCTGGATTCATCCTAAAAAATGACATTTTGATATTCGTGCAAAAAGTTTCGTCGTTGCGTATACCATCGCAGGCGCTCCTGTCTGTGATGCAGCGTCAAGGGGAACCGCAGTCATGGTCTCCAAGCTGATAGTCCATGCTCCTGCAAATGTCGTCGAACTATTCATGCAGCTGGTTGTTGTCTTGCAGACGTTCCCATCTGTTGACTCAGGGATCGACACGTGGCTGCACGATCCGTTACAGCCATGCGGATAAAATGCCTGTCATCAAGACTGCTAGTGATAAGAGGCCGTTGAGATCCAGCACGGCGTTCCGTATTGCCCTCCTGAATCCACCGATTCCATAATCTGCTAACAGTCATTGGATCACGACCAACGCGAGTTGCAATGTCGCGTTACGATAAAACCGCAATCGCGATAGGCTAAAATCCGACCTTTATCAAAGCGAAAACGTAATGGTACGCATTTGTCCTCCTTACACGACGCATCACAAGAACGTTTCACTAGGCAACGACGGTGAACAGCAATCTGTGTATGAGAAATCGGTCGGAAACTTTCCTCGTTGTCAGCTTTTGTAGGTGTCGTCACCGGCGCCAACCTTGTGTGAATGCTCTGAAAAGCTAATCATTTGTATATCACGGCATCTTCTTCCTGTCGGTTAAATTTCGCGTATGTAGGACATCATCTTCGTGATGTAGCAGTTTTAATGGCCAGGAAAGTTTTTGTTAGATTTCAGGTCCAAGAACAATATCAGCTGCTTTCAATAACAGGATCTGACAAGTGTTTCTCCGAGAATATAACTTTTCTTAGCCTTCGCGATGAGTATCGATGACTCATAGGAAGGTAGGATGCCGCGTTGATTGGCCGCGTGGTCTAAGGCATCATGCTACGGACTGGGCAGCCGGGTCTTTTCTCGGGCATGGGTGTGGTTTTGTCCTTACGGTAAGATGAAGTACTTTTTTTAGACTGATGACCATAGGTTTGATCCAATAGGTTTACAAACATTTAAACATTTGAAAATAAAAAATAAAAAACAGATAAGAGAATATAGACAACATTGGCAACTAAGAGAGGACAAGTGTCCTTCCTTAGCATTGTTAGGTGTAATTCCGAAGGTTTGTTTTTATGACTGCGAGGTTTACATGAACGTTGTATGAAGCAGCTCCTATATTTCATCGTGGAAACGTCATTCGTACCTACTTTGTGATGCATTCCGCTTGTATACTAGTCCAAAGTTATTGTTTGACGTCGACATTGCCCTCAGATTAAAATGTAGGAAGGTGGGATTATTTAAGCTTTTTGTTCTCTTTCCATCACGTAATTCAGGTGCCATTACTCCAATCTGGTTCTTGCATCACTCTTCAATGTCACCCATGTGAATGAAAGATTAAGGTATGTGAAACCAGCCTCGAGAAATATTTGCATACTACAGAATCAGATAAAAGTGCTAAAAACAAATATTGTTACTCCCTCTACGATACTGCTACTATAAAATGTACATGAATTTCCATCTGGGATTAGTGTCTTCTACACTTTATCAGGTTTTCTTGTCGATATGATGACTGTAATGTCGATATAGCTCATTTTAGGCTTAGTGCGACGGTGGAGCATTGGTATGGTAGCATCATCTTGCGTGGAAACAGCGTTAATTGCGTAATATAAATTTTTTTGCTTTCTGTCCACTGTCTTCAGATACCATACGGATCCAAGTAAAAATAGAACGGAATAATCGGATGCGTCCTGTCTTTTTACGTATGGCCAGAAATTCCTAGGATTTGATTAATCTTTCGCCACGGTCTGATTGCAGAGATAGAATTTAGGCTCACGCGTGGGTTGCAATTGATGTGTATTTATCACTAAATATGTTGCCTTTCAATTTCTGTTATACAGAGAGTGCGGTAATCCGTGTTTTCGCAACATTCTAAGAACTGTACGAATAAACCGCCTTTCATTATTTTACTTGGAACGTAGTCATCCAGAAAGCAGTTAACGACGACACTCAATTTTAACCACAATTGCTTTTTGTTTGCTATCTGTGAACTGAATGTTCTGAGTTAGTCTTTTAAATAGGTTGGTCATTTTTGTGTCTCTTTTCCGCCGGTTGTCCTAGGTGTCGGTGGCCGAGTTGAGAGAGACCGACACAGGGAAATAGGATGCACGCGTGTGCGGGTACAGAGCCTGAGGTGTCCAGCCAGAGGGACAGCAGAAACTAGAAACACTAAGCTAGATTAGAACAAGATGTATATTTCATAGAGATAGTACAATACTTAATTTTGTTACCTGAAGACTAGTGGAATGCAGATACATAGTTTAACTAGGTAGAGGCCTAGCTACTGATGAGTCCTAGTCCTTCTCCTATTGCCAAGTGACCGATCCAGTTCAGTGGTGGCCACGAGTGGGGTTGCAGCAGAGGGCGCTCGTGGCTGACGTCGTAAGAACGCCGCGCCGTGCTTGCATGGCGGCGTGCGGCGAAAGTACGTGGCGCGCACTTCAGACTTGTGCGACACCACAATAATGACCTCCTTGAGTAAAGAAAATGGTAGTTGTCACTTGTTGGTTTTAGAATAAAGCAAATAAATCCTTTCTTCTTGTTGGAGAACAGAAACTCCTGATGCTTATGCTGCTACTGCGGCATCTTACAGAAAGTAATAATGTTCAAACGAGAGTCTTACAGCCGATAGGTATCTATCAGTAATCGTTTATTGTTTTTTGTTCCAATGCGAATAGAAGACGAGTCTGTTGAGTAATTTAGTTTTTACAAAGTACTAGTAAAAAACTCGATTCTATAAAGAATCGGATTTCCTTGTATGTAACTGCTTCAAATTCAAATGTCTGATTACCTTACAAATCAGAAAATGTGTTACATATTTGACTTTGAACATGTCATCGAAAAAGTTTACAAATTGTGTTTAAAGCCTGTTTTAGAGCCTTACTCTCATTATCAAACGTTGTATGAATAAAATTTGCGCTCCATTTTAAGCAAAAAACTGGTTTTTGGACTATCGCAGTGTCTCTGAAGTATACAGTTTTGCAGATAGATCAGTGATATATGCGAATGAACCTCGCAAAATATGATGCTGAAATCTTATTGCACCCACATCGTAGTTGTAGTTTTTGACGCATATAAGTGCTTGTAACGTAATACCTTCTGAAATACATGCCCTGGAACACGGTGGTGGCGTACAACCCACTGTGAACAACATGTAAATCCACCTCACCTGCTAATAATCTGGATGATTTTCACGGACTATGAGTTTCATCAAAACATACCCATAATTCATTTTCCTCACTTGGGCGGCCAGATCACAATAGAGCCATGTTCTTCAAACCCATTTCGTGTATCATACACCGTTTGTTTAGACGATGGTTTTGATCCCATTCATTAACAACAGAAGTAGCGCCATTTACTACACAAAGATTTTAACGCTCAACGCTGTCTCTTCACGACAGTGCGGGAAAGATGTCTCACAGATCACGCTTTCAAGAATTCACTAGTTTGATTACTGTCTTTGTTTTTGTTTGTTATTGCATTGCATACCAACTTGACAAAGCATAATTATCACCATTTTTTAATAACAACGGGTATAAGCTTCCTATTGTACTACGTCTTGGGTGTTGCTGTTACTTCTTTTTTCTTTCAGGCAATTGTCCCGTGAGTTTTGCGCCACTGTATACGAAGATACTAACTGCAATGTGTCTTACGAATGCAGTTAGCAGTTAAAAAGAAATCAGTTAAAACGTCATGCAGGTACTACCCGATAAACTTCTTTTTCCTTTTATCATTTTCTGGTAGGTGTCAGTGAGAAAATTTTTCTTGAGGGCATTAAATAATATCTAAAGTTAGCTGTAAGTAGCTAATGTTACCATTTTCTAATAATGCATGAACGAATTTGGGATATTTGAGCTCCGTCAGCTTCAGTGCAAAGACACACTTTTAAATTATAATACTTGTCTTGTTTTGCTGACCTTTACACTAGATTACACTTCTTAATAATTAGAATACGAAAGAATTTTAAAAAATTTTAAACTAGTTAACAATTCCGTTAATTCTTGTCAAAAAAGTTCTTCGTCCTGAAAGCCTTTAGGTAGGGTGCATGCTACAGACGTGTATCGTATCCAAATATAGTCTTTTAGAAGTATAGATGGGGTGTCTGGTGTATTTGTATCTGTTCCATGTCTTACGTACCTTGTGCGATGTCAGTCCGGTAGCAACAGCCGAGTGGAAGAATGACTCACGGCGCTTTGCGTTAAGAAACCATCACTCAGACACGAAGTATGCGACGAGTTCTGGCGTTAACGGTATAGACAAAGCAGATAAAAGCAGCGGCGGTGTTACGTCACCTGCAAGAGACAAGCGAGCCACTTCGTCGCCGTACTGGTGGCTGTTGAATCGCCAGGCGCCACACAGTGGATGGATAGCGTTACAGTCAAGAAGTTTAATCTTCTAACGAAGACCGTACTACGAACTACATTAATATTATTTCCATGGAGAGTACCACATTGTGTTCGTAATATCACAAAAGAAGCATTACTATCTTCTTTTCGGAAATATGACTTTACCTCAAGTATAATCGTCTTGTTCTAGATAATATCATCGCCCAATTAAATAAATGAATGCATAACTTATGACTTTCTTCATGCTTATTTCGTCGACATTAACTGTATTACAATGACTTAACCTCACAGTACCACACATGCGACAACATAACACATTGACAAACATATCAAAACTAAACATAAGACTGACTGCACAGAACTGAACTGTCAGTGCCAGCGGCTCACACACATTTATACAATAGTAAACAAAACACATCCTATGTTCATTATTAGTAACATTTGATGTATTAAATTGACAATCAAAAGTTACAGATTTAATAAAAA
This sequence comes from Locusta migratoria, assembly GCA_026315105.1. NCBI lineage: Eukaryota > Metazoa > Arthropoda > Insecta > Orthoptera > Acrididae > Locusta > Locusta migratoria. The sequence continues at coordinate 249,085,800 of CM048747.1, read as the reverse complement.
ACTATTTTCAAAAGATAAAGCATAATTAATAGAATACGATTACTAACTAACAGTTAGTACCTTGTTTTCTTTATAAAGATCATTTTCATATTAACATCAACGATGTTCACTATATTTAGTTCCCAAACTAATTACATAAGCAACGACAATTTATGCCAACATTTGTTCACGAACTTCATGTATATACAAAACTGTAGTGTTAACCATTTTCTATTGCTTCACATTAATAGAGTTACGTAAATTCCTTAATTGTCATTAACAGTGCAATTAAATGAAAACGCTACCGCTGGCCGCGGTGGCCGAGGGGACTAAGGCGCTCCAGTAACGGTCTGCACGGCCACTATGGTCGGGGGTTCGAATCCCCCCTCGGGCATGGATATTTGTGCCGTCATAGTTCGTAAGTAGTTCATAAGTAGTTTGTAAGTTTAGGGACTGATGACCCCGTAGTTAAGTCCCATAGACTTAACAAACATTTGAACATTTTGAAAACGCTACCAATGAAGAATCTTTGACTCACTTTGTATTGTTTCTTCGGTATATTTGTCGCGGTAATTGTTTATCTTCATTACAGAACAATCTATATGCGCTATTTATTTAGTTTCTATTATAGAACACTTTCGAACTATTAATAATGTAACTGTTTATTATTCAGTCTTTAAACAAAGTTGTTCTTTTTAATTCACTAAGAGATGATTCACTTGAGCGGTTTAATACAGTTCTACACTGTAACTAGATTATTTAACAAATTTTATCGAAATTGTCACTAGTATCCCCAGCTTCGCTTCACCACCGGTTCGTATCTATCGCTGTATTAAAGCCGGGGGGGGGGGGGGTGTTCCATTACAATGTACCATGTAGGCAAAGTGGTTAAAACATTAGTTTTCTTCCGGAAGAGAGTAACAGGGTTCTTCAAACTTCTCTCCAGTAATATATATTGGCATTTTGGGTGCGATCTATAGTATTATTAATACAGAATTTATCATTTATTGACGATAGACTGGGGTGAAACTACGTTGGCACTATCTGGTATCATCCGTCTGCATATCAGTAAAATCAATCATCTGTACAACATGTTTAACAGAAAACGGATTGTACTGAGATGCATACTCTCGAGACCAGATGATGAAAACATCGTTTTGCCCGAACGGGTCGTCAATAAATGATAAATAGCGAACTTGTCATTTTTAAGGACACTATTTTATTCAGTTTAAATTTTATCTGGCAGTTTTTGTTTTTATCCTCAGTACAAAACACATCTGAGGTTTTTAACGGTGGCTCTGCAATTACGTTAATAGTCTGCATTAAGAATCTTGTTACAAAAATACATCAAAGGCATCTCTAAGTCACTGTTCAGTTCCTTCTTACTCTTCACAAGGAAAGTATTAGTAAAAGTTTAGTTATAATACAATGGCACATTGTGTACAAGTGAGCAGTGGCATTTGTACAGAACACACACACACACACACACACACACACACACACACACACACACACACACACACACACACAGAGAGAGAGAGAGAGAGAGAGAGAGAGAGAGAGAGAGAGAGAGAGAGAGAGAGAGAGAGAGAGGACAACTCGAACCTCCAACGGGGATCAACCGCGCTCTCCTTAGCAAGGCGCTTTAGAGCGCTCGGCCATTCCACCGCGGCAGAAGAAAACTTTTCCACCTCATTGCACTTAAGGAATTGATTATAAAGGAAATCAAGGAGAGAGGAAATGGTGATCTCAGGACTTTGGTGATGGCATAGCTATTGGAGGAGAAGCATAATCAGAGCTACGGGGAAGATTAGATGAATGGAACTAAAAATTCAAAGTTTGCCGGGTGATGATAGGCAAAACAGTATTAATGTTTATGAACAGGACACCCGACCACGGCAGCGGGAGAGAAAACTGAATGTATTGGAGCTTTCAGTTATCTCGGAAGCACAGGATCAAAGAATGAAATTGAGGAACAAGTAGTACAGGTCAGAGTAAGAAATTTGTTTTTTCATCAAATGCAGAACATTGTATATGACTATGTAGCTCGTGCGAGAGCCGAACAGGTCATATTCTAAACTTGTGTCCTGCCAATTGAAGTACAGCTTGGAACCCTGTGTAAACAACAATGTAGATTGAAGCAAGTTGTGAGTATGCGAAATAAAGAAATAGTTAGCAATGACGACATCAGAGGAGAGGTAACGTGGATCTGTCAGTGGCTGAGAAATGGAGTACTGCACGGCTGAACTGATTTCGATATTAGAGAATAAAAAAAACGCCGCCTAGAAGAGTATTTGGATTGGAAATGGGGGGGGGGGGGGGGGAGAGTCTAATAGGTCCAACCACAAAAAGATGATGACAGATTAAGGAAGGTCTGACGAGTATATGAGAGAAATAGAAAACAAGTCAAGAAGTAAATCGACGTACAGCAAAAATGAGGTAAATCGTTCATGAACAACCAATCCAGCTCGTTGCAAGGATTCGAGGACGATAGTGAAAGTTACGTCGTCATTGAAGCACGGAATCACTACAAACACATTCACATTTTACTTCTGATTTTTAATTAACGAACAAATTTCAGTTTGATTAGTCCAGTCTTACAGTAAACTTACTGAGATATCTGTTCATAGGAACATATTTTAGTGAAGTTAACACATTAGATGAAAAAAAAAAAAAAAACATTTACAGAATGATTTTTTCGTCTGAAGTGGCTGTGTGCTGCTATGAATCTTGCTGCATTTTTTAACTCTGTGCTAAACCGATACTCGAACACGCAGAAAATACTATAAAAAGGAAGAAAACGAACTTACAGCAAATGAAAGAATTAAATTAGTTGCGCTGACTTGCAGATACCTTTCAGACACATCTTGCAGGTTAGAAAATGAAGCTATTCAACGATGAGTCACTACCCGCAGCTCATATATTCACTTCCGCCAGTGGACCCTTGCCTCCACCATCCAGACTTCTCATTACTTCACCTTTAGGTATCGCGAAAGCAGCACTCGTGGAAGAAAGCATCTCGAGAATAGCTTAGCCACAGCCTAGGGGTTTCTCTGCAGAGAAGGTTGCGCTGTTATAATACTACGTGGCAGATTAAAACTACGCAATACAGCTTCTTCCAGGAGTGTGAGTCAAACTTTTGTAAATCTACGAGGCATAATTGCTGAGTTTATCAGTCCCTTCGCTTACAAAATACTTGACCCATTACCTGCCAAAATCTTGTTTAGTTATTTTTTGTAGCATTCTTTTACATTAATATTTCACCTTGCGTGACAAATGAAAGAAAGTTGTTCGCGCGGGAGTAGCCGAGCGGTTTGGAGCGCCACGTTGCGGATCGCGCCGCATTCTGCGTCGGAGGTTCGAATCCTCCCTCGTGCATGGATGTGTGTGTTGTCCTTAGGTTAGTTTAACTTATTTTAAGTAGTTTGTAAGACTAGGGCCTGATGACTACCGTAGTTTGGTCCCGTAGAATTACAAACATTTGAAATTTTTTTTGATTTGAAAGAAATTCGTTTGAATAAATTTCGGTATACGAGAACAAAAATTACAGGCCGTCAAATTTAGACATTTTCGTCAACATCTCATTCAGCTGATATTTTATCTGCATTGAAAGGAATAAAAACTAGTTTTAAGTCATTAACTCCTTACGCAGTTTCGCTATAGTAATTTGTGTTTATAAGACGTTTATACCCTAATAAGGCCTTTCAACAAAATACTGATGATGTAACATGCAAGCAAATTAAGTCATTTTATGAAACTAACTAATTAAAGAAAAATTATTTATTTCGACTTCCAGGTATTATACAAATCAATTCATCCATCAGGTACCAAAATCGAAGCAAAAAGTTACATTGCTCATGTAGAATTAAATAAAATATTTGCGTCCCATAAACGGGACAGTGGCCAGTAATGGGTTATACAAACTTATGCTAAAGGCAACACACACACACACACACACACACACACACACACACACACAGACACACACACACACACACACACACACACACACACACACACATGCCTGAAGGAGGACTGGAACCTTAAACGGCGAGCAACCGTCACTTTGTATTCGCGTTTTTATGCATAGCCATACATTTCTTCCGAGTGCGATGATTTTTCCGCCCTTGACCTTCAAAACGAGAGAAACTTGTCTGTCTACATAAGATTTCGTACGATGCTTCGCGAAGGGTGCCTTACTGCAAACTTTGACGCCATTTCTCCAAGAAATTGACTTTATTTTTAATATACAGGGGAGGGAAGGTATGGACAGATACTAACCTTGAGACTATTCTTTTCTGCTACAAAATAACCTAGGCACATAAATAGTGTACCTAAATGTTTTATTTTATGGATAAATATAACAGTGAGACTAGAGACAAAGGAAGCTAGTCAGCTCAAATCTGTCCTTGGGTGATCTATTTTCAGTTCAAAAATGTTCAAATGTTTGTAGAGCTTATGGGACTTAACTACGGGGTCTTCAGTCCCTAAACTTACAAACTACTTATGAACTAACTAAGACTAAGGACAGCACAAATATCCATGCCCGAGAGGGGATTCGAACCTCCGACCGTAGTGGCCGTGCAGACCGTGACTGGAGCGCCTCAGTCCCCTCGGCCACCGCGGCCGGCATGGAAATGCAGTTTTAGTACAGTAATGTTATGAAACTGGCCTTTCAGTCATGATAAAGAATGAATGTTATTGAGACAAGATGATAGTAGGAGAAACATTTCTGGGCCTGCGTGCGGACCTGTGCACTATCCAATCTAGGAAGCATCATTTAGAATTACCTAAAAGCTGTACTTTTTTAGAAACAAACAGGTAACAGATTTGCAAAACTTGATGTGCACGTTCGGTTTGACAGCAAAGCGAGGTCTCCTTCCAACTGTCACATATTGAAGATAAGTTTGTAGCACACCGCATACTATCGAAATAGGTCTAGGCCAAATACTTTACGCTCAAGTGAAAGTCGTATAACTTCTGAGAAGACAACACATTTACCTACTTTCGTCGTTTTCATGCCGTACTCGGTGCGTGTTTTTGATTTGTCGAACGCTTATTCTAGGTCAACAAAACCTCGTGATTTTACGCCACTCTTGTTTCCATTATTAATAACAACGGCAGAACTGCCTCTCTCCACATATTTACCTTTCCTAAAGCTAAGCTGATCGTCATCTAAGAGATCCTCGATTTTCTTTGCCATTCTTGTATATATATATATATTGTACTCATCAGCGACATTAATGCATGAATGTTGCTAGTATATTCTGTTTTACAGCCTCAACGAGTCGTATTTATCCACATTGTTTTAATTATGATTAAGTAGACAATACTCTAGTCTTGACCGTAAATTTATTAACAATGATGACCGTATCCACCCATTTCTGAGTCATCTTCGGATCAATTTTTAATTATATTCCACCGGTTCTGTATCATGCTACGGACTGGACGGCCGCTCCCGGCGGGGGTTCGAGTCCTCCCACTGGCATGGGCGTGTGTATGTTTTCCTTGATTTAAGTTGGTTTAAGTAGTTTGTAAGGCTAGGGACTGATAACAAAGCAGTTCGGTCCAATAGGTTTGCAAACATTGGAACTTTATAATTTTATTGACGGCTACTGGGAAAATGTAAACAAAGCACCTCTGGTGGATTACTTTTATAATAGTATGTATTTCACACGATTAATGCAAGAGCTATTACGCTGATACTTCTCGCACGTATCTACTGTTGTTATCTTCGAGATTGTGTGGATACATTTCCGAAATTTTAATGGTATGTAGACTGTTTCCTAAAATCTGCACACCAACTTCAGTACTCGTTAGGTTGCTAGTTCTCCCAACCAATTTAGAAATTCTTCCGTTGATCATGTTTAAACTGATTTGCGTCATAGCGAATATAACGAGATACAAAAAATGTCGATATTAACCGTGTCTCCGTGCAGGGTAGAGAAATTTTCTGGCTTCTATCCAAGTGGCATCGAAGCTAAGGCTTCACGGTTTGTAAAACTGAAGACAAAAATCGAGGGGAGATGATTTAGATAATCATAATCACTGTATCGAAGACAGTGTGGCAAGTGTGCAGGGATACGAAGATTGTGTATGAAACGCGGTGTTACAGGCGAGGAGAGCATTCCACAAAGCAGAAGTTTGAACAGTTATACCTGACAAAATTAAAATCTGAATGTGTAGTTTCTGTAAGTTGGTCTTATTGTCGTGGTGGTAGTTGTTGTAGTTTTGAGTCAAAGGAATGTTTCTATCCAAGGTTCGACGCTGCTCTATCCTGTGTATGCCTTTTCAGCTCCGGATACTGCAACCCACATCTATTTGAAGCTGCATTGCTTTAATTTTTGGTCTCTACAACTTTTACCTCCAAAACATGCCACCAATACTAAATTTGTGATTCCTTGATGCCTCAGTGTGACCTTTCAACTGAACCCATCTTTTAGATAAAAAAAAAGTTATTGTCCCCGAGAGTAACTCCTCGTTACTTACGTTATTTCCCCACCTAATGTTCAGCATATTCATACAGCGCTACATTTCAAGAGCTTTTTTCTTTCTTTGTGTGAACTGGTTTTTCAGTATTGTAGGGGCTTTTTTTGTTCACGTAGGTACTTTCCAAGTGTGCTATAGGCTTATAGTATAAACTGGCAACAATGTTACTAGCAAACTCCGTCATTTTGAAATATTCTCCCAAGCCTTTCCTTGCTCCATTGTTCGACAATATCCTACGTAATTTCCAGTGACGTCCAGAAATACGAGAACAAGTACGAATCATCCATAAAATGTACTAACTTGTTCTCGTATTCCTCGACGTCACTGTTTTGTTAATTCATCCTTTTGGGATAAATTAAAATTTAAAATTCTGCCACCCCGAAAGCTGTTCTCAGGCTGCTGGTTATTACTTTTGAACAGAGACGTAAGTTAAACCCGTAGTGTCACTTCGTACATTATCATTCGAATTCGACAATATTCGATTACCCTTATTTCGTCAATGATAATCTTACGTCCTCCATTTACGATACTATCAATTCCGTACAATAAACTGATCTCTCAAGTAAATTATTCTTTTGAGGATCATCGGGAAACGCCAAATTTTTACTAGCCAACCCGGTAATGCTTTGCAATCGCTAATACTTAAGGGAACTGGATATACACCCTAAATGGCGTTTTACATTGGTTTTGTTTATAGCTATAAAAACACAGTAAGGACATAAAATATGCCAACCTAGCGTTTAATTCCGTTTTATTCTGTTCCCCATTAGTAAAGTTTAGTAATTTTGCCACAACCATCATCACAGCGTAAATCTATACGTGGTGCAAGATACTAAATGTTTCTGTAACGTACCACTCACTAATTATGAGCCTGCAGAGACTCGAAAACTAATTAAGGAATAAAAACATAAAAGCAGTTGGTTGCATTCTTTAACCAATATAAACTGCCAATTTACGCTACAGCTGCAGTTCGCATCTGACGTGGATATTTTGAAAATACACCCTAAACTCCTTTTCATTCCTGTTCAGCCAGTACATTTGTCCTCCCCTCCCTTTGTCCAGCTCTTCGTCCTCACCCTTCTCTCTGTCCATGACCTTGACCCCACTCCCTTTGCGTCTCTTATCCAACACTATCTTCTTCGCCCTCTCCCCACCCCTCTTCCTCCTGGCCGGCCGCGGTGCCCGAGGAGACTAAGGCGCTCCAGTCACGGTCTTCACGGCCACTACGGTCGGGGGTTCGAATCCCCCCTCGGGCATGGATATTTGTGCCGTCCTAGTTTGTAAGTAGTTCATAAGTAGTTTGTAAGTTTAGGGACTGATAACCCCGTAGTTAAGTCCCATAGACTTTACAAACATTTGAACATTGATCTTCCTCCGGCATCTATCCTCCTTGTTTCTGTAACTCTCCTCCTCTTCACCTCGTAAAATAAACAATTGGACTTATAAACCGAAGTAACACTTCCTACATTTTTATTCGAATCATCCATTAGTCCATCTCCTTCATCCGTCTCTCTGAGTTCGCCTGCTCCTTTCCATTTTATTTGCCATTCTTCTTCCGCCCCTGTCTCTGTATGTATCCTCGCCCCCGTTTTTATCTCCTCACAGCTGTTAGTTAATAATTTACCAGCTAACTTTCTTGATGAATGAAACTTCCTGGCAGACTAAAATTGTATGCCGGAACCGGGAGTAGAACCTGGGACCTTTGCCTTTCGCGGGCAAGCGCTCTACCATCTGAGATATCCAGGCACGCTTCACGGTCCGTTCTCAAAACTTTACATTACTTTGCCCGTGAAAGGCAAAGGTCGAATCGCTGATCCGGCACAAAATTTTAATCTGCCCGGGAGTTTCATATCAGCGCACACTACGCTGCAAAGTTTCATTCTGGCTTTGCATTGTGAGTGAGTGAGTGATCAAACGGTGTCGAAACCTATTGCAATTTACCCCCCCCCCCCCCCCCCATGCCAAGCATCACACAGCGAGTTGTAGAGAAAAATTTCTTCATGAAAGCACACACCCTAGTGCCAGGTTATATGGTGATCGATAAAACGACGATGGAAATACACTGATCATTCAAATGCAAGCTTCATTGCAAGGTACGCTCCGTGATCCACCATACGGTGGGTTTCGCAGCATAAAAATCTTTTCAAACTAAAAATACAGACATGTGCCATTTTGATGCTGCTTGGACAAACGAAATATGTTACTCCTCAAACGGTAATATTGTGTATTATTATTAATAAAGAAATTTAAAAAAAGGAAATGTCGTCCGCTATGATAGACAGGATACAAAAATTATGATTCTTTTTTACTTTGTTCCAATTTTCCGACTTTCTAACTGCCCAGAATTTTTCCATGTCCATAACGGAAGAAAAGAAAAAAAATACCTCTCTCCATCGTACGAATAGTGAAATAGTGTTAATTTAAAAACCCTGAGAAACGCACTTTGAGTCTCTTAAAAGCAATTCACAACTTGGGTATTTTATATTTTGACTAAGTGCATCGTTACACCTCCTGTTTAACCTCCATTTAAAGAAAAAAAGAAACCATGATCTCAGTGTAGAATATTACGACCAGAACACTATGGCATAGGCCATCGAAATCGGTCGACAATAAATTAATTTAATCATACTGCGATCTTGGCATTTTTGTCAAATTTTCCAACTTAACAGTACGTTTTTATTTTTCACAATTTCCATCGAATTTCCATTAACCATTTATTTGGTGAAATTTGTCAGTTTAGCTTGTGTCAATGATGTATTCGGTTTGCTGCATAGAAATGATCCACTGTATGCACCATTTATGATGAGGCATATACTTTTAAAATGGACAGGATGGTCCAAAAGTAATCACCAAATAAATGGTTACAGCAACCTCGACGGAAACTGTGAAGAATAAAAATATTATAAAAAGTTGATGTTCCATTTCCTTCATTATGTTGTACTTTCATTAACAATGGGTTTTCAGAATTTATTTTTATTTTTTTATTATTATTTTTTTTAAATATAAACCTTGTCGTGATATCAACAATAATTCATTTCCTTGAGACAAACATTGTCACGTTATACCAAAGGTATTAAATATAATGAGGCATTGAATTAAAATTTGTGCTGTGGCCTGGATTCGAACCAGGAACCTCCTGCTTAGTAGGCAAGCGCTTTAGACCGCTCAGCTAACACAGCATTACGGAGACAGCCGTTACACGCACTGTCTTCAAGGACGTCCCCCCCCCCCCACTACATACATTGTTCGAATCCTGGGCAGGGCACTAATTTAAAGTCAATGCCTCTTCTTATATTTCATACCTTGTCCTGATAAATACGAACACAACAACAAAAATTAGACAAATCGGTCGAGCCTTTCTCACGTTCTCTATTGAATTTTATTTATGCAGATGTCCCTAAACTTTAATTTCCTTCTGCATTTTTTTGTCTTTGATTTCCTTTACTGCTTGCTCAGACAGCCTGCAAACCTGCTCCACTTCCTTTCCGAACCGCTGCTTCCCTTTCGTGTCCTGGGTGCTGCGGACGCTGATGTGTGCGTTTTATGTGCGCAGGACGTTCGAGAAGGTGCGGAACTACTTCGCGCAGCAGAGCGAGAGCATCCCGATGTCGTTCGTGCTGGGCTTCTACGTGAGCATGATCGTGAAGCGCTGGTGGGAGCAGTACCGCCTGCTGCCCTGGCCGGACTCTCTCGCGCTCTTCGTCAGCGCCGCCATCCCGGGCGTCGTAAGTACCCGCTCTGTCTGCCACCTCCTGCCGCATTAAAATTATCGCGCCGAGGCTCCAGCACCGGGCCTTTTCCTTTGCCTGTTTTTAGTAATAAATTATTTGAAGAGATGGCCTCGCAAGTATGACAAACTTTTGCAAAGAACTAGCTGCTACCCGGCGCGTTGCTGCCTCTCCCTCCTATACATAAAAACATACATGCGCCAAGTTTCATGGAGATTAATCTGTGTCAAAGTCTCAAGGTACGCCTCCGTCATGCTAAGTTCACTGGTTTGCAGATTATAAAATCAAAATGTTCAAATGTTTAAGCTTAAGGGACTTAACTGTTGGGTCACCGGTCCCTAAATTTACAAACTACTTATGATCGAACTTATACTAAAGACGACATAAACATGTATGCCCAAGGGGGGGATTCGAACACCCGACCGTAGCGCCGAAGACCGCTCGGCCACTGCGGCCGGCTGAAGATTATAAAAATCTCGTTAATGAAAACACTTTACGTGCCGACTTTCATAGTAACCAAACAATTTGAATGTTTGTTGTAACGTACCGTCCGCCATGCACCTGCGGAGGCTTACGAAATGTAGCCCATGTGTTAATTCAGGGTATAAGCTATCTCCATTGCATAATTCATTCAATTCTGTCCAGCCGTTTCAGCGTGAAGAATGACAAATGCGTTAACACACTGTAAAGTACCCTCCGCCATGCACCATACGGTGCCTTACGAAACGTCCTGTTTACAGCATCATGATGGTCGCATCCGTGTTTGGCGACATCGCGGTGAACGCACATTGGAAGCGTGTATTCGTCATCGCCATACTGGCGTATCACCCGGCGTGATGGTATGGGCCAACATTGGTTTCACGTCTCGATCACTTCTTGTTCGTATCGACGTCACTTTGAACAGTGGCCGTTACATTTCAGATGTATTACTACCCGTCGCTCTACCCTTCATTCGATCCCTGCGAAACCCTACATTTCAGCAGGATAATGCACGACCGAATGTTCCAGATCCCGTACGATCCTTTCTGGATACGGAAAATGTTAGACTGCTGCCCTGGCCAGACCTCCCACCAATTGAAAATGTCTTTTGAGTGGTGCCCGAGCAACTGGCTCGTCACAATACGTTAGTCACTACTCTTGATGAAGTGTGGTGTTGAAGCTGCATCGGCATCTCTATCTGTACACGCCATCGAAGCTCTGTTTGAACTCAATGCGCAGGCGTATCAAGACCGTCATTACGGCCAGTGGTGGTTGTTTAGGTACTTATTTCTCCAGATCTATGCACCCAAATTGACTGAAAATGTAATCACATGTCAGTTCTAGTATAATATATTTGTCCAGTGAATACCCGTTTATAATCGGCATTTCTTCTTGGTGTAGCAATTTTGATGGTCAGTAGTGTATATCAGATCAATTGGCACCATTTTTTAAGTTCGTTAGCGAAGCACGATATGACAGGTAGCATTTAACTATAGTCGAGCCGAAATAGCATGATCCCTAGTGTTTGCGCCAATCAGTTTGGACCGTCGGCTGCGGCGACAGACCATTGGAGTAAGTCAAACGCGAGCTTTGCTCTGCGCACGCGCACGTTCGGCTGCGCTCTGCACTTTTGCCAGTTCTGTCAGACAGCACCGACCGTTCAGCTATACTGTCAGGCAGCGAACCATCTACTTGGCAACACGGTTGCATTCAGTTTCCGCGGCTGGGGCGTCTCGCAGCCCAGTAGGAGGAGCCAGGGATCATCGTATTCCGGCCCGACTATAATACGTCGCGGGTTCTCAGAATAGAGACTTTGGAACTATCGCAAAATGAGGTGGAGCAGCGCTGGAAGATGGGTCTCGGTTCGGCCCAGCTCAGTGGGGTAGGGCTCGCGTGCCTTGGGCGGTGGGTGGCGTCGGACGCGGCGCCGGCGACTGCGGAGAAAGTGGTGGCGGCCTTTCTCTTGGCAGGCAGTGTCGGCTATTTCGGCGGCATGCGGCCCGTCTGCCGCGTGGGAGCGCGACCCAGGCACCAGCCAGTCATCCGCGGGCAGCGCCACGCCCACCCGCTAGGCGCCAGGCGCCGGCGCGGAGAACCCGCGGCGCGTGACGGAACGCAGGCCAGCTTGATTGCTTTCTACGCACTCGCGTTTCACCGTCGCCCCGTCACTAGGGCTGTTAGGTTTATATTTATCTTGCGATCAACCGAGACAAATTACGCTATCTGGTCTTCACAGTGGCGTCAGTCGATTTCCTTCTACCGTCTTCGTCAAACAGACCTAAGGTTCGTGTCTCCACACCGAGGGGTCGTAATTCCTGACGAATATTTTTTTCTTATTTTTCTTTACCTTGTTTCGTAACTCCTGAGAAATCAGTACCCCGAACAACCACCTCTGGCCGTAATAATGGCCTTGATACGCCTGGGCATTGAGTCAAACAGAGCTTGGATGGCGTGTACAGGTACAGAGGCCCATGCAGTTATAACACGATACCACAGTTCATCAAGAGTAGTGACTGGCGTATTGTGACGAGTCAGTTTCTCGGCCACCATTGACCTGGCGTTTTCAGTTGGTCAGAGATCTGGAGAATGTGCTGGCCAGAGCAGTAGTCGAACATTTTCCGTATCGAGAAAGGCCCGTACAGGACCTGCAACGCGCGGTCGTGCATTATCCTGTTGAAATGTAAGGTTTCGCAGGGATCGAATGAAGGGTAGAGCCACGGGTCGTAACACATCTGAAATGTAACGGCCACTGTTCAAAGTGCCGTCCATGCGACCGAGACGTGTAACCAATGGCACCCCATACTATCACGCCGTGTGATATGCCAGTATGGCGACGACGAATACACGTTTCCAATGTGCGTTAACCGCGATATCGCCACACACGGATGCGACCATCATGATGCTGTAAACATAACCTTGATTCATCCAAAAAAAATACGTTTTGCCATTCCTGCACCCAGGTTCGTCGTTGCGTACACCATCGCAGGCGCTCCTGTCTGTGATGGAGCGTCAAGAGTAACCGCAGCCATGGTCTCCGATCTGATAGTCCATGTTGCTCCAAACGTCGGGGAACTGTTCGTGCAGATGGTTATTGCCTTGCAAACTTCCTCATCTCTTGACTCAGAGATCGAGACGTGCAGATAAGATGCCTGTTATCCTGACTGCTAGTGATAAGAGGCCGTTGGGATCCAGCACGGCGTACCGTATTGCCCTCCTGAACCCACCGATTCCATATTCTGCTGGATCGCGATCAACGCGAGCAGCAATGTCGCGATACGATAAACCGCAATTGCAATAGGTTACAATCCAACCTTTATCAAAGTCAGAAGCGTGATGCTACGCATATCTTCTCCTTACACGAGGTATCACAACAACGTTTCACCAGACAACGCCGGTCAACTGTTGTTTGTGTATGAGAAATCGGTTGGAAACTGTCCTAATGTCAGAACGTTGTAGGTGTCGCTACCGGCGCCAACCTTGTGTGAATGCTCTGAAAAGCTAATCATTTGCATATCACAGCATCTCTTAATGTCAGTTACATTTCGCGTCTATAGCACGTAATTTTCGTCGTGTAGCTATTTTAATGGCCAGGAGTGTATTTCCGCCTCTTGTCAGTGCTCGAACAATATCTTTACAAATAATACCAATGCGGGCGCGTGCATTGAGGCGCTATGCTCCGATGCGCGAGGACGTTCCCCGTCGGGGTTCGAAGCCCGTCCTCGGGCATGGATATTTGTGCTATCTTTAGTATAAGTTAGTTCATAAGTAGTTTGTAAGTTTATTGACTGATGACCCCATCAGTTAATACCCAAAAACTTTACAAACATTTTTTGAATAATAATAATAATAATAATAATAATAATAATAATAATAATTTTGTGTAGCTCAGTGGCCTGGTGGAAGTTCTTCAATTGGCCGCCACTTCGTCGACTTGCGTGTCCCTAGCCTACCCCCGTTATCCAACCAGGGAAAGGAGACCTACAGCTTAACGTGGAATCCGAACCACGTGTCGCTTCTGGCAACTACTTATATCGTTGAGAGGATGGGTTAAAACACAGATTGAAAAAATCCCTGGTCCAACCGCGTTTCGAACCCGCGGTCTTTCGGTTGACCATTCACACATATTACAACCAAATCCTCCAGCGTGCTTGCTCTGCTTTCACGCCATTTCTGGTTTAATTCTCGCGGATGAATCATCTGAGTGTAAGGTATTTTATAGGAATATAGTGAAATACTCACCTTACAATTAACTATGAAACATAAATGGGTAATAATCGAACACGAGAACTGCAACAGCTTTCAAGATTTTTAATCTCCCGCCACAAATGAAAATACGAATCGTGTTGAGTCTAACCCCACTCCAACCCAGACAGTTCTGCCAATTCGAGAATCTGGCAGGTCAAAAGCGCCACAAAAAGAAAAAAAAAATCCGCGTTCAGTCTTTTAATCTGGTTGCTGGCTGTCATTGTTTATACAGGAAACAGTCACACCTCAAGTAGACAGAAGCATGAGAAGGGGCCGCTTTTACATATTTCAGCTCTGCACATGCGTGTGAACCCGCTGATGGCTGCTTGCACAAACCTAAAGTGTACAGAGAAGGTACGATAGTCGTGATGTCAAAACAAAACGGACCTTTAATGTCTGTTATTTTTACTGGTACTTAGGCCCTCCTCCGCAGCTAGGTGGCAGCGTCGCTGATCGCAGATGCAAGACGCCAGGGTTTGATTCCTGGCAGCGGACTGGGTGTTGTGTATTTTTCCTCATCAATCACCTGCATCATCATCATCCACATGCAAGTTGCCGAAGTGATATCGCTAGAAAAGACTTGCTGTAGGCGGCCAAACCTTTTGGGGATATTCCGGCCACGAAGAGCTATACCATAGTTTCATTATTAGTACTGAGAAATACTATACATCTACATGGAAATGTACGCTTGTGTTATTCTTCAGTATAATTACCGCTTACGCCTTAGAGCTTATAGATTTCTGAACCCAGCTCTAGCGTTTTCAAAAAATAAAATTTATATAGCCCAGATCGCCAGCTGCCTTTTTCTTTTTCTTTTTTTTTCCGGTCGCCACTGGAGAACTAACGACCGTAAATTTCGCACCCTGTCCTAGTCAAAGATTCCATATGAGATGTAAAATGTCGTCACTTACTGGGTTTTATCACCTCCTCATCTCATCCTTAGAGACAGCGATTGCTCATTTCATTATTTATTCCAGCATTAAATAAAATGCTCACTGCATAGTAACACACACACTCTTGTGACATTAAAAATGACTTCGTTCAATAATAACAATAAATCAATCGCAGATTTCTCTGAAACACTTGTTGCGTGTGGTGACAAAATACCCCACGCACAAGCTAGCGCAGCGGCGGAACGTCAGATTCTTTAGCAAGAATCCCTTTAGATTACCAGTCTTTGGTTACGTCCTTTGCGGTAAAGTGAATCCCGCAGCTGTTACTTAAGAAATTCTTGTAATCGTATTGAACGATCTTGTATCTTACAACAGCATGTCGTTTTATCAAGCGGCCCATTAATATTACATTTTATAATCACCGTAGTAGTAGATACCACGATATCGTATTCGAAATAGGACAGAGGAATTTTGTTTATCTTCATTATTACTGCAGTAGAAGAATTTTATACGTTTATAGGTATCAAATAATTAAAAAAGATTTTTCTACATCTGAAAATGAGTTTTACACGTCACTTGTTCGTAAGTTGCTTGTGTACACGTTAATTTCATAATACTATTGTGAAGTGTGCGTTAATAGCCCCAAAGCATGATATTATACTGACAGTAAACGTTTCCCATTCTGTGGGTATCAAGTAGTGTTTCGGATAGACGCAACGAAGCGCTTTGATACCATATTGTTTTAATTAGACAATTGTTCAAGGACGTCTGACACAAATTGACAAATGTCTATTCGAACCTAATTTTGAAGAATGTTTCGGCTGTAAAGTTAAATGTAATAGAGAAGTGACTATAGTCGTTTGAATGCCTCATATTGTTTTGTAAATGGGATATTCCTTTTATATTCCGTGTAATCGAGACTATTAAGCAGAAAAAAAAATTGTCGAACTGAGAATAAAGGAAACGAGGAGCAGTGCTAGTAATTTCTGTATAGCAATGGGTTTGTTTAGAAAGAATATCCCACTGCTACCAATCAGAACCCTTGATATATTTC
Organism: Locusta migratoria; assembly: GCA_026315105.1. Taxonomy (NCBI): domain Eukaryota; kingdom Metazoa; phylum Arthropoda; class Insecta; order Orthoptera; family Acrididae; genus Locusta; species Locusta migratoria. The sequence goes on along the minus strand of CM048747.1, from coordinate 249,069,433 downwards.
ACACATAACGTGTTTCGTAAAATAATTACTATTTCCAAGTACATTTGTAGTATCTTACTTTGTATGATTTTTTTTTTTCCATGTGTAAGGTGCTGCATTACTTTGCTGCCTTTTGTGTAACGGATATATAAGTGTGCCCTTGTGACTCATGAACGATATTTATATGGCGGTAAAAGCAAATTAGGAAAAAAAATTAATAAAACAAGAAATAAAAAAAATAAAAATAAACCCTTTTACATGCCAACCTCTCACTTATGAAACACTACTCACACAATTTACACAGCACAAAACACATTAAAGAAAGGAAACAACAACAAATCGTCAACAGGAATAATGCTAATGATCGTTCAGAGTATAATTTTCAGCATAAGATATGTTTTACACAATTCTTGCTTATTATTTACAAAGGAAGTTAAATCGATGCATATCTATTTTATTTCACTATGAAGGTCAGAACCTAATCATCGAAGAAATTGATTCACTTTGCAGTTTTAATTTAATATTTTGTTTCCTTTTTTATTATTATTATTTCAATTCCTTTCAGTAGATTCATTTTGTGACATTCAATCCGTTGTTGGAGTACTATAACATTCTGAAATTTACAGATATATTCCAGTATTCTGTATGCATGGCCGCACAATCAGTAGCAAGGTGCCTTATACCAAGCGGGTATTCCCGCGCTGCCTGCTGTCTTCCATAGCAAGGGTAAATTTTCGAGTACACTATTAAAGCAATGCAGAATGTCTGCCATATCTTTGGCACCCGTTTTACTAACAGGAAAGTGTCATCTCCCATAAAACGTAATTTTCTGTAGGTGAGGTTCTTAGTGGATTCGCAGTTTCTTACACAAATGGCATAGTCCAAGAAAAACACCCTTGAAAATGAAAATTTTATGTCGCTTCGCTTCGTGCATAGATATGAAACTCATGGCCGGCCGTAGAAAATAATTTTATAAATAGTCATACCCTTTCACCAACCATTTGTAACAGATAAAATAAAAAATCTTCAAGGTAGAAAAGCAAATTTTTGTGTTTAAAATAGAGAATTTTTGGAATATAGCTGTATAGATAACTGCATTTTCTTCAGGTGACTGTGTTATTTATTCTTATTACCACAAGTCGCTAATATGTTGCGAAGTACATACCATACGAGTATCAGAAGAAAGGTTAGAGTTTGTCTATAGACAACGAGGCCATTAGGTGTATAATATTAACACGTATATTACTAAAGCCTCGTATATACGTTAAAATTACTAAAGGTTTATTGTGAGTTAAAGAAACAGCCAAATGATGCCGTTCCTTCTCCTTCAGCTATTAAACCCTGAATCACTTCTAAAATCATTTAAAGATCGTATTTTCCATTGATAAAATATTACAGGAATATCATAGAAAAACTAAGAGTCGGATAATTGCTTTTTCTTCTAGATTGGTGCAATTAGTTCGACCATTTAGTCGGGAACGACAGTACTCGTATTAAATGGTTTAAAAAGAAAGCAGTACGTTTGATTACATATGAACGAAGAACTACTTGAAAAGATTGCAAGTTTGCTGAAGTAGTTTAATGGACCAAAACTATTTAAAATTTTATCCAGATGTTCAATTTATAACTACGACGACGAATATTGTTTGTTTCCTTTTTTTATATATTCGATACGCGAAATTTTATGACAGTGAAATGTTTCTCATATACTGTAATACCAGAAATGAGCCATTTTTTGAAAGGTTTGATTCTTTCCCAGGATCCTACTCTAAGCATGGCGTGGAAAGCATCCTAAACGTTCATAACCTCGTTATTAGTATGCATTCCGAGTCATCCACATCACACATAAATACGGGAAGTTAATTCCGAGGATAGGAATCAGGTTTCGCCACTTGCTTATTTCCTTTTCCTTGGGCGCTTTCATTTCCGTAGCGTTTCTCCTACGTCACATTACGAGTGTTGCCACACATTATACAACACGCTCAATCAGGAGTAACTGCTGTTCGAAGAAAAAAATATTCCCAGGAATGTTCGGAGCTACCGCGGAGTCTATAGCCAGTTGAAAGGACAAACTAGACTTTACAAAGGGCGATTCAGCTGTCCCAGCGATCAGTGGTTAATACAGTCACTTCCCTGTTACCTAGATTTAAGAATTAATTTCGCCCTTTGTTATGAGCAGCCACGAGGCACGACATATTGCCATATACTGTTCAAAACAATTAGGGGATGAGATATACACAATAAGATTACATTATCTCCTACCAGAATTCACCGCTGAGAAATTTATTTTCCCACTCTCTCCAATTCTTCTTCCTCAATTACAGTATCAACTAGATATAAATGATGATAATAAAAAAAGTGAATCAGATCCATCCAGCATTAGAAACAATCAGATTAGTGGCTACACATGGGTGGCTACACATTAGTAGCTACACATCAGTGGCTACAGATGGGTCATTAATGCAAAAAGAAGGAAATGTTGGTGTAGAAGTATACAGCAAAATTTTCTGTTCTTATCAAAGTTTAGGATCACACCACCCTAATTTTGAAGGTGGAGTTGAAGTCATCAGAACTGCAGTAAATAAGCTAAGTAAATATTTGCACACATTTGATAAAGCAGTCATATTCTGTGACTCCAAAGCAGCAATATCAGCAATTGTTAATCCAAAAATTGTTAAAGTAAAAGATATCCAAGAAACAATTAAGTACCTGCAGCAACACAACAAGAAAATTGCAATTCAGTGGATACCATCTCACTGTGGCGTAGATGGTAATGAGAAAGCTGATTTCCTAGCCAAAAAGGGCACAAATATTAAACAAATTAGAAAAACTGCCCTGTCATATTTTGCAGTAAAACGCATTATTAACAATATTTTTAAAAAAGAATTGAGAAAAATCAATAAAATCTCATGTGAGGGGAAGATCTGGTAAACCCTCTTCGATAACCAACTGATACCAGATGGACCAAGAAGAGAGGCAGCAGCGACATTCCGCCTGACTACTGGACACGACTGTTTGGTCGCCCACATGCACAAGATCTCCAGCCTGCCGTCTCCAGAATGTTTTCTGTGTCACAAGAGAGGTACCATAATGAACAGTGATCATTTGAAAGAGTGTTCACAATTGTACAATTGTAATTTAGACTTAACAAAATTGTATTGGCAAGCAAGAAGGCGAATGACTTTAAGTCAAGTGCCGGTACATTAAAATAATAATAATAATAATAATAATAATAATAATAATAATAATAATAATATATACATGTTATGCACAAATTGATTACAATTGTAATTTGTTTGTGATACAGTACGATATTCTGTTGTCTCAACTCTTCACTTGAGATTTACATGGCGTTCACTTAGATCATGGCACCACGGATCTCACACAATACTGAAAAAGTTATTCTCGTTACGCTCTAATATGGTGCGTGATCACCTGGGACGGCCAGTACAGTTTCACAACTACGTAGTCTGGACAATTATGAGGATATCAAACAGCTGTGGGGGATACAGCAACCGTTGAGGGAGGTGCTAGTCTGGCTGCAATGCGCCTGCCAAGAGCATCCCTGACGTGGTGAATCGGGCTTAAGTCCGGAGACTGATGACCGCGCAGTCTAGTCCCCTCTAAACAACAATAGCTTAAGTCCGGTGAACAAGCTGGCCACTCCATGTATTCAATTACCTCAGCTTCAAGCATGTTGTCCACCAGTGCAGTTCTGTGGTGACTAGCGTTATCGTGGATCAGAAGGAACCCATCTCCTATAGCACTAGCGTAGGGCACAATAAAAAGTCGAAGGATCTCGTCTCTGTACCTCTGAGCAGTCAAAGCACCATTCTGAACGACACAGAGGTCCGAACCCTTATTTAGCTACATAATTAGTGTTAAACTACACAGAGTGCCATAGTTCCAGAGTCTAATCGCTAAAATCCACTTAAAGAACCCTTATGTTATAAACTTACTTACGAAAATGTCTTTAGCTAAATGTTCTTGCATATTTTTCTGGTAAACACTAAATACATGTTCACATGTTTGTAAAGCTTAAGGGACTTAACTGCGGCGTCATCAGTCCCAAAACTTACAAACTACTTATGAACTACCTTATACTAAAGACGACACAAACATCCATGCCCTAGGGGGGATTCGAACCCCTGACGGGGAGCGGCCTCGCGCATCAGAGCATAGCACATCAATGCGCTTGGCCACTCCACCGTAAACACTAAGGGGGAAAAAAGACAATGCCGACGCCGTTTTCTACATTTATGTTTGTTTTTGTTTTGACTCAACAGTTTCTAACAAGCGGCAAACATCATGTAATGTTCAGACGTAAAAGTAACTTAGCGCCCATAAAAAAATGTTGATATGTTTGTAAAGTTATGGGACTTAGTTTCAGTGCAGTCATCGGTACCTAAACTTACAAACTACTTAAACTACCTTATCCTAACAACATCATTCATATCCATGACCGAGGGGGGACTCGAACCTTTGACGGCGAACTGTCGCGCACACCGCAGCAAGGCACCTTAGTGCTCACGGCTCTTCCGCCGCTGCTTGCGCACGCGTCACAAGAGGCCTATACAGGACAAATGCTTTTTACAATATTTGTAAATCACGTAGTGTTTGTTTGGAAGTTTCATGAGACTTTCCGTTGAAGTTGTTTGTGTACTGAGCTATCGCAACATTATAAGCTTGCAGCAAAGTGCAGGAACGTATGCAGAGGATCAACACATGGTGCAGGCACTGGCAACTGACGCTTAACATGGACTAATAAAACGCGAACAAATAAGGAGAGAGTCCCATCGGTTCGTGTGCGGTACCTAATTATGATCGGAAACTTCGCGTGCAATATTTCAGATTCCGTGCGAAGATATGATTATTCAAAGGCCAGTATCTCAGATTCTTCTGAACAAGAGATATGGAATGAAGTTTTTTGCATAGCCCTTAGCCTCGAGATCAAAATGTTCAAATGTTTGTTAAGCTTATGGAACTTAACTACGGGGTCATCAGTCCCTAAACTTACAAACTACTTATGAACTACCTTATACTAAAGACGGCACAAATATCAATGCCCGAGGGGGCATTCGAACCCCCGACCGTAGTGGCCGTGCAGGCCGTGACTGGAGCGCCTCAGTCCCCTCGGCAACCGCGACCGGCCCTCGAGATCATTTTTGTACTGGACATACTGTAGCTATGCTATAGTACAGATCCAAATTTAAACATTACCTACTTCCGGCAGGTCAGGCAAACGGAGGAAATGAGTTGATTTTTGAACATTTCCGGGGTGGCTGGATGCCCTTCCTGTCGCCACCCCATACTCCCCGGTAGGAAATGTGTGAAAGTGTTACGAAATGTTTGAGAATCGTGTAACTGAGGCGGGACTTGGGTACCAGCCCGGTATTAATCTAGGGCGATGTGGAAAACCGCCTAAAACTATCCAGACTGGCCAGTACTCCAACACCCTTCGTTAATCCGCCGAGCGGATTCGAACCGGGGCCGGTACGCCTCTCTGTCTCGGAAATCGGTGCTTTAGACCGCACGGCTAACCAAGGCGGGGCATTAGAGCGAGAAAAACCCTCAGTATGGAGTTCCCCAATATCGATATCGCAAGCGTAGATCGACCGTGAGGCCACAAATCATTTTATCTTGTTGCTGATCAATATCTCTGGTGCCAGTGTATTTGTGACCTCACGTGTAATTGTGAAGTCCGCTGGTATAACAGGACAGATAGAGTACTGAGCTCACTTTGAAGATATTAGACGGTATACTCAGCCTCAATGGGTATTAGAAGTGAAAGCGTGCAGCGGCACACTCGAAATATCATTTATTGCGCCTCGTAAACGTGAACGAGCACAACTGTTTTATTATGTCTTTGACGTATCAACCACAATTGATGTCCTTCTCCGTACTTCAGTGGACAGCATGATGGGTTGCCACGCAAGGGTCCCGTGTTCGATTCACGGTCAGGTCGGAGAATTCCTCCGCTCGGAAACTGGCTGTTGTGTCGTCTTCATCATCATTTCATCAACACTGATACGCAAGTCGCCTAATTGGCGTAAGTTAGAAAGGCTTGCACCAGGCAGGGTGAACACGACCACAGTTGGAGTCTAACGCTATAAAATCCACTCGATCATCATCATTACCTTCGTCATCACAAATACATTGGATTAGAAATAATTCCATGAATCAGTAAAATATATGTTGTCCTACAGTTAAGTGTGTACGCCCGTTCAACTTACGCAAAATAAAGTCCAAGTTCAGTCGTAAACGCACTATTTAGAAAATACTTTAGGCGCACATCCGTCCGTGACCCAAGCGGCTGCAGTTAGAACACAATCTCATTAGTTTCACCTCGATTTGAGGGACTTAGCTGCTGCGTTTATCACTCCCTAGGCTATATATATATATATATATATATAGAGAGAGAGAGAGAGAGAGAGAGAGAGAGAGAGAGAGATGTCATACGGGATTGTTCGCTCGGCTTGTTGCAAGTCTTTTGACGCCTCTTGAGTGACTTGGGTGCCGATGATGTTGTAACCATGATAACACACAACATCCAGTCTCCTGCCGAGAATCGAACCCCAGACCCTAGCGTGGTAGTCAGCGACGCTATCGTCTGAGCAACGGAGGCGGAGTACAAGCTACTTGCGCGCGCGCCCGAAGAAGAATCTCCGACGGCGATCAACCGCGCGCTCCGCAGAAAGGCGCCTTAGAACGCTCGGACACTCCACCGTGGCTCACTTCGATTTGAATGCAGTTCATGGGCACTCGTAAAAATCCGTTACGTCGTGAGATGACGTCTGTAACATAATAAAAATTGCCGACGCGCATTTTTCCCAGCCTCACGCTGAAAGTGTTGCCAAGCGCAAGACGGTAGGCGAGCCGATGCTGGCCCGTGCCTTCTTTACGACAACGTTCCGCGTCGTCAGGGTGATACGCTTTTATGGTTACTGTCGCACCGCGGCTGCCGCGAACTATAGAGAACTCGCCTTCATGCTTTTGAAATACGATGCCTGCACCGGCAATAAAGTTTCACAGCTCTAGATAAAAAACGGGCGAGGAAAGAACGGGGGCGTAGCGCTGCAACTGTAGGGCTTTTAGAAACTCGTGGCACCAAGTTATCTCAGTAGCAGACATTCTTGCCCACCCGATGAGATATGTCCCGCGATCACCAAAGTGCTACATCCACTGTACACTGACGAGACAAAAGTGATGGGATAGTGATATGCTCATTTACTGATGGTGGTAGTAAAGCGTACTTAAGGTGTAAAAGGATGAGCTATTTACAGAGCTGCCATTTGTGCACTGGTGTTTCACATGAAAAGATATCCGATGTGGTTATGGACACAAGACGTGAACTGACAGACTTCGAACGCCGAATGAGAGTTGAAGCTAGACGCACGCGACTAGCCATTAAGGAAACCAGGGTGTGCCGACAATACCAAATTTCATGCATTACCTCTCACCAACGCTGTTCAGGCGACCTACACTAACAAGTAAACCTACGAAAGTGCAAGTCTCCGATTTATCTGAAATTTTGATATTTAAACACATCACAAATAAAGAATACGTAACTTTCTTTTTCTAAAAGAAAATACATGTAAAACATATTTAAGTGGTGAAACGGTCCCTCCAAAAGCGATGTAAAATGGAATAAATGCTAAAACTTTAGAGATTAGAGAAACTATTTTAATGATAATTGTTGTGGAGGATCTTTTGATAAAAAACGAAAATCGGTCCAGGTATATTGGAGGGAAGGGAAAAATTTTATGCAATCGAAGTAGAATCTGTTGTAAGTTCAAAAGGAAGAATAATGAAAAAACACGGATATACCGGGTGATAAAAAAGTCAGTTTAAATTTGAAAACTTAATAAATCACGGAATAATGTAGATAGAGAGGTAAACATTGACACACATGATTGGAATGACATGGGGTTTTATTAGAACAAAAAAAAATCGAAAAATGTCCGACAGATGGCGCGTGATTACAGTTTTGTAACGGCTACCGTGACGGGTGAGAGGTACGCCCACATGTCATATAATCACATCATCCCCAGCCTGGCTGATAAACACCTGCTGGAACGTACGATTTTTATGCAGGATGGCGCTCCACCCCATATTGCTAGACGCGCGAAAAATCTATTGCGCGCGTCGTTTGATGATGATCGTGTGCTCAGCCGCCACTTTCGTCGTGCTTGGCCTCCCAGGTCGGCTTTGGGGTTACTTGAAGTCGCAAGTGTATCGTGATCGACCGACATCTCTAGGGATGCTGAAAGACAACATCCGACGCCAATGCCTCACCATAACTCCGGACATGTTTTACAGTGCTGCTCACAACATTTTTCCTCGACTACAGCTATTGTTGAGGAATGATGGTGAACATATGAGCATTTCCTGTAAAGAACATCATCTTCGCTTTGTCTTAATTTGTTATGCTAATTATTGCTTTTCTGATGAAGCTCCATCTGTAGGACATTTTTGAACTTTTTTGTTCTAATAAAACCCTATGTCATTCCAAGCATGTGTGTCAATTTTTACTTTTCTATTTACATTATTCCGGGATTTATTAAGTTTTCAAATTTATACCCCGGTATAATTTGAGGTGGCAAACAACCCTTAAATTACCAAAAAATGTTCAAATGTCTGTAAATCTATCGGACCAAACTGCGTGGTCATCAGTCCGTAGCTTACAAACTACTTAAACCTAGGTAAACTAACTTAAGGACAAACACATACACACACACCCATCCTCAGGAAGGACTCGAACCTCCACGGCGAGCAACCGCGCGCTCCGCAGCGAGACGCTTTAGACAGCTCGGCTACTCCACCGCGGCCTTAAATTACCGCGCTCATTTCTTACTACCCATGAATCACAATGTTAACTTATATTTTTGAACTGTTTCAGCTCTATAATACATAGATATTTAAAATTACTGAATACGAATCTGAGGTTCTCAAACTGTAGTTACCAATGTGCAGCCAGAGAGCAGCCACCGCAGCCCTGCAGAGCTCAGCCCTGTCATAAGAACTGAATCATTATTTCTGAGGATGACCTGTAATAGGCTGAAACCGGTGAAATAAAAAAAATTACCTTCTGCAATCCAGACTGTTTTTACAAAATAAGTGATACAAATGGTTGGCGCTTTCTCAACTAGCGGGTGCTCCTATAGATCTGATCGCTCCAAACTTCGCACAATCACTCGCTGGGCTAATCTGAAAATTTCTTGAAGATTTCATCAAAACTGCTGCAGTCGTCTTGGAATCCGTAGGGAACATGCAGATATACATACAGACAAACTTACACGGTTGAAAGTACACGATTGTAGAAGCGAAGACGTCCCAGTAAACATGAGTTCGCTTTTGAGGTAATTACGAATGTACGGTTCCACTGACGTAATTGTAAACGTCATAATAGTATACATTAATTTAAATATTTATGCTTTAATATTAAGATTTACATTGCATTTAGTTCAAATCGCGCTGACTTTATTGTAAACATCGTCCTGCTTAGTTGGATGGATCTCCGGCACATTTTGCTGCTGCTGTGACACGGCATCTAACGTGCAGATACGGACAAAGATGACTAGGTCGAGGCGGACCTGTGCCTTGGCCTCCAAGACCACCTGATCTAAGCCGTTTCGATTTTTTTGTCTGGGGTCACCTCAAAAGCGAAGTCTATAGCACACCCGTTAGCACGGTTGAAGAAATGGAGCGGAGATTTGTACAGGCTTGTCAGGAATTCCGAAATAATCCAGGGATCTTCGTAAGAATTTGAAATTAATAGCATAGACGCTCACAGTACTGCATCCAATGCAAGGAAGACACCTCTAACCCCTCCAGTAACAGGTAACCCTTACGTGAAATGTGAACTAAATGCGATGTAAAACCTAATAGTAAAGTAGAAGTTTCAAATTAATTTGTTCTAACTAGGAACCGCGGCGGAGCGGCCGAGCGCATTGAGGCACTATGCTGCGATGCGCGAGGCTGTTCCCCGTCATGGGTTCGAATCCCTCCTCGGGCATGGATGTTTGTGCTGTCTTTCGTATTAGCTAGTTCATAAGTAGTTTGTAAGTTTAGGGACTGATGACCCCGCAGTTAAGTCCCATAAGCTTCACAAACATTTGAACATTTCTAACTAGGATGATGTTTACGATGTAGTCAGAGGTGCATTGGAAACATACATTCGTACTTGTCTAGCAAACGGCTCGTTTGCGGACCCGTTTACTGGAACATTTTTTGCTTATATTATCGTGTACCTTCAACCTTGTACGTTTGCGCCTTTCTTATATGTTATTCAACCAGATTCGGTGCCTCAGTGACACTATCTTCAGTTCCCCACCATCCTATCAGTTAACAATTCGTAACAGCAGTGATATACGGGGTCCGTCGGTACCTCCGATGTACGTGTGGCACCTCCACACATCAACCGCGTGACTCATTGACCGTCTGCACGTTCTTACTCCCCGTCATTGATCAGTGGTTACCAACACTTACACGTCGCGAACAAACCGCCTCCACCGTAAGTGTATTTTAACCTATTTCCTAGCACAACTTATCCTGAAACACTCTTACAAGCCTTCCATACTGTTTCTGATCACCATCTATAGGCTAATTTAGCATCGCTGAGTTCATTACAAACTTGTTTGTAACATTTTATCTTACTTTCACCTCTATGATTAAGAAAAATCTTAAGGTTATAGACAGGGTGAAAAGTATTTAAATCGACAAACTCTAGGATGTTGTAGGGGACATCGAAACAAATATTTTTCCCTGTGTCATTTTTTCCTATGAGGAGTATGTAAACCGGTAGAGGAAGATTGGCGGCAAATTAATTAAACCAACAAACACTTTTCCATTTTTTTTTTTCATTACCAGGAGACAACACATCAACACAACCCAATTTCAATTACAATAGATTTTCAAAAATGCCTCCATTGACACGTAAACAAAGGTTATACCGTTGGATCATGTTCTGTCTGACACCGGCAAAAACCTCACGAGTATCCTGAATTGTTCCTGCTGCTGCTACTATCCGGGCAACCAGATTCTCTTCTGATGCAACAGGAGTTGCATGTACAAGGTTGTACATCTCTCCCCACACAAAACGTCCAGAGGGGACATATCTGGGGATCGAGCACGCCACGGTACGGGACCACCTCTGCCAATCTACATTTCTGGGAACCGTCGATCCAGAAATCGACGCACACGACGAAAGAAGTATGACGGCGCCCCGTCATGTTGGAACCACATGCGTTGTCTTTTAGGGAGCGGGACGTCTTCCAGCAATTCTGGCAATGCTCTGGCGAGAAAATTGTAATAGTGCCTGCCATTTGATATGACCTCCGCCAGTTTAAATACTCCTCATAGGAAAAAATGACACCAGGGGAAAATATTTCTTTTGGTGTCCCCTACAACCTCCCAGAGTTTGTCGGTTAAAATACTTTTCACCCTGTATTAAAAAAGAATAAATAAAATAAAATAAACAGTCTAGAGTGCAGTGATTTATTTATTTAGTCAGCTAGTTTCGGTCCTTTTTTTACCATTTTCTGGACTATAACTCCATTGATGTGAAGCTGGGCAGGTTCCGATGCACCTGCCCAGCACCACAACATCAATGGAGTTAAAGTCCTGAAGATGGTCCAAAAATGGGCCGAAACTAGTTGACTAAATAAATAAATCATTGCACGCTAGACTATTTTATATATGAATTTAAATAAGAGTGCTGTTATCCCACAAAGTGAAACAAATATGTTTCCAAAGCTATAAAATATTAATGTTATATCCTTCGGCCCATAAAGTGCGACATGGAGTCAGTGTTTCTCTCTTCCCCGCCCCCCTTTCCCCATACTGTTCTTTTCAGGGAAAACATTCGCTGCACGTAACCCTTAAAATCCTTGGCAGCGCAGTCTAGCGAACTTTCGCAAAAAATGGGCGAATGTGCGTGAAAGCGACGGACGAAGGTGCCAGGCGACACGCATTTCGGCTTGCGGAGGAGTCGCACGTAGCAGGAAGCAGGCGCTAGACCCCTGGGTTACGCAAGGCGAGCGCTCCAGCAAACCACAGGCGCGGGCCGCAACGTGATATGAAGCGGGATAACTCCTGCCTTTCACAACACATGGTTTCACACCCGTGTAAAGCACTGTAGAGGAAATATAGAGGAACATTTATCTGTAGCAAAGTCTGAAGTCGGCTAACATAAATATTAACATTACCGACGTCCTTCAGTGTATACGTACGTACCTCACAAGTTACCTTACGTTACATGACGTGGGCATGGCAGCCAATTTTTAAGGTTTATTCGTAAAATTTACGGAAGTAGCAGCATTTTACGGTTTTACGAATGGACGGTGTTATTTCACGACTACGCGAAGGAATATTTGAAACATTAACATCAGATAATCACACAACTTCTGTGCAATCGATAGTTTGCGCGGGTAGTCGATAACTCATTACTTGATATGATTGGTACTTTTAACAGTGTGATGCTTGTGTGATCATTGGAAATGAATTTAAGGCCAGGATAACTGTTCTTCCACCTGAATATTAGGCGTCAACAGGCTCTTTTCATCAGTGAGAAAGTAGTTTTTTACGTGTTGCCTGTGCTACATCATCAGAGTTTGCACTCAGAGTTAGACAAAGCTGAAGATGCCCAGTTTTCTTCTATTCATTTTTTCTTTGAAAAGTTTCCTGTTATGTTATGAAAAAAAAAAAAAAAAAAAAAAAAAAAAAAAAAAAAAAAAAAAAAAAAGAATGAAACTACAGATGAGGTGGTGAATTAGCTTCATGCAGATGACAGTATGGTTGCAAATCAAAGTGCTGCAAGTGATTGTACTTGGACACCAATACCAGGAATTCGTACAGCTAATGGACTTCTTAAGTATAACAGAATTCTAGAGTAGTGCTCTCTATTCTCACCACACCCCATAGCAAAACAGAATGTGAACGTGTTTTCAGCCTTGTGAAGAAAAATAGAAAGTAGTTCAAATCAGCAATGTCCAATCAAATCTGTGGAGTCTATTTCTATTTTGAAAAACAATAGTTCTGGTCCCTGTTATGACAAAACATTTTCTCAAAACGTCTTCCAAGAAGCTAAGAAGGCCATAACTATGATTTTAAAGTCGAACTAGCTCATGATTTGCAGTTCGTATTATTATATTAGTCCTTGCCTATTTACGTTGAACTAGTTTTTTTCTGTAAAGTCTTTTTTTAAGCATCACGTATCTGCGTAATTTATCAAGGAAGTCCTCTTAAGTATGCTCGAAACAAATATGTATTAACCGGCTCTGTTGTAATTTAATAAGCTTTTCTTCTTGATTTTCATGTTCATCTAGAAAGATTGGCCTATGATTTAAGCAGATACGATCTGAAGTGTTATTATTTTCGTCAGGCCGGGGTATGTCGAAATTCGTCAGTTTTTGTCACGCGTTATTTTTACTGATTGCCCTTTTCAAAAGTTGGTAGGTTTCGAACAGGAGGAAAGAAACTCTGCTACAATCTGTGCGCCAAACTTTAGTGCGCATGCGTGAAGGCCACCATCTTGAGAGATACTAAAGCGCTGATTTCGAAGCGAAATGCGATTGAATACGATTTGATAACTTTATGAACTGTGCATTTTAACTGCTTGGATTACGTACAAGTAAACAAATATCTGATGCACTATAAAATGTAGAAATATGTTGAAATACTTTGAGCTGTGTCATTGTTGTTCTGCAACATTTAGTGGCGAAATTTCTTTCACCAACTTTCTCTTCTGAGTGCGAACGTATTTTGATAGCGCCCACTTACATAGGGAGACATGATCATCATAACGAAATAAGAGAAATCGGATCGAAAACGGAAAGAGTTAGGTGTTCTTTTTTCCCCGCCCGCTATTAGGAATTGGAACTAGAGAAATTGATAAAAGCGGTTCGATGAATCCTCTACCATGCACTTCAATGTGATTTGCATATTATTTATGTAGATTTGAAATGTACCATAAGGCGAGCTAAAGTGCCCGCTACAGCAAGTTATTGAAATCGAAGGTGTGTTATCTAATACGTTCCGCGCTACCGTAGGTCAAAGTGCTTCAACTCCCGCACAGCTGGTATCGTGATTCATGTACCCAACACGCCGGTGAATCACGTAACTCTTGGAAGCGATACCGTTTCTGCTGCGGCGGCAGTGTAAGGAGCTGTTGTGTAACCTCCTTCCATTTCAGTTGGTAGCATATGAATACTTCACCGGCATGCATAGACTGCATCCGCCAGCTGTTTCGTTTATCAGTGTGGTCTGTAAATCTGATATTCACGATTAGTATCGGAATTCTTGATGAGTAACAGGAAATGTGGGTCCTCGAAGCTGGGTCACTGAGACGACCTTAGCACTATTCGCCGTATTTCTTTGACACTACGGAGAAGGTCCTGCGCATTTTCGAAGAAAGTGTGTCTCTCACAGCCTATGCTCCTAGCCGTACACCGCTTCCATTCATACAGCTGCCATTGCCATCTGAGAATAAGCACAGTAGTAATTGCTGTGTCGGCCACGGTGGCCGAGGGGACTGAGTTGCTCCAGTCACGGTCTGCACGGCCACTACGGTCGTGAGGTTCAAATCCCTCCTCGGACATGAATATTTGTGCCGTCCTTAGTATTAGCTAGTTAATAAGTAGTTTGTAAGTTTAGGGACTGATGACCCCGTAGTCCCATAAGCTATACAAACATTTGAAACATTTTTAATTACTGTCATTTGAAGCGTTGACAGAAATAAGCTGATTTACCGCGATTTTCATCTTTTCTCAGAACAGCGTCACACTCTTCACTTAAACAATCTGGGACAAAATAATGCAATGTAATTCAAATCTATCTGCCTTTACATTCAGTATATATGATTTCCAAAGGAGGATGATGCAAACGATTATCTGAAGCGTAAACCTTAATCTGGACAAGTGCCAAATTCCGAATGGTTTCAAGAAAGATCACACTCTTATGTATTTTCTGTATTTATCATGTTGGCTTTTCTCAGCTTTATTTCCGTACTTGCAATAAAAAATTGTGAAATGAGAGTCCTCCTTTATCAAAGTATGCAATATTTGATACACAAACCACGGCGTGTACACACTACAAACATACGGAGTTAGGTTGTGACATGTTCGATATAATGGAGCAATGTGGCGCAGACGAATTCTACATCTATATCCATACTCTACAAGCCATCTGACGGTGTGTGGCGGAGGGTACCTCGAGTACCACAATCGGCTCTCCCTCCTATTCCAGTATCGTATTGTTCGCGGAAAGAAAGATTTGTTGCTATGCCTCTGCGTGGGAACTAATCTCTCTGATTTTATCCTCGTGATTTCTTTACGAGATATACATAGGAGGAAGCAATAGACTGCTTGACCTTTTTTAAAGATATGATTTTTTAAGATATGTTTTAATACCTACCCGCCTGAGGGCGCTGATAAATGGTAATTTCAATTTTTATATTTTTATGATATATTGCTTAATCTGTGTATGTTATTTGTTAAACTCTAATTCCCCTGGAATCACCATTTTTGCCTTCTTATGCGTTTAATACTATTTAACTTTTTTTTTTTTAAATGTTACAATGTAATCGATTTTTAGCTGTCTACAGGCTAAGCTGCGTAGGTGTACGTAAGCAGCTACCTTATTTTATACTTGTGCTTGTACCAGCAAGACCTTTTAAATGTATTTTATGTTATGACGAAAAAATGTTTTAAGCAGAGCATGTCCTCATGACTTACAATTCTGGTATGTAATTACATTATATAATTGTAACATTCTTGGTGTATGTAATTTAATCTTGTTTTTAATGTCTGACTTAGGTACCTTGTTTTTAACAGCACGCACGGATGATGTTCCATCGTAGGGCCGAATTCGATATGTTGTGAATTTTAATAAAATAAACATCTCTCATCACCTAACAGGCTGAAATCTTTTATAACATTATAATTCTGTGGTGGACTGGCACAATATGGAATCCAATTACAATAAAATATAACTTCTAATAAAACACAGTCTTGGTTGCAACGATTTATTTTATTTAACGCGTTTCGCATTTTGGGGGCATCATCAGAATCTGGAAAAATACGTTTGGGGAAACTTTACAGGTCTAGTCTTATCATGAACAGTGGTAATAAAAATAGATTACTACTGACCTTATAATAATGTCTTACATCGGTCAGATGTGAAAGGATTTCACGCCAAAGCCTGGCAGTGACATCATTTATAGTTAGCACTGGGTGTAGGGCAACCGTCAAAGACGTACGTAAACGGAAAAATACAAGTGAAATTAAAGTGCAGTCCTATCCTTATCACTTAAAAGCGGCCGGTTTGAAATGCAGATATGCAACGGCGGCTACAATGTATTCCTACATTTCGCGATATGTTTCAAATAGGTGCGCCTATTTCTGTGCTATCGTGGCTGTTGCTTCAGCCTTATTTCTGGTAAATTTGTCCATTTTATACGTTCAATTTCACTGCTTCATGCTCCGGTTCTCCCTTTTTATTAGATTATAATGACGCGCACCTACTTTCGGCAATTAGCTACTTATGAAACGCTGTGCAGGGAGATTTAAAAACATGAATTCTTTAAACTTAATGTTAAGTTCATACAGGGTAGGACCACACTTTTACTTGTATTTTTCCGTTTACATAGGTCTTTTACGAATGCCCTTCACCATACCTTTAAACGCTGACACTGCTAGGCTTTGTCAAGAAATCCTTTCATATCTGAAGTATGTAAAACCTTATTATAAGGTCAGTGGTAATCTATTTTTTATCATCGCCGTTCATGATAAGACTAGGCCTGTAAAGTTCCCCAAACTTATTTTTCTAATAGTCTGGTAATGGCCCAACAAGGTGAAACGCGTTAAATAAAATAAATCATTTCAACCAAGGCTATGTTTCATTAGAAGTTAATGTTCAATAATTGTCATCATGTATCTTCCAATGGCCAGACAAATGTTGGTGGTGCAAGATAAACCAAAAACCTTTTACACCACGAACATAGTGCAAGTAGGAACGATGATCAAGTTTCCCAAACTCGCGGTTCTGATTTCGGCCTTTGAAACGCGCTTTGATGATAACGTATATTAAAAATAATAAAAGGTTCAAATTGGAATTAATCCATCAGTTAAGAGTTGTAAGCCGGAAACTGAGCTTTTACAGTAAAGTAAACAAACCACATCTCTCCTACGTCTTTATCTTACAAAGCAGCATTTTATTGAAGTATCAACAGCCAAATAGCCAGGAAAAAAGTTTCTGTGAAAGTGCTTTCTTATCAGATGCGAGGTAACTGCCAATGTGAAACATTTGGTAGCGGCTGTCGTTCTGGGACAACTCTGGACCCGCTTCTTATCTGCCTTGGCGTCGGCGAACAAAATTAAACCCCTGTACAAAAATAGACATGCTATATAGATGAGAATCCTTTTAATGGCGATCGGTGTACGAGAACAGGAAGCGGCGGTTTTTAAAGGCGCCACTTTCTTTTATATCCTTACATTTCTTTTTTTCGTACTATTTAGTGTCTCTGTCCCGAGCATATGAGGTGGATGACTTGAGAAATTCTCCTCGGGCGAAACAAACAGCACTTTCTCTGGCTGATTGCCCCCAGCGGCGGAAGGAAATTGAGCTGCAGATGACCCGAGGCAACGCGCTCTCAGTCGCGGGCAGGCCAGACGTGTGTGCACGCTGTGGAACTCTGCCGCCTCACTAGATTAGATTACATTGATACTTATTTCATAGATCATAAATACGAGATTTCAGTGTCAGTTTAGTAAAAAATGACATTAGATGACATTACAATTTTTTTGTTAGTAATATTACTTATTTTTACATAAAAACAAGAAGTCTTAAGGCATTATCTAAATACTTCGATAGCAACTATCTGGATACAAACCCTGCCCAAACCCAGGCGTGTGCATCCACTTACGGAGACGCGCGGAAGAAATTGAGAATAACCTGGAGAGGTCAACAGCTAACCCACTGTGACACCCCAAAGTACCTCGGAGCAAAGTTGGATCGTCCCTCACCTTCAAAGACCACTGTACAGACACAAAAATTAACGTCAGTGCTAGGAGCAACATTATTAGGAAACTGACTGGCAAAAACTAAGGAGCACACCCACAGGTCCTCCGCACATCTTCCCTTGCTTTGGCTTCTTCGCTGCTGAATATGCAACACCTTTACGGCAGATCTCCAGCCGTGCCAGACAGGTAAATATTTCTCTAAATGTAACAGAACGAATTAAAACTGGTTTCACTCCATACCAGTGGCTCGTACAACAACAGGTTATGAATTTATATCGAAAGTCAGTCGCAGTTGCAAAAGTTTCTTTATGTCAATGACGCGTTTCGCCCTTTTCAGATAGGTTTCCTTCCTATATGGTTTATTTTACAATGATGGCTCACCACATATTATTCACATTATTTGATTATGCCTCAAAAGGCGAAACTCGTCATTGAGATAAAGAAAATTTTGCATCTGAGACTGACTTTCGAGATGTGCACGACTGCTTGCGGAAAACCTCCGTTGACAAAATCTACCTCCTCATGGGCGTAGCACCTCCAGACATCCGAGGGAGAACAGCAGCGGGAATGGAAAGAAAGAAGCAGGAGATGGACCAGAGGCACCCCGTGTTTGGAAGCGAACATCAACCACCAAGGCTCATGTCGAGGAAAAAGTTTCCTCCGAACAACGCAACCAATCCACACATCACCTACAGACGATAGGATACAATACTGGCGTAGCTCGTCGTCAGAGAAATATTGGGACAACCCAAAGGAAGAACTTGCTACATCACCTCACATACGAGACGTGGGAAGTTCAAATGTTCAAATGTTTGTACAGCTTATGGGACTTAACTACAGGTCATCAGTCCCTAAACTTACAAACTACTTATGAACTAGCTAAGACTAAGGACGGCACAAATATCCATGCCCGAGGGGGGATTTGAACCCCGACCGTAGTGGCCCTGCAGGCCGTGACTGGTGCGCCGCAGTCCCCTCGGCCACCGCGGTCGGCGACGTGGGAAGTACTCAATAGACTGACAACTGATCTCAGTGTAAGGAGAACATGAAGAAATGGGGATACATCCCAGGGTACGAACTAAGTGAGTGTGGTGAACCTCAAAACCATCAGCACCTACTCAACTGCAGGAAACTGTGTGAACCTGTTTCCATGAACGATCTGATTATCGCCAATGATAAGGCAATTTGTGCAGCGGAATTCTGGGCAAGATATTGAATATAAATACGAACATATTCTCCGTAATCCTTGTAATATATATGATATATTGTTATAAATATGTTCTGGACACGTATAAATAAATAAAATGTAAAAATTCATCTACTGTCATTCAGAAATTCTTTCATTTCTAGCTCTCAGGTGCATCTGGGATTCTCTCTGTATGAGGCACCCCTGGGCATATGTGAGCCGCGGTAAAAGTTTTGTGCATGCGCAACACTGTAGGCCTGGTGACTTCGATGCATGGACAGGAAGGCTCCTAGCCTAGTTTTGCTAGGTAGGAGCCGCGCTAAAATTATGAGGCAGGAAGTAGTAAGAGCGTCCAGTGATATTATTGTCGGTGATTGGTGTTTCTCGAACCACTGCTGTGCTGTTCCACCAGTCCCTCCCCCCCCCCCCCCCCACACACACACACACCAGAGCTGGGGTTCCCAAACTATTATCTGCCGCGCGCCCCTTTCACAATAACAACGCTGTAATAAAGCGGTATTTGCAGAAGTTTTTGTTTTCTTTCTGGTCCAAGAACAATATCAGCTATTTTCAAGAACAGCGTTTGACAAGTGGATCTCTGGCAACATGACTTTTCTTAGCCTTTGGGACGAGTAACGATAACTCTTAGGAAACTACGATCGCTTTTTGAGAAGACTGAGCAATGGGTTCAGTACAAGAGGGAACCTAGGATTTTCAACTGGGGGAGGCTGACCTTATAGAAATTCCGTGTCTCCGTGTCGTCCCCAAATTTTATAAACGAAGCTGTCTTTCTAATGTACTATAATACTAAAAACGATTTTCGAGACTTAAGACTGGATACTTAGTCTTTCTCTCTCGTACTTTCCTGAGAGCGTTAGAGGAAACGGATGGAACTCTGGGGAGGCTTCAGCATCGTACCTGCTCCCCTGGATTCGCCACTGCTCCAGCTTCATACGTTTCGAACTCGCACATTTTGCAGTAAAAAGCTCTTTCTGCTTACCTTTTAGAGCTCTATGCTCAGTCCACAAATGCAGTCCGAAAATAGGTTACATGGCATCGTTGCTGATTAGTTCGTAACAAATAAAACATTACGGCTGGAAAAAACATCGTTCTTTAAACCAAATGAAACCGCATTTAATGTGATCATGTGTTTGCCTTTCTTCGACAAACTCATGGTGAAGTAAACAAAAACTATATATTTTTACAAGTCGACAGTTCACTTTCACATCAAAAGTGAACTCACTTCAGCTAAGACTCGAGGGCCAACTGCTTCGAAACAGTGAAATCAGTGGCAACGGTCTGCCAAGTTTCTGCACGTCTAATGTACTCGTACACTATGACGTCCAGCTGTCGAATTGACTACCATGAATTACTGCACTTTCATTCAGGCTTATGATCTAAGACGAAATTAACCTCAGAATATATCTGCTTTATAGCAGACTGTCCATGTTTTACTCTGCGTGTACGTATTGCATACAAATCTACAGTTTTGTTGCAATATTAATAACATTTTACACACATGAGGTAATAATTGTCGTCGGAATAAGAATCACATGGTTTAGGAGATATAACTTCATCAACAATCTGGCAGAGAAATTTTACAGTATACATACAGCTGAATATACCTTCGAAATTGTATCACATTACGACATTGTAGTTCGTGAGTGTGAGGTTATAAATAGTAATGTTCATGGAAAACCGCCCAATTACACACCAGGCTGTAATCTATTACTTCTATACTACTAACTGTATTCGCAACAAGTTTTGCAGACATACAGAATATATTCATCTTTCTTTCTCTTGAACGATGTTCCCGCACATGCAGGGTCGGATTGATAATCGGATTTGTCGTGTTAGTAGTTACAAGGTGGCAGAATGTCCTTCCTGCCACCACTCCATGCCTCCCCCCCCCCCCCCCCAATATGTCTGCGTGTAGTGTTATATGTGTGAAAGTGTAAAGTGTTACGAAATGTTTGTGAATCGTGTAACCGAGGCGGGACTTTGGTACCAGACCGGTATTCACCTAGGGGGATGTGAAAGACCGCCTAAAAACATTATCTAGGCTGCCCGGCACTGCGACCCCCCCTTTTTTTTTTTTTTTTTTCCTTACGCTCGCCAACATTTCCCTTCTCGGCCCGGCTTCATCGCCTTTAAACGAAAGATCTTCTGCCGGTAAATAAAAACTCCTTCTTGGTTTATGTACTGGGTGCCACTTGTTGTTATCCTCCTTTTTTTCGTGGTCTTCGCAGCAGACTGTCCTCGCGCAGTGCTCTTCTTCGCGTGGTTTATATCCATGTTGTAATCCCCAAGCACTAAGCTTGGTCTCGTGTTCGTCGTCTGTCTGTCTCGTTGCTTATTTTGACTTCTCGTAGCCCTGTGCGTTACAGTCGGCGGAGCCACACGATGGCCTGCTGTACATAGTCGTAATAAATAAATAAAAATCAAAGAAACACAACAGCAGGAGAAACCTGCAATAACAAATTTGGTCCTTCATCCACTGTTCCTAATGTAGGAACTGAAAGTCTCCAAGTAACAATAAAAATAAATAAAAACTCAAGAAACGAAATCATATTTGAGTGCCAGCGACCATACATTTGCTACAGACGCTGCCAGGAAAAACCTTTCCTTCTTGTATGTCTTCCTTTCTGTTCGTACTCTGTCAATCGCTTCGTTACAGATCTTAGTTTCAATTGTTCGTCCGTGTATCTTTTTCTTTTGTTCTTTAAATTATCTCGAGATCTGTGATGTCCGAGTAACCAAGGAGCGCTTCCACTCTTCTGTCGTGACCGAGAAATGGAAACAAACTCTCAAATCATTAGGGTAACGTGTGGAACAAAAAATTTTGCACTAATCTTTTGTATTTTGGACATTTCCGGAAATTATGATGTTCTTCCGTAATATATTGTACGTATTCGTTCAAACTCGCATTTTTATTCGTCATTGTAAAGTACGCGAATTGGCCGATGACCCATGCGTAGCTGTTGTTTTTTGATTTTGGAAATAAATGCCAGTCCGGCCATAGGACATCTCGAAGCGTTATCGTACTTTCAGCGGTCCTGTTGATTGTAGCTAGTTTTTTTCTAGTCCATTTCCAGATTTGAAATTTATCTCTGCACGTGAGTGTGTGTGCCAATGTGTCGACGACATGGCAGTGTTCACAGTACGGACTCATTTTGAGGTGAATCTTGTGGAGTTTTTCTCCTGTTGGAACCTTATCGTTCACAATGTCATACCAGACGGATGCAGTTCGTGATGGAATTATGGAATTGTTAATATTCTTCCAAACGTTCGTCCAATCAATCTGTGGGTACTTCAACTCCACAGGGTTTGGTCTGTGCCGTCTCGTAAGATGACCATAAATTTTTGCAGTGTTGAATAGCTGTCGCAGATCTGGAATGTAACTGCTTTCGAGGTAAAAATGCCGGACGTAGTCAAGTTGTGCATTTATGCGTCCAATGTTGACGGGGGCAGATTTACTGATGGGGGCTAGGCTGGTGAATAGTATCTGCGTGATTGTTTTATGCGGCGACTGTAGGATTTTTCCAGTACGGTTCAAAAACATAGCAGTGCATTGTAGTTGGACGTCTTTCACTCCCAGGCCCCCTTCTGTCCGAGAGAGCGCCATAGTTGGCATGTTGACCTTGAATATGTTACCTCGCCAAATGAACCAATACGCTGCGGCAAAAATCTTGTGGGCTATGTCCTTTGGTGGAGGTAGTACCGCGGCTATGTGATATATTTTACTGAGTGCGTAAATATTAACGAAGAGGGCTCTCTGGAGCCTGTTTAGATTCCTATTTTTGTTGTCATGAAGTGTGGCGCGGAATATATTGAGTTTATGAGTCCAGTTGGCAATGGCCATCTCCCTTGGATTCGGCGTTAGAATCATACCTAAGTGGGTGATCCGATTTATGGGTTGCAACCATGTTAAATGCACGTTCTCCGATCGTGGTCCTATAGGTAATATCTTCGATTTGAATTCATTGAGTTTAGCACCAGATGCATTGGCATATGCTTGGATCACTTCTCGTGCAGTTTCGATTTCAGCCGTTGTGTTCACGATAAGACTGACATCATCAGCATATGCGTGACATACTGTCTTGATACCAAACATTTGTAACCCCTCGAGTCTCAGGTGCAGCTATGAAAGTAGAGGCTCCACGGCGATGGCGTACAGCGTCATCGAAAGAGGGCAACCCTGCCTCACGGACTTCTTGATGGGGACTGGAGTACTTATTTGACCATTGATTTTGATTCTGGAGTACGTTCCTGAAATGCACTTACTTATGAGCTGTATGAAATGAGCACTAAACCCCATTCGTCGCATAACATTCAACAGAAATAAGTGGTTTACACGATCGAACGCCTTGTCAAAATCTAAAAACATCAGCGCTACATTGCAGTTGCACAACCATGATAAGGTTGTGATATCCCTGTATTCACTTAATGCGTTAATCATAGATCTGCCAGGAGCCACACTCATTTGATAAGGGCCAAGGATCTTGGGTAGTATAGATTTCAATCTATTGTTTATGATTCTGGTAAGAAGTTTATAATCGGAATTCAGAAGAGTTATCGGCCGAAAGTCTGTCAACGATGTGGTGTGTGGCTTTTTCGGAATTAGGACGACGAGCCCTTCCGTAAACTGCGACGGCGGCTGCACTTCCCCCAGCAGTTCGTTGTACATTTTGGTTAACTCTGACCCTATGACATTCCAAAAGCAAGCATAGAATTCAACTGGTAGACCGTCTAAACCAGCCGATTTCTTTTTAGGCGATTCTTTGATCGCCGAATGTATTTCTTCCTCCGTAATATTGGCTAGAAGGTCGACATTGTCATCCCCAGTCACCGCGGGTTGGATAGCGGACATTA
This sequence comes from Locusta migratoria, assembly GCA_026315105.1. Lineage (NCBI taxonomy): Eukaryota > Metazoa > Arthropoda > Insecta > Orthoptera > Acrididae > Locusta > Locusta migratoria. The sequence continues at coordinate 249,045,379 of CM048747.1, read as the reverse complement.
GAGGTTCTCCTGTCGCGGGGTCCGTTCCTGGGTCGGCGTAAAAGTCCGTGAAATATTGCACCACATAGTTTCTTATTTCCGTCTGGTGTTCATATACGTGTCCGCCTTCATCTGTAATTTTGGAAATTAACTTTTGTTTTCCTCTCTTGGCTTCCCTGAGAAGATGATACATCGATGTATGTTCTTGCGTGAGGTCGTGCAGTGAGCGCGCTCGAACTTTTCGTCCTTCCAGAGATTGTCGCACGAGAGCCGTTATTTTGGCTTTAGTGCGTTTTATTCGGGAACTGTTGATGATTAGACTGTTGGGTTCGCTGTAGAGTTCACGGAGGCATAAAAAGTAGTGTTCTATGGTACGTTTTCTCCAATATGCCTTCATACGGGCATACTGCACAATACATTTTTTTATTTGCGGTTTCGCGACTTGGATCCACCACATTATACGAGTTGGATATTTGCCTAGTGATCGGAGGCATCTCGTCCAAGTTGTGCTGACCTGCTGCCGCAGTTCTTCGTCCTGCAAAAGCGAGACGTTAAGTTGCCACACGCCCCTTCCCATGTATGTTGGTTGTTTCCTGTACTGAACGGTTATCTGAAAGGCGTCATGATCTGAGAAATTGATGGGCCATATTTCACAATCCATAACATTCTGTAGAAAGCCGTTCGTCACATACATCCTGTCTAGTCGGCTGGCTGTGCTACTGGTAACATACGTGTACCCTCGGGCACCAAGTATCGACGAACCCAAGTCCATTAGTTAACGATAAGAGCTCCTCGCAAAAGTTGAAGTTCGGATGCTGATCTTCGGGACGGAGAACACAATTAAAATCGCCTCCGAAAATTATGGGCAGTCGGGCATCTGGTATTAACGTGACGATTTCATCACGGAACATGGAGCTCCTCGCGTGTTTGCCGCTGGACCCAGTAGGGGCATATATATTTACAATCAGTAAATCCCATACTTTTACAGTCATTCCCCTTCCAGACTCAAGTATCGCTTGCGTCGTACACGGTATACCGTGTTTGAATAAAACTGCCGTTCCGCCCTCACTACCAATGTTCAAAATTGCGTCATATCCGAATACACCCGAAATTTTCGTCGTGACTACCTCTTGTATTAACGCTATGTCAATGTCTGCGGCATATAAGTAGTCTCTTAAACACTGGAACTTCACATCGGAAATAATCCTATTGATGTTTAGGGTTGCAATTTTATACGTCTGCGTCATTTGTTGGTGTAGTATTCAAGTGTAGCAGACCGCAGACCCCGCGGAATAATAAATTTAGGCACTCTCCTCGTCGTCGCCCCACGGGACCCCAGAGCCCCCAGGAGGCAAGTCTTCCGCCTCCATCCGGTCTGCGACCAACGAAGTTGGTGGCTTATCAATATCCATCGGAGCTGCATCTTTCGGTCGGAAATGGTCTCTGCTTCCAACCCCAGAGGTACCAGGTATGTCACTGGGAGTTTTCCGTAGAATTTTCTTTGTGCGTAAGAGTTTCCTCTCCAGTTCTTGTATTTCTTCGGCACTCTGTTTACGGGTATTACGTTTGAGTTTTCCCGTCTGCTGCTTTGAACTGTCGTTATCGGTACTTAGTAGCTGCCCTGACAGAGTGGCACTAGTAGAAGAACCATGGCTCTTACCCTGACTGGAGGACGTCACAGACGGGGGGGTCTGGTGACTATTCGTGGCAGCCGTCACAGACGGTCCTGGCGTTGGAAAGGACTCTGCTTCAGAAGTTCTGACAGGGTTCACGACCTCTGTTGGCGCCTGTTGTGTGGGAGGCAAGGCGGAGTTCACCACGACAGTGGGTTGCGGGGACAGTTTTTCCGGTTCGTCTGTGACGAATATCTCAGCCGTGTCGCGCTTTCCTCGGTCGTCCGTATTCGCTCCCGCGGCAGCCGGCAGGGCTTGCTCGCCGCGCGCGGCCGCAGCGTAGCTGGCAGTCAACACGGTCGTCGCCGCGGGTCGAGGCGCCTCGCCGGCCGGCAGCTGCGTCACCCGCCGCTGTAAACACTCGGCGCGGACGTGGCCGGCAGAGTTGCACGCCGCGCAAGTCCGTGGCTGTCCGTCATACATCACAATTCCGCGATAGCCGCAGACGCGTATATACGACGGGACGTGCTTGGTCAAGTCGACCTTTAATTGTCTCACGCCGTTCAACACCTTAAACTTTCTAGCGTTCGACCACCGTTCAGCAACGTTACTAATAACCGTCCCGTACTGCGATATCACGGCGTTAATTTCGTCGGCTGGCACTTCAAAAGGCAATTCGAAAATTCTGATCGTCCGTATACCAAAGCCAGCATGAGCAATGGTAACGTCTCGTATATTGCCGTCACTGTATTTGAATTTTCTGCTTCCACCGCAAGATTCCACAATTTTGTCACATAATTCTGCATTTATCATTTTAACATAAGCAACACTGTTTACTATTAAAATGTGTATGCCCACAACGTCGTCAAAATCAAGTTGAAGTTCCTGCTCTAACCAATCTTCTACTTCAAATAACTTGGGTCTTGTGCAATTTCGGTCAAAAGTGATCTTCAAGGTGTCTTGTCTGTTTAAATGTGTCATCATCGTATCATATTGCGAACTTTAACGCAAATAGCAACTGCCGCAAATAGCTCCGCGACTTACCACGCTGAGGCACAGCCGACCGCAGCGCACAAACACCGCCACGCGTCCGCTCGGCACCGCTGGCGCGGACGAACTGCCCTTCGTTAATCCGCCGGGCGGATTCGAACCGCGGACGGTATGGCTCCCCGTCTCGGAGAGCGGCGCGTTAGACCACACGGCTAACCGAGCGGGTTCAGCACACATTAATATATACCTACAATATTATTCCATTGGACAACATACGATTGAATAAATAATGAGAGTGCGATGGGTAAAAGTCTGTCACATCACGCAGCTTGTCATAATTTAGTACATCATGCAAGAGAGCCTTATTTCTTAGATATTCTCTGATAAATATGACATGTTATTAGAAAAAAGAACAGAGAGTGAGAGAGAGAGAAGGGATAGGAGAAGTCCTAATCAAGGTTTGAATAAATAAGTATCCGGTCAACGCCGGTTTTTCAGCTGGTAGGATATATTGGGTAACCAGTAGACAGTTCGTCGTAAGTACTGTCTCATTTGTATTAAACATAAAGAGAGGCATTGAATTAAAATTAATGCGGTGGCTGTGATTCGAACCCGAGACCTCCTACTTACTAGGTAGGTGCTTTAGACTACTTCTTTATTTTTCACTCAGCTAACACCGCATTGTAGCCAAAGCAACTACACGGACTGTCTTAAAGCACGTCTCCCTTCACACCACATACTTTAATTCTGCCTCAATGTTCCCTGTGAAATGCGTATCAAATTGCCAGGGCTCTCCTACGTTGGAATAGCACCCTAGCAAAGAACGCTAATGAGAACAATCCCGCCTTGTTCCTCAGGTAGAGGTGATATAAATATCAACAAATAATACATATCCTTGAGACAACATTGTCTCGTTATACCAAAGGTATTAAATATAAGGAGAGGCATTGAATTAAAATTTGTGCTATGGCCGGGATTCGAACCCGGGACTTTCTACCTACTAAGTAGGCGCTTTAGACCACTCAGCTAACACAGCGGCTACAGCACAATTCGATGCCTCTCCTTATATTTAATACCTTTGGTATAACGAGACAATGTTGTCTCAAGGATATGTCTTATTTGTTGATATTTGTATCATCTCGGCCTGAGGAAGAAGGCGGGATTTTCCCTATTCGCGTTCTTTGCTGGGGTTCTATTGCAATATAGGGGAGCCCTGGCAATTTGATACGAATTTCACAGGGAACAGCCGGCCGCGGTGGCCCAGCTGTCTGCGGCGCTCCAGTCACTGTCTGCACGGCCACTACGGTCGGGGTTTCGAATCCCCCCTCGGGCATGGATATTTGTGCCGTCCTTAGTCTTAGCTAGTTCATAAGTAGTTTGTGGGTTTAGGGACTGATGACCCTGTAGTTAAGTCCCATTACCTCTACTAACATTTGAACACAGGGAACATTGAGGCAGAATTAAAGTACGTGGTGTGGAGGGAGATGTGCTTTAAGGCAATCCGTGTAGTCGCTTTAGCTGCAGTGCTGTGTTCGCCGAGAGGTCGCCGGCCGCGGTGGCCGAGGTGACTGAGGCGCTTCAGTCACGGTCAGCACGGCCACTACGGTCGGGGGTTCGAATCCCCCCTCGGGCATGGATATTTGTGCCGTCTTTAGTCTTAGGTAGTTCATAAGTAGTTACAGTCTGCGTCGGGCAGCGACGCGGTGAGGAGGGACCTGTTTACGTCCCGCCGCAGCGTGCGCTCCGCGGTGTTTACGTGCTTCAGCCGCTTTCGCGCGTGTAAGTGATTTTCGATTATCATGGCCAACTCATACAGGAAATCGACACTGAAATTCACCTTCGCGGCCGAATATGCTCGACCGAAAGCGCTAGAAGTGGAACGATTTCTTAGAGAAGATGTAAAGATCCCTTGTACCGACCTTATTGGAATCCACCTCTCTATTGTGAGCAGCGTGGTTTACGTTAAACTAGTAAATGAAGCTGCATGTAACGCGATATTAGAGCGAGCAAAAGACAGACTTAAATTTCGACATAGTGACGGTAACATTGGCCCAGTGAATGTGGATCATGCGGGTCTCGGTCTCCGAACGATTCGCATATTCGAACTCCCTTTCGAACTGCCGGCAGAAGAAGTAGAGATTGCTCTCAGGCCTTATGGAAAAGTCCTCAGCCACGTTGCAGAGAAGTGGACACAATTTACCACCTACCCGGTGCTAAATGGAGTCCGGCAGGTACGCATAGAACTCACTAAACATGTGCCATCCTACCTTAACATTGCAGGATGCCGAGCCATCGTAATATATGACGGACAACCGAAGACCTGTTCGGGTTGTGGCAAAGAAGGCCATATCCGATCAGAGTGTCTACAACGGAGGATTGCCCAACTTCCGTCTACGGATCCACTGCCTGCTACCACATCGACAATCCTGCCTCTTACATATGTAGCGGGAGTACGAGGAGACACCGGACAGAGCCACGAGCCTGAACTACCGCAGGATCTTTCACAAATGACGGTGTCAGGACGAGAAGAGGAGGAACGACTGACAACCAACATGGTCCCCCATCCCGCTCCACCGGTGCAGGAAACAGTCGAAGAACTATGACAAAATGGAAGTGGATCAGTTGGTAGTGCCTACGGGCGCCTTTGTACCTGATCGGCGAAACTCAATTCCGTCGTCTGACACGGAAACACATCCTCGGAAACAGCGGTCTCCAAAGAGGCATAAGAAGCGAAAGAAGTCTTCATCCGATGAGGCATCGACACAATCACAAGACAACGAGGCCTCTCCCTGCCACACTGACCTGGTGACCAATGATTCAACGACGAATTGTGCCATGTCCTCTACGACAGTTCCTGACACAGCTCCACACACACAAAGTGTGCAGGGGACGCCTGACGATCAACACGACGAACGGCGCCTCGAGTACAGCGAAGGGCCACTGCACACGCAAGGAAAGGCCTCGGAAGACGCAAGCACTCATCCTATGGCATGGGCAGACGATCTTGACCCTGGGTCTTCTGTCGAGGATGCAGCGTCAACTGCCACCTCGGCCACACACGACATCCAAAACGTTTAGCGCAGTGATGGGGCGACTTGACGTGGTCGTTCTTCTGCTGCGACTACGCCGCTTCCCCGAGTAGTAAAGAGTGTCCCACTAATTGCAGACCAACCGCAAACTTACAGAATGGCTTCCATCAATCTTAACATGATCAGTTCACGTGTCAAAATTCAACTACTACGTGACATGCTCCGGGCGGCTGACGTGGATGTTGCGTTAATGCAAGAAGTTCGAGTGGACGCTATACCAGTCTTTTACGGATACAATGCTTATGCATGCCTGCCAACTTTTACGGTTTATCCGTAAAATTTACGAAAATTGAATCATTATACGGTTTTACGGATGGTCGGTGTTATTTTACGACTTGCACAAAAAACTGAAACGTTAACGTTCGATAATCACACCACATAATTTCAATCGATTGTTTGTGTGGGTCGAAGATACGTCTACGATAGTCGAAAATTTATTCATTGATCTGATTGATAGTTTCAACTCTGATGTTCGTTACGCAGTGTTCTGTAGTGACGGCATTGGAATTGAATTTAAAGGCGGGATAACAGTTCTTCGAGTTTTATGTGGATCTCAGGTGTCGACAGGCTCTGCTCTGCAAATTCAAAGAAGTCCTGATGAGTCAGTTATTGGCATTCAGACCTATCTACATTATCAATTTCCATGATACAGGTAAATACCATTTCTTTCATCAATAAGGAAGTACCGCCTGTGACTAAATAATTACGTTTGCACTCAAGGTGAGACAAAATTGAAGATGCACAGTTTTCCTCCATTCCTTTTTTCGTGGTAAAGTTTTTTTTTATGCAAGAGAGAAAATCAGGCTATAGTCGAACTAGCATATCATTTGCAGTGTGCGTTATTATTTCTTGCCCTTAAACAAGTTTTGTGTCAAACCTTTTGCAGCTATATCAAATCTGCTTAATTTATCAAATAAGTCCGGTCTTGTATGCTCTAAACGAATATTCACCATGCCTAGTGCTATTTAACGTGGATTTCTTCTCGATATGTTCGCTTGAACAATGGCCTATGACGTATGTAGATACGATTACATTATTGTATTTTGTAACCCTGAAAAATCATTTTTTTCGTCAAGCCTGACTATGTGGAAATTATTTCCCAGATTTTTTTGCGACACGTGAGTTTTACTGAAAGCGCTTTTCAAAAGTTGGCAGGTATGCTTATGTTACCCCTGCTGATACGAGAGGAAGCGGAACGGCTGCGCTCGTTCGAGAAGGTATAGAGGTCACCAATGTAATGTATTTACCGTCGGCGCGAGGACTTGCCTTGGACATGCAGGGAACACGAGTTATTAACGTCTACGCCCCTTCTGGAACAGATAAAAGACGGGAACGGTCACATTTTTATGCAGAAGAAATTACGCCTCTCTTTTTGGGACGTTACAATAACCTCATCCTAGGCGGAGACTTCAACAGCGTACTCTCTCCGAAAGACCAACAACCTAACTACACTCCATGCCCCGAATTGCGCCTTTTGGTACAACACCTCCGTCTTGCGGATACTTGGGAGGTGATACATGGTGACCGCCCTGGTTTCACGTACGTGACCAGCCACTCAGCCAGCAGACTCGACCGCATCTACGTCTCCTCCGACCTCGTGACAGCGACTGTACAATCGGAGACCTGGCCCACGGCCTTCTCGGACCACAGTGCATACATTTGTGCGGTTCATTTACGGAGACAAACCGTGTGGAGAAGTCGGGGAACATGGAAACTAAATGTGGCACTCCTACAAGATCAAGAGTGTCGACAATTAATAGAGAGTACCTGGACAGAATGTGAGCGTCGGTTACGGAGGTATCCGTCAACGATTCAATGGTGGCTTGACTGCGTCAAACCGGCCTTGAGACGTGCGCTTATACGTTATGGTAGGGAAAGATCGCTCTGGCATCGACAAACAACGGACTTCTACTACACACTCCTTCGAGAACTTACTGCACTTCCACCATCCCCAGATCGACAAGCAGAGATTTGTCGCGCCAAAGCGCAGATTCTCCCCCTCGTCCGCCACAAACTTGAAGGTGTCGTGGTGCGAACGAGATGCCAAGATAGGATTGTCGGCGAACCACCCTCTACGCATCACATCATTTCTGAACGACGTCAAAAACGACGAACACTGATACATGCACTAGACCTACCAGATGGCTCTAGAGTGACGACACAAGCGGGCATAGCACGTGCCTTTGTCGACCACTATCATCAACTATATCGGGACGTGCAACATGATGAAGACGCTTTCGCTGACGTCACCCACACCTTCACCAACACACTTGATGCTGCGGCGTCAGAATCACTTTTAGAAGATATCACGAATGATGATGTTGCAGACGCCCTTGCCAAAGGGAAAATTAATAAATCACCAGGGCCTGATGGTTTTCCACTAGAATTCTACAGGACATTCAGGGATGTGATGGCCTCCCGATGGAAAGACATGTACAACGAATTACTATCATCAGCAGTTCCCATACCACCGACCTTCATGGAGGGCATCATCATTCATGTACCCAAACCATCTGGACGTACCCGAACTGAACATTATCGCCCAATCACACTCCTGAACAGTGACTTCAAGATATTCACTAGAATCTTGGCGCTACGGATTAAGCGCATACTACGCCAGGTTATTTCACATGAACAAACGTCTTTGGGAGGAGATAGCAGTATCCAGACGATCCTTAGTGACTATCGCGATGTCATTGCCATTGCTTCGGCGTGTCGGCTGCGTAGTGCACTAGTCTCCATAGACTTCAACTGTGCTTTTGACAATGTGAGCCATTCTTTCTTGAAAGCTGTAATGGATCGAATGGCTTTCCCGGCTGCATTCACCGAAATGATCATGCATCTTCTCCATGATGCCACTTCTAAGGTGATTGTGAACGGACGAGTTGAAGGGCAGATTCCTATCTTACGTTCGGTACGACAAGGATGCCCACTCTCAATGATCCTCTATGCAATAGCGACGGAGCCACTCATCTGTGGGCTGAAACAACGACTAACAGGCATCACGTTACGAGGAACTACCTTTCAATGCCGAGCTTACGCGGATGATCTCGTTTTCATCGGTCGCTCAGAAGCAGAGATCCGGTCAGCACTGCGATGGATTGAACGATATGGGGACGCAGCTGGCAGCAAAATGAACTTATTAAAATCACGTGCCATGGAAATAGGCAGAGGGCTGCCGGAGGGAACTGAAAGCCCTTTGCAGATGACGGATAAATTGCGGTGTTTGGGCGTCACCTTTACGAAAAACGTTCGTCGCACTTCGGCGCTTAATTACAAACGCCTACTACAAGTTCTCCGCGTCACCGTCCGTGAACACCTTCTCAGATCATTGGATATGGTCCAAAAGGTCTCTTTCGTTAATACCTTCATTGCATCGCGAATACCTCACATGGCGCAAATCCTACCCATGGCTCCAGTGGTGGCACAGCGGATACAGGCGGCCTTTGGATATTTTGTGAGTCATGGACTTCTCTTCAAGGTACGGTATGCAACCCTCACCCTCCCCCCTTGTAGTGGAGGATTGGGTCTTATCAACGTCCGCGCGCGAGCAACGGCCCTCTATGTCAAGACCATGCTCAAGATGTGGACCCATCGTCAGCACAGTTTCACTGGGCACCTCATTGACGAACTCGCCCCTACGTCCTGCATGCCGCCGCCGGCACTCGGGCACATCGCGCCTACGCTTTCCCACATCCAAACATTCTTTTTGGAATACAGCTATATACGCACGAAACTTCCCAGAAACAGGACACCGACAGCACGTGATGTGTACAACCTGCTGATGAGGAATCATCATCAGAATAGCATAGAGAGACGACACCCAGAAGTGACGTGGCCAAAAGTGTGGCGAGCGATTCACCAAAAACACTTAACGACGGAGATACGTGCCACCTGGTACCTCGTCGTCAACGAAAAATATCCGACAAGGAGCAGATTGCACGACATTGCACTGGCCGAGTCTCCTATGTGCGTGCGATGTCGTGTGCCTGACACAGATAACCATCGCCTGGAATGCGGATCTTCAGCGGACGTGTGGCTTCTAATCCGGAAGATACTTGCCTTTTATCTTAGAGTGCCACCACACGTGATCAAGCCTAAAATGCTCCTACAACCGGACCAAACGTACTTTCCTCAATCAAAGACACAGACAATAAACTGGATAAAAGGACTGTCCGTGTATTATCTCTTTCGTGACGGTCTGAAAGATGTCCTTGATTTTTGGATCTTCTTACAGGAAAGACACGATAAATTGCAGTACTTTTCTAGATATCGACAGAATTTTGCTAATTATTTAGGTAGTATATTCAATGATCCCCCTCATAGCTGGAGGGTCCCGGGTAAGAGAAGATGAGGCAATGATCACTGATTCGCAATTAGAACAGAACACGGATCTTGATGATAATACTAGAAGACGTACTCGGATCCTCGCTATGAAGAGTTGGGACAAGAAAAAAAACTTTGCTTTCAGATACTTTGAATAGTCATCATTTTAATACCAGAAGGGTACCTTCAGTTTCACTCTCTTGTGTTTACTTCTTTACTATTTTATATTCCTTACGTAACTGCCATGAAAGAGTTCCTTTAGTTCTACTGTAATATACGTTTAAAAAAAATCGTATAAACTGTCGATCAACTGATCTTTTGTGCAGCACCGGCCATCTGGGCAAAATGGCGCGTGAGTGTCATACTTTCATAAAAAAAAAAATAAAATAAAATAAAAAGAAGCAATAAAATAACACATTTTTTTCTCTTTTTCTAGCCCTATCCTTTCCCTTAGCTTAATCTTTCATTAGTATAGGGTAAAAGTGGCGGTGGCACTAGACCTTTTTTTTTAGCAGGCGAGATGTTGTTTAGTAAAAAAAAAATAATAAAAAAAGCGGTCTAAAAAAAAGATATTTGTGCCGTCCGTATATAAAAAAAACAAAAAAAAGAAAAAAAAAGAAAAAAAAAAGAGGACTGAGGAAAAAAAAAAGCGGTAAAAGATCGGATTCGTATTGAGAAGGCCACGGGGTCAACTCCACCCGGCGGCAAATTTAAAAAAAAAATAAATAAATAAATAAAAAAGAGGTCTAAAGAGCCTACTTAGTAGATAGGAGGTCCCGGGTTCGAATCCCGGCCGCAGCACACATTTTAATTCAATGCCTCTCCTTATCTATATCTATAAATGTAAATGTCTGTTCGGTGTACGTTTATCACGTCTGAACCACAAGACATAAAGAGCTAAAGATTTGTACAGTTACTAATGTCTACCCGGGGAAGGCCTTAGGCGCGGTTATATGGCGATCGGAGATTATATATATATAATGTGAATGTCTGTTCCGTGTACGCTTATCACGTCCGAACGACAAGACGCAGAGACTTAAATATTTGTACAGTTACTAACTTACACCTGAGGAAGGTTTTAGGCACGGTTTTATAGCGATCTGATAGATATTTAGTAATTTGAAGAATATAACGCGAAATGCGGAACAATAATTACTCTTTGAAAATTATATTTACTCTTTGAAAATGGTTTCATTGGTTGCATTGTTGCTTGAGGGTTGATAATGATAAAAGGGTGGAGTATATTGGGATAGAAAGTTATCAGTGTATATAAACTTCTACGTGTGTGTGTGTGTGTGTGTGTGTGTGTGTGTGTGTGTGTGTTAATATTTCGCTCTGCATCGAAAACTACAGAACGCAAACTAATGGTCTGTGTGTAATTGTTGTACGAAGTCTCCCGTTGTACACCATAGCAGTTCCATGCCGATAGCTATAGGGGGTGGAAGATATGGTGCTTGAAAGTCGTCAAATTATTAAAAAAATTCGGACTGAATGCCAGCGATGACGTTTGCGACTCTATACCAAGGAGGTTACATACAGTGAAACGTGATGTCACAGACTAATTTTTGGTCTATGCGTGCTACAATGTCTTCAGCTCTTTCTCTGTAAGGATAAGCATACGAATAAGGAAATATAAGAATAAGTAAATAAAACAGTAAAAAAGAAACTTCTTTTAACACATCTCTTTAAAAAAACGATTTGACGTTTCGCGCATTACATAAAGTGATCGATCTGTGATATTATTACAATCATTATTATTGAATTTCGTGATTGGATTCTTGGATGCCGGCCGCGGTGGCGAAGGGGACTGAGGCGCTCCAGTCACGGTCTGCACGGCCACTACGGTCGGGGGTTCGAACCCCCCCCCCTGGAGCATGGATATTTGTGCTGTCCTTGGTCTTAGCTAGTTCATAAGTAGTTTGTAAGCCTTGGGACTGATGACCCCGTAGTTAAGTCCCCTAAGTTCTACAAACATTTGAACATTTTTGATTCTTCGAAACGAGTGCATTTTTACGTGTGATTTGATCTACCAACACGCGAGCGGAGCCGTGGGTATAAGCTAGTATTTAATACAGTAGACAGTTCGTCGTAAGTACTATCCCATTTGTTTTGATTAAACAGCTACTTTTTTTAATAAGTTGGTACCACTCAGCCGGCTGCGCCCATTCTGTCATGTCCCCCTTCCGGGGCGTGCCCTACAGTTCGGGAACCAGTGCCCTGCTAGAGGGTGTGGTGCGGGAGGTAACGGTGTCGTCAGCGACAGCGCCGCAGAAAGCGCCTTCTAGGAAGACGGGCGCCGGGTCGAGCCGCCCGAGCACGCAGCGCGCATGCGCCGCCTGTCAAGCGGACCCTGATATACGCGTCACTCATTGCCGTCACCAGGGGAGACGCCAGCTGGCGTTTTATGCTGCCCCATAAACCTGCAGCGAGCCTCTGTGCTCCTGACGAGACTACAAACCTGCATCTTCTATAGACAGGGTGAATCACCTAACGATGGCAGCGCACATGTTGTGAAAATGGAAAAGTGCGGTGTTCAAAGGTTGGATAAGTGGTTCGAAGATATCTACATCTACATATATACTCTGCAAATCACATTTAAGTGCCTGGCAGAGGGTTAATTAACCACTTTCATAACTTTTCTCTACCGTTGCATTCTCTAATAGCGCGCGGGAAGAAAGAACACCTAAATCGTTCCGTTTTAGATCTGATTTCTCTTATTTTATTGGGATGGTCATGTCTCCCTAAGTAGGTGGGTGCTAGCAAAATATTTTCACATTCAGAACTAAAAGTCGGTGATTGAAACTTCGCAAACAGATCACGCCGCAATGAATAACGTCTTTCTTTTAATGATTTCCACCCCAATTCTTGCAACATTTCCGTGACGCTTCCCCCCCCCCCCCCCATGTAACGTGATAAAACAAAACGAACTGCCCTTCTCTGAACCTTCTCAATGTCTTCCGTCAGTCCCACCTGGTGAGGGTCCCACAAAGGGCAACAGTACTCCAGGAGAGGACGCGCAAGTGTGATGTAGGCAGTCTCTTTGGTGGAGCTGGTGCATCTTCGAAGCGTTCTGCCAATGAAACGTAACCTTTGATTCGCCTTCCCCACAATATTTTCTGTGTGTTCTTTCCGGTGAAAGTTGTTCGTAATTGTAACTCCTAGGTATTTGGTAGAATCTACGACCTTAAGGTTTGACTGATTTATCGCGTAACTGAAGTTCAGCGGATTTCTTTTAGTGGTCATGTGTATTACTTCACACTTTTCTTTATTTAGTGTCAATTGCCAATTTTCGCACCATGCAGAAATTTTGTCTAAATCGCATTGCAGTTGCTTTTGATTCTCAGTTGACTTCACTAACCGATAAACGACAGCATCATCCGCGAACAGTCTAAGGGAGCTTTTCAGATTGTCTCCTAAATCGTTTATAAACACGAGGAAGAGTAATGGACCTATAACGCTTCCCTGTGGAACGCCAGATATCACTTCTGTTTTACTCGATGACTTACCGTCAATTACAACGAACTGTGTTCTTTCTGATAGGAAATCGTGAATTCAATCGCACAATTGGGGAGATATTCCATAAGCACGCAATTTCATGCGTGATAGATAGGGTTGCCTTAATCTCGGAATCCAAAACCAGGACAAAAAGTACGGCCAGTGTAATCGACCGAAGCAGCTCTCTTAGGTTGTTTGCAGATGACGCCGTCATTTAGCGTCTAGTAAAATCATCTGAAGATCAAAACCAACTGCAGAACGATCTGAATAACATATCACTACGGTGTAAAAATTGGCAATTAACTCTAAATAATGAGAAGTGTGAAGTCGTCCCACATGAGTACGAAAAGAAATCCGTTAAACTATGTTTACAAGATAAATCAATCATAAGTGAAGGCCGTAAACTCCACAAAATACCTAGGAATTACTATTACTTCAGACTTAAACTGGAAAGAACACGTAGAAAATGTCGTGAGAAAGGCGAACCAGAGACTGCATTTTATTGGCACAACTCTTAAAAGATGCAACAGAACTACTAAAGAAATTGCATACACTACGCTTGTCCGTCCATTTTTGGAGTATTGCTGCCCAGTGTGGGATCCTTATCAGGTGGGTTTGACGGAGGACTTCGAAAGAGTTCAAAGAAGGGCTGCTTGCTTTGTATTGTCACGATACAGGGGAGACATCGTTACGGAAATGATACAGAATATGGGATGGCAATCATTACAAAAACGTTGCTTATCGCTGCGGCGTGGGCTACTTTCGAAACTTCAATCGCCTACATTCTCCTCCGAATGCGAAAACATATTATTTACTCCCCCTTACATAGGTAGAAATGATCATCAGCATAAAATACGAGAAAACAGAGCTCGAACGGAGAGATTCAGGTGTTCTTTCTTCCAGCGCGCTTTGCGAGAATGGACTGGGAGATAAATAGTATAAATGTGGTTCGATGAGCATTCTGCTAGGCAAATGTGATTTGCAGAGTATCCTATGTAGATGTAGATCTCCATAAAACCTGGATGTACAATGTGGTGTATGAGCATAGTACTGCAGCGTGCCTGCTAATTTAGGTGTTCCACAAAATTTTGTTTTGCTCGCAATTTTGTAATTTGGTAACTGAATTTCCATCAGATTTTACCTGACAAGGAATTATTTGCATACTTCTTGTTTTGATAGTTATGTCAATATGCGAAGTAGTAGGCTGGAATGGGTGCGGAATCTAAACGTATTTCTTTCTCGTTTTTTTTTTTTTTTTTGTAATACTTATAGCAGGAATGTGGTAGTTTGACAAGAAAAGAAAGAAAGATCATTCATCTCTATACTTCTGGGATGTTGCTGTCTGACCGTGCCAGTGAAGATATTCATGTTCCTTTTCTTGCCAAATTACAAAATGGCGAGAAATGCAGAATCATGCAAAACATATGACAATTTATTATGTAAAATAGCCAAGATTGTAATTTGGAGTTACGGACATCATAATGATGTGAAACCTACTTTCGTGAAATAAGAATCCTTAAAATTTAAAAGTTAATTTTCATTTTTTAACTGCGCCTACTGAGTATAACAGATTTTCATTTTGTGGTTACCTGGCAGATGGAGAGCGATCTGTTTAAATGTTAATAAAAATACACCTTCTTTAAGTTGTTACGCCAAGATCGTTGATGAAATATATTTACTTTCCTTGACCGGTTTCATTGACTTAAATCATCATCTTCAGAATGGTTTACAAGGTCTTCACTTAGCAACACATGTCAAATAAAAAGTTTCTCGTCGAGATGCTGTCAGTCTGTCTTATACCTACGTCAGAAATAGTCACATTGTACGTTTTAATCTAATATGCCGATCCATTTTGGTGACGTATTTTTTAAAATGTTGACCATGCTTGTTTATTCGTTCTGTATCTCGACGAGAAACTTTTTATTTTACAAGTGCTCATAAGTGAAAGCCTTGTAGGCCATTCTGACGATGATGATTTAAATCATTGAAAACGGTCAAGGGAAATAAATATTTAATAAAATGCATCTTTTACCATCATCTGTTTTAATAAAAACATTAAAATCGACTAATTTCGGTCTACGGCCATCATCATGGATAAAAAGGTGTCAAAACATATAAAATTACAAATTTCATACTAAATTATCATAGTGAAAACAAAAATGTTTGTTTTCACTATGATAATTTAGTATGTATGACATTTGTAATTTTATTCAGAATGACTCCCGCTGCTTTCAGCCAGATCTGTTTTATTTAATGCTGCTGATTAACCTGTTTTAATACCTCTTTGTCTACGATGATGGTCCTAGACCGAAACTAGTCGATTTTAAGGATTTTAATCAAACAGCTGATGGTAAAAGATGCATTTTATTAAATACATGACGGCTGTTAGCACTGACCTCACCAAAACTTGGAAATATATATATCTTTTATTAGCTATCTGGGCGTAACAACCTAAAGAAGGTGTATTTTTATTAAGAATTTCATTCTGTTTACGTTACAGATTTGGTTGCTGCGCAGTACGGTTACAAATCGTGTGAGAAGAAGTAAAGAGGAACAAAGAAGTCGCGCGTACGTACGTGAACGTTACACAGTTTGTGAAAGACAGGTGGAAACGCTCATTGCCTCGCTTGTAATGCTAATGCCGATCCCAGCACCCGGCTGCCTATGTTGCATGGATTTGCTGCCTCTTGTGTGGGATCTGGTGACACGTGCCACCTTGCACGCGGCAGCGCATCCTAAGTTCTGCCGTAACAGTGCAAGTGACACAGCGAGACTGTGTGGCGTCCTTACGGACGGAAAGTTACATCGCGTTAGCGTTATTAATGAAATGATCGCAAGCTACGATAAGGAAAGAGCAGTTGACCGCCTGTTATCCGCGGCGGATCACTAAGTTAATTATTCAAAATATGACCGTATCGTTTATAGTTTGTAGATGCGGCGACACTCGGCATGAATTGTGAGTCTCTTGTTAAGATGCGATTAACGGCGGTCTATTGTATAGAATGTGTACGCTGTACAAATGCTGTTAACAATAAATTACTACTAGTAACATTTACGCCCGAGGTTCGAGCTGTGTTTAAGCTAAACAACAAAAGCAATGTCGCAAAAGTGCACAAATCGAAATTTATCTTTGTGCGAAAAAATTAAAAGTTTGTGCAATATTCTGTTACTAGAAAGTTTTACAAATTGTGCTAATAATGAGTGTTTTAAAAGTGATATATGCTTATATTGAATTGACAATAACAGTAATCTGCTAAATAAAATATTGTTATTAGTAAATTAATTTATACAAGTGTAGCTCCACATCTTCCATATGCTAACTGCACTATACTAAACTGCGAGTATATATCAGATTACAATTCGCTGTTTTTATGCGTAATCCACACACTGAATGCCTTTTCAAACTGAAAGTCATTGTGAGGTGGGTTTTTAGTATTAATCATTAGAAGTTTAGTAACTCTTTCCACAGAAAGACGATCTGCGATTTACATTTTTTCATGCCACTAAACCATCGCGCTCAGTTAGCTGTGTAGTGTATTCTATAGTTAAAACCGTAATAGAGAATTGTTCACTCACCTTACTGACATAAATGAGCTCTACCTACTCTTTGAAATTCATTCTAATGCATCTACTGCTCGACACCTTCATAAACATTCCAGTAACAGATTATTTAAATTCACAGATCTGGCAGAATTAATGTACTTCTGTGATATGGTTATTGCTATTGTTTTTGCTTTTTTCTGTTGTGTGTCTGTTTTCAGTTTCATTGGAACTACAAGTTCGTTTCCTTTTGTTCCTTGCCGCGGCGGAGCGGGCGACCGTATTGAGGCGCTATGCTTTGATGCGCGAGGCCGTTCCATTGTCGGGGGTTCGAATCCCCCCTCGAATATAGATGTTTGTGCCGTCTTTAGTACAACCTAGTTCATAAGTAGTTTGTAAGTAGTTAAGTCCCATAAGTTATACAAACATTTGAATTTCTTTCTCTTAAAACAAGTTTGTTCATCACTTCTTGAAATGTACAAACGTACATAGCCAGCATTTGACAAGAACAAGGGAACTGCGGAGAACAGATCAGTAATGAGATCCAGTAAGCCCAATGTGGAATATTGTTAAGGGTTGTCCAAATCTGACAAGTCCAGTTTTTATCATCTATTGTATATTTCTGCGGCACAATGTTGTCGAATTTTTGCGAATGCTGTTTTAAAGTTTTGTATTTCTTGCTTAGAAATTGCCTTAATGAATAATAAACCGTTCATTACATATTTCACCTCTTTAGGGATGGGATTATCGAAAAATCGCTGAGGGCTACAGTGTAGGACAAACAACGATTACAAATTTGAAGTTTCCATCGTCTGTAGATTCACTTTTCAGCGCTGTTTTCTGTCTTTTAGAAATGGACTGAGAACGCGAAATTTCTTTCTTACGCGTTGGCATATTTCTTGGTATATTTACTTTTCAAACTGCAATATGCACTTGGTTTTCTTTATTCGCACGCTTGTTGCAGAAAACCAACTGAAGAATGTGCTTCATGTTCGATGTATATAACCTCTTTGCTATTATAGTGTCAAAAGTCATCGCTGGTCAATTTTATATAAGTCTACGACTTTCAACCACTATATCTTCCACCCTCTTATAGCTATCGACAAAGAACTGCAATGGTGTACAACAGGAGACTTTGTACTAAAACAACACAAATAGATCGTCCGTCTCCACTGAGTAGTCTTTGCTGAAGAGCAAAATATTGACACCCACACGAAGTATTTTATATAAGTCGGTAACTTTCAACTCCCATATCTTCCACCCCCTTATCGTTATCAACCGACTGATACCTACTACCACATACAAACACTATTCGTTTGCGCTGTGTAGTTTTGTTTGCAGAGTGAAATATAGCTACACATCCCACAATTTTTATATATATTATGATATCTGTACACTTTTGTTTTATATAACCAAACTGAAATTACTGTCTGAACGTACCTCGCAGATGCCGAGAGAAGAGTATGCGAGGGAGGAAAGGATCACTAGTTATGGACTTGCTAACATAGCGGAGAAGTTATGGCGAAAATTATGATGGTGGTGGTGGTGGTGATTGTGATTGTGATGGTGATGACGATGATGAAGACGACGACGACGACATGAGGTGGTGAGGAAAGGCAAGAGAGTGGAGAATGTCGGAGGGAATTCCCCGCCGTCTCATTGTTATTCGCCTCAAATGGCAGCAGTCGCAATTGTGAACGCGACAGAAGAGAAACCGTTTCGGCCTGTACTCCACAACGCAACACAGGGCAATGCGGCCTGTGTGCCAAACAGTACCTGTCCGCTACCTGTTGGGCAATCTGGGCCGTAACGTTCGTCTAAATGCGCTGACTCTGGAGGCGCGGCAGCACCGAGTTCTGAAAGAAAAGCGAGCCCACGGAATCCCGTAACCGGCCGACTGCGAACCAGTCCAGTCAATGAAGGAAAACGAGGGGTGGGGAGGGGGGGGGGGATCGTGTAGAAAAAGATTTTTGTACAGCTGTAGGGAAGAGCGTCATGAACGACAAGCTAAAAGTCCCAACCTCTGGGGGTGTGAGCTCGAACGTGGGTGGACACCACAGGTACACTATTTACGTTTTCCTGAAATAATTCGAAAACCGTGGTCACTCCAGTGAAAAGCACAACATTACGAAATTAAACTGCATAAAATTTACTACAAAACAGTTCTCCATAATTTATCTAGGATCAATATTTAGCGAGATACAGGAAAAGCAAAATTAGCAAATTCTGAAAAACCTATTTTCTTAGGTTGTTGTTGTTGTTGTTGTTGTTGTTGTTGTGGTCTTCGGTCCGTAGACTGGTTTGATGCAGCTCTCCACGCTACCCGGTCCTGTGCAAGTCTCTTCATCTGAGAATACGTTCGGCAACCTACATCCTTTTGAATCTGCTTACTACATTCGTCCCTCGGTCTCTCCACGATTTTTACCCCAAACGCTTCCTTCTAACGCTAAGTTGACAATTCCTTGATGTCTCAGAATGTGTCCAACCAGTCTATCCCTTCTCTTAGTCAGGAAATGCCAGAAACTCATTTTCTCCCCGATTCGGTTAAGCACCACCTCATTAGTTTCGTGATCTACCCATCTAATTTTCATCATTCGGCTGTAGCACCACATTTCAAAAGCTTCTATCATCTTTTTATCTGCACTCCTTATCGTCCAAGTTTCATTCCCATACAATGCTACACTCCATACAAATGCTTTCAGAAAGGACTTTCTAACATTTAAATTGATATTGGATGTTAACAAGTTTCGCTTCTTTAGAAACGCTTTTCCTCCCATAGCCATTCTGCATTTTATATCTTCTTTACTTCGGCTATCAGAAGTAATCTTGCTACCCAAATAACAAAATTCATTTACTACTTTTGTCTCATTACCTAATATAATTCCTTCAGCATCGCCTGATTTTCTGACATTCATTCCATTATTTTCGTTTTACTCTTGTTAATGTTCATCTTATATCTTTCTTTCAAGACACTATTTTTCTTGATGATAACATCCTCCTGAGTAGTCCCCGCCCGGAGATCCGAATTGGGGACTTTTTTTATGGTATAAAGCTAAAATGTAAAGTCGACTGAAGAAGTTTGAAATCGAATGAAGATGCCAACGGACACTTAATAGCCCTATGTAGTCGTAGGGGATACACTGTGCGCTTGTGATGTGGTATAAGGGTAACGGAGGGGGCTGGACGGCTGAGCCGTGAAGTATCAGGTATGCGACTGGAGTAGTCTTACGTGGTCGAGCGCCTCCCTCAGCTGTGCGAACGTCCGCCTGCAAAGCAGCCCCAACAGACGGAAAGCATTTCTGTGTCAGCTTCAGTTCTCTGCAGTGAGTGCGCGGAAGGTCTTTACATTGGTTGTGCTTGTACAATTATTTTCAGTTTATTACTTGAGTACTTGTTTCCAGTTATAGTCGGCGTCATATAAGAAGGCGCTTCCGCGCATAGAGGCGGAGCGATAGGGGAAGCATGGAGGGGAGGAACTACGGCTGAACGCAAACAGCTGACCCTGCGGGAGAAACATTGCGTAAGGGGCAGAGTCGAACTGGGCAACTTTTAGTGGCCATTAGAAGGGTACTCTGGAAAGGACAGTTAATCCCACACTCGAACTGGCCAACTCCTGCTCGCAGCTAGCAGGACGGTCCGACCCAAGGCGTTCCTGGCCCTCACCACAGACACATATATGTTACTCTGTGCTTACGGAACTACCAGGGGAGCGTAGGACTGTGGTTTAGGGTAGGCTGCTTCTCTGTATATGATTATTCTATGCCCTGACTGAACTCGTCAGTCCTGTGAATGACACCATCTCGCTGACATATGTGTAGAATCACATAGTGTTTCGTTTTGTACTTCAGTTTAGTCATGAAGGCGAATAATATGGGAGAAAGTCGCGATTTGCAGACTGTTGTTAGTGATCGCAGTAATACACATTTGATCTGTGACGGTTATAAAGCCGCGGTGGAGTAGCCGAGTGGTCTAAAGCGTCTCGCTGCGGAGCGCGCGGTTGCCCGCCGTGGAGGTTCGAGTCCTCCCTAGGGCATGGGTGTGTGTCTTGTCCTTAGGTTAGTTTAGCTTAGTTTAAGTAGTTTGTAAGCTACGGACTGATGACAACGCAGTTTGGTCCGATAGAATTACAAACATTTGAACATTTTTTGAACGGTTATAAATTCAGACCTTAAAGAAGAGTTGTAGCAACGGAAGAATGTGGGTGGCGATGCTGCGGTAAACGTTTGCGGTGTGCTGTTATTTGCAGTAGGCAGCGAACACACAATTTCGCGTATGGAAGGCACTCAAGACCACGCACCTGTTGGAGAACACTTGTTAAACAGGAGAATATCTAATTCTTTAAAAACAAAAGGCGATGCTTTGTTTGAAAGACCGTCAAAGAAATGGTGAAATTTGCAAATTAGACTTTGTAAAGTGCATTTGATACCAAGCAGCCGTGAGCAGAATATGAGCCAAACTAAATGCATTTCTTTTCTGCAAATATTTTCGTATGTAAAACTTGTAATAAAATCTACGTATTTGTATAAAATTTTTCTATATCTTGTTCCTTGGCACAGTATTGACATGATTCCTTAAGCAGTCTATAAATAGGGGCAGAAGTTGCCCACTTGGTAAGTTTGGATTTGGAAGCATTTCGCGAGATAGTGCAGTCGGTCTGCCAGGAGCAGGTAGGAGTTGCCCAGTTCGTGCGTGCCACCCAGGGGGCACTTTGGGGACAGTTGCCAAGTTCGAGTCTTCAGTTTATCACCAACAGGTAGATGTTGCCTAGTTCGGACGAGCTCTGCGTAACTCGAGGCCAGTCACACGCCTAGAGAATGAATATTATTGGCTGCCAGTGCGATAATGGAGGGGGACGCACACAGCGGCGGAAAACTGGGGCCTTCTTACGTGACGTGGGCTATAGTGAGCGATTTTTCTTGTTAAGGGATCTGTGAAGAAAGGCTGAGAAGTGTTTAGTTTGTGACTGTGATGTTGCATTGATTTTGTAACATTGGGGGGGGGGGGGGGGGGAAGGAATTGGAGGATTGGATCATGGAGGTAGTGTAAGAAAAGTTGAGGAAGCTCAAGATTTTCTGAACAAGAATCACGTTGTTTATAAGTGTTGCAGGAAAGAGATTACAGGAACACGTGCAATTAAAATAAAAATTCAGAGCGCCACTCGTTCAGAGTTAACAGACTTAAAGATCGTGGGGCCTCCCGCGTCTGAGGTTCGAGTGCTCCCTCGGGCATGGATGTTTGTGTTGTCTTTAGCATAAGTTAGTTAATACGTAGATTGCAAGTTTAGGGACTGATGATCCCATAAGCTTTACAAACATTTGAGCATTTTGAACAGCCTTCAACTTCTTTTTAGGACGACTCCAGCCATAAGAGAAACATAAATAGAAAAATAATTCTTCACATAAAAAATTTTGTTTCCCGATCAATTAGTTCTTGTCTTACTCTATTCAGTAAAGGATCATCTACTATATAATTTGTAACTGACAGCCTGGGACTCTCTCTATTACATACATTCTCAGCTACTTATTTGTGGAAACATTTGCTTCCTTGGGATAAACAGCCAGCTCTTGTTAATGAAATATATAAAAAACAATCTAGAGCACAATATTGGTTATTTATTACAAACTGGTTTCAATCGAATGTTGGGCCGCCTTCAGAGATTTCTCCCCCAAGGTGGTGTGGGGCAGGAACTGAAAGTCCTCAGATTGTGTCACTGCAGGGGTTGAAACCGGTCAGTAATAAATAACCAATATTGGGCGCTGACCTGTTTTACATATATTAAATTCTCAACTAACTTTACGTCCGAAATTCGTTGAGGCTTTGATCCAAAGACTTTTGTACGTACACTTTCCAAGCTTTAGGGCGCGATTTATGTCATAATGACTGCAAAATATATTTCTAAATGTCAGGGTCGATTATTTACAGAAGACCGGTTCAGGCAAACTAAGTTGCTGTCATGTGGTCTTATGCTTCCACTTCACAGTAAAATCCATTATTTGTTAACATGTAGCGTCACTAATTTTATGAATTGACTTAAAACGAAACATACAACACGCTGAATTGGATTTTAATTAGTTCTAGATGCATAAAACCAGATGAAGGCAGCGTTGCCGAAACCGGTAGTCTTTACAGATAAAAGAGCGACCTTGGCATTTTGAAATAAATTTCTCTGACCAGTGATTTTCTTCAGAGCATACTAACACAGGATTTTACTATATCCAGCAGTAAGGCACGTACTCAGTCACGCGAAACGTGTAGTATCGCGTTAGCTTTAAATGAACAAACAGGAAAATGTATATGTCTTGAATGGTCATGTTCATTTAAAAAAGTTGTACGTGGGTATTGTCTGTCCGGCAGTCAACACATAAGCAACGCAGGCGACAGCTGACACGACACGAGGTGAGGTGAGGTGAGGTGAGGTGGAGTGGGGTCAGATATGCGCGTCGGATACAGGCAGGTATGTGGCGGCGCGGCGGGTCACGTTTCCCGGGTAACCACAGCGGGGATCCTCGCGTGTTGCAGGACGAGCGAGGGCGCCTGATGCGCAGGAACATCGTGCGCTACGCCGTGCTGTCCTACGTCATCACGTTGCAGAGGGTCAGCTTCCGCGTCAAGAAACGCTTCCCCACGTGGCAGCACATGGTCGACGCCGGTAAGTGGTGTTGTTGTTGTTGCCGCTGCTGTTCTGCGACTGTCACTACAAGAAATGCTTATAGATGCTGCATCCCAACATAACATTAATGATTACATCTTCCATTAATTATCTGCTTACTATTTTGAGCGTTTGCAATCTTCTTCCTATGATATTGAGACTGTAGTTAAATTACGTTTCAAATATCTTCCATAAGATCTTCTTTTCGTTTGTATGGGTTAGGTTACCGACTTTTGCAACTGTAAATGAGTCTCAATTTGATACAAATAAACAATCCTTGAGACGGATTTTCGTCTCGAAATTGTCAAATAGAATAATGATAAATCTGAAGCATAGAATTAAAATTTGTGATGTGGCCGGGAAGACGTCTGCCTAGTAAGAATGGAGGTCCGGATTCGATTCCCGGCCACATCACACATTTTAATTCTATGCTTCAGATTTATCATTATTGTCTTTGACAATGTCGAGACGAAAATCCGTCTCAAGGATTGTTTATTAGTATTAAATTGATATTTATATCATCTTAACGGGATTGTTCCAATGTGTCCATTGCCGAGGCGCTATACCGCTGCTTTGAGAGTCTTGACAATAGTGGCAATTATCTTTGGAACAGAGAAGCTGAATTAAAGTTTGTGACGTGGAGGGAACACGTACTTAGATTATTCCGAGGCGCCTTAATCGTTAGTGGTGTGGTGGTCTAACGGTTAAGATGTCTGCCTAGTAAGCATGGAGGTCCGGGTTCGATTCCCGGCCACATCACAAATTTTAATTTTATGCTTCAGATTTATCATTATTGTCTTTGTAAATGAGTCTACTTTAGACCAGACGCTTTTCTCTTTAGTTTAAAGCATCATCAGCTTCCAAGTTATTTATGCTCTTCATTTGTATTTTGTAGCGCATTGCCAGTTACAGTTACTAATTCCAATTACGAGTTTTCATAAAAGTTGCAGAAAAAAGAACAATATTTTTTGGTCGATCGAACTGTACCACTTACAACAACATTATATCGTTAACCTTTCAGATTTACTAGAGGACCCGTGTGAATACTTCGCATCGCTAGTCGAATGACAAAAAAGTTGGGAAAAAATGGAATTTGAACGTTCACGCATAGCTCTCTTCAGAATCAATCAGTGCAAGTGAGTAAAAGCGCAAATGAAAGAGATTGATCCTCTGAGTGTTGTTAGGTCAAAAAGAACTGCGTACCTTGAGTAGAACCGAAGATATCGTACAACAAACAGATTAATACATTCAGTGCAAGGACAGGAGGATACCGCGTTTGAATAAAAATAAACGATGGACAGACATCAATTAATTTTTATACCTGATAACAAATTTGTGGATGAATACCTGCCGGCCGCGGTGGCCGAGGAGACTGAGGCGCTCCAGTCACGGTCTGCACGGCCACTACGGTCGGGGGTCGAATCCCCCCTCGGGCATGGATATTTGTGCCATCCTTAGTATAAGGTAGTTCGTAAGTAGTTTGTAAGTTTAGGAATTGATGACCCCGTAGTAGAGTCCCATAAGCTTAACAAACATTTGAACATTTTTTGAAGCTCATTGAGTTGTTGGTATAAAAATTTTATACTGGATGTCCCATTTAACTTCACAAATAGAAAGAACTCGAAAAGTAGACATCGTACACAAAATGTACTATACATAAAATGAAGATCTCTAAGGGCGAATCTACCTAACTTGAAATGAAACTACCCCTCTCCGCTCCGGGAGGTTGAGGGTAGGCGAGCAACTACTTTGAAGCCTTAAATAGGAACCCCCATTTTTATTGCATTGTTCTCAGAAGATGTCGTACGTGTGATGTCGCGAGAAGCGGCGCAGTGCCTTTCTGTGCTACCGAGTCCGAAGTCAAGCAAGGAACCGCTTCGCAACAGCTCCGCGGCCAAGCCACGCGCGAAACGCTCGTTGACATTTGACGGTGGGCAAACGCAATCATGCAGTTGTGAAACTGGAGACTATGCGGGAACGCGAGAGGCTGCACGTGGCGCGGATCTGTCCACACGTGCAGTATTTACTGCCCGGGAACCAGTGTGCGGACGACTGCATGCTTTCATGTAACGTGTGTACGGATCGGTGCTATGGCAGCTCAAGACACTTACACATGCACTGCTTCACAAATGCTAGGGAACAGCTGACAGCAGATGAGGAACAATTGACAGATGCTACGCAACAAGAGATTACTGTGGAATAGCCGACTGCAAACAGTTAACAGGAAATGGAGAGGGTGAGACACGTTAACTACAGTGAAGTCTGTGTACGAACGATCTGTATAAGTCAATCAGTGTTCCCCAATCTCCATTCTTTTTCAGTACGCGATCCCCTTTTAAGAAAACCATATTCTGGCAACCCCTTCTAACCCCCCCCCCCTCCTTAAAGACATGTTGTTGTTATGGTCTTCAGTCCGGAGACTGGTTTGATGCAGCTATCCACCCTACTTTATCCTGAGCAAGCCTTTTCATCTCCTCATAAGAACGGCAACCCACATCCACTTGAATCTGCTTACTATACACGTCTCTTGGTCTCCCTCTGCGATTTTTACCCCACACACTTCCCTCCAATGCTAAATTTACGATTCCCCGATGTCTAAGAATGTGTCCTACCAAGCGATCCCTTCTTTTATTCAGGGTATGCCAAAACTTCCTTTTCTCACCAATTCTGTTCAGTACCTCTTCATTAGTTATGCGATCTACCCACATAATCTTCAGCATTCTTCTGTAGCACCACATTTCAAAAGCCTCTATTCTCTTCCTGTCCGCACTGCTTATCGTCCATGTTTCACTCCCGTACAAGGCAACACTCCACACAAATGCCTTCAGAAAAGACTTCCTTACCCTTAAATTAATATTCGATGTTAGCAAATTTCTCTTTTTCAAAAATGCTTTTCTTCCCATTGCCATTCTGCATTTTATATCCTCTGTACTGCGACCATCGCATGTTATTTTACTACCCAAGTAAGAAAACTCCTCTACCACCTTCATTGTTTCGTTACCTAATCTAATACCTTCAGCATCACCTGATTTTCTAAGACCGCATTCCATTATTTTTGTTTTGCTCTTGTTAATGTTCATTTTATATGCTCTCTTCAACACGCTGTCCATTCCATTCAACTGCTCTTCCAGGTCCTGTGCTGTCTCTGACAGAATTACAATGTCATCAGCAAAACGCAATGTTTTTATTTCTGCCCCCTGAACTTTAATCCCTATTCCAAATTTTTCCTTGCTTTCCTTCACCGCCTGCTCGATGTACAAATTGAATAACATTGGAGAAAGGCTACAACCCTGTCTTACTCCCTTCCCAACTGATGCTTCCCTTTCATGTCCTTCGAGTCTAATAACTGCGGTCTGGCTTTTGTACAAGTTGTAAATAACTCTCTTTTCCCTGTATTTTATCCTGCTGACTTCAGAATTTGAAAGAGTGTATTCCAATCAACATTGTCAAATGCTTTCTCCAAATCTACAAAAGCTAAAAATGTAGGTTTGCCTTTTCTTAATCTATCTTCTAAGATAAGACGTAAAGTGAGTATTGCCTCCCGGGTTCCTATGTTCCTCCTGAATCCAAACTGATCTTCCCCGAGATCAGCTTCTACCAGCTTTTCCATTCTCCTGTAGATAATTCGTGTTAAAATTTTGCAACCATGACTTATCAAACTGATGGTTCTGTAATTTTCACACCTGTCTGCGCCTGATTTCTTTGGAATGGGGATTATTACATTTTTCTTAAAGTCTGAGGGCATTTCGCCGGTCTCATACATCCTACACACCAGTTCAAATTGTCTTGTCATGGCTGGCTCTCCCAGATACTTCAGTAGCTCTGAGGGTATGTCATCTACTCCTGGGGCCTTGTTCGGACCTATGTCTTTCAAGGCTCTGTCAAATTCATCTCTCAGTATAGTATCTCCTATTTCATCTTGATCGACTGCCTCTTCCGTTCCTACAACATCGTCTCTAAGTTCATTTCCTTTGTAGAACTGCTCTGTGTACTCTTTCCACCTTTCAGCTCTCCCTTCTTTGCTGAGAACTGGTTTCCCATCTGAGTTCTTGATATTCGTAGAGCTGTTTTTCTTATCTCCAAATGTTTCTTTTATTTTCCTGTAGGCGGTATCTACTTTTCCCCTTGCTATACATTCTTCTACAGATTTGCATTTGGCTTCTAGCCACTCCTGCTTAGCCGTTTTGCACTTCCTGTCAATATCATTTTTTAGTCGTCTGTACTCCATTTTGCCTGTTTCATTTACTGCATTTTATATTTTCTCCTTTCATCAATTAACTGTAGTATTTCCTGTGATATCCATGGATTTTTTGTATTTCTACCTATTTTGTCCTCCGCTGCCTTCATTATTTCATCTCTCAATGCTACCCATTCCTCTTCTACTGTTTTATTTCCCCCTGTTTCTGTCAATTGTTGCCTAAATCTCCCTCTGAAATTCTCCAGAACTTCACTTTCCTTCAATCTATCTAAGTCCCATCTCCTTATTTTCCTACCTTTCTGCAGTTTTTTCAGCTTCAGCCTACAGTTCATGACTAACAAGTTATGGTCAGAGTCTATATCTGCCCCTGGGTATGTCCTGCAGTTTATAATCTGGTTCCGGTACCTATCTGATACCTTCCGGTGTCTCCTGGTCTCTTCCACGTATACAACCTTCTTTTGTGATTCTTAAACCACGTGTTTGTTACGATTAAATCATGTTCCGCGCAAAATTCTACCAGGCGACTTCCTCTTTCATTCCTCCTGCCCAGTCCATATTCACCTATTATTTTTCCTTCTCTTCCTTTTCCTACTACCGAATTCCAGTCTCCCATCACAATTAAGTTTTCCTCTCCCTTAACTGTCTGAATAATTTCCTTTAGCTCCTCATATATTTCTTCGATCTCCTCATCATCGGCAGAGCTAGTTGGCATATAAACCTGTACTACTGTTGTCGGTGTTGGCTTCGTATCTATCTTGACAATGATAATGCGATCACTGTGCTGCTCATAGTAGTTTACTCGCATTCCTATTTTCTTATTCATTATCAGTCCTGTGATACCCCCAACTGATTTTGTATTTATATAATCCTGTACTCATCTGACCAGAAATCCTGTTCATCCTGCCACCGAACTTCACTAATCCCCACTATATCTAACTTCAACCTATCCATTTCCCTTTTTAAATTTTCTAATTTTCCTACTCGATTAAGGGATCTAACATTCCACGCTCCGACCCGTAGAATGCCAGTATTGTCTTTCCTGATGATCACATCCTCCTGGGTAGTCCCCGCCCGGAGATCCGAATGGGGGACTATTTTACCTCCGGAATATTTTACCCGAGAGGATGCCATCATCATATGTACATGCAGTAGAGTTGCATGTCCTCGGGAAACGTAACGGCTGTAGTTTCCCCTTGCTTTCAGCCGTTCGCAGTAGCTGTGTGGCAAAGCCACATTAGCTGATGTTACAAGGCCAGCTCAGTCAATTATCCAGACTGTTGCCCCTGTAACTACTGAAAAGGCTGCTGCCCCTCTTCAAGAACCACACGTTTGTCTGGCCTCTCCACAGATACCCCTCCGCTGTGGTTGCACCTACGGTACGGCTATCTGCATCGTTGAGGCACGCAAGCCACCCCACCTCGGCAATGTCTGTGGTTCATGGGGGTGGCTTAAAGACATAAAACTACTATTTGTGTGTTCTCAAAAAGGCAACGAATGAAATTTTTCTCTCTGATAGCCAAAGTCTATGGCATTGAGGTCTGGGGACCGAGCAGGCCAAGGTGTGGAGCCTTCCCGACTAGTCCAGAGGTCCTGAAGTGTCTGCATCAGATGTTCAGGCACATTGTGACGAAAGTGTGCTGGTGAGGCAGCAAGCATGTTCAAATGTTTGTAGAGTCTATGGGACTCAACTGCGGGGTCATCAGTCCCTAAACTTACAAACTACTTATGAACTACTTACGAACTAGGACGACACAAATATCCATGCCCGAGGGGGGGATTCGAACCCCCGACCGTAGTGGCTGTGCAGACCGTGACTGGAGCGCCTCAGTCTCCGCGGCCGGCGCAGCAAGCATGAACCGCATCTGCAGTCCTTACTGAAGGGGAACATTCTCCAGCAAGGTAGCCAATACATTAATGAACATTGTTAACACTCGACATATTATAAAACAATCTACATTTTATTCAGTTTAAAATCAGGCGCTTAATATCCCGTCGAAAAGAAACGCACCAGCCGTGCGCACTAAGGCAGCGTTCTGCGATGTGCACGGCCGTTAGTCGTCGGGTCTTTGTGTTGTCCTTAGCGTAAGTTACTTTGAGCAAGTTTAAGTAGTTTGTAAGCCTACGGACTAATGACCAACGTAGTCCCTTATATTTACAAACATTTGAAACGCACAATGCACAACTGTTGGGAGCTGCAGTGCGTAGCAGGAAAAAGGAGCACACTGCTATTCCTTTGATGCTTCCTAACATTAATAGATGAACACTAGACTTGCAATACCATTTTATCTTTCTTGTATATGAAGAAGTGTCCATTTGTGTGTTTGTTTCTAATTCATCCAGATCTACAGTTTTATTCCTATCCGGAATTAATTTTGGCCGCGGTGGAGTAGCCGAGCGGTCTAAGGCGCCTCCCTGTGGAGCGTGCGGTTGCTCGCCGTCGGAGGATCGAGTCCTCCCTGGGGCATGAGTTTGTGTGGTGTCCTTAGTTTAGTTTACCTTAGATTTAAGTAGTTTGTAAGCTACGGACTGATGACCACGCAGTTTGGTCCGATAGATTTACAAACATTTGAATTTGAATTAACTTTGCATACGTGACCATAACAACAAGAGGGTACCTTACAATAGGCTGACACGTTTTACTAATTATTAGAAAGTTCGCTCATGAATGAATCTTTTCATGGATAGGGCTTTTATAAACGTGGAGTCGGTAAGTGTCATTATTGTGGTCGCGGAAATTAATGTGTCTAAAAGTGCCATCTGACTATTAAAAGAAGTCGCTCAAGTTAGACATTCGACGGGAAAGTATTCTGTAGGTCGTACACGTAATACGAAACCAGAAGAACAATGATACGTAGCCGTATATGTCAGAAACCACAAGGTACACAAAAATGCCCCAGACACTAAACGACTATCTCCGACGGGGCATCTGCCTGACCTGAAAGCAAACCTCCGTCCCCTGCTCCCTGTGGAGGGATTGGCGGGAAACTGAAATCTTAAATATGCTTGCTGTAGATTCGGATTCTACGCAAAAAAAAGAAAAGTCCTAGAGTTTTCTTGACACATCGTCTTCCATTCGTGGTAGCGCTGTATTCGCAAAAAATATGGTTTCCGGCTATTCTCGAGAAATTACACTTTAGGTTGAATAATAAAGAAACATCTGTCCAGAGAGCCTTAAGTAACGCACCCAACGATACCAGTATAGCCGCCACCCCATAGCGCTGCTTTTTATCATGAGCCATAGTTCACCGTATGGCCGCAGCAGCGCTTCTGTGTTACACCGACATCAACCACATAGGACCGTGAATAAGCAAACAGCATTAATATATGGTGCAACCTGCGCTTTTCTTTTGTCTCTAGTATCTTTCTTTGATGTGTATTTCTCTAGAGACTGTAAGACAATTCAGTCTCGGATTATTAATTTCTGCTATAGTCGACATGATGCGAGAGTCAGCAAATGCACTACTAATATTTGAAATAATGTATTGTCTGATTATCAGTCAACAGTTGCAAACTTTTATTCATGTTTCCCTAATAAGGGAACATTAGTGTATTCTAAATTTTTATGCACGAAACTTACGTAAGTTTTAGAGTTTGACGTTGCTCATTGGCAGAATGGTTATTTAATTTATAAGCAATTGAAAATGGAACAATGTGGTCTCGAAAAATGTTGTGACGACTAAAGCGTTATCATATTGACAACTGGTGTGAGATTTTATGATACCGCTCGGCCATTCCACTGCGGCGTTTGTTTACCAGGTCATGCTCTACAAGGGCTGATTTTTCGGTATGAGGTAGTGAGAACACCTTTAGAGTTTAACAGCTGTGTTCAGTAGGAACATCGCAATCTGTCCGATATAAATCTGCACCAGTGACGTCACTAGAAGCAGCACAGCAGTACAAGGGACGGTAGTAACATTGATTCCACACTGACCACTTAGCCCAGTAGATCTCGGTTGAAAGCTCGTGGATACCAAACTACCTGAGGCTGCCGGAAGCCCGAGAGGATTTTACCAGTGTGGGTGGACAAGGATCGTTATATCTCTAGTAGCAAAAGAGATTTGGCCTGTGAGGAAGGGGGGGGGATGGACGGTGGACAGCCCATTAGAGAGTAGCAGTTGAGGATTTGGGTTGCATAGGCAGCTTACACGGATGGCCGAAGTGGTTGTGGCAACGCTCGTGGAAATCAGGAAATACTGGTTCGCGTCCCGTTCCAGCAGGGATTTTTAATTGTCAGCGTCCAATTTGCGTGGCCCCGCATTTGCGGTGCTCTATTATGGATGGCGGTTGTCGCTCTAACAACCGGTTTTCGGTTATACCGGTTCTTTTCATCTCCAGTTTAATCGCATAGTAAAAACTGCTCAAGATAACAGGTTTTTTAAATAACCGGATTTCGGTTTTTTATTGCTATTATTTCCAGTAGAATTCGACCGAAACATAATTTGCGGCCGAAACCGAAACTTGCTATATTTAGTTAAAGTTTAGGTAAATTCACGTTACACGACAAATCACTTGTCTTTCCATATTTTGCAAGATCCCCTCCCAATACTACGCCTTCTTGAGTGTGTGTAAGCCTAGCCAGGAGTCCGCAGATGACGTTACACGAAGCATACAGATTTACTGGCCTAGTATCCGGCAGTTGCGAATATTCAACCAACCACCCATTATGTTGGACTTGTGAGCCAGCGCATACGAATATATATGTTACAGTCAGTAAATGAACTTCCAGCAGTGCAGCAGAAGTATTTCGAAAAATAAAGTCACAGTTGCGACTAACAGTATGATTGTTGTCAGTGTAAATTTACGCACATTGAACTAGGAAAGCTCTGTACCAGATGATGAATGAATGTTCAAATGGGTGTGAGTTCTTATGAGACCCAAATGCTTAGGTCATCGGTCCCTAGACTTTTCAAACTACTTAATCTAACTTACGCTACGGACAGCAT
The DNA here is from genome assembly GCA_026315105.1 of Locusta migratoria. Classification (NCBI taxonomy): domain Eukaryota; kingdom Metazoa; phylum Arthropoda; class Insecta; order Orthoptera; family Acrididae; genus Locusta; species Locusta migratoria. Next base: position 249,012,557 of record CM048747.1, on the reverse strand, counting down.
ACACACCCATGACTGAGGGAGGAGGGAGGACTCGCACCTCCGACTGGAGCAGCCGTGCAGTCCGTAACATGGAGCCTCAGACCGCAAGGCTTGCAAACAGATGTCAATGTTTTGAAAGTTGTTTCACTTCCCAGCACTTAGCACACCAAGTTACCAAAATCATACATTCTAAAATCTGCTTTGGCCGTAAATAAGATTTAGGGGTATTACTTTTTCAATTCCGATAGTATATTATTACTTTTTTAGATCACGGATTGTAACTCAACTTCACTTTCGCCGCAGGGTATTGGGCTACGCGAATTGACGTGACGGACTGTGTGAATCGGCCGTGTCGCCTGTTATACAAAGCTCCATCTGATTTATACATTCATTTTAATTTTGTTGTTGCCGGAAAACACTACACAAACATTCCACTACTAGCCATGTTTACGAATACGAACGTTATGTTGAAGTAATGTCAGATATTTAACCTCCAAATAAAACAGCTGTGGTGGCAAAGAAGCTGTATACTACTAGCGCTCCAAGCGGTCACATTTCTCACTGCAGGAAACAGAAGACGAGCGATTTCTTTTATCAAATCTAGGCCGAGGCCTTAGATTTGATGAAATATTGGACGACGTTCCCATTACACTACGTCCAATTTTTCTTTGTCCAATTCTTTGACAAATAATTTGATAGTGTAATACCGGCCTAATAGGCCACGCCACACGGCAACAGGTGCATCGATGCCTCAGTAGCTGCACCAGTTCTTAAGTTCTTATGCCACGCGTTTCTGACTGCCGGGATTGTTCTTAATTTATCATTAATCGCTTTTCTTAGTTTCTGCGACGACCTAATAATTCACAGCAGTTGAAATTTTAGGAATAGCCCTAAATATTACGGTCTACTAGTTTTAATTTTTTTTAATTATTTACAAAAAACACAATTTGAACCACTACTACAGGAAGTAGTCGTACCGGTATTTTTACTCGGTTCTTGGCAATAACTAAAGAAACCGGTGGCTAAAGTCTCGCTCAGCGGCATGAGAAACGTCTCGGTGCGTCCGTAGCAGCGTTAGGTTGGCAAATGTTCAAATGTTTGTAATTCTATCGGACCAAACTGCGTGGTCATCAGTCCGTAGCTTACAAACTACTTTAAACTAACCTAAGGACAACACACACACCCATGCCCCAGGGAGGACTCGAACCTCCACGGCGAGCAACCGCGCGCTCCGCAGAGAGACGCTTTAGACCGCTCGGCTACTCCACCGCGGCGTTAGGTTGGCAACATATGATCTGTACGAAACAGTACTGAAGTGCGTTTTAAGATTCGTTTTACGAGGCCAATTACTTTTACTGACTGGACAGGAGTACATCGAAAAATATTATTTTTTACGAAAATGTCGTGATTTTCAAGGTTGTGGTTAGGCAGGAACCTAAGAGTACAGTTTAAATTGTTGCGATTGTTATGTGTGTTTTACGAATAGGTCATGATATTAAAGGGTGTGGTTAGGCAGGAACCTAAGAGTACAGCTTCAATTGATGTGAGCGAATGTTATGATTTGTACGAACATGTCGTGATTGTAACGGATGTGGTTAGGCAGGAATCGAAGAGTACAAATTAAATTGTTGCTTTCGTTCTACCAAATTGTGACATTTAAAAAGGCATTTTAGACATAGTTGTTACGTAAATTGAACATTGCATGTGGAGAAGCGTAGTATTATAGTGTGCAATGTTCAACATTCCAATCCTGTGATTCGAAAATAAAATCAGAGAAACGCGATATTAACACATTTATTTTCACATCTTGTAAGGATTGTGTGCCGCCATTCATCTCAAATATCAACAGCGACTGTTGCCAACACTAGCGCACTACGTCGCGTAAGTACATTAGGCCATGCCGCCGGTCGAGACTTTTACCAAAACCGGTTACGACAGACACCAAATAAATACCGAAAAAACCGGTTATTGAAAACTAAAATACCGGTACCGGTTTTAACCGGTCGGTTTTTCCTATCCCTATGGTCTATCCTTGGCGTGCTCGCGGTGCGTGTCCTGACGCAGGCACAGGCAGAGTCGGCCGGCGTAGGTGACCCGGCGATGCGGTAATTTGCGCCTGGAGACGTCCGTCAAGCGGCAGAGGAGAGGAGGGAAGAAGACAGCGCAGCACAGCAGGTCAGCTCACGTGCAGACCTTGTTTGCCCCATCTCACGCACACTGCCGCCGCCTCTGTTTACAGCATGGGCGCTTGTGCTCACGTACACGCGCCTGACTCTTCCTGCGGTCGTTAACCTGCTCTGTGGCTGACACGCACGCTAAGACTGCGAAAACTCAGTAGTGGCTCAAGGCGCCGCCTATTAGGTTAGCTATGAAACTGATACATTACACTGAAGAGCCGAAGCAACTGGTACATCGTGACTACGTAGGCTTTCCCCGGCGTAATGCTTCATATTCTTCTCGGGTTTCCTGCCGCATCAAAACGTCATCGGGACACAATATTTCGGCGGTCCACCTGGCCGCCATCCTCAGGTGACAGTGCTGGTACGCCGGCCGCGGTGGCCGCGGGGACTAAGGCGCTCCAGTCACGGTCTGCACGGCCACTACGGTCGGGAGTTCTAATCCCCCCTCGGGCATGGATATTTGTGCCGTCCTAGTTCGTAAGTAGTTCATAAGTAGTTTGTAAGTTTAGGGACTGATGACCCCGTAGGTAAGTCCCATAGACTATACAAACATTTGAACATTTAGTGCTGGTACACCGACTCGCCGAGACTGAGTACAAGCCGCGAGCGGCGGCCCCTATATACGCCTCGGAAGGCCGAGGGCGCGTGCGCAAAAATTGAGTTCTGCACACTACGTTTCAGCGCCGCCAGTGGTGGAAGCCGGCGTAAACGATAGATCGCTATTCAGCAGAGACCGTTGTTTTTGATGTCAAACAATAAAGGGTTCCACATCTTACTCAAAGGAAAACCCTTTTCTCTGTTTATAATATTGTCAGAAAGACGAATAGCAATCGATTCTTTTAAAATGCAGTCCCAATAGCGAAACGCAGAAGCAACCATTTGTTTCATCATATTTCATTTTATGTCCCTCAGTAAGACAGTTCTCAGCTACTGCAGATTTCTCTGGTTGACGCAATCTTGTGTGTCGATGGTGTTCAGTACATCGGTCTTGAATTGTACGGATTGTCTGGCCGATGTAAACTTTTCCACAGTGACAAGGAATTTTGTATACGCCGCGTTTCCTGAATCCTAAGTCATATTTTACTGAGACCAGGAGCGCTCTAACCTTGGACGAAAAATGCATTGGATGTCATATCTTTTTAAAATCCTTCCAATTTTAGATGAAATGCTTCCAGCAAACGGTAGTATAGCCAGCGACTTGCAAGTTTCTTCTTGTGGTTCCCGCGACGGTCCAAACTGGAAAGCACGGCAGATCTGTTGGTCCGTGTAACCATTCTTCTTGAAAACCGTTCTCAGATGGTCCATCTCTTTAGTTAGACTTTCAGCGTCTGAAATGGCAAAAGCTCTTTTTGTCAGCGTACGCAGGACACCAGTGCGCTGGTAAGGTGGATGACAACTTGTTGCATGCAAGATGCGGTCCGTGTGAGTGGGCTTTCTGTAAGCACTATGTCCCAATGTTACGTCACCTTTTTTGTACACCATGACATCTAAAAATGGAAGCTTTCCATCTATCTCGACCTCCATAGTGAACTTAATGCTAGGGCTCAATAATGTTCATGTCTGGAGAATCTAGTGGGCAGCGTACAAGCTTCCTAGGGTTTTTATTTGTGGACGGAGAAGTTAGTACTGCTTCCTCACACAAGTCCCCTAAAACCTCCACATCCTTGCGGATGCTGTTGCGTAGCAGTGTGCGTTTGTACCGGCCTACAGTACGCACGAAGTGCCGTAGTTGCTGTCCAAGTCTTTATAGAAAGCATGGAGTTCTGACTAACCTGTTGTCTTCTATAGTTGTGTCATTAGCGCAGAAGACAGCACACAGGTCGTTGGTTCTTCTACAGCATACAAGTTATGTTATTATGTTTGTTATGCTTATGGGACTTAACTACGGGGTCATCAGTCCCTAAACTTACAAACTACTTATGAACTACTTACGAACTAGGACGGCACAAATATCCATGCCCGAGGGGGGATTCGAACCCCCGACCGTAGTGGCCGTGCTGACCGTGACTGGAGCGCCTCAGTCACCTCGGCCACCGCGGCCGGCAGCATACAAGTGAGGCTAAAATAAGTTATATAGGATGGAAGCATAAGTAGCGACTCGCGAGATTCTTAATTGTCAGGGATGCCATTTATTAAATAAATAATAAAATATGAACAACTATCGTTAATACTTTTGTATCCCATCCTCGTCGCCACTTCTGTGTCTCTTTTCCTCCGGTTGTCCTGGGTGTCGGTGGCCGAGTAGAGAGACCGACGCAGGGAAATAGGATACACGCGTGTGCAGGTACGGAGGTGACAAGCCAGTGGGACAGCAGAAACTAGAAACACTAAGCTAGATTATTATAAGAGATGTATTTCATAGAAATAATACATTTCTTAACTTGGAGAGCAGCAGACTAGTAGAATGTTGATACATAGTTTGAGGCCTGGCTACTGATGATTCCTAGTGCCTATCCGATAGCCAAGTGTTAACTGGTGCCTATCTGATTCCCAAGTGGCCGGTACAGCAGTCGTGGCCACGACCGGAGTTGTAGCGCTCGTGGCTGACGTCGTAAGAACGCCGCGCCGTGCGTGCATGGCGGCGCGCGGCGAAAGTACGTGGCGCGCACTTCATACTTGTGCGACACAACACGCCCAATGCTGCCCATAGTTCATGTTGAGACCTCGACTGTTATCACAATTATACAAAACTTCACTCATTCTCGGCGCGGTCGGGCGCGTATAGTGGTCAGCTCGAGACTGCAACTGCGGCGCGTTGCTAGAGGGCACCTGACGCTCTATTTCGCGCTAAAACATGGCCGTCGCGCTCCTTCTGCAAAATAGCTCTTCTCTTGTTACAATAAGAGAAGGCACTTTTTAAACTGTCAAAACCTAGCCTGTCCTTGAGAGATATTTATCACAAATTCTCAGCTCTGAATAATTAATATTTAGTATATAATAAACAAAACTAATTTCAAAAGAAATCACGTGACGTGAAATGCAGCAGCCAACGCGAGGAGAGTACCAGTAACATAGGCCGGCTTTCCCATGGGAACCAGCACCTACTGTGCCATATGCTACTGCTCCCCACCCCACATTTCAACATATGCTGCACTTCTGTATTTCTTTCGTGTTTAAGACACGTACGATGTTAGCAAAGAAATGGCCAGCGGCCAGAAATATGAAGTGGCCATAGGCCAGGAATATCACAAGCGAAGGTGTTTAAATTCAGAACAGTGTTCCTGGAGCCACTCTGTAGAAATACTGGACATGTGGGATGACGCACTGTTCTGCTGGAATTGTCAAAGTCCGTCGGAATGCACAATCACATGTAGGTGATCAGCCAGGATGTATACGCACGTGTCACCTAGACGTACCAGGTGTCCCATAGCACTCCAGCTGCATACGGCCCACATAATTACAGATCCTCCTGCTGACATGCAGGGCCCATGGATTCATGATGTAGCTTCCATACCCCTACACGTCCATCCGCTCCATACAATTGGAAACGATACTCTTCAGACCAGGAAACATGTTTTCAGTCATCAACAGCCCAATGTCGGTGTTGACGTGCCCATGCAGGGCAGTCCTGTGAAATTCGCACCCCTTTTTTTTGGATAATCTAAATTTTTTCAGAGTTCTAGACAGATATGCAATAGTTTTGGAGTTCTCTGTACAAAATTTCGTCTAAAAATACGAAAAATTACCACAAATTTTAGTTTTTTCAAAATAATTATTTGCCTATTAGCGCAAACTTAGTTCTGATCACAGTTCTAAATAGCTGTCAAAGAGTTCTACAGGAAATCCCAATAGCACTTTTCTGTGCAGATAATACTTTATGATATAATTACAATAATGGAGTATCCATTTACATGCTAATGTGGAATTTGCACCAGTTTATTTTAAAAAAATTAGACCTTTTTCCAGAGTTCTAAGGAGATGTGCGATAGTTCTTGTTTACGATAAGCAGGAATTACTCAGGCGTAAAAACAACAAATTAAATGTGCAGCGGATAGAATATCTGTCAAGACCTAAGAAAAAATGTGTATTTCTCCAATCAGGGGCACAAATACACAGCTTATCAGATATTCAGAATCGATCATAACTTTTTTTTCGGACAATTACATAGAAGTATTCACTTGAACTCTAGAACTATAGTATATGTACACATAACCTCAAAAAAACAATGTGTATTTCTAAAAAAAAATGGTGCCAATTTCACAGTAACGTGAAAATGAATTCCACATTACTGCATTTATCTCATAAATTATGATCTGCACAGAAAAATGTCAATAGCATTTCCTGTAGAACACTTTGACAGCTATTTAGAACTGTGATCAGAACTATGTTTGCGCTAGTAGGCAAATAATTATTTTGAAAAAACTAAAATTTGATAAAATTTTTCGTATTTTTTCGGCGAAATTTTGCAAAACTATTTAAATTTTGTACAGAGAACTCAGAACTATTGCATATCTGTCTAGAACTCTGAAAAAAATTTACATTTTCCAGAAAAGGGGTGCCAACTTCACAGGACTAGGCAGGGCACAAAGCTTTGTGTAATGCAGACAGCGAAGTTACACGATTGAAGCTTCAGCTCTGAAAGCCCATATCGTTGATGTTTCGTTGATTGGTTCGCACACTGACACTTGTTGATGGCTCAGTATTGATATCCGCAGCAATTTGCGGAAGGTTGCACTTCTATCACGCTGAACGATTACCTTCAGTGTAGTTGGTCCCTTTCTTGTAGGATCTTTATCCAGCGGCAGCGATGTCGGAGATTAGATGTTTTACCGGTTTCGTGAAATTCACGGTGCACTCGTGAAATGACCGTAAGGGAAAGTCCCGACCTCATCGCTACCTCGCGCACGCCATGACCCCTCTCGTGAACCAACTACACCACGTTCAAACTCACTGCCACTGAAGCAGCAGTAAGCGATCTAAAGTCTGCGTCAGACATGTCTTACCTAGGCGTTGCCATCAGCAGCGCCGTCCTCTGAGTGTTTACACATCTCTCTGTTTACATAAGCATGCCTACACCAATCTCTGTGGCTCTTTAGTGTAAAACAGTGTTTTCTTGCGGAGGAAATCCGCTTCTGTCGTATATATTCTTTTATCAAGCCATTATAAAATTTTGCTTAATAACGAAATCTATATACCATTGAAGCGGATTTTCTCCCCCAAAATCATGCCACTCAAATGCTGATGTCCTGATAACCTAATCTTGTGCTTTAAAATCGTGAGTCGGAGGAAACTTTGAAGGGTTGTAGCTCCCAAACTGACAGTGATAGGAATGTAGTTTAAATTGATTTGGACGCAGCTGGTTTCAACGAATCCAATGCACGATAGAAAAAACTATTGTTCCATTTAAAAAAATTATCTATTTGTGCTGTAACTCTTTGGAAAATGATACAATAAACTATGTTCATAGCTCCGCAGAAAGTGTAACATTTCTTGTGTTGACCTACCGCATTAAAATTTCCCGTCACCTATTATTTTATAAGTTACAGAGGCAAACACACTTAGTGAAACACCCTGTATATATAATCTCGTAAATTCACAAGGCATAATGGCATAATACTCGACTAATCTAACTCCTTTGAAACCACGATCTCAATAAATTTCTTTGTAATAATTTTCTAATTATCATACAGTCAAGTGCGACACTGCCCTTGTAAAGGAGACAGAATAATATTCCAGGTATAGCTCCGTAAGCTCAGATTTTCCCTGTTTTACTCGAGAAGCGTTACCGGGTGCCAGTTGGATTGTTTGACGGAATCACAGCTGATGTTATCGTATTTCTCTTAGTAAGACGCTCTGGTAAAAACAAAAATCCCCTACTTGCACGTAAGGAATATTATCATTACCGCTGTTTGTGTACACATCGTTGAACGTGTCCCACGACCATGACGTTATTTGCAATTACCCCTTCTAAAAACCTGTCTACTCATGAAAACAGATCTAACGCTGTTGTTGTGCCTGTCCTTTACAATCGGATACACTGTTTACCTCATTAGTAATCTCGGAATAAGGCTTGCCCATCTCTCTCAACACCGCTGTCGCTTTTAAATGATACTTTTTACATTCAGCATCTACGAGACATGTTGATCACGTATGAGATCATCAGATCGCTTAGTATTTTCTCGTGTCTCCTATGCCCTTGAGTCGTGGAATTACTGGTGTCATCTGCCTCCTATTTTCTTATTTCGTTATTTTCTTTTATCTTCGTGAGTTACTGCTGAGCATCTTGGAATGTCACGTATTTGATCCTGAAATGTGAAACAGCGTTCGTGCAACTGCGTTGTGATGTAACATGTATTTTAATAAATTCTAAAAATAAGTAGTGATATATTATTCCAGTTGTTTAATTCTATTCTGTGTTTGTCAAAGATGGTATGCAGTGGAAAATTCCGTCCCTCGACTTCAGTATGCCACATATTGAAGCATCTTCCTAGTTTGAAAGCATTCTAAGTGTTCTTTAGGTTATGGTACTGTTACGAAATATCTTATTATTGCAGGCGAAGTTGTGAGTATGAAGAGTGACTACTGAGACGGTTACATGAAATGTCTGCCGATTCAGAGATATTACCATCACACAATTTACAGAATTGTTGCTTAGTAGGTAAACCTTTCAAACACAGTATTAATCATCTTCTCCTACCAGTGGATAATATCAAAATTGAATACAAACGAATTCAGTATGTTGGACTCAGTAATTCAAATCTCGCTTTTAAACTGAACTGTAGTGGAACATTTTCTTTTACTGACATCTAGTACATAGTATTTTATTGAAGGACAAGGTGTAAAATTTCTTATCACAATTGTGAAACACAAGCAAAAGAACATACTGCCAAGAGGGCGGTTTGAAAAATATTGTAAGTAATTGATGAGTAACGCCAAGTTAGTTTAAAAAAATATTTATAATTTGTTTATTTTATTTTCAGTTTCGAAACTCTTTGCATGCCATCATCAGATCTCGTGTACTTGCATTTCACTCGTTGTCAATAATCTGTACGTAGTATATGATTTTTCATGATGTACAGATACTGTCGATGGAGGTTCGTCTGTAAGAGAAGTTAGTCTGACCACTCGGGTGTCACTAAAGACGACTGGGACGGTGCCGTGTTTCGCCATATCTCTCTCCAACTTTCATTTCTTTAATAATCCGTAAGAACCTGAACACTACCGCAAATTCACTTATTACAACTTACCAGCTACATTGACTGTAGTGGTAAAAGACACTACCATGGTTCTTCAGAACTACGCCTCACAAATACAGGGTGGTTCAGGAAGAATAGTTAATATTTTAGGGGATGTTAGTATAGACGAATTTCAATAAAATGCCATACAACATGTGTCTAATTTTTATTGAACACATTAGGCTGTTAGAATGTGATCCAAAGAAGCTTAAAGCAAAGGCAAATGAGGACTTTTCACTGATCATTCAGTACTTTGGAAGAAACCGCGTATCTCGAAGTTCCCGTGTATCACGAAGTTGCGATCGATGTATACTGAACGGTAAAGACTCCAATTACTTTTACTGAGTGTCTCTGAACCGGAGATACGGGCAATACGCGCCCTTTGGTACTACAGTGTATTCAGCGGAGGTCCCATCGGCCCCTAAAAACCTTTTTTTCTTCAAAAGTACCTAAAAGGTACCTATTTTTCCAGTGTGGTCCATAAAGTACCTTTCTTCTTTTTTTTATTTTTCAAATTGCAACACAGATTTTGTCGTATTTTAATAACTCCGATAAAGCTTAACTGAGGCACCTTTCATATTACAGCTGGCTTTAACCTTTGTCTCAGGCTTTTTGTCCCTTCTCAGCTACAGAAGTGTACTGTCAAGGAGAGTGCAGGGAGTGATGGTAGGACATCGTCGACCGCCGGGCGAGGAAACGTACGCGGAGACAGAGCTACGCAGTGCCAGAAACTTCTGCGTGACTTCCTCTTCATCTTTTATGGTATAAATGACACACAGAAGTAGTTCGTATATGTTGGCAGTAGCTCCAACGAGGACGACCTGCAACTCCTACCGACCACATAATACCGATCAGAGATAGGAAATGAGCTACTGACTTCAGCTGCAATTGGAAACGTTCAGCTACTGAGATCGGCGGTGGTACTGCGTTATTCTCGGCCACTGTATGTATTTGTCAGCCACGCCTCACTGCATTTCATAGCTGCGCCAAAACCATTACGTAAGCAAAAGAATTACAGCACTTTGGTAAGCTGTTTGAACGGTAGGTTGTTGGCTGTGGCTGTGAGAGACACAAAAATACACTAGAGGGAATTAATTGGTATAGTAACTACTTTGAAAATGGCATTGTCTTATGATATTTTATTAATAATTAGGTGTAAAGATGAGATTTGCATCTGCGAGTACTTTTAAGTTTAGTAGGCAAATAACTGAAATTAAGGTTAGCAATTTTAACTTGTTGATCACAGACAACGTGGAGTACGGTACTGGAGATTTCAAAACAATTCCCCCCCCCCCCCCCAAGAGTTCTTACACTGCATGCATACCCTTAAAACTGTTGATCTTTCAACGTTTATAAATTATTCTTTTTGTCAGCCCATAGTCAACCCGAAATTGGAATCGATAAGATACGTCACAATATATCGCAAGACTCTCATTAAAATGACAACACTTGCACGCAAGAATGTTATACTTGAGTACGGTAGTGCTGTAATGGCAAACCGCAGTTGTTGTTAACTTGGTGTTCGCAGAGATTAGTAAGCACAATTAAAAAATTGAATGTTCACCTATTTGCTGTGATAACAATTTGAAAGTTAAAAACAGCCTTGATTGCACTTTATTTTTATACTGCTAACTCGTCGAATCCTTTTTGGTCATCTTCAGAAGAATAGATCAGTGTCTGCTGATGTGCATAAATCAAGCTACGAAGTCAAAATATTAAAGCCCTAAGAGTAAGTTTGTGTATATATATCATTCTGAAGATGCCTCAAAATGGAAAAACACATTAGCAGTAAAGAAATAAACTACAACGAAGACTTCTTTATTAAATAAAGAAAACTGGATAATTTCATTAAAAAGAAATTTATTGATGTCTCGTATTTCGTCTCCCTGTTGGTCCATTAAAAGTTCTTTAGGACCCTGTTTTTAACAAATTGGTCCCTTAAGTCCCTATTTATTTTTAGATTTCTGCTAAAAACACTGGTACTAAAAAAAAAAAAAAAAAAAACACACTTCTTGTGGCCGAGCTGACTGCGGCGTGCCAGTAACGATCTGCACGGCCACTACGGTCGGGGGTTCGAATCCCCCCTCGGACATGGATATTTGTGCCGTCCTTAGCTCGTTCATAAGTAGTTTGTAAGTTTAGGGACTGGTGACCCCGTAGTTAAGTCCCATAAGCTCTACAAACATTTGAACATTTTTAACTTCTTGTTTAACCTTTATCAAACCTTCTTAACGGTATGCTACAGATCAAATTTTAAGTGAAAGTTAGGATGTCTCAACAACAGCTTGACTATTCTTTAACACACTTTCAATAACTTCAATACTAACAACAGGCCAGCGTAGCCTTAAGGTTAGGTGTAGGTTACACAAGAAGTTTTCAGTAAGTGAGGGCAGGTAGTGCTCAAATCTTCGGTTGAGAACCGCTCAGAAAAAAATAATTGCAGACATAAAACGAATATTTCATAACAAACCATTTGTGTTGTCACGCGATTGGCTATTGCCCTAAATTTAACCTTTTGCGTCGTCCTGTCACCTCAATACTCGACAGTGCGTCGTTATATATTTTGGAACTTCGAGATACACCGGAACTTCGAGTAACACGGATTCTTCCGAATTACCGATTATTCTGTCGGTTCTTTAAAGTCTGAAGATGGGCTTGTAAGCAGCACACGCTTAACTAAATAAAAATAAACTTTAGAGCATACACAAAATTGTGCTCTTAATTTAGGATGATGATGATACCAAGAATCGATAAAAGAATCAGTGAAAATTCGTTTACCTTTGCTTTCCGTTCGTATCTCTGTATTCAGTAGAAATTGGACACATGTTGTATGGCATTTTATTGAAATTCGTGAATACTAACACGTCCGTAAGTATTTACTATTCCAGGAACTGTAAGAAAATTGTTCCTGCTAACTGTAACAGTTGTTTTGACAGTATTAAACTAGCAGCATCTGTGGTTTCGCACAAGTATGAAGTGCGCGCCACGTACTTACGCCGCGCGCCGCCATGCACGCACGGCGCAGCGTTCTTACGAAGTCAGCCACGAGCGCCCTCTGCTGCAATTCCGCCCGTGGCCACCACTGCTGCATCGTTCATTTGGAACTGAGATAAGGAACCAGTTAAGACTTGGAAATCAGATAGGCACCAGTCAAGACGGCTACCGGATAGACACTTGGAATTATCAGTAGGCAGGCCTCTATATAAACTACGTATTAGCATTCTGCAGTCAAGAACTATGTAAAAGTATTACCAAGACTCCATGAAATATATATCTCGTTCTAATTTACTCTAGTGTTTCTAGTTTCTGCTGTCCCACAGGCTGGTCACCTCCGTACCTGCACACGCGTGTATCCTTTATTCCTGTGTCGACAATTGGCGGACGAGACACAAAAGTGGCGACGAGGCTGGGATACAAAAGCATCCTTCACCAGTACTGTATCAAGTCACTTTAATAAAATGGTGGCTAGCGTAGTCCGCTTAACAACGTTACCTAAATATTGGTTAGCCTTGTTCCGACTCTAAATATGTGCCATGCAACGTAGTTTTTTCTCCAAATCAATAGTTTTTTTTTTTTTTTTCCTTCTGTTGAACGCTATTCGCGCAATGTTGACCGTGAACAATGGAAGTGATGCAGGTCGACCATGCGAAGCACTCACTAGCGTAATGTGAAGGGTGTTTTCTGGAACTGAGGTGCGAATATGAGCAGGTCATCTTTGTGCTTTTGTATTCTTTCTCCGAAGAGCGGCGTAACTCTGACTGTAAAAAGAGATAATGCGTAACGTTCCACTTGCTCCGACTACAGGAGCGACTCGGTCTGATATGCTACGAAGGACAATACACACACACACACACACACACACACACACACACACACACACACAGCAACTCTCAAAACACACTCACTCGCTTTGTCCTGCTGACCTATACGTGACACGATCGAGCAGCACAGCAAAGAACTGTGTCACGGCTTTGCACCTCACACAAGCTGCCACGATTTGTCCAGGGGCTGAGCTTTGTGATTCGGTAGGATAAGACTTAACAAGAACCAACCACTGTAATATTTCTTGTGTTCTTTGTTTGCCACAAGAGAAACAAAAACTAGTCATGTTACTAAACCACCGCACACTTAACTGCCGGATGCAACGACTAATATACAGGGTGTTACAAAAAGGTGCGGCCAAACTTTCAGGAAACATTCCTCACACAGAAAGAAAGAAAATATGTTATGTGGACATGTGTCCGGAAACGCTTCATTTTCATGTTTGAGCTCATTTTATTACTTCTCTTCAAATCACATTAATCATGGGGTGGAAACACACAGCAACAGAACGTACCAGTGTGACTTCAAACACTTTGTTACAGGTAATGTTCAAAATGTTTTCCGTTAGCGAGGATACATGCATTCCACCCTCCGTCGCATGGAATCCCTGATGCGCTGATGCAGCCCTGGAGAATGGCGTATTGTATCACAGCCGACCACAATTAGAGCACGAAGAGTCTCTACATTTGGTACCGGGTTTGCGTAGACAAGAGCTTTCAAATGCCCCCATAAATGAAAGGCAAGAGGGTTGAGGTCAGGAGAGCGTGGAGGCCATGGAATTGATCCGCCTCTACCAATCCATCGGTCACCGAATCTGTTGTTGAGAAGCGTACGAACACGTCGACTGAAATGTGCAGGAGCTCCATCGTGCATGAACCACATTTTGTGTCGTACTTGTAAAGGCACATGTTCTAGCAGCACAGGTAGAGTATCCCGTATGAAATCATGATAACGTGCTCCAGCGAGCGTAGTTGGAAGAACATGATGCCCAATCATGACATCACCAACAATTCCTGTCCGAACGTTCACAGAAAATCTGTGTTGATGACGTGAATCGAGGAAGAACAGTACATACTAACGAAACAATTGGGTAGTTTGACAATTGTCTGCACGAATTATTTCAATTTACATTTAAAGAGAAATACTAAAATGAGCTCTAACACGGAAATTAAGCGTTTCCGGACACATGTCCACATAACATATTCTCTTTCTTTGTGTGTGAGGAATGTTTCATGAAAGTTTGGCCGCACCTTTTTGTAACACCCTGTATAATAAACGAATCGTTAGCGAATCATAAAATTATTCCAGAGTCAGATGGTAGTGTGATAGATAATCGCGATTCCTAAGTGATAAAGTCTCAGAAAATACAGGAAACAAGAGTTACAAACAAAATACCTTTGCTGGCCTTCAAAGTAATCGGTTATACAGCTGTTGGAAACAGCAAACCTTTATTGTGAAATCACTGAAAGCACGGAGGTCACGCGTTATTGGTTCCCCACAACCACTCAGATATGTACTTTTTACTCACTGCTTCAACATCATACACTTGCACTATCATCCCACGGGTCTCAATTGCTCTTTTGCCGAAATTGAAACAAAATTTGCTGGTAACGCGTTACCCCAGTTTCCGCTCCACGTTGCAACGACACGAGTTCTCACACTGATCCTGTTAGTTGGGTCTCCAGTTAGCTGGGACAGAACGTGTACCACTCACTATACCGTTTTCAAAAAATGTTCAAATGTTTGTAAATCTTATGGGACTTAACTACGGGGGTCATCAGTCCCTAAACTTACAAACTACTTACGAACTAGGCCGGCACAAATATCCATGCCCGAGGGGGGACCGTGACTGACGCGCCTCAGTCCCCTCGGCCACCGCGGCCGGCTATACCGTTTTCGGTGGACATTTGGTTCGAAG
This sequence comes from Locusta migratoria, assembly GCA_026315105.1. NCBI lineage: Eukaryota > Metazoa > Arthropoda > Insecta > Orthoptera > Acrididae > Locusta > Locusta migratoria. Next base: position 248,997,483 of record CM048747.1, on the reverse strand, counting down.
TCATTGTACTCCAGTCTTTGATTTGCTGTGCCGTGATAGAAAAAAGTCGCTTATTAGAGAATGTAAATTCCGGTGCTAAGCGATGTCCTTTTTAAAGTTAATCAGTTGTACCTAATCACGCGTTGCGTATTAAATGGAAAAGAAAGGAAAGAGAAAGCGTCCATATGTGTTTGTGTATTTTCATAATGCTTTGTAAATGGTAATTGGAGATAGGATATATATATATATATATATATATATATATATATATATATATATATATATATATCCTAACTTCTTCTCCTTTCCTCTTTTGCCATCTCCTTGTTTCCATCTCTCTGTGCATCTCCCCACCCCACTCCATCTCCCTCTTCATCCTCCCCCTCTCTTTGTCCATCTGATCCTCCCTCCCCCCTCTTTTTGTGCATCTACGCCTCACTAATCATCATTCTCTCCATGTTCATCTCCTCCCCCACCTTTCTATGTCAATTCCCCCAATGCCCCCCCCCCTCACTCTCAACGTCAACTTCCTCCGCCTCCTCTAACATGCTTTACTTTCTTTCGTTACCGTGTAACTGGCATTTTTTGTGGAGTACACAGCACAGATCACTTGTACTGTTGTTGTTGTGGTCTTCAGTCCGGAGACTGGTTTGATGCAGCTCTCCACAATACCCTATACTGAGCAAGCCTATTCATCTCACATAAGAACGGCAACCTACATCTGTCTGAATCTGCTTACTGTATCCATCTCTTGGTCTTCCTCTGCGGTTTTTACCCCACACACTTCCCTGAAATGCTAAATTCACAATTCCTTGATGTCTAAGAATGTGCCCTACCAATCTATCCCTTCTTTTAGTCAAGGTATGCCAAAAATTTCTTTTCTCCCCAATTCTGTTCAGTACCTCCTCATTAGTTACGCGATCCACCCACCTAATCTTCAGCATTCCTCTGTAGCACCACATTTCAAAAGCCTCAATCCTCTTCCTGTCCGCACTGTTCATCGTCCATGTTTCACTCCCATACACGGCAACACTCCATAGAAATGCCTTCAGAAAGGACTTCCTTAGGCTTAAATCAATATTCGATGTTAACATATTTCTCTTTTTCAAGAACGCTTTTCTACCCATTGCCATTCTGTTTTTTATATCCTCTGTACTGCGACTATCATTTGTTATTTTACTGCCCAAGTAACAATACTCATCTACGTTGTACTATAGTCAACATAATCATATTGTGCGAGTCAGCAACTGCACTAATATTAAATTATCTGATCATCAGCCAAGAGTTGCGAATGGCTTATATTTTTTTGTTTTTACATTAACATGTTTCAGTCCTTCTGGATCATCTTCAGCATCTTGTAGTTGCAACCCCAACCCGTCACGATAAAAATGTGTTATAATATAGACGAGAAGGGTTGCAGTTGCAACTACAAGATTCTGAAGGATCCAGGAGGACTGAAACATGTTAATGTTAAAAAGAAAAAAGGAAAAAAAAAGTTACCAACTGTTAACTGGTGATGATCAGATAATAAATTGTTTCACAGACCACTTCAGTATGCAGGTCGGTCATTTGTGTTGATACAGTGTAGTTTTTTACGTACAGTTCTCTACAACAGATGCTCAAAAATGGCTACCACGAGCTTTAATGCAAATGTTCAAATGTTCAAATGTTTGTAAAGCTCATGGTACTTAACTGCGGGGTCATCAGTCCCTAAACTTACAAACTACTTATGAACTACCTTATACTAAAGACAACACAAACATCCTTACCCGAGGGAGGTTTCGAACCCCGACGCCGGAGGCCGCGCGATACGCAACGTCGCGCTCCAGATCGCTCGGCTACTCCCGCGCGGCTCTAGCTGTAATGCACCGCATGAATGACTGTTTCACTCGTTGCCATATTCCAGGCGTCTGCTATATGCACTGATACAGCATACACAATTTGCCTTCAAATGACACGAATTTGCAGTAAAGCTCTCGAGAATATCCTTAAATAGTAAGGAGGATGCGCATCATCACCAGACTTGAATCCTTTATACTTCTACTTAGTGATCATTTCAACGGCATTGTGTGTGTACTCCTATTCACAACGTGGAACTGCTGCGTCATCGTATAGAACAAGGGTGTCAGCAGAAGCGACGGACGCCTGGAATATGAGAACGAGTGAGACAGTCAATGTTGCGGGCGCATAGACGCCTGAATTGCAGCTCGTGCTAGCCATATTGAGCACCTTCTGCGGAGAACTGCACGTAGTAAATTGCACTGTACCAACACAAATGACCATACTGCATAGTGAAGGGGTCTCTGTTATGTACACCACAACAAATGATTAATACGATGCAGTTACGCAAATAAACCGCATGTTTACAGGACGTGTTCTTGTTCTGCTTGTTGTCCAGAGCTTTCCCACATGTAGGGAAAATGTCAAGTATAAAAGACTGTAAGTAAATATTGGGTATAATCCGCCTTGTATTCAAATTCAACGTTTTTTCAAAATTTCGAAACAATCGGTCAATAACTTCGGGAGTTTTATACAAACAAAACGTGGCATAACTGAAGACCGGAATACCAACCGTCACCTTTCATTCATGGCGTCATCAGCACGTCGGAAAACCAGTATACGGAATAATATCTTAATATTTATTGTAGACTAGCTAAAAACCCGGCGTTGCCCGGGTATTTATTTATTTATTCCTGTCTTGAGTTAGTACTTCTCCTATCCCTTGTCTCTGTCATCTCGTTTTTTCTAAAAAAAAAAATGTTATATTTATCGGAGAATATATAAGAAATAACGCTGCCTTGCGTAATGTACAAAATTATACGTCCAGTATCCAAACAAAGAAAGATAGCAATCAGAATACAATGGCATATAAAATTCGCACGAGCTCATATTTATTGAGTTACATGTTGTATAATAGAATAATTTTTGAGGTACGTATTTGTATAAGTGCTGTATGTCTGTAAAATCGCCGGCCGCGGTCTGCACGGCCACTACGGTCGGGGGTTCGAATCCTCCCTTGGGCATGGATATTTGTGCCGTCCTTAGTGTTAGCTAGTTCGTAAGTAGTTTCTAAGTTTAGGGACTGATGACCCCGTAGTTAAGTCCCATAAGCTATACAAACATTTCATTTTCTGTAAAATCTCTTGCGAATATAGTTAGTAGTAAAGAAGTAATAGATTATAATTGGTCCGTGATAGGACAGTTCTCTATGAACGTAACTGTTTATGTGCTTATCTCTCATCAACTACGTGCCCTACTGTGATACAATTTCGAAGGTACATTCAGCTACATGTGTGTATACTGTCTGTAGAATTTCCTGCGGCTACAATTTGTGGTGTATAAATTATAAATTGTAACGTCATAGCGAATACTGTAGTCGTAGTCCATGAACTGCGGAAAAGTAGTAAGCGAGAAACTTTTTTCCTTTCATAATTTTGCTATGCTTGTCTGCGAGAAAAAGTTCAATAAAGATTGGAAATTATGTTTGAAATTGGTTGCAAGTGGCTAAGTATTGTCATTCTCATACAGTATGTGAATAAAGTCTCGTCACATTATGTGGCAGTTTCTTGCAACTACATTATTTACAAGGTCATGTCTGACGAGACAATTTTACGGCATCCTACAGCGAAACTGTTGTGAGCGGTAGACTTCTTTTCGTTTCATCATTTTGTAGGGAGGGGGGGGGGGTGTCAGTTACACAACGCTTCATAAACGTCTGAAATTGCTTTCAAACTTTATTGCAGATCCCTAACTACTCCCATTTTCCAATAATTGACGCATGAATCTGGGTATTCTCACGAGGTGGCCTCTCGTTATTTATGACGTCAAATCTCCTGAGCTATGTGTCGTGCTATTTTCTGTATGCCCTCTATGTGTACATAAACCGTTCATTCGATTACAATGAAACTTTGGTGCACTGTTCACTCTACGCCCACGAAGGTCCCTAAAAGAAAATAGCACGACACACAGCTCAGGAGATTTAGAGAGAGAGATGATAAATAATCTGTGGTCAGATAACAATAACAGAATGCACCATTAATTACAGGTCTCAGCCCAAAAATGTGTGTCTTCGGCGCTCACTTGCGAAAGAAAACCTCTCTATTAACTTATACCTCACTGTCAGTGAAGCTACAAATCACTTTTTAAACACAAAATCTTGATCTGTAATCTACGTTCTGCTTGTAGTCAAACTATAACTCAACCACCACATGATTATTCACGCCACCTACAAACACACACCCACACGACAACACACCGATGCCACAGGTCAAAGCCGACGGGCAGTATCCCCGCCTACAGATGAGTCTAAAACTTTACGGTTTTGTTAATATACTGGGTGATCAAAATGTCAGTATAAATTTGAAAACTTAATAAATCCCGGAATAATGTAAATAGAGAGGTAAAAATTGACACACATTCTTGGAATGACATGGGGTTTTATTAGAACCACATCTACCGTTATCGGGCCTTCTTTCTTCGAGGAAACGCGTGATTCTGGTTTTGTAACTGCTACCGTGACGGGTGAGAGGTACGTTAATGTGTTACAGAATCGCATCATCCCCAGCCTGGCTGATAAACTCCTGCTGGAACGTACGATTGCCGGCCGCGGTTGCCGAGGGGATTGCGGCGCGCCAGTCACGGTCTGCACGGCCACTACGGTCGTGGGTTCGAATCCCCCCCCCCTCGGGCATGGATATTTGTGCCGTCCTTAGTGTTAGCTAATTTATAAGTAGTTTGTAAGTTTAGGGACTGATGACCCCGCAGTTAAGTCCCATAAGCTATACAGATATTTGAACATTTGAACTGAACGTACGATTTTTATGCAGGATGGCGTTCCACCGAATATTGCTAGACGCGTGAAAGATCTCTTGCACGCGTCGTTTGGTGGTGATCGTGTGCTCAGCCGCCACTTTCGTCATGCTTGGCCTACCAGGTCCCCAGTGCTCAGTCAGAGCGATTATTGGCTTTGGGGTTACCTGAAGTTGCAAGTGTATCGTGATCGACCGAGATCTCTAGGGATGCTGAAAGACAACATCCGACGCCAATGCCTCACCATAACTCCGGACATGCTTTACAGTTCCGTTAACAATATTATTCCTCGACCGCAACTATTGTTGAGGAATGATGGTGAACATGGTGAGCATTTCCTGTAAAGAACATCGTCTTTGCTTTGTCTTAATTTGCTACGCTATATTAAGAACACAGTTCTTTGTAATCGACGGTAACTCATCGAGTAAAACAGAAGTGATATCTGGAGTTCCCCAGGGAAGCGTTATAGGTCCCCTATTCTTCCTTGTGTTTGTAAACGATTTAGGAGACAATCTGAATAGCTCCCTTCGACTGTTCGCGGATGATGCTGTCGTTTATCGGTTAGTGAAGTCAACAGAGGATCAAAAGCAACTGCAAAGCGATTTAGACAAAATTTCTACATGGTGCGAAAATTGGCAATTGACACTAAATAAAGAAAAGTGTGAAGTAATGCACATGACCACTAAAAGAAATCCGCTGAACTTCAGTTACGCGATAAATCGGTCAAACCTTAAGGTCGTAAATTCTTGTTTTATCACGTTACAGGGGGGAAAGCGTCACGTAAATGTTGCACGAATTGGGGTGGAAATCATTAAAAGAAAGACGTTATTCATTGCGGCGTGATCTGATTGCGAAGTTTCAATCACCGACTATTACTTCTGAATGTGGAAATATTTTGCTAGCACCCACCTACTTAGGGAGACATAACCATCCCAATAAAATACGAGAAATCAGATCGAAAACGGAACGATTTAGGTGTTCTTTCTTCTCGCGCGGTATTAGAGAATGGAACGGTAGAGAAAAGTAATGAAAGTGGTTAATGAACCCTCTGCCAGGCACTTAAATGTGATTTGCAGAGTATCTATGTAGATGTAGATGTAGATTGCTTTTCTGACCAGATGAAGCGCCATCTGTCGAACTTTTTTGAACTTTTTTGTTGTACTAAAAACCCATGTCATTCCATGCATGTGTGTCAATTTTTACCTCCCTATCTACATTATTCCGTGATTTATTAAGTTTTCAAATTTATACTGACTTTTTTTATCACCCGGTATATTGAGTACTTCGACCCACATTCTAGCGATCATAAACTCGACAGCCTCACCTCGTTTAGTCGACTGAGCACGTCGTTCGAGGAGATTACTTCGGCGTTGTGCGCCACCGCTTTCAAGTGCGTCAGTACTGTAACCTGGAAAGCGGAGTGTCGTCGCTGAGTTACGGTGACGCGCAGTTGGAAAGCGGCATAGCGCACCGCAGCCACGCTGTCAGGCGAGCCAGAGCTCTCGGCGCTGCAGTCTGCACGGCAAGTTTCGGTTGGTGCACATGCCTTTTACCGTCACTGAAAACAAAACGAAAAAAAAATCTCACTGGCGTGTTTTACGGCCCGCTTTAGATTTGTAGTTTTATAAGTTTTTGCAAACATTTTGGAGCAAAATAATAATAAATTAATAAGAGTGTCTGAAACCCTTTTAGGGAAAAAAAATTAGGTAGTGGCGGTTTTCGAGCCAACGACCTTTTGCTCCACAGTCCAGCACCTTGCCCGGAGTTCTTTAATCTCGTACTATTGATGGCCGTTGTTAACTGATGTTAATATGGCATTTGTAGACATCAGATTATCATTTATCCTACGAAGAACGACGTGTATTTGTTAATTCCTCAGTGTGCCGTTGCTTTGAAATGACAACGTGTAAGTTACAATAAGAAACTCATCAAATACGCGAGTAATGTCACGTGACATCTCCGAATGACTGGTTTTCGTTAATTCAATGGAGGGTGTCAAATCTCCGTTATTTTTGCACATATGTCTCAAACGATACGAGATACGAAAAAATCATAAGGGAGCTAAGTTGTAGAGAATTTTCTCCTCTCCCAATTAGGTTATTCAAATTTTCGTGTCAGATGAACAGTTCGTTTGCAATTACAATTATATTACAAACGGCAGTTTCTGGTTTTACTACCGTATTTTTTGTCCGAAAAATTTGAAAAAGGGAGCTTCCGGTCTCTGGCGGCCTACAATCATGTCTGTAAAACTTGGTGCTGATCGGTTGAACGGTTCGTCTTAAAAACAGGAAACACGTTACGGACAGACAGAAATCCCATAATCGCCGTTATTTTTGCAAATATGTTTGAAACGCTACGAGATATGAAAGAAACATAAGAGAGCAAAGTTGTAGAGAAATTTCTCCTCTACAAATTCGGTTATATAATTTTCGTGTCAGATGAATAGTTAAGCCGTTATTTTCATTTAAATTTCGAGCTGTCAAAAGCCGATCGCAAAGGCCCACTTTTAGTGTTACTACCGTAACCTAGGGAAATCACGAAAAATCTAAATCAGGATGGCCGGAGGCAAATTTAAACTACCCTCTTCCAGAATGCGAGTCTACATACATACCTACTTCGCAGTCAACCCCAACATGCGTGGCGGAGGATACTCAGTACTACTTGCTGTCCTGTTCCACTCCCATATAGCACGAGGGGAAAAATGAATGCTTTTTTGCAAGCGTACGAGCCCTAATCTCTCGGATCTTATCCTTGCGGTCTTTACGCGAAATGTAGGTTGGCAACAGTAGAATCATACTGCAGCCCGCCTCAAATTCCGGCCTTCTAAATTTCTTCAACCATGTTTCTCGAAAAGAACGTCGCCTCCCCTCCAGCGATTCTCAGTTGGGTTCTCGAAGCATTTCAGTAACACTCGCGAATTGATCGAATCTACCAGTTACGAACCTTGCCGCCCGCTTTTGAATTGCTCCAATGCTCTCCTTTAAACCGATCCCAAACACTTGAGCAATACTCAAGACGGGGTCGTACAAGCTTTTTTATGCGGTCTCCTTTACAGACGAATCATACATTCCCAAAATTCTCCCAATAAACCGAAGTCGGGTGTTCGACTTACAACTGTCCTTTACATGTTCGTTCCATTTCATATCGCTCTGCAATGTCACGCATAGATATTTGAAAACTCGACTGTATCAAGAATCTCACTAATGCTGTATTCGAACATTATAGGACAGATTTCTCGCTCTCAAAACATTCTACGATAGTTAAGTGTTCCGTGCTAGATATGTCGCAAACATACAATTACTCCCTTTCCTCGTGATTCTGTAATTTCCTACAGGATGGCGTACAAATGTTTTCCTTGACTACACTAATAGGTTTCACTGAAGACGTGTTCTGCCCTCGTTTTGCCGGTCCGTAATTGCCTCGCGGTGCCATACTAAGCAAGTAAGTTTAGGGTTGAACGTCCCGTCGACAGCTTGGTCATTAGAGATGAAGGTAATGCTCGGAGTTTTGGGACCGCGGTGGAGCGGCCGAGCGCATTGAGGTGCTATGCTACGATGCGCGAAGCCGTTCCCCGTCGGGGGTTAGAATCCCCCCTCGGGCATGTATATTTTTGCTGTCTTTAGTATAAGATAGTTGATAAGTAGTTCGTAAGTTTAGGGACTGATGACCCCGCAGTTAAGTCTCATAAGCTTTACAAACATTTGTTAACATTTTGGAGTTTTGGGTAAGGAAACCGGCCGCCCCCTTTTGAAAGGTACCATCCCGGCATTTGTCAGAAGTGATTTAGAAAAATCACGTGAAACCTAAATCTGGATGGCCTGAAGTGGATTTGAACCACCATCCTCCCGAATAAGAGTCCAGTGCCTTACCATTGCGCCACATCGCTCGGTCGCGCCGAGATACGTCCAGAACTTTGTGATGGCGCATATACAGGGTGTTTGTATATGATAGCGACAGACTTCGTGGGGTGGTAGAGGATGGCTTCAGGGACAAAATGAGGTAGGGAACCCGTGTCCAGAAAAGTCACCCAACGGTGCTACCGAGTGTGAAAATTATAGGTGCTGGTGACTGTCGGTGTCTACATGTATTGCTGCTCTTCATTTCCTAGCATTTTGGTATCTGTCTGTTAAATACAATGAAGGCGTCGACATCACGAAATATCTACCGTTATTCATATATTATGTGGCCCATCGCTGAACCGCTCGGTTAGCCGTGTGTTCTACCGCACCGCTTTCCGATACGGGGAGGCGTACCGGCCCCGGTTCGAATCCGCCCGGCGGATTAACGAAAGGGGTCGGAGTGCCAGCCAGCCTGGATGTTGTTTTTAGGCGGTTTTCCACAGTCCCCTAGGTGAATACCGGGCTGGTCCCCAAGTCCCGCCTCAGTTACACGATTCGCAAACATTTCGTAACACTTTACACTTTCACACACTTATAACACTATACGCAAACATTTAGGGTACACATTTCCTCCTGGGGGGCATGGGGTGGCGGCAGGGAGGGAATCCGGCCACCCTGTAAATATTAACACATGCCAAATCCGCGTTAACTCAGTGCCGACCCTGCATGAGCGGGAGAAACGGCCAAAGAGAGACTAGATGTGGCCCATCGCTGTACACTCCATCAGCGTAGATAGTGATGGCTGCTGCACAAGACGACGTTAGTCTACGAAACACAACATAGTATCGCTGTCATTCTCTGTCAGTCACACCCACTATACTATGCTATAGCGTACAACATCGGAGATTGTGTTGGAGGTTTTGAGAGGCAATAAACCATGGCGAAAAGCCCAAGTACGTCACCATCAGCCATCACGGCAAGATAGCATTGCATTCATAGGAAACGGGGCCAGCCCATACAGCGATCGTTGGTATCACTCGCAAACCCCTAATATCAAAAACCGCCTATTGCAGACCTGCCCGCGGTCTGTCTGTGCATTGGGGTGACATAGCGGCAGGCGCCTGCACCTGTATTTTGACGCTCGGTAGCACCGTTAGGTGGCGTTTCCGGACACGTGTTCCCTACCACATTTTGTTCCTCAAGCCATCCTCTTCTAACCCCACGGAGTTTGTCGGTATCATTTAGAAACACCCTCTATGTTGGTATGTGACATTTGGCGCTAAGCTATCCTTAAAACAATTTATTCAACCGTGGGACGCAGCTAGTGAATAACAATGCTGCGAATCGACGCTTTTAGATTAGACGCTTTCAGATCAGATTAGATTAGATTAATACTTCTTCCATAGATCATATATACGACATTTCGCAGTGATGTGGAACGTGTCGCAGTTTAGTAAATGTTGTCTATACATGACAATAAAAATGTTCAGGAATTTTTATTTACATCTATTTTTTATATATTTTCTAAGTTTTATCTAAAAATTCATTTACATTGTAGAAGGAGTTGTCATTCAGAAATTTCTTTATAAATACTAGTTGGCTATCTGTCAGGCTTTTGATGCTACTTGGTAAGTGAACCAAGACTTTTGTGGCAGCATAATTCACTCCCTTCTGTGCCCAAGTTACATTTAACCTTGAATAGGAAATATCACCCTTTCTGCTACTGTTTTAACTACGCACACTGCTATTACTTTTGAATTGGGTCGGATTGTTAATAACAAATTTCATGACTGAATATATACTATATATTGTGAAGCTACAGTGAAGATCCCTAAATAAATGTCTGCAGGATGATCTTGGGTGGGCTCCAGCAATTATTCTGATTACACGCTTTTGTGCAAGGAATACGTTTTTACTCACTGTTCAATTGCCACAGAATATGATCCCATATGTAAGCAGTGATTGAAAATAGGCATAGTAAGTCAATTTACTGAGATGTATATCACCAAATTTTGCAATGATCCTGATAGCATACGTTGCAGAACTCAAACGTTTCAAGAGATCTTCAATATGTTTTTTCTGGTTCAATCCCTCGTCAATGCAAACACCTAAAATTTTTGTATATTCTACCTTAGCTACAGATTTATGTTCAAAGTCTAAATTTATTAATGGTGTCATGCCATTTACTGTATGAAACTGTATATACTGCGTTTTATCAAAGTTTAATGAGAGTCCATTTGTAGAGAACCACTTAATAACTTTATGAAATATATCATTTACAATTTCATCAGTTAATTCCTGTTTGTCAGGTGTGATAGCTACACTTGTATCATCAGCAAAAAGAACTAGTTTAGCATCTTCGTGAATGTAGAATGGCAAGTCATTAACATATATTTAGAAACGGCAAAGGACCCAAGACTGAACCTTGTGGGACCCCATTTTTGATAACTCCCCAGATAGAGGAATTAATTGTTTCATCTATATCATGTGAACTTCTTATTTCAACTTTCTGCACTCTTTCAGTCAAGTATGATTTAAACCATTTGTGCTCTGTCTCTGTCATACCACAATACTTAAGCTTGTCTATAAGAATCCCATGATTGACACAATCAAAGACCTGAGAGTCCGACGCCACACTGGCCCTACGTTTCATCTGAAAAAAGAAACCTGCAGAGTTCCTGTCTTTAACGAGTTACCGTGTTTAATTGAAAGTGAACTGCGTGAACTTGGTACGACCTTTGTTCTGCGCTGCGCGCCTCTCCTTTGAATCACAATGGGTCGCGTGCTGCGGCGGCATAACCGCGGCGCGCTGCTGCAAGTCACGGCGGACTCTCAAGCGGCGCAATTAGCGGTCACGTGTCTGCCTCTGCGTCTGCAGAATTTGCCGCTCCTGTCACCACAACAGCTCGCTGATTACGCCGTCTTCCTGGTGGCCCTTCCTGGCAGGCTCTGCACACTTCCCGGGCTGTCTGCAACCTGACATGACGGCGGCTATGACAGTGACACAGTACGAAGGTGACCGCCTCCGTAGTCTAGTGGACAGCGTGGTGGATTGCCACGCAGGAGGTTCGGGTTCGATTTCTAGTCGGGTTGGAGATTTTCAACACTCGGGGTCTGGATGTTGTGTTGTTCTCATCATTATTGACGGGCAAGTCGCCCCAGTGTCGTCATCTAAAGAGTTGCACCAGGCAGGCCGAACATGATCGCAGCTGGTGTCTTAACGGCCAAAAATGCCGCACTAAATCATCAGTCTTCTTATCATCAGGCGGCGTACCAACTATTTCCTTAGAAGGGGGGCAAGAAAACCTATTCACTGACTTCGTCTTGGGGATTCCACGACTTTGGTCTGGGGGAAGGGGGCGAGATCATGGAACTTTCATTTAGCCAAGGTGTTCCAGCTTCCATTATGTAAAAAAAAGATTCATCAAGTTGCGCTTGCGTTTCTTTTATACAGCGATAATATCGACCTCGAACGCCCTATCAGTAAAGATGTAATCAACTATTAGCAGCCGTACACTTAAAAATAGGATGTAGAAGTTGTTACAACATGCTGCAGTCAAACGCAAAATTGGCTGCCATCGAAAGTACTAGGGACGGAGAGAGGGAGGGGGGACGAAACCGTGTCTTGTCCCTCCAAAGTTTCAAGTGCGGGGACCACTGCCCCTCCTGTCCCCCCCCCCCCCAGCCGATTTGCTATTAGCCTGCCTAGTAATTAGCAGATCCCAGGTTCGAATCCTTTTAATTTTAATTCAGTGCCTCTCCTTCAGTTTAATATCTCCGATATACAGGGTGTCCCACTCAACTGTTTCACCCCAGATATTTCTGAAACTACAAGAGATACTGGAAAACCACTTTCACAGTTACGAACGTACGGCAGGGGCTTATGAAAGTAGGTACTATGAGACACACTAAAACGTGAATAACTTAAGTTTTTTATGGATACCCATATTATTTCTTAAGTAATCGATAGAATAAAAAAAATCACAAAAATAATGGCGTTGGTTGTATCGCGATGCGTCAATTACATCCAGAGAAATTGCGAAGCGAAGTTGACCTTTGAAATAGATAGGCGCGCTGCTAGCGCGTGTTCGAAGCTCAACCGTGAGTCTCGCTTTCAGCCTCGGACACGCGCTAGCACCGCGCCTCATGTATTTCAAACCTACTTTCATAACCCCTTGTCGTACGTTCATAACCGTAAAAGTCGTTTTTCAATATCTTGTAGTTTCACAGATATTTGAGGTGAAACAATTGAGTGGGAAACTCTGTATATTCAGACGAGATATGTCTCCGGACATTTATTTATTATTTGTTTTCTACATATATCACCTGTGTCTGAGGAACAAGGCAGGAATGTTCCTGTTAACGTTCATTGCTGGACCGCTAGTCCGCTATTGGAGAGCCTTGACAACATTGATACGTATTTATATAAGGGAACATGATGCAGAATTGAAGTTTGTGTATTGGAGGGAAACGTGCCTTACGACAGTTCGCGCAGTCGCCATATTCATTGTCATAGTGTCTTAGGGGTATAAGCAGATGGTCCCAGGTTCCAATCGTGGCCACGGCAGAAATTTTAATTCAGTGTCTCTCCTCTAGTTTAACGAACTGGTTTAAATCCTTTTGGATTGCCTACCAGCAGCTGTATATCTGAACAAAAAAAAAAAATGGAAACCTGTTGTACGTCACTTTTAAATGCCATTTGTCTATGCTACCACCTGCTGCAATATTTAGCATTTCCCCTGAAGGAGAATGCACAAAAAAATGTTTCAAATGTTAATATAGCTTATGGGACTTAACTACGGGGTAATCAGTCCCTAAACTTACAAACTAGCTAATACTGAGGACGGCACAAATATCCATGCCCGAGGGGAATTCGAACCCCGTCCGTAGTGGCCGTGTAGTCTGTGACCGGATCGCCGCAGTCCCCTCGGCCACCACGGCCGGCGAGCCTGCACATGTCCGCTGTCAGTCGGCTAGGTACGGACCTGGCTTGGTGTCGGCGGTACGGAAATAGCGCTGCCCCGCGTCCCGTGTGGGAGTAGCCGCGGCCGCTGTTGCGCCGGCAGGTGAGGCAGCCCGGCAGAGGCCACTGTGCGCCGCCCACGCCGCCGCCCACGCCGCGGACACCTGTGGGCGGCTGCCGGCTGCCGCTGCCGTCAGCTGGCACCTCCAGCTACAGCTGGCCGCCCGCCTCTGCCTCGTCAGCGTCGCGTCAGGCCGGCGACAGGCGGGGACATCTGGTGCGACACCGCCCAGTCTCTTCTTCTGTTGTCCTCTTAACGTGCGGACACACACGTCCGAGTATCGGCCGTCACCCGGAGAACAAAATGTTGTTGTTCTTGTTGTGGTCTTCAGTCCGGAGGCTGGTTTGATGGAACTCTCCACCCTACTCTAGCCTGAGCAAGCCTCTTCATCTCTTCATAAGAACGGCAACCTACATCTATTTGATCATGCTTGCCGTATTCATCTCTTGGTCTCCCTCTGCGATTTTTACCCCCACACACTTCCCTCCAATGCTACATTCACGATTCCTTGAAATCTAAGAATATGTCCTACCAATCGATCCTTTCTTTTAGTCAAAGAATGCCTGACATTCCTTTTATCCCCAATTCTGTTCGGTTCAAATATTTCTTAAGCTTAAAGGAATTAACTACGGGGTCATCAGTCCCTAAATTTACAAACTACTTATGAACTAGATAATACTAAGGACGGCACAAATATCCATTCCCGCGAGGCGATTCGAACCCCCGACCGTCGTGGCCGTGCAGAACGTGACTGGCGCGCCGCAGACCGCTCGGCCACCGCGGCCACTTAGTAGCAGCTTCTGTTCAGTACCTCTTTAGTTACGCGATCCACCACCACCACCTAGAGAGAAAACCGTGACGCTCTCGTGTGACGTCAGGCAGAGTTTTTCTTTGTTAATAATTCCATACAATACATTACCTAAGATTAGATGGGTCATGATATTAATACATATAATCAGCAATGACAATATTGTGTGAACCTACTGATCACCCTGTTACTTGATTATTACCAATACCTGAGTTCTTATATACTACCCTACTAGCTACTCCTGCAGTGTTACTAGGTGTGCCAGTCAGTAAACAAACCTACTGTTATGATCTTCTGGCCGGCTCATCGAGCTAAACCCTAGCACTGGGCAGGCCTCTACTTGATGTCAGTGCAGCCCCCCCCCCCCCCGCAAAAGTTAATCCCCAAAAAATTTTTAATTTACTAGAAAAAACTTATAAGCTAAACCTATTCTACGTCAGTCAGTCCCGTCGACGGCGTGGCCATTAGATACGGATCTCACACTCGGATTCTTTTGAGTAACAACGGAGAAGCAAATCAGCTGTAGCCTTTAAAAGGAACCATCCCGACATTTGCTTGGGGTGATTTAAGAAAAACGTGGCAAAGCTAAATCTTAATGGCTGGAGCTGGTTTAGAGCCACCGTCCTCCAGAATGCGAATCCAGTGTCTTACCACTGCGCCACCTGGCTCGGTGTCAGAACAGCATGGGATCTGGAGCCTTGAACCTCAACAGTGACCCGGACAACGCTATGCCAAGCATGCGAGTTATCAGCGAGACTAAAAAGTTTCTCATGCGATAAAAATACTTTGAAAATGCAGATAAAATTACGTAATAAGAGTATGAAACGGGGAATACTTGGTCAAAAACGTTTCGGGCCTGCAGTCGCATAAAGTTTACTACTTCTAATATTTCTTTTCTTCGACCCTCTGAAGATGGCTGCACGGTACTCAGCCGAAATATTAGAAGTAGTAAAGTTTATGCGGTTGGAAGCCCGAAACGTTTTTGAACATCCATTGCGCTGTGAAAACATGACGTGGAGTGCTTGTTTAAATATACTTCTTTTATTGCGCGATCTGCTTTTCCCTTTTTTTGGGGGGGGGGGGGGTTTAACTGAACCAGGGAATACAAGGGACCTGTCACGTGATAAATGACGTCTCTTCCGTTACGTTCTTCTTTTCGTGACTCCCAGAGCATAGACATCTTCACGTCAAAATAAGGGTATAGAGAAGAAAAGTAATAAAAAGATGCAGGCGCCTACTGCTTGGCGTAGTGTGGGGTGAAAGGAAGTTCGTGGAATCGCAGCACGGCAGCACAGAGGTGTGCTGTATTGCGAGAGAGACAGGGAGAGCCCGGTAACGGTACAGCTGCAGACGCGAGTCACTTGTTTGCGTGGCGGTCGACTCAGCGGCTGACCGCCCACGCCGTAGTCCGTGGGCAAGGCGGCCCAACGCCCAGCCAATACAAGGACGCTCCTTACTGTCTCCAAGTGCGATGCTGTTGCTCTCGCTGCCACAGAAAGACTGCTTCTACACATGTGAACGCCACCCCTCTGTTTAGATACATTGATGCGAAAAGGTGTCGTAGCCGGCCGCGGTGGCCGAGGGGACTGAGGCGCTCCAGTCACGGTCTGCACGGCAACTACGGTCGGGGGTTCGAATCCCCCCTCGGGCATGGATATCTGTGTCGTCCTAGTTCGTAAGTAGTTCATAAGTAGTTTGTAAGTTTAGGGACTGATGACCCCGTAGTTAAGTCCCATAAGCTTAACAAACATTTTGAACATTTTTTGAAAGGTGTCGTAGCTGTAGTAACTGCAGTAAAAACCAAAAGAAAAGGAAGAAAAAAAAAGGTAAAGCAGTCATCAATTCGAAGATTGGTTTGAACACCACAGTGCTTTACTAGGCATGATCCTGTTTGGAGGTGGTATGCTGTTACCTTCCTCTCCGACCTATGAACTGATTTACCCAGCCACTTACAAGGGAGACCTACTGTTTAACGTGGGTTCCGAACCACGATGCTACTCGGTATTTTTCACATGAGCAATACTGCCAGAGGTGAAAGAACTGGAAAGTGACAGATAGAAATCCTAGGACCTGGCAGGGATCGAACCCACGACTTTTGGAATCATAGTCTGGCACTCTACCACTGTGCAACTTTTGGACTATATTAAAAATAAGAATACGTGCAAGAATCTTCAGCAAACCAATGTTAATCGTATAGGTGTGTAGTTTCGTGTACCCATTCTTTTGCTTTTCTTATATGTGGGAATTACCTGCGCCTTTTTCCAGTCGCTTCCGCAACTTTTCTCTATAACAAACACTCGCAATAAATGCAACTCCAGTTTCTGTAAAGAAAAAAATCCAAGGTATAATAGTTCATATCTTGCGAAATATTTCTCATAAAATAATATAGTTTTGAAGGTTCATTCTGTGTTACGTGTGGACATTGTACTGTTTGGATTTCCTCATCAATACTTAGAAGGAGAAAACAGAATGAATGGTTGAGAAATTCAGCATTTGATAAACCTTTACATTGAGGTACGCTTACTGCGTCTATAGTTGGCAGTCGTAATATACTTGTTGGCACATCATTTCATCTGAACTGATATTTGAATATACGTGCATATTTAAACAGAACTTAGGTGTGTAAAAATGTAATCAGAATTTCATCTTTGGAATTTGGACCTAACGCATCTAGATATGTGATGGGAAATTTTGTTCTATTAACAATTTCCAAACGCATGTTTGAAACTATGAATAATAACTCGTGTGACTATATTTAATTACAGATACTGGAAATTTTAAAGTTTACGTGTGATCAAAAAGAGGCTTCAATCAAATCGGACTGTCTAGCGGCTGTTAAATATTGCTAGGCAACGAACTACATAATCTCTGACTTTCAGTACTGCACGTAGCGACGGACACAACCTGTAAGACGTAATTCTCTCGAATTACGTCCGATTAAAGTATTATAACACTATTTAAGCAAGATTATGAAAAGAATATGCTAGGGAAATCAACCACTTGTGACTAGTGTTTGATAAAAAAAAAAAGCAACAAAACCTTAAAAAGACGGGTACGAATGTAAATTGAAGCACTGGTAAGTTACATACATCATTGGGGAACATTGCAAGGTTTGAAAGTACGTCCAATTTTTGTTTGAATTGTTAAGCGCTGCCGTTTCTAATCTTCTTATATATTAAAAGAATCTACGAAAACTAAAGTCAGTCGGGCAGACCAAACTACCCGGCCCACTACCTTCATTTTTGTTTTAAACGAAAGGTATTCATTCGCAGATTTGTCTTCAATTACCAGAATTAACTTAAGTCTCTCCATCCTTTATTTTTATTCAAACGCGTTCTAATTAAGGCACGCAGTTCTTTTTGACCTAACAACACTCAGCGGATCAAGCTTTTTCATTTGCGCTTTTAAACACTTGCATTGATTGATTCTGAAGAAAGCTATGCGTGAACATCCAACTTTACTTCCATTTTTTCCCCAACCTTTTTGTCATCCCACTAACGGTGCCAAGTATTCGCACTGGTCCTCTAGTACTGTATTAACGCAATAGATTCCCGATTATTTGTGCTGCCGAAGTTACGCTACCTCATGCCACATGAAGAGCTTTCTTAAAATTTCAACGTAATATTATACCTCTTAATGAATATTTTCAAGATATCCATGTTGGACACGAACTGCAGCTGTAGCGTAAATTGACGGTTTATTTTCGTTAAAAGAATTGCAACCAGCTGCCTTTTTGGATGTTCTTTATTTAATCCAGAACTAAATTTCGAGCCACTGCAGGCTCATCTTCAATGGATACTTCACAGGAACATTTTCCCTAAGTTTAGGTTATGCTGTCATGCTGGTTCTGGTAACATAACAACTTCAGTAAGCGAGAACAGAATAACCGGAATTAAACGTATTAATTCTGATTATTCTTTTCTCGCTTACTGAAGTTCAGTTATGTTACCAGAACCAACATGACAGCATAACCTACACTTAGCGGAAATGTTTCTGTAAATTATCCACTGAAGATGAGCCTGCAGTAGCTCGAAAACTAGTTCTGGATTAAATAAAAAAATCATTTAAAAAGGCAGTTACTTGCAATTCTTTTAATGAAAATAAACCGTCAATCTTAATGAATAGGTTATGACAGTGTTTTAAATGATTAGTTTCCGTCAATAGCTGTATGAAATCTTTTAAAATCGATATCATTGGAAACCTGCAAGTGCGAACATGCCGTGGGTTATCCGTTCAGTAATATTGATCTCATGGGGTGACCAATCCCACTGTATTTCCAGTCTATCGTCCGTGATAACTCGGTGGAGTAGTGTGGCACGCATGATGAAAGGTCCGTAACTTTTCGTTCGTCATTGATACCCGGACTGCTTGCACGTTACGGTTTTCGGAGCAGCGCAGGCTGGGCACAGCAGCGGAATGCCGTCTCGTTTCCTGCTCCGGCGTCGCAGCCGCCGGTTCGCTCGCAGACTCGCGGTGAAGGTAGCGTCTCCGCAGGCAGGAGTCCGCCGTTCGAACCCGCGACATGGTTTTGTTGCAGCCGCCCGCGGTCGTTTACCCGTGCAGCCATGTCGGCTTGTCTGCTAGGCCACGTCCTGTTGCCAAGCGGAAGCGGTGGGCGCCATACCAGTTCACTCGCGGACTGTACAACGACAAATCTAAGAAACTTCATGCTCTCACTTTAAACAGAGCTTATGTTTATAAGGTGTAATACATAGTCACGTCACTGTTTCTAACTTTTGTTATTGCCTTCAAAGTCGTTGATTTTATGTCTCTTAAGTAGCTGCAATCCGGAGTTGCCTTCGTGTTTATTTATTCCATACCCTCGCAATTGATCTCCAATTCGCCCTCCCTTCTCTCTCTCTCTCTCTCTCTCTCTCTCTCTCTCTCTCTCTCTCTCTCTCTCACACACACACCACTCTACCCATCTCTTCTGTCCCTCCATCTTCCCCTTCACGTATCTATGAAAACTCACATCTACATAGATAATCTGCAAATCACATTTAACCACTTTCATAATTTTCTCTACCGTTCCATTCTCTAATAGCGCGCGGGAAGAAAGAACACCTAAATCGTTCCCTTTTCGATCTGATTTCTCTTATTTTATTGGGATGGTCATGTCTTCCTAAGTAGGTGGGTGCTAGCAAAATATTTTCACATTCAGAGGTAAAAGTCGGTGATTGAAACTTCGCAAACAGATCACTCCGCAATGAATATCGTCTTTCTTTTAATGATTTCCACCCCAATTCGTGCAACAGTTCCGTGACGCTTCCCCCCCCCCCCCCCCCCCATAACGTGATAAAACAAAACGAGCTGCCATTTTCTGAACCCTCTCAATATCTTCCGTCAGTCCCACCTGGTGAGGGTCCAACAGTGGGCAACGGTACTTCAGGAGAAGACGCATGAGTATGATGTAGGCAGTCTCTTTGGTGAAGCTGGTGCATCTTCGAAGCGTTCTGCCAATGAAACGTAATCTTTGGTTCGCCTTCCCCACAATATTTTCTATGTGTTCTCTCCAGTTCAGTTGTTCGTAATTGTAACTCCTAGGTATTTAGTAGAATTTACGACCTTAAGGTTTGACTGATTTATCGCGTAATTGAATTTCAGCGGATTTCTTGTAGTGGTCAGGTGTATTACTTCACACTTTTATTTATTTAGTGTCCATTGCCAATTCTCGCACTATGTAGAAATTTTGTCTAAATCGCTTTGCGGTTGCTTTTGATCCTCTCTTGACTTCACTAACCGATAAACGACAGCAAGGGAGCTATTCAGATTGTCTCCTAAATCGTTTATAAACACAAGGAAGAGTACGGGACCTATAACGCTTTCCTCGGGAACGCCAGATATCACTTCTGTTTTACTCGATGACTTACCGTCAATTACAACGAACTGTGTCCTTTCTGATAGGAAATCGTGAATGTAATCGCACAGTTGGGGAGATATTCCATAAGCACGCACATGTACGGGGATACACAGAATAACGGGACTGTTTAAAATGAGTAGTGTCACCACTGCGGGTTCGTCACAGCGATTAAACGGTCCGCCATTTCAGTAACTATGGATCAGTGGAACGGGCAACAGCGTGCGTTAGCCACAAAAATGTCTTATAAAAACCATGATAGTTTGGTAGCGGCGAAGAGGAGTGTCGACGTTTTTATAATTTAAGACGCAATGATGCCATTTCGTCGTAGAACCGCTCGGTTAGCCGTGTGATCTAACGAGCCGCTTTCCGAGACGCGGACGCGCACCGGTCCCGGATCGAATCCGCCCTTCGGATTAACGGAGGGGGTCGGAGTGCCGGCCAGCCTGGATGTGGTTTTTAGGCGGTTTTCCACACACCCCCAGGTGGATACCGGGCTGGTCCCTAAGTCCCGCCTCAGTTACTCAATTTCCAAACATTTCGTAAAACTTTACACTTTGACTTATATAACACTATACGCAGACATTTGTGGTACACGTTTCTTCCTGGGGGGCAACCGGCCACCCCGTAAATATTAACACGCCAAATCCGGATTTAACAAAACCGATCCTGCTCGTGTGCAAACATGACCAAAGAGAAAGAGCTGCTGTTCCGTCGAAATACACATGTTGGATTAATAAGGTTGGAGAGACTGGTTCTGCCCTGAAGAAGAAACCAACAGAGTGACCATGAAGTGTGCGTTCTCCGGGGAGCATTGATTTTGTACGCCAGACTGTCTTACGGATCCCACGTCTTTCAATTCGTAAGCAAGCAGCACCGGTTGCAATGTCCCCGAAAAGTGTTCACAGAATTCATCTTGATTTGAAATTTCATCCTTTATACTATAGATGATGCAACAGTTGAGGGCCTAACGGTCTAAGGCGCCTTGTCGCGGAGTGCGCGGATGCTCACCGTCGGAGGCTTGAGTCCTCCCTCTGGCACGGGCGATGGCGTTGTACTTAGAGTACTTTCATTTAGTTTGAGTAGTTTGTAAGCCTAGGGAGTAATAAATCAACGAAGTCCCGTTGTTTTTGTGGTCTTCAGTCCGCAGACTGGTTTGATGCAGCTCTCCACGCTACCCTGTCCTGTGCAAGTCTCTTCATCTGAGAATAAGTTCAGCAACTTACATCCTTTTGAATCTGCTTACTGTATTCGTCCCTCGGTCTTCCTCTACGATTTCTACGCCACACACTTCCCTCAAATGCTAAGTTGAAGATTCAGAATGTGGCCCACCAATCTATTTCTTCTCTTAGAATATATCAGGAAACTCCTTTACTCCCCAATTCGGTTAAGCACCTCCTCATTAATTACGTGATCTACCCATCTAATTTTCATCATTCATCTCTACTACCACATTTCAAACGCTTCTAAGTCCCATAGATTTACAAACATTTTAACAACAATTGAAGGACAACGATTACCGGTTACGATTGTACAAATGATAACAAAAATAAAGGACGATGAATTTCCTAGCCGGCCGCAGTGACCGAGGGGACTGAGGCGCTCCAGTCACGGTCTGCACGGCCACTACGGTCAGGGGTTCGAATACCCCTTCGGGCATGGATATTTGTGCCGTCCTTAGTCTTAGTTAGTTCATACGTAGTTTGTAAGTTTAGGGACTGATGACCCAGTAGTTAAGTCCCATAAGCTATACAAACATTTGAACATTTTGATGAATTTCTAAACAAGTTGTGGGTGTCAGATGAGGCGCATTGTCATCTCACAGGTTATATGAATAAACAGAGCAACTTTTGCTGGACAAACACAAATCCTAATGACGTTCATGAGCGCCCTTTATACGCTAGTAAAATGGTGTGGTGTTCCATCACATGGGAATTAAGGACCGTATTTTTTCGCAAATGAACTGGGATGCAGTGATGGAGGCGTGGCAGATGCCTTGCAGGGGATAAAGCAGAGGGTCGCGGGAGTCCATGAATGGTGTAGAGGTTACAAATACTTTCAAGAAACTGGAGGAGGCGGGGGAAAGGAATAAGGTCGTAGAGGATCCGCGTGAGGGATGGGAGACGGCTACGCCAGGCGAGTACGTGCCGTTCAAGAATTTGAAGGGCTTTGTTGATGGAAGAGGGAGGGGAGGGGAGAGTGGCGGAGATCCAGATGGGACGCCTGAGGATCCAGTCCGAAGGCCCCATGTCCGGCCAGAAAGGAGTTTGAGGAGACGTAAATGGACCCGTTCTTGAATGGTTTTGAGGTTGGGAGTCCGAGAGAGGGAGCAACTCAGGGTGAGGCGAAGGAATTAGAGGTGGGGGTGAGGCGAATTGGGCGATCGTAAAGGGTAAGATGCAAGTCTTGGAGGCGGAAAAAAGGGGTGGTGCGACCTATGAGAATGGTATTTATCGTATTTAACGGAAAGGAGCCTTTGGTTATACCATGAACAAAAGCTGGATAGGTGCTGTTTCGTTGGAGAGAGGGGGCGAGGGCAAGGAAGGTGGTGTCAAGGTAATATCGCCACAGTTGGGGGACTGGGTTCGTGATTTCCTGTCAGAAATGACACAGTTTGTTGTAATTGACGGTGAGTCATCGAACAGAAGTGATATGTGACGTTCCCCAGGGGTTATAGTGCCCCTACTGTTCCTTTATATATAAACGATTTAGGAGACAATCTGAGTAGCTCATCCGTTCGCGGATATGCTGTCAGTTATCGGTTAGTAAAGTCACCAGAAGATCAAAAGCAACTGCAAAATGATTTACATATCTGCATGGTGCAAAAATTGGCAATCTACCCTTAATAATGATAAATGTGAAGTCATCCGTTTGACCACTAAATGAAATCTGTTAAATAATGAAATCTACAGGCCGTCTATTCAATAAATACCTAGGAATAACAATAATAATCAACTTAAATTGGAAAGAACACACGAAAAATATTGTAGCTAAACATCGGCAGAAACTTAAGAGGCAACAGTACTACTAAATAAACTGCCTACATTACACTGGTCCACTTTGGAGTGCTGTGGGACCCACACCAGGTGACATTGACGAACTACGTAGAGAAAGTTCAGAGAAGGGCAGCGTGTAATGTATTATCGCAATATAGGAGAGAGCGTCAAGGAAATTATGAGAGAGATGGGGTGGAATTTATTCAAAGAAAGGTGTTACTCGTTGAGGCGAGATCCGTTTGTGAATATCCCGCCACCAAATTTCTCTTCCGAATGTAAACACATTTTGTTAGCACCCGCCTACGTGGTGAGACATGATCATCATAACAAAATAAATCATATCGAAAACAGAAAGATTTAGGTATCCTTTCTTCCCGCGATCTATCAGAGAATAGAACTATAGAGAAATATCATAAAAGCGGTTCGATAAACCCTCTGCCCGCATTTCAGTGTGACTTGCAGAGTATTTATGTAGCCTAGACTAGTATTGCCTGACGTCCAAAATCGGCCAATTGTGTTTACAATGGTCACTGGGGGTAAAATTTTACGTATCATGTCGGGGGCCTCGTGTGATTATGTTGGCAACATCAACAACACGATAGAAAAGCTTGTTCGAACCTCATAGAATGACTCGATTAGTGTATCGTACAGACCATGAAGTAAACAAATAATGCTGTTCCTGCTTTATGGTTTACAGGTTCTTGTATGTACCCTCGTCCGCTGAGTAAAAATAATTGCACTCGTAAAGCGAAGATTCCATGAGAAAACATCAAGCGATTGGCTAAAATGAAGACTCGCAGGATTCTCACTATTCAGCATCTGTTGCCAACATTATCATAGGAGGCCGTTGGGATATTTGGCAAAATTTAACCGGCACTGGGAGGTATGAAACGGTAACTTTTACGTGTTAAGGAAAATACCTGACACAATAACAACAAATAAAAACAGAAGTATATACTTCTCATGCCATTTTCGAATTATATAACTTTCATTAGCCTAATATTTGAAATGGAACTACAATTTCGGTGTTCGTATATTTATACAACGCCAAGAAATAATGTTATTTCGATACTGAGATATTCAGAATTCAAGAGATGACAACATGTCGACTTCTTAGTTCCACCCGTGCACCGCTACATGCCTCTCCCAGCGCATCATCCTTTACATCGGCATTCATATTAAAACATCCATTTCCTTTAACCACTCTTAATCTCTGCGAAAACGAAGCATTTGAACGGTACAAGAAAGTGAGTTGGGAGCACTCCATGTTTAGATATTCACTTATTTTAATACGTTATTTTAATACTGCAGATGCGTTGTATTACAGCGTCTTTGGTCGAGGCGAATAGCCAATCAGTGAGCTGATTGTTAGAGAATGTAGAACTTAATCCAAGCTGTAGATAGGAAAATTTCTACTTCCTTTTACCACTTTTAATGGCTAAATGCACACATAATATTTATATTCGTGAAATCTACGACATACAATCTTTCGAATTATGTAACTTTCATTGGCCTTCTTGTACGAATAAGTTAGTAATCTTTACCACAATTTTCGTGTTAGCGTATTTATATAATGATGTAGAAGATAACCGTCGAAAAGTAGAAGTTTTCCCCAGAATTGACGCATCGAGGATCCCGAGAATGTTTCATTCATCGACGTTATGGCGACAGACTTCTTTCTCATGGTATCACTATGTTCTTCAAGCGTCCATTTGACACACTGTGTGCATTTAAAATGGTCTGAGACCTAACGATATTTTCGAGTTCGTAGCGCACAGTTCCCTTTGATGATGCCGACACTGTGCGTGCGACGCACGCACGCCACGGCCCGTGGAATGCGCTGACTGGTCGGCGTGGACGCCAAATGTTTTCCTTGCTGCCTGCAGACACTGTCTTAGTCGCCGCTAAACACCTCGCTGTCCTTCGCACGCCTTCCTCAGCCTACAGCGCGCTACTCCATTCAAGTTTCTTGCTCGGAATAAAGAACACACACCTGCTAACTGTAGATATTTTCTTTTCTGGACGATCGTTTGCCTGTAATGTTAAGAGCAAGATGGAAGATAACAGTTAAACCTTCCATTAACACCAAGGTCGTCACAGACGTAACGCTAGTAAAGCTGTTCGGAAGAAACTGAGTGGAAATCGACTCTTCGGTTCTTAAACGAATAAAGCCTCACCCAGCATTATTAAACAACAGAAACGTATGACTACTGGACTTAACTCTGAAATTCTAGTATCATTGCATTCTATCTTTAAACGTTTATTTGCTAACGATCCCAGTGATTTCAGCGAATTAAATTGTCATATTGGGGTCGTTAATTTAAGAATGATCCGAAGATGGAAATTTAATCAGCATACATATTTTGTCGCAATCGTTGACACAGTCTTCAAATAAGAAGACTGCAGTAATAAAATTATAAGCGCTATCCGTTTCTATCTGGTGCTTATGATAGCAGGTCTGCATTACATAAGATTGATGCACTGCCAGTTATCTACAGAATGACATCATATGAGAGGAAGGTTCATTCTCTCGCCGCGACGGATTAGCCGTGAGCACTGGAGCGCCGTACTGTGGTGCGCGCGGCAGTTCGCCGTCGGGGGTTCGAGTCCTCCCTCGGGCATGGGTGTTTGTGTTGTTCTTCGGTTAGTTTACCTTATTTTCGAAAGATAGATAAAGGCAGGGAAGGAAGAAGGATAGGAAAGAAAGGATTGACAGTGGCCGCATTTGGGCATTGATATTAAGCAACGGCGACAAGTGAAAATGTGAGCCGGACCGGGAATAGAACCCGGGTCTCCCGCTTTGGGCCAGCGGCCGCCTTAACCACTTGGCCACCCGTGCTCGCCTCCCGTCCGCCTCAAATTCTCACAAGTCGCACGCTATGTTTGTAGCGCCGTCTGTTAGCAGCTTTTGTAACTATTATTTCAAACTGCTGTATAACATTCTTACAGTTTTCACAATAAACATACCGTTTACTGCATTCCTCTATCGATCTTTGTTTTCGAGATACTTAATTTTGAAATCAGGGAGTCCTTTTCTGGACACCCTGTACTTAATAGTGGCAATATTTGAATTTGGCAAGAAACGAAATATTAATATTTATGGTTGGCACGCCCAGACAACAGAAAGTTCAACATCCAGATAGTGTAGAGGAGTTGAACGAAACTTACCACGTGGCGTTGACAAAACGAGTACTGTGTATAAAACAAGGAGGTTATAGAAGGATTTTTTAGAAACCAGGTGCAGTGCTCTGCTCCCCACCCCTTTCCCCTGGACCCAATGAGCGAGATTTCTTGCATGGCAACCTTGCAAAGCACCTTATGTTGTAGTATCGTACATTGTCTACTTGAAACTGCTTGTCAAAGCAAAGCGGTAAAACGGCGATGACTTTTACAGTTCAACTCTAGTTTGGATTATAGTTGCTTATTCAGCGAGAGAGGAGGAGCAGGATGAAAAGAATATAACCAAACATATTTACTTAGAACCATAATCTAATTCACAGACAAGAGACATTAGACACCACAAAATTGTCAGAAGCGTATATGTGTGGTTTGACAGACGCCCTTTCTCCAGTTCTTTGCGGTGTAGCTTCTCCTGCAGAAAGTTGCACAATCCGTTGCCTGGTCCGATACGACGGGCATCCACAGCTAGCGAACAGCCTGTGCGCCGAGTAACTCGGTGCCGGCCATGACCGAACCCCTCAGCGGTGTTTCCCCTTCCGGACCCGCGTGGGCTGCAACGATACGGTGACACAACGCAAACGCCAAGAGGAAGCAGCGTGTATTGGCGCCAGCAACACCTGTCTCGCAACAGACATGCGTCACTTTCAGACAAGCACACTCACTGCTACTCAATTCTTCCTCTTAGATACAGGCAAAACCTGAATGAGGCTGCTCCTATCACAGCACGACAAAAGGCCAATGTGTCCGCAACCGGTTGTAACAAAAACCAGTTTAACTCCAACGGGTTGCTTCTGCTTCTTAAAAAAGTTGCAAAATACTCTCAACATTCAAGTGCGGCGTTGTTTGGAGGACTGCCAGCATGGTAAATTTAGCAGGAATTCAAACCATAACATCTCGACAGCAGATAATCTTCATAGGGTAAGGTTGTACGATTGTGATCATTTCGGACAAATGTTATTGTAACTGGAAATACCGGGCGATCAAAAAGTCACTATAAATTTGAAAACTTAATAAATCTCGGCACAATGTAGATAGAGAGGTAAAAATTGACACACATGCTTGGAATGACATGGGGTTTAATTAGAAAAAAAAAGAACAAAAAGTATTGCTAGACGCGTGAAATATCTCTTGCGCGCGTCGTTTGGTGATGATCGTGTGCCCCGCTGCCACTTTCGTCATGCTTGGCCTCCCAGGTCCCCAGACCTCAGTCCGTGCGATTATTGGCTTTGGTGTTACCCGAAGTCGCAAGTGTATCGTCACAGAGTAACATTTGTCTGTGGTATCGTAATCGACCGACATTTCTACGGATGCTGAAAGACAACATCCGACGCCAGTGCCTCACCATAACTCCGGACATGCTTTACAGTGCTGTTCACAACCTTATTCCTCGACTACAGCTATTGTTGAGGAATGATGGTGAACATATTGAGCATTTCCTGCAACGATCATCATCTTTGCTTTGTCTTAATTTGCTATGCTAATTATTGCTTTTCTGCTTAGATGAAGCGCCATCCGTCGGACATTTTTTGGACTTTTGCTTTTTTCTGGTTGTAATAATACCCCATGTCATTCCAAGCATGTGTGTCAATTTTTACCTCTCTATCTACATTATTCCGTGATTTATTAAGTTTTCAAATTTATACCGACTTTTTGCTCACCCGGTATATTGAGGAAAGAAATAATTTTAACTATGGCACTTGTTATTAGCTGTTTAATATGTAACACAAATATTGGTATAATCACAAATAAAGGTTACAAAATTGAAAAAAATCGATCGAAAATGTACCACACTTGGTACAATTCTGACCACTTCCTGGTAAAATTTTGAGCACTGGCATCTTCCACATAAAATGCACTTTCTCTCTCTGGCACCAACGCATACTTCATTGTACCCAACATTGGATAATATAGAACTTGCAAGCGCGTGGAAACTAGAAAATTTATAAGAACGTGTTAGACTAAGTAGCTTCACGTATATCTTAACTGGAAAAAATTTATATCTCCGAAGCACAAAGTGGTGTATTCTTGGAAAAGACAGGAGCAGCTGTAGAGACCTTCTACACTACAACGCTACACAGAGGCAAGTGCGAGACTGACAAATGGCGCGAAACCTTATGTTGATCGGAATTGTACCTATATCGAATTTGTACCACTTTACCCTACGATAATAAGTTCGTATTTAATCCATCCCCCCCCCCTTTCGTGCAAAATTTGAACTGATTGTTACACGTTTAAAGTGTAATAGAAAATGTTGGAATGTTTGTAATTCTAAAGGACTAAACTGCTAACGCACTTTTCGTGACATTGCGCCACATACCGCGCTACCATTCCCGCATGGCTAGAGCCTCAAAGACACCCACTTTAAAAATCTCTCATACTAACAGTTATCGTAGTATCCGACAGGGGATCTTACGAAAGGGTGCTGTTTGTACTTTAATTTCAACCTAATTGGCATCTTTTCCAAAGGGAATTACTCGATTCGCACAGTTTGCCCAGAAGCCAGCTCCGGCCCATCGTTCAGACTTTGGCTATATACTGTAACACAGCTACAGTATGACAGGCGTTCTAGAGGCCATACAAAGGGACGTAGGTACCACGTTGTAAATAAAGGCAATAGCTTTGCAACTATGTGTTGATTCAAAATGTTGAAAAGAAAACGAAGTTAATAGTTGTGTGATTTAAATAGTGAACTAAGATTCAACTCAGAACTATTAAAAGACTTGAATTATCATGTATAAAAGATGTCAATAAGATCTGTAACTGATTTGGTGTCATTAATTTAAGAGGTGGCTGTATTAAATTTCTGCCGCCACCCCTTAAACAACTACACATAGGTCTTCCGTACCTTTTGTTGTTTATTATTATCATTATGATTATTATTTTTGTTTTGGCAACTGAACTCACGCAATACTCTCCACTCGTCCTAAACTAGGAAGGATCAATTTCAACTGCCACTACCGTTCCCTACCGATAATACGATCAGTTATATGAAACACATCTGAAATTATTCCTAGCTTAGTATAATAAATTACACTGTTTTAAAGTATAATGAACTCATACATCGACAAAAGATGTGGCGACAGAAATTATAAGACCAGCGATAGAAAATTTCTGTATAATTACGCCAGACGAAATAATAAATATGAACTGACACACACAAAAATCAAACCATTAAATTCTTTGACAAATGTTCACAAAAAAATTATTCAATGAATAAGTTGTACTAAAATTCGAAATTAGCATACAATCTGGAGATCATTAAATGGTCGCAGCGAAAAATATGGAAAATATTCATCGTAAAATAAGAAGTCTCAGTCGACTTTACGACAGACCTTTGGGTTGAGCAATTGACTCTGTAGGTTTCGGTAGGCAGCTTATGGGTAATCTTGGGGACCAAGGGGGGAAGTATGTATTCTGCACGCACTGTGGTCGCTGACGCACTGAGGCCAGAAACAGGGAAAGTGAAATCCCCCGGCCACTAACGGAAGTTCTGAATTTTCCAGTAAACCCCCGAGCTGTAAAGTATCGAACTCCCATGTAGAAAGAAACTTACTTCTGGTTACGTTACACACGAGTTAAGGTGTTAAATATTTAGCATCTAGAACGCTAGCTAGAAAACGTATACAAGTGGTTTGGAATTACAGTCACGGTGTGTGGAAGGAATTCCTTGAGCGTGAAGTCGCAAGTGCAGTATCTAGAAAGGATCATTTGAAACTGTAGTGTTCACATTCATGACACGAATACTATTAGCTCCTAATGATTCACCATGCGCATCAAGGCATACCTTGTAAAGCTTATTTTGTTTCACATTATCTAGACAAATGTCGTTTACTGCTGCTGAGTAAAACAACGTACATATCTCTATCTCATGATGGGTATTTACCACGGGCGTGAAACTCATATTGGGGCTTCCAGTAACACGTCCTTGGTTCGCCTCCACGTCACTCGGAGTGTTGCTTGTTTATTAGCCCGTCATTTCGGTTTCTTATTGGTTGATTTACAGTCTTCAATATGCGATTTCGTTCAAAATAGATCGTGGATAATACGGTGTTTCCGATTGTGATTTTTTATTTGTATTGTACTCTGCTTGATGTTTGCTCCCAGTGGTAATATTGGATGGAATAAAGGATTCCATATTTGTTTATATTTCATATAAGTCAAAAGCTACTTTCGTCGCTTAATTTCTTGTTGACATTTCTTGTTGCCAACAAATCCATGTGTGTAACGCTCGATTTAAATGCGTTGTGAATATATTGTTCACATCCTTCTTTATTTTAATTTGCATCCGTTTTTCGTAATTTCTCGCATTTAATGGAGAACTCTGTTAACAGTTGCTGATAGAATTGTGACTGTAATCAAGATTATTACATCTTGTTACTAAACGAGTAGACCGCCTCTGTAGCTCAGACGACAGCGTCAAAATGCGCTATAGACACAGGTATGCGTAATTTATATTCCAGTGCTATGAAATCTGCTTCCGAGTCGCGTCATGTCAACAGTCGAAATGGCAATATTCGATATTACAAATTAACATTTTGTCAGTCAGAACCTACAACAAGTTACTGTTAAGTTTTTAATTGAGATTTCTCGAATATATTACTTTATCACCCTGTTCTACATCACCAATTGGACCTTTTGGTCAGTTTCGTCTCCTTCGAAACTGATCATGACCTCTCTTCATTGGTCTTCCTAAGGAATTTTTGCCTCTTCGTCTATATTGCTTTGCAGTTTCAACGATTTTTCCATATGGCATAGGTCTATGTGTTCTTACCACCTCTGCTGATACCGTTTTTGTGGTTATTTTCTGCAAATACAGTTCAGCTTGGATGTCATAATTTCTGTTTTTATCCATGAAAGTATCTTTCTCTACGTATCTAAGAAAATTCGTACCACAAGCTCTTATTCTCTTCTCGTCTCTCTTCTGAAGGGGCCAATTTTCGCAACCATAGAGCCGTGTTGGTACGGCCATTACTTATAGAACTTCAGTAGAGTATCTCTGTGGACTTTTTCCCCAATGTTCTCAATATGTTTCGACAGAAATAATTCAGTAGGTCTGATTTGTCCTGGATTTCATTATTTTCCCCATATGTAATGCTGCACACAACGTATTTAAAATTATTTACTTGTTCAGCGATGTGCTTGCCAACTTCATTCTTAACACACATTGGCTGGTTGGCTGCTGTCCTAAAAATATCATTGCTTTTGTCCTCACTACAGAGATATTAGGAATATATTTTTTGAACTGGTGCGTGCTATCGACAAGGCTTCTCAAACTGATTCCGTATTTCTTGATTTCCAGAAGGCTTTTGACACCGTACCTCATAAACGGCTTTTAATCAATTTACTTGGTTCTGGTATATCGTCTCAAACTTGCGAGATAGGGGATAGGGGATTTCCTATCAGAGAGGACACAGGTTGTAGTAATCGATGGCAAGGCATCGACTAAAAGAAGTGGTATCGGGCGTTCCACAGGGTAGTGTTATTGGTCCTCTGCTGTTCCTTATTTACATAAACGATTTGCGATTTGGGAGAAAATCTAAGCAGATCATCTTAGGTTGTTTTCAGATGACGTCGTCATTCACCGTCTAGTAAAATCATCTGAAGATCAACTGCAGAACGATCTGAATAACATATCACTATGGTGTAAAATTTGGCAATTGACTAAATAATAAGTGTGTTGTCCACATGTATACAAAAAGACATAAATCCGTTAAACTTTGTTTACAAGATAAATCAATAAAAAGTGAAGGCCGTAAACTCCACAAAATACCGAGGAATAACTATTACTTCAGACTTAAACTGGAAAGAACACGTAGATAATGTCGTGGGAAAGGCGAACCGGAGACTGCGTTTTATTGGCAGAACGCTTAAAAGATACAACAGAGCTACTAAAGAGACTGCATACACTACGCTTGTCCGTCCATTTTTGAAGTATTGCTGCCCAGTGTGGGATCATTATCATGTGGGTTTGACGAAGGACATGGAAAGAGCCCAAAGAAGGGCAGCTCGTTTCGTATTGTCACGATACGGGGGAGACAGCGTTACGGAAATGATACAGGATCTGGGATGGGAATCATTACAACGACGGCGCTTATCGCTGCGGCGTGGGCTACTTACGTAACTTCAATCGCCAACATTCTCCTCCGAATGCGAAAATATATTTTTGACTCCCACTTACATAGGTAAAAAAGATCATCAGAATAAAATACGAGATATCAGAGCTCGAACGAAGAGATTCAGGTGTTCTTTCTGTCCGCGCGCTATTCCTGAATGGAATGGGAGATAAATAGTATAATGGTGGTTCGGTGAACCCTCTGCCAGGTACTTAAATGTGATTTTCAGAGTATCCGATATGGATGTAGAACTTAAAGACAGTATCTTGTAAGTCATTTTAATTCTGTGTAACAATTACTTAAGGGTCAGCAAAAAGTAGCGTACTAACATATGCATTGTTAATTTAAAACATTATATTGTCTGTAACCAAGTCAAGAGCCGGTTAAAAGAGACACCCTTGTTTAACTCCTTAGCTTATTTCGACCACTTTTATTTGCATTTTGTTGTTGATGTATAGATGTTGTATTGCTCATAAAGCATGAGACAGGATTCCTCTGCTTCTAAAAATTTCGCACAGTTTCTTTCGATTGACACCATCAAATGCATTTTCATAATCAATGAAGGTAGGATATGTTGGCAGATTCAATTCAAAGCGTTTCTCTATTACATGCGTCATGATGAAGATACAGAGTATTATCTTTATTCTCGAAAACCGAGTTGAGCATCGGATAAGAAAGTTTCAGCGATTTGTTTGAATTCTAGCGTACAATTTATAACAGGTATTCAGAAGCCTAGTATATCGCATTTCTAGGGTACATTCATAAAATCTGCACCTCGGTTGCACAGTGGTAGAGTGCCAGACTACAAATCTAAAAATCGCGGGTTCGATCCCTGCTATGGTCCTAGGATTTTTATCTGTCACTTTCCACTTCTTTCACCTCTTGCAGTATTGCTCATGTGAAAAATACCGTGTAGCACCGTGGTTGGGAACCCACGTTAAACTATAGGTACCCCTATGACTGACTGGGTACGTCAGTTCGAAGGTAGAAGAAAGGCAACGGCATACCACCTCCAAACAGGACCATGCCTAGTAAAGCACTGTGGTGTTCAAACCAATCTTCGGAATGTTCACTGCTTTACCTTTTTATTCATAAAAACTAGAATTTTTATTTTTGCCTTCTTACCGTTTACCGAGCCTAAAACCTTTTAGTTTCCAGAACCCAATTCACAAAGCATAAGTGAAAATATCAGCATCCAAATTGCGTATTTCAAATTTAGAAATGCGGATTTTCGCGCTGTTTTTTCTCGCAAGTTCAGTGCCCCGCCACTTGGAGCGCTGCTAGCGTTCTTTTTTCGTATTTTTAACATAGGACTTGCACTCTTTATACATTAGTGTTCTGTGGTTCAGAAGTACCCTCGGACTGACGAATACTTCCTAATTATCTTGTAAGAGAGGCCCTCTCGCTGGTGGAAAGAATACTCGGATGAAAAGAGGACGTTACGGCTGCAGTACTGTACGTATCCTATGAATGGCTGTCCTGCTCTCCCGCCACCCACCAACGGAACGGGAAGAGCAACGGCTGCTGTGGTTACTAATACTGCCGCCAGACGGCAGGATAATCAGCCAGCATACTGATGCTGCCGCAGACAACGGCACATGTTTTATTCAAACGAGACCAGCGTTCACAGCAGGAATCGTATACCAACTCACCAACCGTCATCTATTACCAGAATGCACGCATGAATGTAGTATTCGGAATGACTGGAAAGTTGAATCACACTTGAATGATGAACCCCTCCCCCCCCCTCCATCCGCAAAGGCTTTCCTCCTGCAGATAATTCAACTCTTACCTTCCTCCAATCTTCGTATAATAATGCTGAATATGAAGCGAACCTGTGGATATGAAATGGACCGTGTTATGCTTCACTAGACCAACCGCCATTCAATTACATTTTATGATCTGAGCCCATTCTGATTAGAAACGTATATAATTACTTTGGGGTTGAAGCTCTTCTTTCTCGTGTTGGCTTCCTCTCACCTCAAAAACCAACTGGTATGAAGAAAGATGCAAGTGATCTGGAAAGGTACAGAATTAGAACACTGTTTCGACCCAGAATATTTAGGAGTCGTTCTTGTCCATAAAACACACTGCTGGAACACCAAAAGAAATGTATCATTTTCAGGAAATTTTCAGGTACAATCTGGAGAGGACATACCCATACCTTAAGAACACCAACTAAAGCCCTTTATCGTGTTCTGACGCCATCACACAACTGTTTCAGAATTATTACTGTACTTCACGCACCAGTTGTCAATAATAAAATATATATGTCAACACGACATGTTTCGGGACGAAATTATCCCATTATCAATTTTTATGATAAGTTTTATGAACTTGATAATTGGATAATGTCGTCACGAAACATGTCGTGTTGACATATATATTTTATTATTGACAAATAGTGCGTGAAGTATAGTAATACAGCCCTTTACATATTCAGCCACAGAATATGCTTGCTCTGTCTGGTGCACACCTACTTGCGCGAAGCAAGTGGATGTCGCCTTAAGCGAGACCTGCAGACTCATTACGAGATGTGTAAGAGCTACACCACTTGCTAAAGTTTATTGTTCAGCAGGTACCCCACCTCCAACTGTGCCGTGAGTGATCCTGATGGGGGAAAAAAGTAAAGCACTAAATCTTGCGACCCATACTTTATACGGATACAATCCGCAAACCAATGACTTAGGTCAAGAAGCAGCTTTCTTCATTCAATTGAAACAATTGAAAGTCTCAATGTATCCTCATCATACTTCAGAGTGAACTCGTGGCGCTCTATATCTAGCCACTTCGCAAGATGGATGGTGCCCTCACAAAGCCTCTCTGCAGGTCACGAGAAAAGCTGTTCAACACGAAAGACGCTTAATAGACTGCGCTCGGGAGTTGGAAGAGATATGTCCAACATGAGAAGTAGCGGATTTGTCTGCGACTCGACGCTGAGTGCATGTGGAGAAGAACAGACAGCGAGCCACCTTCTTGAACGCAAATTGGAGCCAATTAGCTGCTCTCCCCAAAACGTGCTTGACTCTACCAGGGCTGCATGTGAAATGGCCCAATACTGGTCGCGGCATATTTAATTACACTTATGTAGGCCACAATTATGATTAAGTTTGTAGTACCAGTGTTTGGGGTTTTACTTCTTTTTGTACATTTACTGTCTTGTTTTGTTCTATATAAGACCTAAAATATGTATGTTTCTGACACGGTTAAATAAAAATGTGTAGTAAGCCTTCTGCCTTGAGAAAAAGGAACAGTTGTGATTGCTCAAGCCAGAAGCAAATATTCTTACTGCAGAAGGTGTCCACTTTTCACCTTAAATTCTCTAGAACAACAATAGATACGGAAAAAAGACTTTCACCGTCTTGAACGAACGGCAGGGACTTACGTAAGTAAGTTCTGTGAGACAGTCTAGAACGTAAACGAATATTAATTTCAGCGCAAACTCGTTACTTACTTGCCCGATTGCAGTCTTGCCGATATTCCAATGAACACTCGAAGGTTTCATCTTTCAACAATTTCACTTGCTTGGGAAAAGGTTTGCCGGTTGCGGTGGCCGAGGGGACTGCGGCGCGCCAGTCACGGTCTGCACGGCCACTACGGTCGGGGGTTCGAATCCCCCCTCGGGCATGAATATTTGTGCCGTTCTTAGTCTTAGTTAGTTAATAAGTAGTTTGTAAGTTTAGGGACTGATGACCCCGTAGTTAAGTCCCATAAGCTATACAAACATTTGAACATTTGATGACCACGCAGTTTGGTCCGATAGATTTACAAACATTTGATGTATTTCAACGCCCACACGTTAGCGAATGCCTTTAATTCCTGTGTGTGTTCATGAAACCTAATGTGCACTTCCGAAGCGTGGAAACTGTTCAAGAATTTAATGCACAGTACCAAAAATGATCCTGAATGCAGATGCCAATGACGGACTCTATAATTGAGCAGCTCGGGAGAACACAATGTTCAAATGTTTGTATAGTCTATGGGACTTAACTACGGGGTCATCAGTCCCTAAACTTACAAACTACTTATGAACTACGTACAAACTAGGACGGCACAAATATCCATGCCCGAGGGGGGATTCGAACCCCCGACCGTAGTGGCCGTGCAGACCGTGACTGGAGCGCCTCAGTCTCCTCGGCCACCGCGGCCGGCGAGAGAACACAATGGTAAATGCCATTGCCGAGTATTTAGCTTTATAGGTCAGTAAATGCAGTCTTTGAGCCGCAGAATATAATACACCATGAACAAGTTATCTTTCTAGGCAATTTATAAATTATTCCTGGTGTATTATATTCTACAGCAGACCCGCTCGGTTAGCCGTGTGGTATATAATAACGCACCGCTTTCCGAGACGGGGAGGCGTACCGGCCCCGGTTCGAATCCGCCCGGCGGATGAACGAAGGGGGTCGGAGTGCCGGTCAGCCTGGATGTGGTTTTTTGGCGGTTTTCCTCATCCCCCTACGCGAATACCGGGCTGGTCCCCAAGTCCCGCCTCAGTTACGCGATTCACAAACATTTCGTAACACGCATCCCAAAGTTCAAAAATTAGCATTGTTTTACTCGGCCATACATCGTATGACAACCACTCCTTTGTCGCCTGCTAATCAACAAAATAGGCTAACTGTGATTAAATCTATCGCTGTAAACAACGGGTACGATCATCACATGATAGATCACATTCTCAGGAAGAAAGAATCCCAGAAATGTTCTACTTTAACAAATGTTCCATTTTCTTTCAATAATAAAGACACTAAATTCATTTCCATTCCATTCTTAGGCAACATTTTGTGTAGGATCCGACGTCTTCTAATATAGAATTTCAACTGCAATGTCTCATTTTCTACAAATAACAGTTTGAAGAAACACCTACATATTGCCCAAAACACTGAAGAAAGATATCTAATTCCGGCTTTAATAAACTAATCTGTAACGATTGTCCTTGTTATTATATTAGCCAAACATGCAGGCCAGTGAAAGTAAGATATGAAGTACATCTATTAGGAAAAAATGGAGAAAATATACGTAACTCCACATTTGCTGAACACCTTTTCATTGCTAGCCATACACCAAAAAAGCTAGAAGACACTTTGGTTTTACGTAGAGAAGACAAGGGCCGAAAGCTCGATCTTTGGGAGTAGTGGGAGATTTTTAAACATTTAGAATCTAGAGATGGTAACATATTAACATATTAAATGATCGGCTCCATCTCGCGTGCAGTTATTTTTGAAGGGTTTAAACCAATATTATATATTAAAAAAAAAAAATTAACAGTCAACGGTAACCTCTGCGATGTCATTTCCTCGAAAATTCTGTTTTATTTCATTTTAAGCTACTGTGGGTTTCCTATTTTGTATTTTGTTATTAACACGCATTGAGTACTGATGCTGTAGCATCGTCACTAGGCGCATGCGCCACGTGTCATGTTTACCTGGCGTCCACGCCTTGCTCAGACGGTCAGTCGGCGGTTAGCACGCCGCGCATTCTGCTATGTTACACAGCATGTTATCATTTTATATGTTTGATGTGCCTTTCTCTAAAGTGCTACATTATTTGTATAAAGATTGACGCGTGTAACTTTTCCACAGTAAGAATGTAATGTAAGTACTTGTTCCTGTACACTAAACTTTGTTCTAATTTTATAGGTAAACAATCTATGGTTTTAATACTGTTGTACATAGCTTGATTGTTACTTTCTTATTCACTGTAGGTCCATGTATCTTCCGAAGAAGATTGATTTATGTCAATTGAAACCGCGGTAAAGTTTATTAAACTTTAATTTGCTACTGGTTAGCTGTTATTCTACTGCTTACTGCATTTCGTAACACTTTACACTTTCCCACACATATTACACTATACGCAGACATTTGGGGTAGACATTTCCTCCCTGGGGGGCATGGGGTGGCGACAGAAAGGGCATCCGGCCACCCTGTACATATTAACACATGGCAAATCTGCCTTTAACACAGTGCCGACCCTGCCTACGCGGGAAAATGGCCAAAGAGAAGGAAGGAAGGGATTATATTCTGCAGCTCAAAGACCTCATTTACTGCTCTATAATGCAAAGTACTCGGCAGTGGCACTTATCACTGTGTTTCACCGAACCACTCAATTATAATGCCCGGCGAAAGGCAGCTGCCACGCCCGTTAAGATAAAATACAGAGCCAAGTGCCGCGCCGATGCAGGAATTAAACGACAGTCTATCACAGACAGTCGCGAAACTCTCTAGGGAAAAAAATGCAACTGAAGCGATACTAGCGCTCAAAGTGGTCAGTAGGGAATAACAGAGGAATGGCATGACACAAACTGAGAAGTTGCCGTTTATAATTCTGTTACTTTCAGATTTCGGAGTCACTGACCGTTGTTGTGAACTTTCTAATACAAATCTGAAAACATTATTAAAGTAATATCACTGCTTCTGTTACTGGCAGTCGATAATAAAAAAAAGCCAGTGTAGCGTAATTCGAACAGTTCACAGTATCTGAGTCGTAATAATCATATCGTACAAAATCTTTTTGAAAGCAGAAATAAATCCAACCTGATGTGCTCAAGTATAAAAGTAACTGATTATGAGTATGTTCACGTGCTCGGTGCGTACTAACATGTTGCATGAGTTCTGTTGGAGGATTTCGGACATTTCAATATTTTCAAAACTACACACGTTTTTTAACATTGTAGGAGACTAGACTCTACATCGCCTTTAAACCCTCTTTTTCACCCTGGCCTTGCTTCTGTGCCTTTCGTGTAACTATATATATATATATATATATATATATATATATATATATATATATATATATATTACCTACTTGGTAGGTATCAAATATGAATATCTTCAAGAATGTGATGTGCTACTATTAACAGTTTATATATCGGCATATTATTTATTTGTAGCTACGTATTCACTTTATCAAACTAGTAGGGAAAATATGTTGCTATCCAGGCTTATAATTTTCGTGAATGTGAGATGCAAAACTAAGCAGCCTCTATTTAAGCATTCAGACATTACTTTTATACAGCAGTAATATTACTAAATAGTGATTCTGATTAAAAAGCAGAAGTTTGGACGTGAATGAATTGTTAAAGATTTACTTCTATGCCTAAAAGTACAACTAACCACCCTAAATGAACACTTGTTATTCGTAACATTATTCTTTTTCTTCTGAGCATCCTTTGCAAATGAGAGAGAAATAGAATTTTGAGAGTTGCTACAATTTGTAGCGTCACAAAAGCTCGTAAATACGAAGGTATTTTGAATATGCTGCTTCACTCCAATTACACATTCATAACGCAATCGTTTCGCGGTATGTTTTCACGACCCAGCCGCTTGGCAGCGCTGCAGTCGAGAAGTTGCAAAAATTCCCTGGGAGTTTCGTGACTTAAGGAGTGAGGCTCTGATTAAACCATCAGCTGACCGGCGCTGGTACTCACGGGCTGCGCCGCGGGTTGCCCCCCTGCCAGGCGACGGTCCCGCCACTTACTTTCGCAGCTGAGTCACCGGTTTACGGGAGAAATCGCCGTCGCGCGTAACTCCCTAATAAGATCCGACGAGGTGATAAACGGCCCGCCGTTATGGGCTTTCGCCGCTGCGCGCTAAGGACCCCAACAGCTGCGCGCCGTGTTCTGTTGACACTGTGCTTAGCGACAGGCACTCGCAGGCGGCTTGCCCGGGTCAGCACTCATTGTGCTACCGACACACTTGAGTCTCTGCTCCTCTTCAAGCCACACAGTGCACGACTTCCACGGAGAAACACTGAGGCGCTATGCTCCGATGCGCACCCCAATATACTCCACCCTTTTATCATTATCAACGTCAAGCAACAATGCAACCAATAAAACCATTTCTAAGAGTATATATAATTTTCTAAGAGTAATTATTATTCCGTATTTCGCGTTACATTCTTCAAATTACTAAATATCTACCATATCGCTATAAAACCGTGCTTAAAACCTTGCTCAGGTATAAATTAGTAACTGTACAAATATTTAAGTCTCGGCGTCTTGCCGTTCGGACGTGATAAACGTACACCGAACAGACATTCACATTTATTATTAATAGATTTTTTTCAGATATCTTGATTCGATTGCCTCATTTATTACGCTATCCCAGAAAGTATTTGTTCTAGTAATGACTGATGCATCCTCGAACGCAATGCAATGTTTGTTTTCTAGAGCGTGCTCCGCAATTGCTGATTTCTCGGGATAACGTAGGCGAAAACACCTTTCATGTTCAACACAGCGCTGTTCAATATTGCGCACTGTCTGTCCGATGTAGAACTGTCCACACCCACACGGTATCTTGTACACACCTGGCCTAGATCATCTTTCACAAGTCTCATCATCTGTCGCAAATTTGTAGGATGCCTGAAGACCGTGTCGATCTCGTGTCTCTTAAGAAGACGGCTAATGTTTCCCGTTACCGAGCCACAAAAATGCGAGCTTCTTTGTCTCCTTCTCGACGGTCTCCTGCTTGCGTGTCTTCGGATGGAGAGCTTGTGTTATCTGGCGGTTGCTGTAGCCATTTTTCTTAGCCACTTTCCGTAAGTGGCTTAGTTCCTTCTGCAGATGTTCATTGTCAGAGACTACTTCTGCTCAGTGAACCAGCGTCGTTAGAGCAGATTGTTTTTGCGATGGGTGGTGGTGGCTCGTAGCGTGCAGATACAGAAGCCCGAGAGAATTTTCAAAATGTTCAAATGTTTGTTAAGCTTATGGGATTTAACTACGGGGTCATCAGTCCCTAAACTTACAAACTACTTATCAACTAGCTTATCCTAAGGACGGCACAAATATCCATGCCCGAGGGGGGATTCGAACCCCCGACCGTAGTGGCCGTGCAGACCGTGACTGGAGCGCCTCAGTCTCCTCGGCCACCGCGGCCGGCGAGAGAATTTTATCAGCATGTCTCGACGCGAAACTATGCTTTCATACACGAAAAAAGAACAGAGACTATATCGATAATTGCTTATCATTTCAATTGGTTTTCCTCCTGCGCAGCGTACAGGTCGGGTTGTTGCACAAGCGGCTACTGGCTGAAGGGAGTAGGGACAGGAAGGCAAAACGCACGTGCCTCTTGTTGTCGTCCTTGCCCCGGCAAGGCTACGCACATAGCTGCTCGATTCAGCCGAGCTGCGCTTCCGCCTGGTACCAACTCGCGTGGCCGCCCACGTGACGTATTCGGTTCTTCAGCACGGAGTATTTTGGTGAAATGCAATGGAATCTACTATTGTCGCTAATAGCACCTGCCTTACTCCCGAGGAAATGGACTCGCCCATCCCACGTCACCGGCGAGCGCGCAGTCAAGGGGAACACAGTTACTTGTGAGCGAGCGGTCTAACGTAACGGTGTCACTATGTTTTTCAAACAGAAGCAATGGAGTTGGATCAAGATTGAACGTGCCAGAGGTCGTACAGAATAACAGTGTCATCAAGCTCTTAAAGAGGCGTGCGAGGAATCGGCATTGCCGTGCAGAACAGTGGCAATCGGGTAAAAGCCTTGCACGAAGGCCAGCAAACTGCGACAGAGATGCATCGGACAGGTCGTCCTAGCGTCTCTGAAGAAGTAGTGCATACTGTTGCCGCGTTAGTGGACAGTGATCGACGCCACGAAACCGGATTACCTCATACGACTGTGCTTCGCAACCTGAAGGAGCGCCTCACCATGCGAAAAATTGCATGGGTTCCGCTTGAATTGACAGAAATGCAGAAATGGGTGCGTTACGACGCTGTTCAGACGCACTTAGAGCGCTATGAGCGCAGGAAAGGCTTTCTTACGCCGTATCGTAACACTGGATCAGACATGGGCCACATCGTAAGAGCGAAAAATTGAAACGCCAATCCAATGAATGGCGCCATTATGGGTCGCCGCGAAGGTCGAACGTGTGTCAGAGCACCAATATGGTTAAAGTTATGGTGATTCTCCTGTAAGACTGTGATGGTGTTATCCTAACGCATTACGTTCCTCCATGGCAGACCTTCAATGCACATTATTACTGTTCGTTTTTGGACCCGAATCTGCGACAGCTTTGCGAAAGAAGCGGCAACACTTCCTGCGCAACCAAATGTTCAAATGTTTATGAAGCTTATGGGACTTAATTACGGGGTCATCAGTCCCTAAACTTACAAACTACTTATGAACTAGCTAATACTAAGGACGGCACAAATATCCATGCCCGAGGGGGAATTCGAACCCCCGGCTGTAGTGGCCGTGCACACTGTGACTGACACGCCGCAGACCGCTCGGCCACCGCCTGCGCAACCCACCCATCATTTTGCACGACAATGTGCGGGCGCATACAGCACAAGCTGTTGCTGCTTCCTTGGGTCGATGGGACTGGGAAGTACTGCACTATCCACCATGCTTCCGAACTTGTGACTTTGATTTGATTCCGAAGATGAAGGAACCACTATGCGGCATTCGCTTCAGAACTGTTCCAGAGATTCGACAGGCAGTATACCGCTCCATTCGCATCAAAAACAGAACAGGCCCTACTAACGGTACACTACGCCTTCCAAATCGCTGAAAACGTGTGCTACACAACGCTGGTGACAACTTTGAAGGACAGTAACAGGTGCAAACATGTAACGCTTTTGCATCGGTCGTGAATAAATAGTTGCCAATATATAGCTTCCAACCCTCGTAGAAACAAAGTAACGGGATATAAGTACAGTAGGAGGGAAATGACGTCGTCGTATGTCTGCTTAAAGCACTTATAATAGCACTTAAACAAAGTCCTCAAGACTGTTAACCTCAGTAGTTTAGTGTTCCTAACTCAAGTAAACAAAGTCCTCAAAGTGCTCTGAGACTTGCAGTCAATTTTCTGTACCAAAGCAGTAGTAACAAACACACTGGACTCGCATTCGGGAGGACGCTAATTCAAACCCGCGTCCGGCCATGCTGATTAACGTTTTTTGTAATTATCCTATATCAGTCCAGTCAAATATCTTTCATACGGTACTGCTGATTTCCTTCGTCGTACCTGACATAA
Source organism: Locusta migratoria (assembly GCA_026315105.1). Taxonomy (NCBI): domain Eukaryota; kingdom Metazoa; phylum Arthropoda; class Insecta; order Orthoptera; family Acrididae; genus Locusta; species Locusta migratoria. The sequence goes on along the minus strand of CM048747.1, from coordinate 248,953,896 downwards.
ACTATGCATATGTTCCGTTTCTAATTACCACGCCCACCTGGGGGCTAACGGCTCTTTCGTGAGTACGTGCGTGGCGGACACGGGGCCCCGAGCTAATGCAGTCTTCCTTCCTTCCTTCCTTCCTTCACTTCCCGGAGTGCATTTCCTTTCCCCCTCCCCACCGGGAGACTGATAACCTTAGCAGTTTAGTTCCCCTATCCCAACCAAACAACCCAACCCAATACTAACTACCACGATGTCGACGGGACGGTAAACCCTAATCTCTGCGTTATTTTCTTCCCTTTAATATAAGCGCTCTTAGTTTTGTAGGACATATTTATTTCTAGCTATTACAATTACTTTAAACACAGGGATTTGGCAGTGTCGATTAAAATATTGGTACATTGTTACTTTCTTTCTCTTAATTAAAATAGAACTTTTTCATGGAAATGACACAGACCATTGTTTTGTGATTGAGTATTCTAAGCATTGTTCCGCACGTTCCGACACCAAAGGGTTGGATCCCAAACCCAAACACACTTAGATACATCCGAATATTTGTAAGATATTATGGCGACATAAAGTGAATGAAATTATCTAGTTTTCCATATCAGTAATAAATCAGCGTCGCGGCAGAATAGCCGTAGGCACTAAGGCGCCCAGCTGCGGTGCGTCGGCCGTTCGCCGTCGGAGGTTAGAGTCCTTCCTCAGGCAAGGATGTTTGTTCAAATGATCAAATGTTTGTATAGCTTATGGGACTTAACTACGGGGTCATCAGTCCCTAAATTTACAAACTACTTATGAACTAGCTAATACTAAAAACGGCACAAATATCCATGCCCTAGGGGGGATTCGAACCCCCGACCGTAGTGGCCGTGCAGAACGTGACTGACGCGCTGCAGACCGCTCGGCCACTGCGGCCGGCGTGGATGTTTGTGTTGTCCTTAGTACAAGTTACTTTAAGTTAGTGTAAGTAGTTTGTGAGCCTACGGACTGATACCACGTAGTTACGTCCCTTAGATTTATAAACATTTAAACATTTTTTGAATGAATAAGCATAGCTCCCAGGTGAGACATTTCGTTATATATTGTGATGCCTGTTACGGTTGTGAAATGTCCTGCTACAACAGCGCACAGAACTCGTTTATAAAGAAATCAAACTCTCCGTTACGTAATAAAAGGGATTCCCTGTGCTTTTGCAACATCCAGTCCTAAGAACCGCGTGCTTCGGTCTGACTGGTACAACTATTCTTGGAATTATGACAGCGAGATATAGTCATTTTCTAGCCGCTTGCGGTCTGAGGTAGGGAATCCCGCCTTGGCTCCAAGAATTTTTCTCCAGAATCGTGGAGTGACGTGATACTGCTGCGCTTGTACGGCAGCTGCTATGACCCGATTACTCAAAAACGTCGCTCACAAGAAGACGGGTCGAAATTAGCGAACGCGTGCCACACTTGTCCGAAGATGCACAAAATCTTCTATGTACTTGAGGAGCTTTGAACTACATTTCAGCGTGTAACAAAGTTCAACAGAACCGTTGGCACACCGGCATTTACCGATCTATCACCATTAAAGGTTTCTGCAGAGGGTACAGTGGCGTTTTATAACTCTAAAATTACAACTGGTTTCCGCAATAATTCTCATTTATTTATTATAGATATTACTAACTGAAAACCCGTCATTGCCATTGTCGTAGTTCGTCTCCCCTCCCCTCTCCTTCCCTCCCCAACCTCTCTCTCTCTCTCTCTCTCTCTCTCTCTCTCTCTCTCTCTCTCTCTCTCTCTCTCTCTCTCTCTTGTCGTCTCCCATCTCTATTCATCTCCGCTTCACCCTCTCTAGGCTCATTTATTTCATCTCCTCCCTTCCCCCGCCCCCCACTGTCTATCTAGGAACAGTCATATATGTCAACTTTCGTGGTGATCAATGAAACAAAAATTATTGCAAGGTACCCCTTGCCATGTACCATACGGTGGCTTGCAGAAAATAATAATAAAAAAAACCTCTCCAACAAAATACACGATCATGAGCTAATTTTCATAACGATTAGGATGAAACATTATGTGGACAGTGATCTTCCTCTTGTGTTGAAAGTAAAGTGTGTAAATTTTTTATGGAATATTCCGTCGGCAATTGGAGGAACAAAGACATACTAAAAACTTAAATACATAGTATTTTTGTTCCACAATATTTTTTGTTAGTTATGAGCAGCATTCGGCTTCTTTTGCCGTCGTCAAATAACTTAGTACTGAACAGATAGACCACACGTAAATCTGTGAATTTCTTATGACTATGAATCAATACTACAAGTATAGCCTACTATAAAACAAATGGATTATAAATCAATACATCTTAGCCTACAATTGTATTAAAATATTAAAACTGTGGGATTGTATGAGAAATTATTCTCAGATAGGTGATGGTATAAACAAAATATGGGTTTGTTATGACTACGTATCAATACCACAGACCGTGCACAACATAAAATACAAATGGGGGCCGAATGAGTTCATCTTACGTCAATTAAGGTTACAAATATTAAAAATGTCCAGGTGAGTGATAGGTGATTGTGCAAGCAAACCGTAAATCTCAGATTAACATTGGGGGGGGGGGGGGGAATTATGGCAAGGGGAAAGAAAGGAATATGCAGTATTGGTATGAAACACATATAAAAAATTATTTACACACACTGAGAACAATATTGTTGGAAATTGTGTTCATTAACAAACACCAGTCCAAGAATCCTGACCTATTGCTTAGTTACCACACACAATTCTAACATTCACCTTTATTAAAATAATGTCAATTTATTCATATTGTTCTCACTGTGTGTAAATAATATTGTCGTGTGTGTTCCATACCAATACTCCAAATTTATTTCTTTCCCCTTGTCATAATCCCCCACCCCCCACCCCTCAATGTTTTTCTGAGATTTACAGCTTGTACAATCACCTGTCACTCACCTGGACATTTCGAAATATTTGTGACTTTAAGTATGTAAGCTGTACTCATTCGGACCCCATTTGTATTTTATATTATGCACGTTCTGTCGTATTGACACTTAGTCGTAACAAATCCATGTTTTGTTTGTATCTGTTCGTATCATCACCCATCTGACAATACCTTCTCATACAATCCCATAGTTTTAATATTTTAATACAATTGTAGCCTAAGATGAATTCATTTAAAATCCATTTGTTTTATAGTACACTTTTTCGGTAGTATCGATTCATAGTCGTAAGAAATTCACATATCTTTGAAAAGCCATCTTTGCATGTATAACCTCAATGTTACGTGTGGACTATCTGTTCAGTATTAAGTTATCTGACGATGGCATAAGAAGCCGAAAGCTGCTCATAACAAATAATTAAAAAATATTGCGGAACAAAAATACTACGTATACATGTTTTTAACGTGTAAAATTTCTTAAAAGTCGGAATACCTGAAAGAATATGAAGACAAGAGTTAATATAACTTACCGAATTGCTAAATAGCCGTTGTGTTGGAGAAAATAGTGCTATGTGAGTATACAACTAAATCATTCAAAATTTTTCTTGTATTTTAAAATACGACTGACGTCACGCTGAGTGCTCCAGATACCGTATTCCTTTCCTAGAGTAGTGGGGTTCAGATAACAATCCGGCAACTAATATTTAGTTTTTCCCGCACTTCACCCTAAGTCACCTTCATTGTAAGACTGCTGTCGAAACAGTATTACAACAGTCACGGGGAGTTCCTCCGGCCATCTTCTCTTGAATCGTTTCCGAGAGTGTCTGTACAATGCAGGCGGCCTTTCAAAATCCGGGTCATTTCCTGAGGCCTTGCTACCAGGAAAATGGGACGGAAGTGAAGAACGTGATCGCTTGTTGTACTGTTGCAGTCTATTCATTGCGAAACATCTCTCACCACACAGAACTACAGTACATAGGTTGCAGCGGTCGGACATGTACGAGAAAACAATATTGTCTGTTTCACAGACACTCTTAATTCTAATCACTGTGGAGAGAATTTCTAGCGGAAGTGTATCAAAATTACAAGTGCGATCATATTTAACATCACAATAAACTGAGCGAGTTACACAACAGAGGTCTACTTCTTGTTGTCACTTTGGTTTTCCTTATAACCTCTGATGAGAAGATCACATGGATATCAGATTTCTTAATTTTTTAAAATTATATTTTTACATTTATGTCAGGCGAAGTTCAAAACTGAAATAGCTATCAGCTAAAGGTATTCCAACTCACACTAATTCTCTAGAAAAGCGCATATCAAGTTTTTTGGGTCCTTTAATTAGATGTAAGAGAGAATGTTTCCGACAGTGGCCATGGTTCATCGGTAGCGTTGTAGATGGGCAAAAGAGTATATTTTAGGGGTAATGGTTCGGAACCACCTATTCCTTTTTTTTCTATTTTTTCTCGCTGGGTTCAAATAACTACCCGATTTAAATGTAAAATTCAACTAATATATGGTGACTAACGCATAAGTAAATTTATTTTTTGTTTAATTCAAATGTGTGTGAGGTCTTATGCGACCAAACTTACACACTAATTACTTAACTTAAACTAACTTACGCGAAGGACAACACAAACACCATGCCCGAGAGAAGATTCCCGACCGCGGCGGCCGTGCAGATGTAATTTTTTGATGAAAAAGATACTTCTATGGTTCACTCCTAATGTTCAATAGTTTATGAAAGGTTGTTGATAATGATGGTTGGAATTTTAAAAACCATCAGCATCACACTTTTTACGATAGGCAATACACTTTTGTCACTGCTTGTTCACTTTGAGAAGTTTTCCAGTATTGACCCAAAAATGTAATTTCTAATATTAATTTAATTGAAATCATCATTATTAACGTTTCGTAAAATATTAAAAAATAATACTAAACAAAATACGTACATTTTTATACAAAATTCTATTTAAATGTGTGTTAGTTATCAAATACCTGATAAATTTTATATTTAAGTGGTTTAGATATTCGAAAATATTAGAAAAATGAATAAATAAAATAAAAATTCCGGGGTGATTATCAGTTCCGAATTCATTGATTAGCCATGGCGACTATCTGATACTTGTATGTAATTAAAGAGACCAAAGAAATTTCAAAGCCGATTTTCTCCATGATTTTAGGGAGTGGCATTGAAAGGCTTTGGCTGAATGGTATTAGAGTTCTGAACTTTGTGTACAATAAATGTAAAAAGTGACAATAATCGGATATCCATGTGGCCTCCTTAAAAGTGTGATAAACTGCTTTTTTAAATTTGTTTTTAAAGACGAAACACAGTTCAGTGTTATAAAGAATTGGAAATAATCTGATTGACGGCTTGGGTGACTAACACAGAAACTGGTACCGGTACCTGATTCATTGGATCCACACACACTTTGTAAATTTTCTATGATTTCATAACAAAATTATAATCATGTCGTTCAAACTATTCATGAATTAGAAGGCATGTATTTCAACAGTTTTTGTTCTGACAATAATCATAACCTAATTCAACACAAAATATACGTTTAGGGAACTTATGTCATTATCAAACAATATGCAGTGTAGAAAGATCAATTCTGAAAGTGTGAATTTGTCTGTCCTACATTAGATTACAACATTTTACGTGAGTGCTTAAAAAGGAATTTCAGCCGCTCTGATGTTGTGTTTGTCATCGGTAATTTTGTTGTGGTAGACCGTGTGAAATAAAAGACTTGTTATCGTTCCTTTTGCTACGGCTATAAGCCGTTTACTGCTCGCGTGTGGAATAGGGAAGGCAATTTCTGTTTTACAAGTCTTCTGGATCTCCCATCTGACAGCAGGTAAGTGTCGCAATTACCCGTTATATAACGGTGAACTGATAGACCAAGGAGTGGCAGTAAAATTTCCATATCCCGTTTGCCAGTCTCATACAAGTTCAAAGTCTGAAGTAGAACATGTTGTTTTCTAGATCATAGAAACACCTTTTGTTAGTCTTTAGTAAATGGCGAATTGGCTCGCCCAAATATAATCCAAATTGTTTCAGGTGTCTTTCGAGGTCTATAGTGGAAGTGAAAGTGTTCTCATTTTGAAGTTATTTAGCGTGTAACTGACGAAACTTAAATTTAGCCATGTTCCCTCTATTGCGTCTCCTTATTTTGTTTCTTATCTTATATTAATTGAAAACAGTTGAGGCTTCGATTTGTTTATGTGGCTTAATGGATGTTATACTATCTTAATCTTAGGAGAGGCAATCTAATGTAATGGAATGTTTATGTACTCACCATAGCTTCACAGAAATTCCCGGATTGTTCCTTCAGCAGGATAACAACCCATTTTCTGTGTCATTGTCTAGAGGGATCCAATGGCCCCATCTGTAACATTCCACATCGATCATCGTAATATTCGAAAATGACTTTCTTTATTCAAGGGTTTCATACGGCACTCGTGTTGAAATGTTCGACAACCACTTCCATATACCATCCTCGGTTTTCGGTATTTTTTTTTTTTTTCCTTTAAGTACTGGAGATATGAAAGAATTGAATTAAATTAGTGAACCGATCAGGCGTAACGATAGTAATGAGACAAAACGTTTAGTGAAATCAATTCTAGGGGCATTCATACTTAAATTGTTCATTCTAAGTGCAGTTAAAATGGCCCAACTGCTAGGCCGTCTGTATTAAATGTTCAAATGTTTGTAAAGCTTATGGGACTTAACTACGGGGTCATCAATCCCTAAACTTACAAACTACTTATGAACTACTTACGAACTAGGACGGCACAAATATCCATGCCCGAGGGGGGATTCGAACCCCCGACCGTAGTGGCCGTGCTGACCGTGACTGGAGCGCCTCAGTCACCTCGGCCACCGCAGCCGGCGTCTGTATTATCAGCAGTGGAAATCAAAATATCGTGGTAACGAAGTTTTGTATGTAATGTTGATCATCATCTTCGTTATTTCGTTTACTTTGCTGTAATTGGAATTTTATGGTCACCACAAAATCTCAAGCATGGTCTTGATTTTTAATTTATTACTTTTGCATAAGTACAATGAGAGAGTGTGGCTGGGTAGCACAGTTGTAGAGCGCCAGACTATGAATCGAAAGGTCGTGGTTTCGATACCCCCAGGTCCAAGGATCTATATCTGTCACTTTCCACTTCTTTCACCTTTCACCCTTGTTGATGTGAAAAATATCGAGTAGCGCCGTTGTTGGGGAACCACGTTAAACTGTAGGTCCCCTCTATTACTGGCTGGGTAAGTCAGGTCGAAGGTCGGAGAAAGGCAAACGCCATACCACCTCCAAAAAATGTTCAAATGTTTGTAAAGGCTATGGGACTTAACTACGGGGTCATCAGTCCCTAAACTTACAAACTACTTACCAACTACCTTATACTAAAGACGGCACAAATATCCATGCCCGAGGGGGGATTCGAACCCCCGACCGTAGTGGCCGTGCAGACCATGACTGGAGCGCCTCAGTCTCCTCGGCCACCGCGGCCGGCATACCACCTCCAAACAGGAGCGTGCCTAGTAAAGCGCTGTGGTATTCAAACCAATCTTCGGATTGTTGACTGCTGTACCTTACCTTTACGATGACAGGAGGAGGAAATGGTCAGAGAGAGAGAGAGGGAGGGAGGATGAGAAAATAGAAGGAAGTGGGAGAGCGACAGAGAAAAGACAGAAGGAAGACATAGATACAGATAGAGGAGGAGGTGGATTGAGAGAGCGGATAGGCAGTGGAGGTCAGAAGGTGGAACACAATTGCTTTTCTCATGGACAAACTGTCGCATACTCTAGGTAAACTGATTTTCATGTATGTGCAGGAAGAGGATAAACAAAATATTTTGTAAATGTATTGGATTTACAGTAAACGATTTTCTGCGAGCCGCGTTGTAGTGGTCGAGCGTTCTAAGGTGCCTTGCTGCGGAGCGCGCTGTTACTCGCCGTCGGAGGTTAGAGTCCTCCCTCGGGCATGGGTGTTTGTGTTGTCCTTAGCATGTGTTACTTTAACTTAAAGTACTTTGTAAGCCTAGGGACTGATGAACTACGTAGTTAAGTGCTTAGATTTACAAACATTTTATTTTCTGAGAAAACATTGAAGTATGTCTATGTTTGCAAGTATTCTTTAATTTATTTTTCGGTACATTTGATATCTGATAAGTCATGACGATGCGTGGCCGGGCTTACCTAATGTTTACAAGCCTGAAACTGATTTTTTTTTAATTCAATAAATATACATTGTTGGATTGTCGTTGAAGTTGTTAGTTTTAGAGATAAAAGAGTGACTCTATGAAATACGTAAACTCTTAATCGAAAATGTTGTTAATGGGCAACGACATAGAGGCACGCATACACGAAACAAGTACGTGGGCCTCAGTAGTGAGGGACTGATGACCGTGCAGTCTAGTCCCCTCTAAACAACAACAACAACAAGCCTCAGTAGTGAAGCCATCGCAGTTTCTTCCATTCGCGATACTACTCGCGGCTTGGGCAGCTTTATAGTGCCACATTCTGTATTCCTTGTTATGTCTAGCTAGACACTCCCGAAGCCGTTCTTTATATAACGTTATACGTTCTTGCGTTTGTTGGAAGTGTCAGGGTCGTAACTATCTCACGTGCTGCAGTCTTACACCCCCCCCCCCCCGCTGTTTAATTGCTAATATTTTCCTAGGTACAACTTCAGCTGTCTTGACACTCATGCAGTTATGGGGCAGCTTCTCTGTCTCATGCTTAGCGTGTACCTAGTTTCATATTATACAGTAGCTATGACAGTCCTTATATATGTAGCCTTTATCTTTTTTAGTCCAAGCGCCATAATTTACACACGTTCTCTCAAGGCGATGTGCTAAAATAGTATACTGAGTCGTTGCTTTTTTCTTTATATATTGAGAAGGACTCCTTGTTTCTTGATATCCCGTCTGTTTTGACCCAAATTTATAAGTGACCTCTTTAAATTGTCTCGTTGTTGTCTAGCTATCAGTTTCATATTCCCATGCATTTTTTACTTTTTATAAATATTCCTTTCTTCTATATATTTTCCAACCTCTTTCCTTGGCAGGTTAGTTTTAGGTAGTTTTTCTCATGGGCTGTGCCATAAAATTTGCACAGTCAAATGGCTTTGCTTGCCATGTCAGGTTCCACGGTGTCGTACTACTGCTATATCGCCACTAAACCAAACAATGAGCATATTATCATTTGCAAAATATAACCGATACTGCGAAATGTTTCTCAATCACGAGGCTACGAAAATAGATTTATTGCAAATTTAAACGTAGCCAAAGCCTTAAACAGCCGATGCCAAAATGAGGGTAAGAAGGGACACGTACCAAAAGTTCAAAGAAATTGAAAGTAAAATTCTTGGTAGAAAACTCATGATAAACCAGCAAACTGGCTATTGTGAGAGAAAATCGATTTAAATCACTAGAAGGTCGTCAACAATTTCTGGGATACTCTGCTTAATTTTCAAATCTTTTGCAAGTAACCATGCAATGCATTTTGGTGTAGTTTATACCCACCCATAATAATTGAACATGTTAACACTTCCTGCATGGCAATATCGATCTTTGTTTCCTTTGTATCTGCATCTCACGATATTATGAGGTATCCCATGGCTTTCGCCGCCTTACTGTCTCTCGATACCTGTCAGGTTTATGCATTTGCAATGATTTTAAGGACGAACCACAATACAGCATTCCACAGTGAAACAATTTTGGAAAAAGTTCAGTATTTTGTCGTCTTCAGTCTCTCTCTCTCTCTCTCTCTCTCTCTCTCTCTCTCTCTCTCTCTCTCTCTCTCTCTCTCTCTCTCTCTCTCTCTCTCTCTCTCCTGATGAGAGAAAATTACTGTCGAAAGTTCGATTTTATGGTTATTCTCTTTAAATAATCTGGTCCAGCACTGAAGTTATTATTTGCTTAATATTACCCGCCGCTATTCAAAATTCAAATGTTTGTTAAGCTTATGGGACTTAACTACGGGGTCATCAGTCCCTAAACTTACAAACTACTTATGAACTACTTACGAACTAGGACGGCACAAATATCCATGCCCGAGGGGGGATTCGAACCCCCGACCGTAGTGGCCGTGCTGACCGTGACTGGAGCGCCTCAGTCACCTCGGCCACCTACCCGCCGCAATTGGAGAGGAGATTCTAAATAGGCTGTACTTAAAAGGGAAACTCCCCATCGAAACCCCGTACAGATTTAGTAGTAAGTTGGATAGCCCATAAAAATTGAACACATCATGTACTAAATCAGGAAAAAGAAGCAAAACAGACACAGTGAACGCTGCAAGCGCAAGATGTGCGACATCGAGAATGTGACCAAACCATTATGACTTGGTTGTGTGTTCATGGTGTTGGGCTGCGATGCAAGGTCCCGTGTTCAGATCTCCCTCACGTTAGATATATTTTTATTTATTTATTTTATTTTTCACACCATTATGAATTGGCCGGCCGGCTACAGACATGTCTGTCTGCTGTATTCATTTGTGTGTCCGCATCTTGTGGTAACGGGTAACGTCCTTGCGGCACAAGTGCTCCGTTAGCAGCCGTAAGGAAGTGGTTGTCTAATGGGTACCGAAAACGACTGACGACATGGCGACAAGTCAACAGAATCCTTCACTGGAAAACACGTCTGGTGCGTCATACACGACGTTGGAAACAGTATGTGCGTCGTCACATCCCTAACTTGTACGCGTGATGAGTGAAATAATCCTCCTTGCCAGATTTACGTGTTCGTATAATGCGAATGTGATCATTCGCAAAGAAATGATGAAAACATGAGTGTTGTCACATAAGCGGCAGCAAATGAACCCAACACTTTCACAGTCTTCCCAGTGTTCTTTGAAAACAGATGTTTTATCAAACTTCCTGGCAGAATAAAATTTTCTGCCGGGACCGGGACTCGAACCTGGGACCTTTGCCTTTCGCTGACATGCGCTCTACCACTGAGCTATCCCGACACGACTCACGACACCGCCCCACAACTTCAGTTCTGCCAGTACCTCGCCTCCTACTTTCCAAACTTCACAGAAGTTCTCCTTGCGAAACTTGCAAGACTAGCATTCCTGGAAGAAAGGATATGGTGGAGACATGGCCAGGAAGTTTCATATCAACGCACACTCCGCTACAGAGTGATAGTTTCATTCCGGAAGCATCCCTTAGGCTGTAGCTAAGCCATGTCTCCAACATGTCCTTTCTTCCAGTAGTGCTAGTCTTGCAAGTTTCGCAGTAGAACTTATGGAAAGTAGGAGGCGAGGTACTGGCAGAATTGAAGTTGTGGGGCGGTTCCGTGAGTCGTGTCGGGATAGCTCAGTGGTAGAGCGCATGCCCGCGAAAGGCAAAGGTCCCATGTTTGAGTCCCGGTTCCGGCAAAACATTTTAATCTGCCAGGAAGTTTAATATCAGCGCTCATTCCGCTGCAGAATGAAAGTTTCATTCTGGATATGTTTTATCGTCTTTGAAGTTCTCCACAAGTACACTATCAAATGGCGAGGGGTCTGAGACCTCTTGTCTGCACTCACTATTCGTCCCATTCACTTCCGACGGTAATATATTCTTACCACATAGACTCATATTCTATTACTGATCTACATCCGAGATTGATATACCTGTTCCAGCCACATGCTGTTGACAATTTTTCGTTTGTCTTACGACAGAGGGACAGAACAGGTTGTAACTATCCTGCCCTCACCTTTCGTAGTCTCGACGCCTGATCCACTCGGCAGCTCTTCAGTTTGCCCTGGCTTATCTGAAATTGTTCAAATGTTTGTAAATCTATCAGACCACACTGCGTGGTCATCAGTCCGTAGCTTACAAACTACTTACGCTAAGGTAAACTAACCTATGGACAAACACACACACGCACACCCATGCCCCATGGAGGACTCGAACCTCCCGACGGCGAGCAACCGCGCGCTCCGCAGCATGGCGCCTTAGACCACTCGGCTACTCCACCGCGGCTCTGAAATTGTTGTTGCTACTATTCTCTACCAATGATGTTCGTAACACAATGTTTTAAGTATAAGTTAATTATGTATTTAGCACCATAAGTATAAACAATTCATATAATAAGTGGCCAGTTCCGTTCTCCCAATATTTTTTTACGGCAAGAACAGGTTAGTACCAACTGCACTAAATTAGGAGATATTATCAATAAGATACTAATGCAGTATTTTAACACTGTATGTTCACAGGTATTGGGTGCGGCAATATAAGTCACAGAATAACTTATTAACTCATCACAATTAACCAAACCGTAGCGCACAGTAGATACCGGATAATTTATACAGTTCACAAGTTACAGCGTAAAGCGAGGATTTGCAGTTCATTTGAGTATGAACGGTACATCGCCAGACTTGTGTGGCAACGTTATTACTTGTCATGTGTCGAACCGCCAACTCACTAATTCTCGATTTTCCCCAGCTATTTAGAGACCGGCGTAGTAGAAGTTGTTGTTGTTGTTTAGACGGGACTAAACTAGACTGGCGTAGTAACAATTTTGTGATCTCATGGTCGGCACAGTTGTTTATAAAACGACTAAGTCAGAATTTGACATTCAAATTAAACTATATGTTACTGTTACAATTTGGTTTACAGAAATTGTTTGACAGAAAATTAATAAAATATATGGCATCAATTATTGTTACTATGGGGGATCCCCAATCCTTTGACTGGCAGCCATATTAAATAAAATAATTCAACATTTTAATTGGCGCATAAATCAATTAATGTAGTATATCAAAATAAATAGAAAAGCAGCGTCAACAAAAGTATGTAGTCCAAGTCCGGAATCTAACAGTAGTTTAGGTGTAAATGGCCATGAAAGTTAGTACTGCTGTAAAGCTTTAGTTTCAATTATTACGTGAGCTAACAATTTTTGGATGACTCCAGATACCTTATTATAAAACGGAGGTGTCCAGCTATACACTGGTATGGGTCATTCCATTCAAATACGCCGATTTACGCACTGGAAATATGATAAGACGAGTTGAAATTAAGTCTTCAATTAATAATATTTCATTATTAATTCAATGCCTGTATTTACTAGTTATGATAATGTATTCCTACTGTTACAAAGAATATGCTGAATAATAAAATTAGCTTGACTTATTTACATATTTACTTTTGTGAGTGTATCGGTATCTACTGCGCTTACTGCTTATGTTTGCAAATGAATACATGAGATTTTGAAAAAAAAAAAAAAAAAAAAAAAAAATAAGTTAATCAAAAAGAGGTGAATATAGAGGCAGATATGATGGGAGGTGGTAACCTTGCTTTGTTAAAAGTTGGTGGTCCAAAGTCTCCCTGATCACTAGTGTTTGCGTCATGTGTTAGTGTTTAATGGGGTGAAGGCGTGTCACTGTTGATGGTGATCCGCCCGTCGGATGGGGACGTTAACCCTTTCATTTCCAGTGTTGTTCCTGGACAACAACGTATTAAAAGTTGTATTATAACGTATTTTGTGTATCAATCCATGAAGTCGCATTTTTGTTGATGAACAACATGCTTCTAGTACGACATTTAGTCGCTTGGTACGGCGTGTAGCCACTTCTGAGGCATTAATCTGTCCATCTTGGAGGTTGTGTTGCGTTGTCATCTGTACGTGGCTGAGAGTGTGAGCTTGAGTGTTGTTCCTTTTATTTTATTCCAGCAGTGAATTGTCTTGTCTCATTAAATTACTGTATGGTGACGAATTACAGTGATGATAATATTATCAATTTAACATATGCCTAAGCGAGACATTGACGATAACAGAGTAGGTTAATGCCTCATTGTTTTCATTCTTCCTGGTGCGGGAATACAGATTAAGCTGCGAGTACTAAGAGATGAATGCAGTTGACTCATATGTGCAGTCAGTGTGGCATATGGAAGTTTGGGTCGGTCCTGGAGTCGTGTTCGGTTAGCCTAGTGGTTAAGGCGACCGCTCGCGAAAAGCAGGAAACCCGGGTTCGAGTCCCGGCCCAGTACAAATTTTCATGTCACCATTTGGTAGAACATCTATACCTTAAACAGTGACGCTTGTCTTTGGCGCTGTGGCGAAGATTATGCTAGCTTTATTGATCTGGAAGTGTTAACTATCAAGAAAACAACGTCCAAGTAATAAAATACCTTGATACAAATGTCTGTCTTGCGCGTGAAGTACATGACATTAAAATCAATAGTTCGACCAGAAATTTTAAAACACATTTTGATGTTTACTGCACTGTATTAATATAGAAAACACTGAATTTTAATTTTCCCAAAGCTCGGCGGCCCCCTCGGTGCTCTTCGAGAGGGTATAGGCTACATACCGGCACCGGGTTGCACCCTCTCCCCTCATCTCCAGCATGGACACGACACTACACATATATCCATTAAAGTCACCTCCACTTAGCATAGACACTCCAATACACAGTTCTCACACTTCTCGAAGGAAAGGTGGCTGTGGGCGCGAAGGATAGGAAAAACTTTTCAAATTACGCGGCTGAACCTACCCTTCGGGTTCACCCAGCTATACGAGCTTATTTTTTTACTTATGTATAGTAAGACAATTTCCAAGGCTACAAAAAGAGTACAGAGACGTCAGTGACCCGGCAGACAGTTCATGATTTTGTCACGTGAATCGTCTGCAGCGCAGATCATTACGACCGAGCACCTCGACGGCACTGCTCTGGATGGTTTCTCAATGTTCAACACCTTACGCTTAGACAGCTCACTGTGTCTAACTTCTTTACAATTTCGTGCACTTTCTTCCTGAGTTCGTATTTGATCTGTGTTCAGTTTTTTACGGCCTTTACACTGCTATATCTTGCCACTAAACCTGACGGGGATGGGATGGGATGGGGAGTTTCTCTCGCTAGCAGGGTAAGATGTCGTATGACGTGTACACAAGCAGACCAGCACGGACAGTATTGCTGATGGACATTTTGTGTGGTGTGTTGCAGGCTTGATGATGGACAGCGAGAAGAAGATTTTCGAGATGATGGACGAGAAGTCGGACATGTCCAAGTACTGGATGCCGCTCATCTGGGCCACCAACATCATCAACCGGGCGCGGCGGGAGGCGCTCGTCACCAGCGACCACGTCGTCCAGTCGATGCTGGTCGAGCTGTCCGACATCCGCCGCCGGCTCGGCTCGCTCATCGGATACGACACCGTCTGCGTGCCGCTGGTCTACACACAGGTGCAGTCTTTCTCTCTCTCACTAATCTTTCTGCTTTGTCTCACTTTCCAGAAAAACTGTGGGTCTCCCAACAAAAAATATTGGTAACCTCTACTCTAGTCCATCTGAACCCATGGACATGGAAATGGTTATATTTGTCTACATGGAGACCATTTTCAGCTATTCAGGGTGTTCATGTTTCGAGAGAATAATGGAAAGTAAGGTATTCTGGACAATTACAGAGAATAGTTTGGCAACCCAGAACGCTCACATGAATACCAAATACCATCGCAATATTTATTGAACTGATAGGTCGGTTCGTGAATAAAATACTGCACTTTCGTAACGGTCGACGGTCTCATTATAATTCGGTAGCTCTGAAAAGACCACGTGCGAAATCGTGATTTTGGATTCTTCGAGCTGGAATCCTATTTCAACTAACATCATGGGTTTATCTTACACCAGAATCGCTTTGTAAAGCCATTAGAACATATGTATTATTGCAGTAAAGTTACAGTATACAGTGTGTGGGTTATTTCACACGCCGTTGCTTGTCTGTTACCAGTGAAAAATCTACGCAAACGTCACAGTCCGTGGCCACTGCGCAACCGCGGTGAGAGCTAATAGCTGAAATTTGGTGGTCCCTGCACACTCTTCACGCCGTTAATCTCGAAAGATTGAATTTCCTGACAACTTTGGAAATATAAACAATAATTCAAGTTCCTTGAAACAATCATTGTCTCGTCATACCAAAGGTATTAAATATAAGTAGAGGCATTGAATTAAAATTTGTGTTGTAGCCGGGATTCGAACGCGGAACTTCTAGATTATTAGGTAGGTGCTTTAGACCGCTCAGCTAACATAGCATTACGGACAAGGCCCCTATTCGGACACTCTTCAAGCTCGCATCCCCCTACACCGCATTCTTTAATTCTGCCTCAATGTTCCCTGTGAAATGCCAAGGCTCTCGAGCATCCGAGCAAAGAACGTGAATGGGAACAATCTCGCCTTGTTCTTCAGGCAGAGGTGATAATATCAATAATTCAGTTCCTTGAGAATAAAATTGTCTCGTTATACCAATGAGACTTCTCCCTTCTCAACACCAACTTTTATTCTGCCTCATGTTCCCTTAAATAAATACGTATCAATGTTGCGAAAGGTCTCCAACAGCGGAATAGCACCCCGTCAATGAACGTTGAGCGATCGCTGCGGCGGAGTAGCCAAGAGCATTGAGGATGGATGTTTGTTCTGTCTTTAGTATGTTAGTTCATAAGTAGTTTGTAAGTTTAGGGATTGTTGACACCGCAGTTAAATCCCATAAACTTTACAAACATTTGAACATTTTGGTAACGAGCCTGCCTTCTATCTCAGGTGATATAAACATCAAACAATAAAACAATGTACAGAGACATATTTTGGCTCGATATATATCGAAGATATAAATCTGAAGGAGGGGCATTGAATTAAAATGTGTGCTGTGGACGGGATTGGAACCCGGAACCTCCTGCTTATGATGCAGCCGCATTAGACAACTCAGCTAACACAGCGTTACGGAACGGTCTAAAGCACCTGTCTAGTAAGGAGGAGGTCCCGGTTCGAATCCCGGCCATAGCACAAATTTTAATTCAATGCATCTCCTCATATTTAATAACTCGGGGAAATAATGCATCCCATGTGCCTAGGTGCAGCTACCATACAGCGTCCAAAGTCTGTTAATTCCCGTCGTGCGATCATCGTCTCTAATGATAACGCTGTTGACGGGCGATCAACACCTTTCTTCTACAAACCCATAGGACACCTTCTCACATAAATCTCTGTGCCGGCCGCGGTGACCGAGGGGACTGAGGCGCTCCAGTCACGGTCTGCAGGGCCACTACGGTCGGGGGTTCGAATCCCCCCCTCGGGCATGGATATTTGTGCCGTCCTTAGTTAGTTCATAAGTAATTTGTAAGTTTAGGGACTGATGACCCCCGTAGTTAAGTCCCATAAGCTATACAAACATTTGAAATTTAAATCTCGGTGCTCCTTGGGCATGGTTTATCGGTGCATGTCGCTATGCCACATCTGTCACACCGGTGTGAATGAGAGTGGTGTGTCTCCCCGAACGCTGCTGTTAATTGCCTTGCCTGTCTCAAGGCTGTCGCCTGTCGCCAGCTGACGTTCAGTTCCCGGATGGGCCGGTGTGGGAAACCGCGGGTTCCCACGTGCGGAAATGGCGCCTCCTAGGAACCGGAGACACAACACAGATGAGCTCACCTTTCCCGCTGCCTTATCTGCTACTGTCGAAGCTGCCACACATCCGTGTCCTGCACGCCACAGCTACTTCTACGCGCTCCTGGCTAACAAAACAAACAAACCGTGGCAGCGGCATATCTCTTTCTCAGAACAGATAACAGCTTTCATTCTGCATTTCCGAGGATCAATAAAATGCCAGTCTGACATATTGGAAGAGATCATTGTTTCTCTCTCTTTTTGTAGGTTTCGTTTTTCAAAAATTAAAAACCCCAAATACACTTATTTACAAAATCGAAGCATATTTCAGTCGCCGCTACGGTCGGGGGTTCGAATCCCCCCTCGGGCATGGATATTTGTGTCGTCCTTAGTATTAGTTAGTTCAAAAGTAGTTTGTAGGTTTAGGGACTGATGACCCCGTCGTTAAGCCCCATAAGCTATACAAACATTTGAAACATTTTGAACATATTTCAGTCATATACTGGGAAGGCGAAGGGCGCCCATGATATATTTTCTGGGAGGGGCGAGGGGCGCGCAACACCTGTGATATGGAGAATTAATTAATAGTGGATGAATACCAACTTTTAATGAGGCGTGAAATAATTTCTTTTCCGACCGTGATAAAGAGATCTTGTTTGTAAAACAATGACTTTTAAATTTCCAACTGCTTGAGAAACTCAACAGTTTTCGTTAATTGGGGGTGAAGATAACGTGGAAAATAGAGCAACAGTAGCGATGTAGGCAGAGCACAGGTTTTGCAGAAGCATCGGTAAGCGGTGAAAACGACATATGGTAAGAAAAATGTCTCGGGAAGCCAAACTGCGACACTACACAGCAACAGTAAGAAATGCGGCACTGTATGCATCAGAAACGATCCAGTATAATGGTACAAACACGATCATACTGGACTATTTTCAATATTTACAGAATGGACACACGAATCTACGACGACTTCGCAAATACAAGGACAGTTATGCAAAAATTTTAGAGGTAGTGTTTGCTGATCCGCCACCTGGCTGGGGTTTACCGGGTACGAGAAGATGACGTAGTGATTCTCTAAAGAAGATAACGAACAATTGAACGGATCAGACTTAGTACGGTGGAGAAGATCACCCAGGAACACCAACCGGATGGCGAGCGCTAACAGAGGAGGGCTCAGTTTAGTTTAAGTTACATGCCTTTAATTTACGGTATGCCTCAGATGATGGATGCCGGAAGTGGTATTTATACGGTTATTTTACCACTATTGCAAGGCACATACTGTTTTATTTACCAGTTTACTTGCAGATAGGGTACTGGACTTACTACGATTTCATGATCGTAATGAAGGCTTCGGTTTGAAAATAAATAGGTCCATTACATAACCCTACTGTCCCTACCACAGGAAACAAAATGGTAAAAACAATGGTCAAGGCCAAGCGGGAATTCCGTTTTTTATTTGGCGTTTGGCGTCAGTACACCATTTAGCCACACACACACAGATACCTTGTATTAATTTATGATCACTTAAAAATTATGTCCGAAATTAATAAAGACACACAAAAAATGCATCACTTGAGTTTCTCTAAAGGTGATCCAACAGAGTCAAATTGCTCATTAAAATAAATCTTGCAGAACATCGGAGCACTGCTTTATCGTTCGTAATTAATATATTCAGAATACTTGTAGGGAATGGGACCCTGAGATTCTTCAGATCAGAGATGAATTGTTCTCTATGATTGAGATATTTCGGGCAAACGAATATTAAATGGTTAATGTCCCCCCACATCTGAGTTATTGCAGTCACAGTCACAGGTATCAGTCAGTAGCGAGCCAGGGTGTGTATCGGACATTCAAAGTGCCACGATCCCCCTTGAGAATGTCTTCCGCAGTCGGGGACGAAACGTTGGGTTTCGACAATAAACCCACTAGACCACGGCATAATAGCCCGGAAATTTTTAGTAATTTTGACCATTCTGGCCGTGAAAGTTTACATTTTACAGGTATCAGAATTCCTTAGATGTAAAATTCCAGGTTCGAAACCTGGTCCAGCACAAATTATCAACTTCGCCATTGAATTTATTTCAGAGGCCCTGAAACGGGTGAAATGTTTAAATATTTCGAAGTTGTAAAATTACGGCCGTTAATGTCAACCAATGGTGTCTGTTCTTTGGCACATGTCCGAAAACAACTTACACCACATCAATAGTTGTAAATAACGTTTGTCTCTAGTCTGTAGTATGGGAGTCAACGATGTAAATTCTCGGGCCAGATATAAGTAGCATCGGTGTCGTCTCTTCTCGACCAACACCAACCCAACTAAACCACCCCTCCCCGGCAGAGAGCAGTGTGTGTTTTAGAGCCGTAAATCGGGAGATAAGCCTGGGAGGAAGAGGAGACAGCGTGTCCTTGGTCGCCTGCTTGTGCGACAGCCCGCTGCGTCGGCGTGGGGCGGCGCACAGTGGCACGGCACTAGCAGCTAGCAGGCAGCAGGCAGCGCGCCTTAAGCGGCCGTATATCTAGCGGCCGCCAGCCCACGCGGTTATCTCTCGCCACAAAAGCCACTGCGCGCCTAACGGCACGCTGCTCAACACAACCCTGACTCACTCACGTCTCACGTCTCACCTTCTCACTATTCAGATCCCTTTTTTTATTTTTTTTTGCGCTACATTAAATTCGCAACAAAATACCCCATTGACAATTCTACCACTGTAATGTCGCTGTGAAAATACGAAACTGTGCATCGCGTCTGTTGAACATTAATGCAGTAATTTCATAAATAGTTTTCAAAATGAAAAGCCAAGATCGCACATTAATAATTTATTAAATGACGACCGGTTTCGGTGCACTGTGTCACCATCAACTGGTCACATATGTGCTGGTCTTCTTGTTAAAAAAAAAAATTGGGTATAAAATAACAAGTGCAACATTGCACTTAGTCATTTTGGCCCACTTTAGGTTACGGTAGTAACACTAAAAGTGGGCCTTTGCAATCGTCTTTTGACAGCTCGAAATTTAAATGAAAGTAACGGCTTAACTATTCATCTGACACGAAAATTGAATAACCGAATTTGTAGAGGAGAAAATTCTCTACAACTTAGCTCCCTTTTCTTTTTTTTTTTTTTTTTTTTCGTATCTCGTATCGTTTGAGACACATTTGCAAAAATAACGGAGATTTGACACCCTCCATTGCATTAACGAAAACCAGCCATTCGGAGATGTCACGTGACATTCCTTGCGTATTTGGTGATTTTCTTATTGTAACTTACACGTTGTCATTTCAAAGTAACGGCACACTGACGAATTAACAAAAAAATATCGTATTTCGAACGATAAATGATAATCTAACGTCTACAAATGCCGTATTAACATCAGTTAACAACGGCCATCAATAGTATGAGATAATAGAACTCCTGTTTTGATTTATAGCCGTAGTGTAGTGGGCAAGGTGCTGGACTGTGACGCGAGAGGTCGGTGGTTCAAAACCCGCCAGTACCTAAATTTTTTTCCTAAAAGGGTTTCAGTCACTCTTATTAATTAATTTGTTATTACTTAGATTATTATTTTGGTCCAAAATGTTTGTAAAAACGTACAAAAATACAAATCTAAAGTAGACTGCAAAACACGTCAGTGCGATTTTTTAACACGATGACCAGCTTATAACACATATGTGACCAGATGGTGACACAGTGCACCGAAACCGGTCGTCATTTAATAAATTATTAATGTGCGATCTTGGCTTTTCATTTTGAAAACTATAAAACGATCAGATCGCCTCCAAACCCGACTGTCAGGTAATCTTAATTTCATAAATGCATTTCGAGACCTAATATGAGGGCAATCAGAAAGTCTTCGCCCCTATTTTTTACTACCCAAATTACATAAAGATCATTACCAACATACATCCTATTCTACAGACTTGTACTATTTTTCCACATAGTCCCCTATAGTCAGCCGAAACACGATGATCCCTGGCTCCGCCTACTGGGCTAGGAGACCGCCCCGGCCGCGGAAACTAAATGCAGCCGTGTTCCCAAGTAGTTAGTTCGCTGGCGAGCAGTATAGCTATAACGGTCGTTGTTGTGTAACAGAACTGACAAAAGCGCATGCGCGAAGCAAAGTTTGCGTTTGACTTATTCCATTGGTCTGCTACTGCAGCCAGCGGTAAAAGCCGATTGGCGCGAGCAGCAGCGATCATCGTATTTCGGCCCGACTATAGTGGACAGCGTGGTGGGTTGCCACGCAGGCGGCGTGGGATCGATTCCCAGTCGGGTCGGAGATTTCTTCCGTGCGGCAACTGCGTTTGTGTCGTCCTCATCATTTCATTAATACTGACACGCAAGTCGCCGAAGTGGAGTCAACGAAAAATATTTGCAAAAAGCAGTCTGAACACGACCCCAGTTAGGATCCTACCGGTCATAAATGCCAAACAATAATCATCCACACCTTTTCACACATTTGCCCTACCGCAGCACTAAATCTGAGATGTCCCTACTGTAGAATTCTTTCCGATGACTATGGAAACTCTGTCGGATTGCCATCTTGGTTTCGTCCTGAATCGCTACTCTGTTAGCAACTTCTTCAGCGGTCCGAATACGTTTAAATCAGCAGAGAACTGGTCTGTACGGTGGGTGGTCTAGAAATTCCCACTGAAATGCCCGGAGCTTTGCGGCACACACCAATACGAAACTTTCCGGCCGCCCAGTCCGTAGTATGACGCCGTAGATGACGCGGCTATTCCGCGCGGCCGTAGCCGAGTAAATAACAGTATATGACAGGTAGTCCGACACTAGCAAGTACGTATTCGGAAAACAGATACGTTTCTGCGCGTGGCGCGTTTGATCTCGGGGATCCTGCGCTTGCGAAACGCGTGGCGCCGCGATCCGTACCAGCGGCGGCCCAGAAGCAAAATGAAGAAAAGGTAGCGAGTCGGGCGCAAACAGAGCCTGCGGCGCGTCCATAAAGGTTAACGGCCGCGTCTACTCCGTCCGCCATTACCCTGCGTCCTGCTAGCTAACCTACATCGCGCCGCGTTGCTACACCTCAAATTCCTGCCGAGCTAATCGCCGGCCGTGTTTGATAACTGCAGGTCTGCCGGATTTCGCTAGTCCGCGTCCTTGGACCACAGAACTGCCCCACAGAAATTATCCAAGTGTTTTCTGACCCTAATAACAGCTTTATATAAACAGACGACGCAGTTTACACTTCCCTGCCGCTTCGCTAAATAATGTTCCAGCCTGGCTATTAATGTTCGAGATTAACAAATTTACAGAAGGAAGAGGTTTGAAGTTAGAAGCTGTGAAAGATCCCAATGAGAAAATTACGGAAAAAATGGAAAATTATTACATGCATTGGCTAGCTAATTAACGGTGGAGTGTTGTGCAGGCAGAACATTACAGCCGGCCGCGGTGGCCGAGGGGACTGAGGCGCTCCAGTCACGGTCTGCACGACCACTACGGTCGGGGGTTCGAATCCCCCCTCGGGTATGGATATTTGTGCCGTCCTTAGTTGTAAGTAGTTCATAAGTAGTTTGTAAGTTTAGGGACTGATGACCCCGTAGTTAAGTCCCATAAGTTCTACAAACATTTGAACATTTTTGTTGTGCAGGCAGAACATTACAAAAAGAATCGACGAGCGGTTACCTTTTAACAAGAGATCCATTGGTGGTTGAAATTTGACTGTACATGAAATTTTCATAATATGATAACCACTCGCCGAACCGTGGTTGGCAATTCGTCAGTATCAAACTACGACTCGTGTAGCAGACCATAAAGTAAGATACGTGACATGATAAAATTCTGATATGAACATTACGTAAGTCAAACACATCGGACTTAAAAAAAAAAAAAGTTACAAGAAAACCGACTGCAGTTTCTATTGCCGGTAAACGATAAAAGTATGGAATAAATTTAAAAAAAAAAAAAGAGGCAGGCTACACGAAATATCACCATTCAATGTTAATTAAAAACAGTGCCATCCATTGTTGCGGCGATGCAACAAGGTTGAAAGAAAGCATCGTGGGCGGAGGGAGGAAAAGGCAAAATTAATAATAAAAAATTCATAAATGCGAATTTAAGTGAGAAGTGGGGTTTATTTAGAAAAGTAAGATCCGCGCACAACACACATATTTACCTGAATGTACAGATCCACGTAAGAGAGGCCACATAAAAATAATAAAGTACAACTCTCGTCTGCAAGATGCTACCGTTACGAAGAACAAGGCAAGAGTACCTTCTATCTTCTGTCTTAAAAAAATTGAAAGTGATGTTCTTAAATTTTTTCTCTGACATTCATAGATAATTATTTTTCCATGCCGAAATAATATAAAAATTACAAAATTTTCTTTTACTAATAGCGGAGAATGATAAACAGGTGGTTTGAACAGTAATGTTATTTTTTGGGCGGGGGCGAAGGCTTCTCCATTAGACAGTGTTTTAAGTATTTGTACAATGTCATGTTGACCACAGCTGCTTAATTTATCAGCCCAAAGCTACAGGTTTCGGTTAATACACTATTACCAAGCGTCAGCAGAGCTTAGCCACTTGATTAACGTGACATGTAGTGGTGTATTAACCGAAACCGCTAGCTTTGGGCTAATAAATTAAGCAGCTGTGGACAACATGACTTTCTACAAAACACATAAAATACAACTGATTGAAAAGCGTTAAAATTATAAAATAAAAAAAAATGTATCAAACATACCAATTATTTACTGTTACAAGATAACTTGTTCGTTACTGAATATTTTGTTCACTGTCGTAACTAGGTACAGTAGCATCTTGGGACTTTCATATAACGTTACATAATTCTGTGATTGGTGGATCTCTAACAATCGAAATAGTTTGTAAAGTAAACGTGTAAAATTAGTGTCAGAAAAAAATTAAGTAATTTTTTTAAGAAACTTTAAAAGAGCATTAAAACACACATACCTTTAAGAATTTTAACTGCTTTCTCAATTTTTTAAATACAGGGTGTCCCATTTGTCTCGACCACTCGAAAAATCTCTGGAACAACAATAGCTATTGTAAAACGACTTTCCCCGGTATCTTTGTAAGGCAATGGCTCACGAATGAAAATATTTTGAAACATTCTACAACGAAAGCGGTTTTTTTAACACAAACTTACGTGTTTTTAAATAGACACCATGTATTATTTCTTCAGAAATCTTTAGCATGACAAATCATATAAATAATGGCGTTGATTGCATCGCAATACGTCTACTACATCCAAAGATATTGTGACGCGGAGTTGACGCTTGAAATACGAGAAACGCGCGGCTAACACACGTCCTGAGACTCAGGCGAGAACCCCATGCTACTCAGGATGTATTTCGCAAAATTCGGGATGTAATTGTCATATTGCGACGCAATCAATGCCATTGTTTGGGCGATTTGTCATGTTATTTATAGATGATGAAATAATATAGGGTGTCCATTTAAAAATACCTAAGTTTGTGTTAAAAACACATACGCTTTCGTTTTAGAATGTTTCGAAATGTTTACATTCATGAGCCCTTGCCTTACTTTGATACCGGTGAAAGTCGTATTACAATAGCTGTTGTTTTTCCAGAGATATTTTGGGTGATCAAGATAAATGGGTCACTCTGTATATAAAACATTTGCAACAAAATGTTTGAAAGGAAACGTTAAAAGTATCTTTCTACTTGGATGTTGCGCCTGTTTTTACAATCTGTTGTATTTTAATTGTTCTTAACAGATCTGAACCGGTAATTTAATATATATAAGCGATCTGCGATCAAAATAATGACACTGGAGTATTTGATTCAACGTCATGATATTCTCAACAGCTCAACAGCTTTTTCATTTATTATTGTGTAAATAAATATACATACACGAAACATGTTGCACAGAGATTTGTAGCGTTCTAAAACATACATTTTAAACTATTTTACATTGTGTTCTACGTATTTCACTATAATTAGTCGCAGGTCTGTTTTAGGACATCATGTTATCTGTAAAAAATGACCTAGAACATAATACATTTTCCATTTAGTAAATGTACACATATAAGACGTCATCATAATGAGATGCGTTGAACATCTACTGACATGGAACGTATATTACCCATCCGAAAAAATCACCCAGCGTTTATCACACACAACTTGCAAAAACTTTCAGCATGAAATGTACTGTCCGATTAAAACAGTGTGCCGGACCGAAATTCGAACCCGGGACTTTTGCCCTTCACGGGAAAGCACACCATCGATTGAACAACGCTGACACGTCCGTCCTCACAGCTATACTTCTGCCAGTACCTTACCCGACACCTCAAAACTTCACAGAAGCTTTACTGCAAACTTTGCAGGAACTAGCTCTCCTGGAAGAAAGCATTTGCAGAGACAGGGGGTAGCCACCGCCTAGGGGATGTTTCCAGAATGATATTTTCACTCTGCAGCGGAGTGTGCGCTGTTATGAAACTTCCTGACAAATTAAAACTGTGTACCGGACCGGGATTCGAACCCGGGACCTTTGCCCTTCGCGGAGAAGCGCACTACCGACTGAGCACGCCTCATATTAGCGCACACTTGGTTTCAGAGACCCCTTGACTGTGGCTAAGCGCCGAATGAAAATACCCGAGCGAGTCTAGTCAGGGAAGGCGAGGCTGCTCCCACCGGAGGTTGGAGTCCTCCCTCGGGCATGGGTATGTGTTGTTCTTAGGTTAGTTTAAGAAGGTTGTAGGCCTAGGGACTGATGACCACAGTAGTTCGATCCCATTTATTTAAAAACATTTCAACATTTATGTTTGGTTGTGTGGCGATCTTCCACAGCAGCTATTAAAAGTGACTATAATAGGTAATCCGTCTTATGCTGACTGCAATTAAAGACATTTGTTTTATACCAGACGCGTTTCGCTTTTCATTTTAAAAGTATCTTGTGTGCTGGTGTTGTCTCTTCTTTACATCTCACTGCCATTTCTACGTCTTGCTGGCTGGAGTTGGTTGGTTCCTGACGTGTGTGCCGAACTCAACCGGTGAACACGTCAGGAACCAACTCCAGCCAGCAAGACGGAAAAACGGTAGTGAGAGCTAAAGAAGAGACAACACCACCACACAAGATGCTTTAAAAAAAAAAAAAAGCGAAACGCGTCTGGTGTAAAACAAATGTCTTTAATTGCAGTCAGCATAAGACGGATTACCTATTATAGTCAATTTGAACATTTGATTTTGTGTCTAAGCCATGTCTCCACAATATCCTTTCTTCCGGGATTATTACTTCTGCAAGATTTGCAGGAGACCTTATGTGAAGTTTGGATGTTAGGAGGCGAGGTACTGACGGAAGTTACGCTAATAGGACGGGCCCTGAGGCGTGGCAGGGTATCTCAGTCAGTAGAGCGTTTGCCCGCGGAAGGCAAAGGTCCCAGGTTTGAATCCCGGTCAGCACACAAATCTGCCTGGAAGTTTCACAATCCGCTGGAGAGTAAAAATATTATTCTCGATTTTTAATCATTTAACCTTTTCTCACTTTCGTGCTAATCCTCGAGAATAATGGAATTATTGCACTACTATGATTGTTTAAATTCATTGGGAAAAGCAAGTGTGCCGGCCGCAGAGGCCGAGCGGTCTGCGGCGTGCCAGTCACGGTCTGCACGACTGCTGCGGTCGGGGGTTCGAATCCCACTCGGGCATGGATGTTTGTGCCGTCTTTAGTATAAGCAACTTCATAAGTAGTTTGTAGTTCTAGGGACTGATGACCCCATAGTTAAGTCCCATAAGCTATACGAACATTTGAACATTTTGAAAATTATGTAACCAAACTGCGCTACCCTTTATTTTCTTTAGGTTGTAAAACACAGTGTGGATCGCAGAAGGTGAATTTTACGTTACCGGTTTCGACTATTGCAGGTCATCCTCAAAAACAGTTATACAGCCCATCAGCCTATGTGACCGGTGCTGATGTCTGCAGGGCTGCCTTGGTTTCACTCTGCCTGCTCGTTGATAATTGTTACTGCTACTGCTAACTGTAGTTAACAACGTACAGCCATAATGAAATCTATTCACTGTTTCTTACAACATAAATATCTTAAAGATCGCTGTTGCTCCTGGGACAAAATTGTTAAAATAGTAACTCTTTATTTTGTTGAATGGGAGGATCACGAGACTAGCCTCTGACTGTACTTTATGCTGATACTGACAGAAAGGAAAAAGAAGTTGAGTCGACGTTGAATGGAGTGTCTAGAGGCAGTTTAAATAGGGCTTAACTCATAGGGGCTGCTCTTTTGTCTGGAAAATGGACTGACGTTTCGTTTTAAGCCCCAGGAAGCGCCTTCTCTCGCGAGACGAAAGATATCTCGTTTACTGCTGCCGCATGTCATTCCAGGTAATCGAAATACTGCCTTTTTTGAATCGACGAGCAGCGTTTCAAAAGGCGAAGGGTCCCCCGCAGAATGCATTAAGCGTCCGCATTAACATTTTTAGAGGTGCTTAAGCAAAGTTTGTAACCCGCTGCCTGTGTTACGTCAGCGCACATTGTGGGCGGCGGTTTAGCTGAATCTTTAATGTCCGAGCCAGGTGTTGGACTCAGCAGCGCTATTACTCACGGCGAGAAGGTCGTTTCTCTGCAGCCCAGAGAGGAGCTTATGTCCCTCTTGACGGCACTACTCGTCGCATTCCAGCCACTTAAAATTCCACTTTTTTCTGCCCCCGCCTCTCTTTCAACACTATGCAACGGAGGATGTCATCCCTGCACCATATTGCCTCCTACGACCACCGGTGGAATACGGTGGCACCACGCAAAGTCACCACTTTGCTTCGCTCGCTGGACGTTGTGTTTAACCCATTACTGGCCATTGTCCCGTTTTTGGGACGCAAATATTTTAATTCTACATGAGCAATGTAACTTTTAGTTTTGAATGTGGTACCTGAAGGATGAATTGCCTTTTAGAATTCCTGGAAATAAGAAATAAATAATTTTCCTTTAATTAGGAGGCGTGTTTTTTAAGTAAGTACCGTTTTGCCACACCGCAATCGCAGCGCTGCGTCCGGCGTTTTGCGCATGCGCACTGGGTACCTACATGTGTTATGTACTGATAAGGAAAGTACATGGACTCGAGCAAACATCTGTATGAACGTTTGGTTACAGGATCTCTACGTACACCTCAATGTGCTAGTGGGTGTCGTTTTTCTGCAAAGCTCTGCAACCATGCTCTAGATAGCACTGTAGATGTAATTGTAGACGCCATACGTAATGCGGATATCTTAACTATAACTTATGTAATAATCATCGTACATGTTCTCTAGCGTATTGTCATCAAAAGCCGTGATGACAGTTGCAACTTTAACCTTCTTCCCGAAAGACTGTTGCTATTCACTGCCACTGCTTCCATCGCCTCTTCCCGCACTTACCGTAGCACTACCGCTTGCAATGAGTTGTTCATCATTATCATCCCTATTATCATTATTATGAGTTTGAAACAACAGTATCTGACTTATGCTCATATTTCTGTACCATAAGAGATACGAGAAAGCAAGCAAATGATTCATCTTCTACACTAATACCATCTTCACGAAGAATGGTTCTTCGTAACTTCATCTCAACCAATCGCAGCCGCGGTGGAGTAGCCGAGCGGTCTAAAGCGTCTCGCTGCGGAGCGCGCGGTTGCTCGCCGTGGAGGTTCGAGTCCTTCCTGGGGCATGGGTGTGTGTGTGTGTGTGTTGTCCTTAGGTTAGTTTAGTTTAAGTAGATTGTAAGCTACGGACTGATGACCACGCAGTTTGGTCCGATAGAGTTACAAACATTTTGAACTAATCGCAATACATTACCAGGATTGATTAGCAATCGCCGCCCCCATCTGACTCTTCACCGCACAAATATCACAAAACGCAACTTCGGAGGCACACTGCACCGTCCCTACCGGCGAACAGACAGGTCAAAGTGCAATGCGGCATGGCACACGCAGAGGCCTCTAATGGACGACTGCAGAGATTTGCAGATGTATCACTAGTGCAATAAGAGATCTTTACAGTATCTCTCACACGATTTTGGTGTATATGTGTTTGTTCGAGCCCAAGTAGTTTCCTTGTGAGTATTTAAGATGCCTCAGATTATCGTGTGTCCCGTCGACTGTGAAGTACGTGGCGACGAACTGTTCACTCATTCAGTGATATTTATGTTTGTGCTAGAGACACATACAGCCAAAAGGTAAACGATGATCACATTATAACTACTAACATTGTTTTCAAAGAAGTTTTATAAAATAAACAAGTTTTCAAATGTGTGACTAACATTTGATACTAATATTAAGTTTATTATCTTTTATACATATGTACTTGCATGTTTCTTTTCTCCATTACTATCTTACGTATCTGTGACTGATCAGGATAGAGTGCGAATTCGAGGGGACTGAGGCGCTGCAGTCACGCCCTGCACGGCCACTACGGTCGGGGGTTCGAATCCCCCCCTCGGGCATGGATGTTTGTGCCGTCCTTAGTGTTACCTAGTTCATAAGTAGTTGGTAAGTTTAGGGACTAATGACCCCGTAGTTAAGTCCCATAAGGTATACAAACATTTGAAACATTTGATAGAGTGCGAATTATTCGCACGGGTGAACTAGTGTTGTATATTCAAAGAACCTGAAGGTGTTTTCTAGTTATACATTTAAATGAGACATAGTTTTCGCGACATAACTCGAATGAATACACACTCTAAGCTAAAAGAGTCTTAACCACATTTAAAGTTCGCGCGGAAGTTTGCCACCATAATGGCCGCCGAGGCGCTCTTCAATCTGCCCGCAGTTCGCAGTCGGCCGCTTACGGACTAGTGGAGGCTGGGAGTGTATGTAAATGGAGCCCAGCAGCCACTGTGCCGTGCGCACGCCTCGCCGGTCTGCCGGCATCGGCAACCGGGTCTGGTGGACGGGCTCGCCTAGCACAGCCAAGCTCCCAGGGAAGCGACGGCGGCGGAGGCCACATCTATTTGCGTGCGCGCTAATTTATACGGGATAACGGCTGCGCGACCGTTAGGGGTAGCGCCGGACCACAATTGCCTGTGGCGCCACGCCGAGGCTACCTGTTGCTCCGGCACAGCCGCTCCACGACCGGGTTTCGCAACCTCCGCACTGCCCGCCGCTATACTAGGGACGCTCCGAGAGCCGAGACGCGGAAGGCTAACACAGTGTCAGTCGCGCGTCTCCCTAGCCATAAGCTCTGGTTTCCAAATACACTCTAATGTCAAAGGAAAAAGGCACACCGTCAAATAACTACCCCAATTTGACAAAAAACATTATGTACATGAGCTGATAAACAAATGATTACAATTTCAGAAAAAAAAGTAATATTTATTCAAGGGGGCTCTGCCGATAGTGTCCTAGAAATTTTCAATAGGAGACAGATCCAACACCGTCTAGATACAAGGCCTCACAAAAGTCCGTGTCACGTCACACCGATAGGCTGCCCTCGCAAACTCACTGGCTGAAGCTACGAGGCAGTGGGCTGTGCTCCAGCGGCCAGCCAGTGCGCTTGCGAGGGCAGCCTATCGGTGTGACGTGACACGGACTTGTTGTGATCAAATCAAATGTTTGCATAGCTTATGGGACTTAACTACAGGGTCATCAGTCCCTAAACTTACAAACTACTTACATACTAGCTAAGACTAAGGACGGCACAAATATCCATGCCCGAGGGGGTATTCGAATCCCCGACCGTAGTGGTCGTGCAGGCCGTGCAGACCGTGACTGGAGCGCCTCAGTCCCCTCGGCCTCCGCGGCCGGCAACTTGTTGTGAGGCCTTGTATCTAGACAGTGTTGACAGATCCAGTGGGCTTGCTGGCCAAGGTAGGGTTTGTCAAGCACGAGGACTCGTTGTGTGCCAACGCGGATTATCTTAACCCTTTCATTACCAGTGTTGTTCCTCCACAACACCGTATTATTCGTTTCGGAACCTTTGGATAAGTATGGAAGTGCGATTACGCATGTCGCGCGATTACGGGCAGCATGGGGTTCACGCCTGAGCCTTAGGACATGCCCTAGCAGCGTATTTCGGGTTTTTCAACCGTCAACTTCTCGTCGCAATATCTCGGTATCTAATTGAAATATTTCGATGCAATCAACGCCATTGTTTATGTGATTTGTCATGCTATGGATTGCTGAAGAAAAAATATAGGGTGTCCATTTAAAAAACATAAGTTTGTGTTAAAAAAACACATTTGCTTTCGTCTTAGAATGTTTCCAAATGTGTACATTCATGGGCCCCATCCGTACTTTGATACCGGTGAAAGTCGTTTTCCAATATCTGTTATTGTTCCAGAGATATTTTGGGTGGACAAGATACCGGGGACACCCTGTATATACATGTGGCGTCTATTCCGAAACAACAGACGTCACTTTCTGATCCTGCATTCTTTCATATTCACAGAATAAATGACATCAACTGCGAATGGGCAAAGCTGAAAATGTGTACACAGCCAGGATTCGAACCCAGGTCTCCCGCTTTTTAGGCAGTTGCGGTGATCACTACACCACTCGGGACACAGTGATCACCGCACCTGCAAGGACTACCTAAGCACGCCGCCCGTCAGACACAAATTTCCAGCTTTACTCTGCCCACAATACTCAAACTCGTAGTCACATTGTACTAATTCCTGTAAGAGTATGAGCTACAAACTTGCCCACCCCTCCCCACTAACGAAAAGTTCATTGCCCGTCAATGGCATATTAGGATCATTGCCCGTCACGGGCGTATTAGTTTTCTTTGCTATGGCAAATTGATATTCCTGTGTTTTTACCCGGTAACTACTAAAAATTAAAAACTAAACCTCTTATAACCGAGACCAAACCAATGCCGAAAAAGTACCGGTTATTCAGAACTAAAATACTGGTGTTGGTATTAACCGGTAGGTTTTTTTCCATCTCCACAGGACACCTGTTGCAGCTCTGTTAGGCGATAATCTAGAAACTAGTTGTTCTTGAAAATTAAAGGACCGTAACGCCACATCTCTGTAAGAGAGAATATTTCAGTTTGAAATTATAACCAGTCGTATCAGAACTGGAACACTCTGTATATTATAATAGAATTAAAAATATATTAAACATGAATAGAGAAAGAATTAGGAAGTATCAGGGAAACTGGAGGACAACAACTTATGAGCGTGTCAGGTCATACAGTTCCCCTGAAGACCCTGACAGAATAGCCGAATGGCATAAGAGATGCTAGAAGACATCCGAAAAAAAAAATGATAAAGACTATGTAAACGCAACAGCCTAATCTTTGAACGGTTCGTTTGTAAGTAATGTCATGTTTTATCTAATGTATTTTTATATGATGACCAAGTGCTGTGTTGCACTTATTATTTTATATCCATTTTTTTAAATAAGATGAGCAGCTTATAAAATTTATATGACCAGGTGATGGGGGCACAGTCCTCCAAAACCGCTCGTCATGAAATAAATTATTAATTCGCAATCTTGGCGTTTCATTTTTGAAGTATATTTTACTGTTATTAAAATTGGAAGAACCAGCTTTAGCCGCATTGAAATCTTTATTTTTTATTTATAATACAGATCGATTTCGGTGAGTGTCTGACCATCCTCAGTGATAGAATCCAAGCCCTGTGGGCCCACAAAATCTTACACATTGCATATTAACATCAAGTAGGCAAGTGCAAGTTTTTGTGGGCCCACAGGGCTTGGATTCTAGTACTGAGGATGGTCAAACACTGACCGAAATCGATCTGTATTATATAGATTTCAATGCGGCCAAAGCTGGTTCTTCCGATTTTAATAATTTTAATGTTGTCGCTCTGCACCAGACTCCGGATGGAGTTGCTTACATGTATATTTTACTGTTTTAATTTTGACCAGCCAGCAGTTTTATTTCTGACTAACCACCATCACATGGTTTTACATATGTCATCCAGATTTCATGTGTGGCACTATATTAAGCAGTTTAATGTCAATGAGAACAGATGATAACATCACAGAGTGTCGAAACCGGACGTCTTGAATAAATAAAAAAAATTGTGATCTTGGCATCTATCGTTTGAACAGTTACCTTCTGGCAGCAGAACAACTAGGACAGCCCAGCCCAGCCGAGTACAGCACTGGCTACATGGGCTACATTTTGTTCCGAAGATGACCTACATCAGATCGAAACCGGTCAATAAAAACTGTTAATTTTTGCGATCAAGACTGTTTTTTGTAATATTAATCATACCAAATAGATCGCTGTTTCTCTCCTTTGGCAATGTTGTCTAAATTAATCTATCGTTTCATTTGTACAATAAGATCGCTGCCTAAGATGAATAAATTAAGTGATGTAAAAGCAGCGAGACCAGGAGTGAATTTTGGTATAAGTGGTACCAGCATTAGTGAGAAGATCCTCTGGAATGAGGTTAGCGCGCGTGGAGGCGATGCACTCCAGCACAAGGGTCATACCGTCGCCGGAGCGTCACTAATGCCGCAGGGAAAAGAAAAAACCAGAGGGAGTGCTCCCGTTACAGGCGGCGCCAGCGCCAGCGAGAGGCGACAAGGTCCATTGTCTTCCCAGAAGCGGCGCGCAAGAAGCCAGACGGGCAGAGCCGCGCCTTCCTAGAAGCTGTCAGCCGAAAATGCGCGCGCGGGGATGTGTTAACGGGCCGGCGAGCGAGGCACGCGCGGCCGCCACCGCGGCCCGTCTTAAACGCGGCTTTCAGGAAGCACCAGGCCCGGGGTCGGCGCTGCGGACGACGCGATCCGCGCGCCGCGGCGCCCGCTCCCAGGCAACGGACGCCGGAGACGACGCTGTCAAGCAGCGCTGCCGATTGATGTGGAAGCTGAAGACTGCTCCTTAGGCTTTAATGCTCACGCTCAGGCGGAGGACGAGGGGAGGGGGGGGGGCGGTAGTTGAGAGATGGACAGAGCCAGTGAGGATATAAAACCACACATCAGATCGTTGCACTTTCTTCTGTTACCTGTACATTCCAACTTCACTGTCTGTAGAAGCTCAAATGTTTGTAAATCTACAATGTTTGGTTGTGTGGCCATATTCCGCAGCAGCTGTTAAAATTGATTATAGAGGTAATCTGTCTTATGCTGACTGCAATTAAGAGGTTTATTTTTACACCAGACGCGTTTCGCTTTTTTATTTTAAAAGCATCTTCTGTGGTCTGTAAATGATACAAAGGTTTGTACAATTTGTTTTAGATAAATAGATTAAAAACAGTTTTAAAACAGTATTTTGCACGTTAGGCCTAAGTGTTTTTAATTTAATATTCGGTCTACTCACGGTGTTGATGTCTCTTCTCTACATGTAACTACTCCGTCTTGTTGGCTGGAGTTAAATTTTTCTTGGCGAGTGTTTCAGGGCTGTGAACAGCACTTTTCGTGTGTTTTTGTTTCGTTTTTTCCTTTTCATCTCAGCACATCACAGCACTTCACTTTTTGAAATATATACTGATTACATATCGCCTGTTATATGTGGAATGCCTGTCTGTTCATTTGTCATTTCACTACAGTGTGGCTATGTTTTCGTGTGTTCATTTGTTTTTCGTGTGGTCTGTGAGTGTTGCCAACGTTACATATTTATAATATAAATACGACTTCATTCTACATGTGTGTGTGAGGAAGAGAAAGAGAGACAGAGAGAGAGAGAGAGAGAGAGAGAGAGAGAGAGAGAATAATTTTTTTTTCCTTGTGAACAGGGTGTTAAGATGTTTTTTTCAGATGAGTAAATGCAGGTTTAATTGGGTTGTAATGGTGGGGGGGGGGGGGGGGTAATGGTGTAAATCTATCGGACCAAACTGCGTGGTCATCAGTCCGTAGCTTACAAACTACTTAAACCTAGGTAAATTAAGCTAAGGACAACACACACACACACACACACACACACACACACACACACACACACACGGCGTGGGCTACTTACGAAACTACAATCGCCAACATTCTCCTCCGAATGCGAAAATATATTGTTGACTCCCACTTAAATAGTTAGAAATTATCATCACAATAAAATACGAGAAATCAGAGGCCGAACGGAGAGATTCAGGTGTTCGTTCTTCCCGCGCGCTATTCGAGAATGGAATTTGAAATAAAATAGTATAACGGTGGTTCGATGAACCCTCTGCCAGGCACTTAAATGAGATTTGCAGAGTATCCCATGTAGATGCAGATGTAGAACGCCCCAGAGAGGACTCGAACCTCCGACGGCGATCAACCGCGCGCTCGGCAGCGAGGCGCTCTTAGACCGCTCGGCTACTTCCCCGCGGCTCTCTAGAAGCATCAAGGGCTTTGAACTCTTCTTGATAAAATCTTGCACTGTCAGTATACAGACTTGGTATCGACATTCACAGTAGCGCCCGTAACCAGAGGGGGAAGGGAGACGACGGGAGGATGAGGATGAGGAGGAGGGGAGGGAAAGCAGCCTAGAATATTTGAACCTAATCTGGTTGAAATCGGTTTATAAGTTTAGGAGGAGGTGTGGAAATTGTCCTATGTTGATGTCTTTCTTGAAATGCATAGTTTATGAGGTCATATCTCGGGAACTAACTGTGAAACGTGGTTCTTACCCTGCAAAGATTTTTGATTAATAGTAAGGAGTATGTGGAATACGTTTGGTCGAAATCGGTGCAGTTGTTTAGGAGGAGGTATTGAACATACACAGACACACAAACATACATCCATGTTACTTCCTGGCACATTAAAATTGTGCCGCGCGGGAGTAGCCGAGCGGTCTGGAGCGCCACGTTGCGGATCGCGCGGCCTCCCGCGTCTGAGGTTCGAATGCTCCCTCAGCATGAATGTTTGTGGTGTCTTTAGGAGTTCATAATTAGTTGTTAGGTTTAGATACTGATTACTCCGCAGTTAAGTACCATAAGCTTTACAAACATTTGAACAATTTTTATTAAAATTGTACCGGAACCGGAACTCGAACCTGGGACATTTGCCTTTCGCGGGCAGGCGCTCTACCGGTAGAGCGCATGCCCGCAAGAGGCAAAGTTCCCACGTTTGAGTTCCTTAGGCTGTGGCTAAGCCTTTCTTCCACGAGTGCTATTCCTGCAAGGTTCGCAGGAGAACTGTGAAGTTTGGAAACTAGGAGCCGAGCTACTGGCAGAAGTGAAGTTGTACAGACGGACCCGTCAAGCGTGCCGGGGTAGCGCATACAGTAGAGCGCATGCTTGCGAAAGGCCAAGGTCTCAGGTTCGAGTCCCGGTTCCGGCAGACAGTTTCAATCGGTAAGGAAGTTCCATATCAGCGCACACTCCGCTGCAGAATGAAAGCTTCATTCTGGTACATCCAGGTTTAAGATAACGTGGTGAACGAAGCGTCTGTTGGAAGGGGTTCGTCTATTTAACAGCGGACGAAAGAAGGTTAACGAAGAAGAATATTCGTGCCGCCCCTCAGTTGTGACTGACGAACTTACTAGCTAGTATACATGTGGCGTCTGTTCCGAGAGAACAGACGTCACTTCTGATCTTGCAGTTATTATTCAACATTCATAGAATATATGACATCAACTGCGATTGGGCAAAGCTGCCTAGAAAGCAGGAGACCCGGGTTCGAATCCCGGCTGGGTACACATTTTCAGCTTTGCCCAATCGCAGTTGATGTCATATATTCTATGAATGTTACTAGCTAGGATTGAAACGAAACTCCAAGAAGACAGATATTTTAAAATTGATAAAAATCCCACATTATTTCCGAACCTTTCAGAAGCTGTGGCGCACGAAATTGTTAGTGCAGATCTGGGCTATAAAAAGTGTGTGCCACGTGGGTTCCTAGAAATTTGTCCTACGAACACCACACGAGTGGCAATGAAACGGATTGTGATGCTTTTTTTTAATCACATGGATTCACATTTCTCAACAGGCAAAAACCTCCAATAAATGGAATGACATCATTCACAATCAAACGATTTCTAATTCATGGTGTACAACAGCAATCAGTTAACTAATTAAAAAATTTGCAATCAAGACGGTTTGAAGGAATATTCATTCACAATCCCCAACGAAACCGAAAAAAGCAAAATTTTTGAGTGCCAGATTATGGCTACGGTGTGTTGGGATCGTAAGGGTGTCCTTCTCATCGACTACAAGGCTAGAGGTGAGACCATAAAAGTAGGACCCAACGGTTAGTCGCTTCAACGACTTCGCCGCGCCATTACAAAGCAGACGGCGCGGAATGCAAACCAGTGGAATCGCCCTCCTACACGATCGTGCATGTTCGCATGCAGCGGGAGCGAAATATGACTTGTTTCAGCGGTTGCTGAGGGAAATGTTTCGATAACCCCCATACGGCGCGGACGTAGCCCCAAAGTGGTTGCCACTTCTTCCCCAAATTTAAAGATTTTTTTCGAGTTGACAAGGCTACTTAAGTCATGATCAGCTTAAAGAAGCCATGGTTCATAAGCTTGACGGCAAGTGAGTGTACAGAGGACATAGAAAAGCTAGTAAAACGGTGCGACAAGTGCCTAAATTTGATCGATGACTACGTAGAAGACTAGCTAGGGTATCAAATTATACGTAAAACACAGTTCCATTTAATTATATGTAAATGAACGTTTGTCTGTATGTCCTAAGTGTTCATAAAACATTCATTCGATTGCAATGAAGCTTTCGTGAACTGTACACCGTACGCCCACGAAGGTTCTTGAACCAAAAACAAAAGAGCACGACACATAGCTCAGGAGATACGTCATAAATAATGAGAGGCCATCACGTGAGAATACCCAGATTTATGTGTCAATTATTGGAAAATGGGAGTAGGTAGGGACCTGTAACAACAACGTTTGCATGTAATTTCGGACGTTTATGAAGTCTTTTGGATCTGACCGCCCCCCCTCCCAACCCACCACAAAATGATGAAACGAAAAAGGTCTACCGCTCACAACAGTTTCGCTGTAGATGCCGTAAAACTGTCGCATCGAGCCAACGACTCTATGGTTGTGAGGCCTCTACTCCGACAAATGCTACAACTGTTTTAAATATCGGTACTAACGTGTACTTTGCAAAACTTCAAAGTCAATTTTCTCAAGTGTGTTTGAGAGTTACGTCGATTGGCTTTGGCTGTTTGTTATTTAAGTTCTGTACTTCACGTGCCATAAATATAAAGAAATTCTGAAATCCGATCCCCCATGTGGTCTCCTTGTAAGATAAGAAACGAATAAATACATGTACATCCAACTAATACCCTTTCTTCAGACAGACTTACCTTTAAATTTCAAGAGACTGCAGTTTCCAGAGACGCTTACATTTTCTATTGTGATTAACAAATCACAGGGACAATTGTTAAACAGTACGGAGTGGATTTGACGTCACCATGTTTCTCACATGGACAATACGTACCCCGCTTAAGTGTGGGCTCACAAATAAGTTTATTCATGCTAGCTCCTGGACAAGTAACAAGAAATACTGTTTACAGTCACGTTTTGAATTAAATTAATGTTATTCATCATTTGAATTTTATTACTATTATTTTCCTTGGCTAATTCATTTATAATTTTGTACATTATGCATATTTCTTTGTTTTAGAGTTTCATAATTTCTAAGCTGTTTTCGTGAATACAAGATGATGAAATTTTTTCCGAATTTTATTTTCGTTTTTAATATAAGACTGGTAAAATGCATATATACCCGGGAAATACCGGGTTTAGCAGCTAGTATCAAAAATTTTATATAGAAAAAGAAACGTTCGCTTCTTTCTGCATGACCCTCGAAGCGTTGCTACAACATGAGATGCACAGAGACAGATTACTCGTAGGGGAGGCAGTGCAACACATGTATTAATGTTACAAGAGAAAAAACAATCAGATATTCAACAAAATTCTGTTCACCCCTAGTGTGCCCTAACGAGTTAAACGTGAGAAACTATCTTAAGAAGTAGACAGTAGGTACTGTTTTTCAGCACGAGAGGTAATAAATTAGAATACGAAGCATGTTAAGCGTGGCAGCTTTCACGCATCATCATCATCATCATCAGTGAATGGTGAGCAGGAAACTCGCAAAGAAGCGGCGTGCACATGTGATTACGATGGTCGAAGCAGGCGCGTCCATTCTTTGGCAATGCGAGCAGGCGTCTATTGATGCAATTTTACACTCGACTGATTCCAGAGTAATAGAAGCCAGGCGAACTTAACTAAATACCGTGCCACTTCCGCACTAA
Source organism: Locusta migratoria (assembly GCA_026315105.1). NCBI lineage: Eukaryota > Metazoa > Arthropoda > Insecta > Orthoptera > Acrididae > Locusta > Locusta migratoria. The sequence continues at coordinate 248,914,512 of CM048747.1, read as the reverse complement.
TGATTTAAAAAAACACCGTTGCGAACCTGCAGGTGAACGGTGGCTTGGTCCGAAATCGGCCACCGAGAGCGTATCTCCGCCGTTTCTTGGTCTCGGAGGGAAACATACAGAAGTACCCGCTCCAGCAAAGAGCTCTGCTGTAGATAACCTTACCATGGGGCGAAGGGGTAGGGAGCCAGCTTTGAACATTACTGCAGCGTTATGGTCGGAATGTTCGGGAAGATAACTAGTCGCCTAGTTTCGTCATTCTGCAGTGCCACCTGAACAATGACGGTGGGTTATAATAAAGAAGTAAGAGATGAAAACTGTGCGTGATGTGGCGGTTTCCCATGAACGTTACTGTTTATGTGCTCATATCTCATGAACTACGTGTCGAACTAAGATACAATTTAAGAGGTACATTCAACTATGTGTGTGGATACTGTCTGTAAAATTTCCTGCGGCTACTATTTGTAGTGTACAAATTATAAATTGTAACGTCATACCGAATGCCGTAGTTTTACTCCATAAACAGTGGAAAAGTAGTAAGCGAGACACCTTTTTCCTTTCATCATTTTACTGTGGTTGTCAGCGAGAAAAAGTTTAATAAAGGTTTGAAGTTATGTTTAAAGTTTGTTGCAAGGCGATAAGTACTCTGTCTCACATAGCGCATTTATAAAGTCTCGCCGCATTATATGGCATTTTTGCGATTTCTATTGTTTATGACATAATATCTTTTGAACCGTGTTCCGTATGTGATTCTTAACCATGCAGCAATTGTTACCTTACGACAAGGAATGTGTGTACCAAATTTGGTTGAAATCGGTCCAATGGCTTAGGAGAAAATGAGCAGCATTGTAGCAAAATGCAGCAGTTTTTCGCGCATCTCATTCTTTATGACGTCATATCCCGGGAACTATATATCGTATGTGATTCTTACACTTACGGCGACCGTCCTCACGGATTGAAGCTTACGTGTACAAAATTCATAAAGATTGGAACAAAACTGTAGATTTTTATGCAACACGTACAAACATACGGACACTCAGCTTTATATATTACATCACCATTTTTTTAAAATAAGATGACCAATGAAACTGCCTGGCAGATTAAAATTGTGTGCCGGAACCGGGACTCGAACCTGGGACCTTTGCCTTTCGCGGGCAAGCGCACTACCGACTGTGCTATCCCGACACGACTCGCGATGCCGCCTCACAACTTTACTTCCGCCAGTACCTCGCCTCCTACTTTCCAAACTTCACAGAAGCTTTCCTGCGAACCATGCAAGACTAGCACTTCTGGAAGAAGAGGATATGGTGGAGACATGGCTTAGCCACCGCCTAAGGGATGTTTCCAGAATGAATCTTTCACTCTGCAGCGGAGTGTGCGCTGATATGAAACTTCCTGGCAGATTAAAATTGTGTGCCGGAACCGGGACCCGAACCTGAAACCTTTGCCTTTCGCGGGCAAGCGCACTACCGACTGTGCTATCCCGACACGACTCACGATGCCGCCTCACAACTTTACTTCCGCCAGTACCTCAAGATGACCAATGTGATAGTGACCAGATGACGGTGGCATAGTCCTCCGAAACAGGTCATCTTTAAATGAATATCTATTTCGTGATCTTGGCGGTTTACTTTTGAAGGGAAGTAACTGACTTCCTTGGCCACGAACGTAAGCCTGAAGCTGAACGCAGCGACGTTCTCGCGGCTGCGACGTCGTCTGGATGGAGCTGTCAGCAGCGGTGGCCCGCTACACATTGGCCAGACGGCGCAGGTGGTTGGGCCGGTGCGCCGCCGTGGCGCGCTGCACGCACCGCGATAACAAAGGGCTGTAAAGCTGCCTGTCCCGAACACCCTACACGTTTTATCGGCCGGCCCGGCCGTAACCCGGCCAGTTACGGCGCATATGCGCGCCGCCAATCTCGCCGCTTTTACGTCTCTCCAGGCCGAGACAGGGCTCCGCGAGCCCAGCCGGCGGCCGCCCGGTAAGGGAACCGCGGCATTAGCGCTAAAAATACTGACGGCGCGCCGCCACCTTCCCATGGCGATCGTAATCGGCCGACGTCTTTATGCAGACGAAACGGTATTGGAACTTCTGTCAACACCGAACAGTCAGCCAGTAGAGATTCCGGGAACTTTGTTGCCCCGTACGAGAACCGGCTCACACGAATTGAGAAACTTACAGTACCGCTCAGAATTGTGTGATTGGATTGAGGAGTTCCTAGATAACAGAATGCAGCATGTCGTTCTCAATGGAGAGAAGTCTTCCGAAGTAAGAGTGATGTCGGCTGTGTCACAGGCAGTGGCGGCGCTAGGCGTCGGCGACGTCGGCCACCGCCGACGGCCTCGCGCCTGTGGGGGCCTCGCAAAACATTGTTAAAATTTTAGTTTTTTTGTTTCTTTATATATTCGATGTTTAACGGCGCTGTCCAACTGCTAGATTATGTAACGACGACCTACATCTAACTTACACTAGCTTAACAGAAGGACGAACACAACATCCGTACCCAATGGTGGGGTTCGACTCCCGACGAGAGCGATCTTGCGCACCGTGGTATGATGCCTTAGTGCGCTCGGCGATTCCCGGCTATTTAGTTGTCCGTATTTATTTCCGTATGATTGCAGCAGTGATGCAATTTTCAGTTAAATACTTGCAAAACAATTTCTTCAGTACATTTTAAAAAACGATTTGGAAGAAGTATATCCAAAAGTTTATATAACAATCAGAATCATGCTCGGTTCCAGTCAGTGCAGATTCGGCCCAGAGAAGCTTCGCAAAGTTAAAATTGATTAAGAGTAACTTGAAAAGTACAGTGAGCCAAGAAAGACTATCTGAGTTGTCAGTACTATCAGCTGAAGCCGAAATAGCGGCTAGTATTAAGACGTGATCTTACAAAAATTCTGAGAGAAGAAAAGCTAGAAAGTCTCTCTAATTTGTGTTTGTTAATTGTAATTTTTGTAATTGCAATAATACTTGTATGTTATACTAATGGAATTTTAGTATAATGATTATTGATGTATAATTCAGCTCAGTTAACATTTTCTTCATTGATGAAAAAATGAATGGGGTCTCGCAAAGACAAGTTCGCCGACGCCCAATTTTAGTCTAGCGCCGCCACTGGTAACAGGGGAGTGTCGTGGGTCCATTGCTGTTCACGATATATATAAATCACCTTGCAGATAACCTCGGAAGCTCACTGAGGCTTTTTGCAGATGATGCTGTAGTTTATAGAGAGGTTGTAACAATGGAAAATTGTATTGAGATGTAGGAGGATCTTTATCGAATTGACGCATGGTGCAGTGAATGGCATTTGAATCTCAATGTAGACAAGTGTAATGTGTTTTGAATACAAAGAAAGAAGATACTGTATCATTTAGCTACACTATATCGGGTCAGCAACTGGAAGAAGTTAATTCCAGAAATTGTCTGGGAGTAGGCATTAGGAGTGATTTAAAATGGAACGATCATATAAAATCAGTCGTCGGTAAAGCAGATGCCAGACTTAGATTCATTGGAAGAATCCTAAAGAAATGCAATCCGAAAACAAAGGAAGTAAGTTACAGTACACTTGTTCGCCCACAGTTTGAATACTGCTCACCGGTGTGGGATCCGTACCAGGTGGGGTTGATAGATGAGGTAGGAAAGATCCATCGGAGAGCAGCGCGCTTCGTTACAGGATCATTTGATAATCGTGAAAGCGTTACGGAGATGATCGATAAACTCCAGTGGAAGACTCTGCAGGAGAGACGCTCTGTCGCTAGGTACGGGCTTTTGTCGAAGTTTCGAGAACATACGTTTACCGAGGAGTGTAGCAGTATATTGCTCCTTCTTACGTATATCTCGAGAAGAGATCATGAAGATAAAACCAGAGAAATTAGAGCCCACACAGAGGCATACCGATAATCTTTCTTTCCGCGAACAATACGTGATGAAATAGGAGAGAGAACCAATAGTGGTAATCAAGGTACCCTCCACCTCACACCTATCGGGTGGCTTGCGGAGTATGGATGTAGATGTAGATTTAGATGCTGGAAGAAAACGAAATGCAGTAGCGTCTCTAATCCAGCATTCGCCAGTCCGACACATTCATTAGTCCGACGCGTGCACGTGTTGGTCCTCTTCAAGTGAACAGTTTAGTGAACAGTACGCAGTCAACCAACTGTTTCACTGTGCGCTCACTCGAATTAGTACTTTCTTCAACTTGGCTTTGATAGTGTTTCGTATCTTTCTTGCAATATAGTTTTTGGAAACATATTTGTTTCCTTAGGGATAATAGCTCCCTTATACGCTCTAGACGGTTTTTATGTGTAAAATTGTTTGCGACTAGTTTCAACCCAATGTTGGGCCATCTTGAGGTGTTGCTCAGAGATGGTGTGGAGCGGCGTAGGAGCTGAGAGTTCCTCAGGCTCTGTCACCCTGAAGATGGCCCAACGTCGGATTGAAATTAATCGTAAATCAACAATCAATTTTGCGCTCTTATTTTTATAAGAAATTTTTTTGCAGTGTATCTCAAGCGGGGAACTCGACATTGAATTTGAAAAATCCAAAATTATTAAAAAATTAAACAGGAGAAAGAATTAACGATTTAGCTTCAAAATGTTCAAATGTTCGTTAAGCTTAAGGGATTTAACTACGGTGTCATCAGTCCCTAAACTTACGAACAGCTTATGAACTACCTTATACTAAATAAGACACAAATACCCATGCCCGAGGGGGGATTCGAACCCCCGACCATAGCGGATTTAGCTTCATTCTATGACGTTTGAAATCTAACACTTATGACATTTAATAAAGCGTGATAAAATTGAGTGTTTTGTGCACAATTTGAAAAGCGTAAGCAATGACAAGAAAGTGGTAAAAAAAAAGCAGGTGAGTACCCACCATGAAAAAAGACGATTTTTGCGCAAGTAACGAAAGGCATGATAATTTTAGAAAAAGATTTGGCATCTGCTTTCTAAACACAACGGGAGAAAAACTCTACTGTGACTTCCAAGATGTAGAGACATGCAAACAAAAATTTAAGAAAACTTTGGAACAGTGTAATCTTCGTCCTTATCAGGTTTTAATCGGGGACGAAAGCGGACTCTTTTGGAAAATTTTGCTCAACAAAACATTCGTCCACAGAGCAGAAGTGCTCCTGGCAGAAACGTGTATAAAGATGGGCTCGTATATATGCTATACTCTGTTGGCGAATCGCGCAAACTTGAGCTACTCGTCATAGGAAAATATAAAAAATTACTGAAAATAAAGTAATCCAACAATTTCCATAATCCGACATATCTTGGTACGATATGTGTCGGACTACAGAGACTCTACTGTATTCTGAAATGGCCCGGATTCAGTCCCCGAACAGATCTCACAAATTCGGCAATTTCTATCTGCTGCCATTTTCCTCTTACGTCCATTTCTATCATACGAGATCTGTTCAAAATAATACTTGAACATTCGTAATTTCACGTCAATGTAGTCTTGGAGCGAAAAGAGGTTTTGATCCCTGCACGCCTATTGTGTGTGTTTCATTAATGTGTGCTGTATTGAGTAGAACGTTGTATCGCGCAGTTTGCGAATTTCTAGATGGCAGTGTTTTACAGGAGCGACGCTTCTACATCAAATTATGCATGAAACTCAAGAACACATATATAGAGACACACCAAATGATTCAGGAAGCCTACGATATTGAGTGATGCTAGGCCGTGATAGGAATGATTCACGCTGTTTAAAAATGACCGGAGAGAAGTTAAAGATGACCCTCGTTCTCGACTCCCTTCGACGTCTACCAACGACTCTCACGTCAGGTGCTTCAAAGAAGTAGTGAGTCCCAATCGAAGATTGACTGTCCGGGATATTACGAAAAAGTGCAACATTTCAGATATATCATCTCATGAAATCCTGACACAGCATCTTGGAATGCGTCGTCTTGCCGCCAAGTTCGTCCCATGGCTCATAAGTCAAGACCAGGAAGATCACCGGCTCGTAATCCTAAAAACAGCAGCTGTTAGCCACCCGAAACCTCCAAAAACTTAAGTAGTTTTGTAGGTGTCATTTTTAATTTCATTGTAAAATCTAATAAGATCACTCAACAACTCTTTTTGAGCAGCAGTAGTAACACCTACTTCGGCTGTTTTCCCCCCACTGGACTGGAGAATCACCAACGATGCCATTATAGAAATTTTCACATCATACTAGGTATCAGCAGCAATCAGTAACAATTGCTTTTTGGGGTGGGTAAACTTGTCTTGAAGAAATAAAGAAAAATAAGAGCCGCGGCGGAGTGGCCGAGCGCATTGAGGCGCTATGCTCCGATGCGCGAGGCCGTTCCCCGTAGGGGGTTCGAATCCCTCCTCGGGCATGGATGTTTGTGTTGTCTTTAGTATAAGTTAGTTTATAAGTAGTTTGTAAGTTTAGGAACTGATGATCCTGCAGTTATGTCCCATAAGCTTAACAAACATTAAAACATTTTTGAAAAATCAGTATTATTTATTTATCATTATTTCTAAACCAGAAAATGTTGTTTATGTTTCCCTCACTATAATTCCATCAAAGAAAATAACATGGACGATTTTCCTACCGAAAAATCATATTAAATGTAGATATGATACATCGGGTCTGTGTGATAACATTTCATAAAATTATAAATATCGTGTCTTTTCTTTCGGATATGCCCAAAAGAACAAGCAGTACATATATATTTATTTACAGTGTAGAACTGTTAGTATCTCCAGGGAAACATAAGAACGCGCCGAATGAAATTCTAGTGAAGCATGAACATAACGTAGGACCTACTTCAACCGCGCACAGATTTTCGTAAGTGTAGAGGGAAAACTGAAGCGTAGAAACAGGAGAGTAGGATGGAAAATTTTCTGTCAGAAAGCACAGATGGCTCAACGCTCACACCCCCTTCCACCAAGTACTGCATACTTTCTTAAACTTCCGTTTTGCGCGCTTGGAGTTCCATTCTATACCTCTATTCCGCGAACGGATGAAAGACCAAACACGGACCTCTTTTGCGTGCCTCAACTCCAAACTACTCGTAACTCGTCCGCACTAAATGTGGCACCGCATCACTAGCGTGAAAGATCCTGTCACGAAGTTACGTATTTTTTCACGAAAATACATATGTCAATATTTACCGTCTTGTCCTGACGTTTCTATTTTGAGTTTTGACACTCTGCTGCTAAGAACAAGATCCGTTCATAGCTAACAGCGTTCACGTGGCATGTTGCTTATTTGCGCTGGTATACCGCTGGCTTGAATTTGGAAAATGACATTGAAAACGAATTTTCATATGCATTCTCTAATTATCATATAAATTATTCTACACATTTGTCTACCCAACTTCGTATTTCAAAATACTCCTGACATCAAACCATCAAATTTTAATAACTAGTTAAACCTGATCAGACTTCGATAAAGCTCAGTCTCCTATGAAATGATGAGTTGGAGAGTAAATAAAAGAATTCCTGAGAACTTAAAGTTCCGAGAAATTACGTCAAATTAATAACCAGCCGGTTTTTTTTCGCTGTCATTATATGGAAAGTAAGAAAACACATGTTTTATCAAGTAATTATTATAAATGCAATGGGTTAACTAAGATTATAGTTCGACCGTTTTCTACAGAGGAGTAACGATCAGACGGTTTACCGACACTCTATCTTGCCCATGTGAAAATCAATCTTTTTTAGGTTTTATCCATCTAATCTCCACTCTTTGCCCATATCCTCCGCTCTCTCTCTCTCTCTCTCTCTCTCTCTCTCTCTCTCTCTCTCTCTCTCTCACCCATCTCCTCATTTGCTCCTCCTCCTCCGCCTCTCCCCTCTATCCATCCCCTATCTCCGGCTCTCTCTACCTTCCCTTTGTTCTCTCTTCCATCTGCTCCTCCCCTCCTCTCTCTTTTCATATCTTCCTTCTCCCTCCTCGATATTCAACATGAAAAAAATAAAATTAAAAAAGGAACTTACTACAAATTTGGGGGTAACGATGACTACGAACTTACTTTTATAGAAGAGTAAGCCAAATAACGACGTCAATAAGCTACTTTATTTACAGACCATTACTTTACTTTAGTATTTTAATTTCACTTTTGACAACATCATCGACATACAGTTGTGGCTTTGTAGCTGCCCTGTACGCGTGAGATAATGGGAATGAACCAATTAAACTTCGACGATCCTAGAATGAGATTTCACGAAACGTTATTTCCACAGCGGCGTAAGATCGCTATGGAGGACAGAAAATGGTAACAATTTTCTCTATGTTTAAGAATAGTATTTATTATTATTACTATTATTATTATCATTATAATCATCATGTCAGTTTTAGGTTTTAATGCGTGATAGAGAAGGTGCCGCAGAGGTTAGCACACTGGACTTAACATTCGGCAGGGCAGCAGTTCAAATTCGTCTCCGGCCATCCAGATTTAGATTTTCCGCAATTTCCTTAAATCGCTCTACGCTAATGCCGGAATGGTTCCTTTCAAGAAAATGGAAGATTCATAGGAAAAATATACAAATAGTAGCTGCGAAATCCGGCATTGTCCGAGTATATATCTTCCCAGTCTTATATTAGAAACGAAAAAAATTCTGAAGCGATTTCATCTTCATGTATTCATGAAAACGCCTTAAAATGATGGAGAAGTGAAACATAGAAATATATATAATGTGCAGAGTTATAAGTTCAGTATCCAAAGAAAGAAGAATAGTAATTAAAATACAAATTATCTGTAACATTCCTTTAATTTAAACTTGACTATAAACAATATTTTTTGTTACTTGTCCCCCTTCCTCTATGTCCATTCCCTGAGCCACTCTTTTACAACTTCTCGCGTTTCTCTATGGACATAATCCCTCCCCCCCCCCCCATCTCTCTCTCTCTCTCTCTCATATATATATATATATATATATATATATATATATATATATATATATATATATATTTCCCCACCTCCTCCACTCTATGATCAGCCGTGCCTATCTGCACATGTAAGTCACATTTCTTCTTCCCCATTTCATCCACCACATCCTCTCTTAATCTGTGACTATCTTATCCTAACCCCCACCTTTTTTTTTTTTTTTTCAACCTTCCCTTCCTCCTGTTCTCTCTGGCAATCTCTTCCTCTCCTTCACCTCAATCTTTCTGACTAATTCCCCTCTGCCTGTATATCTTCTCCCATCGCCTGTCTCTGGCCATTTCTTCAGACATCTCTCCCCACTGTTCATCCACTGCTGTGTCTGTCCAACCACTCCTCACCCATCCACCTCATCCTTCTCATTCTCTCTGCCTACATCGTCCGCCACTTTTTTCACAGTTTTGTGCCCCTGATATGTAGACTGCCCTGGACAGCAGGTTGATAGGGCAGGCTGATATTACTACCACACAACACACCCTTTGTCCAGAGCAGCCTATGTGACAGGGGCTGGAAAACACGTTTTAGCCCTATATCCGCTCTAATGGGAGAAATAAGGTTATAAACACCATTGTGCTGATTCTAGTGTTACAAACATTGCGTGCACAAAGTTTAGTTGAAGTTGATCCAGTAGTTTCTGAGGAGATGTGGAACATACACACACATGTACCTATTTACATCCGTTTTATAATATATATAGCTTAATTCCCGCTGCTTCGCACTTGTAGTCTGGATGGTCTGCATTGGTTGTTTCTACTTCTAAATGTAAAATTACATAGATTTAGCTTTAAAACTGCTTTCCTAATCAAGCATTTTGATACAACTTGCACCACTGATAGCAGAATTCAAAACATCCCGAAACACATTTTCCCCCTTATTTCACCCACATAATGGTTTACTTTCCAAAAATATCGAAACACGTGGGGGTAATTTCCAAAAATATGGAAACATATGTTTTTAAAATTCCAGTCAAAAATCTAAATCCGAAGTTTTGCATTTCTGGCTTCAAAATTGCCATAATAGCAACGTATTTTTAAAAAAGTATATATAAAATTGGAGCATGTACTCTATCTCTAATGACTAGATGTTAGCTACGTTAAACCCTCAGCTTCTTTCCTCTCATCACTCTTTGCTTCTACGTACAACTTAATTTTTGTTTTGTGCACATTTGTAACAAAGTACCTTTAGAATTATTCAACTTTTCATTGGCCTCTTTGTATAATTAATAGTAAGAGTAACTACCGTACTTCAATTTTCGTGATTGTTACCTTTCTGGTCGTGAAACCATTTGATTAGGATGGCGTTGGCGATGACGATGACTGTTGCTGTGTTTCAGGTGGTGACGCTGTCGGTGTACACGTACTTCATGGCGGCGCTGATGGGACGACAGTTCATCGAGACAGACCAGACGGCGACGGGGCTGGACATGTACGTCCCTTTCTTCACTGTGCTCCAGGTGAGCGGTAGCTCCCCCTCCCCATCCCGCGCCACTCTGCTGCACCACTGACGTCGCAAATCCAACAGCCACTTCCGTGTCGCAGGCTAATGGGCAAACACGTCGTGAATACTCACCAGGAAGACGGCCTCTCGCTGCCTTCCCCCCTCCCCCCGCTCAAATGTAATCGTAAGATGGCCTAATGAGACGAAAATGTAACATAGATTAGCATGAAAACAGGAAGAAGGTGTACGGAACCATGAAAAAAGAAGCAAAATAGAAACAGTGAATCGTGGTAGCTGAAGATAACCAACATTGGGCGAATGGGAAGAGCCACGACGTCTTAACACGTTCACTGTCGTTCACGCTCTGGCGCGTGTAAACGTTACTTGAGTCAGGTGCCGCTCACGCTGTGGCGCGTGCTGCGACCTAGCATCCTATTATGGGTTGTTGTAAAGTGGCATCGTCTAATAAAGCTGTATACTCTGGTAAGCGCTCAGGGAAGAGTATAAGTGATATGCACACGTACGTGGTTCAGATTTTCGCGTTTGCATTACTGGCTACGAGCCACACACTCTTCTTATGATGTCAAGATAGATTTATGTACTGTTTATATTGTTCATTTGTTTTTTTTTTTTTTTACAAAAATACAAATGCAAATAAAAAACCATATAAAAAATTGAAAACTAAAACCAAAACATTCAGTGGCTCAAAACTATGAAAAGATACTGTCAAAATAGGATCACGCGCCAGATCGTGAAGTGGCAGCGAACGTGTTAATTAGGTGGTCACGATGCTTAACTGCAGCAGGAGATCAGAGTTCAAAACGCCGTCGTGCTCTATGGTTTTCTTTGTCCATCCAGTCTTCTATTTGTCGTTTGTAGTGGAATTCTACAGTCATTTATCGTATAACTCAGTATATTACGTGCTGTCGTCCTAAGAAAATCGCTACTTGCTGTAGTTTCGGGTATACTTCTCACTCAACGAACGAGGATGGCTGTCACGCGAAACAGCCATTTCCGCGAAAGTATTAGTGTTTCACATTCAGATATAATCCTATTTGTTTTTTCTTCAGTACTTAGCTGCCTAAAAATTTGAAAAAGGAAAACAGATAACACCCGCAGACATTTTGCTGAAAGCCGTTCCAATGGTAAAATTGTAAGATAAATCAGTGCGCAGTGTTGCCAAAGATGGCAATATAAATTACCAGACATTGGTTAGCTACTGTAAAAACTTTTCTGATGAAAAAGTAAGAAGCTTGCATGCTCCCCTTCACTGCATGTAGATTACTATCGTAATATCCTTACTCTGACAGTTACTCTTGAAAATGGAAATAAATTAATGATCCTGGTAACCTGGTCAATTGTCTGAGTCTCGCCGTTCTTGCAGTAACTATGATGATATTCGATCTAGGTCTACTATTGTTTCTCCAAAAGACGTCAAACCCTTTCCTGAAGGAGAAACAACGGAAGAGATGATCAGATGTTCTCATGGACACTGTGGAACAGAAGATTTAAAGGATTAAAATAAATCCAAGTACCACCGATGTCAAGAAGCATCAAAATGTTCAAATGTTGTAGAGCTTATGGGACTTAAATACGGGGTCATCAGTCCCTAAACTTACAAACTATTTATGAACTAACTAAGGACGGCACAAATATCCAAGCCCAAGGGGGATTCGAACACCCGACCGTAGTGGCCGTGCAGACCATGACTGGAGCGCCTCAGTCCCCTCGGGCACCGCGGCCGGCCAAGAAGCATCTTTTCCCATTTTATTATAAAATAAAACTAAAAAGCAGAAACAAAAGATTATTCTATCTATTTTGGCATGAGATCACCATGGCTGTTGTCGTAATAATACTGTAGTAAATAAACAATGCAACACGCCATACTTTGTTTATTCCACCGTTACTAATTTCAGGCCTGAGCATATCATGTAGGTGTTATGTTGGGACATCAGTGTAAATAGAATCTGGAATCAACACAACCGTCTCAGGTTGTTCTAACGCTGCAATAAATGGTTTTGAAAAAAAAGTGTTGCCCTTTACAATATTTATTTGCTACAACATTGTTAACGAAAGCAAGTGTAAAGAAAGGACAGTGAAGACGATGACTTTTTTATATTGTTTGTTTTGATTCATTGGCCAATAGCAAATCAAGGGAAATGTGGGCGTGATGTACAAACTGCGAGAAATGGGCACATGACAAGTATATGTCAGGAGGTGCCCGCTTTGTTTGTCAGAATTGCCCTACTGATTTTGTAGAGCATTGACAACTTTGATTTTAGGGCTGTTATCATTGAATAGTTTTCACTGTAACCTATTGTGGTAGGCCTATGATATTCGCTTATAAGTAATTTTTTCCTTTAATTCCTAATTTTTTTATATATAGTTATCTGAATTGTCTCTTTATGTTACAGGTGTTCAATAGACTAGTTGTATTTTAATCTTTAACGATCATTTGCCTTTAAGTAATTTATATGAATACAGAAAGGATTGTGTTTCTTGAAGCACCTGTAATTTTCCTGTAATATTAACAAGTGACGACCGACTTCGATCCCTATTACAACCATCCCAGTACTGGGGACGTTAGGCACAATTATCACAATAATTACGAAACGATAAATTACTTTCATAAAAATCTTAAAAATACAGTAAAATTTAGTTAAATAAAAGTGCGAATACTTATGTCGGTTTCATCGTTAAAACATTGAAATTACAAAAAATGTGACACATTACATAGATGACTCATTAAAACGTAAAGATACATAACTTTGACAGCGTGGTATTATTACAATACTTACTATCAACGAAAAAAGAAGATATCTGACTGGTATACTCACTTTCCTTTAAGAGGATGTAGAGTCCAAAATCGATATGCCAATCAGAAAATATCACCGTAGAAATGAGGCAAACATCTCTGTATCAGGCACTAACTCTGGTCGTATATCACCTGTTGGGTTTCAATAGTGACATGTGGTGACGTCGTTCATGATCCAAAGACACTTCGTGTAAGATTTATCTCGAAATGTAACGCTTAATCTTAAAAAAAAGAATATCACATGACGAACAATTGAGATATTTGCATGTTTAAATCGTTTCCAACTAAATATATTGAAATGAAGTTAAATTAAGGAATGGAAAGAAGGAAATTTGAAAAATTAAACATTTCTGAAATAAAATTACGTAAAGTTACTTAAAAGAACCAAAGACTACATTTAAAGATAAGTACATCATGGTGCATCGAAAAGTCGGAATATTATAACATATTGAATATGGGAAACATTTAATGATATAGAGCCGCGGTGGAGTAGCCGAGCTGTTGGTCGGGTACACACTAAGCTGAAACATAAGGAAAATTCCGAAACTATTGAAGATAACACAAAAATAAGAAACTATTACAAAATCAGAAGAAACATATCTTGGAATCGGTACGATGCAATTCTAACGGTTCCTGCATAAAATTACAGCAGTATTATTTAAGGCGAAGAGTTGGTATTGGTAAATACAACTGACATATAAAAGTCTGGTTTCCGCACCATCTTTTCGTATTATCTACAAGAGCGTTTGGTATCGGTGATTAGAAGTGATCTACATAGGCAGTTCTAGTACCCAAGTAGGTTAATTCTAGTTGCCTCTACCAACGAAGATATAGTATTGACATGTTCAAATGCTTATTAAGCTTAAGGTACTTACCTGCGGGGTCATCAGTTCCTAAACTTACAAACTACTTATGAACTACCTTATACTAAAGACGATATAAACATCCATTTCACAGGGACGATACGAACCCCCGACGGAGAACTGCCTCGCGCCTCGTATCATAGCGTCTCAATGCGCTCGGCCGCTCCGCCACGGCGATAGTACTGCTAACTAGAATCAATCCAAAGAGGTAAAAAAAAATACATTCTACGACTTGTACTGAATTAAATGCGCCAAATTTTGATTAATTAAAAAACTGTTACACCCGTATAGTTATATCCGTAGGATCTTCTTCTGTAAAATATACTTATAACAGCGACGACTTAGTGTGCAGGCATTGTCAACGATTTTCTAACGTTGAAAACCCAATCTCATATATGAATCCATTGTGTCGATCATGAAATAAATAACTAATGCTGTTCCTGGTCTATGATTGAAGTTCTTGTCTGGTCAATAAATGACTTACCCTTACAAAGCGAACATTTTGTTTCCAACACAGCACACATCGTCGCCGCAACAATAGTACCTGCGACTTGTAGTAACCTGAAATATAATCGTCGACGTATAAGAAGACGCTATCTATATATGACGTCTTTGACCAAAGCCGACTTGTGGTATCGGTGACTAGAACTGACCGCGGAGCAGGTTGAAAATACAGGTTTGGTGAAGCACAGTGTCCTGCTACAGGAAGTAGTCCGTAACACGGGAAACGTCGACCCTTAAAGGTCTTTGTTAAGGGAACGAAGGCGTGATAATAGCGCTGGGAGAGGCAGGGACTTGGCAGTGGGTGCTCAAGTGCCTCCCACTTGAGGTCTCGTAACTTCCGCGTTACGGCACTTTGAGATATGGGAGACGTGCGTTATCATGAAGCGGCAGCTCCCTTTCCCTCACAGAACATGGCGCACCAAACGACAGGCATAGTCTTCACACTCCGATGGGTAACGTTAGCACAACAAGGGTATCGCACCAATAGCCAATTTAGCGCACGGAAAAAAACCGCAGTGGAAAAGGCCCATTTTTTTTTTTTTTTCGTAAAATGGTTAATACAATTGCGAAGTTTGACAAATAATGCGCGAGACCCTTGTGAACTGTGAGATAGAACTTAAGCTGACAAAATTACTTTTGTCATCAGGCCCGCTCGGTTAGCCGTGTGGTCTAACGCACCGCTTTCCGAGACGGGTAAGCGTAACGGCCACGGTTGGAATCCGCCCGGCGGATCAACGAAGAGGATCGGGGTGCCGGCCAGCCTGGGTGTGGTTTTTAGGCGGTTTTACACACACCCCTAGGTGAATACCGGGCTGGTCCCCAAGTCCAGACTCAAGTTAAACTGTTCGTAAACATTTCGTAACACTTTACGCTTTCACACATATAACACTATACACAGACATTTGGGGTACACATTTCCTCCTGGGGGTGGGGGGGGGGGGGCAGGGTGTGACAAAAGGAAGGGCTTCCGATCACCCCGTAAATATTAATACGCCAAATCCGAATTTAACAAAGTCAGCCCTGCATGTGCGGGAACATGCCCAAGAAAAAGCTGTACTTTTGTCATCCAATGAAAGCACAGGACACGTGATCTGGATCGAGTAGAGCATATCAGCTGTAGTAAGTTGTCACGACTCAGCAGAAATTACGCGAGAAAGATTTCAGCATGGAGCAGGATTGAAACAGGAAAGCCGGCCGCGGTGGCCGAGGAGACTGAGGCGCTCCAGTCACGGTCTGCACGTCCGCTGCGGTCGGGGGTTCGAATCCCCCCTCGGGCATGGATATTTATGCCGTCCTTAGTCGTAGGTAGTTCATAAGTAGTTTGTAAGTTTAGGGACTGATGACCCTGTAGTTGAGTCCCTTAAGCTTAACAAACATTTGAACATTTTGAAACAGGAAGGTTACTGCTCTCAAAATGTTCAAATGTTTGTAAAGCTTATGGGACTTAACTGCGGGGTCATCAGTCCCTAAACTTACAAACTACGTATGAACTAACTTATACTCAAGACAGCACAAACATCAATGTCCGAGGGGGGATTCGAACCCCCGACGGGGAACAGCCTCGCGCATCGTAGCATAGCGCGCCAATTGCGCTCGGCAGCTAGGCCGCGGCGGTTACTGCTCTAAATAAATATGCGAATGGTATAGTAATAATTAGATTCCATCACACACCTCTGTATTGTTGGCATCGTTTTTACGGAATTGTAGTCGCTTGTAGTGCTTACAACATTCGAAAGAGTCATTGGGTTACAGTATACATCGGGATCTAACGTGCACCATTTGATCTACTGTCCAAACGTAGCAATGTCCTCGAAATTCAGGACATATTTTAAGACATGGATTAATGCTGTTCCTGCTCTTACTTTGTGTTGTAGTTAACTGATGAGATCACGTGACCTGTGGTCAGAAAACGTAACGAAGGAACATCGTGCTGCGTAAACTACAGGTCAGTGGCCGGCCGCGGTGGCCGAGGGGACTGAGGCGCTCCAGTCACGGTCTGCACGGTCACTACGGTCGGGGGTTCGAATCCCCCCTCGGGCATGGATATTTGTGCCGTCCTTAGTCTTAGTTATTTCATAAGTAGTTTGTAAGTTTAGGGACTAATAACCCCGTAGTTAAGTCCCATAGACTATACAAACATTAAAAACATTACAGGTCAGTGGTACGAAAAGGATTGTGCCGTATTTGACGAATTTCATATATATAATTGCATATTACGAAAGTTTGGAGGGTAAATGAAACGGCGCATTAAAGATACCACCATAACTCGTATTTTAAGATAACGTTTGCTGTAGTAAAGTACCCAGCAGTGCGATACCGATTTTTACACCCCCCACCCCAGATGGATGTCTACCCACTTTTGTCCTTTGGTAACCATGAAAAAAATACCAGCACGTTGGTCCTGGTGAGACGCATTTGTTAAAATTGTCGGTAAAGTTCACGTGTCCATGGCTACCGCAATGACGTCGAAATGACACATTAATCCGTTACCTACATGTCTATTATTTACGATATCGGAGTGCAGCTACGCTCTCGAAATAATTTTTTGCCAATCCTTTTATATCCCGTGAAAGATTGTTTGTTGTAAATCATAGATAAGTACCGTACAATTTACAGCCCAGAAGGACCATTTCCTCACAATTGAACATCTTCTATCAGGTAATCTTTATCGAAAGAGTATCACTGCATTTATCGTGTGATTTTTATTAAGCAGCTGAAGACTTGCGCGTACTTACGGAACATTTCAAAAGAGGGGTACATCTTTATCTATATCGTTTGATAATTTCAAAATCGCAAAAGTTTTTATTGGTAGAGAAAAAAGTAAGTATATTAAAATCCTAAAAGGAACGGAAATAAAATTTTAGTTTACAGTTGACCACATTGTATACTGAGGTTCTTAACCCTCTCATGCGTCGCGTCCTCAAATGAGGACACTTAAATTTTGTCTCATTTCTGACATATTTTACATATCAGGTGACCTTAAAAGCACAAGTACATCATATAAGGGCTAATAATGGATCCTAAAATGTCTCGTTGACGGCAGTGATAGTCGTTGGGTTAACAAAGAAATGGAATGTAGATATTACAAGAAAGAGTAGAGGCAGGCCTTCATTTGAAAGCACGTTGTTGTCTGTACACCAGAAAAAAAAGAAAGCCTGTCATTCGGTACCCAACGAATTACGCTTCGTTGAGGTATAACACTGGCTAGCCAAGTCATGTGATCCCAATGCTAAGAGGTGCCATGATAAGGACTGGGGACGGAAAACACGTTTCATCTGAGAAAAGTGTAAACTTTCTGTGTGCCCTGACTGCCTGAAACAATTTAATTGTACGAAAAATACAAAATAGTGTACACTCATCGTGTATTCTTTGATATTATTAATAGATGTTCCATGTAAAATGTAGGAGTTTTCGTACTCACTGCTCTCATATGAGGATCCCTTCCTATTGGTATATGAAACTATTTTTTAGATAAATTATGATGAATTCTGCACAAGGTAAGCCTTAAGTTACCGAATAATGTATCAGAAATTTGTTCACTGTCGGCTTGATAATTCGTGCATGAGAGGGTTAAGAAAATGTAAAGGAAACCCTTACAACAAATAAATAAATTAGACGGGTGAAACACTGCAGCGAGTTAAATGTAGTCATCCAACAAAAAACGCTATGAGCTGGAAGAGTAAACAGGGTAATTTGGTACGAGGTGGAACAAACGTTCTTGGATCGTAGCTTCTGATGAGTCTTGTTTTGTTTTTAGGTTAGTATATGAGAGAAAAACATTTGTGACGGTATAGACCCACACTTGACGACTCTAACCTTCATTTGCAGTTCTGCTTCTACATCGGCTGGCTGAAGGTCGCCGAGGTTCTCATCAATCCGTTCGGTGAGGACGACGACGACATCGAGCTTAATTGGCTCATCGACAGACACATCAAGGTGAGTCACGCTGCGTAGCTTAGAAGGCGCCGCTGGTTAACTGAACCTGCCGGCGCCGATCGCTGTCTTTGATGTGCATTCCGCTCTCATACTTTTTTGTATATATGTTTTACGAAGACTGTATGGGCAGATTAACTGGTTGTGTACTTCGATGTCTAAGACTGAAATGCACTACGTCGGTTGTGAAATGGAATAAACCAATGACAGTGGCGTCATGAGAACAACTGTAGTAGTTTTAATGAAGAGGATTTTACAGAGCCTAGATTTCTATTACTTATATATAAGAACAGTCTAGAGTGCAAAATTTTATTTTTTCCGACTAGTTTTTTTCTTCTTTTAGACCATCATCAGGAAATATAGCTCCACAACATCAATGGAGCTATATTTCCTGATGATGGTCCAAGAGAAGATCGAAACTAGTCGGAAAAAAATGTTTGCACTCTGGACTGTTCTTCGTATATAAATTTAAATAAGAGTGCTGTTGCCCAATAAATGAAACAAAAATGTTTTCAAAACTATATTTCGATTACTGTTTTATGTACACCCTCTCCGTGACATTAAGGGGGTAGAACGTCAAATGAGCCGACTTGGAACAGGACAGGGGCCACAGGACATTTTAATTTTCACTGTCTGTACTGTTAAAAATAAATTGATAAAACTTTATCGGTATGACCAGGAAGAATTCAGAATTCACAGGTTAAAAACTATAACAAAATAATATTTTTTACTTGTGAAATTTCATCTTTTTTTTCACTTACTGTTACCTGCTTGTGTTGCTATAGGTAAACTTCTCTTTCTAAGTGATATAAATTCTTTGATGAACGTTTCACAGCATAGAAACCATACTTACAGGTGAATGACACTCTAGAGCTTTCCAAATCTATTAAAATTGTGGTAAAAACTGAGATAATTAACTATAAAATTTGAGGGTTTTTTTCTAAACATGAAGTATAAAATGTAACACCAGAATCATTTTTTCACAAATCAAATAAGTTCTTGAGATGAGGAGGCCCTTAGGGGAGGAGGGAGGGAGGCTAGAGGGATCAAAGCTGATGGGAAGTATGGATTTCGGGACCAAGGACATCTTGCTGGAGGAAAAGATGTCGGAAGTTGTCACGGGAGAGAATACGGAGAGGGGAATGTTTGTGGGCGGAGTGGGGGGGGAGGGGCATGCAGTGGTGGAGGCGTGGTAGCGGCAAGGATCAGAGACGTGTTGAACCATGTGATTAGGACAGTGGTGTATCCGGGGAAGGGGGGATGCCGATACCCTCCTCTAGCTCCCCCTCCCCCATCCAGACCTTGCTGCAGCCTCCCCTAAAGTGTGTGTGTGGGGGGGGGGGGTTGTGTGTGTGTGTGTGTGTGTGTGTGTGTGTGTGAGAGAGAGAGAGAGAGAGAGAGAGAGAGAGAGAGAGAGAGAGAGAGAGAGAGGAAAGAACAAATGATCAATCCTCCAAATACGAGTAAAGGGGCAGCCCCTCACCTTTTTTATAAATCACGTCATCCCGGTGATTGACCTCAGCGCCCCCCCCCCCCCTCCACCAGACCACGATCCTGGATATGCTACTGGATTAGGAGGGTCCGATTTGCGAGCAATGTACCAGGGGTAGATATGTTCAGGGAAGAGGAGTAGGTGGGAAAATGGGATGAGTTCGTATAGGATCCGCGTGGGGGAAGCGGATAAGGAAGGCCAGGCGGAACATGGCATTCTAGGATTTGTAGAAATGCGGGGAGGCAGATATACAGACAGGATTGCCAGAGCAAAGGACGGGGCGGGTTAGGGATTTATATGTACGGAGGATGGTGGAGGGCTGGCAGATCTGCCAATACACCGCCCTTTTATACCTTGTTCACACGATGCTACCGCCATCTGTTCCTATGCATATTTGCTATCCTTTCATCACGTCATTGCCGACTCAGATGAGGAAGAGCAGCTTCGCTTGTTTCTTAGCTCACAGAGCATGGCTAACGGACACTTAATTCACTCTTTTTTTTTTTTTTTCTCCTCCTTGTATAATGAAGTGTAGGGCACGGCGATTGACGCGTAGTTTATTGGACCCGGAGGCTGTTGGCAGCGGGCAATGAGTGGCCGTTATAGTGTCGGCTGGGCGTGGGCCCCGCGCGAATCCGTGTCAAGGTCACTGGCCGCTGCGTGCGACCTTCACCTCGAGGCGGCAGCCACACCAGCAGGCGCTGCGTCCCATTCGCCGGCGTAGGGTCGACAATAGCTCAAAACAACTTGCTATGGTAACACTGATAATGTGGTTCTCCCAACCTGTGATTCGCGGACCACTAGTTGTGCGCAACGGCTAAAATATGGTTCGCGAAAGCTATAAAATTTAATCATGTATTCATTTTAAATTATTAATTCCTTCTTACTTGATCGGTGAACCGTACTGTGTGTCCACGACAACTTCACTGGTGATTACAGATGTCTCTAACATCAGACCATTTGAAATATATTCACACAATAATAGGAGATATTCCAAAACACTGTTATCTTTAATATTGCGTTTATTTCTCTCTATGAGCTGCTCATTTCGACAGAGCGCGATCTTCAGGTGTAATGCCTGTAATACACATTTTTTTTGTAAGGAATTGTACAATGATAATGCTTAGAAACATAAACGTGGCGTTATACGAGGTATGTTCACAAAATAAGTTCAGTTCGGTCGTATAAAACAAACGTGTACAGATGCAGATTTTTGTACAATAAATATTTTTTCTGTAACTGTTAAACTACTGGAATGAAACTTTCACTCTGCACCGGAGTGTGCGCTGATACGAAACCTCCTGGCAGATTTAAATTTTGTGCCGGAACTGGGAATTGAACCTGGGACCTTCGACTTTCGTGGGTAATCGCGAAAGGCGAAGGTCCAAGGCTCGAATACCAGTTCCGGCACAAAATTTTAATTTGCTAGGTAGTTTCATATCGGCGCACACTCCGCGGCCGAGTGAAAGCTTCATTCTGGAAACAGCCCTCAGACTGTGGCTAAGCTATGGCGCCACGATATTCTTCCTTCCAGGAGTGTTAGTTCTGCAAGGTTCGCAGGAGAGCTTCTGTGATGTTTGGAATGTTGCAAGCGAGGTACTGGCAGGAGTAACGTTGTGAGGATGGACTGTTGAACTACTTTTCTACATAGCTTCCGAAATTTTGTAGGCACTTGCCATAGTGTGGCACAAGTTTTTGTATGCCTTCTTTATAGAAAATTGTCGCCTGTGTATTCAACCATGTGGTAACATGTTCTTTCAGCTTGTCATCATCGTTGAAGTGTCGACCACCAAGGACAGATTTTAGGTGTAGCAAGACATGGAAGTCACTAGGAGTGAGGTGGTTCGGGCTGTACAGAGGATGATCAAACACGTCCAAGTGAAATTCCCGTAACATTTATTGGGTCACGTTCGTCATGTGAGGCCGCGTATTATACTGTAAAAAAACTACACCTTTTGACAGTAATCTTCCGAGCATTTTGCCCTTAAACCTCGCAGATTTGCCGATGAATTTCCCTTGGATTAACTTTATTTGAATTTAGAAAACGAATCACAGATCTGATTGCACACGTCGGCAGCAGCGATCAGAAAATGGCGTATATGTCTTCTCCTTGAGTTATAGTAACTGCGATCATAGCGCTGTCGCGGATAGAAATAGAAACGGAACTTACTGTGTGGACGACCTTCGTTCATACGACATTCTGAATATCTGTGACAAATTACTTTATATGACACGGTATATTACATCCCGTAAATTTATTTTACTAGGTATTGTACACGACATGGGCGTATTTATCGTCATCCAAAATTACGATGTTTTGCCAGCAATCTGATAGCTCTTCAGAGAGATTCGTATGTTTGGATGACGATAAATATCTCGCGTGACAAAACCTAGTAAAATAAGGAATAATCGTTCTCTTTACATCACCATTTTCTCAGTTTCGTATTGCACTGGGAGACACCAGTTCTTCAGCGGTTACGTGCCCTATATGCTGGAAACGGTCGATGATTCCCAGCGCTCAGTTGTTATTTAGGTTTTACAAGCCTCTGATTAGTATTGTTTCGCCATAAATATTCTCGCCGTAGTACAGGCGGCTCGTATAAGAGTTTGCTCATTCGCTTGAAACTCGGCCTGTACTGTGTTCAGATCTGTATCAGAGGTGCGGTATATTCTGCTGCTGAGGTAAGTGCTACGAGCGCTTGTGTTCTCTGAATTTCATCTTGAGCTCCCCATTCGTGCTACTAAGCATGCAGATGACATTATTCCTGCAACATACTTTTACCTTAAGTCAGAGGAGTGTGGCGTCAGTAAATCGTTTACCAATTTCTTGTATGAGACAAATGGCTGTGGGGCTATATCTGCCACAGAAATACCATAACTGAGGCTCCTTTGTATTCGAAGACACTCCCCATGCCACAGGGTATCCTGTGGCTTTGTTAGTTTTGGTTACTTGTATAGCAGGTATCACTTAGACTGCAGTGCGATGTGAGAAGCGTGGGCCGTCCACAGTCCCTAATAGCCTTCGAGATAGGCACGCCCGCTGCCAGAAACATCACCTGACCTTCGATGTAGCTTTTCGTTTCCGTCCTTGACGATAATGACACTGGGCTAGTTACGTTATGGCTGAAGCACTGGGCTTATATGTGACAGGTGTGTGGTTCAAAATATCTTCTCGCTAATCTGATACACGCTTTCCACAGTCATCCCAAATGGCATTTTGTTAATTTAATCTTATCCTTAACATGAGTACTATTTATTCCATTCTCGTCCTTGTCCGATAAGTTCTGTGCTGGCAACAGTGGCACAGTGATTGCTACAGACTGCACAAAGAAGATCGCTTGTGCCGACACTGTTTTCACACAGCTTCTTCTCTCCTGTTCCTTTCCACATACTCGTCTTTCCACTGCACACTACCTATACGCTCTCAATCCCCCACACCACACCAGCTCAAATGCCCTCACCCTCTTCACCCTAATCACCTTGTCGTTTTCCCCCACTCCATTCCCTATTGTCTGTCCCCCACATCCAGCTCTAATTCCCCTATCCCTCTGACCTTAACATCCATTACCCATTACTGTTCCTCTCTTCCCTGTCAGCCTTCTCCCTATCAGTATCAGCACACTGCCTTTCAGCTTGTACACCCTCAAACTTTTGTATTGACTCTCTCTCCTCCTCTTCCTTCTCATCCCTATTTCATCTAGTCCCTCCTCATCCCATTTGCCTTGTTCCCACTCACTCTTAACCTTGTCATTTCCTCCCCCCCACCTCATTATCCCCTATCATCCCTTTCCCTTTACCTCATCGTCCCGTCATTGTCACCTCATTGTCCCTCTCCCTTCATTTCATCATCCCCTCCCCCTTCACATTATCCTCTCACCATTCATTATTCCTTCACCTCATTATACCTTCCCCCCTTAACCTTGACCCTTTCACCCTTCCACCTTGTCACCTTTCCACCGTGTTACCCTCACCGTTGACACATGTCAACCTCTCCCTTCACCTTGCCATCCTCTCCTCCCTTCACCTTGCCATCCTCTCCTCCCTTCACTTTGCCCTTCCTCTCTCCCACTCACATCATCCCATCAAGATCGTCCCTCCCATTAACCTCATCCCTCCCATCAACCTTGTCTCCGCTCCTGTTCTCCTCCTTTTCCCATTCAACGTGTAACTCCCTCACACTCACCTTGTCCCCCCCATCCTGTTGCCCTCTTTCTCCCCTTCAGCTTGACACTCTGTCGCTTCACCCAGTCACTCTGTCGCTTCACCCAGTCACTCTATTACCTTCACCAAGTCACTCTATTACCTTCACCAAGTCACTCTATTACTTTCACCAAGTCACTCTATTACCTTCACCAAGTCACTCTATTACCTTCACCAAGTCACTCTGTCGCTTCACCCAGTCACTCTGTCGCTTCACCCAGTCACTCTGTCGCTTCACCCAGTCACTCTGTCGCTTCACCCAGTCACTCTGTCGCTTCACCCAGTCACTCTGTCGCTTCACCCAGTCACTCTGTCGCTTCACCCAGTCACTCTGTCGCTTCACCCAGTCACTCTGTCGCTTCACCCAGTCACTCTGTCGCTTCACCCAGTCACTCTGTCGCTTCACCCAGTCACTCTGTCGCTTCACCCAGTCACTCTGTCGCTTCACCCAGTCACTCTATTACCTTCACCAAGTCACTCTATTACCTTCACCAAGTCACTCTGTCGCTTCACCCAGTCACTCTGTCGCTTCACCCAGTCACTCTGTCGCTTCACCCAGTCACTCTGTCGCTTCACCCAGTCACTCTGTCGCTTCACCCAGTCACTCTGTCGCTTCACCCAGTCACTCTGTCGCTTCACCCAGTCACTCTGTCGCTTCACCCAGTCACTCTGTCGCTTCACCCAGTCACTCTGTCGCTTCACCCAGTCACTCTGTCGCTTCACCCAGTCACTCTGTCGCTTCACCCAGTCACTCTGTCGCTTCACCCAGTCACTCTGTCGCTTCACCCAGTCACTCTGTCGCTTCACCCAGTCACTCTGTCGCTTCACCCAGTCACTCTATTACCTTCACTCAGTCAATCTCTCCTTCCCCTCTATCTGCCACTCTGCTTCTCCCATCATCCTTTCTGTTTTTCTGTTTCTATCACATCTCCTTCTCTTATCTCTATATTGTTCCAATCAGTCACTGTTTACCCTCGTTACTGATTGGACAGTTAGGTATCGTTATCATTGTTGTGCATAACACACAAATAGAAAAGTTTCTTTGAATAAATTTGCTGTCAGGTGGCAAAATCTTCTCTCATTTCAGCCACCTTTTCATAGTGTTTGAAATCGTCACGAACGTGAAATTTGGGTTGGCGGGGATTTGGAAACACCGCGTGCAATTGACATCCGATTCGGTAATTTCAAGCCTGCGCTGAAATGTAGCAAGCTCGATAGTGAATACCGTTACCAGTGAATGGTGTCAACGTTAGTCATATGTGAATTATTCATTCCTTTAACTAAGCAAGTGGTCATTTTGTGTGTGTTGGCGCTGACACGAGACTGTCGGGCGTCGGCCCACTTGTGTTGGAGATGCGTCCTCGGCGACAAATTGCCCAAGGCGGTGCGGCGGCGACGTGCCGCCAGGGGAAATCTGGAGACAGCGGGCGGCGTCCTCGCGGCCGTGTTTACAGCGGCGCGTGAGCCTTTTCGCTGATGTCGGCGCTCGGGGGCGTGCGAGGCTGCAGCCGCCGCCGCCGCCGCCTTGTGAAACGCGGGCCGCTCATAACTGGGCATTGTCCGTCTGCCGCCGTGCCCCGCATGCGTCGACCGGCCCGTCAGCCGCGCTCCCCCTGACCCACATGTGCCGGGCGGCACACAGCCCTGTCGTCATTTCCGTTCCGTCGGGCCCGGTGAAGTAGAGGTTCGCGGGTTCGAAACACGGTAGGATCGAGACTTCTTTTTCAGTCTGCGTTTTAACCCCGTGAAGTGAGGGGTCGCCAGAAACAACGTATGGTTCCTAATTCATGTTAAACTGTAGGTTCCCCTTTCCCCAGTTGGATAACTGGGGTAGATCAGGAACACGCAAGTCGCCCAAGTGGTGTCCAGTTTCAAGTCTAGCACCAGACCACTACACAACGCGAAATTGAGCCAAAGTAAGTGACTTTAAACCATCGTGAAAGTTATTCTTGTTTCTAATATTGATCCCATGAACTGAGCTTTTGGTTTGAAAAATAAAAAAAAAAAAATTAAAAAAAGAAGGCATTTCAATGACAAATTTCATTAGAGAATAAATGTATTGGTAAGCAGTAGTTAGTATCTCCAATTCCTTAAATAGCCCTCTGCTGAAATTTCTTGAGTTAACACCAAAAATTATTCATACCGCATGTTTTCGGGCTCAGAAAACTTTAGCTTGGCCTGTTGAGTTGCCCCAGAAAATAATCCCGTATGACATTATTGAGTGAAAGTATGCATAATACCTTAGATATTTTATTTTTATATCTCCTTTGTCTGACAACATTCGCATAGCAAGGACTTTCTTAGGCGCTTCAGCAGTTCTGTGGTATGCTCCTCCCAGTTAAATCTATTATCGAGCTGTCATCCCAAGAATGTGACACTTTCAACATCTTCTATCTTCTTGTTCTCATACTTTAGGCATATACTGGTAGGAAACCTTTTACAAGTCGTAAACTGAATATAGTGTTGTTGGTTTTTTTTTTTTTTTTTTTTTTTTTTCAAGGTTTAGCGACAGGCAATTGACTAGGAACCCTTTATTAATGTCCATGAAAATTTCACTAGCTGATCTTTCTAGGACTGTATTTGATTTACTATTTATTGTAATGTTTGTGTCGTCTGCAAATACTCTTGGCATCTGATACTGTTGCTAATGAAAGGTCATTGAAAGCAGAGGCTCTAAGATGGAATCTTGGGGGACCACACATGTTATTAGTTCCTCAATTTGATGAGGTCCGATAGTTGAGAATACATCTCTTTCCTGTTGACAATCTTCGAACCTTTCTGCAGTACTTCCTGTTACACCGTAATATTCTAATTTTGCTTAAAAGAATATTGCGGTTTACACAGTCAAATGCTCTTGGCAGATCACCAAATGTGTAATATTGGAGGACAGGTAGACTGCGATAGTATGGAATAAAGAAATACGCAGGCAACGCTGGTTTTCAGGAAGTTAACATCAGAAATCTCTGAGTTTTCGTATTTATTGGGTTGAGTTGGGTTATTTGGTTGGGATAAGAGGACTAAACTTCTGAGGTTATCAGTCCCCCGTGGGGAAGGGAAGAAGTGAGGATAGGAAAGGAGGGGAGCAGTAAAGGAAATGCAGTCCGGGAAGTAAAGAAGGAAGAAAGACGGCATTAGCTTAGGGCCCCGTGCCCACCACGCACGTACTCACGAAAGAACCGTGAGCCCCCTGGGGGGGGGGGGGTCGTGTTCATTGCCGCAGTGGAGTGGCCGAGCGTTCCACGGCGCCTAGCTGCGGAGAGCACCGCTGCTCGCCGTCGGAGGTTTGAGTCCTTCCTGTGGGCATGGGTGTATTTGTAGTCCTTAGCATAAGTTAAAGTATAAATATCAATATAAATACTAATAAACAATCCCTGAGACGGATTTTCGTCTCAAATATGTCAAAGAAATTAATGATAAATATGAAGCATTGAATTAAAATTTGTGACGTGACTGGGAATCGAACCCTGACCTCCATGCTTACTAGGCAGACGTCTTACCGCTAGACCACCGCATCACTAGCGGTTAAGGCGCCTCGGAATAGTCTAAGCACGATTTCCTTCAAGTCACAAACTTTAATTCAGCTTCTGTGTTCCATAGAACATTGCCGATGTGCTATTCCGCTGCCTGGAGAGCCTTGGCAGTAGTGGCAATGTTCTATGGAACACAGAAGCTGAATTAAAGTTTGTGACGTGAAGGAATCTTGCTTAGACTATTCCGAGGCGCCTTAACTGCTAGTGATGCGGTGGTCTAGCGGTAAGACGTCTGCCTAGTAAGCATGGAGGTCCGTGTTCGATTCCCGGTCCCATTATAAAATTTTAATTCAATGCTTCATATTTATCATTAATGTCTTAGATTAAGTAGTTTGGACTGATGAGCAGCGTAGTAGAGTCCCATAGATTTGCTAACATTTGACATCGTCTCGTGTTAATTGATTTATGTAATATGTGTCGGCTGGCTACATTTCCTGTTGAGGCGGTGAGGTGACTAACGTGTTGCGTGCTCGCGTCCACAGGCGGCGTACATGATCGTCGACGAGATGCACGAGGAGCACCCGGAGCTGCTCAAGGACCAGTACTGGGAGGAGGTGGTGCCCACAGAGCTGCCCTACACGCTCGCCTCGGGGCACTTCCGCCGCTCAGAGCCCAAGGGCTCGGCGGAGACGTTCGTCGTCAAGGAGGCAGACTCCATGTACGCCAACGTGCCGCGCACCAAAGTGCCCGTCGAGGACTACGCCGATTACGTGAGTACCTGACGTGCATCTGCACCCTTTCCTTTCCCACGCTCTGCTTGAGTTGCCATGCTACGGCCAAAGTACGAGGGTAAGTCAATTATTACCCGCAAAGTAGTTATAAAATGTTGTTGTAATAAAATACGAAAGTTACAAGAACATCATTTTTCGATATAGTCTCCTTGCTTTTCAATGCACTTCGTCCATCGCTGTACAAGCTTCCTTATGCCCTCATAAATGATGGTTTTCGGTTGAGCTGCGAGCCAGGAATGCACCGCTTCCTTCACTGCTTCGTCCGAGTCAAATCGACGGCCCCTTAATGACTTTTTGAGTGGACCAAACAAATGATAGTCAGAAGGGGCAAGATCGGGACTATGTGGAGGATGATCCAGTACTTCGAATTTGAGTTTCTGGAGCGTTTCAGCAGTGTGGACAGCAGTATGCGGACGGGCATTATAGTGCAACAACACACCAGCTTCTGACAGCAATCCTCGGCGTTTGCTTCCAATTACAGGCTTTAGCATATCAGTAAGCATCTCACTGTAACGTACACTGTTTATTGTTGTGCCACTTTCACCAAATGTTCCAGTACAGGACCTCGTGCATCCCAAAAACCGTAAGCATCAGTTTTCCTGCAGACGGTTGGGTTTTGAACTTTTTCTTGCACGGCGAATTTGGATGTTTCCATTCCATACTCTGCCGTTTACTCTCCGGCTCGTAATGATGGATCCATGCTTCGTCACCAGTAATTATTCTGTCTAAGAAGTTGTCCCCTTCGTTACCATAGCGATCCAATTTTTTTTTTTTTTTTTTTTTTTTTTTTGTCGAGGCGCGTTTGCTTATGCAAATCTGTGATTGTTTTGGGACCCATCTTGCACAAACTCTACGAAACCCAAGTCTGTTGTGAATAATTTCGTAGGCAGAACCACGACTAATTTGAAGGCGATGAGCCACTTCATCAATAGTTAATCGTCTGTCTAAGAGAATCATTTCATGTGCTCGCTCAATGGTTTCTTCATTTGTGGCGGTAAACGGTCGTCCGGCTCCTTCATCGTGCTTAACACTCGTTCGGCCATTTCGGAATTTTTCAATCCACTCGTACACACTTCGTTGTGGCAAAACACTGCTCCCGTAATGTACTGAAAGTCTTCTATGAATTTCGGCCCCTGATACACCTTCCGCCCACAAAAAACGTATCACTGAACGTTGCTCTTCTTTCAAATAGACAGCGGAGCAGCCATGATTAACAACACGGCAGCGACAACGAAACTAACGTAACAGCTTGAAAATTGCAAACCTATAACAACAAATAAACAAAGCATGCGTCACCAACGTAAAACGACAGTACTAACAACATAAACAAAAATATAACTAAATTGCGGATAATAATTGACTTACCCTCGTAATTCCACCGATTCGATAGGGCCTGTGATTCAAACCCGCATCCGGCCATCCTGATTTAGGTTTCCCGTGAATTTAGTAAATCACTCCAGGCAAATGCCCGGATGTTTCCTTTCAAATGAACTGGATGACATCGAATAAAAACATGTGGAATCAATTAAGGTATACGCTATTGATTTGAAATTATGTAGACTAGAGCAACAATAGGTTAGTTTAATCAGTAGTTTAACGCAACACTTTAAAGAAACTGGCAAGATAACATTTGTACAATAACCACTTCCCACGATGACAAGTCAGCGTCCTGACAGGCATAGTGACTGTCTCAAAATCTGATTACACACTGCGCTCCATTTGTTGCCAACTCGTTTCCAATCATGTCCCTATATGACGTGTCAAAAATTCAAAAATCCCTACGTTCGCCATGAAAGTCCCCACGCACCAAACAGATTTCTAAAAAAAAAAAAAAAAAAATTCATTAATATTATTGCACAATGAATTGTTACTGTTTTGAATTTTAAAAAACGTACTTTCATTCTACATCATCCTTGAGAAAAGTCCCTACGTTTTGAAAATCCGTCCCTACAGTCTGGGGAAAAAAGTCAAAAGTTCCTGCACGTAGGGACACGTCCCTACGGTTGGCAACACTGCGCTCCAACGACTTCTGCGGACCTCCTTTGTATACAAATCTTAACAGTGCCCTACATCAGTGGCGTAACTATGGGGGGGGGGGATGAGGGGGATAGAACCCCCCCCCCCCCCAGAACCCGAAAAAAAAGGGAAAAAGAAAAGAAAAGAAAAAAAAAAAAGAAATCGTATAACAGCGATCTGGCAAAGGTAAAGATTGAAAACTTGGGGTGTTTTACCATAATCTTTCATTGGATGAGAGTGAATTAGTTTCTTCAGCGGGAGTGGTAGATGGTAGTCTGTCTGGAAACTGACTAAAATTTTGCTCGTCAAGCAGATCTATCCCTCCCCCCCCCCCCCCAAAGCCAAGCCCTAGTTACGCCACTGCCCTACATTGTTCTAATTGTTAAAGCTAGAAAGTGATGAAATTTACAACCAGTTTTTTCAACTCAATGACATTTGTTATTCTATAAAACGAGCTAAATATGTTCTTCATATTTAATAACATTTAAAGCTTCGTAAATGTTTGTAACTTCCGAAAATATACCTAAATATGAGAAGTAACAATGGATATAACATTTATCGTAGTAACTTGAAATTTTTTTATAAGAAACTGTTCCTAATATGCAGTTATGATTCAAGAGAATTTTCAATACTATAACAAGTTTGATTAGAAAGAATAATGCATACTCTGAGGTTATGTACACAGTGGATTTGGTATTAATAACTTAATTCATTATCCTGTCAAAATGTAATCTAAAATTGATTATTACTAAAACCTTACATGCTCACATATAATTTTACTCACATTACATTGCTTCAGATTGGTAATTGAGCTGGACTTCATGACGTCTATTTGGTCAGCCATGTGCTGTTATGTGTATGTAGATTTACATTAAACTATTTCGTAATTTATGTTCCTACCACTTAATAACAATAATTGCGTGTGGCTCATTGGCCCGGTGCAAGTCTTTCAATCAGACGCCACATCAGCGATTTGATAGGCTGTTATTCCATATTGCTTATGTACTTTTGATACTAGTCTGATAATCCACTGTATACTCACATCGGTCTCTTGCGCCTTTGTTTATGTTTTCATTAGTGTATCAAAAAAAAATTACAATTTCATTTTCGTATGTTTAGCTCCGAAAATGGGGTCGTAACTCTGATTAAATATTGCTGTAGGTTTTGTCTGTTTCATGTTATTTTTCACGCAAAATTTAATGCAGGCGTGTTGCTCCTTTCCCATTTCACAATTTGCAAATGTGCTACACATCGATAACTGACACATAAACTTACGAAAATGTCAATCTCCGATTTTTCTGAAATTTCGATGTATTGTAATACATTACTGAAGCGATTTTAATTATTTTTGTTATGAAAGAATGTTTTGATAAAAGACGAAAATCGTGATAGGTATATTGGAGGGGGAGTGAAAATTAGGCGGCCAATTTTTGGCAACGAAATTAGTTTGAATGTTAAAAGTTCAAAAAGAAGACTATTTAAGAAACATGTATATAAGAGAAACAAAAAAGTTGGTTTTCTTAATTGTCCTTTATTTTGAAGTTTTAAAATTCTACTTCATGAAATCGAAACTAATTTTTGTAGCAAAAAGTTTTCGGGGTAGTTGCCTCCCTAATTTTCACTCGCTCTCCAATATACGAGGCCGATTTTCGTCTTTTATCAAAAGATACTTTGATAACAAAATTTATTAAATTCGCTTCACCAGTCTAAGTTACCGCAGTTTTTCCATTTTAGCCCCCATTTTGGAGGGACCTTTTCACCCCTTAAATATTTTTTAACAATGTTAAAAAATTTCTTAGTTTTTACTAGTAGGACACTCCTGTATGCCAGTCAGCTGAAGGAAATTATTAAAAGCTGACAATGCTGTTGACAACTTTGAACTGTGCAGCGCACACGCCTACAGCCGAAAGCAGTTGACATCTACAGAGCTACAAGGAAAGGAAGAGAGTGAAACAGTGTTGCCGGCCGCGGTGGCCGAGGGGACTGAGGCGCTCCAGTCACGGTCTGCACGGCCACTACGGTCGGGGGTTCGAATCCCCCCTCGGGCATGGATATTTGTGCCGTTCTTAGTCTTAGTTAGTTCATAAGTAGTTTGTAAGTTTAGGGACTGATGACCCCGTAGTTAAGTCCCATAAGCTATCCAAACATTTGAACATTTTGAAACAGTGTTCATCCAATAAGTACCCATTATTTCCACAGAATTGTATTTTAACGTCAAGAGAGTGCAGTTTCCAGTGAGAGTTGCATCTTCTGTTACGATTAGTAATTTGTTACATACTATGGAGTGGATCTGACATGCCCATGTTTCTCACACGGACAACTTTGTCACGTGCACAGGGCTGGCTCTAACAAAGAAATTATTCGTATTAGATCGTAGACAAGAAACAAGAAATATTATTCATAGTCAGGTTTTGAATTAAAATGAATCTGTGAATGTTACATATCATTTGTATTTTGATTGCTACCTGTATAATTTTGTGCATTATGCAAGAGAGCTTTATCTCTTTTATATTCTCCCACAAATAAAATACGTTTTTGGAAACAGAGATGGACAGAGAGAGAAGGGATAGGAGAAGTACTAATTCAAGGCTTGAATAAATAAATAACATACCCGGGCAATGTCGGGATTTCAGCTAGTACAATATATTCAAGAAATATGAACCTAGAAACTTTCACCGCTGCGGAATGGCGGTGCCTACTAAGGCGCCGTTCGCCGTCTGAGGTTGGAGTCCTCCCTCAGGCATGGGTGTTTGTGTTGTTATTGTTTATATGTATAGAGATTAGTGACAGCGGAGGGGGGATTAGAGGGGGGGGGGGGACTTTTGAACAGTTACCCACTCTTTAAAAATATGAACCGCCGCGCCTGAGGTTAGGGACACGCAAATCGCCGATGTGGGGTCCTATAGGAAGACTTGCGCCAGGCCACGGTATAACAACTGTGTGGCTTGTTGTTGCAGGAGAGCGTGGACACGCCGCTGGTGGAGCGGCGCGGCAACTGGTTCCGGCGGCAGCTGCAGCGCATGGGCTCCGGCCGGTCGTCGACGACGTACGCGACGGCGCCGTTCGGCCGCACGCGCCACAACTCGGTGTACTCCAGCCCCGAGTGCGGCGGCGTCGGCGTCGCCGTGGGCAACGGCGCGGGGCAGCCGGCCGGCGCGCACCACCCGCACAAGATGTCGCTCTACGACCGGCTCGTCGGCCGCAAGTCGGGCCGCCGCGTCAGCAGGTCGGGTGAGTACGCTCCTGCGCACAACACACCACTCTTCAGGCCGCTGTCGAGACGCTCTTCATCACTTTCCCATAACGCGACGCGTGATTTATGAAACTTCATCCATCCACTATTTATTCATTGCACACATTTTCCCAATATTACACTCTACAAATCTGAAAATTATTGTCGGACGCAGGTCAGGAAAGCTACTAGTCAACTCTGTGGATGCCTTGAGCAGATGGAGGGAATATTTTGAAGAATTGATCAATGTAGGTGAAACGTTCAATGATGAGTCAGATTTCAGGTAGAATGGGATAGGAATGACGATGGAAACAGGACCTCATTTGAGGAAGTGGAGAAAATTGTCAATAGATTGTAGTGCACTAAAGCGGCTGGGATGGATGAAATTAAGTCGGAGCTCGTCAAATACAGTGGTATATCAGGACTCAAATGGTTACACAGGATAAATGAGAAGGCGTGGGACTCGGAACAGGTTCCGTCTGACTGGACAAAAGCGGTAATTACGCCAATTTTCAAACATGCAAACAGAAAAGATTATAACAACTATCGAGGTATCTCTTTAATTAGCGTTGTAGGCAAAATATTCTCAGGTATTGTTGAAAGGAGAGAGCGAGTATTAATTGAGGACAAGTTAGATGAAAATGAGTGGGTTAAGGCCTTTTAGAGGCTGTCAGGACCAGATCTTTAGCTTACGGCAGGTAATGGAAAAGTGTTATGAGTGGAACAGGAAATTGTATCTATGTTTCATAGATCTAGAAAAAGGCTTATGACCGTGTTCCTAGGAGGAAGCTACTGTCAGTTATACAAGATTATGGTATAGGGGGCAAACTTCTGCAGGTAATTAAAGGGCTTTACGTAGACTGCCAGGCAGCAGTTAGACGGCAAATTAAGCTCATGTTTCAGGGTAGTTTCAGGGGTAAGACAAGGCTGTAACCTATCACCACTGTTGTTCATATTATTCATGGATCATATGTTGAAATTTATATGGAGGAATTTAATTAGAGGTAATATGCACCAGCATGAACGCTGAAAGCCATAATCACTCTCTAATGATGATGATGATGATGATGATGATGATGATGACATGTTCAATAACTAGAGTCCGACCGAAACATGTTTGTGGCCGAAATGCAGACAGTAACTGAAAATTCGGCTCCTCTTCTAGTTTCGGCCGAAACCCGAAACTTGCGTAATCAATAATTTCTGTTTATTTACGTTGCACCACAATTGTGTAGTTTTCCACATTTTTCAAGATCCTCTCCCTGTAATAAACTTTCTTGAATGTGTGTCATCCTAATCAGAAGTCCGTAGATGATGACATGCGAGGTGAACAGGTTTAGACAAATAGATGGTACCTTTACTAAAGTACTTCCAAATTTGATTCTTTTCTCCTCGTTGTGACACTTTCAACATAAGAAAAAGAAAAATTAAATGAAGTTGGACAATAAGTAAACGGAACTCGATTCAGCGAAGTCCCGATATTTCGAGTCTCGGAATTACGATTTTCCCATAAATAAGAGCGTCATAAAACAAAACAAATGCGGTTACGTTGTATCTTCACAGAAAAATGCACTTCATTATCATAACTCGAAGTAAATAGCGAAAAAACTTTAAAACCTTTACGTTGCCAATGTGAAAGACTATAAAAACTTTATTTTAAAAAAGTTTTTTTACGCATCTGGTCGATTTTGTTCTTTCGAGGCGATCCCGTTCACTATGAATTAACGAGACTATTGTATGAGTTACCCATCATGCATACCTTTATGTACGAAGATAGTCTTTAGTCTTTAGGTACACAACAAACATGCCAAATAGATACTACGAAATGCGAGAGCCTCAACATGACTATCACAATACAAAATACGCAGAAACTAATCATTTGTTTGCTTCCAGTAGGTACCCTTTACGATTATGTTCTTGAGGGCTCTAGCTTTATGATCCCATCTTCACCTTCACTTACGTTTTTTGGGTTCGAATCCCCCTCGGGCTTGGATGTTTGTACCGACTTTAGTATAAGGTAGTTCATAAGTAGTTTGTAAGTTTAGGGACTAATGACCCCTTAGTTAAGTCCCATAAGCTGTACAAACATTTGAACATTTTAAGGTAGAAGCCGATGGTCAGAAAGGGAAGAACGAGGTGAACTAAGATACGAAAGGAATAAATAGATGTAGTTCATGAGAGATGATAGAACAAACGATTGGGTTCATGCAAAACCACTACACCACACATGATGTTTCGATTTATTACGTCTTTACTACTAACGCCATTCGCGACATACTTTACATACAGTATGAGGATATACCCTGGATATACATTTGAAATTACATCATAACAGACACAGAGTGCAAGAAAATGCGCCCATGCTGCATTAGATTCTATTTTACTACGTCTGTACTACCAACTGCATTGGCAATACATTTCGGAGACAGTTTCCTGACAAGTCGAACAATAACGTTTATGGAAAACCGCCCCATCACGTATGTTTTACTCTATCACTTCTGTATTACTAACATAATTTGCAATAGATTTCATGGAAAAGCCTACATACAGCACTTATACCACTGAATATATATCTCCAAAATTATATCATTGTGCAAAACATAGATCAATAGATATGACATAGGTAAAAACATGTCACTATGGGGTCATCAGTCCCTAAACTTACAAACTACTTACGAAATACCTTATACTAAAGACGGCACAAAATCCATGCACGAGGGGAGGATTCGAATCCCCGTCGGGGTTTTTCTCAATAACTACTAATTTTCATTTTTACGCGATATAGGTTCCCTTGAAATTTTAAAGACCTGGTGGTACTGAATTTTAGCATTTATATTTAATGACTCCGAACCAGTAGAAAGAATTTTCGTAAATATTCAACGTAAAAATCGTCTCTTCAGTTTTGTACTTCAGAAAATGC
The DNA here is from genome assembly GCA_026315105.1 of Locusta migratoria. Taxonomy (NCBI): domain Eukaryota; kingdom Metazoa; phylum Arthropoda; class Insecta; order Orthoptera; family Acrididae; genus Locusta; species Locusta migratoria. The sequence continues at coordinate 248,877,949 of CM048747.1, read as the reverse complement.
TACGACTTGGTCCTGTCATTATTGGAAAAATTTTGTTTTGCATTTCCTGTGAACTACTACAGCTGACAATTTCAGTTCTTGGAAATCGTCTGGGTATTATCCAGAGTTCCCAATATGTAAGTCAAGTCATACTTATTGTATTAGATTTTGCATTATAGTAATAAATCTGAAATCAGTTATTTGGAAGGTCTGTATTTGTCCACAAAAGTATACGATATCAAATATGTACGCAGAAATGAAAGTCACTTAAATGTACGGAAGTTAACAGGGCAGGAACCTCACAGTGCTTTAATCTTAAAACATATTTCCTTGGTTTTGCAAGATGGCGGACTGGCTTCAATCGACAGCTAAGCTTTCCATAGTAGCGCCCAAGAAGGTTAGAATACAGGGAGAAGCCCAACCGCTGAAAAAGTGAAGCCTGTCTCCGCCATACTGCTAAGTTTTGGAGAAGTGTTCGTATTGTATAGTCAGTGTTTTACGTCACTTAAAACAGGAATAAAACGGCCGATGGTTTTGCCGTGATGTACAACATGTTAAAGAGTGCAGATTAGCAGTTAAAAATTGAGTTTTCAAATATATTATGAGTATTTATTACTATTTATTTAAGAAAGTATATGATTTGAAAGTACATACTTTGCAGTGACTGTCAGTTAGGTGCATTAATACTAAGAAAGTCGATTTCACGCATAGTTTTAACGGAAAAATAGCTTTCTAAAACTGACCAAGATGGCGGACAGGCTTGAACTGACGTATGTGCTCGGCATAGATAATGCCATCTCCCTTTATTCTAACCTCCTTGGTAGCACCAGATCCCATTGATCTCTATACTATCTGGATGTTGAACTTCAGTTGTCTTAGCGTGCCAGCCATAGATATTCATATTTAGTTTCTTGCCAAATTCAAACATGGCTGCTAAGAGGTACTACAAGAAAAAGAGAAGAAAATATTGTTCGATTACGCTCCCATATCAGCTTATTACATCGAATAATTAATTAAATTCCAAATCAAGAGGTAATAACTGATGGAATCTCGTTTGCCAAATTTAAACATGGCGGACAATGCGAAATCGTGTGCAAAACATATGAATGTACAGGCACGCTGCAGTTCTATGCTCAGACACCAGAGTTATACATCCAGTTTGTATAGAGATCATTGCCAGCTCCCCTTATTTTAACCTCCTTGTTCCTGCCTGCGATCGTCTGCTGTCCGGACAGCGAACACGCGAAAACAAAAACAGTTCGACAATCAGAGACCAGAACAGGGAGGCACTGCAATCGCTGCATGCAGTTAGTTGAAATGTTTGTTAAGCTTATAGGACTTAACTACGGGGTTATCAGTCCCTAAACTTACAAACTCCGCGCCAGGCGGAGAAAGTCAGAACTAAATGTACAAAGTGCATGAATAGGCTGTAGCATTACAAACACCACATAATGACACGAAGTGCCCGATTGGTGTTTCTAATTATTAAAAAAAAATTCTCACGGGATAAAAGGAAAGAATCTCTTTATTCAATTACGATAATACACCAACACATCTCCTTGAACATTAAACTTCTCAAAAGGGCCAACAACTTTAACCTAAATATGTACTCCCTCGTCGGCAGAAGCACGTCTTCTATTCCTCGTTCTCAAAGACAATGGCTTATCAGAAATGAAGTATGAAGTACCAAATGACTTGTTAGGTACCTCACCAATACTCCATGTACGAAAACATATAATATCCCTCTCATTAAAAGATTCCAATCCAGGTTTCTTAGCATCACTTGTTCGTACCAAGCAACGGTAAGCCATCCAGAACCACCAAAAACTTCAGTACTTCTAATACTAAAATCAAATCTGGCTCCAACCTTATACTAAGGACGGCACAAATATCCATGCCCGAGGGCGGATTCGAACCCCCCGACCGTAGTGGCCGTGCAGACCGTGACTGGAGCGCCTCAGTCTCCTCGGCCACCGCGGCCGCCCATGCAGTTAGTCGGAAGGTCTGTAGACTGGTACGAATTTCGTTGGTTGCTCACTTGTTTGGTCGTACGATAAATCGGAACGTGTGTAGGGAGGTTAGTTTAAGTAGTTTCTAAGCCTAGGGAGTGATAACCGCAGTAGTTAAGGTCCATAGATTTACTAACTTTTTTTTTTTTCAGAAACGCTTCAGCCCATTTTTGGCGCTGCGCAGTTTGCCCCCTCTGCCCCCGTTAGATCCGTCACTGACAGTCGACGTTATCGGACGATCATCCGCGGTGGCGCTACCAGATCGCAGAGGCCTGCCATTATTAGCCTCACTGGCGAGCAGACGAGGCAGCTGGCGGCTTTTTTGCCGGACTCTGCTGCGGTTTGGAAACCTGCGGTGCGCGCGGCCATCCTCCGCTCGTTACGTGCAATTGCAGGCCAGGCCATCTCCAAGGACGCGGCTACAAATGAACGGAGAAAACTAGCCTCACTCCCTTTATAGAGATTGCCTACTTGCTGTTTTTTCCATCAGGACATTGACCTCGATTCACATTTTCTCCGTGGTATCTGAAAGCTAAACCGCGAGAACATTCGGTAATAGTCACTAGATTCCAATACTACAGCAAAAAGCGGAACTTTGAGCAATGTTGCGTTTATTTTTCCCCCATCAGTATGATGTTTTGTGGTCTTCAGTCCGTAGACTGATTTGATGCAGCTCTCCACGCTATCGCCGGCCGCGGTGGCCGAGGTGACTGAGGCGCTCCAGTCACGGTCAGCACGGCCACTACGGTCGGGGGTTCGAATCCCCCCCCCCCCCTCGGGCATGGATATTTGTGCCGTCCTAGCTTATAAGTAGTTCATAAGTAGTTTGTAAGTTTAGGGACTGATGACCCCGTAGTTGAGTCCCATAAGCTTAACAAACATTTGAATTCTCCACGCTATCCTGTCCTGTGCGAGCCTCTTCATCTGAGAATACGTACGGCAACTTACGTCCTTTTGAATCTGCTTTGTGTATTCGTCCCTCAGTCTCCCTCCACGAGTTTTACCCCCACACACTTCCTTCTAATGCCAAGTTGACGACTCCTTCGTGTCTCAGAATGTGTCCCACCAACCTATCCCTTCTCTTACAAGGAAAGTACTTGGGCTCGAACAAACACATATACACCAAAATCGTATGAGAGATAATGTAAAGGTTCTTTATTGCACTAGTGATACTCCCGTATCTGCAAAACTCTGCAGTCGTCCGTTAGAGGCCTTTGCGTGTGCCTTGCCGCATTGAACTCTGACCTGTCGCTTCGCCGATAGGGACGGTGCAGTGTGCCTCCGAAGTTGCGTTTTGTGACGTTATTTGTGTGGTGAAGCGTTAGATGCAGCGGCAGTTGGCAATCAATCCTGCTAATGTATTGCGATTGGTTGAGATGAAGTTACGAAGATCCCTTTTTCCTGAATACGGTATTAGTGTAGAAGACGAATCATTTGCATGCTTTCTCGTATCTGTTATGGTACAGAAGTATGACCATAAGTTAGATACTGTTGTTACAAACTCATAATAATGATAATAGGGATATAATGACGAACAACTCATCGCAAGTGGTAGTGCTACGGTAAGTGCGGGAAGAGGCGATGGAGGCAGTGGCAGTGAATACCAACAGTCTTTCGGGAAGAAGGTTAAAGTTGCAACTACCATCACGGCTTCTGATAATAATTCGCTAGAGAACATGTAAGATGATTATTACAAAAGTTATAGTTAAGATATCTGTATTACGTATTACGTCTACAATAACATCTACAGTGTTATCTAAAGCATGATTGCAAAGTTTTGCATAAAATCGACACCTACCAGCACACTGAGGTGTACGTAGAGATTCTGTAAGCAAACGCTCATACAGATATGTCTGTCCGAACCCAAGTACTTTCCTTGTTAGTGAGGATAAGCCAGAAACTCCTTTCTTCCCAAATTCTGTTGAGCACCTCCTCAGTACTTACTTGATCTACCCATCTAATCTTCATCATTCATCTGTAGCAACACATTTCGAAAGCTTCTATCATCTTTTTGTCTGAACCCCTTATCGTCTACGTTTCACTCCCTGCGTTGTTTCTCCGAAGGGGTTGGCCGGTCTTCACGACAGAAGTGAAGCAGGACTTGAATGGCTTACCTACTGGTCTTAGCTTTGTGATGGTAGATTCGAACTACACATAAGTTTATCTCTTGAACCCAAGTACTATGTACTATATCTCAGATGCGGCGTGTTATGCGGTAGGACACTGTTTCTCAAGTGTTGGTTGCGACTCCCAGGAGGAAGTAGTTGCACTATAAAACAAATGGTATAGGGCATAACTGAATATTAGCGGTTCTGTTATACAAAAACACATGCGTAAGCGAAATTTTGTTCTATTAATTCTGAACTAAATAGAACACAGTTTGTTTCATAATAGTGTGTGTTAATGATGGATAAGCGCGAAACCCGAAAACGGTTTTCACGAACCAATTGATATGTAAATGGATAAAATGTAATAAGAAATTTTGAGAAAATCGAAAAAAGATCTACTTCTTCAAAAATTGTTTATACAGTGGGACCTTCTTAATGAGTATAATTAGCTTCTGAGTCTTGCCTGAAATGAGAAACACTCATTAGGTAAAATACATATTTCTGTCGAAAATTATGTAAAACTAGGATATTGAGTTCCACTCGGAAAAGGGTCATATATTCGGAAAATTTAATAAACAATGCTGTAGGATATGCGAAAATGTTTCACTCTCTAAACAAGAAAGATGCCCCTGCCCTCCCCAGTTTTCCTGAACGCCACACAGAAGATGAAGTTCTCGGAGGCGGGTTTGACGGGCGCAGACCACAGGTGCAGCGCCTACAACCGCGAGCGGAGGGGGAAGGCTAAAGACATAAAAATTCAACCACAGACTTACTAAATAAAAATTAGTCCGCTCGCTGGCGCTAGTGTCGCGTCCTCACACTGAACCTGATAGAAGCAGCCATTTGCAGGGAAACAGTGCAAACATGATTCGTTCGTGTGCTGCTTTTAATTGTAACAGTAAGAATGGAAGCAAAGACAAAGACGGAAACAATGTTACATTTTACATTTCAGTCATTACTTGGATACCGTAAAGTATTTTAATGGAGAAATATTAAATCACGAGCGTTTGTCTAGTTTTCCTCTTAAAAATGATTCTCTAAAACTGAGAAAAGTACTTAATTGCGTATCAAGTACTTACATTGTACTTTCACATAAATTACTAAAAATACTAACAGTGTTAATGTACTAAGTTGCGCTGAATGAAGAACTATGCATACGAGACGTATTTAGATTTCTAATTATATATATATATATATATATATATATATATATATATATATATATATATATATATATATATAGTAGGCCTATAAAATCTTTGTTAAGAAGTAATGTGCGAATGAAATGCCTGTTAAAGGTTACATGGGTTATTACAATTATTCATACCCAAATTCGAGCAAGTTGACAGAAACTTTTATATAATATGGAAAGGAATGTAGACAAAATTGTGCTATACAAAAATAAGCGTGCAAAACGTACAGAGTTGTCGGCGAAAAGTAAACAGGAGCTGACTGAAAATTACGCGAATTAAATAATAAACGCACTCTCTGCTACTTTCCAAGTTTCATGGGGCCGGCCGCGGTGGCCGAGGAGACTGAGGCGCTTCAGTCATGGTCTGCACGGCCACTACGGTCGGAGGTTCGAATCCCCCCTCGGGCATGGATATTTGTGCCGTCTTTAGTATAAGGTAGTTCATAAGTAGAATGAAACTTTCACTCTGCAGCGGAGTGTGCGCTGATATGAAACTTCCTGGCAGATTAAAATTGTGTGCCGGAACCGGGACTCGAACCTCAGTCGGTAGAGCGCTTGCCCGCGAAAGGCAAAGGTCCCAGGTTCGAGTCCCGGTTCCGGCACACAATTTTAATCTGCCAGGAAGTTTCAGTTCATAAGTAGTTTGTAAGTTTAGGGACTGATGACCCCGTAGTTAAGTCCCATAAGCTTAACAAACATTTGAACATTTGTTTTGAAAAATTGCTCCACTTTGTCAGAAGAGAGCCATTTTTAAATTTCGTGTCTCTGTGCAGGTTTATTTCGGAAATTACGAAACTTCGTTCATTTAAGAATACTTTTTAAACAGACTCCAACACTTGGTAATTTTTTTAACAAACGTGTGTTTAATAATAAGAGGTTTGCAGCCAAGATCGTTTCCTTAATTTAATTACATAATCGGTTTCGGCATGCTAGACGCCATCTTCAGACCTGTAGCAATTTTTTACATGACTTCACTGCTATTAGAACAATTTAAAAATTACTACAGGTCTGAAGATGGCGTCTAGCATGCCGAAACCGATTATGTAATTAAATGAAGAAAGCGATCTTGGCTGAAAACCTCTTATTAAACAATTCCAGATCGCCCCAATAATGTGTTCCTTATAAAACATTTGTTTATTTTGTGCTTCATTTTGCTCTTGTTGCGTCTCATACACTTCAAATCACAACCCCAGTACTAGGATTCTTCCCAGCAAATGGCGGCGATCAGCTGCTTAAATTGGGGGACAGTTGCCTCGCTTCTCCGTTACGGCGTGGTAGGAGCTTGTATTCAACCCGGACCATTTAGAAAGCAGTCTCAGGTCGCACCTGATGAAGGTTGCAAGTTACGTAGCCGAAATCTTGCGTAAATTCGAAACGTACATCCGGCAGAACACCCGATTACCCACCAGGTCAAAAATGTAGATTTTATTGAAGATAAAATTTGCAGCTATTCTGAGACAGTCTGAATTGGAAATCGGCGACGCGGCGCCCGCGCACAAGAGCGTGTCCAAGGCGTGTCTGGACGGCGTCCAGTCCGCCGGTACGCGGCCTGCCAGGGAGATGAAACGGAACGAGGAAGCGCGCGCGCTTTCTACGGAACTAGCCTGGGCGCCGCTGGCCGTTGCCAAGGCGACGGTATCTGCCGGCTGTGGGAACAGCGCGCTGTCTGCCTGCTGCCTCCGGAAGCGCGAGGCTGCAGATCACAGGCGCCAGCCGCGGGGGAAAGCTCCTGGTGGCGGTGGCGTGTACAGTGCGCATGCGCGGCTGCGCAGGCGCTCACGGCGCATGTCCAGTGGCCGTCTCGCTCTGCAGCGGGCTGTGCACTCAGACCATAACGGGGGGGAAGTTTTCCGCAAGTTTGAGGAAAAATATTTTTCGGGGGGGGGGGGGGGGAGAGACTTTCGGGGAAACAGAAACCTTGGGGAAAACATTATCACTAATGGAGAAATTAGGGAAGATTATGAATGAAATAACAAGATAACTGTGAGATATTCTGCAAATTTATTGGTTTACGAACCGGTTTTCGGCTGTTACGCCATCATCAGGTAAACATTACAAGTTTAAAAGATCTTAACTTACTAGATATATAACTTTCAAAGGAGTCAGTATTTTGGTTTATATCTAACCTGCGGGAAATATTACAATTCAAGTTGTTGTGTAAATTCCTGACTTTTATAAAATACGTGACAATATAATAGATTATGACGTTATCCTAAGAAATATAAAGTGAAACAATAGAAATTGGCTGAAAAATATTGATCAAAACGTTTGTATCTTAAACAGGTCTAATGTCTAGAAACATGGAAGCATTGTGAATATAAGTAAATTTTTTTAACTGGTTAAATTAAACTTGACAAAAAAACGCACTGACGTGTTTTAAGGCCCACTTTAGATTTGTAGTATTATAAGTTTTTGCAAACTTTTTGGACCAAAATAATAATCTAAATATTAAAAAAAATGTAAGTGTCTGAAACCCTTTTAGGAAAATAAAATTAGTTAGTGGCGGGTTCCTAACCACTGACCTGCAGCATCACAGTCCAACAGACTACTCAGTACGCTACGGATAACAGTTACCAGTTGTCTTCTTTAATCTCATACTATTGATGGCCGTTGTTAACTGATGCTAATATGGCATTTGTAGACACTAGATTATCATTGACCGTACGAAGAACGACGTGTTTTTTTTTAATTCTTCAGTGCGCCATTGCTTTGAAATGACAACCTGTAAGTTACAATAAGAAAATCATCAAATACGCAACGCAAGATGATGTATGCCAGAGAGAGTTCTGGCCGAGGAAAGTCACGTGACATCTGCGAACGGCTGGTTTCCGTTAATTCAATGGAGGTTGTCAAAACTTCGTGGGTTGTTTTTTTTTTTTTTTTTTTTTTTTTTTTTTGCGAATATCTCTCAAACGATATGAGATATGAAAAAAAACCATAAGATATCAAAGTTGTAGCGAATTTTCTCCTCTACAAATTCGTTTATTCAATTTTCGCGTCAGGTGAATGGTTAAGCCGTTATTTTCATTTAAATTTCGAGCTGTCAATAGACGATCGCAAAGGCCCACTTCTAGTGTGACTACCGTAACCTAAAGTGAGCTAAAATTATCTTAAACATTTCCAATGTCTGGAACATGGAGGCATGTGACAAAGTTGAATGAAACATCTGTAAATATATGTTAAAAAATTTTAACTGGTTAAAATAAACTATGGTTACTAGTTAAATAAGACATTAAAGTTTATATCACATAAGCAGCCAAAACAGTTGTGATTACGTGTAATCAGAACTCTTTGGCTGCTTACCAGATATAAATTGTAATGCCTTATTTTCCTAGTCATAAAATTCTTGTGTAATCACAACTGGTTTGGCTGCTTATGTGATGTAAACTTTAATGTCTTATTTTAATACTAACCACAGTTTAATTTGACCAGTTAAATTTTCTTAATGTATATTTACTGATGTTTCATTCAACTTTGTCACATGCTTTCATGTTCCAGACATTGGACCTGTTTAAGATAGATACGTTTTGATCAATATTTTTCAGCCAATTTCTATTGTTTCATTTTATATTTCTTAGGATAACGTCATAATCTATTATATTCTCGCGTATTTTATCAATGTCAGGAATTTACAACACAACTTGAATTGTAATATTTCCCACAGGTTAGTTATAAACCAAAACACTGTCTCCTTTGAAAGTTATATATCTAGCAAGTTAAGATATTTGAAACTTAAACTTGTAATGTTTACCTGATGATGGCGTAACAGCCGAAAGTCGGTTCGTAAACCAATAAATTTGCATAATATCTCAGTTATCTTGTGGAAATTTTTATTCATAATGTATCAAATATTCTGTCAAGAACCGACGGAACTGCCAATGAATATAATTGGGGAAGAATTTTATCTGCCTAGGGTTGGTATTAATGCAGTCTGATACTTTAGTTAAAGCAACATGTACTTAATTTCTCGCCAAGGTTGAATGGCCGAGTGGTCTAAGACGCTTTCCTGCGGAGGGCGCTGTAGCTCTCCATTAGAGGGTCCAGTCCTGCCTCAGGCATTGGTGTCTGTCTATCGTTAACATAAGTTGGTGCAAGTAGTTTGTAGGCCTAGGAACTGATAACCTCAAAAGTTTACAAACATTTGAACACTTTCTCTCTCTAATCAATCGATATACCGATCGTTTTATCGTCTTCATGTCTAAGGTTACTGTACCGAGCGAGGTGGCGCAGTGGTAACACACTGGACTCTCGGGAGGAAGGAAGGAAGCGACACGTGCCAAGTGTAAAGAGCGCAAATATAATACCAAATACACAAAACAGATGACAGCCGGTGTAACAGCAACTGCAGTTAACATTTGAAACGCTGTCTTTCGAACTTTTCTCCTCTTTTGCCCTCATGCAGTTCCATTTTTTCTTCAATTCATGATATTAGTAAGCCATTTTTATTTCAAGTTTTCGATTTACGATCGCAGAAATATTACTTTACGACAAAATCATCACTAAACACCGTAATAATGCAATGTATACTAATGCAAATATTTCTCCGTACGTGTAATATGTATTTGACTGTGATAATATCCGGGTATTTAAACATTTTCTGCTTAGTTTTCGACTACGTGTATTGCACTGTCACGTTCAACTATAGATGATAGAAGATCCGCTGTTCCAGTGTAATGAGTCAGAAATCTCTACATATACTCGGAGAAGTGTTGGAACTTTGTCTACAGGGACGTACTGCAATAGATCTTTGGCTAATTATATGTTCCGTGTTAGCCATGTCTTACAGTTATTTCAGAATGTTCAAATGTTAGCAAAGCTTATGGGACTTAACTACGGGTCATCAGTCCCTAAACTTACAAACTACTTATGAACTAGCTAATACTAAGGACGGCACAAATATCCATGCCCGAGGGGGGATTCGAACCCCCGACCGTAGTGGCCGTGCAGTCCGTGTCTGGCGCGCCGCAGACCGCTTGGCCACCGCGGCCGGCTGCAGTTATTTAATCCCTTTTGTGGCACTTAAGTACTCGATCGTTTACAACTTTTTTCCTTGACTAAAGGAATGAGTGTTGCGGTACCGGTATTTTGTTCTGCCACCGTTTTGCTGGGCCATAATTGCCTCGCGCCGCTATACTTCCAGAACTTTGTGATGGCGCAATACGCTCGGGTAATGAGTTTCGGCATTGTTTTCCTACAACCAACTATTCAACCGCGGGCGCAGTTGTAGACTCATAAAAGGTTAAAGTCCTTTTAATAACCACGGGTTAAACGTTGGATGCCTATACACCGTAAAGCAGACGTCGAAAGGGCACACTATGTCCGCCAAGTCGATGATAAAAACATAATTTTGTCTTAGCACAGCTTCATCGATGATTGTTATGACTTAAGGCTTTTTCTTCTTGGCGAAGTTCTTCTTTGCGCTAACTGCACTCCTCTTTTAATGTGGTTTTCATTTTAGGAAGACGTTAACAAGGTGTCAACTTTAGAACTTGTCCTGATATTTTACTGGAGCATTAGTTTTAGACGCTTAGGTCGCTCACCATGTATTTCAAATTTAGCCATCCGACATTTAACCTTTCATGATGTTACACAAGTAAGGATTTACAACTTGAATCATAGGACGTTTTCTGTAGTCCAATGAAGTAAATGTTGTTCACCTGAAGATGCGCCTATAACTTGTGTCAAGTTGATTATACTGCCTAATAAATAAGATTATTTTAGGAGATGTCTTGGAAATGTCTTTATAATATAGTTGCAGTCGCGGTGCCATTCGTAATAGGTTTGTATGCATAAAACATGATAATACGCACTCTAATACCATTTTTTTTTTAAATATGAAATACTCGAATTTAGGTGTGGCAGAAAACGCCTCGTAATACGGGTACTGGTCGAAAAAGGTGACGAAACGAAGTACGTGTGTGTAACCCATATCATCCTTAGGTGGCTTTCGCTACCACAGGGAAACAGAATGTTCCATTGAAAGAGAGGTAAAGCTCAGTGACCCTCCGTAACTATTTACAACAGTCCTTGAGATGGTTATGTCAAAAATTATTTGGAGAGCAGGGAATAGGAGTAAATTGGAAAATATTCACTATCTTGAGATTAATTTTATGCAGTCTTCTTAAGGGATTTATCATGTACTTGTTAAATAGTAGATCTTGACGTAAATCTGTCCAAATCAAATATTGAGTATAACAATCGGGTAACTGGAAGCAAAATAATATCAAGCAACAATCGTCTGAAAATTTCTCTGATATCCAAAGAGACATAAAACCTGAATTTTTTCGTCTAACAAACATAGGATGAAAGCTATTTGTAGGACGAAAGCTTGCTGCTTTGATTTCTCTATTAATACTGGATGTGTATGTTAATTAGTCGAGAAGCGTTATTTTACGAAGGCCTACATTGTGCACATGTCAGTCAGTGTCCAAGTGGATGTTGCTATGCCGATATAAGATTCCCAAATCCTCAGTCCGTTCGAGGATTTTTTTGGCAATTTTCTCGCCTCTTTCACTTCTGCAAATAGTCTATTAAGATGTGAATGCTGAGCTATATCGTGGTTCTAACAAACTCGTAGCTTCGTGGAGAAATTGAAGTGCCCGGCAGATTGTAAAATAATTAACTTTGTAGCAATGAAGGACACGATACATAAATACAATAATAATACTTGTTCGTTACATTTATGCAATCAGAATTTCTTTGTCCCTGCTCAGCGTGAAAAGAGCGAACTAATTTTTGACTAAGACACACGAACAGTGTAAGCTTTCCGCATAAAGCTGCCATCGTAGCAGGCACCCGGAACAGTTATGAAAGTAGTCATACAGGAAACACTGCTTATGTAAGTGTAAGCAACTAGGGCACCTGGAAACACGGACAGATATATAGATGAAGAGATTCGTCTTTTTATTCAAAGATGCGTGTTACTAGCATCTTACTGGAAATGTTGAAACTGTGCTCGGACTTTCGGTTGGCGTAACGCCTAGACTTCCGTGTGGCTATTATTCAGTATCATTCCAATACTAAAGTAGCCACTCAGCTATCCGCTAATTTTCAGGTCGCGGGTCAGACACCACCTATTGAGATATAGCTAATCGCAACCAACACGTGTGTCGCAAGGTCAGTAAAATCCAGAAACGAAAAATTTGCAGGAAAGAAACTTCCTGGGGATATAAATATTGTAATATAGCTCTGAATTTCCAAACACATCATTCTCAGGTAAATACATGTAAAACATTGTATATAATTTTTCTTTTATTCCAAATATAGATATGAGTCAGTAAAATTTGATTTGAGTTGGGATTTACATCGATCTGTTGATTATACGCGAAATAACTTGCGTTTTGTTTGCGTTTTACCTTTTTCCTTAGCAAAAAATCAACTGTTTCTAAAGCTTATGGGACTTAACTGCGGGGTCATCAGTCCCTAAACTTACAAAATACTTTTGAACTACCTTATGCTAAAGACAAACATGCAATAATAAATCAAATACATGATTAGGACAGAGAAAAGTTCATAGGTACAGATAATACATAATGATTTATAAATAGTAATTTTCAGCAAGATGTTCTCTTGATTCACTTAAGTGCATTGTTCAGACCGTCCTGTTTGCTGTTTTATACAGCGGTAATATTATGAAATAGTGGTCTAGTATTTGAAATTCCAATTAAGAGTGAATTGTTAAAGATTTATTTCTATGCCTTAAAGTATCAGAAACGACTGTAAATGAACACTTGTTATTCGTAACATTATTCTCTTACTTCTGAGCTTCCTTTACAAATGAGAGATTTCCGAATTATATTCTTGATAATTGCCACAATTTATAACGCCACAAAGCCTCCTAAATACGAAGGTATTTTGTACATGCTGCTTCTCTCCAAATATACAATCATTACTCCTTTGTAGGGCTGGGCAAATGATACTCGCGTTCGAACATGCTCGAGATTTCCCGATACAGCGCAGAATTCGACAGTTGATACAGTGTCGAACTGTTCGAACACTAGAGCGATAATGACACATTCAGCGTAGTGCAAAAGGTACGCGGGAAATTTTAAAGTAATCGGTCTATAATTTTGCTCACAACTAATTTCATAGGAATTAGAAGTACATGTGGAAAAAGACATCAGTATAAAACAACTGTATATTTTGTTTAAAAGAATGCATACGTGACCTGTCTGATATAACTACAAGATCAGTTCCTAAACAAAATATCAACTACTAATAAAAGAACTTTTGCTTCAATTTACTGGAAAGCTGGCATTCAAAGGTAAAAATATTGTTTCTCAAAACATGTTATATGTTTCTGAATCCTTCATAAATCGAAATTACGTTTAAGGTTATTGTATGAGATAGTTTGCAAATGAGCAATTCATTTCTTGCTCACATTGTACAGTAACAGATGAAAATGTTACCACCTTTTGATAGCCTTGGAAACAAGGTTAAATGTGATGTAATAAGGATAGAATTAGACTTTTATACCCAATAAAGGAAATAAGTCATATTAAAATTAAATGTAATTGCGACCACTGGAAAATTCAAATGTTCAAATGTTTGTAGAACTTATGGGACTTAACTACGGGGTCATCAGTCCCTTACTTACAAACTACTTATGAACTAGCTAATACTAAGGACGGCACAAATACCCATGCCCGAGGGGGATTCGAACCCCCGACCGTAGTGGCCATGCAGATCGTGACTGAAGCGCCTCAGTCCCCTCGGCCACCGCGGCCGGCGATTTCTAGTCTCCAGAAATGTCATTACACTCGAACGTAATACATGTTCCAAAATTCTACAACTGACCGACATAAGAGACATAGGCCTATAGTTCTGCACATCTGTTCGACGTCCCTTCTTGAAAACTAGGATTACCTGCGCCATTTTCCAATCTGTCGGAACGCTACGCTCTTCTAGAGACCTACGGTACACCACTGCAAGAAGGGGGGGGGGGGGGCGGCAAGTTCCTTCGCCTACTCCTTGTAAAAACGAACTAATATCCCAATCAGGTTCTGCGGCCTTTCCTCTTTTGAGCAATTTTAATCGTTTTTCTATCCCTCTGTCAATTATTTCGATATCTGCCATTTTGTAATCTGGTCGACAATCTAGGGAAGGAAGTACAGTGCAATCTTCCTCTGTGAAACAGCTTTGGAAAAAGTCATTTAGTAATTCAGCCTTTAGAGAGTCATCCTCTGTTTCAGTGCCACTTTCGTCATAGTGTCTGGACATTTTGTTTTGATCCATCTACCGCTTTGGCTAAGACCAAAATTTCTAAGGATTTTCAGCCAAGTCAGTACATAGAACTTTACTTTCGAATTTGTTGAACGCCTCTCGCATAGCCCTCCTCACACAACATTTAGTTTCGTGTAATTTATGTTTGTGAACAAGCCTTATGTTATGTTAGACTCTGGTGCAGCAGACAACGAATCGGGGGCTAGAGTGTACAGTCAAGTAAGACGCTCTCTCTCTCTCGTTGGCAGGCACCGGCAAGATGAATGGAGCTGCGGTGCCAGTGACGCTGAAGAACCGGCCGCGCATCCCGACGCCGGACGTGACGAAGGAGGTGGTGGACCGCGAGCACCGCCTCGCCAGCCTCGGGGGCGGCGCTGGGGGCAGCGGGGGCGGCGGGGGTGGCGGGCCGGGCCAGGTGCTCCAGTCCGGCTACCAGTCGGAGCTGCCCGTGCTCCAGGTACACACCACGCTTTATCTTCCCTGCTGTTGCGCAGGCATATAAGTGCTTATTTCCTGGCCTAGCTCTCAGCTGGCGTAGGCATCAGTTAAGTTTTGGTAATTTCCTATAAGCAGTGTACTAGACTGTGCTGTGTACATCGAATGAAATAGTAGTACAATCGATATATATCGGACGTTCGACTCTCGCACTGTTAGCCGTGACGAGAAACTAAGATGGCGGAACAGCTAATCTGTGTAGCTAATACCGAATGTTGATTCTTGACGTGACAATTCTATGAAATTTCTTGGTCAATACAAATTGCAACCAGTTCGTGAATCAGAAAAGTACATCAGAACTACAGGGGTGTAAGAGTGTTTTACGCAGTGTAAACGATAGGTATCGAACAAGCGAATGTTTTGATTTTTACGAATGTGTCACGATTTTAAAGGATGTTAATTCCAAATATTTAATGTATTTACCAACAGCCGTAAAATTTGTTGTTTTATTGAATTGCCAGTTTCGGTATTACAATAATACTATCTTCAGGCTATGTCGTAACATATATCCAAGTAAACTCTTGAAATAGCCTTTTGTACTGCTTTATTTAATAATTCACAGATCCTCAATAAAGTCAAAGATGTTATTGCTGTTACTTATTTTGACAGCTGCTGTCACGT
Source organism: Locusta migratoria (assembly GCA_026315105.1). Lineage (NCBI taxonomy): Eukaryota > Metazoa > Arthropoda > Insecta > Orthoptera > Acrididae > Locusta > Locusta migratoria. The sequence continues at coordinate 248,862,323 of CM048747.1, read as the reverse complement.
GTGTGAATTAACACGCGTTTATTCAGGATCTGTGAATTATTAAATAAACGTATAAAACGCCATTTCAAGAGTTACTTGGATATATCTTATGTCAGCCGAAGATAGTATTATTGTAACTAACCGAAACCGGTAGTTCAATAAATCAACATACTTTGCGGCTGTTGGTAAATACTTCACGTCCAGAATACTTTAATACTTTACTTATTTTGAATTAATATAGTCCAGCCGCAGTCCCAATTCCAAAAGAAAATGGAACTATATCGTTTAAAGGATGTGGTTAGGAAGGAACCTAAGATCACAGATTGTTGACTCACTTAGCCACGATGACTTGACGACTTCGTTGGTGCTGCCACAAGCGGAGAAAATAGACACCAGTTGAAAGTTATTCTTTTATTTACATGCTCTGCCAACCTTACAATGGTCCTTGACACGAAGAATTAATGTACACATTATTAGGGTAACGGTTGCAGCATGCAGCCGATGCTACCTTCCGTTCGTGCAAGACAAGCTTCCAGCAGCCATCGCGTGAATCGTAAAGTTTTCGTGGCCAAATAGTACACATCCTTTAAACAGTCGCTTGTTCGATAGTACTATTTCGATATGAAACGACGTCAGATATATATCGATCGCAATGCCGTTTCATTCGATGTGCACAGCTCCTAAGAAATTAACAAAATCTTATTTTATTAAGTTCATAATTGTCGCGCAACAGCGTAATTCAGCTGTCAGTTACATCATTTTGTTTATTTATGTACGTAGTTTTATTTGTAAGGTTGTTGAAACTGTGTGTGTGTGTGTGTGTGTGTGTGTGTGTGTGTGTGGAGGCTACCAAAATTTGATAATGGTTTTAAGCCTGAATGCTGACCGTGATTTTAAGGGGGTGGGGAAATAACAGTAATAGAGGATAAATAACAACTCGCCGTAAAAACGTTGGCTGAGCCGCCGACAGGCACATAAAACAATCAAATTCACTTAATTCAAATTTTTGGCCATGGCATTCGTTGGAAAAAGAAACACATTCACAGTCACTTAAACTACTATACAGACACGACCACCATCCCATCCCTCTCTTCACGAATAAAACCATAAGTTTTCCATAACCAAATCTCTTTGTGATTCCTTTTCCCAACATTTTCCTCGACTTTATAACCATTTTACGTATCTTTAGCTATTTTTGGTATTTTTGCGTATGCTTGCTTACCTTTACGTGATTTTACATGTATATGCGTGTTGGATGCATTTTCACGCATTGGTTCCCATTTTTTACGTATTGATGGGCAGTTTGACGTTTTGTGCACATTCAAAGGTTTTGGTGCGTAATCTTCGCGCATTTGTTCTTATCATATGCGCATTAGTTCCTGTTGGCAAACCGGTGCGTAATTTTGGGTGTTGGGGCGTAATTCTGCGCCTTTTTGCGTGCTTTTAGAAACATACGTATTTTCGCGTCTTTTTATAAAGAAATCAAGAGAAGAAGAAGTATTATGTTACTTAAATGTGTACAGTCATGTGAACAGATTCGAACGATTTTTTACTGGAATTTCAGTTAAGCAGTCCACCCACTATAGTCGGGTCGAAACAAGATGATCCCTGGCTCCGCCTACTGGACTGGGAAACCGCCCCACTCCGAGAAACGGAATGCAACAATGCTGCCAAATATTTAGTTCGATGCTGGGCAGTATTGCTAACGGTCACTTTTGTGTGACAAAACTGGCAAAAGTGCACATCACAGCAGGACACGCGCATGCGCAGAGCAATGTTTGCATTTGACTTACTCCAATGGTCTGCTACTGCAGCCGGCGCTCACAGCCGATTGGCGCAAGCACCAGGGATCATCATATTTCGGCTCTACTATAAGTTTAAATATTTCACAGTGACAAGGAGAGCAGAAGTGAAGCAGAAGTGAAATTATGAAGAAAGTAAGAGAGAGAGAGAGAGAGAGAGAGCACTACTATGCAAAGTCAAGGAGTGGTAGTTTGCACAATCGTCAACATAGCAAAGCTGTTTACTGTACTCTGTACTGTACAATGTGCTGGTGCAAACATTTTGGTAGATCCAGAATGAAACTTTCACTCTGCAGTGGAGTGTGCGCTGATATGAAACTTCCTGGCAGATTAAAATTTTGTGCCAGAACCGGGACTCGAACCTTGGATCTCTGCCTTTCGCAGGCAAGCGCACTACCGACTGTGCTATCCCGAGACGACTCACGATGCCGCCTCACAACTTTACTTCCGCCAGTACCTTGCCTCCTACTTTCCCGGTTTCGGCACACAATTTTAATCTGCCAGGAAGTTTCACCTTAATAGATCCTCATCTAAACTGACAGACTAAACACCTGGAATGATAAAACATCAGCTTCTGCACTATATGTATTCCCAAATCTAATGAAATTATGCCATAGAAAATGTTTAATAACAACTGATAAACTTAAACAGACTTAGATAGCTGAAGCAGTTGGCCTCTCTGTCACACATCTGGTAGTGCATTCCAGTTAGAAATACAGGATTTATTGAGAACTCAGCAATTAGACTGGAGCACATAAAAATTAATGTGCTCTTGATAAATGAAACAATCTTTGGCTTCCTGAATTATCTGTGAAATATGTAAGTAAATAACTGTCTTTGGTTGTTGTTGTTGTTGTTGTTGTTGTTGTTGTGTGTGTGTGGGTGGTTTTTTTTTTTTTTTAATACGGTACTGTTTTTTTAATGTTGCTATCTCCCTACAATCTGTCCTTCACCTAGGCCAACTAAAAATACCAGAACCAATATTTTCAATATATAAGGATTCTTTTTTTCTGCAAAGTGAATCATTTCACACTATTCAATACAAATCATGAAAATTAGCCACAGAACATGGCGTCAACAAAGTGGCTGCCTTTCCTTTGTTTTGTTAGTATTATATCTCTAGCTTTCTTATCAAATTTGTGCTAAGTTTTTTAACACACATAGGGAAACAGTGTTTCTGATGTCAGCTGTTGCCCTCTATGCAGGTGGTGCTGTCTCCTATCAAGGAGCTGGGAGGAGAGGGAGGGGTGGTGGGCACGCCCAGCTCGGTGCCCCCATCGGCGTTGCCCTCGTCTGTGGCAGCGAGCAATGCTGGAGGCTCGTCCAATTCCACAGCAGCGCTGGCGCAGGCTGTGCTCTCGCCTGCACTCACATCAGCTGGACTCAGCCCCGTGCCTGTCCCGGTATCGGTACCCGTGGCGGCTGCAGCTGTCAATGGGCGCAAGGTCAGTCTCACATCTTTGTCAGTACACTGTCACTGGATTATCCAATGGGAAGTGTGTAATATGAGTATTAATTGTTGAGAAATAATTGTTATGTGTGGAATTTGCATTTGCTAAAAAACTTAAACAGACAACAGATGTTACTTTGGTGAATTTCAGAATATTTTTTTAAGATCCAAAGTCGTATAGATTGTAGACATAAATTTGATCTGAAATGAGAACTGTCAATGAGTGCAGCTATCATATGTTAATATTACACCAACTATTAAAAATTGTAATTTATGGAGTTTGGAGAGAGAAAAAAAGAAAGAGAGAGAGAGAGAGAGAGAGAGAGAGAGAGAGAGAGAGAGAGAGAGAGAGCAGGTATTCAGATACATTAAAATAAGATGATAAAACTTAAATAATAATTACACTCTGACAAATACATTAATATTTAGGAATCAATAAACTGTCTCTTTAAATTATGGGACTGTAACAGTTTTGATTTGCACAGAACTTAAATGATCCCCCTCATTACAAAAATTTACACAGAATTTAGACATCAGAAACAAGGCAGTTATGCAATAAGTAACCTCTAAGTAACAAAATTGAAAATGTCTACATATTCTAATATAGAAACTTCTATAAATTGAACTTTTGTATTTATATATTGCAGTATTAAATAAATGTTTGACATTTTAGCAGGATAGGTAGAATGTAATACTGCAGGAAATGTCTACAGTCTTACAGCTGTTTGTTCCATAATGAACGCGAGTTATTTACATTACACATTACTGACAATTGGTATCGATACTATGGTATAAGATTAGATTAGACTAATACTTGTGCCATAGATCATGAATATAACACTTCATAATGATGTGGGATGAGTCAGGTTAATAAAAGGTGTCTGTACATATATTAAATTACACAAAATATTGACATAGGCTAAATAATTTTTTTTTTTTTTTTACTAATCTATATCTCCACTCCCATGAACCACAGACATTGCCGAGGTGGGGTGGCTTGCGTGCCTCAACGATACAGATAGCCGTACCGTAGGTGCAACCACAGCGGAGGGGTATCTGTGGAGAGGCCAGACAAACGTGTGGTTCCTGAAGAGGGGCAGCAGCCTTTTCAGTAGTTACAGGGGCAACAGTCTGGATGATTGACTGAGCTGGCCTTGTAACATCAGCTAATGTGGCTTTGCCACACAGCTACTGCGACCGGCTGAAAGCAAGGGGAAACTACAGCCGTTATTTTTCCCGAGGACATGCAGCTCTACTGTATGGAAATATGATGATGGCATCCTCTCGGGTAAAATATTCCGGAGGTAAAATAGTCCCCCATTCGGATCTCCGGGCGGGGACTACTCAGGAGGATGTGATCATCAGGAAAGACAATACTGGCATTCTACGGGTCGGAGCGTGGAATGTTAGATCCCTTAATCGAGTAGGAAAATTAGAAAATTTAAAAAGGGAAATGGATAGGTTGAAGTTAGATATAGTGGGGATTAGTGAAGTTCGGTGGCAGGATGAACAGGATTTCTGGTCAGGTGAGTACAGGATTATAAATACAAAATCAGTTGGGGGTATCACAGGAGTAGGATTGATAATGAATAAGAAAATAGGAATGCGGGTAAACTACTATGACCAGCGCAGCGATCGTATTATCATTGTCAAGATAGATACGAAGCCAACACCGACAACAGTAGTACAGGTTTATATGCCAACTAGCTCTGCCGATGATGAGGAGATCGAAGAAATATATGAGGAGCTAAAGGAAATTATTCAGACAATTAAGGGAGAGGAAAACGTAATTGTTATGGGAGACTGGAATTCGGTAGTAGGACAAGGAAGGGAAGGGAAGATAGTGGGTGAATATGGTCTGGGCAAAAGGAATGAAAGAGGAAGCCGCCTGGTAGAATTTTGCACGGAACATAATTTAGTTATAACAAACACCTGGTTTAAGAATCACAAAAGAAGGTTGTATACGTGGAAGAGACCAGGAGACACCGGGAGATACCAGATAGATTTTATAATGGTAAGACATAGATTTCGGAACCAGGTTTTGAAGTGTAGGACATACCCAGGGGCAGACATAGACTCTGACCATAACTTGTTGGTTATGAACTGTAGGCTGAAACTGAAGAAACTACAGAAAGGTAGGAAAATAAGGAGATGGGACCTAGATAAATTGAAGGAACCTGAAGTTCTTAAGAATTTCAGAGGGAGCTTCAGGCAACAATTGACAGAAACAGGGGAAAATAAAACAGTTGAGGAGGAATGGGTAAAATTGAGAGATGAAATAGTGAAGGCAGCAGAGGACAAAATAGGTAGGAAGGCAAGACCTACAAAGAATCCTTGGATATCACAGGAGATACTAAATTTAATCGATGAAAGGAGAAAATATAAAAATGCAGTAAATGAAACAGGCAAAATGGAGTACAGACGACTAAGAAATGAGATTGACAGGAAGTGCAAAATGGCTAAGCAGGACTGGCTAGAAGGCAAATGCAAGGATGTAGAAGAATGTATAAATAGGGGAAAAATAGATACAGCCTACCGGAAAATAAAAGAAACATTTGGCGATAAGAAAAACAGCTCTATGAATATCAAGGACACTGATGGAAAACCAGTTCTCAGCAAAGAAGGGAAAGCTGAAAGGTGGAAAGAGTATATAGAGGGGCTCTACAAAGGAAACGAACTTCGAGACACTATTGTAGGAAGGGAAGAGGATGTAGATGATGATGAAATAGGAGATACTATACTGAGAGATGAATTTGACAGAGCACTGAAAGATCTAAGTCGAAACAAGGCCCCTGGAATAGATGATATCCCGTCAGAGCTACTGAAGTCTCTGGGAGAACCAGCCATGACAAAATTGTTTCACATTGTGTGTAAGATGTATGAGACAGGTGAAGTACCCTCAGACTTTAAGAAAAATGTTATAATCCCCATTCCAAAGAAAGCTGGTGCAGAGAGGTGTGAAAACTACAGAACTATCAGTTTAATAAGTCATGGTTGCAAAATATTAACACGAATTATATACAGAAGGATGGAAAAGCTGGTAGAAGCCGACCTCGGGGAAGATCAGTTTGGGTTCAGGAGAAATGTAGGAACACGGGAGGCAATACTCACTTTACGCCTTATCCTAGAAGATAGATTAAGAAAAGGCAAACCAACATTTCTAGCTTTTGTAGATTTGGAGAAGGCTTTTGACAATGTTGATTGGAATAAACTCTTTCAAGTTCTGAAGCAAGCAGGAGTAAAATATAGGGAGCGTAAGGTTATTTACAACTTGTACAAAAACCAGACAGCGGTTGTCAGAGTTGAAGGGCATGAAAGGGATGCAGTGGTTGGGAAGGGAGTAAGACAGGGTTGTAACCTTTCCCCAATGTTGTTCAATTTGTACATTGAGCAAGCTATAAAGGAAAGCAAGGAGAAATTTGGAGAAGGAATTAAAGTTCAGGGTGAAGAATTAAAAACATTGCGTTTTGCCGACGACATAGTAATTCTGTCAGATACAGCAAAGGACCTGGAAGAGCAATTGAACGGAATGGATAGTGTGCTTAAAGGTGCATATAAGATGAACATTAACAAGAGTAAAACTAGGGTAATGGAGTGCAGTGTAAGAAAATCAGGTGATGCTGAAGGAATTAGATTAGGTAACGAAACAATAAAGGAGGTAGATGAGTTTTGTTACTTGGGCAGTAAAATAACAAATGATGGTCGCAGTACAGATGATATAAAATGCAGAATGGCAATGGGTAGAAAGGCGTTTTTGAAAAAGAGAAATTTGTTAACAACAAATATTGATTTAAGCCTAAGGAAGTCCTTTCTGAAGGCATTTGTATGGAGTGTTGCCTTGTATGGGAGGAAACATGGACGATAAGCAGTGTGGACAGAAAGAGGATAGAGGCTTTTGAAATGTGGTGCTACAGAAGAATGCTGAAGATTAGGTGGGTGGATCGCGTAACTAATGAGGAGGTACTGAACCAAATTGAGGAGAAAAGAAATTTCTGGCATACCTTGACTAAAAGAAGGGATAGATTGGTAGGACACATTCTTAGACATCAAGGAATTGTGAATTTAGCGTTGGAGGGAAGTGTGTGGGGTAAACATCGCAGAGGGAGACCAAGAGACGCGTATAGTAAGCAGATTCAAGTGGATGTGGGTTGTCGTTCTTATGAGGAGATGAAAAGGCTTGCTCAGGATAGAGTAGGGTGGAGAGCTGCATCAAACCAGTCTCTGGACTGAAGACCACAACAACAACAACAATCTATATCTAAAAATTTATCCAGTGAGTAGAAAGCCTTTGTCATTCATAAATTCTTTTAAAGCTGCTGACAGGCACAAAAATAATCACTTACACACAAATTAAATTTTCATCCATGGCCTTCATCAGAAAAAGAAACACATACATTCACACGATCATTCAGACAAACTACACACACACACACAAACACACACACACACACACACACACACACACACACACACACACACACACACACACATATAACCAGCATATCCAGCCAGTCCACCACCACAAGCATCTAGACTGTGGGTGAGCTGGGGAGTGGAGGGTGAAGGATGCCGGGTAAAGGTGGGGATGGAAGTTCCGCTGTGCATGGTGGATTTTAAAAACTCTGATAAGCAGGAATTTGAATTGCGGCATTTAGTACAGTGATGGGAAGGGGCTAGAAAGGATAAAACTGAAGTTTAGAGAGGGAGTGGGGAGACTTGAAACAATAAAATAAGGAGAAATGAAAACAGGAAGAGGATAGAGGAAAAAGTAGGGGGGAAATAAAAAATATAAAGTAAAACTTCCTGGCAGATTAAAATTGTGTGCCAGAACCGGGACTCGAACCTGGGACCTTTGCCTTTCGCGGGCAAGCGCTCTACCACTGAGCTACCCCGACACGACTCACGATGCCGCCCCACAACTTTACTTCCGCCAGTACCTCGCCTCCTCCTTTCCAAACTTTCAAAGTTGTGGGGCGGCATCGTGAGTCGTGTCGGGGTAGCTCAGTGGTAGAGCGCTTGCCCGCGAAAGGCAAAGGTCCCAGGTTCGAGTCCCGGTTCCGGCACACAATTTTAATCTGCCAGGAAGTTTCATATCAGCGCACACTCCGCTGCAGAGTGAAAGTTTCATTCTGGAAACATCCCTTAGGCTGTGGCTAAGCCATGTCTCCACCATATCCTTTCTCCCAGGAGTGCTAGTCTTGCGTGTTTGCAAGAGAGCTTCTGTGAAGTTTGGAAAGGAGGAGGCGAGGTACTGGCGGAAGTAAAGTTGTGGGGCGGCATCGTGAGTCGTGTCGGGGTAGCTCAGTGGTAGAGTGCTTGCCCGTGAAAGGCAAAGGTCCCAGGTTCGAGTCCCGGTTCCGGCACACAATTTTAATCTGCCAGGAAGTTTCATATCAGCGCACACTCCGCTGCAGAGTGAAAGTTTCATTCTGGAATATAAAGTAGATGAAGATTACTTACCAGGTGAAGGGGCACAGGTAGCAATAGTAACACAAATAAATAAAACACACACACACACACACACACACACACACACACACACACACACACACACACACAAACGCTAGCTTTCGCAGCCTAGCTGCTTCTTCAGGCAGAAGGGAGGGGGAGGGAAAAGATGAGGGTTTTAAGGGAGGGGGTAAGGAGCCATTCCAATCCTGTGAGAGGAAAGACTTACCTTGGGGGAATAAAAGGAGGGTAAACAAATATTTGTTTACCCTCCTTCCCCCCCCCCCCCTCCAAGGTAAATCTTTCCTCTCCCAGGATTGGAATGGCTCCTTACCCACTCCCTTAACCCTTTCCACCTGAGCCTCATGATCGTGAGGGGTTCAGATTTTACTTTCTTACCCCCACATCAATCTCCTGGCATGCTTCCAACCAACATGCAATGATAGTTCAGGCTCTGCTCTTCGCCTACACGATCAATGCATGTCGTTTGGAATCATATCAGAAGACTGAGGTCGGAGGAGAAGAGAAAAATCACAACTCGCACGATCATGTAGATTCGGGTGGAAAGGGCTAAAACCCTCATCTTTTCCTTGTCCCTCTCCTTTCCTTCTGCCTACTATCGCTACCTGTGCATCTTCGCCTGGTAAGATATCTTCATCTACTTTTTAGATATATTTTTCCTGCTAGGAATTTATATATATATATTCTTTGGTTTCTACAAATGTCTGCCTAAGTGTGTTTGGATGTGGATATGTGTGAGTGTGTGTGTATTTGTTTACCTTCCTTTTTGTCCCCTAAGGTAAGTCCTTCCACTCCTGGGATTGGAATGGCTCCTTTTCCACTTCCTTAAAACCCGTATCCTTTCCTTTCTCCTCTCCTTCCTCCCTCTTTTTCCCGAAGAAGCCACCACTGGTGGCGAAAGCTCGAATGGTTGTGTGTTTTTGTGTGTGTTTAGTGTTCCTATCGACCAGCCTGTACTTTAGGTAAGTCAAAAATCTTTATGGTTTATTTTTTTTTTTTTTTTTTGAAGGGACAACTCCCATTTGTACACTTCAGAGGAGCTGGTGGTGGAGGGGAGGGTCCAGATGGCCTGGGTAGTGAAACAGCTATTGAAATCCTGAGCACTGTGTTCAGGCACATGCTGAGCCACAGGGTGGTCCAACTTGCTTTTCGTCACAGTTTGGCGGTGGTCACTCATCCTGACGGACAACTGGTTCATCGTCATACCAATATAAAACAATGTGCAATGATTACACTAGAGTTGTTATATCACATGGCTGCTTTCACAAGTGGCCCGACCTATTTTAATATCAACAATTGTTAATGTTTAAAAGTTCCTTTAATCATGTACCACTTGCTAGAGTTTTAGAAAAGCATAGCATGTATGTTAAATTATTACTCATTTTACAATGGGCATGTATTATTATGATTTTAATTAAGGAGGCTGGATAGTTTCGAGGCCGGGTAGTTGTGAGCCATATAGTTTAGTGTCTACTGTTTATAAAACATGCATATTCTTTTTCCTTCATTTCACTTTGGAGCAAATTACATCAATCAGCTCTTAATGTTCTGTGCCTTTCTATTAACCCACTATTGCTTCATTCTTTCTGATCTTGCTTTCCTTTCTTCTTCAAAAATCTGGATGGTTCATTTGGTATATATATATAATTTTTCTTTTTTTTCTGTTAGTATTACTCTGAGGATGTGTCCAAAAAATCAGTTCTTCTCTTCCCCATTGTGTCTGACATTTTTTTCAGTCATTTGGTAAAGGGTTTCATATCCAACCTGGATTAGTTTATAGTTTTGGAACTTTGAGTAAAGAATTTTTCTTTCTTTGTTTGATTTTCATCCTTTCAACTGGGCATGGTTGGTAATGAACAGTGTTTCAGCAGCATACAGGCCTTCCTGTTTCATTACTGTGTTACAATGCCTAATTTTTGCATTCCACAATAGGCTTTTTCTTGTGTGTGTTTTTGTGAGTTGAAAAGTCAATTCAACTTTACTTTTCCGAGATTCCGTTGCCTTTTTCTCAAGCACATTCTGGATTATCCATTCTCAAAGATATTAGAATACTTTGACGATCTCAATTTTGTGTTCTCCCACTTTAAGCTATTTTGGTCGGTTTTTTATGTTTGTGTTTTCAAAGGAGATTTTGAGACCTATCTTTTTTTATTTTTTTTCTCTGCTTGTTTTTGTAGTTCATACATTTGTTCTTTCACTTTTTCCCAGATGTATTAATTATTATTAATCTCTTTTTCCTTTTAGGTGTTGACTACAATGACATTAACACCAGTTACGATGAGTGGAGCACCACCTTCACCAGCATTGGCATTACAACCCATAACAATAACGGATGTAACATCAGGGTCAGAGGATGACAGTGGGGTTGCTAGTGATCGCAGCAGGAAGACAAGTGTTGCTTCTCAATCACAGACTAAACGTGGGGAAGTGTATGTTTAGCAGCTAATGTTGCTGCCTCTACATCACTCGGCTTCCTCCACATTTGAGAAGAGGAAGACACGATTTGTGACAAAGCAGTTACACTGCTCATTGATGCCTGTGCTTCCATTGTTTTCCAAAGACTGAAGTTTATGTGGTTGCACAAAGTTATATATAAGTAATATTGACAGTCAGGAAAAACCAGTGAATGTGTTTGTGAGTGAATTGTCAATTTTGTTCAGCTTCTATGAAATGGACCAAAATATATTTGGAGAAGTATCTCCTGAGGACACACCGAACGTTAGTATTTTTGACACTGTGCCTTTTGTAGTTTTATGTATATTTACAGTTGTTTTATGGCAAAGATCTGAATTGTATTCAGAGGTTTAGATTGGGAAAATCTACAGGTGAACATATCAGAAAGTCTAGCAATGATTACACATACTTGTATATCCAAAGTTAGAAGATAGTATTGTTTTTGTTTTTGGATAAAAACACAATGATAAACACATTGTGGAAGATCTGTGATAATCAGTAACAAATAGTCTTCAGTAAGTGCCTGTAAGTGTAAAAAGTGTGCTTGTAATTGTTGGATTGTCAAAATGTTGTATATTTATCTCATTACATTTTTGATAATGTGTTTCCAGAGCAGCTACATTCAGGGTTGTCAAGTGTTGAAATAAAAGAACATAATGTATAGATCTATTTATCAATGAAAAGCGTACAATGATTAGGAGATTGCAGACACATAGGACACAGATCGAACATCATTATGTGTTTTATAGCATTAAATTGCTACCGGTCAATGCAGGCAGCAAATAACATTTTGAATACAATGATTCCAGCTCATGTTATTGTAATCGGAGGTGAGACTCAAAGAAGCTGCAACAGCATGAAACGTGAATTCAGTGAGAGTGGCAAGAAACATTGTTATGACATGCTGGTTTTAGCTTAATAGGAACATTGTTTCCTCATGTACACGTGAATCATAAATTTTTATTCTCATAAATTCACTATTGTAAAAAAAATAATTGATATGACAACATAACCTACTGAACCAGCAAATGTAATGGAATTATTTGAAGGAGTGTTAGATTATTTTGTGAGGAATATTACAGCGAGATAATGTGATAAAGATTTTCTGTAGTAAGTACAGTTGTTTTTGTGTGCACATAGCAAACCAGACAACAGTACAATATAATGAAATGTTATTGATGATCTACAGATGTTTTGTAGCAAAGTTGTATTGTCCAAGAGAAATTGGATAAAATTGGAATGTCTTGATATTTTTCTTATTCCTTGGGTCCAATTCTTGCTCAAACAGAAAATTTTTATGACCAAATAAATGAGTAGTTGGCTTTATTGAAATGATGCTCTGCATGCATGACCATGCAAAGTGTTTATATAATGTACTATGATCCCATCAAGACAAGAAATAATTTTTTATGAATTCTTCTTTTTCGGTAAAATATGTAAATCAAAATAAAAATGAAATTTTGGACACTGTTTATGCATTTTTATTTTACTGTTTTGTTAAATAATTTGAAGCTCCTTTACATTAAAAAGAGAAATTTTCATATTGTATTTGACTTTCTGCACAAGTTCTGGAATGTATACAAAGAATGCTCTCGATAATATTGTTCTTGAGTTTCCTTCCGACGTATTTATCCAGCAGGAAACCCGAGAAGAATATTATTAATCATTACGCCAGGAAAGCATACATAGTCACACAAAGAGTGCTCTCAACCAAAAAAGAAAACTGAAAAAAAACAGTGTTTATTTAAGTGAATGATATTCATTTATCACTCATTCAGTGTGTACACTTCCAAGAACAGTGCCTCACTGAATATGCCATTTACCAAAAAATATTCTACTTACTACTGCATTAATAATTGTTAAGCTGTGCTGTCAACTATTTTTTCGGAACAACTTCAGATGTCTCGTGACTAAAATTCATTTAAGAAAACTACACTACCTCATAAACAATGTAAAGCAACCACAAGGGGAGGTGTATGCTAATTGGAAAGCCAAACTTTGAAGCAGTGTATGATATTTCCATGATTACAAAAAAATAATCATATTTAAAAAGAGCTTTGTAGTAGAAGTCCACTTAACATTCTGATGTTGCACACCCTTTGGTCTGGATTCACATTGTGTTTAGATGATCACACACACATTTAGTTACAAATGATTGTCGGTGAGGAGATCCTCATGGACATAGATTATGTCAAAAAAAATGGATACACAATAAATGTTTACTAAACAATGGATATGCTAGAGTACCTTCCACAGGTCCCAGAAGAAACTGCATTTGTGAATGTAGAATTGGTCAAAAATAAATAAAAGAAAAACAATATGACAGTTCTCGAGAAAATAAAACATTCACAACTATCACCTCCAGCTGCCGATGCAAAATTAGTACGGCTGAATAGTGACTTTAAATCTTTGTGACACTTATTCTTATTTCTAGCATGGAATCCGTGAATTGAGCTGTTGGTTTGAAAACCAGTTATTTTTAACGACCATTTTCAGTAAGGAATAATCATATTGGGAACCAGTGGTAAGTATCCCCAGCTCCTTAAGCAGCCCTCTGTAGGACATTCCAGAGATCACACCACAAATAATTAATATTGCACATTTTTGAGCTGGGAAAACTTTCACTTGACTTGTCGAATTACCCCAGAAACTAATAGTGTATGGCATTATAGAATGAAAATAAGCATAGAATGCTAGGGTTTTTAAATTTTTATATCACCCTTACCTGACAACATTCACACGACAAAGAGATTTGTTGAGACATTTCAGCATTTCTGTGGTAAGATCCTTTCAATTAAATTATCAAGCTTTAATCCCAAAAATTTAACACTGTCATATTTTTTTGCCATATTTTAAGGATTTTACAAGTTACCCCATGCATATAATATGTATTTTTAAGGTTTAGTGTCAGAATTGGCTAGGCAACCTTTATTATTGTTCATGGATATTTTATTAGGTTACCTTTCTAAGGCTATAGTTGTTATTGAAGAAAGGTCATTGATATACACAAGAAAGAGAGAGAGCAAAGATGCTGTAGTAGGTAGCAAGATGATTGAAATATTTCACATCCTGTGGAGCTTCCAGTAAAGTATGGACTTTCCACATCAGTAATTCGTAACTGTGATTACAGTCAGGTGCCTCCAGCTAAGTTATTCAGTTAATCATTACAGACAATAGTATTCACAATATTTGGAGCTCAAGCTATTATCCATGGACCATAAGGACTTTTGTTGATGACCAGTCTACTGATCAGCATTAAAAGGAACCAATAAACTGTTTTATTGGAATCATGAAGTTGGGTATACAATAACACTGCGGTGCCTCTCTGTAACACTGGAAGAGTGAATCTACCCAAAGTTCATCATCTGATGAGGTAATTATAGTATTTATTAATTATTATTATTATTATTATTTTTTATTATTATTATTACTAGCCCATGGGACAGCTTTCATGCTGCATAAGGCTTTATCTATATTTATATGTATATACATGTTATTAATGTTGAGGTATGGTACATATTGAATTTCCATTAGCAACATAACAAAGAATATAAATTATAAATTCACATCCCAACCAAGTGGGTAAACATATGGCAATACAATAAAAACAACTCAATGTAATGCTGAAGACAGAAACATAAATTTTCCTCCCTTTCACATAAACAATCTATTAGGCACTTCAATTTGAAAAGCCATCCAAAGCTTCACAAGGCTAGAGAATAAAATCATGATACACTTGAACAATCTACAGTACTGAGTAATATATTTGTATGAGAAGCTATCTATGTTACATTAGTAAGCTTACAGATAATATCTAGCATAACTTAAGTAGACATAAAAATAGGAAAAAATCTCAGCATTTCACCCAACTAACAAAATTTACATTACGGGTGAACTTACTATATCACTTACGTCACTGTTTTCAAATTCCTCTACAGAGTAGAAGGCCTTTTCTGTAGTATGCTAGAAATGGCAGTTTTTCACTGACACAGGTTTTCAATGCTTTCTCCATCTTTGATTTATTCATTTCCTCTAATACATTTTCATCATTATGCGAGGTGATAAACGTGGTGTCATCTGCATACATTACTGATTTGTAAGGGAGCAGATTAGGCAAATCATTAACATAGACAATGAACAAAAAAGGTCCAAGCACCAATCCCTGAGGCACACCTTTCATGACATTCAGAAAGCCTGATTTTTTTTTTTTTTTCCGAATCTATTATGACCATTTGTTTCCTATTTGATAAGTAAGATTTAAGTAATGCCAGTCTTCTATCTGTTACTCCATAATGTTTAAGTTTATTTATTAGAATTTTGTGAGATATTGTGTCAAAGGCCTTGGTTAGATCAGCCAATGTGGCACATGTGTATTGTTTTTGTTCGAATCCATTTAGGTCAGATATAACATCATCCTGTACTGCTTTAATTGTGTATTGACCTTCTCGAAAACTGTACTGGGCCTGATTTAATAGTTTATTGTTCTCGAAATATTCATTTAATTGCTTTTTCATTATCACCTTAATGATTTTAGATATTGTGGGTACTATGGCAATGGGTCTATAATTTGCTGGTGCTTCCCTATCTCATTTTTTATGGGCAGGTATAACTACTGTTAGTTTTAAACATTGAGCAAAAACACTTTCTTTGAACATCCAATTTATAAGGTAGCACAGGGGATGGCTTATTGTTTCTATAATTTGTTTCATAATGAAGTTGGACAGGCCATAAAAGTCTTCAGTTTTTGAATTACTGAGGTTTGCTACTACATTTATTATATCCTTAGGGGAAACAGATTTCCATTCAAACTCCCTATTACTCCCTTCAAATTCAGCTCTCAATGATATAGGTAAGGCCAGTTCACTGACATCAGAACTGTGATACATCACTGAACCCATTGTGTTGTCATTAATCAGCAGTCCACACTTTCTGGCTTTCTGGTTACAGTAGCACTCCAAATACAACTTGGTTTGTTCTGGTATTAAAGACAGCCCATGCATGGGTAACACCCTAGTCCAGCTATTGCAACTCTCCAATGAATGCAAGATGATAGAATACTGCAAGGAGTCAATTACTTGTTCATGGATGCAGTCACAGATGTGAACGTGCACTGTATGATGACCCTCCCATGTGGAGGTGAGACATATTTAACCAGAGAGTCTTGAGAGTGAGTATGGTTGCCCCATGTTTCCAAAATGTTAAAAATCACATCACTATTATATTTACACTGCAGGCCATCCAAAATGCAGCAGAAATAATGATTGGTGATATTGCAGCCAAAATTATTTGGGAGATAACACATCTTACAAAGACCATATGTTTGGAAAAAAAGTTCAACGTGAAGTGAAGATGATGATGAAATGAGTACCGAGGTTGCCACCACTGCTAGCTATAACTTGCTGTAAGCCCCAGCATTGAATTCTATGGATGTGTAGAAATCCATGACACTACTAATATATATTGCCAATATTGTTATAGTGTGGCAATGGGTGGTGTATCCCAAGCCAGTGGTTCCACAATCATCAACCTGTCATTTTTAATTAGCAAGTGATTAGAACAACAACACATCAATTGAATTAAATGCATCATGAAGAAGTCTTGAACGTGACACATCACATGTTGTCATGCAGTATCTTGTAGCATTAAGGCTGTCAGCAAATTCCAAAGGTTTGGGAGGACAACAGGCTCTAACACTAAAGACAAGTAATGCTGACTGGTTAGTATACTGGCAATGTGTCCTGGAGGGATGCAGCAGTAGAATCCAATACCACCTCAAAACATAATACCTGTTGCAGGAACAGTATGGTGATGCATAAGGCAAGACTTCAACAGTATCACCACAGTGTTTCCAGACTTTAAACCAGGCATGTGGAACATTTTCCGGCATGTGGGCTGGATTGACGTGTCAACACAAGCTTGTGTACCATCTCATGTTATGGAGTAATGCACCAGTGTAAATCACACCCTTCTCCTGATACTCAAAGTTAACAAAACATGCCTCGAAACACACATTTTCGGGAGAAAATTCATTTTTATGTTCACACACTTCATGTTTTCATTTACTTAGCCATATTGAACATTATTAATTGACTTTTTTACATCACACAAGACCAGAGTTATATACTGAAATATTCGATTTCTACTTCTAATCATATATAACTCTTGTGTTTATTAATTTCAACCCTTATATTCATAACTAGCTGAAAACACAGCATTTCCCGGGTATTTATTTATTTATTCAAACTTTTGAGTTAGTACTTCTCATATCCTTTCTCTTTCTGCCCATCTCTCTCTCTCTCTCTCTCTCTCTCTCTCTCTCTCTCTCTCTCTCTCTCTCTCTCTCTCTCTTTTATATTTTTTTTAATAACATGTCATATTTATGGAAGAGTATTGAAGAAATGAGGCTGTGTTGCATAATGTACAAAATAATAACTACAGTATCCAAACAAAGAAAGGTAGTCATCAAGATGGAAATTATATGTAACCTTAACAATTCGTGTAATTCAAAACTTGATTATAAACAATATTTTTGGTTACTTGTCCAAAATCTAATATGAATAAATTCTTCGGGCAGCCCACCTCTGAGAAAGCGACATGTAGTTGTCCATGTGAGAAAAATGGTGATGTCAAAACCACTCTGCAGTATTTAATAGGTTGCCCTGTGCTTATTAATCATAATAGAAAATGCAAGTCTTACTGGAAACTAAAGTCTCTTGAAGCTACATCTGCTGGAAATAATGGGCATTCAGTGGATGTCCACTGCTTCATTCTCTTCCTTTCTCTGTAGCTCTAGATATGTGAAAGGTTTTTATCCATCACAGTAAATATGATCTCATATTTATTGAATTATATACAGTTCTACAGTATGTCTGCCTAAGTGTACTTGCGTCTGTGTAAATGTGTGGGTGTGTGTGTATTTGTTTACCCTCCTTTTTTCTCCCCAAGGTAAGTCTTTCCTGACCCGGGATTGGAATGACTACTTATCCAGTCCCTTAAAACCCTCATCATTTCCTTTTCCCTCTCCTTCCCTTCTGCCTGACGAATCAGCTAGGCTGTGAAAGCTTGTATGTGTGTTTGTGTGTGATTTTATTTATTTTATTTGTTTCTATCGATGAGCCGGTCCTTTTGGTAAGTCATCTCTTTTCTATTTTTATTTTTGAATTATATATATATGTTGTAAAATTATATAATTTTGTAGATATGTATTCATTTGTATAACTGCTGCATCTTTGTAAAATCTGTTAAGAGTTAGTAGTAAAGAAGTAATAGAATAAAAGCTGGTGCGTGATAAGGTGGTTTTCACAAATGTTACTACTAATGTCCTCATACCTCATGAACAATGTGTCGTACTGTGATTCAATTTCTGAGGCACATTCAGCTATATGTGTGTATATTGCTCCTACAATTTATAGTGTCGAAATTATAAATTGTAACGTCATGTAGTTTTACTCCATGAACTGTGGAAAAGTAGTCAGCAAGAAACTTTTTTCCTTTCATCATTTTGCTATAGTTGTCAGCAAGAAAAAGTTTAATTAAGTTTTTAAATAATGTTTAAAGTTTGTTGCAGGTTGCTAAGTACTCTCATTCTCATGTACTGTATTTACAAAGTCTCGTCACATTATGTAGCAAATCCTTGCAACTCCTATTATAATAATTAATAATTAACTCCAAATCACATTCTGCGGTGAGGGGACAGGAGAAGAGGGAAGGGGAGGGAGCGAAAGTAAGATTGCATGATGGTGTTGAGGATGGATACAGCATTAGCCTTACAGAGCACTTATATACTAAAAGGGTGGAATGTGATGCAGCTTAGGAATGGAGTGGGGAGGTTGGGGATAGGAGGGAAGCGAAACCAACACAAAGAAACGCAGCATACGGAATGGGAGAGGTGTAGGATGGACGAGGTAGAAACTGTTAGCTTTGGATAATAACCTCCTTTTTCTCCACACTCAACAGTTCTTAACTGCTCTATCCTATACCTCTCCCATTTTGTATGCTGTGTTTGTGTGTGTGAGTGTTTTATTATTATTATTATTTTGCTTCCATCCCCTCAACCACCTCCATTCCTAAGCTGCATCTTTCTCCATACATGCTCCATCCCCACCACTGCCATGCAACCTTCCTGTCCCTTCTTCCCTCCAGTCCCCTCATGGCAGAGCATGGCAGCCAGAGATGATGGTTGTGTGACTGTGAAGAGTGCCTGCATGAGTGCTCTTTTGTTTTAAGAAGGTCAATGGCTGATAGTTTAAGTGTTGTATGTGTGAGTGTATCTTTTATGTTCCTGTCTCAGCTTGTGATGACGCATACACTTCACATGAAGCCATGTCACAAACCCCATCACAATGAATTCTGTTGCTTACATTATAAGCAGTGTTCACACTTAGCATTTGATGTCATTTTCAGCAGAGTGGACTGTCCATCAGGTATATGTAGTTTGCTGTGTTTGCTATTGAGTCAATACATCTGGTGATAGGTTACATAATAAGCAGTGTTCACACTTAGCATTTGATGTCATTTTCAACAAAATGGACTGTCTATCAGTTATAATTTGCTGTGTTTGCTATTGAGTCAATACATCTGGTGATAGTGCCTGCAATGGTGCAACCAATGACAGACAGGGCAATCAGAATGGAAAAACACTGACATTACCAATGAATCGTGATTCTGTGTGCACCACCACAATGGTCAGAGCATGGGTGGACAACCAACAGCCCACAGGTCAGTCGTAATGTCACCTCTTGTCTTTTCTAATATTATTTTTAAGAGTTAAATTTAAATACTTTTGTCTTGTCCACAAGTATGATTGTAGCATTTGAGGAAGGCGAACAGCAGGGTGCACAGTAAAAATGAATATTAGTGAAACATTAATGTTTGTCACTTCTCAGATATTGATGCTACATCCTGATTATCACATTGACTGTAAGGATATGATTTTAATAATATTGAGGAGACAGATATCTGCTAGTCTGTTAATTATTAATTGAACTCCAGATTGGTGTTAAAAGAGTCATTTATTCATTTTTAGAAACTTCATTCGTTAGCCTATCTTGTACAAAACATTGAATAGTGGCTATATTGTCTCAAAGACAATACAGTCTATTCTTTACAACAGCTGGTTCACTGGAAACAGCTTGCATGCATCACATTTCATACACAAACCAAGACATACTTCTGAGTTCCCTGCTCAATTTCTTTTATGGAAATGCTAAAATAAGGGGCAACAACTTTTACATTTGATACTGAATATTATAAATAAATACTTAATTAACATGTTAAATTGTGAGATGTGGCTTTATGGTTTAAAGTAAGTTGTTTACATAAGTGTTTATGATTAGAAATTAATATTGCTAGTGTCATGTTTAAATGAAGTGCCTTAACCCAGCAGTTTAGTCCCCTTTAAAGATGCAACCTCTCACTTAAATCAATATAGTATAAGTACTGTGGTGGTGTTGTCGTTCTTATGAGGAGATGAAAAGAATTGCTCAGGATAGAGTAGGGTGGAGAGCTGCATCAAACCAGTCTCCGGACTGAAGACCATAACAACAACACTGTGGTGTTTGTTTACATTTAAGAAAAAGAGAATTAACAATTATACATTGAATTAGAGTAATTATTATTTTGGAAATAATATAGTGTTTTAAAGATAGTGAATTAATATACTTTATTTTTCTATAGTCTAACTTTGGATATCTGAAAAGGTGCACACTTTCTTCTTTTAGTACATAATATCAGACAAGCAAATTCACATTTAATTCTTGTTTGTATGCACTGAAGTAGTTTTCAAGTGAAACAAAGGCCTTTAGCATTATGTGACATATCACAGAAATAGAAGGAAATAGAAGAACCACATACAACACATGGTTCAGGATATATAACATCATAAACAATAGTGTGATTGTGTGAGCACTCTCTTACCTAAAGGTCAATGGCTGATAGCTTTAGTGTTCTATGTGTCTGTGTCTTTTTTATGTGCCTGCTGTAGCTCATCATATGTCTTTGCAGTGAGTTGTAAACAATCCTTATTTTATTGTTGAATTCCAACCTGAACGTTTCATTATTAGATTTTATCTCGTAGTTCATATCAAAAATTGTTTCACCAACAGCCCAGTGTTAATATTGAGGTTTGTATTTACTGAAATGACACTTTTCTTCTAATAATACTGATAAAAAAGGAAAGTGAGGATCAAGTAGATAATTAAATTGAGGAAAGTAGATAATAATCAAAATGGCTCTTCTGTCTAGAATCTGTACCAGGCTGGGTTGATAGAGAAGATCCAAACGACAGCAGTATGATTTGTCACAGTTTCATTAAGAAAACACGAAAGCATCATGAAAATGATCAGCAACCTCCAGTGGAAGACTGTGCAGGAGAGATATTCTGCAGCACAACGTGGGCTTCTGTCAAAGTTCTATGTGCATGTGGTTCTTGAAGATTCAATCAATATATTTTTCTTCCTCTGTAGTCCTACCACCTGAAAAGACAATGAGGATGAAATTGGAGAGTTCACATGCATATATATATAGCACATATTTTCAGGGATGGGAGGGGAGCAAGATTAATGTATAGATAAATAATTTTAAGTAGACACCCCATGATTTTTTTTATTAGTTTCGCTGCTCATATTCAGAAGCCCCTTTTACTTTAGTGAGATAAAGTTTTTATTGTTGACATTAAATCAATATAGCTTTTTTAAAATCATATTGACACAAACTTCAAACCACCAACACCCCACTCCCAGTGGCGTATATTGTGGGCTATCAAAGCTATTGCAAAGCCCATATCTAAAGCAAACTAGAAATTAAAAACCAATATTAACAAAAATGGCAATAGAAGCCATTTCCGTTATGAAGATTTAGCGTGTAATGTGGAATATGTCTCGTTCATTCCAACAGTGGGAGAACAGAGCTTCAGACCCTCACTGCCGCATCCTTTGCTTTTGTGAGGGGAAGGAAGGGGTGGGGTGGAGTAGTGCGGCCAACAGTATGCCAAGGCTTCGGAATCCCTCGTCGCAACACAACCATGAGTGCTTCCGAAATGTGCTGAACGGACATGACTCGCTCTTGGCGAACTCCTCATCAGTTTAAAGAAACAAAGAGCGTGTTTCTGTGTTTGTTAATTTCACAACAGCTGTAATGGTGTTATTTATATCACAGTGTACTTTGAAAGTTCTTAGTGCTAATTCTTCAAAATGGATGAGCAATGTACAACCTTAGATAATGAGATAGTAGTGATAAGCCCAAGTTACAAACCCAGCATACACTACTGCCCTCTCCTGTCACCAATACAGTGAAGTATGACTGCCTACCACAGCGATGCCTTCACACAAGATATATTACTGATGTGACAGATATATTTACTAAATTTATGAATATCCACAGGAGAATATTTATTACAATTTTTATTTGGATTTTCTTACGAACACACACTTTTGGATTTTTGCAAAACAACTGAACACACAGAACTCAGAGATATCATGTTGATATTTGCAATTAAGTTATTTACACAGTTATGTCACTGTACTGTACACTACTCCCCCACCAGTAACAAAGTTATGAAGTAATACAGGGTGGTGAAGTCTGAAATTACATTAATTCAAAACAAACAATATCATATTAGAATAACAAAAGATATGTTACAAAAAGACAAGTGCAAATGGTATAAAAGTGATAAAGATACAACACAATTAAAGATCTCTATTTACAATGTCTAATGTGACTTCATTTATTTTTCACAGAAATAACTCGGTCTAAGAATCGTGCTGGAACTCTTATAGGTCTTCCTGACTTTGATACTCTGTCAGCTGGACATGGTTCCTCTGTGGACTTCTGTGGTTGAGTATCCTTTCCAAAGTTTGGAAGAACCTGGTTTTTTAATCCTGTCACATCTTAAGACCACATGTGAAAAAGTTTTCAGGCCTTTTGGTACAAAAAAGCTGTATCATATGTAAGTTTGTTAGGTTTCAGTTGTAACATTTGCTTTTGCAAATCAGATGTAAATGAATCAGAGTTAATCTTTGTAGTTGGCTCTTCAAAAAATTCACCAGGAAGTTTGATAGTTTTCCCATATACCATCTGTGCAATAGAATAGTTTGATGTCTCTCGTAGTGCAGTTCGCAATCCTAGTAGAATAGTAGGTAGAGTATTTGTCCAGTCGGAAGTGTTGTGAGCCTTGATTGCAGATTTCAGAGTTCTGTGTAACCTCTCAACTTTGCCATTGCATGGAGGGTGATACGGTGTTGTGTGTTGAATTTTCATTCCACAAATGATACCCAAATTATTAAACAGTTGTGATCTGAACTGTGTTCCTTGGTCTGTGATTACTTGTGATGGAACACCAAATCTAGCAATCCAGTGTTGGTAGAAAGCTTTTGCTACATTTTCAGCGGTGATATCCTCAAGTGGTATGACTTCCATCCAGGACGTGAAATGATCAATACAAGTCAAGCAATATGTCATGCCATTAGATGGAGGCAGAGGTCCTATGATATCGATGTGTACAACACTGAAACGTTCATCTGGTTCTTCAAATTTTTGTAGCGGTGATTTTGTGTGGCCAGTAATTTTGGTTTTCTGGCATTTAACACAGGATTTAGTCCATTGTTGCAGATCTCTTTTTATGTCAGGCCAGATAACTTTACTGGTTAACAGTTTCACTGTAGTCTTTATTCCAGGATGAGCTAAACCATGAAAATGGAGAAATAGGCTATTTGATGACGAAAAGCTTGAGGAATGTAAGGTCTGATATTTGCAGTTGAAGTGTCACACCACAATGTTTTTCCTGATGGAAGTTCATATGACTTGAAGTTTAAGGAGTTGTTCCCAGTTCGGAGTTGTTGTAATTCTTGATCTTGGCTCTTGGCGATTTCATCATAGTCTATTATTGCTACTTCATTAATTCTGGACAGAGCATCAGCAACAATATTGTCATGGCCACTGAAGTGACGAACAGTGGCGGCGATACACGAAAACTGGGCGTCGGCGAACTCGTCCTTGCGAGGCCCTTTTCATTTTTTCAGTAAGGAAGAACATGTACATTAAAATGAGCTGAATTATACATCCGTAATCATTACACTAAAATTTTATTAGTATATTATACAGGAATTAGTGCAATGACAAAAATTACAATAAACAAATACAAATTAAAATAGTGAAAATTTTCGTCTTTTCGTCTGATTTTAAGAAATCACATCTTAATTAATACTAGCCGCTATTTCGGCTTCAATTTATAGTACTGACAACGCAGATAGTCTTTCTTGGCCCATTGTGCTTCTTAAGTTAGTCTTAATCAATTTTTTGTGAAGCTTCTCTCGGCCGAAGCTGTACTGACTGGAACTGTGAGCGTGATTCTGATTGTTATTCAAACATTTGAATATACTTCTTCCAAATTGTTTTCTACAATGTACTGAAGAAGTTGTTTGGCAAATATTTAACTAAAAATTGCATCACTTCATACGGAAAACTAAATCGCTGCCTGCCGGGAATGGCTGAGCGCACTAAGGCATCATACCACGGTGAGCGAGATCGCTCACGTCGGGGGCCGAATCGCACACTTGGATACGGATGCTGTCTTCGTCCTTCAGTTAAGCTAGTGTAAGTTAGATGTAAGCCGTCGCTCCATAACCTAGCAGTTTAAAAGCGCCGTTAAACATCAAATATAAAAAGAGCAAAGAAACTAAAGTTTGAACAATGCTTTGCGAGGCCCCCACAGGTGCGAAGCCGTCAGCGGTGGCCGACGTCGCCGACGCCTAGCGCCGCCACTGGTGACGAATATCAGTTGAAAATTGTGAGATATATTGCAGCTGTCGCATTTGTCGAGGGGATGCTTTTTCATTGTTTTGTTTAAAAGCAAATGTGAGTGGCTTACGATCAGTGAATATAACAAAATTTCTTCCTTCTAGTAAATGTTTGAACTTTTTCACAGAAAGGTAAATTCCCAGCAATTCTCGATCATAGGTACTATGACATCGCGTCTTCAGTGCGTCATGTCCGGCACCGAAAAGTCACAGTGGAGAAACGTTCTATCAGGCGTACCACAGGGTTCGGTGCTAGGTCCACTTCTCTTTTCATTGTATGTAAATGACGTATCATCGGTCTTGTCCTTTTGTAAATACCACATGTATGCCGATGACCTCCAGTTGTATTTAAGTGCAAAACCAAAAAACCTGAAGGCAGCAATCGAGAATTTTAATTCTGACCTATGTGCACTATCAAAGTGGGCACAGAATATAGAATTAAAGCTCAATCCAAGTAAAACACAAGCGATTCTGGTAGGTCATCCTAGACTCATTAACCACAAATACCGCGAATCTCAACCACCATTAATATTAAATGACACACCTATCTATTTTTCGCCCTCGGCAAAAAGTCTGGGAGTGATAATAGACGACAAACTAAATTGGGCTGAGCACACAGCCGCCCTGTGTAAGAAGGCATCTACAGAGATATAGGAAGTTTTTTCCTCTCGAGCTTAAAAAGAAACTTATACAAACGCTTGTAATTCCAATTATTGATTACGGTGATGTTATCTTGTAAGGTCTCTCTTGGGAAAGCTCACGACGTCTGGAACTAATCATGAATGCCTGCGTTCGATATATATGTAACATCCGTCTCTTTGATCACATTTCACCATCTTATAAGCAACTATCCTGGCTCCGTGCTGACAAGCGCAGAGATTTTCATACACTCTGTTTCCTCTACTCTCTTATCAACGTACACTGTCCCTCATATCTTTCCTCGACCTTAACACTCTTATCTGATCAACATAAAAGAACTACTCGTTCCTGTCAGAGCAAAACCCTTTCTGTCCCTATCCATCACTCAGCCGGTTTCTCAAAATCCTTTTCAGTAGCAGGAACCAGGCTCTGGAACAATCTACCTCAGTATATCAGAGAACTGAATAACACTGGCAGCTTCAAACGACAGTTAATGGATTATCTACTACAGCAATAATGACGCCAGTCTTTATTACCCTACGGTCCAGGTACGTCACATCCATTCCTCCTCCCAGATATTCTTCAACTGCCATTGCTCTCGCCAGGTACAGCTTCTGTCAGAATTCGCCATGCGTTAACCAGTCTCGATATACTCAAAAGTAAATATTGTATCTGCTAATATAAATGTTGTTACTTCTATTATTACACCAGCAGCAGAAGGTGTCTCAGTGGTACTGTTAGTATTAATCCTATTTAGAGTTAAGTTATTACATATCTAGAGTTAAGTTATTACCTTTTATTTACATCCTTTTACATGTAATCAACCTGTATAAATAATGTTATTAACTGTTCATCTGTAAAAATCATTATTATGTCATAGGTAACTCACATGTAAAGAAATACTGTATGTGTAAAACCCTGGCCCGATGTAAGAGAGGGCCTGATGGCCCTAATCTGATCAGGCTAAATAAATAAATAAATAAAATATAAACCTTCTGTGACTGACTCAGTTTCTGCGAAAACAATGCAACCGGTCTCCAAGTTCCATTTTCTAATTGTTGTAGTACAGAACCAACAGCAACATCTGATGCATCAGTGCATAATGCTAAAGGTAGATCTGAGTTAGGAAAAGCCAATAATGCAGAATTTGCAATATCTTGTTTGCATTGCTCAAACATTTTCTTCGCTTCCTCAGTCCACTGAATTTGTGTATTATCCCTCTTTTTAGCTCCCTTGAGCAGTGGCGTAGCTATGTCACCAAGGGCCCCGGGGCAAAAGTGACATTGGGGCCCTGTTTACACTAATACTGTTTAGATGCAAAACTACTTCATCATCAGCTCCTTACCGCTCACTGGAAGACATAATAAGGCAAATCTATATACTATTAACTAAATTATTGTGTCACGCAGCAGATAATATTTACTTGTACTCTTAAATATAATTATAACTGTGAAAGATGGTTTGTTTATTATACTTTCATGCAGAAGTTACTGGGCGGATTTGAATGAAATTTAGCAGAGGGATAGATTTGGACCTGTGTAGGACATAAAAATAAACGACCTCTTGGGATAGTTTCCGAAGTTGCTCCATACTAGGTGAGTGAAGTCGCAGGCATAAGCTAGTAAAAAATAAACAATGAAGAAGTACTACTTAACCATGAAAACATGGCCCCCTGCCACGAAGCAAACCGGGAACAGTCAAGTCCGCGGTGACAGCAGGCGGACTGTTGTCAGTGCCGGCAACTCACTGTCGCTAAGCTCCTCGCTGTTAGGTCATTGCACCGTACCGATCAGCCTAATTTCGTTGATAGTCTAATCAAAGAAGGAAAATAGGGGAAATATTCGTGTAGGATGGTTTCAGAAAAGAAAGTTGCAGGATTTTGATTGATGGAATACTTTGGTTTGAGCCGTGCCCCTACCAGTCTTCATGAAATATATATTAATGTCTGGCCAGGAAAAAGTAATAAGTAAAATAACCAAGTTGACATCTTCGCTCATTATAGTGGCAGTGGGGTACAGGGTAGTGTCTTGAATGCACAATTTACTATTGTGACAAAGTAACCATATTTTCTTTTCTTCTCGCACGAATTTCAGAGTGCAATTGGTTACAGCACTTCATTGGGATCTATGATTATGGAGCACTCCCTTGGGGAATTCACAACACAGAGTTACCATAATAATACCGTTCTGTAATAATAGATTGTAGAGACTTCATATTCAAATGTGGTCACACTGTCTACTGTCAAACACTGTGCTAGTAATTCAGCACCACTCATGGTTAATTCGCAAAGATTGACAGGCACGGCAACTCCGACTTCAACCGACAACACGCTGACGATGGCAGGTCCACGTCTTAGCGGACAGGCAAAGGACCTTGTTATGTTTATATTCTGGGGTGCGAATAATTTTTGGATTTCACATCGTGCGTTTGAGGTTTGTTGGTCAGGGTTCAAGAAGTTCAAAGTCGGAAAACCTACATTCAACTAAATTATTATATACAGTAGAACTTCGATTATCCGAAGTAATTGGAGGACATGAAAGTGTTCAAGGATCTACGGTAACTGTTTTTTCGATCGTCGCTCACGAAGGCTGAGGGGCCCCTTGAGCTGGGGGGCCCCGGGGCACTGCCCCGCCTAGCCCTATGATAGCTACGCCACTGCCCTTAAGACAGTCATGCAAAACAGGCTGAGTCTGTGCTGCATCCTTAAGGTAGCGACGATATTGGTTAACAATGCCAAGAAATGTACGGAGTTCGAGCTGTTTTTCAGCCTTCAGGTAACTTGTATTCCAAGATGGCTTGAACTCTTGCAGGTAGTGGACGGGATCCCTCAGGTGTTATCCAGTAGCCCAGAAATTCTATTTCATTTACTCCAAAAACTGATTTGGAGATATTTATTCGTAGTCCATATTTAGACAAAAGCTCTAGGATTAATTTGAGGTGTGAGTGGTGTTATTCAATACTAGATAAGGCGATCAAAATGTCATCAAGGTAAGGGAACACAAAAGCTAGTCCAAACAAAACTTCATTAATAAATCTCTGGAATGTTGAAGGTGCATTCCGCAGGCCAAAACTCATAACATTAAATTCATAAAGACCAAATGGTGTTATTACGGCTGTCTTATGCTTATCTTCTTGAGCAATGGGTATCTGATAATAAGCCTTGAACAGATCAATTTTAGAAAAGATGTTCTTTCCTTGCAGAATATATTGGAAATCGTCTATTCTTGGTACTGGATAACGGTCAGGAACTGTTATGTCATTTAACCGTCTGTAATCTCCACATGAACGTATTGAACCATCTTTCTTGGTTACTAGATGAAGGGGACTAGCCCATGCAGATTTTGATGGTTTAATGATGCCATTTTCTAACATGAAATTAAATTCTTGTTTCGCCACTCATACAGTTTGGGTCTAATTGTCTTGCCCTTGAAAACACAGGTGGACCTTCAGTGGTAATGTAGTGTTTGACATCATGCTTAATTTCGCCAGGTACCAAATTAGGCTTAGCTGTTGTTGTTGTTATGGTCTTCAGTCCGGAGACTGGTTTGATGCAGCTCTCCACCCTACTCTATCCTGAGCAAGCCTTTTCATCTCCTCATAAGAACGGCAACCCACATCCACTTGAATCTGCTTACTATACGCATCTCTTGGTCTCCCTCTGCGATTTTTACCCCACACACTTCCCTCCAATGCTAAATTTACGATTCCTCGATGTCTAAGAATGTGTCCTACCAAGCGATCCCTTCTTTTAGTCAGGGTGTGCCAAAAATTTCTTTTCTCACCAATTCTGTTAAGTACCTGTTCATTAGTTATGCGATCTACCCACCTAATCTCCAGCATTCTTCTGTAGCACCACATTTCAAAAGCCTCTATCCTCTTCCTGTCCGCACTGCTTATTGTCCATGTTTCACTCCCGTACAAGGCAACACTCCACACAAATGCCTTCAGAAAAGACTTCCTTACACTTAAATCAATATTCGATGTTAGCAAATGTCTCTTTTTCAAAAATGCTTTTCTGCCCATTGCCATTCTGCATTTTATATCTTCTGTACTGCGACCATCGCATGTTATTTTACTACCCAAGTAACAAAACTCATCTACCACCTTCATTGTTTCGTTACCTAATCTAATTCCTTCAGCATCACCTGATTTTCTAAGACCGCATTCCATTATTTTTGTTTTGTTCTTGTTAATGTTCATTTTATACGCTCTCTTCAACACACTGTCCATGCCATTCAACTGCTCTTCCAGGTCCTTTGCTGTCTCTGACAAAATTACAATGTCATCAGCAAAACGCAATGTTTTTATTTCTCGCCCTGAACTTTAATCCATATTCCAAATATTTCCTTGCTTTCCTTCACTGCCTGCTAGATGTACAAATTAAATAGCATCGGAGAAAGGCTACAACCCTGTCTTACTCCATTGCCAACTGATGCTTCCGTTTCATGCCCTTCGAGTCTAATAACTGCGGTCTGGCTTTTGTACAAGTTGTAAATAACTCTCTTTTCCCTGTATTTTACCCCTGCTGATTTCAGAATTTGAAAGAGTCTATTCCAGTCAACATTGTCAAAAGCTTTCTCCAAATCTACAAAAGCTAAAAATGTAGGTTTGCCTTTCCTTAATCTATCTTCTAAGATAAGACGTAAAGTGAGTATTGCCTCCCGGGTTCCTACATTTCTCCTGAACCCAAACTGATCTTCTCCGAGGTCAGCTTCTACCAGCTTTTCCATTCTCCTGTAGATAATGCGTGTTAAAATTTTGCAACTATGACTTATCAAACTGATGGTTCTGTAATTTTCACACCTGTCTGCGCCTGATCTCTTTGGAATGGGGATTATTACATTTTTCTTAAAGTCTGAGGGTATTTCGCCTGTCTCATAGATCCTACACACCAGTTCAAATAGTTTTGTCATGGCTGGCTCTCCCAGAGACTTTAGTAGCTCTGAGGGTATGTCATCTACTCCTGGGGCCTTGCTCCGACCTAGGTCTTTCAGGGCTCTGTCAAATTCATCTCTCAGTATAGTATCTCCTATTTCATCTTGATCTACTTCCTCTTCCCTTCCTACAACATCGTCTCTAAGTTCATTTCCTTTGTAGAGCTGCTCTATGTACTCTTTCCACCTTTCAGCTTTTCCTTCTTTGCTGAGAACTGGTTTTCCATCAGAGTCCTTGATATTCATTGAGCTGTTTTTCTTATCTCCAAATGTTTCTTTTATTTTCCTGTAGGCTGTATCTATTTTTCCCCTATTTATACATTCTTCTACAGATCTGCATTTTGCTTCTAGCCATTCCTGCTTAGCCATTTTGCACTTCCTGTCAATCTCATTTCTTAGTCGTCTGTACTCCATTTTGCCTGTTTCATTTACTGCATTTTTATATTTTCTCCTCTCATCAATTAAATTTAGTATTTCCTCTGATATCCAAGGATTTTTTGTAGGTCTTGCCTTTCTACCTATTTTTTCCTCTGCCGCCTTCACTATTTCATCTCTCAATGCTACCCATTCCTCTTCTACTGTTTTATTTCCCCCTGTTTCTGTCAATTAATGCCTAAATCTCCCTTTGAATTCCTCCATAACTTCACGTTCCTTCAATTTATCTAAGTCCCATCTCCTTGTTTTCCTACCTTTCTGCAGTTTTTCAGTTTCAGCGTACAGTTCATGACTAACAAGTTATGATCAGAGTCTATATCTGCCCCTGGGTATGTTTTACAGTTTATCACCTGGTTCCGGAATCTATGTTTTACCATTATAAAATCTATCTGATACCTTCCAGTGTCTCCTGGTCTCTTCCACGTATACAACCTTCTTTTGTGATTCTTAAACCATGTGTTTGTTACGATTAAATTATGTTCCGTGCAAAATTCTACCAGACGACTTCCTCTTTCATTCCTTCTGCTTAGTCCATATTCACCTACTATTTTTCCTTCTCTTCCTTTTCCTACTACCGAATTCCAGTCTCCCATCACAATTAAGTTTTCCTCTCCCTTAACTGTCTGAATAATTTCCTTTAGCTCCTCATATATTTCTTCGATCTCCTCATCATCGGCAGAGCTAGTTGGCATATAAACCTGTACTACTGTTGTCGGTGTTGGCTTCGTATCTATCTTGACAATGATAATGCGATCACTGTGCTGTTCATAGTAGTTTACCCGCATTCCTATCTTCTTATTCATTATCAGTCCTACTCCTGTGATACCCCCAACTGATTTTGTATTTATAATCCTGTACTCACCTGACCAGAAATCCTGTTCATCCTGCCACCGAACTTCACTAATCCCCACTATATCTAACTTCAACCTATCCATTTCCCTTTTTAAATTTTCTAATTTTCCTACCCGATTAAGGGATCTAACATTCCACGCTCCGATCCGTAGAATGCCAGTATTGTCTTTCCTGATGACAACATCCTCCTGAGTAGTCCCCGACCGGAGATCCGAATGGGGGACTATTTTACCTCCGGAATATTTTACCCAAGAGGATGTCATCATCATATTTTCATACAGTAGAGTTGCATGTCCTCGGGAAATGTAACGGCTGTAGTTTCCCCTTGCTTTCAGCCGTTCGCAGTAACTGTGTGACAAAGCCACATTAGCTGATGTTACGAGGCCAGCTCAGTCAATCATCCAGACTGTTGCCCCTGTAACTACTGAAAAGGCTGCTGCCCCTCTTCAGGAACCACACGTTTGTCTGGCCTCTCCACAGATACCCCTTCGCTGTGGTTGCACCTACGGTACGGCTATCTGCATCGTTGAGGCACGCAAGCCACCCCACCTCGGCAATGTCTGTGGCTCATGGGGGTGGAGGCTTAGCTATGCAGCAATAAATCGGTAAATTTTGTGTTTTGACTCATAGTACTTATGACATTTTCATCTGAGATTGATGCAATTTTGCCCCCAGAACTGAGCTTGGTTACATCACCTATTAATCTCTTATTATGCACATCTGCTAATAATTTGAATTTGTTCAAAAAATCGGCTCCCAATATAGCTTTATCGATCTTTGCTACGATAAACGGCCATTGAAAGTCACATCGCAGTCCCAAATCGATAGTACGAAATTCGATACCATATGTAGGAATTTCAGTTACATTGGCAGCATACAATTTATATGGTGATTCACCTTTAGCTCTTGCATGAGTTGGAATTACAGAAACTTCGGCTCCACTGTCAACTAAAAATCGCAATCCCGTTTTTTTTCGGTCACAAATAGGCGGGTTTTGCGGCACTGGTCTGGAGCAGCAGAACTCGCCGCTAATTCAGCTGCTGATTCGAGTTTCCCTGTTCTGACCATCTACAAGGAGGTGTGCATTTTTCAGGTTTGCAGTGCTGTCCGAACCGAAAGTGGTAGTAACAGTATTTTCCATTGGGGTTGTATTTATTTCGTGATTTACTGCGGCTTTTATTGCGTCGGCGGTCGAAGCTTCTATTGCGAGACCTGCCTCTGTAATTGGTTGTCAATGCAGCTATTTGTTGCTCTAGCCCCGATATTCTTGTCATTTGGTCATTCATTGTTACCGGAACATCTTGTTTGGTGCAAGTGTCACTTTTCATAACGAACAATTCGTTACGAGGATTCAGTTCTATTATTCTATCAGCCATTACAGCCACCTTTTCGAGTCCTTCGTCACTGACAATTAAAATGTTCTTTGTAGAATCAGGAAGTTTTTCTAACAAAAGTGTTTTAAGAACCTTTTCTGCGCCTGCCAGTGCTTGCATTTTGCGTAATAATTGACTAGGCTTTGGTCTCCTAGATCAATTCCAGTGAATAGTCTTTTGATGCGCTTATCTTCGCTTTCTTTAAAAATATTGAGCAGACGTTCCTTAGCCGCCGTATATTTATTCACTTCTGTGCTGCGAATAATGTCCCAAATATTCTCGATATATTTTGGCTCTAAGTGCGACGCTAGATGGTTGAATTTAGTCTCCTTCGTTACAATTTTGCAAATGCTGAATTGTGCCTCCACTTGATAGAACCAAATCTCGGGTTTATCACTCCAAAACGGCGGAATTTTGACACTGACCTTATTCGCTTCCAGTCGATCTTCTGGCGTGCTACTATTTGTTATCGTGTTCCCATTTGTCGCCATCTCCTCTTCTTATCACGTCTTATTACTGACGTGTCGGATATATTTACTAAAATTATGAATATCCACAGGAGAATATATATTACAATTTTTATTTGGCTTTTATTACGAACACACACTTTTGGTTATTTACAAAATAACTGAACACACAGAACTCAGAGGTATCATGTTGATATTTTCAATGAAGTTATTTACACTGTTATGTCACTGTCCTGTACAGATACATTAAAATAATTCAGGTACCATAGTTATTTTTTTTCCTTATATTAATTATTTACGGGAGGAGGGGGAGGCCCCTGCCCTCCCCCCACCTACCCCGTATGCCACTGCTTGTAGTCTTTCTTCTGCAAACCATACGAGACTAGAAAAGCAATGGAGAAAGTACCCGCCGCTGAGAAGGATACAGTAGAGGCCATCTGGGGATGAATCGAAACAAGATTTGATGCATAATGTTCGGCGAAGCATTTTACATTTTTAAATGTCTTTTCAATGTTTGATAATACAATGATATTAAGATACAGGGTGCCCAGAAAAGGACTCCCGATTTCAAAATTAAATATCTCGAAAACAAAGATCGATAGAGGACTGCAGTAAACGGTATGTTTATTGTGAAAGCTGTAAGACGTTTATAAAGCAGTTTTAAATAATAGTTACGAAAGCTATAATCGCCATACGTAATGCCTAGTATAAATAGTGATTCGAAGCCCAGAGCGATCAGTTCCACTACTGAAGCGTGAAAGGAGGTTAGCGTACCGAAGGAAGAGATTAAAACCATGTACTCCATTGAACAACGCGTTTTTCTGGTGTTAGAATACCACAGGTTAGAAGAGAGTCCTACGGCAACAAGGCGAAGTTTTCAAGCACGATTTAATGTTCCAAAAGTACCCTATGCGAAAACCATTCGTACGCTCTTCGCAAAATTTCAACGAATAGGCAGCGTAACTGATGATCTAGTGGGGCATGTTGGTCGCAAACAAACCGCAGTTACGCCTGAAAATATCGCCACAGTTTCTGGAATTATTCAGCGAAATCCAATGTCATCCGTCCGTAGAATTGCATCTGATACTAGTTTTAAGCGTTCCAGCACGTGGTAAACAAGAAGTAACAATGAGGGTATTTCTATGACATTACATAGAAAACTTCAAGTAGTCATTAATTTTGAAATGCAAAACGTCCCTTACCGATTGTACACTTTTTGCTTATTTTTAATGATGTGTTGTTGTTGTTGTTATGGTCTTCAGTCCGGAGACTGGTTTGATGCAGCTCTCCACCCCACCCTATCCTGAGCAAGCCTTTTCATCTCCTCATAAGAACGGCAACCCACATCCACTTGAATCTGCTTACTATACGCGTCTCTCGGTCTCCCTCTGCGATTTTTACCCCAACACTTCCCTCCAATGCTAAATTTACGATTCCCCCATGTCTAAGAATGTGTCCTACCAAACGATCCCTTCTTTTAGTCAGGGTATGCCAAAAATTCCTTTTCTCACCAATTCTGTTCAGTTTTTAATGATATGTGTGGAAATAAGTATCAGAAAACTGCAGTACAGTGTGTAAACTGTTGGATGGCAGAGTTGTGAGGGGAGAGCGGGGAGCAGTGGAAGCAAGCCTCACACATTGGCAGCCGCGGGGAGAGAGGCGAGCGGGGGACACAAGCCATGCCTACGTCCTGCAGTGCTGACACACAAACTATGCGGCATGCATCCGCGAAAGTACAGATAGCGCACATCGCTTTAAATGTTGGTCGTAAATGAACCAAAGCAGCATAGTCACGAGAATGGTTGATAACGATTCAAACTACAGAAATCACTCACACTAAACGGAAGACTCAGAACACTGGTATGCAAACAATAAGAAAGCAGACGTCTATTGTTGCCTCCCACAGCACTTTCAGTCAGTAATGTTGGCTGCAGCCTCGAAACAAAGACTGCCTGCCGAAGCCTCCCGACGTCTACCGACTTGTACCGATTCAGGACTAGGGAGAGCTCTGCCAGCTAAGATGTAACAGTTAACACACTGTATAGCATTCATTGTGTGAAACTGTCATAAAGCATTTTTCTAACGCTCGTTTTTGCAAGTGTTTTTAATTGCTTAGAAACAACACAGAACAGCTTTAAGATAATTGCAAAATGACCATAGTTGTTTACTTTATTAACTCAAAGGGCCGGCCTTAAACATCCCGGCGAGTCTCCCACTTGGCGCCCTTTATTATACAAACAGCGAACCTGACAGTACTTTGCAACAGGTATTTGAATGTTTTCTAGAAATTATCTTATACGGGTAATTACGTCATCTTATAACATGATTTTTCATCGTGAATTTGAAGATTTTATAAAATAAAAGAAACTAAAGAACGGAATTGACCCGCGTTCGACTCCCTGCCCGGCAGAAATTTTCATGTGTTACAGATCGACTGTCCATCTCTAGAAGGGCGACAGAAGTTGGAAAATTTAGCAATTTGCGAAAGTTTGCGATCGCTTCATGCGTTTATTTCTGTGCAGGTCATTTTGATTAATAATCATGCACTGCAACTGGAAACGTTTAAAGTTTTGTCTAGAGATTAGTGAGCTGATGTTTACATTTCGAAAACAGATGTTCACGATTTGTATCTAAACTCTTTTTCTAATGTATTTGCTGAAGGTGCAAATTTCATGTTGGACTCCAGTTTTAATATTTACTAAAGTGATCCAGTACTTAAACACAGCCGGCCGAGGAGACTGAGGCGCTCCAGTCACGGTCTGCACGGTCACTACGGTCGGGGGTTCGAATCCCCCCTCGGGCATGGATATTTGTGCCGTCCTAGTTCGTAAGTAGTTCATAAATAGTTTGTAAGTTTAGGGACTGATGACCCCGTAGTTAAGTCCCATAAGATTTACAAACATTTGAACATTTTGAACTTATAAACACAGGGTGTTCCTTTTATCCTATGGCTATACGCGCAGGTTGTGTTTCTCCGTCACCGGATCCGAGCAGGCCGTTCGAATGGGTGCCGCATCTCCCTGCTAATAACGCACTGCGCCCCTTTTCCGTCAGTGTCGTTCAGTGAAACGACAGATGTTGAATGAGACTGATCAATATTTCAGTTTCGAAAAGTTTGTGATTGTATACTGTAATACTGATTTTATAGTACCGGTGTTTATTTTATATTTATTTATTTAGCCTTGTGTTGACGTACTGTACGCGGCGGCCCTGGATTTCAACCGCCGGCCCGCCCCACCCTAAAGCCGGCGCTGAGTGTACCAATCTCAAGCGCTAGTAGAGAGCCAATAGCTTAACATATCATGATATAAAATAATAAAAAAAAAAATAATAAATAATAAAAAAAGAAGTACAATGTCATCATGCTAAACTTCTTAATAAAGTAAACAGCTATGGTCAACATGTCATTTTCCAAAGCTTTTTTTAATCGCTTCTACCAATTTCAATCAGTGTGCTATATGAAACGTCAGCACATCCTACGAGACGCGTTTAGATGCTATTTTACTGCCTTCGTGATAAATACAGGCCTTAG
The DNA here is from genome assembly GCA_026315105.1 of Locusta migratoria. Taxonomy (NCBI): domain Eukaryota; kingdom Metazoa; phylum Arthropoda; class Insecta; order Orthoptera; family Acrididae; genus Locusta; species Locusta migratoria. Next base: position 248,825,144 of record CM048747.1, on the reverse strand, counting down.
CACTGCCTTCGTGATAAATATTTATCACGACGGCAGTGGTTATTTTCATACGAGTCTTTATTTCGACACGCAGAAATTGTCTCCGGCCAATGAGAACTCTAGCTGTCAGCCAATGAGATGCTGCGTGTTTCTTAACCGGGGATTCGGGCGCTAGGCGCCCTCACGTACATAGCCTTTAGAAGGTTAGGTATCGGTTAAACAAGAAGTTTATTTATTATTATTATTTTAGAGTACGTGAGGGCGCGTAGCGTCCGAATCTCCGATTAAGAACTACGCAGCATATCATTGGCTGACAGCTAGCGAGTTCTCATTGGCCGGAGACAATTTCTGCCTGTCGAAATAAGGACTCGTTATTTTCACAGGGTATGTATAGGGTAAGGGAACACAAAAGGTCGCGGGTTCGATCCCCGCCAGGTCCTAGGATTTTTATCTGTCACTTTCCACTTGTTTCACCTCTGGCAGTACTGCTCATGTGAAAAATACCGAGTAGCACCGTGGTTCGGAACCCACGTTAAACTGTAGGTCCCCCTATAACTGGCTGGGTAAGTCAGTTCGAAGGTCGGAGGAAGGCAACGGCATACCACCTCCAAACAGGACCATGCCTAGTAAAGCACTGTGGTGTTCAAACCAATCTTCGGATTGTTGACTGCTTTACCTTTTACCTTAAGGGAACACACAACCACAGTCTAACAATTGATCGAATAATTAATTATTAGGTCACAATCTATCCATTAAAATACCGTAATCGAAAATATCGATTAAGGGACTCATTTTCGTAATCGCCCATAGCTACACCACAAAATACACTGAACGTTAGTAAAGCAAAACAATAATAAGTCAATCTTACTGCGACTGTGGAAGGTAAGTACTTCGTCGAATCATGCTGAGGGAATGGCATGCTGTTTCTTTTGTGATCAGGCAGTCTTGGTTTATCAGTGATAGTTTACTTGTGTAATTCTTTCGCTATGCGAGGCGAAGTGTTTCTTAATTTACAGAATTTGAGTAATTCGGTGTAAATTCAGTATTTGCATTTTCATTCCGATGATGATTTTGTGTCTGGTTTTCTCAAGTTAGAATTCACATGTGTGGCCTTCAGCCTTTGTGTAAACTTAGTATGTTTAAATTTTCTTGTTGTTTTTTAACTAACGTTTTCGCGCCGCGTCTGTATCCGCGAGTATGCTAAATATTTGTGAGATTTCCTAGTTTGATACCGTCTTTCCTGTCTTGTATGACGGATTGCACTACGTGCTTTCGTAACGGTCATTACTTGGGCCTTCAGCCATGCTTTTACTAATACTAGCTTTCTTCTATAAGAATTCTCGCGCGTGCTTTACTTGCTTATTCTAAATTGATTACTTTTGTAAATTCTGTGTAATTCCTCGAGGTCCCGCACCACGTGGTACTTAAGAATAGCGTGCGCTGCCTCCCGAACATGAGTTGGTTTAAATAAAATGTTTGTAGAGCTTGTGGAACTTAACTACGGGGTCAGCAGTCCCTAAAGTTACAAACTACTTATGAATTAGCTAATACTAAGGACGGCACAAATATCCCTGCCCGAGGGGGGAGTCGAACCCCCGACCGTAGTGGTCATGCAGACTATGACTGACGTGCCGCAGAATACTAGGCCACCGCGGTCGGCTAGTGACTTTAAATTTGTGCTTCAAGACACCCGCCATCTCGTCAAAAAACGCCGCCGACGCTTCGTTTGTCGCTGCTATCAAGTGACCTTGCATGGGTAAAGTGTTGCAAGCATTATGCGTGTGTCTGGCTTTGAATGAATGAATGTGCTTTCATATATCCATTGTGTGTTTGCAATTTTCCTCCCACTTTACCTCCGTACACATAAAGGGAAGAAACAATTTTATTACGGACAGTAACTTTATGATTTAATTCACTATTGTAAAGATGTGTGTTTAATTTGGTCTTCCCACATTCATTTGCTTGTTATTTTTATTAAATAGATGATGATTTAAAGTATCAAACATCTGCATTGTAATTTCAAGCTTCCCGTCCCATATTTAATTATCTATTCATTTGCTTTTTAACATTGATTTTGTGTTTGTTAAAACGTTGGCTGCTCCCTTAAGGAGTGAACAGTTAAATAAATTTCCATTGCGAAAATATTGTGGCCACTCGCAAAGTAATTTAGAGCAGCAATGAGCGTTTTAACTTACAGTTGCAGATCTCAACTGTCCGAGATCTTGCTTAAATAATTTAACAGGCTACTTTCAAGAGTAATTAAAGTTTTAAGGTCCTACAGGGAGCATTTCCACACATGCCAAGACTGAAATTGCGCTTCCAGAAATGTGGACAACTGGGACTTTGCTCACAGGTGTACAAAATTACAGATAAAAATCATACTCTGCGTCAGTGCAAGTTGGGGTTACTTGTGATAAGAGAAAATAACATAATTTACTTTACTTTTATGACATTTTTTAATGACTGCAAAATAGTAACAATAGAGTAGAGAACAGAAACACACACCCACATACACACACACACACACACACACACACACACACACACACACACAAAGGACTAGGGAGAGGTCTGTCATCTAAGTTAACACGTCGGTAGTTGAGTGCATTGTTGCCAACCCAAAATAGGCTAATTCCGCTATGAACATACTCAAATTCCGCTACACTATCGAACACAATTTATAATATAGCTTACACACGTTAACAGCGATCTATACTCCAAATAAAGTGTTGCACACCAGCTCTGTAGCGGAAGTATAGCGGTAAATTTTTCCAAGTCTTGGTTGCTGTAGAAACATTGCGGTGTGTCTACAGAATGGGGAAGGGCAACAGCAGCTACTTTGCGTCATACTTACTAGATCAAGCCTACAGGAATGGACGCACTCGCGCCGGACTGAATAGCACGCATCAGCGGAAGTTTAATTCGACAGCAAGAGCTTGCAGTATCACGTCACTTCGTTTAGTTACGTAAGGAAACAATGCCTAGGTCTAACGCAACAACGTGTATCCGGAGCCTTCTGGAACCACCAGCTAATATGTTAAGTGGATACGGCAAGATGTAAAACGCCGACACTTTGACAGGGCCGATGCGATCATAACAGAGCACGTAATTCCAGTCGGTCAGATGAATCGCCGGCCGCGGTGGCCGAGGGAACTGAGGCGCTCCAGTCACGGTCTGCACGGCCACTACGGTCTGGTGTTCGAAACCTTCCTCAGGCATGGATATTTGTGCAGTCCTTAGTATTAGAGAGTTCATAAGTCGTTTGTAGTACAAGTCTGTTATAGAACTCCAGCTCTCTTCTACATCAGCTGACAACCGGCGAGATGTCGACTCCCGCGTAGCTCCGAGTTCGACTCCTGCGCTAAAACAACTACGGACGCAGAAGAAGTATCTAGGAGGACTTTCATGTCATGCACACCAGAACTCCAGCGTTCCTAGGGAAGACGCCTACCTGCCGTTAAGCCGGGAGTCAGTGCACATCACGATCACACGATAACTGTCAACGCGGTCCAGTATGAAGTTGATGCGAGACAGCAATTAGGGTGGTGACCGAGAACCAACGTCCAGACGTGTGAATCTCTCATTCACACGTTCCACCGTACTTCCGTACGGTTCCACAGCAAACGGCGCTGTAAAGGGGTCGCCTACCTCCGCGCGCCGAGCTAGTGCGGACGCAGCCGCAGTCAGCGCACAGTACGGCAGGAGGCGTGGCCTACGAGGAAGACAGGCCCCAGCGCAGTCGTCATGCAACTAAGCTAGGTAGTTCCAAGCCTGCTCGATCGCTAGCTCAGTGGCTGCCCGCTATGACGCAGTGGGCAGTGTCCCAGCGGCCGGCCAATCGGCTAGCGATCGCGTCGGCTCGGAACTATTTTGCTTACGTGGCATGACATCTGCGCTGGGGGCTGTCTTTCTCGTAGGCCTCGGGCAAGAGGCTGCTGACGCCATCGACCCGGTCGCCTGGAGTACGCAGCATTGTGTACCACTTCAGAATAAATGTTTTACTGAACAATATTCTTTCATTACGCCAACGGCGGCACCTGGACCGCCCCTACCTCTTCCTGCAGGGCATAAAGTGACGGTTAGGACGTGGAGGTTCGAGTCCTCCCTGGGGCATTGGTGTGTGTGTTTGTCCTTAGGTTAGCTTACCTAGGTTTAAGTAGTTTGTAAGGTACGGACTGATGACCACGCAGTTTGCTCCGATAGATTTACAAACATTTGAACATTTGAACGGTTAGGAGTCTGACCTCCTGACAACTAACCCGCTCTCCAACAACACTTGAGTGCGCGCCCACCAAGAGGTGCGCCGGCAATCGCTTTACCCTCTGCAAAAGAATCGAAATTATAAACAAGTATAGGTCCTACTGTACATATTTGTAGCTAGATCATTTGACGACCAGTGATGAATTTGATAGTTTAAATTTTGTCTAAGGTCCCTAGACTCATTTCTTATCGAGTACACCGATAATGTTTCCTCATCACAGTAATATTTCATGTAAATAAGCAATATATTGATTGTTTTACGTTTTGGCGTCACTGTTTGTGGCAAAAGTATAAAAATATAAACGCTTGTATTGTGTTAAAATCAGACATTATAGATGCAAACAGATTTCAGTTCATATGGAAGCGTAAGCAACAAAACATTTTGCATGTATTGTCGAGGAAACTGATGCTGCTTGTTAGTGGCGGACTAAGGAGGGGGGGGGGGGGGGGGGGTCCGCCCAGGGCCTCTCGGGCAAGGGGGCCTCGAACAGGGTTGCTAACGTCAGTGGTTTCCCACAAAAAAGGTTGCAGAAGTAATATAATCCTAATTTGAAATTATTAACGAATATGGTCAGATAAATGACTAGGAAATGTATCACATTATTGGATAAAATGTAAAATTCTTAAGAGTTCAAAGGTATTAACAATGGTATGACTCATTGCTCATTGTTGTAGGCTGTTAGTTCTGTGTTCACTTCTCCAATCTCCATGGAGAGTAAGTGTTGTACTTGCATCACACACTGACATTGTGTTAATGGTATGTATTTGTTGCTGCAGCACTTTATCAGGTTTTTTTCTTGTTGTGAAAATGAGTAAACATTGCAGACACTTAATATGTGACTATACTTTCATTGTTAACTTTCTTTTTTCTCAGATGTGATTACATTGGAATATAGCTCAAATCTATATCTTCTGACATAAAATAAAGACAATAGAATGACAGACGCTGACTTTCTTTCCAGACTGGATTACTTTCTGTTTTCAAGTTCAAATATTTCACAATTTGCTGTCTGTACCCGACAAGCATTCCAATAGCTCAAAGTAATTATTGTTTGTTTTTATATATAACATGTTTACTGAAGTGCTTTTGAATAAACTATTTTGTATTTCCGTCTAGTGTGTATACAGATAAGTCAGGTACATAAAAACTCTTCCTTTAAAATGCATAGGTTTGTCCAAATTTCAAATCAGTCGGTCAAGAACAAACGAATAGACAGTGTTTTTTTTTTTTTTTTTTTTTTTTTTTTTTTTTTTTTTTTTTTTTTTTTGCATGGGAACTTCGGAAAGTTCGGTGGTTTTTCGTGGGATTTTTTGGTCACTATGGTGGTTTTTATCATGACATCGTTGGCAACCCTGGCCTCGAAATACCTCTTAAGAAATCTTTTATTTATTATTAATTTTTTTGCGCCTTTGGCCTCTCGTTCTGGGGCCTCCAAATCTCGAAAGATGTATTTTTATACAATACATGTATGATATGAAGATCAGCATCTCCAAAACGAAAGTAATGTCAGTGGGAAAGAGATTTAAACAGATTGAGTGTCAAATAGGAGGAACAAAGTTAGAACAGGTAGATAGTTTCAAGTACCTGGGACGTATTTTCTCACAGGATGGCAACATAGTGAAAGAACTGGAATCGAGGTGCAGCAAAGCTAATGCAGTGAGTGCTTAGCTAAGATCTACTCTCTTCTGCAAGAAGGAAGTAAGTACCAAGACTAAGTTAGCAATCCACCGCTCTATCTTTCGACCAACTTTGTTGCATGGGAATGAAAGTTGGATGGATACAGGTTACCTTATTCATAAGGTAGAGCTTACAGATATGAAAGTAGCAAGAATGATTGCATGTACTAATAGTTGGGAACAATGGTAGGAGGGTGTCCATAATGAGGAAATCAAAGAAAAACTAGGAATGAAGCAGTTAGAGCGAACAGACTGAGATGGTGGGGTCACGTTACACGCACGGGAGAAACAAGAGACTCATGAGCTCGGCAGCAGAGGGTAAGAGGAGTCGAGGTAGACCAAGAAGAAAGTACTTAGATTCTGTGCAGAATGATTTTGAAGTAAAAGGCATAACATCAGACGAGGCATCAATGTTAGTTTTGAATAGGGAATGATGGAGGAATTCTATTAGAGGTACGGTGCTCCAGACTGAACGCTGAAAGGCATAATCAGTGATGATGGTGACATGTATTTCCAAGTGAACGGGGGCCTCATTTTGTTTTGCCGTGCCTCCGATAGTCTTAGTCCGCCACTGCTAGTTGTCAAATTGATATTTAATCTTCTATTCCCGTGTAAGTTACAAACCAAAATATTCATAGGGCAAAGAAAGAAATGTTTCTTTTAAAAACAGCACATGTGTTGTTCAGAAAGATTTCGGGTTTGTAACTGACGTCGTAAAGTTCAAAAAGATATCGTGTTTGCGACCGCCTGCAAACCTGAAATCTATTTGATCATTTGATTCACGGGGAAATTTCAAATTTCACAGCAGTTGTGTTGCTTGTAAAAGGAACTGTTAATATGTTTAATATTCATACGAGTAAAAACTGTAACTATCGTAATAATACTGGGAATTGCGGAGAACTAACGCTACCGGCAACTGTAATACTAACGATGTAATAACAATACGATAAGCCGCAGTGGATTAGCCGCACGTGCTGGAGCGCCGTGTTGCGGTGCGCGCGGCAGTCTGCCGTCGGGGGTTCGAATCCCCCCCCCCCCTCGGGCATGGATGCTTGTGTCGTCTTTAGTATAAGGTAGTTCGTAAGTAGTTTGTAAGGTTATGGACTAATGACCCCGCAGTTAAGTCTCTTAAGCCTTACAAACATTTAAGAATACGATAAGTCATTTTTATTTTAAATTCTGTGCTTAATTTCTAATACAAAGGATAAGAACGGCAACTGTCATCTCTATTTCACATTTCTTGTAATGATGAAAACTGTGTCCTGCCCTGAGTCACGTGACTGTTTGTTTCAGTATAATGACGTCACACGCAGTCTATGTTATCTTTGGTTTGGTGTATGGATTCTGCTATAGACCACAGATAATATAGACTGCGCGTGACGTCATTACACTGAAACCAACATGTAAGTCACGTGAGTCGGGGCAGGATACCGATTTCATCATTACGAGTAATGCGAAATATGGCTGAGAGTTGCAGTTCTTATTCTTTGTAGTGGAAATTAAGCGTATATTTGATCAATGAAAAGTATTACCATATTCTTATTACCTTTTTAGATGTAAAATTGGCGTTAGTTCTCCGCAATGGCAAGAGTTAATGTGATAGCTACAGTTTTTACATACGCCTATGTGAAACGTATCGGCATTCTTTTTACAAGCAACAGAAATACATTGTTGTCGTTGTACTGTGAGTCTTTTAGTCTACATTTCATACAGGAGTAGAAGATCAAATATCAATTTGAAAGGAGCGTCAGATTCCTTACGATTCCACAACAATATATGTTAAACATTTCGTTGTGCTTTTTTAAGAAATGAAATCTGTTTGCATCCATATTGTCCGATTTTAACAAAATACAACTGTTTATATTTTATGACTTTTGGCACAGACCGTGATGCCAAAACGTAAAATAACCAAAGTATTGGCTGTTTACATCAAATAATAGAGTAGTGAGGAAACATCATCGATGCACTAGCCAAGAAGTGACTTCATGTGGAAAATAAACAGTCTGTATCAATGTTTAGTTTTGTATAAGGTTATTGAAAGCAGATTTTCAGCAGAAATGACTTACGTGCTGACCTATAAACTTGCTCAAGAGCAGCTTAAAGTATATTCCCGTCGATAATCACATTCATAAGTTACAGAAAGTAAAAGATTCATAGCGTAACACAAACATTGAGGATACGTAATTCTGCTCCTTCTAAAAATAACTGATAATATGGTACTTTTCACCAGGGCACATGTAAACACGACTATCACTCCATTAATATTAACAATATGATGAAATTACGTTACCATTACTAGTAGATGTGTAATAGGAATACGAGAAATCATTTATTGTTAAAAATCAACGCTTGATATCACCTGTAAATGAGAGAAACTGGGGTGCTCATAATGAGCGGATCTCGGTCACGTGACTCGGGGCAATGCTAGATGTTGGTTTCAAACCACAGCACAGCAGAGATAGGGACATGCGCAGTGTAAGTTATCTTTGGTCTATGGATTCTGCAGTAAAAAATAATGGAAGAAAGTAAATAAAGGCCTGGAAAGAGTGTAAACTCTCAGACGCTACTTCGGGAGTGCCAAAGATTAGGAGGGAACGAGGGATAAGTTTCCCCCTGTCTTGGGTGTAGAATGAGTCTATTGTCCGAAATTCCTGGGAAAAAGAATTTACTTGAATTGAGACCTCGATTTATACATCAATTGTGAAATTCGATGATAGCATTTGATAAATGAAAGAACGGTAAGTTGGCTTCAACAGCACCCAAAAGTAATATGTCTTATGAAACTGCTGTTAATTTTATATTACCTGTATTCAGTAACCAGTGTTGCTTTTACTTACGGCACTATGTGACAGCATATTTTATTTATAGTGAATATTCTCATAATAATTATCCAAATTCATGTTTGCTGCCCACTCGGCAGTTTTGACTTTTGTTAGTAAGATTCCGATACAGTACGTACTGAATTTACTACCGGTAAAATTTTACGATGCTTCTCGCCGGGCTCCAGTGGTTATGTTGGCAACAGATGAACAATACAGTATAGAATTGCGTTTATATTTTTCGCGGGCTACAGAGTAAATGTTATTGCTGCTCTTTCACTCGCAGCAATATTAATACTGTACCTGCTCTATGGTTGACAGGTTCTTGTATGTACCCTTGTCCATTCAGAAAAAAAAAAAAAAAAAAAAAATCCGTTTTAATTGAAGTTGTCACGAAAACACATTTTATTGGTCATCTGAGTTGCCGTCATTACCATTGGTGCCAACATAACCACTGCAGCCCGGCGAGAAGCGTCGTACAATTTATTCGTTACTACCAGCAGCTGTGTGTTTAATAATCACCCCTATTTTAATTGAAGTTATACTGTTTAGCGTCCAGAATGGTTAACAATTCGTATTCACAAAAGTGTCCTGACTTGGATAAACTGAGCTACATTATATATATATATATATATATATATATATATATATATATATATATATATGTGTGTGTGTGTGTGCACCGGTTGTACTTTTGAAGGTAACAAATTAGTAGTCAGTTAGCGAAGGCGCTAAAATTTTACTTACGGGATCAGGGTAACATTCGGTTCGCATTTAAGAGAATATCGTTAACAAGTTTTTAATCATAGTAATTAACTATGATACTAGACATGGGACTTAAGAAACGCCGGCCGCGGTGGCCGAGGTGACTGAGGCGCTCCAGTCACGGTCAGCACGGCCACTACGGTCGGGGGTTCGAATGCCCCCTCGGGCATAGATATTTGTGCCGTCCTAGTTCGTAAGTAGTTCATAAGTAGTTTGTAAGTTTAGGGACTGATGACCCCGTAGTTAAGTCCCATAAGCTTAAAAAAATGAAACACTTAAGAAACGTCAAGGTATGTACCGCAACTAAATTCATACTAATTACTAAACGAAATAATGTAGGTATTTCTAAGGGGGTAAGGGAGGTTCCAAAAAGGAACTTTTGCCGTGTGCTGATGTTGGCAAATACCGGTGAATACGCATTGAAAAGCCAACCACGTAGAATGAAAGGAATAACACTTTTTGTTGACCACGAAATAATTGAAGCTGTTCCTGCTCTTTGGTTGAAAGGGTCTTTTATGTTTCACTGTGCGGTAAGTAAAGTAATTGCCCTCATAAATCGAACATATCGTCGCCAACATTAGCACTCTACACGATCGCTACCGCAAGCAAAATTTAACCGCGAAGCAGACGATAAAATGAATGCAAAATAAGGTCTGCGCTAGTAGCGGAATTCACTACGTAGTTCAATGCAGTGGCGTATCCAGGATTGTGGTCTGGTGGGGGCTGAGGTCACTCACCAAGCTGACGTGATTCTAATTTTAAAAAAAGGGGGCTGCGACTTTTCTCGTATTTGGAGGATTGCTCCCTTTCTTTTCTCTTTTCCCTCTCTCTGTCTTTAGGGGAGGATGCAGCAAGGTCTGAGGGGGGGGGGGGGTGTGAGCGGCTTCCAAGAGTGTCGGAGAGGGAGGGGGGGTTCAACGTCTTGAGTTCTTCATTGGTAGCATTTGCTCCATAATATTTCCAGTCACTCTAATTACATGTAAACGCCCAAAGAAATTAGCGTTGAATCACAGTTAAGTTGGCACTATCATCTCGGTGATGCAAATGTTGGTAGCGCCATGGTGACTGAAGGGAACCGAAGGAAGCCAAGCAGAAGTGGCGTTGACAGAGCCAATGAGAGTGCGTCTTTCCTAACATGAATGTAATGAAAATAATATTGTTTTGTTATCATTTAAAAGTTTTTGCAGTCAAAACAACGTAAACGGGGAAAATAGAAACCGCATGTAGCGACTGGTTGTCAACGTACTTCTCTAAAATCGCCAAGGAAGATCTCCAGAAAAGTAAGTCGGATTCATCGCTATCGATAGTCGCTTACTATCGATTATTGCCTACTATCAACATATATCGAAGACGCGAGCATCCGAACGGTATCATAGCTTGTTTACTCGCAAGAATTTAAGCTGTACTCTGGGCTCCTGCCTAACCACATCCTTTAAAATGATGACATATTCGTAAAATCGGAATAGACATCTGCAATCTAGCTTACCGAAAATACTTTGTCGTTTCCTACGAATTTCTCATCTTAGGCCGCAGTAAAGTACTTTTGACAAGCTAGACTGTGAACGTATATTTCGATTGACAGCAGTACTTTATTATTTTCTACGAACATGTTCTGATTTTGAAGGATGTGGTTAGGTAGGAACCTAAGAGTACAGATTAAATTCTTGTAAGAAAACACGACAAGGAAACGGCTAAGTACTTTTCACAAGCTATATACATCCAAAGGATAATCTCTTTTCGTTTCTGTCTGCGTCATTATCAACATTAGTCTCATACGACAAAGCGACTTTCGTGTGTTCGATACAAGACACTGCGATACTCGCGTGCAGTGGCGTAACTATTGGGGGGGGGGGGTGAGTGGGATACAAGCCCCCCCCCCCCTCAAACCACCCTCCCCCCCCCCCCCCAAAAAAAAAAACAGAGAGAGAGAGAGAGAGAGAGAGAGAGAAGAAAAATAAAAAAAGAAATCGTATAACAGCGATCTGGTAAAGGTAAAGATTGGGAACTTGGGGTGTTTTACCATAAGCTTTCATTGGATGGGAGTGAATTAGTTTCTTCAACGGGAGTAGTAGATTCTGTCTGGAAACTGACTAAAATTTTGCTCGTCACGCAGATCTATACCCCTCCCCCCCCCCCCCCCCTCAAAGCCAAGTCCTAGTTACGCCACTGCTCGCGTGTTCGATACCTATCGACAGTAGTCCGTCAATGCGATGTGTAGCGCTTCTTCCAAATTACCGACAACTTTTTTTCCCTTTCCTTTACGTACCTTTCACTGCAAAGTATTTTAAATGTTCAGAAATCAATACCGTAATTAGTGACGAATGAATTGTGCTCAATTTCCATTCAAAAAGAACTGCCACGCCCATGTAGTGACTGGTTTTTCGATGTACACTGCTGAAGATATTCTGCAGCGATTTATTATGATCGATGAAAGTCGAATCTATAATTTCTATATCTTTATACAAATAAAACTGTTGGTGATTTGTCCTCGCTCTTCTTAAATACATATGCTCTATGGATACCTAACATCAGTGCTTGACTTGTGACGGTACCTCTGATGATCGTATCGGAGCGGTCGGACACGGGGCAGCGGAGTCCTGTGAAGTTGGCACCCCTTTTTTTGGAAAATGTACATTTTTCAGAGTTCTAGACAGATATTCAATAGTTCTGGAGTTCTCTTTACAAAATTTAAATAGTTCTGCAAAATTTCGCCGAAAAAATACGAAAAATTACCACAAAATTGTGCAGAACTATTTAAATTTTGTACAGAGAACTCCAGAACTATTGCATATCTGCCCAGAACTCTTAAAAAAATGCACATTTTTGAGAAAAGGGGTGCCAACTTCACAGTAGCGTGTAAATGGATACCCCATTATTGCAATTATGTCATGAAATATAATCTGCACAGAAAAATGTCATTAGGATTTCCTGTAGAACTCTTTGAGAGCTATTTAGAACTGTGATCAGAACTATGTTTGTACTAATAGGCAAAAAATTATTTTGAAAAACTAAATTTTGTGGTAATGTTTCGTATTTTTTCGGCGAAATTTTGCAGAACTATTTAAATTTTTTACAGAGAACTCCAGAACTATTGCATATCTGTCTAGAACTCTGAAAAAAATGTACATTTTCCAAAAAAGAGGTGCCAACTTCACAGGACTGGGCAGCGGCCAAAGCCTTCGGGCCACGCCGGCGGCAGGTTCTCACGGAACACAGACTGGCCGGTGCTACACAGAACAGAAATGTTTTTAAATCTTATGGGACTTAACGTCTATGGCTATCAGTCCCTACGCTTAGAAACTACTTAAACTAACTTAAACCTAAAGACAACACAGACACCCCTGCCCGAGGGAGGACAGGCCAATCTCAATGACGTCGATTTGCAGTAGGATTTTGGAACATATACTTTGTTCGAATATTATGAATTACCTCTAAGAGAAAGTCCTATTAACCAATAGTCAACACGGATTCAGAAAGTATCGCTCTTGCGAAACACAGCTTGCCCTTTATTCACATAAGTGTTAAGTGCCATCGACAAGGGATCTCGAATCGATTCCATATTTCTGGATTTCCGGAAGGCTTTTGACACTGTACCCCACAAGCGGCTTCTAATGAAATTGCGTGCTTATGGAATATCTCCCCAATTTTGTGACTGGATTCACGATTTCCTATCAGAAAGGACATAGTTCGTTGTAATTGACGGTAAGTCATCGAGTGAAACAGAGGTGATATCTGGCGTTCCACAGGGAACCGTTATAGGTCCCCTACTCTTCCTTGTGTTTATAAACGATTTAGAAGACAATCTGAATAACTCCCTTAGACTGTTGATGCTGTCGTTTATCGGTTAGTGAAGTCAACAGAGGATCAAAAGCAACTGCAAAGCGATTTAGACAAAATTTCTACAGTGTGCGAAAATTGGCAATTGACACAAAACAAAGAAAGGTGTGAAGTAATACACATGACCACTAAAAGAAATCCGCTTAACTTCAGTTACGCGATAAATCAGTCAAACCTTAAGGTCGTAAATTCTACCAAATACCTAGGAGTTACAATTACGAACAACTTAGACTGGAGAGAACACACAGAAAATATTGGGGGGAAGGCGAACCAAAGGTTACGTTTCATCGGCAGAACGCTTCGAAGATGCACCAGCTCCACCAAAGACACTGCCTACATCACGCTTGTGCGTCCACTCCTGGAGTACTGTTGCCCCTTGTGGGACCCTCACCAGGTGGGACTGACGGAAGACATTGAGAAGGTTCAGAGAAGGGCAGCTCGTTTTGTTTTATCACGTTACGGGGGGAAAGCGTCACGGAAATGTTGCACGAATTGGGGTGGAAATCATTAAAAGAAAGACGTTATTCATTGCGGCGTGATCTGTTTACGAAGTTTCAATCACCGACTTTTACTTCTGAATGTGAAAATATTTTGCTAGCACCCACCTACTTAGGGAGACATGACCATTTCAATAAAATAAGAGAAATTAGATCGAAAACGGAACGATTTAGGTGTTCTTTCTTCCCGCGCGCTATTAGAGAAGGGAACGGTAGAGAAAGGTTATGAAAGTGGTTAATGAACCCTCTGCCAGGCACTTAAATGTGATTTGCAGAGTATATATGTAGATGTAGAACCCCCTATGGCGAGCAACCGCGCGCACCGCAGCGTGGCGCTTTAGACCGCTCGGTCAGTCCACCGCGGCTGCACAGATCATCCAGCTGACAGCACCTGTTGGCGCATTCACCCTGACAGCTGAAGACAACAATGGCGGGAGGCAAATCTGTTGTACCAGTATACATGGAAGCCGCTAATGATGTTCCCGACGTTCCCACAGTCTGGCAGCTGACGGAGTATCTGCACTTGACTTCCGGCGTGTCTAGTATCGGCTGTACCTTTCACTGGTTTTTTTTTTTTTTTTTTTTTTTTTTTTTTTTTTTTTTTTTTTTTGAGTTTGCTTAGTTGTCTTAAAAGTTTTCCATCGCTGTATACAATGGATAAAATGACTAATAATTTCCACAAAATACCTAAAAAACAGAAACCGGAGGAAGAAGCTTAAAAGAGTGCCGACGCCACTAAAGGAAAGAGTTCAGACAGAATCATCATTATCAATATTTTCTCGCAATAGCGAATTTCTTTTAGCGTCACTGTATAAGGTATAGATGTTCTACCAAATGGTGACATATGAAAATTTGTGCCGGGCCAGGACTCGAACCCGGGTTTCTCGCTTTTCGCGAGCGGCCGCCTTAACCACTAGGCTATCCGAACACGACTCCAGGACCGACCCAAACTTCCATATGCCACACTGACTGCACTTATGAGTCAACTGCATTCATCCCTTAGCACTCGCAGCTTAATCTGTATTCCCGCACCAGGGAGAATGAAAACAATGAGGCAGTAACCTACGCTGTTATCGTCATTGCCTCGCTTAGGCATCTGTTAAATTACTATATGGTGACGAATTACAGTGATGATAATATTATCAATATTTTCTCGCAATAGCGAATTTCTTTTACCGGCACTGTATAAGTTATATATGTTCTACCAAATGGTGACATATTAAGCTGTGCAGTCAGTGTGGCATATGGAAGTTTGGGTCGGTCCTGGAGTTGTATTCGGGCAGCCTAGTGGTTCAGGCGACTCCTCGCTAAACGCAGGACACCCGGGTTCGAGTCCCGGCCCGGCACAAATTTTCATATGTCACCATTTGGTAGAACATCTATACCTTATACAGTGACGCTAAAAGAAATTCGCTATTGCGAGAAAATATTGATAATATTACCATCACTGTAATTCGTCACCATACAGTAATTTAAAGAATCATCATTGCGTGCTTCATTCAGCATCACTCCATCTTTTTCTACAGAGGACACCAAAGAAGACGATAAACTATGGCCAGACTGTTGGTCTTTTGAACAGAACACCGAGTTTTGCAAAAAATACAGTTGGCTTATTGTACACAACAAAAAAATATGTTGTGAGGTTTGCCGAAAAGTTGGATTTCTGTGTGTGGGAAAAAAAGCTTTTTTTCCCGAGAAATCACGTCGGCTCGGTGATTGACCTCAGCCTTCACCAGACCACGATCTTGGATACGCCACTGATTCCCACTTGAAATGCCCAGAAAAACGTTATTACAACGCGTTCAGAAGTGTGAATTCAAAAAAAAGCTGCTGTGCTGGAGCCTCCTTTTTTGCAAATCAAGCACTGCCTAACATTATTCCAAATTACTTTACAATCTATGTCATCAGAATAGAATTCGAACCCCTTTTGTGAAACCTGCATTGTAAGCAGCTCATCTCTTTCTAATCCTAGAATGTATCAGTTGTTGCCAAATTTCCTTCCTAGTTTGCTGTAGGGGTACTAGACTTCAAATAACAACGTTAATTTATAGAGTTGTTTAATATTTGAGAAAACGTTACAGACACCAAACGAACATACTGTAAACGATAGATACGAGAGACTGGACACTTAATCACAGAGTAACATATGCAGAGAAGAAGCCCCCCCATAAACCTCTGTCCTACACTCCCCTCGTAGTTCCGTAAGATGCCAGCAGGTGTCAGACAGTTCCCTGGCTTAGTACCGGTAGACGACACTGGAGGCGCTTCTGAGGGTGCCTCTCCCCACAGACAAATATATACAGACGGGAAACCTCTGTAAGGGCCCGGTCCCACGCTCAGGGGTGTGGGGCGGGGGTGCTGAAGCAGATCCGTAAGATTCCCATGATAGCGCTGCGGTCAGAAGCAGCCCTTTAAACTGACCAGAGCAGGCGGCAGGTAGCGGCTGTCTCCACCGCCACTTCCCCCCAAACACCAGCAAGCCGGACACAGTCGTGGCCTCGTGGCAGGCGGCACGAGCTCTCTCCTCAGCCTCCCCTCCACGCTACCCTCTGACGTGCGAGAGGACCCTCAAAAGTGCCTCTAGTGTGGTCTACCGGTACTAAGCCAGGGAACCGTTTGACACCTGCTAGCATCTTACGGAACTATGAGGGGAGCATAGGACAGTGGTTTAGGGGGTCTGCTTCTCTGTATATGTTACTCTGTGCTCTCGCACACCAGAGGGTAGTGTGGAGGGGAGGCTGAGGGGAGAGCTCCTGCCGCCTGCCACGAGGCCATGGCTGTGTCAGGTGTGCCGGCGTTTGAGAGGAGGTGGTGGTGGGGACAGTCACTACCTGCCGCCTGCTCTGGCCAGTTTAAAGGGCTGCTTCTGACCGCAGCGCCATCATGGGACATCTTACGGAACTGCTCTGGCCCTCCCTCCTCGCACCCCGGAGCGTGTGTCTGGGCCCTTACGGAGGTTTCCCGTATGTATATATTTGTCTGTGACGTAACCTAGCAGCGGCTGGTGCTTCAGATTGGGGGTTCACTTCTTCCCGCTTGGCGCGTCGATGTTTCCGCACCCCCCCTCCCCCCTGCTATGGGCTCGGCGTCCACGTCGGAAGAGACAACTTGGCGCACCTCTGCGAGTGGTGCCAGGGGGGATAGCACCCAAGTTTGCGCCCCTTTGGATATATTTTCGTTAAAATCTGCACAATGTGTTACCTTGGCTTGTTTGTGCTTGCTTCAACTCGAGCTGAGACGTCGGCCTACCAAGCTTCTTTATATCATAGTTTTCTTCCAAGCTAAAAGCAGAGAAATTTGTCTCTAAAAGATACTGAACGTTGTTCAATTATTCTTTGATAATAAACATCAAGAAGATCTTAATATGCACGTGAACACTAAAACACGGTAAGTAACTGATTTCATTGTTAAGTGACTATAACAAAATGAATGTTACGATGAAGAGACAAGCTACCTTCAGCTCACTAAAACTGTAAGCAGCACCCCCTGTTAACTTTACCCATATGCAAATGTGGCCTCCCCCACCTATTTTCAAACAGTTAAATATTTGTCACAAAGAAGAGTATAAATGTCATTTACCCTCAAAATCGCGACAAATTTGCAAAAACGCCCAAAGATATTTGGCAAGTAAAAATATAATAGTTGTTCCCTTATCTTCCAAAAAAGAAGACACTACCTTCGATACCGTAGTGCAATGCCGCTAACCACACAGTAGTGACTTTTACAACTACTGCGTCTTTAATTTCTAGTTATAAGATATTTTACCAAGTATGACATGTTTTTTATGAATCTTTAATGTGCCAAAAATAAAGGGCGGATGTTACCTTCATGGAGGATTTGCGCATGCACAAGGCGAGCTGCACAGTAGCTCCATTGTCTTCGGGATCATTCGTACGTAACTGCCACAGCTCGGGTAGCCAGGAGCTGGTGTCTCTACCAGCACCAACGCCACTGTTAAAAGCAGCGTTTCCCCTCGCCCCTTCCTGCTGCGGGCGCGCCCATATGTTGCCTCCAGTGGGTTCAGAAGAGAATTTGAACCTCAGCCGCACACGAGCATTGCAATGCTGCAGCCACTGCCCTCTATATTAGGTGGCTGCGCTACGACTCGTATAAGTGCTGTTTCCGCGACGTAAAATGTTTCTCATGCAATAAAAATACTTGTGCATATAAAATGATTAACAAAACGAAGAATGATAGTTTAATAACACTTTTCATTTTATTTATTTATTTACTTTTTTCAGAACGAACTTTTTTTCAGGGTTCACGGCATCAGTGAACACATAGGATGCACCGCCACTGACGTAATCTGTACTCTGTATGTACAGGGTGTCTCACGAAACACGCCTGCCCGTGGATCGCGTGGTATAGCTCCCGGCTGCCACCACCGCATCCGCCGGCCACGGCAGCGCCCGATTCTCGGACTCTATTGTGCCACAGGCGCATACACTGAGTTAAAATCTAAAACACATTGCCATCTAAGTAACCTAAGCTTACCTTTATTTACAGTAGATGTTCAAAATGATGTCCCTCTATGGAAAGAGCGGCCTGACATCTCTTGAACACATTTGCAAACACTGGACGAATTTCGGCTGCTGAAATCTGGAAAATGACTAGTCGACTCCTGTCTTCCAACTCTTCGAGTGTATGGGGATTGCTGGCATACACCTTGTCTTTTAATATTTCCTAAAGATAAAAGTCACAGGGATTTAGATCTGGAGAACGAGGAGGCCAGTACGGCGGGGCTTATTTTTTAAATAAAAGACAGGGAGGGAGAGCTCAGTGCCTAGTTGACAAAGTTCCTAAACACCTCCCCTCTTTCATGCCTTTCCTCGGCGTTGTTACCAACGCACTTCGTGCCAGTGCCCTGGTTTGTAAACGGGGCAGCACTGCACGCGAGACTAACATTGTTCACCTTATTACAAAATATTCAAATAATTAAATCTTTGAATTAACCTGAATATAGCTTAGCACAAAAGCATTACAGGAAGTATAAAGATAATTTTTAATAGACATAGGAAAGTTAAATATTAATAAAAGAAGCTTAAAGTTTTGGCGGACAACTAGTATAGGCTGGAGCCAATCAGATCTCAACTTGCAATAGGGGTGGAGCTTTCCCACGGGGTACAAGCTCATCTACTCTCTCTCTCTCTCTCCTACCCTTTCTACTATTGCGTCACACATTTCTCCAACCAAGAAAACTTCTTTAACACCTAATATATTAATATGCGAAATAAACGGCTCCATATCAGCCCCCTCACCAGTCAACTATCCTATCATCAAAAACACTTCGTATTGTTGCCATAGAAGCATTGGCAATGCGTGTCTTGCATTGTTCTGCATGAAATAACCGTACAGCTTTTCGTTGTTGACATACCGAGAATCGAGCGCTGCCGTGGTCGGCGAATGCGGTGGCGGCGGCTGGTAGCCGTACCGCGCAATCTGCGGACGCTTGGCTGGCGTCTTTCGTGAGACACCCTGTACTTAGTAGGGTTGTGCGCCCTAAAACCACAAAAAACTTAGTAGGGTCTAATCCAGAATTTTGGTGTTGCGAAGGGAAAGTGGGAGGTGGTAGTCTGAGCTCACAGAGATTTTGTCACACAATGCCATCATCTCGCCTCGAGTAAACTAAGGCCTTTTTTTGCCAACAATGTGACAGTTGTTGGAGGGCGCATAAGTATTACTTCAAATTCTGTTCAAAATTTAGTCATGGTATTAAAATACCGACATACTGAAATGGAGCCAAGTGGAAGAAGCGACATATTCAGTTCTACAAACAAATGTCAACAAAGGGAGGAAAAATGTTTCTATCGCAGAAAATATTATATACGAGGTCTATTAAGAAAATTCTAGACCTTTGTCCACAAAATTTTTCTGTGTTTACCTCTCAGTTGTTCTGAGTATCTTCCATTGAAATAGACTCCTCTACAATGGATACACCGATCCCAATTTTTAGTTTTATTTAGTATTTGGAGCCACTCACTTAGCAGAAAGGAGTCCATGTCCATGGGAGACAAAATTTTGGTTTTTCGTTTTCACCTGAAGGTACAGTAACTGACTAAGGGGTAGTTTTGTGTTGTCACTTGAGTCATGTTTCTGTCCCACTCGTTGGATGGAAGGATACCTCCAGAACTTCTTATTTTCTTTTACAAGTATCTGTGTTATCATTCAAGTTCGGTTTTATTAGCATTTTATGAATATTTCGTATTAATGCTACAGGTTGATAGCATACCACTCAGTTCGGGAACTGTAGTCATTTCCTTTGTTTACTAGAAAGAAATTCATTTCTTCTCTCTCTCTCTCTCTCCCCCCCCTTTTTTTTTACACGTTCCATTTGGCTATACAAAACAAACGTGTACAGATACAGAAAAGTATTTATTGCATAAAAATCTACAACTGTTAAACTACCGGTACTTTTCTACATGGCTTCCAAAATTTTGTAGACACTTGTCATAGGGTGGCATACGTTTTGGTAGGCCTTCTTCATAGAAGGTTGCTGCCTGTGTATACAGCCATGTGGTAACATGTTCGTGACCACAAAGGATTTTAGGTGTAAGAAGAGTTGAAAGTCGCTATGAAATTGTGCTTAATCTTCTCTTCAATTGCACGAACCAGTTCACCAGTAACCGCATACAGGCGTCCACTTTGTTCTTCATCGTGCACTTGATCACGCCCTTCATTGAACAGTCTGACCCATCTTCTAACCATTGAATCACTCACGGCATTTTGTCTGTAAACCTCGCAGATTTGCTGATGAATTTCCTTTGGTTTAACATTCTTTGCATTTAGAAAACGAATCACAGATCTGATTTCACATGCGGCGGCATTTTCCATTACGGCTGACATTATAAAGAAGCACTAAAAAGCACACGTCGGCAGCAGCGATCTGAAAATGGCGTACATGTCTTCTCCTTGAGTCAGACCAACTGCCGCGCATGTTTGGAACTGTGATCGTACTGTAGCGCTACCGTGGATGGAAATAGACACGTACTTTATGGACGACCATCATATTTGCAGAAGGTTCTGTTTTGTTTTCCGTCTCATGGTACGTGATAGAAAAAAAATGTCAGTAAAAAAATAAATAAAAAAATATGGCCGTTTTCGCTTCAGGAAGGGTACAGGTAGTCGACGCCTCCCAATGGATCGCACAAAGTGCTGTTTACGAATTTTCTTTTATCTCGCATATAGTTGTAAATGTTCGTCCTTTCAACGTGGTTTCAGACTCTGGAAATAAAAAAGTCCTCAGGGCCGTGGAGAACACGGAGTAAGGCAGTACAGCGCGCTATCCACTAGATCTGCAAGTTTGGGGAGGCGGTAGTTGTTGTGGGCTTCACTCATGAACCATGGGACTGACGAACGGCACAACCCGATGCATTCAAAAGTGCTGTGTCAGAATTTCAGCACATGTTGTTTTGGTCTTCAGTCCGGAGACTGCTTCGATGCAGCTCTCCACCCTACCCTATCCTAAGCAATCCTCTTCATCTCATACAAACGACAACCCAAATCTATTTGAACCTGCTTACTGTATTCGTCTCTTGGTCTCCCTCTGCGATTTTTATCCCACATACTTCCCTTCAATACTAAATTAACAATTCCTCGATTACTCAGAATGTGTTCTACTAATCGACCCCTTCTTTTAGTCAAGGTATGCTAGATTGATTGATTGATTTTTCCAGGGAAGCCAAAACAGTCTTGGTCCAACCGCCACTGCCCGCACCGAAACTAAGTTTATTGTGCGATATCGCTCCCTGTATATCTAGTAAAGCCAACCAATGCCCTTGAACAGTGCAAGGACTCCCTTTACTAGTTCTTTATTAGACACAATTTCTTTGGGTCTGGTTGTCCCAAATATTCTGTGCCTTTTATTCTCCAATCGAATGCATTCGAAGATTAGATGTGATGCAGTTTCATCACCGTCATCACAGATCCTACATTTAGGGTCCTCTTCTGTTATTCCCATTGTACGTAGGTGTTTTTTGAAATTCCCATGGCCTGTCAGCAATCCAACCATGAGTCTAATCTCTCTCCTGTTCAGACCCAGGATTGCAGAGATTATTTTAAAACATGGCTTTGGCATCATTATCATACCAAGGCCAAGGATATGAGACCAATCAGCCTGTCCTCCTTCATTCTTAAGACATTGGAAAAGCTGGTTAATGTGCATGTTGGAGAAAGGAGGTTATGTAGGGCTCCTCTACAGAAAGTCCTCTCCTCCCCAGTTCTGTTCATTGCCTCCTCATTATTTCATGATCTACCCCCCTAATTTTCAGTATTTGTCTTTAGCATCACATTTCAAAAGCTTCTACTCTCTTCCTGTCTTGATTACATATTTGTCATCCATGTTTTACTACCGTACAGGGCAACACTATACGGAAATGCCTTCAGAAAAGGCTTCCTTTGGCCCAATTCACACAGAAAAGGAGCAGTGCTGGCGCCAGGCGCAGACGTGGCACTCACCTCTGTTATCAAATGAGGCAATTCACGTGTCACTTCGGAGTCTGTGCTTTGCCAATTAGTCGCCGCTAGAATCAAGAATTTTATTCGCCATAGATCATTGCTTGGTTTCCTCATTGGAATATATAATACAAGATGAAGTATTAAATACAAGATAATAAAGTAATCTAATGCCAATAAGACACATTATGCATTTAACCATGGAAATAATAAAATACACAGGAAAGTATTAGATAATAATGTATTGAGCTATACTATTCTGTAAGCATGGTGTAGCAAATCAATTGTATAGCAGTTATTTAACATACATGGTATATAATTACATGAGATTTAATATACATAAATCAAATACTATTAATTACAAAGAACTGTTAAATGTTAATATCCTGCTCTGGTATCTCTAAGAATTCTTTAATGTCATAAAAAGGATAATCAAGATAGCTAGCTGTACCATTACATGTTTATATCCATAGATCTTGTGTATGCTGGTAATTTGTTAAAAAATATCAGAGGGGTTTTGTGTGAATTTCTAGTCCTTGACAACCTGTGTCTTGGTTTATCCAAGTTATTCTTAGCCCTGGTATTGTGTTCAAGTATTTGTGCCCTAGCAACAAATTCTGAGATGTTGTTTTTAATATAGAGTACAGACACATGGATGTATAAATTTATAATTGTGAGAGTTCTTAGTCTTATGAAAATAGGACGACAATGTTCCCTAAGGCCCCTTTTACACCTTATGTGTAAGACTTTTTTTTTGTAGTTTTAAGATATTCTTAATGTGAGAGGAGTGTCCCCATATAATCAGACCATATGAAATATGGGACTGAAACATCCCAAAGTATGTCACTCTGAGGTACTCTACGCTCACTACCTCCCTGAGTTTCATAATGAGGTATGCTCCCCAAGATATTTTTTTAAATACTTGATTTCTATGTTCCTCCCATCCAAGTTTGGAGTCTATGTGAATATGTAGAAGTATTCAAGGATTTATTCTTTACTTCATTAGACATTCCCATTAACAATTTTGGATTTTATTTGGGTTACACAGAAGTTTATTTGCTAAAAACCAATCTAGTGCCCTATCAAGATTTTTTATTTTTTTATTTATTTTTTGTTAGTTTAGTCATATCTGTGCTACTCTTATGTGTGGTAATAAGGGTCGTGTTATCAGCAGAGCACACGACTGGGTGGCCTATGTTTTGAGGTTAATCATTGATTGTCACCATGAAGAAGAAGGGTCCAAGAATAGATCCTTGTGGAAACGCTGTCCATCAAGGAAGAATTTACATTTATGACTGATAAAAATTGTTTTCTGTTGCTTAAGTAAGAATTTATAACCTTTAATGCGCTTCCCCGCACCCCATAAAACTCAAGTTTCCTTAGCAGTATGTTGACCGGGATGCAATCAAAAGCTTTGCTAAGGTCACATAAATACCAGTGATACCATGTTATTGCCTTCAAAAGCTGCTAAGGTTTGATCAATATACTGTACCTTTCAAAATAGCTGCTCATTTGTGTGTGTAGCTGTGCCTCAAATATCTTTGAGAATATTGGGACAATTGACACTGGTCTATAACTTTGGGGAAGTTGTTTGTCCCCTACTTTGAACACTGGGACAACTTTTGAGACCTTAAACACCAAATTCCACACATTTATTAAAAATAAATGCTAATGGAGCAGAGAAGGTGTCTATTGTCTTTTTGATTAAGTAATTAGATAACCAGTAACAATCCATACTTTTAGAGCTTGAAAATTTAGATATGGCTTTTATAATACCACCAGATGTGATACCTGCTCAGCTGACTATAGTGCGCCAACCATGTCCATTGCAACTGAATTTGCATTTTTAATACTGTTTCCTATTTATTTGATAGAATTTAAAAAGTAATGATTTAATACTTCAGGGTCAAGTGCAGGTGTTTGTGTGCAGTTTAGTGAGTTCTCTTGTTTTATTATTTGCCATGCTACCTTACATTTGTTGGGTGCATTTTGAATATAGTTTTCAACTGATAGCTTTTTTGCAAGAATAAGCCTAGCTTTGTAAAATTTTTTGCATTTCAGATATGACATGTAAATGTTCTCACTCTTTTCTGTTTTCTGGGGATAGGTATTCTTATGCATACTGAATAGCAAGAGCATATTTCCTCTGATTTCTGCTAGTTCTTTAGTAAACCAGTTCAGCCTTTTATGTTTTGGTGTATGTGGATGTTTGATTTTTCTTATTGGTGAGCAAGAATAACATTAATCTATATATTTTTTAAAGAAGTTGTCAAAGTTCATTTCAGCTCCCCTTTTACCAGGTTGACAATCATATACAAAGTCCCAGTTCATGCTACTTAATTTGTCACTGGACATTCTTATGTGCTCTTCCTTTTGCCTTCTAATGAGTACTGCTTCGGCTTCTTCAATATTAGGCCTAACTGGTTTGCTTTTATAGAGTGTGAGGAGTATTGGCTCATGATCAGCTGGTCCCCCTCCTGCAAGTATGACTGTAAAATGTTCCCTATGGAAGTTAACTACAATATTGTTTAGGCAAGATTTCTTCTTTGTGGCACGGTTATTTGTACAGTAGAGGTCTAATGATCTTAGCGTATTAATGAATGTCCTTGATACTTGTCATTGTGTGCTTGCCATTTCTATGTTAAAATCACCACAGATTGCAATTCTAGTCTTACTCATCAGGATATTTCTAACTACTAATTCACATTTTTCAATGAACAAATTCACATTACCATCTGGAGACCTATACAGACTAACTACCACTACGTTTTCATTTAATAGATTTTTACACAACTGAACTCTCCATCAAGTTCAGATCAATTTTGTAAAATTTTACCCCTTCTTTGAAAAAACTGCCAGCACCACCATTCTTTCTTTGTTTTCTACATATTATGTCTCCCACAACATATCCCTGAAGAACAAATATGTTTACTTGCTCTTGGCTTAACCAGTGCTCAGATATACATATAATATCTACATTCTCCACATTACACAAATGTTCTAGTTCTAGTAGCTTATTCCTAATACAACATATGTTAATTTGTAAAAAAGTTGTAAGTTTGTCTTTATCTCTAGTCATATGAGAGATATTCAACACTGTTTTTGACATTGTAGGCTCTGTTCATGTCTTTAGTCCTGGCACATTGAGATTGTCTGCATTGTGATAGTCACATACCTGATCTGTTTGTTGACTCACTTTAACTGATTCCTTCTGTGGAATAGCTGTCGATCCCACCAAAAATCCTGGTCCTTTGGTAACTGATTGATTCTTCTTGTTTACCACCCTATTCCACCTGCTGGTTGTTTTGCAGCCTGTTTATAATTTGGACGTCTAATTACTGCAACTCAGATGGTAGTGGCTGGTGCTTCAGATGACTGGGGTTCACTTCTTTCAGTGCCAGATCTAGATAGAGGGATGCACAGCTGCCCCCTGCCCCCCCCCCCTCCCCTGCAAGGTGAATCAATGATGTTTCTGCGCCCTCCCCCTTTAGATGTATATTTTCATTACAAAATCTGCAGAATGTCTTACGTTGGCTTGTTTGTGCTTGCTTCAACTTGTGGTGAGGTGTCGGTCTACCAAGCTTCATTATTTCACACTTTTGTTCCAAGCTTAAAGCTGAGTAGTTTGTTTCTAAAAGGTACTGAACATTGTTCATTTCTCTTTGATAATAAACACCAAGAACATATGAATGTGCACTTCAACACTAAAACACAGTAAGTAACTGATTATACTGTTAAGTGAATGTAACAAAATGAATCTGTTATGATGAAGAGACAAGCTACCTTCAAATCATATGACACTGCAAGCGACACCCTCTGCTAACCTTACACATGTGTAAAGGCTGCTCTTCCCCACATCTTTTCAAACAGTTAAATACTTGTTACAACGAAGACTATAAATGTCATTTACCCTCAAAATCATGAAACATCTCCAAATACGTCTGAAGTATATGTGGCAAGTAACAATACAAAAGTCATTGTTCCCGTATCTGTTAAAAAGAAGATTGGGTTTAAAAAAATTGCTTGCAGTCAAATCTCGAACCCACTACCACCAGTACATAACGATGCCGCTAACCACATAGCTATTCTTGCTAGGCGGAGAGTAGTGACTTCATTATTATTCACGATCGGATATTCTGAAGGCTTTTACAATTGATATGTCTTTAATTTGTAGTTTTAAGATATTTTACCAAAATGTCGTGTTTTTGATGAGTCTTCAGTGCGCTAAAAACAAATATGAAGGGTGGATGTTTCCTTCATGGAGAATTTATGTGTGTGCAAGCGAAGTGCACAGTAACTTTATTGTCTTGCTTTGGAACCTTTCATGTGTAACCGCCAGGGCTCGAGTAGCTGGGAGCTGGTGTCTCTACCAGCTCCAACATCAATGTTAAAAGCAGCATCTCCCCTCGCCCTTTCCTGTCATGGGAGCGCCCAAATGCCACCTCCAGGGGGTTCAGGACAGAATTTGAACCTCAGTCGCAGATGCTCATTGCATCGCTGCAGCCGCTGCTGCCTATATTAAGTGGCCACACCACTACTCGTATATGTGCTGTCTCAGTGATGTAAAACGTTTGTCATGCAATACAAATACTTTGAATGTACATATAAAATGATCTTATAGAAGAACGAAATGAAGAATGATAGTTTAAAAACACTTTTCTTTTATTTATTTACTTTTTTTCACGACAAGCTTTTTTCTGGGGGTTTCCTGAATCCGTGAACATGTAGGACGCGCTGCCACTGCCACTAGATCAGTGTTGCCAGGTCTCTGGAAATTTCTGGAGTTCTCCAGAATTTTTTAACTTGCAGGAAAATTACACGATAAATCAGTCAAAACTACAGTCCGTAAATTTAACTAAATACCTAGGAGCAACAATTAGAAACAAATTGGAAAGAACATGCAAAAAATATTATAGGGAAAGTGAACCAAAGACTATGTTTTGTTGGTAGAACACTTAGAAAATGCAACATTTCTACTAAAGAAACTGCCTACACCACTCTTGTCCTTCTTATTTTGGAGTATTGTTGCATATTATGGGATCCCCACCAAATGAGACTGACAGACGATTCAGAGGAAGTACAGAGAAGGGCAGCTCATTTTGTATTATCCTGATATAGGGCACAGAGTGTCACAGTAATGATGCATAAATTGGGGTAGAAATCGTTGAATCAAAGGCATTATTCATTGCAACAAGTTCTATTTGCGAAATTTCTATCACCTACTTTCTGTTCTGAATGCGAACATATTTTGTTAGGATCCACCTTGTAATGGATCGGCCAGTGTGGACCCCCTCAGCAGGTGTGGATCCATTTGGATCTCCAGGCGGGGACTACTCAGGAGGATGTCGTCATCAAGAAAAACAAAACAGGCATTCTACGGGTTGGAGTGTTGAATGTTCTAACCCTTAATCATGTAGGCAAGTTAGAAAATTTGAAAAGAGAAATGGATAGGTTAGATTTAGATATTGTAGGGATTAGTGGAGGGATTAGTGAAGTTCAGTGCCAGGATGAACAGGATTTATGGTCAGGTGAGTACATGGTTATAAATACAAAATCAGTTGGTGGTAACGCAGGAATAGGTCTGATAATGAATAATAAAATAGAAATATGGGTAAGTTACTATGAACAGCATAGTGAATGCATTATCATAGCAAAGATAAACACAAAGCCAACGCCAACCACAGTGGTACAAGTTTATATGCCAACTAGCATGCCCGATGATGAAGATATCGAAGAAATGTATGGGGAGATAAAAGAAATCATTCAGAAAACCTGATTGTGATGGTGGACTGGAACTCAGTAATAGGAAAGGGAAGAGAAGGAAATATAGTAGGTGAATACGGACTGGGAAAAAGGAATGAAAGAGATCGCTTGATGGAATTTTGCGCAGAGCACAATTTAATGATCACCAACACTTGGTTCAAACATCATGAAAGAAGGCTGTATACGTGGAAGAGACCAGGAGACACTGGGAGGTACCAGAGTGACTTTATAATGGTAAGGAATAGATTTAGAAACCAGGTTTTAAACTGTAAGACATACCCAAGGGCAGATATAGACTCTGACCATAACTTGTTGGTTATGAACTGTAGATTAAAACTTAGGAGACTTCTGAAAGGTAGAAAAGTTAGGAGATGGAACCTGGATAAATTGAAGGAACCAGAGGTGGTTGAGAGTTTCAGAGGGAGCATTAGGCAAGGATTGGCTGAAATGGGGGAAAGTAATACAGTAGAAGAAGAATGGGTAGCCCTGACAGATAGGGTAGCGAAGGCAGCAGAGTATCATATAGGCAGAAGGACAAGGCCTAATAGACATCCCTGGATAACACAGGATATACTGAACTTAATTGATGAGAGGAGAAAATATAAAAATTCAGCAAGTGAAGCAGGAAAAATGGAGTTCAGACGTCTGAAAAATGAGATTGACAGAAAGTGCAGACTGGCTAAGCAGGAGTAGCTAGAGGACAAGTGCAGAACTGTAAAAGAATGTATAACTAGGGGAAAGGTGGATACTGCCTACAGGAAAATAAAAGAGATATTTGGAGACAAGAAAAGCAGCTGTATAAACATCAAGAACTCAGATGGAAAACCAGTACTAAGCAAAGAAGGGAAAGCTGCACTGCGGAAGGAATATATAGAGGCCCTATACAAAGGAAATAAACTTGAAGGCAGTATTCTATAAATGGAAGATGAAGTGGAGGAAGATGACATAGGAGATATGATACTGCAAGAAGAATTTGACAGAGCACTGAAGGACATGAATTGAAACAAGTAGATGGAGTAGATGATATTCTATCTGAACTGCTGATTTGTTAGGAGAGCCAGTCATGAAAAAATTGTTCCTCCTGGTATGCAAGATGTATGAGACAGGGGAAAAACCCTCCAACTTCAAGAAGAATATTGTAATTCCAATTCCAAAGAAAGCAAGTGCAGACAAGTGTGAAAATTACAGAACGATCAGTTTAATAAGTCATGGTTGCAAAATACTAACACGAATTATTAACAGATGAATGGAAAAAACTTGTGGAATGTGACCTCGGGAAAGATCAGTTTGGATTTACGAGACAAATGTAGGAACACGGGAGGCAATACTCACATTATGACTTATCTTAGAAGACAGGCTAAGAAAGGCCAACACTATGTTTTTGGCATTCGTAGATTTGGAGAAAGCTTTTGACAATGTTGACTGGAACACACTCTCCCAAATTCTGAAGGTAACAGGGGTAAAATATAGAGAGGGAAGAGTTATATTCACCTATACAAAAACCAGACAGCAGTTATTAGAGTCGAAGGGCAAGAAAGGGGCGCAGAGGTTGGGAAGAGAGAAAGACAGAGTTGTAGCCTTTCCCCAATGTTGTTCAATCTGTACAATGAGCAAGCAGTGAAGGAATGGAAGGAGAAATTTGGAGAGCGAATTCAAGTTCAGGGAGAAGAAATAAAAGCTTTGCGGTTCGTTGATGACATAGTAATTATGTCAAAGGCTGCAAAGGATCTGGAAGAGCAATTGAATGGAATGGACAGTGTCTTGAAAGGAAGATATAAGATAAACATTAACAAGAGTAAAACGAAGGTAATCGAATGTAATGTCAGAAAATCAGGTGATGCTGAAGGAATTAGGTTAGGTAATGAGACAATAAAAGTAGCAGTAATTGAATTTTGTTATTTGGGTAGCAAGATAACTTCTGATGGTGAAAGTAAAGAAGATATAAAATGCAGAATGGCTATGGGGAGAAAATTGTTTCTAAAGAAGTGAAACTTGTTAACATCCAATATTAATTTAAATGTTAGGAAATCCTTTCTGAAAGCATTTGTCTGGAGTGTAGCATTCTATGGGAGTGAAACATGGATGATAAGGAGTTCAGACAAAAAGATTATAGAAGCTTTTGAAATGTGGTGCTACAGACAAATGATGAAGATTAGATGGGTAGATCATATGACTAATGAGGAGGTGCTTAACCCAATTGGGCAGAAAAGGAGTTTCTGGCATATCCTGACTAAGAGAAGGGATAGGTTGGTAGGATACATTCTGAGACATCAAGGAATTGTCAACTTAGCATTAGAAGGAAGCGTGTGGGGTAAAAATTGTAGAGGGAGACTGAGGGAGGATTACAGTAAGCAGATTCAAAAGGATGTAGGTTGCCGAACATATTCTCAGATGAAGAGACTTGCACAGGACTGTGGACTGAAGACTACAACTACAACATATTTCAAATGAAGAATGTGATACCAACTGATTACCTTCTCCCCCCTCCCCCCTCCTCACACACACACACACACACACACACACACACACACACAAACAACAAAGAAATACTGTCAAACACTGCAAGCAGTGGAAATTCCAGGAAGGATTCAACAATATTTTTGGAAAGTATATGTGGCTTGCTCACTACAGAGATGTCCTATGAGCCATGGAAAGGCACAAACAATAGAATGCAACTTGATAACATTCGGCCGTTAGAGAGACACACACTCATACAGATCAGTCTGTCACCACAACCAGTTTCTCATTCAAGGACGTAGCCAAAGGGGGGGGTCTTGGGGGTTTGGACCCCCCCCCCAAATCACCTAAACGATAAAATACTACTCAAACTTATGCTAAGGACAACACTCACACCCATGCTCGATTGTGGACTCGAACCTCCGAAGGGACTAAATGAAATAAGACATGACCTAGCTACCATGTAATGAAACATTGATATTGTTATCAGTGAAACGTCCAAAACAGGATACGCACTATTGACAGTCAACAAAGCCATCTATAGTTTTTAATTATCGATACATGGATAACAGCATCGGCTATTGCCCAGTCCTCCTTTCGCCGAAGACCGTTGTTGGCCTTACTCCATTATTGCTATGTTAACCACTACAGTGGAATGCTGCCACTGCCATTTATTTCTTTTGTACTGTTAAGATAAGTTTCCAATTATGAGTAAGTTCATAACAAGAAAAAAGAGAAAAACCAACTTTCATTTGTCCACTAGTGTTATGGTAAGTTAAAATGCGTGTACTACTATAATAGCTTATTTATCTATTTACAGCAGTGGAGTCATTATTTGGAGTGACAATATTTTAGTATATCATAAGGCACCTCACTCAGTATGTGTAATACTTTTTAAAGTTATGTTTAAGAGTAATATTTTATATAGAGGATGGATACGTTGCAATGCCAACAAGAGTAAAAGAACCAATAATCTTGGAAATAAAATTATAGATTTACTATTCCTAAATGAATATGCAAGGTATTTATACTAATGCAAAAATTAATGCAAATTTTGCGAAACACCGAACTACAGTTGTGGTTGACAGGCAGCGATTTTGGTGACGTGCATCCGTGTCATTGCCAGTGCTCAAATACAAAGAAACACTTTTCATTCTGATGATCTGACTTCGTTTGGAATAACAACTGAAGGTTGGCTTGTATTGAAACAATTTTTAAGAAATGTTTTTCTCGATTTTGTATATGAAATATTGCAGTATTTGTAAGAAGTTCTTACAAACGCAAACTATGTGCATAAAATATAAAAAATATGTTAGCCTAAGTTTGTTTTTAGAATAAATGAAAAACATGAGCCTTTGTAAATTTCTATTTGACCATTCAGACCCCCCCCCCTCCTCTTTGACAATATCTTGGCTATGTCACTGTCTCACTATTCACATTCAATGGCTTTGAGTTCCCTCCCTCCCTCGCAATGACTTTCATTTGCTTCATTGGCTGTCGACATCTTGTACACCAAAGACTATCAGTTATATTACCAACCAGGTGAAGAAATTTTATCGTGATCAATATAGTCTCACTCCAGTGTGTAATGCAGTGAAAAAGAAATAAACTTATCCATCGTATCCATCCTAACAAAACCAAAACAATAAAAGACATGAAATTATAGAAAGGTGAACTAAACCAGAAACATCACACTACTAAAATGTGTAGTAACAAACAGACGACAGAAAACAACTGCAAGAGAAGCAACTACATCACATGAATATGAAAAATGTCACTCACCATATGGACAATACAACCATATTTGAATCTGAATGATTTAACTTCCACCACAAGAAAATGCCTCCACATTGGACAGCTGACTTCAGTTTATTGGGAGAATTTTGGGAAGATGTACTTCATCTTGTAACGTTTCTGCTATGTTGCGAACTCCTAAAAATCTGTTGCCAACATTGAAACACGAAATATCTGATACCTAAAGTAAAACTTCATTACCGGACATGTGATATTTCACACTTTCGCCTTCAGGTTGAAATTCTATTTACACTATTAGTAAAACGCTTTTAAGAAATAGTATGTTCATTTAAATATAACTTTAGCTGACCTTTTACGTAATTTTCTGTTCTTAATATTTTCGTAAATAATAGCTGCAAACACTAAAAATGCCTTACTTAGTTTTGGAAATAGCTGAACCTATATAGATACTAATTTGTATAGAAACAACAATGCTACATGTTATAAACTATTGCACCACATGATTTCATATATACCTTTTGTTTAAATAAATTAGGGCAGACCATGTTTTATATATCACTAGATCTTAAATTAAATACTGATAATTGTTCATGCACTTAAAGTAATAATCCGTTTGGTACTAAGAAACTATCTTCGAAATTAACAAAACTACGACAACCATAAACAAATCCGTATTAATAAATAATTTGACCGCAAACCGAAACACATTAAAATTATATGTTACAATAATAATACGCCTACACACTATTGGCAAAACAAATATGTGTGCATTTCAAAAACACACATAATGTAAATAATTTGACGACTGTAAACACTAGTCAAAAGGATGACGTTAAATTTGTGTACTACATTTAAATACAAAATTCATGAAACTAGTACATATGTTGACATAAATAGTCAAAGGTTAAATCTAATGTTTTTATTTCTGTATTTTGGCATATTTGATGTAAAAGAATATTGTTTAATTGTGAATTACAAAACTTTGTCATCATTTTTAATACGTGGTTAAGCAGAAAGATGTTGGAGAGAAACCATTGTTTTTTTTTAGTCGGTGATAGTGAGTTGTGGATAGAGTATCCGAGTGGCCAGAAGCCTGTAAGCAGCTGTGTTGGCTTGCTGCTGCATTTCTTGATTGTGCAATGTTTAAATGGAAATAAAATCATTTCCATATCAACTAAGAAGAATTTAATTTATGAAAATATCCTGTAGAATCAATTTCTTTAGTGAATGCCGAAGACAAATCACAACGCAATGGACTTCAGCCAGCATATAAGATAAGTTCAACTTCACCTACAGTGGAATGATTTCGTTATAGACTGAGAACTAATAAACATTTCCGTTATTCAGGAATATATTAGGGCTCAGTTTGAGTCATTCCGAAAAGAGGTGATGGACGTTAGATGTGGTGCCGTGTGACCAGGATTTTAAAAGCGTATTCACTAATGTAAAGTGTTAAAAAGTGGTGACGTGATCAAACGATTTTAATGAGTATTCGCTAATATAAGAATGTGTTTCAGAATACAAGGAAAATAATGTATATGATGGATGTGCAGTAAAACCATCATAAAAGTGCAGAAATTCGACTACAATACTATCCACACCTACGATGTCGAAATTTAATGGAGGAAGATGGCAATAATTTGGACTACTAGATTCCTGTATCGCCGCATCCTTGTGTGAAGTTAAGTACTCATTTTTTTTTTCTCTTTTTTTTTTAGTGACTGTTTGTGTGATAGGGGTTTTATGTGGACTGAAAACTTATCTTAAAATGGATACAGTAAGAAAGGAGGGAGATGATAGTACTCAAGTTTCGGATTTTGACAGTGGGGTAGAAGGTTCTGGTATCGCGAGTTCTACACCGATTACAAGAAAGCAGCAGGTCCCATTTTCTAGTGATTTACAAGAGACTGGACAACAGATTAGTAATATGGCAGCAAATGCGGAAATAGAAAGAAAATCGATCTTGGAATTTTTATTACAATGGAAAACCGAACTTTCATTACAAACGGAAACTATGAAAACCGAACTTTCATTACAAACGGAAACTATGAAAACTATGAAAACCGAACTTTCATTAGAAATGAATACCATGAAAACCATGATATCTGACATAAAATCTCAAACAAACTCCATTAAATTTGAAATTTGTAAAACAAATGACTCAATGACCGATTTAAAACAATACATTGGAAGTCTAGTGACAAATTTTAGTACCGGTAGATTCAATAGTGTAGAAAAAAGTGTTGTGGTAGCTGCTACTTCAGAAGTTTCTCAGACGAGTGACAATGTTGAAGAAATAGATGACAGTTCAAGTTATGTAAATTCTCAGAGCCAGGATACTAAAACAGAGTTAACTGGAAAGATTCGCGATGTTGAACAATGTAATAGCAAACTTGATATTTCTGATTTTAAAGTAGAAACTGAATGTAACTGTGTTATAGATAACCTTGAGCTAGAAGTCGAAAGTAATTGTACAGTCACAGAATTACCACAGTGTGTAGACAAAATGCAAGAAAAGTCACATACTGAAACTTTGCGTATTCCTAGATGTACTAGTGTAATTTGTTTACCAGTAGTGAGGTTAACTGGTAGGCCTAAAAAGAAATTTCATCCTGTTTATTTTATGCCACAGGACAATGATTGTTTTTCGTCAGATTTGAATGACACTTCTGAAATTATGTTGCTTAAGGAAAATCTCAAGTGTAAAGTAGGTTCTTGGGCAAACCAGACCCAACTGTTTGCATTTAATTTTGGACCTAATTGTAATCTACTATTACCTATTCTACCTGATGATAGACAAAATGAGATGCATCAGGCTATGTACTGATGTAATACCTTAGGGGCATAACTACTCTTTAGTTATGAAACTGCTGACAACAGTTCAGGTCCCCAGTCGTGTGCTGTGTACTTCTATTGAATCATTTTCACAGTACAGAAAAAATTGTAGTATATAAGTTTTCCTTCAGTGTAAATATTTGATTTTTTGATAAAATGTTTTAATTACCACTGATAAGTGAAAACAGCTGAGACATACCTTTTGATATATACATTTTTTGCTCTATGCTTATTGAAACGTAAAATATGACACACCTAAACTTTATTACCAGTTGGAATTTTTGAGAAAATATGAATATGTAGGTGGATGTTAACCATCAGTTCAGAAGAACTTTATACCAAATAATAATACTGTACCTAATCTGAGATACTAGTTGGGGGTTTTCAATATGAGATTTATTGCTTATGTCAATGTATAGGCCAATGGACTTAAGAGCTAAGAAGTAAATATACTGAAATACAGTTTCAACTGAATAGTGAATTCATGTTTACAGTTAATACAGTTAAAATGAATAATAAATGTTGAAGGATTTATGAATTAAAATACTATGTGAATTTAAGTACAGAAAAAGAAAATAGGTAGATGATGGGTGTTTATTTAATGTGTTTGTTAGGAATTTTGGAGACTTATGTTATGATGTTTATGAACCACTAGCTAATGTGGAAGTCTTTGTGTAGTCATCAAAAGATGTAACAAATTAAGAAAAATAGTAACAGCTGTTCATGAGAAATTAGGTTAAGAATTGTCAGTGAAGTACTGAACAAATAGATATTAAGTTACTGAAATGGAAGTGAAAAAATGCTCCATATATTGAAAAGAAAGAATTGATATGTCATAAAGGAAATGACTATGAAAATAATGAATATTTCAACGAAAAATGTTGATGTAGTATTTAAGATTAGTGTAGTCTCTGAACAGATGCTTTACTTGAAGTCTAAGATGTTGAATTGCTTGATACTGCTGAGGAAATCTCAAAATGATAGTGTTAAGTGTACTGAGAAATGTTAGCTCCAAACCCTGATATAAATGTGAAGTCATCTACTGAAATGTTAAAGAAATAATTGAAAGCAAATATGAAAGTATACCTTCTGTCAATGTCAACTTAAGTTGTGATTCTAGTAACATGAATAATTTTGAGGAAGTTTAAAAAATCTAGTAACTGAATCTGAAAACCAAGTACTATTTCACTATGTGTGTAGTCCATTTGTTAAGATCTGAGTTGAAGTTCATCTACATACATAGATTGAGCCTATTGAAGTTAATTGAAAACCTTAGCTTTATGCTTATAGTTTTGCTTATCCACAATCCATAAAGTTGATCGGTCTCAGATAGAATAATGCGTTTAAATCCTACCTACAGAAAAGTTAATGTCTTTAATAGTTTACCTTGCTCTTACTCTGAAACCTACAAGGAAGATATTTGTTGATACCTACTATGAATATGGCACATAGTGCGTATACCGTATCTGCATGTACAGATTGGCACACAATAATTAATTTATTAACCTCATATGCATAGTCAAAGGTATGTTGAAGTGTTCATTATTTGTTTATGGCTTAAAATGTCATTGTATATATGAAAATTCTTACCTCAGTTATGTACTGTGATCTTTCTATTAATCACATTCACAGTGCATTACAATTCAAATTCTTTAATTCTTTCACTCTTGTTAGTCATTCATTAGTAATTTTGTGTTGTACTGTGATGTGTCAAGAGGGACTTGCTAACAATTAGTACAAAAGTGACTAAAAGCATGGGAGGACACACAAGAAACAAAAGTGTTGACCAATGTAAAATTCAATTTCTATCCTTGAGCTTACAGCTTCATAGGAAAATATTTAATACTGGTTTAAGATGACCATATTATAGTATATTGTACATATGACAGTTTTGGCTGATGCAAAGTTTAATTTTCATTTTTATTCTTAAAGTTTACAATGAAACTATTGATGTTTTACAAGTTACATACTTGGAATGTTTATTAAGTGTACTTGCACATACTCATGATGTAAAGGTTAATGAACCATTACAGACTACCTATTACTCTTTATTATTATCAACATTAAACTTGTATAAATTAGTATTTTTTCATGTGGAACACCTCTGTTTAGTTCATGACACACTTGTTGACTTGCTCATGCGTGCAAGCTTTGTGCATCAATTTGTAGTTGATTACAGGGTGTTTAGTTTTGATATGGTACTGTATCTGAAAATGATCAAGCAGACCATATGTAAATTTTACTTTTGTTTAGTATATAATTATGAGATTTTACATTGTTAACGTAGACATGTACAGACTTTCAGAACACTTAAGTTACTCATTTTCATCCATTTCTACTGTATGATTGTCACTCATTTTCAAATACTACTGGACAACATTGAATGTTGATTTTTGAGTTATTGGGGGGTAGTAACTGTTCACCATTCAACAAATACAGGGTACTCTGGACTGTGTTGTGTTTGATTGGGGCAGTTTGTTCAAAGAAGAACAAAAACTATGTACTGTTATTTACTTCTGCGGAAATAGTCAAGTTGCCAGTTGCATCTTGTTACTCTTGGTAAGGTAGTTACCATTAATACAAACATTCCGTTTAGAAGATAATCTATGAAAACTAAATGGTGTATTGTAATATCTTACGAACACTAAGTTGTTAAACAAAATATAGGTAAATGCAACCAGAGTCTTTTTCTGCTTATGTAGCCGTTTGCGAGTCAGTTACCTGCCCTGGCCGTGGACGTAATTTAATGGCAGCGTATTTTTCCGCCCTCTCTTGATTACTGCCTTGAGAGTGGGTGTATTTTGGCAGTTAAAACAAACTTTTTTCATTTTTCTTTAAATTTTTCCCCGATTAGGGAAAAATTTGACACTTTGGTGGATCAGTTGAGAACTGACACATTGCTTTAATTTCATGCTTGTTTTGAGCTATGAAATTAACCATTGCCACTGCTAACTACTCGCAGGGGGGTTAGTTTTGAATCTTTATTAATGCATATGGTTTTTTAATTTTGAACTATACCATAATTTTGAATGATAAATGTTTGATGTGCTCACTGAGAGCTTGTTTCTATCCATTGTTTTACTATTTAATTATGTCATTCTTTCACTTAGTAATTTGACTATAAATTTTGAAGTATTACAATGTACAACACCCTTTCTAGAGGAATTAGGAGCTTAGTACTCACATAATGGCATTTACATACATGTACACATAGAAAAAAAAAATTATTCTGCATAAAATACTTTTTTATATGAATGAATACCAAACATAACTGTTTACAATATGAATATCAATGCTCTTTGAAAAAAAAGTTGTAAAAGCTTGCTATTTCATTATTCAAACTAAAGTAAATGAGAGATTTCTCGTTAATTTTCAGTAACATTTAAGGGTTAATTTGAACCCATAATTTTGTTTGTTTTAAATACTGTATAGAGAAAATTGATTACTCTTTCCAATAGCCTGATAACAGTATGCTTATTTATGTATGTAGTTAGGGAAAACTAGTATGTGGTTCTGAGAAAGATACAAACATGTTGTAGGAACCATGTGGAATGCCTGTAACTACAGTCAGCTGAAGATGAGAGCCACTACGTCACCAACAGCAGTTTGCAGATACACCAATGTCGGCGCATCATGCAACATCAACAACCACCAGCATTCGCAAGACGACAATCAACATACAATTTTTATTTTTTTAGCCTAAACTAATACAGACTCATTATGAACACTTAAATCACAACATATTGAAACGATAGTACACAGTGAACCTTACATTACATTTCAGGTACACTATGTAGGGGGGTGTGTAACGTTTCTGCTATGTTGCGAACTCCTAAAAATCTGTTGCCAACATTGAAACACGAAATATCTGATACCTAAAGTAAAACTTCATTACCGGACATGTGATATTTCACACTTTCGCCTTCAGGTTGAAATTCTATTTACACTATTAGTAAAACGCTTTTAAGAAATAGTATGTTCATTTAAATATAACTTTAGCTGACCTTTTACGTAATTTTCTGTTCTTAATATTTTCGTAAATAATAGCTGCAAACACTAAAAATGCCTTACTTAGTTTTGGAAATAGCTGAACCTATATAGATACTAATTTGTATAGAAACAACAATGCTACATGTTATAAACTATTGCACCACATGATTTCATATATACCTTTTGTTTAAATAAATTAGGGCAGACCATGTTTTATATATCACTAGATCTTAAATTAAATACTGATAATTGTTCATGCACTTAAAGTAATAATCCGTTTGGTACTAAGAAACTATCTTCGAAATTAACAAAACTACGACAACCATAAACAAATCCGTATTAATAAATAATTTGACCGCAAACCGAAACACATTAAAATTATATGTTACAATAATAATACGCCTACACACTATTGGCAAAACAAATATGTGTGCATTTCAAAAACACACATAATGTAAATAATTTGACGACTGTAAACACTAGTCAAAAGGATGACGTTAAATTTGTGTACTACATTTAAATACAAAATTCATGAAACTAGTACATATGTTGACATAAATAGTCAAAGGTTAAATCTAATGTTTTTATTTCTGTATTTTGGCATATTTGATGTAAAAGAATATTGTTTAATTGTGAATTACAAAACTTTGTCATCATTTTTAATACGTGGTTAAGCAGAAAGATGTTGGAGAGAAACCATTGTTTTTTTTTAGTCGGTGATAGTGAGTTGTGGATAGAGTATCCGAGTGGCCAGAAGCCTGTAAGCAGCTGTGTTGGCTTGCTGCTGCATTTCTTGATTGTGCAATGTTTAAATGGAAATAAAATCATTTCCATATCAACTAAGAAGAATTTAATTTATGAAAATATCCTGTAGAATCAATTTCTTTAGTGAATGCCGAAGACAAATCACAACGCAATGGACTTCAGCCAGCATATAAGATAAGTTCAACTTCACCTACAGTGGAATGATTTCGTTATAGACTGAGAACTAATAAACATTTCCGTTATTCAGGAATATATTAGGGCTCAGTTTGAGTCATTCCGAAAAGAGGTGATGGACGTTAGAATCTGTAAAGCAGACAACGTATAAAACGCTCGTACAACCACGTCTTGAGTATTGCCCAAGTGTTTGGAACCCACAGCAGATCAGACATGGAAGTATTCGGAGGCGAGCAGCTAGGTTTGTTACTGGTAGGTTCAATCAATGCATGAGTGTCACAGAAATGCTCCGGGAACTCAACTGGGGATCACTGGAGAAAAGACGACGTTCTTTTCGTTAATTTCTGTTGAGGAAATTTAGAGGGCAGGAATTTAAGCTGAGTGTAGTATGATCTTGCTGCCGCCTACTTACATTTCGCGTAGTGATCACAAAGACAAGATAAAAGAATTTGGGGCTCATACGGAGTCTATAGGCATTCTTTTTTCCCTCATTCTATTTGGGAGTGGAGTAGGAAAGGAAATGCCTAGTAGTGGTACAGTATACCCTCCACCACACACCTTACGGTGGATTGCAGAGTATGTATGTAAATGTAAATGCAGATATCTACAAACACAACCTGTAAACACAGATAACTCGCATCCTTTAAATGACCCGATTTCTGTATGTTTGGAATAGATAACCATCAACATTCTTGAAAGCTGCAA
This sequence comes from Locusta migratoria, assembly GCA_026315105.1. Classification (NCBI taxonomy): domain Eukaryota; kingdom Metazoa; phylum Arthropoda; class Insecta; order Orthoptera; family Acrididae; genus Locusta; species Locusta migratoria. The sequence continues at coordinate 248,784,415 of CM048747.1, read as the reverse complement.
GACATGTTTTTGCCCATATTTCATATAGCAAAACCTGGAGACAGAAACATTTATTTTTGTTCAGATGTGTCATGTATACTCTGCCTAGTTCAACACTTTTCAAAATTCCAGGATATTCTTCTACTGGAATTCCTAGTTTTCATCCTGAAAGTTTATTAGTTGTATGCCATGTAAAGTACAAAGAGATCTCAACATATAGTAATTATCTCATCTGCTGGTGTTGGCATTAAAATTATATTTCCAATGGTACACCCTGTATGCCCTTTAGGTAAAAACAAAAATAATCTTGATTGAGAGGGGATATAGGGGTATCACCCCATGTAAGTACCTTGATCCTACCATAGTTAGTTTTTAGTTTTTGAGGCATGCACATTGCACACTTACTTTTATAGTACGTAATGATTATGAATTAGTATTATACATCATCTTCAGCTCAGGAGAAAATGAATGAAAGACCATTAAAGGAGAAGTGGGAGCCAGCTAAACCCATAAGAAGACCGGACTCTATTCAGTCCTCTGAATTTGGTCATCGAAAGCACTTCTATCCATCATATGAGCAGGTAATTAGTCTGAATATTCATTTCATTATTTCTGTCAATATTCTCTCTGTCATAGTATTATTTACCTGGTTATATTAGTGCTGGATATAACAAGGTATTGTGAACTAACACTTTTTGCTTTCCATCCAACTTGTTTCACCTAATTACACAGTTCCCTCTAGATACTTCTTATAAATAGAAACAGTTCTTTAACTAAATTAGCTCAGCTGCAAAATGCTCATTTTGAAGCACAAAAAAGGCAAATGTGTTATGCTAAAAAAGGCTGAGAGAAAAGTGTCAAACCAGTTTCCTCAATTCTCATTCTGTCTTCCTAATCAATGTTTACATGCGAACATATTTGCATTTGCACTCTTTTAACCCAGGACATTATAAATCCTTTTACTGGAGTCTCTCTTTCTACTGAAGCCTTTACACTCAGCATCTCCTTCCTACTGTCATTGTCTACATATGTATGTCTCTCTCTCTCTCTCTCTCTCTCTGTGTGTCTCTTTTTTTCCCCATTGGCACTTTCTACTCTCTGTTTCATCCTCCATCATTGTCTTCGCCTCTTTCTCTTGCTCTTCCTAATCGCTTCTGCTCCTACTGTTTTTCTTTTTCTTTTTTTTTTTTTTTTTCTTTTACTGTGCCATTGCCTCTTTCTTTATACTTTGTTGTCTTTCTCTTCTGTCAGCATTGTCTTTTATTTACATATATTCTTGAGGGTTTGCTCAGAGATTTGACCCATAGACAGTGATCTCTATATTACCTGGATGTATAACTCTGGTGTCTGAACATAGAACTGTAGTGTGCCTGCACATATGTTTTGCACACAATTTTCCATTATCCGCCATGTTATAATTAGTCAGTCATATTTCTGGCAGTTAGTACATGACAAATAATTGCTTGATTACCTCTTGATTTGAAATTTATGCCAATATGTGAACTAACAGACTTGTATGAGTACGGAATCGAAACATTATTTCATTTTCTTGTAATACTTCATAGTGGCCATGTTGTATTTAGTCAAGAAACAGAATATGAACATCTTTGGCTGGCATGCTCAGAAATCGGTATTTCAACATCCAGGTAGAATAGAGATTAATGCCTGTAGACATGGAAACTTTAATATATAGGTATAGGGATGGAGGAAAAAGGGCAAATTTTTACACGCCGAAGTTCACCAGTGTAGAGGGTGTAGCAGACCTCCCAGGCTTAGGTGAGGTCTCTATTCATCTCTGTTTCATTTCCATTGTTTTTTCTATTTCTTTTGTTCTCACTGCTATTATCTCCATATATTTATCTTTCTCTTTTCTATCACTGACTCTGTCCCATCGTCAGTGCTGTTTCTCTCTCTCTAGATTTTTGACTTACCTAAAGTATAGGCTCGTCGACAGAAACATAAAACACACACAAAAACACACAAACATTCGAGCTTTCGCCACCACTGGTGGCTTCTTCAGGAAAAAGAGGAAGGAAGGAGAGGAGAATGGAAAGGATACGGGTTTTAAGGAAGTGGAAAAGGAGCCATTCCAATCCCAGGAGTGGAAGGACTTACCTTAGGGGACAAAAAAGAAAAAAAAAAAGAAAATATATGTATATATATTGAAACGAGATAGAATGGATGGCCAGTACTTACCTTTGTGCTGTACCGCCGATAGTAACACAAATGAAGAAACAGAAAAGAGGGGACAAAAAGGACTAGCTTTTGGAACACAGTTCCTTCCTCGGGTGGGAGAGAAGGGAAGAAGAAAGGATAGGAACAGAAGGTAAAGGTAGTTCACGACATAGGTCATGAAGCTGGTGTTTTGGGAGTATGGACGTCAGAGATACTGCATGTATGTACTGAGCCAAGCCAGAGAGGCAGCATACATGCAGTGGCTCAGTACATACATGCAGTATCTCTAACGTCCACACTCCCGAAACACTATCTACATGACCTAGCTCATGAAGTACCTGTACCTTCTGTTCCCATCCTTTCTTCTTCTCTTCTCTCCCACCTGAGGATGGAACTGTGTTCCAAAAGCTAGTCCTTTTTGTTCCCTCTTTTCTGTTTCTTCATTTGTGTTACTATCGGTGGTACAGCACAAAGGTAAATACTGGCCAGCCATTCTATCTCGTTTCAACAATATTTATCATCCACCACCACTTACTCCAGTCCCGTAACCCAGAGGGTGTACACAATCTAGGGCAGAGCCACTTGCGACAACACCCACGTGATTTACCAACTGACATGCCTGCACTGTGAAGAGTTCTATGTGGGAATGACCAGCAACAAACTGTCCATTCGCATGAATGGTCACAGGCAGACAGTGTTTGTTGGTAATGAGGATCACCCTGTGGCTAAACACGCCTTTGGGCACGACCAGCACATCTTGGCACAGTGTTACACCGTCCGGGTTATCTGGATTCTTCCCACCGACACCAATCCTTCAGAACTCCGGAGATGGGAACTAGCCCTTCAGCATATTCTCTCTTCCCATTGTCCACCTGGTCTCAACCTCCGCTAAATTCAAATTCCCACCCACCATCTTAACATCTTTGCTTCGGTTCTCTGGAACTCTGCCTCAAGTGGCATCTCTGTCTAACTTCTAACTTCTTTGCTTTCTACAGTATGTCTGCCTAAGTGTACTTGCGTCTGTGTAAATGTGTGGGTGTGTGTGTATTTCTTTACCCTCCTTTTTTCCCCCCAAGGTAAGTCTTTCCTGTCCCGGGATTGGAATGACTCCTTACCCACTCCCTTAAAACCCTCATCATTTCCTTTTCCCTCTCCTTCCCTTCTGCCTGATGAAGCAGCTAGGCTGCGAAAGCTTGCATTTGTGTGTGTGTGTGTGTGTGTGTGTGTGTGTGTGTGTGTGTGTGTGTGTGTGTGTGTGTGTGTCTGTGTGTTTATTTGTTGCTATCACTGCCTGTGCTCCTTCGCCTGGTAAGTGGGCTTCATCTATTTTTTACGTATATTTTTCCTGTTAGGAATTTTTCCTCTATAATATATATATGGAAGGAGGCTTTCCAGGTGGGAAATGTCTGCCTAGGTGTGTTTGCATGTGGATATGTGTGAGTGTGTGTGTATTTGTTTACCTTCCTTTTTGTCCCCTAAGGTAAGTCCTTCCACTCCTGGGATTGGAATGGCTCCTTTTCCACTTCCTTAAAACCCGTATCCTTCCCTTTCTCCTCTCCCTCCTTCCTCTTTTTCCCGAAGAAGCTGCCAGTGATGGCGAAAGCTTGAATGTTTGTGTGTTTTTGTGTGTGTTTTATGTTTCTGTCGATGGGCCTGTACTTTATGTAAGTCAAATATCTTTATTTTATATATATATATATATATATATATATATATACAGTGCAGGCATGTCAGTTGGTAAATCACGTGGGTGTTGTCGCAAGTGGCTCTGCCCTTGATTGTGTACACCCTCTGGGTTACGGGACTGGAGTAAGTGGTGGTGGCTGATAAATATTGTTGAATATATATATATATATATATATATATATATATATATATAATAAAGATTTTTTGACTTACCTAAAGTATAGGCTCGTCGACAGAAACATAAAACACACACAAAAACACACAAACATTCGAGCTTTCACCACCACTGGCAGCTTCTTCGGGAAAAAGAGGAAGGAAGGAGAGGAGAAAGGGAAGGATATGGGTTTTAAGGAAGTGGAAAAGGAGCCTTTTGTCTGCCTAGGTGTGTTTGCATGTGGATATGTGTGAGTGTGTGTGTATTTGTTTACCTTCCTTTTTGTCCCCTAAGGTAAGTCCTTCCACTCCTGGGATTGGAATGGCTCCTTTTCCACTTCTTTAAAACCCCTATCCTTCCCTTTCTCCTCTCCTTCCTTCGTCTTTTTCCCGAAGAAGCTGCCACTGGTGGCGAAAGCTCAAATGTTTGTGTATGTGTTTTATGTTTCTGTCGACGAGCCTGTACTTTAGGTAATTCAAAAATCTTTATTTTGTACATATTTTTCCCACCAGGAAAGTCTCCTTCCATAATATATATATATATATATATATATATATATATAAAATATAAAAAATAGACGAAGATTACTCACCAGGCGAAGGAGCACAGGTGTGACAGCATCACAAATAAATAAATGAATACACACACACACACAATCGCAAGCTTTCGCAACCCAGTTGCGTCTTCAGGCAGTAGGGAAGGAGAGGGAAAAGGAAATGATGAGGGTTTTAAGGAAGGGGGTAAGGAGCCATTCCAATCCCGGGAGAGGAAAGACTTACCTTGGGGGAAAAAATGGAGGGTAAACAAATGCACACATGCCCACACATTCACACAGACACAAGTACACCTAGGCAGACATACTGTAGGCTTTCTACAGTATGTCTGCCTAGGTGTACTTGTGTCTGTGTGAATGTGTGGGCATGTGTGCATTTGTTTACCCTCCATTTTTTCCCCCAAGGTAAGTCTTTCCTCTCCCGGGATTGGAATGGCTCCTTACCCCCTTCCTTAAAACCCTCATCATTTCCTTTTCCCTCTCCTTCCCTACTGCCTGAAGACGCAACTGGGTTGCGAAAGCTTGCGATTGTGTGTGTGTGTGTATTCATTTATTTATTTGTGATGCTGTCACACCTGTGCTCCTTCGCCTGGTGAGTAATCTTCGTCTATTTTTTATATTTTATTTTTCCTGCTAGGAATTTTTCGTCTTAATAATCGTTTTATATATATATATATATATATATATATAAAAACCCATAATATATATATATATATATATATATATATATATATATATATATATATATATATATATATAAATAAATATATATATATAAAAACCCATATCCTTCCCTTTTCCTCCCCTTTTTTCCTCTTTTTCCTGAAGAAGCTGCCAGTGGTGGCGAAAGCTTGTATGTGTGTTTGTGTGTGATTTTATTTATTTTATTTGTTTCTATCGACGAGCCGGTCCTTTTGGTAAGTCATCTGTTTTCTATTTTTATTTTTATATATATATATATATATAGTAAATATATCAAAACAGCTGAAAATACAAAATACATCAGAAACATGTGATCCAACAAGATAATGAAATAATGGTATATTTAGTACCTCACATACACTTTACAACTGAAATGCGACTACAAGATGAACTATTTCTACACATTAAACCAAAAGTTCCCTAAAAAAATTTCTTATGTTGTCCAGCAGTAGAATGACCAACTGTTGGCCATGGCTGCTGATGGGAATGATACAGTGATCTCTATAGTACCTGGATGTTGAACTTCAGCTGTCTGACTTGCCAGCCACAGATTTTCATATATCATTGCTTGCCAAATTATAACACAAGTGCTAAAAAAATGTTACTATCACACAAGTAGAAAATATTTCAGTTGCTCCCCCATACCGGCCTACTGACTTTATATTTACAGAAAGTTTGAAGCAAGAAGTAAGCAAATTTGTTTGACAAATTATAATGTGCCAGGTAATGTAAACCACATGAATGTTTAGGCAAGCTGCAGTTCTGTACTCAGAGACCAGCGTTATACATCTAGATTTTAGTGAGATCAGTGGTGTGAGATGAGTGCACTGAGGATGGCTGGTTCTGGCTAAAAAACAAGTAAACATTTTCCCTTCTCATGACTTATGTAGACACACAGACTATGGCATATTTTCCTCACTGTTCATGTGATCCATTCTCTTCTTTCTGTGGCAGCATGAACAGTTAAAAGAGAAAACAAAAATGGGCTACATGTCAAAAATAGTATCAATTATTATAGAAAATTTTTCAAGACCTGTCACTCTGGGAATTTACACCAGTAATAGTGATTTGTGGGATTAATGTTTATAATTGTTCACAAATGAAATCTATGAGAGAAAGAGTAAGTAAATGATGGAGGAGGAATATGAATAAATAAACTGCTATAATATGAGGAAATATGGGGGAATTGGTTTCTCTCTTCAGAAGGGATATTTTCTGCATAGTTTGCTAATCCAGCTGTCACTTTTCTATGAGCATACCGTCACAACAGTTCAAAAGCCTGCCTGTATGATATACAATTACTGAAATGTCCAGCACAATATAAATAGCTATGCAGGGATTTTGCAGCACAGTTGGTAAATTACATGGCTGCTTTCACATGTTGTTAAGCCTTTGATTGGGTAGGATAATGCTGTAAAGAGACTGGAACAGGAAGCACTGGGCAGGTAGACTGAGCGGGCCTTCCAGTGGGGTCTTCCATGGGAATATGATTCCTGTAGCGGGAGGCTGGGGATTAGGAGTGATATAGGGATGGATGTTATGGATGATTGGTGGATGATGGAACAACACCAAGCTGGGCTTGATGATAGAAAAATAAAATAAAATAAAAAGGTATCAGATTTGCATTCTGAGTGACATTGGGAGAAGGTTTATAAGGTGGTGGTAAGATTGAATACAGCATGGTCTTATGCCTTATGGAGCATGCTAAATAGGCAGAAAGAGATGCAGCTTAGGAATGGAGAGGCAGAGGTGGGGGAGATCAGGAAAGCAAAACACACACACACACACACACACACACACACACAAAATTACACAGAATGAGAGAGGTGTAGGGGTTTGATAGGAACAGTTGGATGTGGGGGGAAAGGGGTTATCATAAGTTAAGGCCTAGATAATTTCAGGATCACAGACTGTACTGTAAGAATAACTCCAATCTGTGGTTAACATATTTAGGTTGAAAATGCAATGACTTTCCATGTTTCAGATCTATTATATAAGAACAAAAATTAACACTAATGGAGACATCACCCATATGAATTTCTCTTTGATCCAAATCTTTTACAACAGTTTTGTTGACACAAACATTTATACAGAGTGGTTAAACGTACGGTGTTGTGGGTGCTAGAGTGCTGGCTGTATGCTATCGAAGGAGCCTGAAACGTTGTGGGTATGCTCAATTATAAGCACACTCGTGGATTATGATGTAAAAATTATAGATCCACTTTCTGTAACCCAGCAAACATATGGAGCTGTAAGTAGTCAGAATGTGATATTTTTCTGGTTTTACATCAGTAAGTAGTCAAAATGTGAAATGTTTTCTGGTTTGACATCAGTATGCTGTTGGTTGTTAGATGACATTTGTTGATGTCATTTGTGAAGTGACTGCTGGTGTAAAGGGTTAATAAGGTTGAACTTTCCCATATGAACTGCAATGGCTATTGGGTAGAAAGACCTTGCACTACTGGTAAAGTTACTTTATCAGAATGGCGGCAGCGGGAGTACTGCATTGTGCGAATATTACTAACAGAAACAGTTGTGAACAGGACCCGTGTCAATTAATGGACTAAAGGATATGGTCAAGAAATTAGAAGAAACAAGTGAATTAGGTGAATTATGCATCTCATTCCCTTGACTGGTGTTGATGAAGTTGCTGGAGCTGTAATCGTCCATGCAGCACATGTCTCAAATTTTGTAGCCGGTGCTCTAACTGTAGCATTGGAATTGTCTTTCTCCTGATCAACAGTTCAGAAGATTTTGTTGTGCATTTTACACTGATATACTTACAAGATTGATAATGTGGAGGAAATGCATCCCTGGGATAGTCTACAACATCATGACTTTTCTCTTTGTTTTTGGCACTTTTTATCCAGGGAATATTCTTTGGATGGCAGAGGCACATTTTACTCTGCATGGTGCTGTGAATTCACTGAAGAGTCACATATGGGGTTCTACTCCCTTACATGTTGTGCAGAAACATTCACTACACTCTGCTGATGTGAATCTGTAGTATGGTTTCACAGGCTCCTTCATTCTTGATCTATTTTTCTTCTAGGAGATGATGCCTTGTCGGCTTATTAGGAGTACAGTAACAGCTGAACATTTTAAAGACCTCCTCATGCAACGTGTGATTCTGTCTTTGGAAGAATGAAACTGTGTCCCAGCACTATTTCATTGCATGATGGGGAACACCACATGCCGCTTTCCAGGAGAAAATTGGGCTCTGAGAAACTTTTGATGATGATCACATCATTTTAGACACATTCAAAATGTATGGCCTTACAGTTTCCCCAACCTAAATCCATGTGACTTCTAATTGGAGGATATTTGAAGGATAGTGTCTACCAGGAATGTAAATGGACTCTTCCCAATTTGAACAATAGTATGCAAATGTATAAGCAAGATAAATGTAACTAATGAATTCACCATAAAGATGAACGTTTAGCCACTGACAGACACAAATAAAAGACACACACACACATACACACAATTCAAATTTTCTACCGCGGCCGTACTCAGATTCACTTCCTGAGGAAGGACGTGGCCGAAAATTTGAATTGTGTGTGTGTGTGTGTGTGTGTCTTTTATTTGTGTCTGTCGGCAGCTCAATATTCGTCCTTACGGTGAGTTGTTTCCTATCTACATATTATTATTAACATTCCTTACTGGACCTTCCATTGTTGTTAACTAATAAATTCACTGCTCTTGATGAATGCTACGATATACCAAATGGAAAAAGTGATAAGTCTGTTCTCCTCTCAAATACAAGTGAACGCAAGATCAAAGATGAAGTGAAGAAGTGTCCTGTAAAGCACAAGGTAAAATTATTTGATGACAACCATGCATGTAAGTGACATAACATTGTGAATCTATTGTCAATGTATACAAAGAGTAATATAAAGTTTTACAGCGAAGTTAAACCTGATACAAATTTTGACAAGGTGACTGCAGGCATAAACAAGAAATGCTCCAATCTTTCAAAAAATGTTAATAGGAGAAGCAAATGAGGTAAACATAAATTAAGCAGACAAGTTCATAAAGAAACTGTTCACAGTGCTACAGTTTTTACATTTCATAAATGTTATCAACAACACTGCCACTCAGATATGACCTGCCTGAATGGTCATGTTTAAACACAGGAATCAGGAAACCAGATGATAAGATAAAATACTTTTGCCCCAAATTTGTGAATTTAAAGTTATTGGACATTCAATATTTTAAACATGACTGTGTCTCAGCAATAGTTACAGGACAGTAGACAAAATATTCCATGAAGAAAGCAGTAAAATCAGATATTTCATTGTGTTGGGTGCTCCTTGACAGGAAAACTACTAAAACAGGCCATTTCCTATCGGATTTGGTCCAAAAGCAACAGAGATTGAAATCTCGCACTAAACACTGTGAAGCAAAAAAATCTAAATATACCGTATACAGTCAAACTAATAAATATTCTAATCAGTTAAAACTGCTATACCACAATGTTCAATCTCTAGAAATTGAATTACTTCAGTTTGAATTAGTAAATATTGAACTAAACATTGACATTCTGTGTGAACATTGGTTAGAAAAAGAACAAATTATGTCAACAGTTATTTATGGTTTCAAATGTACAAGTTATTACTGCAGAAGAAGTAATAAATGTGGTAAACAGCTATTTTTGTAAAATATTATTTAATATTTACTGCAGTAGAAAATTATTAAAGCTTGGCAAGAGACAAAGACTTTGAGCTAAGAGTTGATTTGACAGATGTTCACACTTTGGCTGTAACACAATATAGATCTGGGGATTGGGAAATTTCATTAAAATTTGTGAAAGGCTGCTTAATTATATAAAACTAGCAAACCTGACAATGCTTCACAGTAACTAATGTGTATGGTATATATACCCTAATCGCTTCTCTTCTTCTCCCTAGTCTATCCCTTCTTCCCCCTTCCTTTGTCCATCTCCTCCTCCCTTATCTTTGCTATACTACCAGTTTTCTCCAAAATAGTTGAACGAATACTACGTAATCAATTAGAAAAGTACAATAAAGAAGGTGATATTATACTTAATAACCAACATGTGTTTAGGAAGGGATGACACACTTTGCAAGCGGTTAATGAACTAATATCTAAAATAAGTAAATGTCTCGACACCAAACAATGTGTATCTGGTATTTTGTATGACCTCACAAGAGGCTACTGCTCCAAAAATTGGGTACATATGGCTTCCATAAAAAATCTATAAGATGGTTTTCTTCTTATCTCAAAAATAGACAGCAAACGGTTGTGATACATCAAATGGGTGAAAAACTTGCTCTAGCTGGAAAGGAATACAAGCAGGTGTACCCCAGGGCTGGATACTAGGACCACTCCTGTTCTTATACTACGTAAATGACATGCTTAGCAAAGTAAATACAGACACAGTATTTTATGCAGATGACTCAACAGCAGTGATCTGCTGCAAAAGCATTGAAGAATTAGCATGGAAACAAAACAAAACTCTACAATAACTTGAAGAATGGATAAAAAATTATGCAATGAAATTAAATCTGGAAAAAACCCAAATCATATACTTCAGGACCAAACAAACTACTGAATGTATATTGCAAATAGAGTATTCAGGTAAAGAACTGACCACAGTCAAGTCTGTAAAATTCCTTGGAATAATTTTAAATAAAAACTTCTCATGGACTCATGTGGGCAGTATACTGAAGAGATTAAATATCTTAGTTTATGCAATGAGGGTACTACACAAAATTACAGACTTAAAGGTGAAGAAAGTTGTATGCCATGCTTATTTCATAACAGTTATAAAATATGGAATAATTTTTAGAATTTTCAAATTACAAAAGAAAATAAGAGCAATAACAGGAACAAATGTTAGGCAATCATGCAAACCATTATTCGTTAGCCTGGATGTAATGACAATTCCTCCGATCTTCATATATGAATTGCTCCTCTTTGAACAGAAAAACCCACATCTGTTTGAAGGAAATGCATTCACACATGACTATAAAACAAGACATAAAGCATAATACATGCCACCTTGCCACAGACTCAAATTATACAAAAATACTCCATATGACATGGCTCTGAAGATCAGAAATAAAATGAGGTCAAAATTTGGGGAATCCACACTGGAAACCATTGGTACCTACCTTAAAAACAAATGTTATTATAGTCTAGAAGAATTAATAAATTGTAATAGTAATGATGTAAGTACAAAAGGTATACTTTCTAAGTCATATAAATACAAAATATAATAATGGAAAGTCCAGGTTGGAATAAATAATATAGTGAGGACAGTTTACAACTCACCGCAAAGACGTGGCGACGAGCTGCAACAGGCACATACAAAAGACACACACATACAACACATTCAGCTATCGGCCATGGCCTTCTTCAGAAAATAGAGCACTCACGCAATCACACAGGCACACAACACAGTCATACAACCATCACCTCCGAGCCGGCCGCGGTGGCCGAGGGGACTGAGGCGCTTCAGTCACGGTTCGCACGGCCACTACGGTCGGGGGTTCGAATCCCCCCTCGGGCATGGATATTTGTGCCGTCCTAGTTCATAAGTAGTTCATAAGTAGTTTGTAAGTTTAGGGACTGATGACCCCGTAGTTAAGTCCCATAAGCTTTACAAACATTTGAACATTTGATCACCTCCGACTGCCACACTTCAAATCGAAGAGTGGCAGTCGGAGGTGATGGTTGTATGACTGTGTTGTGTGCCTGTGTGATTGCGTGAGTGCTCTATTTTCTGAAGAAGGCCATGGCCGATAGCTGAATGTGTTGTATGTGTGTGTCTTTTGTATGTGCCTGTCGCAGCTCGTCGCCACGTCTTTGCGGTGAGTTGTAAACTGTCCTCACTATATTATTTATAAATACAAAATAGTTAGACTTTTGCTGTATATTCATGTTTATATATAGCCCTAAACTTGCTGTCTGAATGGCGGTATGCATACCTCTCTGTATATCTCTACTTCATATAGGTGTGTGAAATTTATTGTTAAATGATGACAAATTAATAATAAAATTTGGTATGTTTCTTATAACACATAATGTATACATTACATATTTACTTTAATGTATAAATCAGTGAAACAATTTAGGTTAAAGACTGACAAGTCACCAATGTTCTCAATCAAAACTGATGACTCATCATTGTTCTCAATCAGACGATTGTATAAAAACATGTCATGTGACAATAAAGTATCTTTTATCTTATCTTATCTTATCTTATCACCTTCACACTACTCCCTCTTATCCCACATCGTATCCCCTACTCTCTGCATCTATATCATCCCGCCTTTTAAAACCCATTTCATTCCCCCATCCTCTATCTCATCCTCCGCCTCTCTCTGATCTTATTTATTGTTATTGCAATCGGGACCCTGATTGGAAGTAGAAGTCAAAATAGATGGGTAAATCAATTGGACAGACAGACTTTTTGAACTGCTCTATCTGTGACGTTACAGTAGTAGCTTTAATGGCTGTACTTTTAGTGATTGTATTCTGTGAACATGTATGATTATACAAATATATGAAACGATTATTAAGACGAAAAATTCCTAGCAGGAAAAATAAAATATAAAAAATAGACGAAGATTACTCACCAGGCGAAGGAGCACAGGTGTGACAGCATCACAAATAAATAAATGAATACACACACACACACAATCGCAAGCTTTCGCAACCCAGTTGCGTCTTCAGGCAGTAGGGAAGGAGAGGGAAAAGGAAATGATGAGGGTTTTAAGGAAGGGGGTAAGGAGCCATTCCAATCCCGGGAGAGGAAAGACTTACCTTGGGGGAAAAAATGGAGGGTAAACAAATGCACACATGCCCACACATTCACACAGACACAAGTACACCTAGGCAGACATACTGTAGAAAGCAAAGAAGTTAAGTTATAGAAGTTAAGAAGTTAGACAGAGATACCACTTGAGGTATCTCTGTCTAACTTCTTAACTTCTATAACTTAACTTCTTTGCTTTCTACAGTATGTCTGCCTAGGTGTACTTGTGTCTGTGTGAATGTGTGGGCATGTGTGCATTTGTTTACCCTCCATTTTTTCCCCCAAGGTAAGTCTTTCCTCTCCCGGGATTGGAATGGCTCCTTACCCCCTTCCTTAAAACCCTCATCATTTCCTTTTCCCTCTCCTTCCCTACTGCCTGAAGACACAACTGGGTTGCGAAAGCTTGCGATTGTGTGTGTGTGTGTATTCATTTATTTATTTGTGATGCTGTCACACCTGTGCTCCTTCGCCTGGTGAGTAATCTTCGTCTATTTTTTATATTTTATTTTTCCTGTATGATTATACATTTAGGCAAAAAACAACTTTTCTATTTTATGTTGAAAATGACTGGGAAAAGGGAAAGAAAACTACACATTTTTACAGCACAGTTTGGCATGTTTTTCTCTCAGCAAGCAGAATAGAAATGCTTTTTATAACATGTTTATATTTTTTAAGAGTTTTTGATTTGAAAATAAAATAATTATAGCATGTTCATATTTATATAGAAATTCCATATTAAACAACACATTTAATTAAAATACAATAAGTGAAATGGAAATATGACATATTGAAAGTATTTGTGTTCAATGTAATGCTTATTGATGAACAATATTTTTTGTCTTTCCGTCCAGACCAAAAATGGACAGTGCAGATGGTTTACTAACTCTCAAACACACCACTTACAACTGCCCATGGCAAAAACATGGCAGTTCAAGAGTTATTCCACAAACTTCCAACAGCTGACCTTGCACTTTATTAATTGTCATTGCGAATGCAAAGCAAACGAGAAACTGGAGTTGGTTAAATTGAAATGGCAAGTCGGTTGTAGTCACAACATCGTCTCCTTTGAAATTTCCTCTTATTATCATTGCTTCATTCACATTCTTCATTAGCTTCTTCACAGAGACTCTTGTTCCATTGTAGAGTTTCGGTTGGCGTAGATTGCATAATATGATTATCACAGACCCAACCTTGAGTTGCAAATCCAACGAATTCAGGAATTCCCTTGGATAATTGACTTTATCAGGATCAGTAATGGAATCGATCAAAGTAAATGAATGCTATTGGCCAGCGATTTGGCATTGAATTTGTTCTGGAAAAAAAAAGAAAAAAAAAATCTGTACTCAAGATGCAAGTCATAGAAATAAGATGTTAAATGTAGTTAATAGTTTTGGTTTTATACAGATATTCAATTCTCCAAGTAGAATTATTGGAAATAGTAGAATTGCAGTTGATCAAGTTTTTATAAGACTATATGACCTAAACTATAACACTATTTTATAAATACGAGCTACAATGATCATGAAATGCAGCTCCTTTCTATTGAACTGAACTCAGACAATAACTGTGGATCAAAAATTAAAGTAATTTAACAGAGATACTTCAGTGATACCAGCATCAGAGTGTTTAATTTCATGCTCTCAAAGAAAACATGGGAGGATGTCTTTAGTAAAACTGAAGTAAATAGTATGTTTGACAGTTTGTACAAAGTATTCCTGAATTTTTTTCATATAGCATTTCCACTGAAAAATGATGATTCATGTAATGAAAAATAAATGTTGGGTAACAAAAGGCATTGTAACATCCAGTAGAAGAAAAAAATTCTTCACTCACTCATCAGGCACAAAAATACTACTACAGAATTCAGAAATTATATGGCAAAATATAACCATATACTCTAAAAGGTAATAAAAGAAACCAAAAGACGTGTGCAAAAAATAAAATGATAGCTGTCTAGAAGGTTGTTAGAGCAGAAATTGGAACAGAAAAGTCATCATCAAAGAATATATCTCTCCAAACTGGAAATAACAGACTCTCAGGGCCAATAAAGGTAGCTGATAAATTTAACATGTAATTACATAACCTTGCAAATCAGTTAATCAAAAATCAGTATGGAGATGAACCTAGGAGGCCACCAAATTATATAATTGCCAGCGTTAATTCTATGTTCCTTCAAACAGTCACAGAGACAGAGATGAAGCAAATAATAAGATCACTCAAATATAAATGTTTTTAAAAAGTCCTCTGATATGTAATAAAGCCACTAACATTTATTGAAAACATATCCTTATCAACTGGAATCTTTCCCAACAGCTTAAAAACAGCTAAAGTAATTCCACTGTTCAAAAAAAGGAACACTGAAAATGTAAATAACTATCATCCTGTATCCCAACTCAGTGTTTTCTCCAAAATATTTGAGAGTTTTTTCTACAATAGATTACTAAGCTACATAAGAAAAAAATCATTACTCTCACCGAATAAACAGGATAGATCAAATCCAAGCCTACAATAACAGCAATGTATGAGTATGTGGAGGTTTATAGGATCGGGTCGGATAAGACACGAGACACTCCAACTTTTTACACTGACTTTATTATTACACGTTTACACTGTACAAATGTCAGGCGGGAACTGGTGTTTCCGCTTCCTTACAGCAAAGACCTTTCGAATCACACAAAGATACTACACTTGTCCAAAGTTGTTTAGTATCGATCCCCACATAGCCCCCCCCCCCCCCCGGCAGTATGGAGTACAGAAAAAAAAAAAAACTTAAAAGATTAAAATTACACAGCTGGTAGGGGATGCAGAAAGGTGACTGGCAGCTCTTGTGCATCCTCAGGTAGGGGGCGGTTGGTGGGTGACCGTGGGGCAAAACCCGGCACGGTAGTCTCGAAGTCCTTGAAGGTGGATGGCGGGCGAAGCCGACGTCCGAATCTTGTCGATTGTTGTGGGGGGCCTCGATGGTCAGCTGGGAACCGCACAATGACGGTTCCGTTCGGGCGGACGAACGCACGTAGATTGCCTGCAGAGGCGAGGTGGGAAGCTGTGATGCGTCGAACCACACGTTGCACTACACCACCTGCCTGATCACTTTTTTCGTCACACGCGAGCATGATGAACACTGAAACACCCTGCACTAACACGCTGAGGTTACAGATATGATCTGGGTCAACCCTAGTTTTGAATTCTACCTCGGTAGCAGTGGAGGGAGGCGTACGGCTGCAAGTGGGGGTGGCGAAACCCCGACATAAGGAGGGTGATGCATCCGAGGCGGGTGTGGTAGGAGTAGTTGTGGCAGGCAAACGGCCAGGGGAAACAGGTGTGGAGGACTGATGTGGACACCATTTCTTGCCGCTTGATGGGCGCAACGAACTTGTGCAGGAAGAAGGGGTTGAAAGGGTGAAGTTTCGTGAAGAGTCAGTCATGCGAGGTGAAAATCCTCGGAAAGGATGGGGATCAGAGGGCTGACTCGAATGTTGTGGACCACCAGAAGGGTAGTTGTTCGAAGGATGGGTGAGGGGTTGTGAAGAAGAATGACTCCGATTGCCTGAGTCGTTCGAAGAGGGTGGGGGTGAGGGTGTGGGGGAGTCATCGGAAGCGGGCTCAACTAGAGCCGGTTTCACTCGGTTCAGTGAAACGGTAGTTTTGGAACCGTGCAGGAGAATGTCCATGGTGTTTGCTGCACGACGGAGCACCTTGTGAGGACCAGTATAAGGCGGCTGAAGGGGGGCCTTAATGGTGTCGTCACGCAGGAAAACATATGTGCATGAACTAAGTGCAACAGGTACATAAGTACGAGGTGGTGTGTGGTGTGCCGGAGGTTGTGGGTGAAGTTTTCTACAATGTAGTTTGACGCGTTCTACCAGGGATGGAAGCTCTGAAGGCGAAGCCACGGGCGTGGGGGCAACTAGTTCACCTGGTAAAACGAGGGGTTGACCATAGACAAATTCAGCTACTGAACCTTTTAAATCTTCTTTAAAAGTGGTGCGTAACCCCAAAAGTACGAAGGGTAGGGCCTCAGTCCAAAGAGGGCCATGGCAGCGTAAGGCAGTTTTAAGAGTCCTATGCCATCTCTCGACGAGTCCGTTGCTCTGAGGATGGTAGACAGTTGTATGGATCTTGGAAATGCCGCACAACCTACAAATGTCAGAAAACAGAGCGGATTCGAATTGGCGCCCCTGATCGGTTGTCAACACTGCCGGGCACCCGAAGCGTGCTATCCAAGTGTCTATAAAGGCACGAGCAACGGTCTCAGAAGTGATGTTCGGGAGTGGGGTGGCTTCGAACCAACGTGTAGTCCTATCTATGATGGAGAGTACGTATCTGAAACCCTCAGAAGGAGTGAGTGGGCCTACCAAGTCTATGTGTAGGTGTTGGAAACGTTTGTGTGGTTGGGAGAAAGTACCCAGCGGGGGGGTGGTGTGCCTGGAAACTTTATTTTGCTGACATGGAATGCACGATCGGGCCCAGGCTTGACAATCGCGTCGCATGTCATGCCACACAAAACGCTCAGTAACTAGTCTGGTGGAGGCTCGCACTCCAGGATGGGCTAAGCTATGCAGTTTGTCAAAAACTTGTCTCTGTAGGTCCTTGGGAATGAAAGGTCGCAGAGAACCGGTAGATTCGTCACACCACACTTCTCCGGTCACACCTGGGAAAGTAGTTTTGACAGGTTTAAGGGAAGAGTCGTGGTCATTGATGAGCTGCATTATGTTTGGGTCAGCTGACTGCCGCTGTGGGAGGTCTGATAGGTCGAGAACCGAAGTGACAGCTCCGACACGGGACAGGAAATCTGCTACAATATTGTCTGCACCTTTAATGTATCTGACGTCACTTGTAAATTGTAGTATGTAATCAAGATGACGGAAACGTCGCGGCGGAGGGTCAGACGGAGGTTTCTGGATGGCGGCCACAAGGGGTTTGTGATCCGTGAGGATATAAAAGCCACGTCCCTCAACTTCCGTACGAAAATGTTTCACTGCCTCATAGACAGCCAGCAATTCTCTGTCAAAGGCAGAATATTTCTTTTGCGCATTATTCAGCTTCTTTGAGAAGAACTGGAGGGGGGATGTAACGTCTCCGACAGATTGACTCAAAACAGCACCTATAGCACAGTCACTTGCATCTGTCGTAATGAAGAGGGTGGCATCTGGATGCGGGTGAGCCACAGTTACAGCATTTGCTAATAGATGCTTCAGTTTCTCGAAGGCTGTTTCCATTACTGGGGTCCACGGAACCTGCCGGATGCCGGTAGTGTTTTGGCCTGCCAAGGCATCTGTGAGTGGTGCCTGAACCTCAGCAGCAGCTGGCAAATGTTTCCTATAATAGTTAACTGTTCCTAGGAAACGACGTAATTCTTTATAAGTGTCAGGTCGTGGTAATTCTAAAACAGGTTTGACCTTGTCAACAGGGGTGTGAGGCCCTCAGCTGAAACAACATATCCCAAAAACAGAACTGAAGGTTTGTGAAGTTGCAGCTTCTTATTATTAAGCTCTACACCAGCTGCAACGAGAGTGTCCTTAACTATCTGCAAATGTTCCTTATTCTTTTCCACAGTAGGGCTGAATATCAAAATATCATCGAGGTAGGCGAAACAAAAGTCTAAGTTGAAGAGTACCTCGTTGATAAACCTTTGCCAGGTTTGAGCAGCATTCCGCAACCCGAAAGGCATGAATCTGTATTGGAACAGTCCGAAAGGTGTGGTGATTGCCGTTTTTTCTATGTCCTCTGGGGCCATAGGAATCTGGTGATAGGCCCGTTTACAGTCTATCACCGAGAAACACCGGGCGCCGGCCAAAGCGTGGTTAAAGTCTGACACGTTGGGGACGGGATATTTATCGATGATGGTACGAGAATTAAGCTTCGTATAGTCTCCTACCATGCGCCAAGTGCCGTCTTTCTTTGCGACGAAATGAATCGGACTCGACCAACATCCCGAAGAGGGTTCAATAATTCCACCTTTTATTAGTTCGTCGATCTGTTCGCGAGCAACGGGCATAAGTTCGGGTTTGAGACGACGAGGGCGGCACGAAATAGGCGGTCCGTCAATCAAACGTAGTCTATGAACAGTTCCGTTAGTCACTAAGGCAACGCGTGGCGCCGTGTGCGAGGAAACAGTTTGTATAGGCGCGAGCGTATCGGCCTCCGAGCGAAGCTGCGGCGCTGGCGTCGCGAGTTTACACGATTGCCAACTGCCCGTAGGTAGAGGGTTGCAAACAGGCGAGCCGCGTTGGGTTGAGTTGGTACACTGAGTAATAGTTGCGGAAGTCGCCGCTGGCGAGGCTGAGGGCAGCAGCGGGCGCATAGAAACAGCTGATGGCTGTGAGTTATTGACACTAGCCTGCGCGCGGAAATTTGCCTGTCCGGATAGGCGGGAGGGCGGGGTAGCACCCGTAATTACACTGTCAGAATGAGGACGAACGCAGTTACAAAGAGAGGAATCCCTGTCACAGTTGCGCGCGGGCGCAGAATCACAAGAACGCTGACTAACCTGTATTACTGAAGGCGGGCAGGATGCTTGAAGACTGTTGAGCTGTTTGCGGACAGATGACAGCTCTGAGTTTAAATCCTGCAGCCGACGATGAAGTTCGTGATTCATAGATTCGATGCGCTCTGCGAGCCACTTATTTGACCACTCGAGAGACTCGCTGGGGAGGTTAGCGCTTTTGGTAGCTAGGCGAACGTTATCTTCGTCCTTAGCTAGAACGCTGGCGGGCACACGAGAAATATACAAGTTACACGCCGGATAGAACACACGATCGCTTGCTAAATCGATTGTTATTTTGTAATGCCTAAGAAAATCTATACCTATTATAGGTTCTTCGACTTGGGCAACTAAAAATCTCCACTCTAACTCGCACTTGGGGGCGAGGGTGACATTAAAAGAGGTTAAGCCGGTGCACTGGAGATGCGATGCGTTGACTGCTCGGAGTGTAGTCTTCTGCCGGTGAATCTTCCTGTTAGCGAGGCGAGCGGGGAGCAGTGACACGTCGGCTCCCGTGTCTACTAGAAAATTTGTGCCAGAGGAGAGGTCTTTCACGTACACCCGGCCATGGTTTCTAGTGGCGTCTGACACAGAATGCAAAGTTGGGTGGCGCTCGTTTACTTTGCAGGAGGTGGCGCCGCTGCCTACCTGCGATTGTAGTTTGGGTAGGAGCACGGTGGTTTACAATTGCGTGCTTGCTCTCCAAATCTATGATGGAAGAAACAGTATGTCATTGCTGGGGGCGGAGGAAGCTGCAGCCCATGATCTTCCGCGGGGTCAGAGGCGCCGTCGCTGCGTCGAGATGAAGGTGCCGGTAGAGCAGTTGACTTGACAGGCCTTGTATTAGACGGTCTGGAAGTGCTGGCGCGGAGTTCGCGTAGCCGGGCAGAATGAACTCTATCGGCGGCGCGTAAGAGTTCGTTAACTGACCTGTCCTCGTACGCGGAGATTGCAGTCTGTACAGGCAGAGGCAGTTTTTCTGTCCAAATTTCGGCGAGTGTGTCGTTTGGCAAGTCGTGTTCGCTGACAAGTAAACGGAGGCATCGCCACAACTGTGATGGAGACCTGTCGCCGAGACGCTCTTCATATATTAGTTGTCTGACATTCTCTCTCCTTGTTTTGGACACACGTTGCAGAATCGTCTGCTTGGCTGCCGTGTACTTCCCTGTCGAGGGAGGGTTCTTGACAAGGTCGTAGATTAATTCGACGCGCTCGTGGAGATGGTTCATAAGGCAGTAAAAACGCGCGTCGTCATCAAGCCCGTAAACGTTGAAAGTTTGCTCTATCAAGTTAAACCAAAACTCTGGGTGAGCAGGTTTGAAAGGAGGTAGCGTGGGCATGTTCTCCAACCGTTGAACAGTAGTGTGTGCGAGCGAATTGTCCCTGTTAGCAGGCGATGAATTGTGGAGAAACTGCGGCGACACATTATGAAATTGGTGAAAAGAGTTCGCGTGCAGAGCCTCAGAGGCAACATCGTGTGTCGGAAGTCGGGTAGATGGGTCCCACTGGCGTGGCGGATGAATACTGCACTGCTGACGGTGAGGAGTTTGAACGCCGGCTGCCGCATTGTTCGTGTTCAAAACATTTCCGACGGACGCAGGAACACTGAAGCTATGGTCGTGAACGTTCGAGGCACCCTCATGAACTCTATTACACACGTTGTTTACACCCGGTGTGGCGAAAAAGGTGTCCTGCACACGAGGTACAACAGGCGCGGAATGATACGTACCGGGCGGCCTTTCAAATGCCGTAGCGTTCTGTTGAGTAGAGTTCGACCTTAAAAATTCCACTGCATTAGCGGGAGCGGAAGGAAACCTCGGCGTAGAGGAGAGAACCTCTCCAGCACTGCTGTCCCTTGTAAGATTGCATTTTGGCGGGCTAATAAAGCCGGAGTCCATAGTAGGCACGGGTATACTGACGAAGCTTGCACAAGGAGTAGCAATCCCGGAGCTGTAAGAAATTTGCTGTCCTCGACGGGATTCGGCAGGTGGAGGCACACTCACGGGACGGCAGAATCCGGGCGGCGGAGGTCCGTTAGGTGAAGCCATTGTGCACAGTACGGACAATAGGCATGCGAACGCGGGAGCGCGAATATCGCGGTAGACGCGGATGGAAAGCACTTCGGGCGGTAACTCGAAACGACACTTGATCGGGGTCACCAATGTGGAGGTTTATAGGATCGGGTCGGATAAGACACGAGACACTCCAACTTTTTACACTGACTTTATTATTACATGTTTACACTGTACAAATGTCAGGCGGGAACTGGTGTTTCCGCTTCCTTACAGCAAAGACCTTTCGAATCACACAAAGATACTACACTTGTCCAAAGTTGTTTAGTATCGATCCCCACAAGTATTTAGAAGGTGTTCTTAAAGAAATGGATGACAGAGAACATGCCACCAGTATCATTCTAGATCTGCCAAAAGTGTTTCACTTTTTTATTCACAAATTAGCCCAAAAAGGTGTCAGAGGGATTCAATATCAGTGGATAAGATCTTATTTAGAAGACAGACAGCAAGTTATGGTTTTAAGACATGATGACATTAAAGGGAAAATGATTATTACAACAACACATATCACCAATAAATCATTAATAAAGTATGGAGTGCTACAAGGTTCTGTCCTAGGACCTCTACTGCTCCTCCTGTACATTGACAATATAAATGACTATTGAATTTGGAAAAGTAATCTTATTTGCCAATAACACCAATATATTAATTACAGTTGCTAACAAATCTCTATGGAAGGAGACTCAGATACCTTAATGGCCAAAATTACTAGCTTGTTTCAAAAAACAAAACAAAAATAAATAAATAAATAAATAAAATATAAAAAATAAATAAATAACAATAATAATAATAAAGAAAGAAAAAATTGTGTTGATGAATTTCCACACCTCTCCACTTGTACAACAATTTGTCAGGATGCCACACCTTCACAACAAGCTAATGAAAGAAGTTTCTGAAACTAAAGTTCTAGGGATCTGGGTACAAGATAATTTAAAATGGGTCTATCATGCAAAGGAAACTGAAGGGGGGGGGGGGGGGAGAGGAATTTGAAAGCTGTAGGAAAAGTATAAGCCCATCAACAGTCATTCAGGTGTATTATACATATTTCCATACACTACTCCGAAATGGGATCATCTTCTAGGGAAATTCAACCAGAAATATAAAAATCTTTAGGATGTGGAAAAGAGTGGCCAGGGCTATCTGCAACTTAAAAAAAAACTGGAAACATGTAGACCACATTTCATCCAGTTGCAGATAACGAGTCTACCAAGTATTTACATGTATGAGCATATTCTGTATGCAAATGAGTATCTTTAAAGCGAACTGGACATCTTCAACAAAAAAAGCATATACACACCCACAACACAAGGAACATGAATGTTATGTATTTATCCATCCTTAGACAATCAAAATTGTATGGATGTTGTCAACATAGATTTACATTGTAGTTATACAAGAATTCATAAATAATCAATGCAGTTACATAAATATTCATTGCAGTTACACAAATCCATACATATTCAATGCAGTTACACAATTTCATAAATAATGAATGCAGTTATGTAAATTCATAAATATTAAATGCAGATACATAAATTCATAAATCAGCTGATAAATACAAAATGAGAAGCATATTATACGGCTTTGTTAGTTTAAATGTTTGTTTATAATATTTCAATATAGAACTAGAGATGTTGCTTTACCTCTTATAACAAAGTTGATCATATATATATATATATATATATATATATAAATAAAAATAGAAAACAGATGACTTACCAAAAGGACCGGCTCGTCGATAGAAACAAATAAAATCACACACAAACACACATACAAGCTTTCGCCACCACTGGCAGCTTCTTCAGGAAAGAAGCTGCCAGTGGTGGCGAAAGCTTGTATGTGTGTTTGTGTGTGATTTTATTTGTTTCTATCGACGAGCCGGTCCTTTTGGTAAGTCATCTGTTTTCTATTTTTATTTTTGTTTATCCCACCGGGAAAGTTTCCCTCTATAATTTATATATATATATATATATATATATATATATATATATATATCACTTCATGTAGTCATTGACAGTATAAAAAAACTTTTCTAGCAAGTAAGATTTTTATTGATTTCCTGAATTCACTTATTTCAGTTTTTTCTTTGGTGCCTTGTGGAAGATTATTGCATAATTTTATTCCATTAAATAACAGACTATTGCGATTTTGTTTTGTTTTTCCTAGACAGATGTAAGTGATGGCATTGGGATACACATATGAGTGTATCCTCAGCTTTTTTTTTAGCATACTTGGTGACTCAGCACTGATTAAGATGTTAAAGTTGAGGTGATAGGTGCAGTTCAGTTATCAATGTGGTATCCACTCTTAATACATTTATTACTCTATATCAGTACAGATGATGTTAACCCTTGAGATACAAGAGGCCGACTGCTGGAAGTCCCAGTAAGTCACAAAGAACATCCACCAAAGATAACATAATGCAGCTATCGACCACGGGATCGACACCACATAGCCCCCCGCCCCCCAACCCCCACAGTATGGAGTACGTTGCTGAGGGGGGGGGGGCGGGGGTTGAGAATCTCCCAAAAACACCACACTAAGTTCTTCGGCATAGTCAGGCACAGAGGCACAAAGGCACGAACATTACCACTCACAGCACTTTTTGACAGGCTAAACCTTTGCACCACACACGGAGATGCACTACCTCCCTGCTCATCGTCACACGCAATGCACACGAAAGCAGTTGAGCCGTTGACTAACACTGAAAGCTTATGGATGTCGTCAGGGTGGACAAAAGTATATAGCAGGTGAATGTGCATGTTGGCAAGAGAGGGAGGGGGGGGGCATAGGAAACCCATTATAGGGCTGAGAGCCAGGCGAGGAGGGGGTGGCCGACTAAGCTGGTGGTGCGGGTGACGGTCCTGCCCTGGGCGATCGGCTGACAGCCAAGGGGACGTGGCCCAGTGCTGGATGGGCCACGAGGGCTCGAAGCATGGGAGGGGCTACTATCGCAGAATGAAGGGATACCTACAGTAGATTTTAAATGTGTTTATTTCCGTCAACAGTTGCAATAAAATTGTTTAATAACATGTTTTGATCACTTGGATCATCTTCAGATCTAAAAAACAAAAGTAAAATAGCAATTTACAATTTGATAAATTTACTAAGGGTTAATTGACAATAGTTAATTTATACATAAATGGATAGATTTTTCTTTACCTTATAGTTGCGTCCGCAACTCGTCTGGCTGAGTACTAATTGGTACTGAGTTTTACAGTTTGATGTAGATATTTTTAATTTGGTTGCAGGTGGTGGTGGGGAGGGAAAGAGTAGGTGGGAGGGGGGTGGAGGGATTGTAATGGATAGGTTGAGCCCTAATATACCGTACAATTGTTTGCTATATAAATATTTCTAAAAGTGGGGTTCTTGATGTATCCAGAAATAAAAATTATAAAACTGTATGTGATATAAGTATAAAAATATGGTACGATAATTAAAAAATGCATACGATATTTAAAACATTGAATGTGTAAAACAGAGATGTATAAAATTACATATGTCATACTTTAAAATTTTTTAAACGTCAGTTTGTTAAAATATCATTAAAATTTTAAAATATAAAAATTTATATAAAAAACTTATATAAAACAGTATGGTATGGGCGTTAGTTGCCTCTGTCGCTACTTGGTGGCATTGTGCGGCGTGCAGTTTTTCTTGTACGTTCGGAAGCCAGTCTGCACGCCGATCTGCTGCTAGGGCGGTGTCCGGGCCAACGCGCTGCCGCCGCCAGGCACCGAAAAGTGGGGCCGCCGCTCCAAGGTGTGCTGCATTGAGGACGAAGGTTGCAAGAGGCCTTCAAAGTTTTTAAAAAATGTGCTGTTATTAAAATCATTTTGTTGGTTGAGTGTATTTCCAGGTTCTTGAAGCCGGTGTGTGAAAATTTCTATTTCTTCTAGTGTCGTTAGGAGGCGTCCTTTTGGTTCCCTATGTAGCACTTGTAAATGGGTATTAATTGTTCCAACCATGTGCTTTTCTGTCACTAAATGTTCTCCAAATGCTGTTTTATTATTATGAAGAGAACAATGCTCTTTAAAACGTGTTTCGAACGTTCTGCCTGTCTGACCTACGTAGACCTACAGTAGACCCTAGAGAGTGATCAGCTTGACTTTGGGGGCTGCAAGGGGAAAAAAACCTCTAAATGATTGACCACTCAAATTGGAGCTGAGGGGCGAAGAGGCAGTGCTCGAGGGTTGAGCATGCTGAAAGGACTCGGTGCCCAAATATATGGCATGACGGGGTGACTGGCTACTCGAAGCTGGAGTGGCCATTAAAGCAGTACTCTGAGTACAGTGAGAATAGTTTGTGTCCGATTGTGTGGCACAATAAGGGAACTGGCCGCTTCATGGAGGAGAGGCATGAGACATAACCGTGTCAGAGGAAGTCTCTGAAGTCTCAATGAAGGCTGGCTTGACACGGTTGAGAGAAACGGTAATGACAGAGTCATTCACCCAAATGACCATGGGTTTTTGTAGTTGCTGACGACGATGTAAGGGCCAGTATAAGGAGGCATGAGAGGGGCCTTAATGGTGTCATCACGGAGAAAAACATGCTCACACTTGTCTAGCTCATGGGGCACGTACACGTGCGGTTGAGTGTGCGCTGCCAAAGGGGGCGGCCGAATGGTTTTGCAATGTGTGCGTACCCAGTCTACCAGAGAAGGGAGCTCAGAGGGCAGAGGGCTTGCCAGGGAGCACAAGATGTTGTCCATAAACAAACTCCACCACCGAGCCCTTTTATAAGCTGAGCATAGGCCGAGAAGCATCCAAGATAATGCCTCGGTCCACAAGGGGCCATGTCATTGACGAGCAGTTTTTAAGGTGCGACGCCAGTGCTCGACTAGCCCATTACTTTGGGGATGATAAGCGGTAGTGTGTATTTTTGTGATACTGCAAAGGGTGCATAATTCAGAAAACATGGCCGATTCAAATTGCCGACCCTGGTTGGTTCTGAGAAACACAGGGGAGCCAAAGTGGAAGACCCAAGCATCCATAAAGGCGTGTGAAATGGTGTCTGAAGTAATGTTCGGTATGGGGAAAGCTTCTGCCCTGCAAGTAGTCCTGTTGAAAGCTGTGAGCAGATAGCGGAACCCTTCAGACTCTGGGAGGGGACCAACCAAATCTAGATGGATATATTGGAATCGACCCAACAGTTGCAAAAATTTACTCAGCAGTGGGGAAGTATGGTGAGAGACTTTGTTTTGCTGGCAAGGAACACATATGTGGGCCCATGCCTGGCAATCACAGAGCATGTCTCTCCACACAAAAGTTCGGACACAAGGCGTGTTGATGTCTTAACATCTGGGTGAGCCAAACCATGAAGTTTCTCAAACACAAGACATTGTAACCCTTTATGGATGAAGGAACGAAGTGTGCCTGTAGAACTGTCACACCAGACTTCACCAGAATCTACCGGAAAGGTTGTCTTCACAGGTTGCAGATTAGAAGATTGGTCCAGTAACAGCTGTAAAGTGTCTGGGTTGGCCGATTGTAGCCTGGCAATGTCCAACAAGTCTATCAGGCTAGATACTGCACTGACGCGGGATAGGAAATCGGCCATAACATTATCTGCCCCTTTTATGTACCGAATGTCATTTGTAAACTGCAGTATGTAATCAATATGACAAAAACAACAAGGTGGAGGGGGGAGGGAGGGTCAGATGGAGGGTTTTTAATAGACAACATCAAGGTTTATGGTCCGTCAGAACGTAGAAGTCCCTACCCTCCAAATTGGTTCTGAAATGCTTGATGGCCTCCTAGAAGGCAAGCAACTCCTTATCGAAGGCAGAGTATTTTTTCTGGGCCGAGTTAAGTTTCTTAGAAAAAACTGAAGCGGAGTGGTGACGTCATTATAGGCCTGACTGAGCATGCCACCGACAGTATTGTCACTTGCATCACTCGTAATAAACAGAGTGGCATCAGAACGCGGGTGAGCGATGGTAACAGCCGAGGCGAGTAGCTGCTTCAACTCATTGAAGGCCTTCTCCATAATAGGCATCCACAGAATAGCATGATTACCTGATGTATTAGGGCCAGCAAGAGCCTCAGTGAGTGGGGCCTGAACATCCGAAGCAGAAGGCAGATGCTTGTGGTAATAATTAATGGTCCCCAAAAAGCGACAGAGCTCTTTAAATGTCTGAGGCCTAGGCATATCAAGGACTGACTGTAGGTGGAGTGGGGCCATCTGCTGACACCACATAACTGCGGAACACAACCGACAGCCGATGAAGTTGTCTTTTTGTTATTAAGTTTGATGCCGGCAGATTGTAAGGTGTCAGTCACCAATCTAACACGCTCTACACTTGATTCTTTAGTGGGAGCAAACACATGGATGTTGTCCATGTAGATGAAGTAAAAATTGAACTTTGACAGAGTCTTATTTATCCATCTTTGCCATGGCTGGTGGGCTTTTTCAGCCCGAAAGGCATAAATTTATAATGAAAGAGCCCAAAGACATAGTGATGGCGGTTTTCTCTATGTCTTCAGGGGCCATCTGGATCTGGTGAAATGCCTGTTTGCAGTCTAACACCGAAAAATATTTTGCATCTGGTAATATGTGATTGAAATCAGCAATGTGCGGTACAGAGTATTTGTCAATGATGGTACGAACATTAAGTTTTGTATAGTACCCAGCCATATGGTAAGTACCATCTTTCTAAAGAACGAAATAAATAGGGCTTGCCCAACAGTTGGGAGAAGGCTCATAATTCATTTGTTTTGGAGATCTGCTAATTGTTCTTTCGCGATCTGGTTTCAACCTACAAGGGCAGAGCAAAATTGGCAGGCCATCCATTAAGCAGAGTTTGTGTTGTGTTCCGTCTGTGAGTATGGCAACGTGATGTGGAGTATAGCAGTCTAATGACTGTGACGTGTCGCAGGCGGTGGCCACTGAGCAAAACATAGGTGCTTCAGTCGCGTGGGTACAGCTGCTGGCTGCTGAAGTGTCAACATGCAGGCAGGGCAGAGTCAGGTTGGTACGCTTGCATTTAGTACTAGGCATAACAACAGGTGCCACTGAAGGCAATGGCAGGTAAGAAATAACAGCTGATGTGGAAATGTCAAAAACACCAACGGGCTTAGGCAAAAGTTCTGAAGGCGAACATGATATATGAGCACTTGGATGTTTACTGTCACTGTTCAGAGGAGTGCGAGAGCAAGAAGCACAGTTCAAAACATGAGTAATGTCTGGCACTGGGGCCAGTTCACTGGAAACACACTTACTAACCTTGTGAGTGTGGGCAGGGAGGCCATCTCGAACAGCAGGAACGCGTTGATGAGCTTCAGTGAACTCGGCATATACCTTCTTTATGTTAAGCAGATTCTCAAAACGTTCATTACATTGAAGTGAGAGCTTGAGGCGTTGGGCGAGAAGAGCACTTTTCCACTTGTCACACTCTGCAGAAAGCTCCGATTGTTTGGTCGCTAAACGAGTGCGAGTAGTATCCTGAGCAATATCAACCATAACACATGAAATGTTCAATTGTTTCTTAGGGCAGTACATGGCATTGCACACAATGTCAATAGATAATTGAAATTTCCGGATGAAGTCAATGTGAAGTATAGGTTCGTTGACTGGTGCAACGAGAAATGTCCACTTTAAGGCACAGTCGGAGGATAACTGTAAGGTATGTTTATAATAGCCTGAACACTTCATGTCCGTCGAATTAACGGCTTGCACAATTGTTTCAGGTTGATGAATCTTCCCAAAGACAAGCGAAGGTGGCAACAAAGATACATCAGCACCAGTGTCAACTAGAAAACGAGTGTGCAAAGTGAGGTCCTGTAGGTAAATACGGCCTGAATGTTCACAGGCCGATGACACAGAATGTAAAGTCACAGTGTCCTGGTGCCTAGTTTTATCACAGGGGGCAGCGCCGGACCCTTCGTGCGAGATGCGTTTGGGTGCTGGCAAGGAGATCTACAGTGTCTTGCTTCAGCCCTGAAACGATAGTGAAAGTAGCACCACCAATGACACAAGGGTAAACCAGTAGTAGTTTCCTTGGAGAGAGCTGGTGGATTGCTGCTCGACAGACTAGCGAAGGATCCTGTTGGCAAAGGCAGTGCGTGAGGAGCAGGCAAGGCAGCAAAGCTGACGTTATTCTTCTTACCAGGAGCAGATGTGGTAGTATCTTGCTTGCAGCCATGGCCTATGGCCATGCCCAGCAGGTATTTCCTCCTTGAAGGAGCCTGGGTCAAATGTTAGGAGACCTCTGATGCCACCATATGACTGGTAAGCTGCATAAACGTTGTCTGCAGATTCGAGTGTTTGGTTGAGCATTGCAAAAGAGGCCTGCAACAAGGTCAAACCAACATGGCTCGATAATTTGTCCATCCAGATGGTCAGCAGTGCATCATCATGGAACAAGGATGGAGGAACGATTGATTGTAAACGTCTACACAGCTGCGAAGGCATCTTCTTGCCCATCAATTCTCCATGTAGAATCTTCCTGACAGCATCAGCATTTGTGCGACCCAAGCAGTGTAGAATAGTAGCCTTAGCGTGGTCTTACCAGTGTGGGCGAGAAGGCTGGCCGACAAGGTCACAGATCAAATCATTGAATTCAAACAGATGTGACATAATGCATAGGAACTTGGTCACATCATCAAACCCACAATGCTCAAAAATGTCTTCATCCACTTTAAACCACATTACAGTTCGTTGCGGTTTGAATGGTGGCAGCTTGGGCAGGTGGGCAAATGTGTGTAAGTTACTTGCTGCATCATCCAGGTTGATATCTTGCAGATGCAGCTGAAAATCCACTCGGCGGGCAGGAAGAGAGGATTACACCAATGGAGCAACAGACTGTGGTGTAGAGAGAGTATATGAAGTGCATGGCATCGCGGGGCATGGGACCTGTTGTTAGAAGGGAGCACATGTTGAACACCTGGTGTGTCGGCAGCAGGCCAAGGTGAGCAGTAGGAAATGTCCAAAACAACACTGTCCTGAGGTGCCGGATACTGACGGTGAGCATAGTTCATGGAGTTATTGAAAACATTATGCGGAGGAGCACTTGAAGAAACGTATAATCCATGTGCATAGCCATCACTGGGTGCGGATGGATACATCCATGGTGTATTTGAAATAAAAACCGTCAACTGGGGCACGTGAACACTGATTATGAAGATTAATATTCACATGCTCCTGATTAATGGAATGCAGGGCTGGAGTCGATGCACTTCTGGCAGGCACCGAATTCGACAATTTGGACAAGTCAGGTCTCGCGAATCCAGAACCAGTGAGCAGGCCGTGCTGTGGCAGTAGGGCTGATGTAGAGCCGAATTGAGGCTGAATTGAGTATATCGGACAATTCTCAGCTGAGGTAAAGTTGTGCTGGTCCATTTCGGGGACTCTGAAGGAGGTTGGAGAGATGAAACAGCCGATGGCAGCAGATAGCGTGGATCCATGGCTACGATGTAGCCGGCCTTGTGGCGTGGACGAATCGCAAAATACTGATGCAGAAGGCAATAAACTTTCTAAATGAACTTGTTCACAACAAAATTGAAATGAAATTGGGGTCACCAATGAGAGGGTAGGTGCAGTTTAGTTAAGAATGCAGTATCTACTCTTAATACATTTATTACTCTATATCGGAACAGATGATGTTATCACTTCAGATACAAGAAACCAACTGCCGGAAGTCCTGGTCAGTCCCAAAGAACATCCACCAAAGATAACATAATGTGGCTATCGATCACAGGATCGATGCCACACTGTCATCAGCAAACAGTACTGATTCACTATGCTTGACACTTTGTGGAAAGTCATTGATCTATATTTAAAAAAGGACTGGGCCCAGCCCACTTCCTTGGGGGACTCTTATGTTGTATTCAGGATTAAAAAGTTGTTTAGAAGTATGACTGCAGTTAGTTTGAGAGATTTCCACATGTTGCATTCTGTTTTGTAGGTATGAGTGAAACCACATGTTTACTACCCCTCTTATTCCTAATGCATCTAATTTATTTAGTAAAATTGCATGGTCTACTGTATCAAATGCTTTAGTCAAATCAAGGAAGATGCCTGTTATGTGTTCTCCTTTGAATAATGCTTCAAGAATAACATTTGTGAAATAGGCTTGTAATGTATTTGACCTATAAAGTCTTGTTTCTTTGGATAAATGCAAAGTATGATACCACATTTGATCGGAGTATTATGCCCTAATATTCCATATTTATATTATATAAGCATTTTATAACACCACTACCTGTTCTTCTGTAATGTATTGACTATAATATAATACTTTGCTGACCATAAAATTACATAATTTAACCATTTTAAATAATGTAAACATATATTAACACTGTGCTAATTGTTATTCACTTACGATCTTGTGTATTGTTTTCTTTTGATATGAAAATCATATCATTCCATTTGTCATAATTTTTCTTATCTTTTATTGATGATAATTTATGTGTTTTTCATGAACAAATTATTTAATATAAAACATTGTAACTTCTGTGTTCTAGAATGTTCTCGAAATTATAATATGCATTAATACACATGAATTGCCATGTACGCTGGGAGCATAAGTTTGTTTCTATGCATATGAAGTTTGTATTAAATGTACGCTGGGAGCATAAGTTTGTTTCTATGCATATTAAGTTTGTCTTAAATCAGTATGAAGAAGTTGGTCAATAACAAGCGAAAGATGTACAATATCATGTATTACTTCGGTTTGTGTGCTTCATCAAGAATGAAAAATAAATGTTTTAAAATGAAATGTGTCATATTGGTAGTTTCCCGGATGCCTAAGAATCCGACATCCTAATAATGTTGTCATATTTATTTAAAGGCGGGCGAGCTGTTAAAACAACATCTACCACTGAACAACCAAGGCAATAAAGTGAAGTATTCATAATGTGGCTTTAGTGTAGTGCAAAATAGCATAACAAGCTACAGCTGATTCTGTGCTTCTGCCGGGCCAGGAGCAAAACTGATCTTTGCTCAAAAAATTGTACTTTGTTTAGTACCCCACGAGCCTCTTTTTCATTATGGTCTTTTCACAGTAACTCAACATGTGGAGCAGAAATTAATACTAGAATTCAAGCTGGAAACCAATCTCACCACAGCCGGATGACTGCTTCAAAACCAATCTCACCACAGCCGGATGACTGCTTCGCACCAGATGTCTCTCCAGACAGTACAAGATTACAGTGTAGAAAACCCTGATCCAGCCTACAGTGTGTTAACTGTTACATGGTAGAGCTCTCCCTAGTCCTTAATTGGTACAAGTTGGTAGACATCGGAGGCTTCACCCAGCAGTCATTGCTTTGATGCTGCAGCCAACATTACTGCTGTGTGAGGCAAGAATTGTCTGCGTTGTTATTGTTTGCATACCAGAGTTCTGAGAGTTCTGTACACTGTAGTATGTAATTGAAATGAGTGGTTCTTGCAGCTATGATAATCATCAACCATGCTAATGTGTAAGCTGCTTTGTTTCATTTACAATCGAAACAATTACAGTGATGTGCATGACTTGTACCTTTGTGAAAGCATGCTGCATAGTTTGAGGTGCCAGCACTGTAGGACATAGGCATTACTTGTCTCCCCCAGTTACCTCTCTCCCCACAGCTGCCATGGTGTGAGGTGGGGCTTGCTTCCTCTGCTCCCCACTCCCCCTTGAGAACTCTGCCATCTAACAGTTTACACACTGTATACGGTTGTGAGACATGGAGTATCTGAAAACAGGACTCCCATAAGCTCCTTGTTTTTGAAAGAAACATACTTTGGAAGATCTTCATTCTGGTTTTGGATGCAAACAAAGGGACATGGAAGATCAGGCACAAGAAAGAGCTTGAGAAATTGTACCAACAGCTCATCATAGCAGAAACCATCAAACCAAGCAAATGCAGTGGGTTGGTCTTGTGGCTCAGATGGAAGATGACATCAGAAACTCCTGGATTTCAGAGCTACAGGATGGAAACCTCCAAGGAGACCAAAGAAGCTTTGGAGGGAAGGCCTCCATGAAGATCTGGAGCAAGCATCATTAGATGTGGACAGATGATGGATAGTAGCAATGGATAGGAGTGTGATCATGTAGAAGAAAATGAAAAATAAAACAAATTGCATGTTTAGCTATAACAGACTTAAATTAACATATCTATGATTTTAAAAGAGCCTAAGGTACAAAATATTGTTTTATTTTGTGTCTGTCCTTATGTCCAAAAGAACAAACACATATCTATTATTGTATATACATCTACAACAGGCAAATGACAATTTCTATGTGGATGCACTAATACGTCCAAACCCTTCCAGTGATACAGATAGATCTGTGAACATCTGGAAATAATGGGGCACTACAATCATAGAGAGCGAGAAGTTGTGAATTCAGTCAGGATAGGAAGCATATTGGGATAGACTAACTGGGTGAGGCGATTGTTGGTCTAAAGTGGGAAATTCTGGTCCAAGTCTTGCTCTGGCACAAATTTCCAAGTTTGGCACAGAATGTCTTCAGTGCTCTGAAACAATCAAGATGTTTAAATATTTCTATTTCATATTTGAAAATTACCCTGTGATGATTTGCTGACACAGGAATAGATAATTTACAGAAGATGCAACTAGATGTTTACTAGTTTGCTAGAGACCTATGCATTTCACAAGAACAAATTGTTAAGTGAAAAGTATTACAGGCAAAGGAATATAGGTACCATTGTTAAAAAGAACAAAACATGAACTGTAAGCAGTATACACCAATATTTTCAGATTTACTATAGCTGGTGTCATATAAGAAGGCACTTCCATGCATAGAGGCAGAGCGATAGGGGAAGCGTAGAGGGGACGAGCTACGCCGAGTGCCAACAGTTGCACCTGTGGGAGAAACATTGTGTAACTCGCAGCTGGCCACACGCCTGCAGAATGAAAATTATTGCCTGTTACTACGGCAATGGAGGGGGATGTGCAGAACAGCTGAAAACTGGCCCTCCTTAGTACATGATGCCGACTATAGTACAACAGATCACAATTAAATAACAAATTAAGTAATTCAGTAAATGAAGCAAAATGTTACACATTATAAAAATGTGTACAAATTGATACTTGATAAAAGAAAGATCAAAACATTTTAACTGCCAAAAAACATAGAAATGTATGTGGCCACTACACTGATGCTAAAAATACAGACTTGACTGCATAAATGCAAGATGTCGGGTAACCCTAAACCAATCAATGTAGTTCAGAAAAGCTGGTAGTGGAGGAGAATACAAATGGCCTGGTTGGTGAAGCAGTCATTGAATTCAATCATATGATAAATTGATGTTGTGCCACATGGTGGTTACTATTTTATGGACCACAGTTTGTCTGTGGCCACTCATCCTAATAAACAGCTAGCTAGTGCCACACCAATATAAAAACCTGTGCACTGATTGCAGTACAGTTGTTAAATTACATGGTTGCTTTCATAGGGTACCATAAGCCTGTACAAGGACTGGAATAGTTAGTGCTGAGTGGATTGGGCAGATCTTATAGAGGGAATCTTCTACAACAATGTGACCCCTATGGCTTGGGGCTGGGGTTGGGGATGGCATAGGGATGGACTAAAACATATTAGAGGCTGTGTGACTAAAAGAACACGACTTAAGGATGGGTGAGGAGGATCTTCAGCAGGATGTCTCACATTTCTGAGCATGATGACAAAAAATAATATCTTGGTGAAGGATGTGCTTTAGTTGTTGCAGTCCAGGATAACAATGGGTGACAAGGGAAGCACTCTTTTGTGTCTGGTTAGTGGTGGTGGAGGGAAGATTTGGTGTGTGTGTGTGTGGGGGGGGGGGGATATGGCTTGGGAAATCTGTTTGCAGATTAGGTCTAGGGGTAGTTTCTAGTTTCTGTCTCTGAAGGCCTTGGTAAGACCTTTAGCATATTGTCACAGCAGATACACAGTCCACTGGTGGATTGACTGTAAGGAAGGTATTTATTTATTTATTGTGGAAGGGATGGCAACTGTCAAATTGCAGGTAGTATTGGTCAGTTTAATGTGGGAGGAAGTGTGGATGGAGCTATCAGTGAGATGGAATTAACATCTAGGAATGTGACACGGTGGGTTGAGGTAGACCAGTTGAAGCTGATGGGAGAAAATGAATTGAGTTTTGAAGGAAGGAGGATGTTGCCCTGACCCTGAGTCCAGATCTCCATATTTAGTAGATAAAAAGAGAGCTAATGATAATCTCAAACCAAATCCTGAAATTACCATCCTTCCTGCGGGCAAAAGTTCCACCTCGTTTGTTATGACTCACAGTGACTACCTTGCAGAAGAGCTCCACCAACTTTCTGACACTTCCACCTACAAGTTGTGCCTGAATGGCTCCATCCCAAAAATCCAACAAGATCTCCAATCCCTGTTGAAATCATACAGCTCACAGAAGCTCACTCACGAATCCATCTCCCTCCTCACCACAACAACAACCCCACACACATCTTCTACATACTTCACAAAATCCACAAACCAAATAACCCTGGATGCCCAAGTGTAGCTGGTTACTGTGCTCCCACTGAAAGAACTTTGGCTCTCCTTGACCAACACCTACAACCAATTGTCTCAAATCTCTCCTCCCATATCAAGGATACCAACCATTTTCTTCACTGACTCTCCACCATCTTCACCCCTTTACCTCCTGAATCCTTACTTGTCATGGTTGACACCACTTTATTATACACCAACGTACCACATGACCCTGACCACTCTAAAACACTAACTCTCCCAATGTCATTCATAATTCAAACCTGATACCTCATTACTCATAACCCTCACCAACTTTATTATAACAAATTTTCCTCTGAGTGGAAGTATACAATAAATTCTGTGGCAGAACCATGGACACCCACATGGCACCTTCCAGTACCGTCTGGAAGAAACCTACCTAGCATTCCAAAATCCCAAACCTCTGATCTGGTTTGAGCTGTATATTGCCCTGTGGCACATCATGCAGCTGAGCATATGCTTGATTTCAATGGTTGCTTCACAACTTGGGCCATCTGGATCCTCCCCCACTACTACCAGCTTTTGTGAACTATATAGATGGGAGTTATCATTACAGTACATTCTCCAATCTTGAAGTTATAGAGGCCTCAACCCTTGATAATCCCTTTTATAACAACAACCAATAGTTCCTAATCTATCCTATTCCTACACCTCTCCCTTTCTATGTGGTGTGTGTGTGTGTGTGTGTGTGTGTGTGAGAGAGAGAGAGAGAGAGAGAGAGAGAGAGAGAGAGAGAGAGAGAGAGAGAGAGAGAGAGAGAGTGTTTTGCTTCCCTCCCCTCCCCTACCTCCCCATTCCATTCCTAAGCTGCATCTCTTTCCACCAGTTTCTTACTTACGTGCTCCGTAAGGCCATACTGTATCTATTCTCACCCCTGCTTGGCAGCCTTCCCGTCTCCTCCTCCCCTTCCCCCTCCTCATATCCCCTCACTGCAGAGTGTGATTTAGAATGTGGTGACTGGAGATGATGTTTGAGTACCGTATCTGTGAAGTGTGCTTGATGTCTTTTCTGATGAAGAATAATTGCCAAAAGTATGAATTCTATGTGTATGAGTGTCTTTATTATGTGCTTGTCACAACTCAGCATAGGCTAGATCTCTGTGGTGAGTTATAAACTATCCCCATTATATTGTTAAAAGGGAAGAGCATTACAGATAATTCTAGGTCTTTCATTTTATATCCTATAGATAGTTCACAAAAATAATCATTAGCTGAGAAAGCCTTTCTAATAAAACAGATGGTTTCCCTGCCTATTCTGTCACCTTTGTTGTGGAAAAAGTATATGTTCTAGCATAAAATGGAAAAAACTTGAATCAGTATTATAGAAGTTGTACACTTTATTCTACAATGTTATGAGGTGAAGTGGCACAGTGGTTTTCCCTTTCAGGAGGACGGTGGTTCAAATCCACCTCTGTCCATCCAGATTCAGGTATTCCGTGATTTACCTAAATCACTCCAGGAAAATGGTTCCTTTGAAAGGGCATGGCCAATTTCCTTTCCCACTCTTATCCAACTAGACAAGCATGAGCTCCATATCTAATGACCATGCTGTTGACGGGACATTAAACCCAAAGCTTATTTCCTTCCTTTTGACCACGTTGACAATATATATACACAGAGGAAGATTTCCATAGACAACTATTTCAGTATATTAGGTAAACCTGACCATGTTTCACATTGGCTCAGTCAAATGAATAAGAAAGTAAATGAAAGAATTCTTACACCAAGAAAATGCATAAATCAAATCAATATCCTGCTTTTTATTTCTTTGGTCACATGGAATGAAAGGAAAGTTATGGGGGATGTGTATTTTCTCAGAATATCATTTATCATAAAGTTATCAGATTTACTTGTGTTTGTTTCTCCTTTGCTTACATAAACGTAAAAATTAGATGATTTGTTCACTCTGAAACATGCAACTTATAACTGTCCTTGAGAAAAACCATTTTTTCCTGCATTCTATCCATTCATTCCCCACTTCCTCTCTCTGACTAGCTGCTCCTCCATCATCTACTTATCTCCACTCTCCTGCTGCTTGTCCTCCTACCTTCTGCCTTGCATCTCCTTCCTCCATTTCCTCTTCCCTCATATTAGGTGCTCAAAATTAAGTATTAAATTAGGAACCCAGTTCAAATTTTTTGGTAATGGTGGAAAATGACCAAAAGTTACAGAAATAAATGAATTATTGAAGTAAATAAAAAGTGTCATTTACAGATTTTTTATTAGGATTATCAGATTTCAGTTGCTGAAAACATCATAGACCTAGCAGTTCTTGCATTGTAACTGCTCAGTATATTGCTGTTACTGCAAATGAACAATTTAGATATGATTGTCCCTACAGAGGAATTTCATGAAAAGTTGTTGTAGCACCTGTTTGATACACAGGCTAGAAATTGATAGCACTTTAATTTTTGTTTTATAGATATAAAAACAGCTACTTTCATTTACCACTCTTAGCGACTATGTACTACTACAATTTTTATTTTGGGCACATCTGTAACAAAGTGCCTTTGAAATTAAATAAGTTTCATTGCCCTTTTGTATAATTCATATTTAAAAAATTGCACTTAAATTCTTGTGTTCACATATCAATATTATGATTGTGCAACCTGCTAAGTGTAGAACAGGTTTGATGATTGAAATGGCAAAGGAAACTGATATATTGGTGATCATATTGGGTAATGTGAAAAATGTGTGCATGGGCTCATCATGCTGGAAAAGTACATTTCCATGACTATTGACTGCACTATTGACTAGAGAGTATGCTGTAAGATATTCTGAATATTTCCTACATTGTTCAGAACTGTCAGAACATCAGAGATATATGGCCACTGTAAGCTGTAGCTCCACACAACATGCTATTCCTTTCACACAAATATAAAAATATGCCTACTGCCAGTAACATAAATAAATTCTAAAATCTTCTCTTACATAACAGGAACCAGTTGATATGTTTTATCTTATTGGTATGGAATATCAACGAATGTGGGCCAAAGAAAGAACTGCATGGGAAGAGCATCACTATCCCATCCCTATGGAACGAAAAGTATTAAAAATCAGGAAAGTAAAAAAAAAGAAGACTGCAACAAAGAAATCTCATACTCCCCTATTTAAAATGAAGAAGTAAGTATTAATAAAATGCAGTATCTTCAATTTAAAAACTATGAAATCTGTGGTGTCGTTTCCACAAAACTATTACTACTGCTTTCACTGATGAAGAACAAAATTTACACAAAAATGTGTGGCTACCTCTCGACATCTTTCCAGCCAGCCTCTTTGGGAGACAGCTTCACTGCGCTCCACTGTCCATGTTGTGTATTTAGTCTCATATTAACTACTGTAGAGTGATCAAAAAAGTTGTGCATGTTTCAGTACATGTGGTCTCATTGGGGCTCAAACCCTACTGATTATCCATACTGGTGCCCCCAAGTTTAAGTGGACCATCATATTGAGCATCAGTAACTTTTTTAGTGTGAATTTTGCCTATAAAATATGGTAGTCATTGTCTCACTGTCCACTACAATGACTACGCCAGTGCAACCTCCACCAGGACTCCACGCTGAACCAAAATCATCACCTCAAATTCAGCACTTTGCCATTTATTTTAGTGCTTTGCATTTTTGCTCTCAGAACAAATACTCACGACATGTTTGCCACAGTGAGTGCTTCAGGTGCCATGAGAAAATTAACAGATTCAGGCCTCGGTTCATCGTTAGTCTTTTCTCAAGTGTTTCCTCTATGAACAGTGTTAATTTTGTTCCACACCACAACTTGTGTGCTCAGAACACTCAAGTTTTGCAGCGCAAAATCTTCTTGAACTTACAAAATTTGAATTTCAGACTGGCAACCACCCCACTAAATGTGTGTGTGTATATCCTTCCGCTGACCATGTGCTCTGCCAATGAGATGCAGTTGCCTCCAATCATTCTTCAGTGCTTCTGAACTTGGGCTCTGTTCTGAAAGCACCCCCACTGCCCCCCTAGGCTCATTCATCAAATGCCCGGTTAATTATGGGCTGTTTTCACATGCTTTGGGCACAAGTTTTTCCACCCGCACAGCCAATTTGGACTATGCAAACAATGTGTTGGCCCATTTTGTGCAGTCTGCACCACTGAGCATGTTCAGTGAGTCTCCGATCAGGCCTGCTCATCCTGTCATGGTGTTTAAACTTACTTTATTCTCAAGGTACTGGTGTGTCCTTTGCACTCTCCACATCACATGATGCATGCCCTGTGTCATGAGTTCAACAATCATTCCCACTGATACACAAGAACATTCTCATCCACAATTGTTGATGCATCTGCTTGCTTTCATGGCACACACCGGTGCCTCAACTGCACTGGGTGCCTGTGTCGTCTCGCCTCTTTCTGACACGACTTGTTTGCTCGTCTTCGAGGCTCCACCGGGAATGTCTGCTGCATTGGATTCCTTCACGATGCCTCAACTTGTCTGCATCAAACCCTCAGCTGATGTTCCGGATGCACCACCATCGCTGCCACCTGGGCACCTTCCCAAGCTCCCACCTTTCTTACATCGAGACTCCCACAATGTGGTTCGCCATTGTTGAGCAGATATTTCACTAGTACTTGCTGAATGATGCAGCTCGCTACCCGCTACCCATGCCTTATCACCCTCATGGCTGTTTGGTCGAGTAAACTGACAGTCCAGATCGCCCTCACATTCTCTCCACCCTCACTTTGTGCTGTCAACACCACTCAGCTGCCGTGTGCGGGTTCTATGGCTTTTACTGTTTGCGTGTCACCAAAGTGTAAACTCTTGAAACTTATTGGTAGCTTATGTGCAAGTGCCAATTCTAGGCATGGATTTTTTTTATCTCACCACAATCTCTCCTCCGATTTTGTGTGATGTCCGGAGTTCCGCTACCCCTCAAACACCCCCTTTTTCCTGTGTTTCATTGGGCTCTGAATCTTCACATGTGCTCTGACTGTTCATGAGTGTTTTCAAGTGATCAATAAGTTCAATGATCTGTTGTTATTGTGGTATTGTGAACATGAATAAGTGATTAAACTGTGCCGTGAGAGGAAGACATTGTCCGTGAGTGCTTCAACACCATTAAACAGTCAAAGTTGTTCTTGTCAAAGTGGTTGAATGAATGTGAATATGTGCTCTGTCTGCATCATGAGAATGAAGACTTCACTCACCACCTCATAGATACTGAGTCACAGCTGGCATCCGCTCTGCACCAACTGTCGTCTCTTTAGTCACTTCAGAAGGACTACTGCTCCAAGGTTAGTACAAGTGCTATCTCCACAAGTGTTCCCAGTGTTGTTGTGCCTATGCACAGTGTTATTAGTGCTTGTGACTGTTCTGCCCTTCCTCCCCCCCCTCCCCCATGTTGCTTGTATGCAGATGTTTGTAAACAAAACTTGGTTGCCATGCCAACGCTTTGCCCGGACGAGATACCCACGCGGTGTCCCACTCTGTTGGCTACTTCTATTGTTACCTCTTCCTCTTTCACCTTTTGTTCACTTGTTCCTGCTCCACTGGTGAAGCTGATGCGCACACCATCACATGCTCTGGCCAACCAAGGAACCTTCACGCAACACCATATTGCTCCAGTGTGACTGTGGCTCCCCAGATGAACAAGTGGCTGGAACCGTAACTATCCCAGCGCCTTAGCATACTTCACCTGCCACGAGCATTGCCGAGCCCCCATCTCCTCTCATGCTCCATGTGACTCAGGCCGTGCCACTCCTCCCCCCCCCCTCCCCCCCCCCCCCCCCCGAGTGCCTCCTTGCCCCACCACAACAAACAGTGATCACACTTGTTAATAAAGATTTCCTGCTGTCTCCCATGGTGTCTCAATAATCACAAATGGCACATCACACAAACTCCTTCTCATTGACAAGCCTCCCATCTCCAGTAAACAACATGCCTTTGCCTGGACAAACTGGCTGCTATCAAGCAACAAATCACAGAATTTTTTAAATCGGGTGTCATTGAGCCCTTGTCCAGCAGTTGGTTGTCACCCATTCACTTAGTGCCCAAGCAAGATGGCTCTTGACACATGTGAAGGGATTAACACAGGCTTAATGCCCATACTCTCATGGAAAATTATCCTATTCTGAACATTGCAGATTTCACACAGTCTGGCAGGTGCAAAAGTGTTCTCTGTTGTGGACTGCAAGCATGCTTACCATCAGATTCCTATGGCTCTCGAGGACATTGAAAAGACTGCCATTACAATTCTCATAGGTTTATCTTACTACTAGTTCATGCCATTCTGTCTTAGAAAGACCATTCAAACTTGGCAATGTTTTATTAGTGAAATTCTTTTTTCCCTGCAATTTTGCTTTGCATACCTCAATGACATATTAGTGTTCAGTGATTTCATTGAGGAAAACAAAAAGCATTTACAAATCCTTCTTGAGACTTTGGCTGCAGCAGGCTTCAAATTTAATGACAGCAAACATCAGTTATATCAATGTTCGGTGCTTTTGCTTTTTCATGGTTTCTGCTAATGGGATAACACCCCCTCCAGACAGAAATGATTATGTCAGAAACCTATCACTTCCATCAACCCTCAAAGAATTGTGTTGCTCCCATGAACTATTACTGACAGCATTTACCCAGCACGGCCAAGCTTCAAGCCCCACTCCTTGGCTGGCAAGCACACCTCTGGCGATAGGCTGTTCCCTGGACGGATGCTGTCTTATGCATTATCTGCCCTCAAAGGCCTTCTCACTCAAGCTGTCACTATTGCTCACCCTCATCCAGATGCCAAACTTTTTATTACAACAGATGCAAGTGATACCACCATCAGCAGCTCTGAGCCAATCCCTCAACATTGCCTTTACAGTTTTTTTTTTGGAAGA
Organism: Locusta migratoria; assembly: GCA_026315105.1. Lineage (NCBI taxonomy): Eukaryota > Metazoa > Arthropoda > Insecta > Orthoptera > Acrididae > Locusta > Locusta migratoria. The sequence goes on along the minus strand of CM048747.1, from coordinate 248,741,516 downwards.
AACTTAACAATGCTCAAAACAAGTACTCTGCCTTTGATCGAGAACTGTTGGCCACCTATGAGACCGCCATAGGCGGACTGCCTGGCCGACTATGAGCCTCTTGTGGCTGCTATCATGAATGCGCCCCCCCCCCCCCAGCAGACACCCCCCTCCCTCCCTGCAGGTTCTGCTATTTCGACTACATCTCCCAATTCACCACCAACATCCATTACATCAAGGGTGCCGACAATGTTGTGGCCAACTTCCTGTCATGCATTGATGCCATTTCATCTCTATTGGATTTCTCTCATCTTGCCACTGTTCAAGCCCTGGATGAGGACACAGTGCAATTCATTTGTGGCACTTTCTCTTCTCTGCGACCCATTCACACCGCCTTCCCTGGTGTTTCAGGTGACGTTAGGTGTGATGAATCAATGGGCATACTCTGCTCCTACGTTCCTCACTGCCTCTGGCATGAGATCTTCAATAAATTCTATAATATTGCTCACCCTGGCATAAAGGCCTCCACCAATTAGTCTTCAACAGTTTAGTCTGGTGGGACATTAGGCGAGATTGTCAAGCCTGAGCTCATGCCTGTGTCCCCAACAAAGAAGCAAAATTCAGACTGACACCTCCCCTACCTTAGGTTCTTTTCCTGTCCCTGCTTCCAGCATGTTAATGGTGACCTAGTCAGCTCCCTTCTCCCAGTCAGTGGTTTTCATTACCTCCTCACTTCAATTGATTGCACCACTTGCTGGGCAGAAGCCACGCCCCTCCTGAATATTACTGCAGAGACTGTCGCTCATGGATTTCCCGCTTCGACACCTGGCTGTTATCACCACTGACCAGGTCAGGTAGTTTTAATCAGCTATGTTCCAAAATTTATGCAATCTTTTTTGAATTAAACTCATAAACATTACAGCTTACCACTCTCAGGGCAATGGTTTAGTCAAACATAGGCAACACACACTCAAAGCAGCTCTCATGTGCCATGACTCACTATGGCTGAAGGCTCTCCCCCTATTCATTCTAGGTCCCTGCTCAACATACAAACCTGACCTGAAGGGCACCATGGTGGAGTTCATCTATGGCCGAAAACTGTCTCTCCCTGGTGAGCTTGTCCACCCCTCCTCTCTCCCTCCCATCATTCGTTGATAGAATCCGGCTCTACTATTCCAAACTCTCCTCTCTTCCCCTGTCCAGTCACTCCCTTCCTTCTCCTCATGTCCCCAGTGCCCTGGCAACATGCTCCTATGTGTTTCTCTGAGATGACTCTGTCCGCCTCCCCCCCTTCAGCCACCTTATTCCAGCCCTCACCATGTCCTGAAGTGGGATGACAATACATTAATTAACATCCATTAACAATCCAACCGTCACTGTCTCGGTATATCATGTTAAGCCTGGTCATATCGACCCTGCCACTCCTCAGCCTCAGTCAGACTTTGCTACTTCCCTCTCTCCATCTCTCACCTCCCCCAACCATCCCCTCTCCTGCTCCTTCTTCCTACCCTCTGCCATCCACCACACTTTCAACTCCTTCTCCTCCATCCCCCTTCCACAACTTTCTACTCTTTGCCCTTCCCCCCTCCCCTGCCCTCAAATAATATTTCCTGTTCCCCCTCCTCTCACTACTGATATTTCCAGTTCTGTCTTCATTCTGTGCCTAACTTTAACTGCCACTTCTCCTCCTTCAGGCATCAAGTGTCAGCTTCTGAAACACATTCCCCTTCCCACCACGGTCATCACTTCAATTGTTCATGCCTTCCTCCTGCCTCTTGCCAAGGTGCTCATTGTTGCCCTGCTGGGTTCCACTAAAGAGTAGTCATGGCCAGCCTAAGCCGTCTGTCACCCACAACGCCTCAATGACATTGTCATCAAAGTGCCATCGACTCGCCACCACTCACCCATGCCACTGCCTCCTGACACTGTTGAGTTGACTGTAACTTGCATGCTGAGGCATGCACTGTCTGATGCCTTAGTCTGTCTGCCCCGCCCTCCCCCCCCCCCCCCCCCACCCTCCGTACTCCTGCCTCTTTGGGAGTCATCTTCACTCTGGTCCATGAGCCATGTTGTGTATTTAGTCTTGAATGAACTACTGTAGAGCGAACAATAATATTACTCAAATTTTGCTACATGTGATTTCACTGGGGCTCAAACCCCATTGATTACCAATAAATGGATTCTCAATGACAACAAAAATTTACTCATATGTAGTAGGTAAACAGTACATTTAATTAAGCATAGTGATATTACAAAAATTGTGCTCAGACTTATTTTCTGTTTCTGTTAACAGGTTTCAAAATGTGCCTGCAAGGACAGATCACGGACAGACTGCAGTGACAGGGCAGATGATACCTTGTACTTGTGACCCAGATAAACGCAAGCAAGGTGACCAGAGTGCAGTTGCCAAGCTAGATTCACCCAAACTTACAGCAAGAGGAAAAGACGATGAAACAAAAACAGAAACAGAAAAAGAAAAAAAGTTGGAAACTGCTAGTAATCAATCAGAATGCCATTCACAGAAATCTCATCCTTCAGAATGCAACTCACGTAAATCTCATCAATCAGAATGCCATTCACAGAAATCTCATCCTTCAGAATGCAAGTCACGTAAATCTCACCATTCAGAATGCAAGTCAAATAAATCTCACTATTCAGAATGTAAGTCACATAAATCGATCAATTCTAAAGGTGAATGTACACATACAAAGGTAAAAAAAGATGAAGCTGAGAATTCTGCTTGTTGTTGTGATGTGCTGAATGAAGTTGCTAAGAGACCAGTTAGTAAGTGTGAGGAATAGGTCACAAGTAAAAACTTTAAGAGTAACTAAGATTATCTTCTAACTAATCACAAACTTTGATGAGAAAGAAATAAGAATTGTTAGATATTATACACAATGAAATGTATTTCAGTACCATGTAACCTAATTTCTTACAGTTACATTCTTTCAATTGTGAACATCTTTTGTAAATGTCAAAAATCTAAATTAAATGCATTTGGAGGATGCATTTAGACTTCCAACTGTACTACTATGAATTTTGTATGATTTTATAAATGCTTGATAGCGTGATACTGTATGTATCTACCAAAGGAACAACATGAACTTAAAAAGAGTTTAGAATTTAAGAGTAAGTACCTAATTCAAATTTTTAAGAATTTTGCATAAATCTCATGAGTTTAAATTTGTAGCTAATTAAGACACTGTATCATTTCATACAGTAGAGGTAAACAAACATAAGTATTTCAGTTTTATCATGGTGAAAAATAGAAGTGATCTAGGTGTTGATTAGTTCAGTTACTATAAAATTTTCCAAACAACCACATTTGAAAGTGTTTCACCCACATTTCATGCTTGTCAAAATAATCTCTGCCTCCAGTACAAATCAAAGCAAGGATGTAGTATTTTATTGCACAATTTTTAGTGCAGGCTTTTGAACACTTCACATTCACTAGCACCAGAAACACATTACGAACAAATCTTTCACCAAGTAATTTTGTTTCAGTTTTGACTTTGTAGCTATCTATCTGATCAGAAATATCCAGACACCTGTAATAATGTAGAATTGACTGAGATATATCACAAGAGGTGGACCCAGCATTTTAGGCAGAGGTGGGCAGTATTGTGGCATCATCAGGGAAGTAACAGCAAAATGTGTTGGTCAAGACAGCTCATCGAAAGGCACCAAATTGGGGAGAGGGGGTGGGGAGGAGGCACAAGGTAATTTTCATCCCCTCCCCTCATATTTTCAAGTAGGAGTCCTGCCCAGAATACTGACCTCAACATAACACTTTGCGGATGCGTTAGGATGTTGACTTAGCTCCAGACCCCTGTGTGCAATATTTCCTTCTTTGGTTTTATTTGTTGAAAAGAATGGGGTGCCATTTTTCTAACACCTAATTGAAACTGTACCCAGCAGACTTCAAGTTAACATAAAGGTGAATAATGCACACAGCCAACAGTAGCATCCACTAATTGGTGTGCAGATACCTTTGATCACACAGTTGATGTCAAATAGAATAACCTTGTGGAAAATGTACTTGTTTAGTATATCAAAGCTAAACAAACAGTTGTTACAAGCAACAACAGGCTTTAAATTGATCTATCTGCAATCCTTTGAGTACTATAACTTCAGCTGAACCACAATCATTGTAATTTACAACATTGCAATAATGTGAGAAGCATGCATGTAAATGAAATTGTATTGAATTTTCTTGCTGTAAATTTAACTGGTGAAACCATTTGTCTGAGCAGTATGATTAATTTGTGAATGTACCTAAATGTTTAATGAAATTAACTGCTAGTAAAGTTTTTGATCCTGATACATATCTGGTACTTTTACTAATATGAGGTTCTGATTAACTTTGTTTTTAATCCATAAATGTTAACCCCTTCTGAGCCTATGTACATAATTATGCCTCAATATGTTCAATTATCTCTGCATGCAAGAAACACATTATTATGCAATGAAAGGGTATGTGCATACTTTTATCAACTTGAGAACCAATTTTGGATGATTACATTGCCACCTATACACCAGAAATAACTGCAACTCTATGCAAGCATGGTGGCAAAGAATTGAATTGCAAATGGTGTGTCTTATTGTCTCTATTCCTAGGATGAATCTATAAATTATGAAGTGGTTTTTGTCTGTTCATAAATTAAATTTAATGTTGAAATAACTGTGTAATATCAGTTTTACATTATTTATAAAAAACTGTTGCAAGCAGCTGAAAATTTTTGTGAATAATTAAGCACATAGCATAGGTGTTTTTTCTTAATGTGTTTCTGTACCTATCAGCTGAATTTTAAAATAATGATGACAGTAGAATATAGGTGAAACAAGCAGCCATTCACTTAATGAAGTGAGAACTAGATTGTGAGGCCTACCTGCACCAAATAAATTAATACATTAATGTAACCTGAATATAGAATAACTTACATATGTGATATTTATATACTGAAGACCCAAAGAAAGTGGTACATGTGCTGCGAGCAAGCAGAAGTGCTGCAACACAATGTAGCATGAACTTGACTAATGTCTGAAGTAGTGCTGGAGGAAATTGACACTGTCCATCTTGCAGAGCTGCCCATAAATATGTAATAGTATTAAGGAGTGGAGATCTCTTCTGAACAGCATGCTGCAAGGAATTGCTGATATGCTCAGTAATGTTCATGACTGAGGCACTTGGTGGCCAATGGAGGTATTTAAACTCAGAAGATTGTTCCTGGAGCCAGTTTGTAGAAATTCTAGAGCTATGAGGTGTCACATTGTCCTGATGCAATTGCCCAAGTCTGTTGGAATGCACAATGGACATGAATGGATGCAGGCAATAAGCCAGGTTGCCTATGTACCTGTTACCTCCTACTGCATCTAGATACACCAGGGGTCCACTCAATGGAATTGGAAACAAGACTTGACAGACCAGTCAACATTTTCCAGTCATTAACAGGTCAATGTTGGTGTTAACCCAGGTGAGTCATAAAGTTTTATATCATGCAGTCAGCAAGAGTACACAAGTGGACCTTTGGCTCCGAAAGTCCGTATTGATTATGTCTCATTAAATGGTTTGTACAATGACACTTATTATGTCCCAGCATTGAAATTCACAACAGTCATCATTAGTCTTATTCTTGCAGGAGCTTTTTCCAGCCACTGCGATGTTGGAGATTTGAGGTTTTATGAGGTTCTCAATATTGACAGTGCAGTGATTGTATGGAAAAATCCCCACCTCATCGCTACCAAAGAGGTGCTGTGTCCCATCCCTTGTGTATTGACTGTAATATCCTGTTCAAACTAACTTCAATCATCAAAGTCAATCAGAGCGGAAAACATGCAATTATGTAGGTTCAGCACTGGCTAGCTTCGAGATCATTATGGACAGTAAATCTCTCTCTGTGACCAGCTCTCAACCTGCTAGCATGCTCTCCAGTCTTCAGCCCCTGGGTGTGTTCTCCTACTTGAACCTTCATAAAGATCAGTACCACTGTTGACCATCTTCAGGCCATAATCTCCGGAATCCCATTTTCTGAAATATAACCATTTTGTTACAGTGCAATACTCATTGTCAAGATCAATAGCTAAAATCTGGTTTTATATTTCTTAGTTGAGGAATTTTATTTTAGTACGAAGCACAACACAAACATCTTTCTGTCAAAAGGCAACTTTATTTTTGTAACCACTGTTTGTTTGTTTTTCTTCCACAGCAAATAGCTCACACTACCAACATAACACAACAAATATAGTAATGCCAACTGTGGCTTTCATTAAAATAAACATATTGTCTTTGATTACTGAACTTTGTCTTTAAATATCAACACTCATGTCCGAGTACAATTTGCCGGTCCTGACAAACCTCTTCTGGAAAACACCCACAGGCTTTTCCTGTTCATGCCATGCCTGTACAATATCAGCTTCCTTGGATCTTCAGTTTATATCTCATATGGCACCACTCAGTTAGCTGTGCAATTTAAAATGCTGCTTTCTGGGATGGGGAGGTATGCGGGCTCTGGTTCAAAATTGCCTGATGGATTTACAATGTGAGTCAGTGTGACAGTCAGCGTGAATTTTGTTTTATGCAGTTTTACACGTAGCATTAGGTGATTAGCAGGATGGTAACCACGTTTTGCCTCAGTTACATGATTTCCAAACATTTAGAAAACCTTTTCACACTGACATTTAGTGCACACAAACTTCCTCTCTGGAGGGAGGATGGGTGGGGGCAGGGGGCGGGGTAATTGGGTGAGGACAGAAAAGGCATCAAGTCACCCCTTAAATTAACATGTCAAATCCTTATTAATAAACTGTTGGCACTTTATAGCACATCAATAAGGGATAATTTTGAACATCTATTGTAAATAAAGGCAAGCTTAGGTTACTCAGATGGCAATGTTTTTTAGACTTTAATTTAGTGTATGTGCCCATGGCACAATAGAGTCCAAGAATAGGGTGCTCTCATGGCCGGTGGATGCAGTGGCGGCTGCCAGGAGCTATACAGCGCGCTTCTCGGATGCCTGGTAGGCATCTTTCATGAGACACTCATTATGTCTGAAGTATGGAGCTGCTGCATGTGATCCCAAGTAACATAAATCATATAATTTTAATTGAGATTTGCAATTTGTTGTTCTATGTTGTGCATTGTGATATGATCTTATTTCTAATTTTAGCTAATTTTTCATATAACCTTGATTGATTTGGCTTTGGATATACTGGTAACATTTCATTTTTATGTCAGAGTGACGGTAATAGAACCTTATTAGCCACAAGTTCTACAATTGACTAGAATATATTTTGGCTCAGGAGTGTAAATTCCAGTTAATACTAATGTTCACATTAAATAAATTTTAACTTTTCCAGTATGTAGACATCTGGTAGTGTTATTTGAAATCAGTAAAAATACATAAATGTTTGGTTTGACATACCAAATTATTGTGACATCTCCTATATTTGCACTTTTAATGCTTATGCATTAAAAGCAAAATCAATCTCTACTATATTTTAATAAAATGATGAGATGTATCAAGAGACCAAAAATTTCTAATCAAAGTTAAATTCAAAGAAAGAAGATATTAGTACATATACAGATTATCATACTACACAGGCAAATGGTTTCAGCACTTAAATTTACAGCAAGTAAAAACAGCAGTTGAGTATTGTGCAAGGAAAAACAGCAGATTACTTCAAAGTAATATGTATGTAATCTGAATCAATATGAGATTAAAAGTGAACATAGTAATTCAATTGAGACACAAAAAGCCAAGTTCTGAGTTCTGGCTCTGACTGGGCCATTTAGGCTTGACTGACCACTGTGTCACCCTCTGCCATTGGCATATTTGGATGCACTATGGATGGGCATGTATTCAGCACACCACTCACCAGTCATGGGTCTGTTGACCTTGAAACAACTACTGCACAGTTGAGTAGCTCCTCAGTAAACCTGAGAGGCTGAGTACTCTGTGTTTCACTCCTCCTAATGAAGAAAATGCCTCGGCAGTGATTGTATATCAAACCTGTGTCCTTCTCACATCAGTTTGGCTGTGCTGATAACTCAGTTATAGAGATGGACTATTAGATGTAAGTGGATTAACTTGGCCATGTCCAATGCTCTGTTCTTAGACTCTAAATTATTGGGATGGGCAGTCTTCTTCCTTTTACTGTACAAAAACCAGCCTCTATTTGGCTGGGCTGCATGAAGTACTAATGTTTAATTTTTGACCTTGTACTATAAGAAAACTACAGTATGCCAATTATTTTGATTGATATACTAATAATCATCAGGCCAAGGGCTATCCAAAACAATTTACCTCTCTTCTCTATGATCAACAGAACCTGAGATAGGTTCCTGAGAGAGTCCATTTTTGCACACATCATCTTCAAACATATTAATACCATTCACTGCTTTGCATGGTACAACATATGTCTGGCACAGACCTTACATTGATTATTGCTGCTACAAGGGCAGGTTATTATGATTTAATTGAGTTTGAACATAGTGTTATAGTTTGTAAATGAGAGATGGGACACAGCATCTCCAAGGTAGCATTGAGGTGGGGATTTTCCCATATAACCATTTCATGAGTGCATCATGAATATGAAGCTGGTGTGAGGGATGTGCAGTTGGCATAATAGAGGTCTCCTGATATGTCTAGACATGACTCTGACAGGTGTCATGTACATATGCAGCCTGGCTGATCACCTGCATCTATTCTTGTCCATTGTGCATTCCAACAATCTTGGGCAATTACAGAAGAACAGTTTGACACCCCATAAAGTCAGAGTTGCTAAAGAGTTGCTCCAGGAAAACTCTTCTGAGTTTGAACATCCAAACTCCCCTGACAAACATTATTGAGTATGTATGTGATGCTATGCAACATGCAACTCAGAAGATATCTTCATCCTCTCATACTCTTATGAATTTATGGGCAGCCCTGCAGGATGAATGGTGTCAGTTTCCTCTGGCAATATTTCAGACATTGACTGAGTCCATACCATCTCATGTTGTGGCACTTGTGTGTGCTCACAGAGGCCATACACAAGCAAGGCAGGTGTACCAGCTTCTTTGGCCCTTCAGTGTACTTTGCATTGTACTGAGTGTCATGTTTTGCACTATAAAAAGTTATAAAGTCTTCAAATATTATACCCTGTTGCAACTATTGTGCACTAACCATAGTTTTAGCTAAAAAGAATAAAACTGGGTGTGAGTCCAAGTGTTGCTATGCTTTGATGTGGTAAAGCACAGCTGGAGGTAGAAATAGAACAAACAGCAGTTCTGGAATGACCAGCTCTGCAGGCCTTACAACACAGCTACATTCATTCCACGCAGTATGCTTATAGGGCATGCCGCAAGGTAAAACAGTGGATAAACAAATGAGGTGCTAAAGAACATACTGTGTTGTTTGAGCTAATGTATGTCTTGTTAGCACCACAACTCCACCAATGCTGGAGGGCTGTATCATCAGGCTACTGTGGTGGATGCCAGTGGAGTCCACTGCTCTATGACACGCCAGGGCCATCAGCTCTGACGCCAAAGTCCAGGGTTCAATTTTCAGGTGGTTTGGAGGCAGCCACCAGCCCAATTATGAGAAGTACAATGCATGCTGCTTTTCCAGGGCCACTGGCTCTGACGTCTGACCCAGAGTCCAAATCATGAAGAGATCATGAATGAATATTAACCAGACCAGGGGTTTGGGGTTTTGGGAGGCTAGGAAGGTTACCTCTAGGTGGCCCCTAAATAGGTTGACATTGGAGGGTGCCATATAGGTGCCTATGCCAGTGCCATGGATTTGAATGTATACTTTACCTTCAAAGGAAAAGTAATAGTTTTTTAGGAAAAGTATACAATCAAGTACACAGAACAGCTATGACATGACAGTGCCCCCAGGCTGATGCCGCGCACTTGTATACCATAGTGCCACACACTGGCACATTTAAATCGCGCGCGGGTGAACGCGCGCGGGAAATATAAGCTTGGAGAACTTTATGATGTAGGGGTTTTTCCACGGGGCTGGGAAACGGAAGCTGAGTCATGCGGGGGAAGAGGGTGGTGTGGACTGCCGAGGACGGCGGAGCATTGTTGCTCGTCGTGGTGTTTCCGTAAAAACATGGGATAGTTTTTTTCATGGCTGAAGTGCTGTTTCTCATGCCTTTGCAGTTAAAAGGATTTTGGTGTGTGGGCTAAAGTGCGAAGTTACGCGGGGGATCGAGTCGTACAGAAAACATTTTTATAACATTAAATACATGCAGTGTGATACACAAATTAAACTTATTTAAAACAACAGCTGTGTGGTGAACATTATTCTTTCGCAACTCGCCCTGTATGCCCATAAGTGTGTATAATTAGTATGTACTTTTATTTATTAATTGGAAAATATGTTAAGGCGCACGTGGACGGAACAGCACCAAAGCGGGAATCATATAGTGTCATCCCCTAAACGACCACAAAACATTTTTCCATCTGAAAGAGGGAAAAGCATGTTCCACCCCGTCGCATATGGGGGCTCGTCCATTTCGCGAAATAGTGTGTAGTGTGTACTGAGACACGTTCCGACTCATCCATTTCATGAAATAGTGAGTTTCGGCTCGCCCATTTGAAGTGAGAAGTACGTCGCGGCTCGTTCATTTTGAGTGCGAAGTACATTCCGACTCGCGAGTTGAAGAAAATTTCAGTGGCCCACGGCAGCAAGTGTGCGGCAGGCAACAGCATAGCCAGGAGACGGGGAGGCAACAGCCGGTGTATTTGAGACCATCACCGGACACTGGCGTGGCGGCAGGACACGTCACGGCAGAGGCGGCGCACAACAGCGTCGATTTCGGCATCGGTAACTCAGCACAGAAACACGCCGCAGTTACGCAGTGGAGTTGCAGCACAGACAAAAAGATAAATGTCGCAGCAGGCTTTTGTTTTGTTGATTTCAGTTCTCTTGTCCCCAGCCATGAGTACCGAAACTGATAGGGTTTTAAGTGATAGTGAATCCTTGGAGAATGGTAGTGGGTTTGAGGCCCCAACGCAAACTAAGGCAGATGAAATGAAAGCAATGATGGGTTGGTTGCTAACTCAATTTAAAAATACTGTAGGGGGCCTGGAAACAAAAATGGGAAATTCAATTATAGGCCTGGAAACAAAACTGGGAAATTCAATTATAAGTATAAAATCTGAAATGGGTAATTCAATTGCTGAAATGGGAAACTCAATAAAAAATTCAATGGGTGTTTTAAAAAATGAAATAATCTCGAACTTTGACAAAAGATTAGAAGATTTGACTGAAAAATTTGAAGTTAGAGAAAAGGATCTGAATGCCAGAATTGGTGCTGTTGAGACTGAGTTGAATGACAGGATAGAATCAGGAAAACAGATGTGTGAAATCAGGAATGAGGACACTAGGCAGGCTTTAATAGAAATAAACAAAAGGATTGTGGCTGGTGTTGATGAAACTAAGACAATTTTGGAAAATACAAAAAGTGTTTTAAGAAAGGAAATAGAACAGGTAGTAGCTGTAAATAAATGTAATATAGAAAAGGTGAATAATATGATGGGTGATTTAGAATTGAGCTCTGCATCTGCAAATACTGGTTGGTTTGGGATGCAGGTACCAAGTTGTAAAACTTTTTCAGGGGAAAGTAACTACCATGTAGTAGATTTTATTGCAGCGTGCAAAGATCAATTCCTGCCTGGAATAACTGATCACTGAAAAATAAAATACATCAAAAGAATGTTAGAAGGTCATGCACAGACGTGGGCTAACCAATGTGCTGAAAAATTCGTTTCCTTTGAAACTTTCGAAAAACTAATTTTAGATAAGTACTGGAGCCAGGCTAGACAAGTCAGGTTACAAAATGAATTCTTAAATGGAGTTGCTTACAAGGGGGATAAACAGACTATGAAGGAATTCTGTCAGGAAGAGTTAAGAAAATTGGTGCACTTAGATAGACCATTAGGAGCTCTTACTGAAATATACACTCTTTGCCGGAGGTTGCCACAGAATTTAAATTTGCAACTTATACACTACCCTACTGACTCTACTGAAAAATTTCTAGATTTTATAGAAAAAATAGATCATGCAATGGCACATGAACCTGGACTTGGGGAGGCTCACATATAGCTAACCAAAGGGAACATAATGATAATAGGAATACCAGAAATTGGGGAAATAAACAGCATGACCACCACCAAGAAAGGAACATAAATGAAAATTGGAGAAATAATGGGGGTAGATGGAATGGTGACAATAGGAATCGGAGAGATTCATGGGGAAGACATAACAGGGATGATCGTAGGTTAACACAGGAAAATGGAGAAAGAAGAAGGGAACAAAATAGAAATGAACAACACAGACAACGTTCGGAAAACTAGAATTTGTTTCAAATGGGGTGCAATTTGGGATGGGATACAAGGCACGAAATAGGACCGAGAGAAGAATAAATAATTACAAGCTAGATAGCAGGGGATCAGATAGGAATAACTATGACCAGAATAGAGAGAGGGGGGGGGGGGGAGGAGAAAGAATATGTAATATGGGTGCAATATTGGGTAATGAAGAAATGGTTGGGGGATGGTTTACACAGCATGATAAAAGAAAAGCAAATAAGAGAAGAAATCATAAAAAGCTAAGTGAAGATTGTAATGTGGGAGATTTGTTTAGTGAAAGAGTAAGTAGTGGGAGAGATGTTGAAGAAAATGGCATTGGTTTGGTTTCTGTATTAGATGAATCAGTTTGCATATGGAGCATAAGTATGTGATTGAATGTAAGGGTATGCCAAGTGGCTGTGTGAATGGTAGCAAAAGTGTCAATGAACTAGATGAGACAAAATCAAATATTAACATGTGTGAAAAAAATGTGGGAATTCCAAAATTTAAAGCAATTACTAATGACAGTGTAATAAGACCTGTATCTGGTTTGGTGCATGTTGATGATGTGTGGTTTGATGATGTAAATGTAAATAAAAATGTACAAGCACCTATAATTAATGAAGATTGGGAACAGGGTGAAAAGAGTAAATTTAAGGCTGGATGAAGAAGGTCAATTGGATTAGGAAATGGGCACCAGGTTATTGGGCAATTCATAAATATGACTATATAAAAAGATTAGGAGAGCAATGTGGGAAAAATGAGACATATTATAATGTTCTTAAAGAAATATTTGGGGGAGGGGGGATCCATAATTTGATGAATTGAGGGGACAAAACATATTCTCATTGGAAACTAGTAAAATGACTGATGAACATGACTCTGTAAATGAGGGATCTAATGATGAACAAGAAATAGGGGATGATATACAAACTTTTGTCATCTATAATAGTGCACAGTATGAGGGGTATGAAAGAGGGTGGAATGCAAGGTGGATGGAGAAAGAGGAGCATGAATATACAGCTAGTGATTGGATCCAATTTTTAACTTATAGAAAGAATGTAGAGCCAAAGGAATGGGAAAAGGACAAGTTTGGTTTTGCAAGAAAGATAGCAATGCTAAATGCTAGGAACCCAGAATTCAAAGAGGTGTTTGAAAAAGTATTTGCAGGTGATGATAACATAGAACCATATAGCCCTAGTAGTGAGAGTCAGGTATGCAACATGGTAAAGTACTGCATACATGAGATAAAAGACGACCTGTTAGCAGAGACAGAATTAGAGAAAAATGTGATTGAATATGTGCAGCCAATCATAAATGTCACTGTTGGAGGGGTATGTGAAAATGCACTGATTGATACTGGGAGCTCTATTAGTGGCATTGCAGAAGACTTTTACAATCAGATTAGGACCACAGGAACAGTTGAATTTCCAGTCACAGGGTTGAGAATAAAAAATGCAACTGGAACTTACAGCAAGCCAGTGAGTAAGGAGGTTGTATTAGATGTAAATATAAAAGGGAAAACATTTAGTCATGTTTTTCTGGTAATAAGAAATCTCTGTCTAAATCTTGTGTTAGGCAATGATTTCCTGTGTAAAAATGGGGCTTGCATTGATTGTAAGGATCAGGTTCTGGAACTCCATTCTGGAGGATGCATGAAAATGGTTAAATTTAGAAGTGCAAGGAGTGATAGAGATTTAGTGGCACGTCTGCACATAGTCAAATGTACAATGGCTGAGGCGGAGGACGAAGAAGAGATACAAAGGAAGGTAAATAATATTAAGGGAATTGATGACTGTGCAAAGGGGGAGCTGTATTATTTACTGACAGACAACAACAAAGTACTTTCTGAAAAGCCAGGTAAGGTACCAAAATTTAAATATTCAATAAGGATAAAACCACCTGAGCCTATTATTGCGAGGAAAGGTATGGGGTAAGGCAGTCTCAGAGTATGATCAGTGTATATAGTAGGGTAAGAATGTGTGTAAATTTATTTTTGTAACCTTATTATATATCTGTGATTAATTTACGTGAAGCAGTAAGGACAGGGCTTAAAATTCAGATGTGGTGAAAATGTGTATATAAAGTACTACATTATGTTATAAAATACACGTGTGAACTGGAGATTTTGAGTTTTACATGTTGACACTAGACCAGTGGATGTTGTTTTTCTAATTTGTCCCAGATTAGGATTAGGCAGTGCAATTAGTTTTAAATACGGTAGTTTGGAATAGGTGATAATAATGTGGAAATGCACAAAGTTATAAAAAATAGATGAAGTACACTTACCAGGCGAGGGGGCACAGGCAGTGATAGCAACAAATAAACACACAGACACACACACACACACAAACGCAGGCTTTTGCAGCCTTGCTGCTTCGTCAGGCAGAAGGGAAGGCGAGGGAAAAGGAAATGATGAGGGTTTTAAGGGAGCTTTCTACGGTTCTACTGTATGTCTGCCTAAGTGTACTTGCGTCTGTATAAATGTGTGGGTGTGTGTGTATTTGTTTACCCTCCTTTTTTCCCCCCAAGGTAAGTCTTTCATGTCCCGGGATTGGAATGACTCCTTATCCACTCCCTTAAAACCCTCGTCATTTCCTTTTCCCTCTCTTTCCCTTCTGCCTGACGAAGCAGCTAGGCTGCGAAAGCTTGCGTTTGTGTGTGTGTGATATATATATATATATATATATATATATATATATATATATATATATATATATACACACACACACACACACACACACACACACACACACACACACACACACACACACACACACACACACTAACAGGAAAAATATACGTAAAAAATAGATGAAGTACACTTACCAGGCGAAGGGGCACAGGCAATGATAGCAACAAATAAACACACAGACACACACACAAACGCAAGCTTTCGCAGTCTAGCTGCTTCGTCAGGCAGAAGGGTATATATATATATATATACACATACCTTAAAACCCATATCCTTCCCTTTTCCTCCCCTTTTTTTCCTCTTTTTCCTGAAGAAACTGCCACTGGTGGCGAAAGCTTGTATGTGTGTTTGTGTGGGTTTAAGGAAGTGGAAAAGGAGTCATTCCAATCCCAGGAGTGGAAGGACTTACCATAGGGGAAAAAAAGGAAGGCAAACAAATACACACACACTCAGACATATCGAAACGCAAACACACCTAGACAGACATTTGTAAAAAGCAAAGAAGTTGGACAGATATACCAATACCAATTGAGGCAGAGGCTCTGTCCACAGAACCAAGGCAAAGATGCTAAAGATGGTGGGCGGGAATTTGAGTTAGTGGAGATTGAGACCAGGTGGGCAACGGGAGGAGAGAATAAGCTGAAGGGCAAGTTCCCATCTCCGGAGTTCTGAAAGGTTGGTGTCGGTGGGAAATATGCAGATAACCCGGACGGTGTAACACTGCACCAAGATGTGCTGGCCATGCACCAAGGCATGTTTAGCCACAGGGTGATCCTCATTACCAACAAACACTGTCTGCCTGTGACCGGTCATGCGAATGGACAGTTTGTTGCTGGTCATTCCCACGTAGAACGCTTCACAGTGCAGGCATGTTAGTTGGTAAATCACGTGGGTGCTATCGCAAGTGGCTCTGCCCTTGATCGTGTACACCTTCCGGGTTACTGGACTGGAGTAAGTGGTGGTGGAAGGGTGCATAGGGCAGGTTTTACAGCGGGGGCGGTTGCATGGGTAGGAGCCAGAGGGTAGGGAAGGTGGTTTGGGGGTTTCATAGGGATGGACTAGGAGGTTACGAAGGTTAGGTGGGCGGCGGAAAGACACTCTTGGTGGAGTGGGAAGGATGTCATTAAGGATGGATCTCATTTCGGGGCAGGATTTAAGGAAGTCATATCCCTGCTGGAGAGCCACATTCAGAGTCCGCTCCAGTCCCGGAAAGTATCCGGTGACAAAAGGTGCACTTCTGGGATTCTTCGGTGGAAGGTTCTGGATTTGGAGGAATGAGGAGGTGGCTCTGGTAATTTGCTTCTGAACCAGATCAGGAGGATAGCTGCGGGATGTGAAAGCTGTTATCAGGTTATTGGTGTACTGGTTCAGGGATTCGGGACTGGAGCAGGCTCTTTTGCCACGAAGACATAAGCTGTAGGGAAGGGAACGTTTGATATGGAATGGATGGCAGCTGTCATAATGGAGGTACTGTTGTTTGTTGGTAGGTTTGATGTGGACGGATGTGTGAAATTGGCCGTTGGACAGATGGAGGTCAACATCGAGGAATGTGGCACGGGATTTGGAATAGGGACCAAAGGAGTTGAGGTTGGAGAGGAAATTCTGGAGTTCTTCTTCACTGTTAGTCCAGATCATGAAGATGTCATCAATGAATCTGTACCAAACTTTGGGTTGACAGGCTTGGGTATCCAGGAAGGCTTCCTCTAAGCGTCCCATAAATAAGTTTGCGTACGAGGGGGCCATCCTGGTTCCCATGGCTGTTCCCTTTAGTTGTTGGTATGTCTGGCCCTCAAAGGTGAAGAAGTTGTGCGTTAGGATGAAGCTGGCTAGGGTATTAAGGAAAGAGGTTTTAGGTAGGGAAGTGGGTGGTCGGCGTGAAAGGAAATACTCCATCGCAGCGAGGCCCTGGGCATGTGGGATATTTGTGTATAAGGAAGTGGCATCAATGGTTACAAGGATGGTTTCAGGAGGTAACAGGCTGGGTGGGGATTTCAGGCGATCGAGGAAGTGGTTGGTGTCTTTGATGAAGGATGGGAGACTGCACATGATGGGTTGAAGGTGTTGGTCTATGTAGGCAGTGATTCGTGCTGTGGGGGCTTGGTAACCGGCCACAATTGGCCGGCCTGGATGATTAGGTTTGTGAATCTTAGGAAGTAGGTAGAAGGTAGGGGTGCGGGGTGTCGGTGGGGTCATGAGTTTGATAGACTCGGGTGAAAGGTTTTGTAGGGGGCCTAAGGATCTGAGAATTCCCTGAATCTCTGCCTGGACATCAGGAATGGGGTCGTCTTGACAGACTTTGTAGGTAGTATTGTCTGAAAGCTGGCGCAGTCCCTCAGCCACATACTCCCGCCGATCAAGTACCACGGTCGTGGATCCCTTGTCGGCAGGGAGAATGATGATGGAATGGTCAGCCTTCAGATCACGGATAGCTCGGGATTCAGCTGCGGTAATGTTGGGAGTAGGATTAAGGTTTTTCAGGAAGGACTGAGAGGCAAGGTTGGAAGTAAGGAATTCCTGGAAGGTTTGAAGGGGGTGATTTTGAGGGAGAGCGGGTGGGTCTCGCTGTGATGGAGGACGGAACTGTTCTAGGCAGGGTTCAATTTGAATGATGTCTTGGGGAACTGGGTCATCAGGAGTAGGATTATTTTTCTTCATGGCAAAGTGATATCTCCAGCCAAGGCAGGGAAGTGGCAGAGTAATTACCGCAGCAAAGCCAGATGACGGAAAAAACCACTGCAATTCCACTGCAAGATCTCTTTTGCAGTGTACTCAATGGCCATAGTTTAAAGGTGAAATGGTTATTCAGCAGGGGCACCTGCTGCCAATTCTGCATAATCCGCAGGATCGAGAACCATGTGTTCTGACGATCCTAAGAAGGCGAGATCCTCGGGGGATGCAAGGATCTCCACCTCGTCTTCAGAGGCCGAAGATGTGCGTGATCGACCCTTTTGAGCCAATGAAGGATCCTTGGTCTTGTCTTTCTTATTTTTCTTCTTCTTTGTTCCCTCTCGCTGGCCCTTTAGTGTTAAGGGCTCGGAAGGCTTCCCGGAAGCAACATCAGGGAGCGTCAAAGGGCCAGAATCCCTTCGGTCAGCAGTTTTTTGATCCTTTAGCTAAAGGCTAGGATCTTCTGACACACTCTGAGAATCCCTAGAAGGGAGCATCCAATGGGACCCCTTCTGAGCGAGAGGGGCCAGGGAAGACTGTTTCTTCTCTGACTGGGGAGTGGGGAATGGCGTCCCCAATGGTGGGGGGAAAGTTACTCCTACTGGCGTTGAGGGAGCAATAGATAGAGACGGGCCCCCACCCGTCGTGGAAGATTGATGGCCCATAGGGCCCACAGGAGGAGACAATACCGTGTTTTCACAGGTTGCAAGAACACCAGTACTACGGTGACTGAGGTAAAAGATGTTTCCATACGGACAGCGTGGAGCCGCTCATATTTCCTACGCGCCTCAGAGAAGGTCAGCCGGTCCAGGGTCTTGATTTCCATAATTTTCCTTTTCCGATGTAAAACAGAGCAGTTTGGTGAGCATGGCGGGTGATGTTGCCCAAAATTCACACATAGCGGAGGTGGGGTGCATTGGGCATCCGGGTGAGGTGGCTGCCCACATTCCCTGCACGTTGGGCTGGAAGTACACTGGGACGACATGTGCTCGAACTTCCAGCACCAGAAACACCGCATAGGAGGAGGGACATACAGCTTGACATCACAGCAGTAGATTATTATCTTGACCTTCTCATACAGTGTATTGCCTTCGAAGGCCAAGATGAAAGCACCGGTGGCAACCCTATTATCTTTAGGTCCCCTATACACCCGCCGGATGAAGTGAATCCCACTTTGCTGCAGGTTTGCTTGCAGCTCTTCATCGGTCTGGGACAACAGATTTCAGTGATAGATGAGACCCTGGACCTTATTTAAGGATTTGTAGGGCGTGATACTCACTGGGATATCACCCACCAGGCAAGTAATGCCCGCGACTGGGCCAAGGACGCCATATGTATCAGAACGGCCCCACTCCTCATCGTCATAAATGACGCCACTTCACCAAACTTGTCTTCAATGGTGTCTACAAAGAACTGAGGCTTAGTGGAAGTGAAGGATTCACCATCAGTATGCTCACAGACCAGATATTGTGGCGCGTATGGCTCTGATTTATTAAGGACCCTTCGTTCCTCCCATGGGGTGGCTAGGGAAGGAAACGTTTTAGGGTCATATGTAGACACATTAAGCTCTGTTTTGCCATGCTTAGAGACGGCGTTTTTGCGACTGCCCACGCAATTTAGTACTCATTTCATTTTCATCCCACGAGCAGCTAGGGAAAAAAAGGTCCACCCAGGCAGAGCCTCGCTTGCCTGGGAAAGCCTTATACAACTGAGGTGCAGCAGATTCCACAGAGGTTGCTCACTAGTGACTGTTCAACCTCAACAGCCATGCATCTCCTCGGCACGTAGCACACCTTGAGATTGAGGTTTTTTCTTATTTTTATTTATTTATTTTTTATAGAGGTTTGTACCGTCCATGCGACCTGGGCAATTAAGCCAAGATCCCCATCCTCTGAAACGTACAATGTTCATTGTCGTGCCAAACGATCGTCATTGAAGCACGCACAGAGCTTACGGTGTAGCGGACTATTTGGCCTCAGAATTTTAGGATAGGATAGGACGTTAATGGGTACATGACAACTAGGTCTTTAGTGTCCGTACAAGATAATTAGGTGATACGTGTGACCTGAGTAAAATGAAATGAACAAAGACAGGGAACAGAAAGGTAACGAACCAAACTAGACAAACGATAAAAGGACTGAAGCAAATACGCAAACAAATATGGCAAGGTAATAATATAAGGTGGTCCTCTAAGGTACATAGTCGTACATGTCAACAAAATACTGTACCAGAGTATCATTAACAGCTGATCCCTGATATAAAAGTGGTGGGCGAGCCATTCGTTAATACCCTAAAACCCCCAGCCTAAAAGCTTAGGGCACAGTCCAGAAAGTTCTCCAAAAATTGAAAACTTTGTCACACTCACCTCATTATCAGCTAAAACAGAGGGCATAGCACCCACCAAGAGCCACCACTGTCTCTAGCTGCACAGTATGAAATACGTTCAAGTAAAATGTGGCATACAATGATTTGCACACCTCAAGCATCGCAAAACAGGGTATCCTCTCAACAGAGTAAATAGCCATTTGTCAGAGGACAATGCCCGTTTCAGAGACATGTAAAGGTCACTTCATGTTGCCTCAATGACAGGAGGTTCGCCACTGTCGGACAGTTGGCTTAACCAACTGCAGTTTATTGCTCGTCACTGCCTGCCATGCCTCCTCCCACAAAGAAAGGGACCTCCGCCGCACCACAGAGAGGATGTCCGGCAGGGGAATGTCACAATGTGCGATATCATAGCCACTGCAGGCTTCCTTGGCAGCCCAGTCAGCCATTTCGTTGCCACAAATGTCAACATGTCCTGGTACCCAACAGAACGCCACTTTCTTCCCCTGCTGCTGGAGAGTGTACATTATCTCATGTATGAGCTGTAATATCTTCTCAGGTGGATACAAATTGTGTAAAGATTGCAGCGCACTGAGAGAATTGGAGCACACAAGAAACTGTGTGCCATGAACCCACTGCCTTTGCTCCAGCACCCGCAGTATTGCGTGGAGCTCTGCTGAGAAAATTGAGTATGCAGGAGGGAGGTGAATCCTGATGGTGGTAAACCACAGTAAAATCACGATGCTGCTCTAAAATGTTAGAAAGTATAGATTGAAATGTAAGATCGGAAGTAGAATTATTCTTGAAATGTGTCAAATCTAAAAGTAATCTTGGCCAACAGAGGAGCCAGGGTGAACATTTACTCGAACCTCAATATAAAACATTAAAATCAGACACATCCATATCCAAAAGACAATCCTGAGAATGTATCCCTAAAGGCCTCATTGCTCGTAGTCTGGTATGAAACAGCTGTTCCATAGGAGGTTGACCAATGATGGGATAGGCTGCTGTATTTGGTGAAGACATTGTCTTATATGCCTGGTGTGCCATGAGGAACTGTTGCCCCATGTGAAATGGCGGCTCACCAGCCTTGGCACAGAGACTTCGAATGGGACTGGTGCGGAATGCCCCAGTCAGAAGCCGAATCCCATCATGATGCACCACGTCTAGCATCTTTAAATAAGAGTGTCTTGCAGACCCATCCACGGTGCACCCATAGTCAAGTCGAGTACGCACAAATGATCTATAAAACCAGAGCAGACAAGTCCTATCTGCTCCCCATGAAGTGTGGCTAAGACACTTTAAAATACTTAGTGCCTTGAGGCACCGACTCTTCAAATCTTTAAAGATGTGGCAACCAGGTAAGTTTAGAGTCAAATGTAAGACCCAGAAAATGCACAGCGTCTTTTAAAAATTCAGAACAGTATCCCTCAACCCTAGTACAGGTAAGGTACAAATAGAATGTGAACGGTTAAAAAGAAAACACTGACTTCTCAGATGAAAATTTTAAAACCGGTCTTTTGTGCCCATTTGTTAAGCCATCTGAGAGTGAGCTGCAACTGTCGAATTGTTGTTGCAAGGCTAGAAGAAGGGCAAAAGAACGAGAAATCATATACAAATAATGAATGCTGGACAGGATTTTTCACATCAGAAGTAATACTGTTAATAGCTATAGCAAACGTCACACTTAAAACACTACCCTGAGGGACATTGTTTTCCTGCTCAAAGCGGTCCGAGAGCATGCCATGAACTCGATACCTATGTGGGGAAAGGAAAGACCGAATAAAAATAGGAAGGCAACTATGAAATCTCCATTTATGGAGCTGCCTAACTATAAGATGCCTCCCAGTATTATTGTAGACCACCCTGATTACAAAAAATACACCCAGAAGGTGACGACAGTACATGAAAGCCTGTTGTATAGCAGCCTCCACAGAGGCCAGGTTATCGAAGGTGGAACAATATCTCCTGTACCCACACTTGAAGCTACTAAGGAGCTGCCTGGATTCCAACATCCAGACAAGGCGCCGGTTGACCATCCACTATAGGTCTTTCCATTGGAACTAGTGAGGGCAAAACTACGATAACTGCTGGGGCATGTGAAATCTTTCCCCAGGGTTTAAAAGGAATTAAAATCACCTTTCTCCATGAGTTGGGAAAGTGTCCTTACCTCCAAATGGCATTAAAAAGGTTAAGGAGGATAAGTTTATTTCGCTCTGTAAGGTGCCGTAACATAGCATAGAGTATTACATTGTGACCAACGAAGTGTCTCAAGCCACACAAAATGCAGAATCCAGCTCCCTCAGTAATTCAGGACCTGAAGTCCATGCTATGAGCTTGATTTTGGACTTCATACTGTGGTGTTGCACAAGTCTAAAGTGTGCGCCACCTACTTTCACCGTGCACCGCCATGCACGCACGGTGCGACATTCTTACGACGTCAGCCATGAGCGCCCTCTGCTACAACTGCACTTGTGGCCACCACTGAATGACATTGTTCACTTGGGACTGAGATAGGAACCAGTTTACACTTCGGAATCAGATAGGCACCAGTGAAGACTTGGCTATCGGACAGGCACTAGGCAGGCCTCTAGCTCAACTATGTATCAGCATTCTGCAGTACTGAGCTATGTAAAAGTTAAGTATTACTAAGTCTCCAAGAAATATACATCTCGTTCTAATTTACTCTAGTGTTTCTAGTTTCCGCTGTCCCACTGGCTGGTCACCACCTACCTGCACAAGCGTGCATCCTTTATTCCTGTGTTGGTCTTTCTACTCTGCCACCAACACCTACGACAGAAACGAGACACAAAAGCGACGACGAGGCTGGGACACAAAAGCGGTGACGAGGCTGGGACACAAAAGTGGCGATGAGTATGGGATAGAAGAATCTTGGACCAGACCACTTGCAGCAGCCAGACAGCAGCAGTCGGAGCACGCAGAAATTGCTGCCGCCCATCCACCCTTATAATAATATTTTTGGGGGAACATTTCGTTACATGTTTTTTGGACTTTTTTGTTGCAGAGAATCCTTTCATATTGCATTTGTGTTTTGTACTAATTTACTTATATGCGCGACGCCTAATTGGTCAGCATGGCCACTACCCTGAACCCAAACTTAATGGAAATTATTCAGTTACAGACGGCGCAAATCACGCAACTACTCCAAGCGGTGTCACAGTTAATGGCACAGGCAGCTAACCAACAATAACAGCCATCGCTTCAGCAGCCCACACCTGCTGCTGCACCACTCCCTACGTTCTGTCAGTATGACGAATGTGAGGAAGAATGGAATGATTACCTCGCGCAGTTTCAAGAACTCGTCACGGATCATCAAATTACAGGTCAGACCTTTAAGCATTTATTCCTCTGTGGTGGGAACCAAAACCTTCGTGTTACTGCAGAAACTTTTCCCCACACATCTCCTCGTGATCTAGAATTCGGTCAAATTGTAGAAGCACTGAATGCTCATTATGAGAGAAAAGTTCTCGTAGCTGCGGCGTGGTACCGATTTTTCAGACTTAAAAAATCACCTGAGCAGTCACACCAGGAATGGATCACCGAGTTGAAAGGCTTAACCCGCAAATGTAAATTTACGTGCTCTTGTGGACTTTCATATAGTGACATGATGTTGAGAGATGCTATCACGCAGAACATTCAGGACCCAAGAATTAGGGCAGCAATTCTAAAACAATCTGACCCGCTTATTGAAGCGCACGATACTTTTGACTTAGCAGATGTAGAAATGTAAAGCCACAGCGTTAATTCAGTGTGCCGCAATGGACGCTTTCGTAGTCACGGTTCCCAGTATAGCACTAGTGATTCTTTAAATTCTACCGGCTGTGCTGAACATACAGTGAACAGTAGCCAGTGTAAAAGTGCAACACAAAGGTCGCCCCGTCGTGTTAGACAAAGTAATTTGACAAACGGGCGCCAACGCTGATTTCAGAAAAATGTTCATCAGTCTTGCCCCCAGTGTGTATCTCGCCACAAACGTGAGCATTGCCCACGTCGTAACGCAATATGTTATCAATGTGGCAAATCGGGACATGTTCAGTTAGTGTGTATGCAGAATGTAAATTCAAAAAACAGTAACGTTAGCAACAGTGCTTCGCAAAGTGCGAGAACAGTGCATGCAGTAAATGTCATACAAGCTGTGGACTTGTACAGTGCTTTGCTTGAATCTCAAATGCAAGACAGTTCTGTGTCTATTGCAAAACTATGTAGTGAGCCACACCGCAAGCGCCATCGAGCACGTACAATTGTTCAATGGAAAAGGGTTCGGGACAAGCAAAATGACTATGTGCAGTGCAATCCTGTAATGAACCTAGTGCCTTCTACAACTTCTCCTTGTAAAAGTGCCCAGTACTGTGTAGCTAGTGACAGTAGACTTGATGTAGCTACTCAAAGTAATTTTAGTGCAGCAGCCTTGTATTGCACGGACGCCGTTCCGGCGGTAGTGCCATCTAGTGACAGTGTTGTTAATCCGCTGTGTGCCGATTCTGCGTCGCTTACTTCACTACGCGGCCCGCACATGCGCAAGCGCAGCAAACAAGCTCTATCAGACGTTGCCCACATTCGTGCACCTGTCGAGCGCCACAAGCAAAAACTTTTTGTGACTCTTTGCATAGAAAATAAGACTGAAATTTCAGCTTGATACTGGTTCCATTGTCACATTAATAAATAAAGATACTTATGAACTTCTGGGTTCACCAAAATTGTCGCCGTCTCAGCAAGTGCTCACAGCATATACAGGTCAAACTATTCCCGTGCTAGGAAACTGTAGCCTGCCCACCTCTTTTCAAGGTGTAACAAAAACAGTTGCTTTTGTAGTTCTTCAGGGCAAATCTACACAGAACACTTTTGGACTAGATGCATTCGACTTCTTTGGCTTATCAATTCAAAGAGATGTGCTTCAAATTTCATCAGTAGTGCTTCAGGACAAAATCAATGCATTGTGTGACAAATATAGTGGTTTGTTTTTGCCAGAACTAGGTTGTGCAAAAGACTTCGTGGCACATGTAACTTTAAAAGAATCTGCAGTATCAAAATTTTGTAAAGCTAGACCAGTGCCTATCGCAATTCGTGATAAAGTGGCAGAAGAACTTAAACATTGGCAAGATAGTGGGGTGATTTCTCCTGTTCCTGCGAGTCAGTGGGCCTCGCCTTTAGTAATTATACGCAAGCCGTCAGGAAAACTTCGTCTCTGTGCGGACTTGAAATCAACAGTGAACAGTCAAACAATTGTAGACACTTATCCCCTGCCCAGACCTGAGGAACTGATGGACAGATTGGGAAAGTCTCGCTTCTTTTCCAAGATTGATTTAGCAGAGGCATACTTACAAATTCCGCTTGATGACGAGTCAAAAAAGTTTTTCGTCATTAATACTCACATGGGTCTTTTTCAATTTCAACGTCTACCCTTTGGCAGTTCTTCCGCCCCCCACTATTTTTCAGCGCTTTTTGGAACAGCTGACAGTTTCTGTTCCGTGCTGTTTGAACTATTTAGATGATATTGTGGTCTCAGGGCGCACAGTTGAAGAACATTTATCAAACCTGGACTGCCTTTTCAAAGTTTTGACTGCAGCAGGTCTACGTTGTAATAAAGCAAAGTGTTCGTTTTTTCAAACTGAACTAGAGTACCTAGGATATGTGATTAATGCCAAAGGAATCCATCCCTTACAATCACATCTTCGAGCAATCAAAGACTTGCCTCCTCCTAAGAATGTGCATGAATTGCAAGCAGAAATGGGAAAGCTGAACTATTACTTCAGATTTATTCCCAATGCCTCTCAGATTGCAGCTCCACTGCATCGCTTACGTAGGAAGAATGTTCCTTTTGTGTGGTCTAAAGATTGTCAGCACATTTTGGTAGCACATTTTGTTCGCTCTGGGTGGCCTGCCAGAACCAAAGACATTCAACGGCCTCTGGTTCGACGTTATTTTGCACAACGTCATGCATTATCTTTAAGTCAGGGTGTACTGTTGTTGCATACCGACAACAACCAAGCAATTCTGATTCTTCCTCGTTCCCTGCAACGAGAAGTGTTACGCCTCCTGCATCAAGGACATTGGGGTATTGTTAGGACGAAGCAACTGGCCAGACGTCATTGTACCTGGGTTGGTATGGACGTCCAGATAGAGAGCATGATGTCACAGTGTTCAGTTTGTGCGGAGCATTAGGCTGCTCCTTCGCAACGTTTCTCAGACTGGCCATGCCCCACAGGGCCATGGAAATGTTTACACATTGACTTTGCCAGACCTTTCTGGAATACGCACTGGTTAATTATTGTAGACGCTTTCAGCAAGTTTCCTTTTGTGATTGCCATGAACTCAACAATGGCGTCTAGTACAATCAGTGCCTTAACATCAGTGTTTTGCATCGAAGGTTTGCGTGAAACTATCATCAGTGACAATCAACCTAAGTTTGTTAGTGCGAAATTTCAACAGTTTTGTCGTGTGAATGGCATTCAGCATATCACCATCGCACCTTTTCACCCTCAGTCCAATAGTGAAGTAGAACGTTTCGTTTGAACATTCAAGTCTCACATGGAAAAGATGAAAGATCAGCACTCCAGGCAGCAAGCTCTTCAAATTTTCCTGTCTACATATCGGTGCATACCACGTGACGGCCCGTCTCCTGACGAGCTGCTACATGGCCGCCGTCACTGCACTCTCCTTCACCTGCTGCAGCCTCCCACGCACCGAGTCGGTTTGTATGGCGCTTCGCGTTTTCAGGTTTCGACGCCGGTGCTGTCCAAGGTGTTTGCTGGATGTACAAGATGGTTGCCGGGCACCATTCAGCGCGTGCTCGGTCGCAATATGTATGTTGTACGTTCTTCCACAGGGTCGAAGATGAGGCGCCACGCAAACCAGTTGCACCTGCACAGGCCGCGCGATCCTGTCTCTGGTTTCTTGATTCCAGACCCTGTTCACCGCCAGGGAGCACAGCCACATCGTTCGCCGCCGGGCCAGCGTCCCCGGACTACGAGATCCCCATGGACATTCATGCGCCTCCGACGCAGTCGTCGCCGCCGCTGATGACAGCATCACCAAGAATGACTCCGGGATCGTGCGGGGGGGCCCCCCAGCTTGGGCCACGCACTTCAGAAGATGACCTGCTCCCTCTGGGCGGAGACGTGTGCCCTTCCCCTGGTTTTGGTGGGTTTCCCGGGGGATCGCAAGGTGTATACCGGGGAACGGATGGCGTCTCGATCCCAGTCTCAGCTAAGATGCGCGTCCCACCAGTAACGCCCCCGCCCAGGCCCTCCTCCCAGTGCCGTCGCCGTGGCCCTCAGCCCTACGCCACGACGACGCGGCGGTTTGGGGGGGAGGGGTGTGGTGTCGCACAAGTCTAAAGTGTGCGCCACCTACTTTCGCCGTGCGCCGCCATGCACGCACGGCGCGGTGTTCTTACGACGTCAGCCACGAGTGCCCTCTGCTACAACTGCGCTCGTGGCCACCACTGAACGACATCGTTCACTTGGGACTGAGATAGGAACCAGTTTACACTTCGGAATCAGATAGCTACCAGTGAAGACTTGGCTATCGGATAGGCACTAGGCAGGCCTCTAGCTCAACTATGTATCAGCATTCTGCAGTACTGAGCTATGTAAAAGTTAAGTATTACTAAGTCTCCAAGAAATATACATCTCGTTCTAATTTACTCTAGTGTTTCTAGTTTCTGCTGTCCCACTGGCTGGTCACCTCCTACCTGCACAAGCGTGCATCCTTTATTCCTGTGTCAGTCTTTCTACTTGGCCACCAACATCTACGACGGAAATGAGACACAAAAGCGGCGACTAGGCTGGGACACAAAATATACAGTATTTTCTCTTGATAGATGACTATTTTTGTAATTTGTCATACACGGTACATAAATGAGTCTAAGCATATAAAGAAAGTGCCAATTATTTAGAGAGCTAAAGAATCTGGCTTGCAGTGCAGTGCAGCACACCACACTGTAACACGAAAAAAAGAGGAATTATCTGAAAAATGCTCGTAGCTTAGCAGAAAAATGAAATCTACACCGGTCACTATATTATCTAATAAATTGTAAAAACATTTTGCGAACCTGACAGTTTCACTGAGAGACCTATTACAGTTCGCTGACTTTGCAATAGGAAACTACGTTTTCCAAACTCATTATCATTATCTATCACAAACATTGCAGTCAGACAAGGCCAAACACCGCCACATGCCCGGATTCCTTTGCCGTGCGCAGTGTTGTGTGGTGGCAGAACCCTTACATAAAATTATATTTAAAATAGCATATTTATGACACTAGTTCATTTAAGAAACATAGAACTTTCAGAATAAACCTACTATATATATATGACGAGTGTGCATGTACAATACTAAAATAATCAAATTTGGGCCAGGAAAGTACTATGTTTTTCTTCAATTCATGTTTTGGGCAATTCCTAAAGCTTCACATAATGGTTCTGCCATAAAACACTAATTGTTACCTGAACAGTAAATGGTTTACTTTTTTTACCATTCTTCGACCACAGTACAGATCTGTGCTTCCTCTGTTACTTCGTTTACATTGGATCTGACCGCTAGACAGTCCAGCGCAGAGTAGTGCTGTTCGGTCTCACTCTTTCCACAGCTCTCTCTCTCTCTCTCTCTCTCTCTCTCTCTCCCCCCGTTTCCGACACCAGCAAAACATGGTCGCAGCCGTGGCGGTGAACTAATGTGTAATCTGCCTGTGGGCTGCAATGTTGGCAATGCCTAATTTAAGTAAGGTAAAGCAGTCCACAATCCGAAGATTGGTTTGAACACCAAAGTGCTTTACTAGGCATGGCCCTCTTTGGAAGTTGAAATGCCCTTGCCTGCCTCTCACCTTCAAACCAACTGACCCAGCAAGTTATAGGGGGACCTACAGTTTAACATGAGTTCCAAACCAAATGCTAGTCAATATTTTTCACATCAGCAGCACTGCCAGAGGTGAAAGAAGTGGAAAGTGACATGAAAATCCTAGGATCTGATGGGGATAGAATCCATGACATTTGGATTTACTCTGGCACTACCACCGTGCTACCAAGCCACCCCACAAATATTTATGCCATCTAAAAAGCCCATATTCAGTATCAACGAATGTGTACTACCTTACTGAAAACACTAATCAATGAATGTGGGCTTTTACAGTTCATGATTGAATTATTGTTTGTATTACTTTCTAAGACAATAGTCCTCTGTCTCGCATATTGTCTTCCACTGTTGAAGATATCTTTGAAAGACTTTGGGCACACTCCACTTGTTCAAACTAAAGCTACCTCAGCAATTCTAAGTGTTTATGCATATCCCAACAACGGTCATCAGACTGCTGCCTAAAATTGCAGTGTACACTATGGAGCTTGCGGTGAAGAATTGGCACCAATTATTTTGTACTGAGCCGCCCCCCCCCCCCCCTTTTTTGTGGTTCCCCCTTCTTTTTTCTTTAAGGTGTCCTTCCATTCTATTGAAATGCAGACAGGAACGATGACAAATCATACATTTTATGGGACTTAGTTCTAAATATGATAAATAATGCCAACACTTCACCACTAGCTCCATAGCATACATCAGCTGGGCTCCATGACATTAGACACACACACATACAACACTTGAGCTACCGGCCATGGCCTTCTTCAGAGTAAAGAACATTCACACAATCACACTTCAGTCACCAAATACAGTAAAACCCCATTTTTACATTCCTGGATTTAACGTTTTGTCGGTCCCGTCAAATATGCTATGTTCACAATGTTAATTTGCTGCCATTTTTGTGTTAATATATTTACACTTTTCCTGCATTTTATGCATTTTGAAAGCACCTTCATGAAGAAAAAATGACGTAATCTACAAATTGACACTGGCATGGCTTTCGCCTTTAAGTATAGTATTTATAGATTTCTTGACACCTTGTATTTATTCAAAAGTATATTTTGCATTTCGGCATTGGCAGTAAGTGTCTAGTTGACTTAAGACTCGCTGATTTGTGACAGTGTAGTTCCTCTTTCTGCTAGCTTCTTTGCCAGAGCGGCTGGCGTGTACTAATGTTGGTTGGTTGGTGGTTTTTGAAAGGGACTAAACATCAAGGGTTATCAGTCCCTTGTTCCAGTCAGAGAGATTGTGTTAAGCGTTCCAAAGCCTATGCTTTAACACGTCATGTAAAAACGAAGGGTTGACAAATATGAAGAAGGGATAAAAGTACTGGGACAGGACAAGAGTGTTGTTGCTGGGTGATTACATAAATATAAGTATCACATCCAGCCACTCTGTACACATTAAAACACCTACCTAATAGACTTAGGCAAGCGGAGAACAGATAAATGACAAACACACAAGAGAATTTAAATGGATTGGTACTGTCCACACTCACGAATAAAATTTAAAACACTATCAACCATGGAGGCATTGTCAGCTAAAACAAGCATCAAGGCATCAGGGATTTTAAAATTCTGTCGCTCTGCAGCTAGATTGGGGCATTCCACTAAGATGTGGGCGACTGTCAAAGTCGCACCACAGCAACACTGAGGAGGGTCCCCACGATGCAGAAGGTATCCATGCGTCAGCCAGGTATGGCCAATACGCAGCCGGCAAAGGACCACCGACTCTTTGCGAGAAGCCTGCAGTGAGGACTTCCATGCAGCGGTGGAGGGCTTGCTTGACAATGCGGAGCTTGTTTGGTTCGGTCAAGCTCGCCCACTCAAGAGTTCCAAACCCCAAGAACCCTGCTACGTAACTGGGATCAGAGGTCTCTTTCTGGTAGGCCAATATTCAGAGACCATGAAGTGGTGGCCTGTTTGGCCAGCTGATCAATACGTTCATTGCCTGGGATGCCTATGTGACCTGGCATCCAGATGAAAGTGACAGAACGGCCTGACTTGCCAAGGGCGAAGACAGCATCTTGTATTGCTCGCACTAAAGTGTGCTTGGGGAGAAACTGGTCAAGGGGCTGTAAGCCACTCAGGGAGTCGCTGCAGATAACATACGACCCCCTGGGGTGGGCTCCGAGGTGTTCAAGAGCTCGTAAAATAGTGACCAGCTCCGCAGTGAACATACTGATTCCACAAGG
Source organism: Locusta migratoria (assembly GCA_026315105.1). NCBI lineage: Eukaryota > Metazoa > Arthropoda > Insecta > Orthoptera > Acrididae > Locusta > Locusta migratoria. Next base: position 248,710,445 of record CM048747.1, on the reverse strand, counting down.
CAATGAATGCTGTTCAGTATGGTCATCACAAATAAATGCATACCCAGCATGAGCATCCGCGAGGGAGCCGTCCGTGTAGATAACTGCTGCATCGCGGTATGAATCTAGCAGCGCTTGGAACTGGCGACTGATAGCTTGTGGTGGGACCGAATCTTTCGAGTTCCAGGATAAGTCCAACCTAATCTGCAAGCGAGGGATACTCCAGGGAGGGTTATGGAAGGAGCAGCAGAAACTGTGAGGGATAGGAAGGGAGTCAAGGGATGAGAGAAGGGAATGGAGACGGACCAAGATCGGTAGACCCGATCTCGGCCATCGCTGCGGAGAAGGGCGGGTGGTAGTCGGGAAAAGAAGCCTGCGGTTCAGATGTTAAGGTGAGGAGTGTATGCAGGCAGCATAGGAAGCGAGCAACTGCTGCCGCCGGAACCACAGGGGAGGTACCCCTGCTTCGACTAGGAGACTGATGACTGGACTCAGGCGAAAAGCTCCCGTTGCCAAGCGGACACCACTATGTAAAACAGGATCCAGTACCCGGAGAGCTGAAGGCGCCACCGAGTCATACACTATGCTCCCATAAACCAGTTGTGATTGTATTAGGGCCCTGTAGAGGTGTAGAAGCGTTTGGCGAGAGGCTCCCCACACAGTGTGGTTGAGGCACCGAAGGATGTTAAGATGCCGCCAACATTTCTGTCTCAGCTGACGAAGGTGTGGCACCCAAGTCAACCGGGAGTCGAGAACCATGCCGAAGAAGCGATGGATTTCTTCAAAACGAAGAGGTACATCGCCCAGGTACAGCTCGGGATAAAAGTGAAGTTACTGACGGCGGCAGAAGTGCATTACTCAGGTCTTGGGGCCCGAGAATTGGAAGCCATGGGCAAAGGCCCAGGACTCCGCCTTTCTAATAGCACCCTGCAGCAGACGTTCAGTGACACTAATGCTCGTGGAACTGAAGTAGATGCAGAAGTTGTCGGCAAATAGAGAGTAGGAGACCGACGACCCCACTGCGCTAGCAAGACCATTTATGGCTATCAGAAACAAGGGAACACTAAGAACTGAGCCCTGTGGGACACCATTCTCCTAGACACTAGTGGAACTGAGACAGGTGCCAACCCGGACCTGGAAAGAGCGGAACGACAGGAAGTTCTGTATGAAAATCGGGAGCGACCCCCGGAGACCCCATTCATAAAGTGTAGATAAAATATGGTGACGCCAGGTGGTATCATATGCCTTTCTAAGGTCGAAAAAAACCGCGACCAGGTGCTTACGCCTGGTGAAGGCAGTGCGGATAGCGGACTCCAGTGACATGAAGTTGTCAACCGAGGAACGGCCTTGACGGAAGCCCCCCCTGTTGTGGGACAAGAAGTCCCCGATCTTCAAGAATCCACATGAGGCGCCGACTCACCAAATGTTCGAAGAGCTTACAGAGAATGTTGGTGAGACTAATCGGGTGGTAGTTGTTGGCCCCGTGCTGATCAGCACCAGGTTTCATCACGCCACTGGGACAGGAAAGCACCGTCTACCCAGAGGCGATTGAATAAGCCGATAAGATGGTGTTGAAAGACTGCCGGCAGGTGACGAATGAATTGGCTGTGGATTTGGTCAGGGCCTGGGGAGGTGTCAGGACACGCAGCGAGGGCACTTTGAAATTCCCATTCAGTAAATGGGGCGTTATATATTTCCTGGCGGCGCGTGCGGAAGGAGAACTGTTGCTGCCGTTCAACGCACTCTTTGAGGGTACGGAAGTCCTCACCGTAAGCTGCAGTCGCAGAAGTCTGGGCATACTGGTCAGCCATATGTTCAACAATAATGGCTGGGTTGGTGCATAGAGCGCCCTGAATCTGCAGGCAGGGTATTCCTGCTGACGGGCGGTACCTGAAAACTTGTCGCACCTGGGACCAGACCCGCGAAGGGGAGGTGCAAGAGCCAATAGTGGCTACATACCGCTCCCAGGAGTCCTGCTTGTCCTGCCTGATCAGCTGCCGAGCACGGGCGTGAAGTCGCTTGAAGGCTATCAGGTTCTCGATTGAGGGATGGCGTCTATGGCGCTGAAGCACTCGCCGACGTTCCCGGATGGCCTCCGCGATCTCTAGCGTCCACCAAGGCACAGACTTAGGACGAGGGGAACCAATAGTGGTGGGAACTGTTGCTTCTGCGGTGGAAATAATACTCTCAGTGACATGTTGGACTGCCAAATCCACATCGTCCGGCAGCGGCACAGGAGCTATTGCAGCCAAGGAGTAACCCTGCCAGTCCGCCCTATGAAGAGACCATCGGGGCAGACGATCTGCAGGTTGGGAGTGTCGAAGCGACATGACGATTGGGAAATGGTCGCTGCCACATAGGTCGTCATGGACTCTCCAAGTAGGGTGCGGTTGGAAGCTGGGGCTGCAGGCAGACAGGTCTATTGCTGAATATGTGCCTCGCGCCATCCAAAAATGCGTGGGGGCACCTGTGTTTAAAAGGCAAAGATCTCGGTGCATCAAAAGGGTCTCTATGTCCCTACCACAACCGGTGGACTGTGTTCCACCCCACATTGGGTGGTGGGCGTTAAAATCATGCAAAAGAAGAAAACGTGGAAGGAGTTGGTCAACCAGAGCAGTGAGGTCAGCTAGAGATACGACCTCATTCGGGGGAAGGTAAACACTACAGACAGTGAATTCCTGGGTGGCCCGGATTCTGACTGCTACTGCCTCAAGATCTGTGTAGAGTCACACAGGGGCACTATAGACTGAGGCAAGGACATAGAGACAGACACCACCAGATACCCTGTCGTAGATAGATCTGTTTTTAAAGTAGCCCCGATACCCACGTAGGGCAGGAGTCGGCTGAGCAGGAAACCAGGTTTCCTGGAGGGCTACACAAAGTGCGGGGAAGCGGCACAGTAGCTACCACAGCTCAGCGAGGTGTTGAAAAAAGCCGCCGCAATTCCACTGGAGAATTGTGTTGTCTCCAAGCTGAATAGCCATGTGGAAAACAAAAACAGGTTATTCCACAGGATCGCCCACTGGCAGCTGTGCAGAGTCTGTTTGGTCATGGTCAAGCACCATAGGTTCAGGTGAACCTGTTATTGCGAGATCCTTGGGAGATGCGAGGATCTCAATTTCATCCTCTGAAGCAGGGGACGTGGGCGATGGTGGCTTTGCAGCCACCGTAGGTTCGTTTTTCTTGAATTTTTTAATTTTAGCCTCTCGCTTGCCCTTCGGTGGTAAGGGCCTTGAGGGCTTCTCAGATGTGGCTTCTGGGGCTGACGAAGAGCAGGTAGCTCTTCGACCAGATATCTGGGGATCCAGCAGCGGCTGGCTGGGATCCTCTTTGCCACAGGGAGAAGCCTCAGAAGGGAGCATCCCGAGGGACCCCTTCCGGGCAAGAGGAGCCGGAGAAGGCTGTTTTTCCTCCGGCTGTGGGGTGGGGACCGACGTTCCCTGAGATGGAGCAGTCATTGCTCCCAGTGTGGGAGCAACAGCAGTAGAAGTGCCCCTATCTTTCGGAGGGGCAGGGACGGGACCTGGGGCCCACTTTAGAGGTTTCAACAAATGGGACTGTACTTGTCACAGATGGCATTGTAGATGTTGCTGTGGCATATGAGGTCTTCATGCTCACAGGGTGGAATTTCATATATTTCCGCTTGGCCTCTGAGTAGGACAACTGGTCCAGGGTCTTATACTCCATGATCATCTTTTTCTTATACAAAACTAAGCAATCGGGCGAGCAAGGAGGATGATGTAGCCCGCAGTTGACACGAACTGGAGGGGGTACATATGGGACGTCAGGATGTGATGCATGTCCGCACTCCCGACATGTGGGTTCAGCATCACACCGGGAGGACATGTGCTCAAACCTCCAGCACTTGAAGCAGCGCATAGGGGGAGGAACGTAGGGCTTCACGTCAATCCGATAAATCATCACCTTGACCTTCTCAGGCAATGTGTCGCCCTCGAAGGCCAAGATGAATGCACCGGTGGCAACCCTGTTGTCCCTCGGACCCTTATAGACACGGCGGATGAAATGGACTCCGCACCGCTCCAAGTTCTTGAGTAATTCATCGTCCGTTTGCAAAAGGAGATCTCTATGGAATATGATGCCCTGGAGTATATTAAGGCTTTTGTGCGATGTGATCATAACGGGAACGTCACCCAGCTTATCACAGGCGAGCAATGTCCGTGACTGCGCTGGGGATGACGTCGTTATCAGCACCGATCCTGAACTCATCTTTAACAGTCCATCCACTTCTCCAAACCTGTCCTCCAGATTGTCCACAAAAAACAATGGCTTTGTAGCCGAAAATGATTTGCCATCCGACCTCGTACATACTAAGTATCTTGGAGCATATTGCTCTCCTTGATTCCGTGCCCTACGCTCTTCCCATGGCGTAGCCAGGGAGGGAAATGTTTGGGGATTGTATTCGGCGGCATTGTATTCATTTCTTCCTCTCTTAGAGACGTCAGGTTTGCGTATGGCGACGCTATTGTTTGCCCGTTTCATTCTGGTCCCACGAGCAGCTAGGGAACTAAAGGTCCACCCAGACAGAGCCCCGCTTGCCTGGGTAAGACTTATACAACTGAGGTGCGGCAGGTTGCTCGCTAGCGGCTGTTCAACAGCCATGCATCTCCTCGGCACGTAGCACACCTCGAGATTGAGTTTTTATTTTTTATTTTTATTGTTATTAAAGAGGTTTGTACCATTCTCGCGACCTGGGCGATTAAACCAAGATCCCCATGCTATGAAACGTACAACATTCCACAGTCGCGCCGAACATTGGTTGTTTAAGCACGCACAGAGCTTACAGTGTTGCGGGCTGTTGGCGCGACAGCCCATGGCTCAGAACCCCGGGTTCGCAAAGCCCGTACTCAACAAATTAATGCTGAGCCCCTGAGGGGCGTGTTCTAAGACAAACAGAACTATTTGCTTTGTTGAGGTGAGAATAACAAGTTGCATTGTTTTTGTGATACATCATCCTGATTATTAAAGAACATTCTCTGTTAACACTTTTGCTCTGGCTGACGCTATCCTACATTGAGCGTGGACACTTATAAGCGTCAGTCACAGCAAAGTATTAGAGTAGGGTATTATTCCCTCTCCGGGGGACACCACCTTGACGAAGCACTGTCCGTGCGGGTGGAGAGGTTTGCGTATCCATGTGAAGCTGAGGGCTATACTGAAGGTAGAGAACCTACTGCCGGAATGGCCTCAGCTGATGGATCTGTCTAAGCGTGTCACACAATGTCCTGTCTTCCTTATCCTCTCCCAGTCCTTTCACAACCCAAGGTATGATGCGATCCATGCCTAGGGGTGCGTGGCACATGGGTGGATGTGTCTCAAACAGAGCCTCGGGGATACCGGGCGAACTCCCTGAGTAAGTAGCCTTGCAGCGCACGGGGTTATTGTGGTGGGACCATATAAATCCCCAAATCTCGTGGGAGGAGGAGATTTTTCAAGGAACAGAAGCAAAAGTAAGGAAAAAACATGGCTTCCTAAGCATAAGTGGAGGGAATCAAAAGGGCTTGAGCCCAAGATCCCCAAAAGGAAACTGCCTCAGGTCGAAGGGGATACACAGACCCCCTCGACGTCAAAGATAGGTGGCAAGAGGGTTAGGGAGGAATCTAATACTCCCTCCTCTCTGGACAAGCTTGATCCTAAAAGGCTGAGGCAGGAAATATGGAAACACACCTATAGTACTGCAGTCTCGGTCTTTAGAATGGCGGTTGTCAAAGAAGGAAACCCACTGGTGAGCATCACCTCATAGCAGGCGGAGCTCGTGCAGATGGCCCTCTTTGAAGAGGTTGGGAGGGACGCTGTTTCAGTACCCAAATTCAGGAGGGTCTATCTAGATCGCGGTGCCCTCATTTCTGTCTGTGAGGGGGAGCTCTCAGCAGAATGGCTTACGGACAAGGTGCCCATGATATCCCCATGGGAGGATGTGAAGCTGCTGGTCAAGACAGCAACCGAGCTCCTGAAGACCGCAAAGTTATCAATATGGGTACCAAAGATCCTTAAGGATGTCCCTCCAAAGACTCTGTTCGAGAAAATAAGGGTCCAGAAACCAAAAGTCTGGACAGAGGATTGGATGGTAATTAACCAAAAGGTCGTTCCGGAAGGACGAACCCTAGTGGTGGAGGTTGGAGAGAAGTCCCTGAAGGCAATGCGGGAGCAAGGCCTGAAACTGTTTTTAGGGTTCTCGCAGGTTGGCGTCAGGGTAATCAAAGACCTTAAAGGCAATAATGGCAGCAAGATGGGGACTGGAAGTGCTGCAGATAAACCTGCAGCACAGTATAGGGGCCACTGCTGTCCTGAACCGTCGCCTGGGGAGACAGGAGGTGGACGTGACCCTGATACAAGAATCCTATTTACACAAAGTGGGTGTATCGGGCCTCGGTGGTACTGGAGGTAAGCTGATTTATGCTAGAAATCTAAAAAACTCAAGAACATGCATTTATGTTAGAAATGGAATACCTTTCATACCAATGATGGATTTTTGTTCCAGGGAACTGGTGACCATCAGGATGCAGCAACGTGAGAAAGGTATCATGAGGGAAATTGTTTTGGCCTCGGAATATCTTCCTTACGAAGACAGCTCTCCTTCTCCTTTGGAAGTGAGGAGACTGATGGAAGCCTGCCATTGGCAAGGTGACGGACTGTTGGTGGGATGTGATGCCAATGCCCACAATCTATCGTGTGGCATCAAGGACACCAACAGTAGAGATGAGCACCTTCTTGAATTTCTCCTATCTAACAACTTGGACATCCTTAATAGGGGTGATGAACCTACATTCAGGAATAGTAGAAGGAAAGAAGTAATTGACATAACTTTTGGTTCCATGATGGGAAGTTACGTCAAACAGTGGCACATGGTCCTGGAGCCATCCTCATCAGATCACATGTATATAAAATTCAAGGTTGAAATGGGAACCAGACAGACCATGGCCTATAGCAATACCAGGAAAACGGACTGGGAGATATATAGGAGAGACCTTGAATTCAGCCTATCGGAAATTAAAACTTCGACAAGGAATCTAGCCGAGTTTGAGGAAGTAGCAGGGGCCGTAACCTCTGCTATTGTGACCTCATACCAGGACAACTGCTCAATCACCAAGAAGTGCACAAATAGGAGTGTGCCTTGGTGGAATAACAACCTGGAAATGCAAAGGAAACAGGTACGAAGACTGTTTAACCTTGCAAGGTGCAAAGGACAATGGGCAAAGTATCTTGAGGCCCTTGTCAATTACAACCTTACCATCAGGCGGGCAAAAGAAGCATCCTGGAAGGTATTCTGTGAGGAAGTGGAGGGCACGGCTGCTCAAGCGAGACTTCATAAAATCCTCACTAGGGTACCAACTAATCCAGGAGGAACATTGAGGAAGGAGGATGGGGAGTGTACAAAGACAGCACATGAAACACTGAAACTGCTCCTCAAGACTCACTTTCCTCAATATACTCTGGGGGATAACTCAGACCAGAAAGTGATTCCTGAAAGACAATGGTTCTCAGGTATTCGCAAAGAGGACTGGGATTTGGCCAAGGAGTGTGTCAATTTCAGTAAGGTCTGATGGGCGGTGGGAACATTTCAACCATTCAAGTCACCTGGCCCCGATGGAGTCTTTCCAGCTCTCCTGCAACAAGCGGGAGAAAATCTTATTAGATTCCTATGCAGGTTATTCAGGATTAGCCTAGCAGCAGGAATCATTCCCAATGCCTGGAGGGCAGTGAAGGTTGTCTTCATTCCAAAACCAGGGAGAATTGATCATACCAAGGCCAAGTATATGAGACCAATCACCCTGTCCTCCTCCATTCTTAAGACATTGGAAAAGCTGGTTAATGTGCATGTTGGAGAAAGGAGGTTAAGTAGGGCTCCTTTACATTCAAACCAACATGCATATCAGCCAGGTAAATCATGTGAGACAGCTCTCCACCAACTTGTTGGGAAGGTGGAGAAAGCACTACACTTTCAGGAAATAGCCCTCTGTATCTTCCTCGACATCGAGGGGGCTTTTAGCAACAAGTCCTTCGATTCCATGGTTAGGGCAGCAGAGGTGCATGACCTAGGAACCACTATATGTAGGTGGACTAGGGCCTTGCACAGTGGAAGAAAGGTAGAGGCTACCATGATGGATGAAAAAATGGTAATCAACACCACTAAGGGTTGCCACAAGGAGGAGTTCTTTCCCCTTATTGTGGAATCTAGTGGTGAATGATCTCATTGGAGAATTAAACTCTAGGCAGTACTTTTGCCAAGGATATGCATAGTAATACTTGGCACATTTGCTGACACAGTGAAGAATATGGCACAAGGTGCATTGGACATTGTGCAAGACTGGTGCAGAAAACAGGATCTGGGGGTTAGTCCTAAGAAGACTCTTGTTGTACCATTCACAAAGAAGCATATCCAACATTCAAGTTGGAATCTAAAGCTTTTCAATGAAGCGCTACATGTGAAGGGGACAGTGAAATATCTAGGGGTTACCCTAGATGAGAAACTGACATGGACCCCTCACATTAGGAATTTTGCTCCAAGGCAAAAGGTACTCTTGTAAGTACCAGGAGAGTTGTGGCAAAAATTGGGGCCTGAGCCCCAAGGGTAGGCACTGGATATACACCACAGGCATTAGACCCAGGATCACCTATGGGGCGGTCGTGTGGTGGAAGAAGGTAGAACAGCAGGTTGCTGCTAAGGAGCTTGGTAAGGTGCAGAGATTAGCCTTCTTAGCCATAACAGGTGGAATTAGCAGCACACCAACTGCTGGGATAGAAACCATGCTGGATATGCCCCCATTACACCTTTGGGTCAAGATGGAGGGCAGCGGCTGGTGCACACAGACTCAAAACTGGCAACAACTGGAACTCTTTGGGATATCCAGAATCACACACTAAAATAGTGAGCGAGGTAAATATAGGAAAGGTTGGGGAAATGCCAGCCGATTATAATGTAACCCCATACTGCTTCAACAAGCCTTCCAATATAACAATTGGAAGTAGGGAGCAGTGGAAGAAAATAGTTCAACACCGTATGGGGGATATTGTCTGGTTCACTGACAGGTCAAAATCAGACCCAAGGTGTTGAGGCCGGGGTATACGGGGTGCAGCCAAGACTGGAGGGCGTCATCTCTCTAGGGAAACTGGCCTCAGTATTCCAGGCCGAAATCACTGCCATCAGGGCGTGTGTGAAGGAGAATTTGTGTAGGTGCTACAAAGACCGTAGCATCTATATCTATTCAGACAGCAAGGCAGCCCTGAGATCACTGGCAGCTCCTGCAACAAGGTCTAAAATTGTTGCAGAATGTCACAGGGTTCTGGATGAGCTAGGGGAAAGCAATAGGGTAAACCTATTGCGGGTCCCTGGCCACTCGGGGATCAGTGGCAACGAACTTGCCGACAGATTAGCCAGGATGGGGGCAGAGACTCCATTTATTGGACCGGAACCTGTCCTGAAAATCACCAAGGCAATGATGAAATTGGAGCTACGTAACTGGCTCAAAAGACAGCACGTAGAATATTGGACCAAAGTCCATCAACAAAAACATGGCAAGGTAATGATGCCAAAGCCATGTTTTTAAAGAAGCTCTGCAGTCCTGGGTCTGAAGAGAAGAGAGAGTAAACTCATGGTTGGATTGCTGACAGGCCATGGGAATTTCAAAAAACACCTACATACAATGGGAATAACAGAAGACCCTAAATATAGGATCTGTGATGACGGTGATGAAACTGCATCACATCTAATCTTTGAATTCATTGCATTGGAGAGTAAAAGGCACAGAACATTTGGAACAACCAGACCCAAAGAAATTGTGTCTAATAAAGAACTGGTAAAGGGACTCCTTGCACTGTTTCATCTACATGGGATACTCTGCAAATCACATTTAAGTGCCTGGCAGAGGGTTCATCGTACCACAATTATACTATTTATCTCCCATTCCATTCTCGAATAGCGCGCGGGAAGAAAGAACACCTGAATCTCTCTGTTCGAGCTCTGATTTCTCTTATTTTATTCTGATGATCATTTCTACCTATGTAAGTGGGAGTCAACAATATATTTTCGCATTCGGAGGAGAATGTTGGCGATTGGAGTTTCGCAAGTAACCCACGCCTCAGCGATAAGCGCCGTTGTTGTAATGATTCCCATCCCAGATCCTGTATCATTTCCGTAACGCTGTCTCCCCTGTATCGTGACAATACGAAACGAGCTGCCCTTCTTTGGACTCTTTCGATGTCCTCCGTCAAACCCACCTGATAAGGATCCCACACTGGGCTGCAATACTCCAAAAATGGACGGACAAGCGCAGTGTATGCAGTTTCTTTAGTAGTTCTGTTGCATCTTTTAAGGATTCTGCCAATAAAACGCAGTCTCTGGTTCGCCTTTCCCACGATATTATCTACGTGTTCTTTCCAGTTTAAGTCTGAAGTAATAGTGATTCCTAGGTATTTTGTGGAGTTTACGGCGTTCGCATTTGATTGATTTATGTTGTAAACAAAGTTTAACGGATTTCTTTTCGTACACATGTGGACGACTTCACACTTCTCATTATTTAGAGTCAATTGCCAATTTTTACACCATACTGATATCTTATTCAGATCGTTCTGCAGTTGGTTTTGATCTTCAGATGATTTTACTAGACGGTAAATGACGGCGTCATCTGCAAACAACCTAAGAGAGCTACTTAGATTTTCCCCTAAATCGTTTATGTAAATAAGGAATAGCAGAGGACCAATAACACTACCTTGTGGAACGCCCGATATCACCTCTGTTTTAGTCGATGCCTTACCATCGATTACTACGAACTGTGTCCTCTCTGACAAGAAATCCCCTATCCAATTGCAAATTTGGGGCGATATACCATAACCACGCAATTTGATTAAAAGCCGTTTGTGAGGTACGGTGTCAAAAGCTTTCTGGAAATCAAGAAATACGGAATCGATTTGCGAACCTTTGTCGATAGCACCCATCACTTCGTGTGAATATAGAGCTAGTTGTGTTTCGCATGAACGATATTTTCTAAATCCGTGTTGACCTTGGGTCAATAGATCGTTCTGTTCAAGATAATTCATAATATTTGAATACAGGATATGTTCCAAAACCCTGCTGCAAATTGACGTCAATGAAATAGGCCTGTAGTTTAGTGGGTTACTCCTACTGCCTTTCTTGAATATAGGTGTGACCTGTGCAACTTTCCAATCTTTTGGTACAGATCCTTCTATGAGAGAGCGGTTGTATATGACTGTTAAGTAAGGAGCTATCGCTTCAGCATAATCAGATAGAAATCTAATGGGTATACAATCCGGACCAGAAGACTTGTTCTTATTAAGTGATTTTAGTTGCTGCACTACTCCGATGATATCTACTTCTATGTTACTCATTACGGCATCTGTTCGTAATTCGAAATCTGGAATATTGGTTTCGTCTTCTTTAGTGAATGAGTTTCTAAAAGCTAAGTTTAGTAACTCTGCTTTAGTAGCGCTGTCATCGGCAGGATCGCCATTACTATCACGTAGTGAAGGTATTGTTTGTGACTTTCCCCGAGTATATTTAACATATGACCAAAATCTCTTTGGGTTTTCAGTCAAATTACGAGAAAGAGTTTCGTTGTGATAAATGTTGTAGGCATCTCGCATTGAAATCCTCGCTAAATTTCGAGCTTCTGAGTACAATCGCAAATCCTGGGGATTTCGTGTTCGTTTAAATTTAGTATGCCTTTTCCTTTGCTTTTGCAACAGTGTCCTAACCTGTTTTGTGTACCAAGGGGGATCGCCTCCTTCTTTTATTAATTTATTAGGTATAAAACTTTCAATTGCTGTCGATACCACTTCTTTGAATTTGAGCCACATCTGGTCTACACCTACGTTTAGTGTTAGAAACGAGTGGAAGCTGTCTTTCAAGAAGCAATGTATTTTGTTTCTATCTGCTTTCCTGAACAAATATACTTTGCGTTTATTTTTGGTAACTTTGGGACTTTCGATATTCAATTTCGCTACTACAGCTCTGTGTTCACTAATACCTGTATCCGTTTTGATGCTCATTATGAGCTCAGGATTATTTGTTGCTAAGAGATCAAGTGTGTTTTCACATCCATTTACAATTCTAGTTGGCTCATGAACTAATTGTTCGAAGTAATTCTCAGAGAATGCGTTGAGTACAATTTCGGACGATGTTTTATGCCTACCTCCTGATTTGAAAATATAATTTCGCCAACAGATCGAGGGTAAATTAAAATCACCACCTACTATTATCGTGTGAGTCGGGTACGTTTTTGTAATTAGACTCAGGTTTTCTTTGAACCTTTCTGCTATTGTATCGTCAGAGTCGGGAGGCCGGTAAAAGGAACCGATTATTAACTTCTTCAAGGGCATTGGTTGGTTTTACTAGATATACAGGGAGTGATACCGCACAATAAACTTAGTTTCATATACAGTGTCCCCAGTGGTGTAGGGGTCAGCGGAACTGCCTAGAAAGCAGGAGACCCGGGTTCGAATCCCGGCTGGGTACACATTTTCAGCTTTGCCCAATCGCAGTTGATGTCATATATTCTATGAATATTAAATAATAACAGCTGCAGGATCAGAAGTGACGTCTGTTCTTTCGGAACAGACGCCATATGTGTATATATATAATATGCTGGTGACAGGCAATGATCCTATCGTTAGTGGGGAGGGGTAGGCAAATTTGAAGCCCTTACTCTTACGGATATTAGTTAAACTACGAATTTGAGTACTATGGGCAGGGCGAAGCTGGGAATTTGTATCTGACTGGAGGCGTGGCATTGGGTAGTCCTTGCAGGTGCGGTGATCACTGTGTCCCTAGTGGTGTAGGGGTCAGCGCAACTGCCTAGAAAGCAGGAGACCCGGGTTCGAATCCCGGCTGGGTACACATTTTCAGCTTTGCCCAATCGCAGTTGATGTCATATATTCTATGAATATTAAACTTAGTTTCGGTGCGGGCAGTGGCGGGCTGGACCAGGACTGTTTTGGCTTCCCTGAAAAAGACAAGTCAAATCAAAAGTCAAGTCAGGGTATTATTCAGTTCGGCATCAACATAATATCCATCACATCAAAAAAGTGAAAACAGTGAGAGATGTCAACCCTATGCAAACATCACAAAAATACTTGTGCATGCATTTGCACTTGAGAACATGAAAGATTCTCCAATATCACGTGAATCATCGAAAAATACAAAAAGAACAGAACTTTTAGAGTTTTACTATGTAAATAATTATTGCCGGTAAAAGGCTTGCTGACTAATGGATTATAATGAATGAAATTACGTCAAAAATTTCTACTTCCCATAAAATTATCAGTTCCACCTGGTGCTTAAAATGGTAAAAATCTGTATAACCTTTATAATAAACATATATTACAAATAAGCTACAAAAATGCAAGTCTGAGCCAGTAATTGTATTTTACCATTTAAAACATCATTTCCTGTATTTTACGTTTCCCGCATTTTACACAATTTCAGTGCAGTCCCTTGAAAAGTGTAAAAACGGAGTTCTACTGTAGTCATCTCCAGCTACCACCTCTGAATCACGCTTTGATATGAGGCAATAGAGGGGAGGGGTGGGGAGGGGAAGAGGGGGACAGGTGGTGGGCAGTGATACAGCACAGTCTTATGGAGCATGTACATATTAGATGGGTGGAACGAGATGCAGCTTAAGAGGTGGGGGGGGGGGGGGGACACCAAAACAAAACAAAGTGAACACATGCATGCATACACAGCGCACGAAATGGTAGAGGTGTAGGATAGAGAAGGCAGGAACTGTTGGGTGTGGAAAAAAAAAAAAAAAAAAAAAAGAAATGTTTATCATAGATTGAGGCCCGGATAATTTCAGGATCAGAGTATGTACTGTAAGTATAGCTCCCATCTGTGCAGTTCAGTAAAGCTGGTGGTGGGTAACAGGATCCACATATTCTGGATTGTGAAGCTGCCATTAAAATCAAGTATATGCTCCATTGCATGTTGTGGCACTAAGTGGTCTATCTCTATTTTAACCAGTTTGGTGGTAGCTATTCATCCTAACAGACAGCTGCTTAGTGGAACACCCTGTGTCACAACATGCAGTGGAACATATGTTTGATTTCAATGGTTGCTTCACAATCTGGGAATCTGGATCTCCCACCTGCCACCAGATTTTCTGAAGTACACAAATGGGGGAGCTGTTCTCAAATCTCGAACTTGTCCAGGCCTCAACTTATGACAACCACCTCTTTTTCCACACCCATCAGTTCCTACCTCCATCTATTCTTCACCTCTCCCATTTCGTGCGCATGGCCGTGGCTGATAGCTTAAGTGTTCTGTGTTTCTTTTTATGTGCCTGTCACAGTTCATTGTTACATCTTTACAGTGAATTGTAAACTGTCATCATTGAAATCCGACCTGGAATTTCAATTATTAAACTCATATCTATTTACATTTACTCTCCACAAGATCAGTTGTGCAGGTAATTTCTACATGACATTTCTTTTAATAGTTTATTCTTGAATGTTTACTGAACAAATTAACTTGAAGTTAGTTGTGTTTGCGTTTCGTGCCATGGTGTAGTGACTCTGAAGTGTGCCTCAAATAGCTTTATTACCATCACAAGAGATAAGCTAGTATATGTTGTGTGTTAAGCAGAGGCAGCCTCAGTGCCACTGCATAAACTTGGGCCATGATTCCTTTTTGACCATGTATCACAAAAAATAAATTATATTAAACAACGTAGAAATGTATTCCCAGGAAACTAATAACTATTATATTCAATGACTGCTCTGTTGCTTCTTTGGAATATTTTATTCATTTGGAATAAAAATGTGTTTCATTAAAAATAATATGAATTACCTTTCATTCAGTGGTCACATATATCAAATAAGGTAACTCTAATGTATTAATTTATTATTGTAGAGGAAAAAATTCCTAGCAGGAGAAATATATGTAAGAAATAGATTTTTTGTGTGTGTGGTTTTAGGGCGCACAACTACTAAGGTCATTAGCGCCCATAAGAAATAGATGTGGTTTACTTACAAGGCGAAAGAGCACAGGTATGCAAACAGGTACACTAATCTCCTCCTCCCCCCCTCCCCCACACACACACAAATGCTGTTTTCGCAAACCTGGGTAGCTTCTTCAGAAAAAGGCAGGAAAGCAGAGGGAAAGGAAAGGATGCGGGTTTAAAGGAGCGAGTGACGAGTCATTCCAATCCCAAGACAGGAAAGACTTACCGTGTGTGTGTGTGTGTGTGTGTGTGTGTGCGCGCGCCTATCCTTTTTTCTCCAAGGTAAAACTTCCCTCACCTACTCCTTTAAACCTACATCCTTTCCTTCTCCCTTTCCTTCCCTGCCTTTTTCTGAAGAAGCTACCCAGGGTTGTGAAAGCTCAGCATTTCTGTGTTTTATTTGGAACAGATTAAAATTGTGTGCCAAAACTGGGACTCGAACATGGGACTTTTTGCCTTTTGCGGGCAAGCACTCTACTGACTGAGCTACCCTGACACACTCATGATCCCGCCCCACAACTTTACGTCTGCCAGTACCTCGCCTCCTACTTTCCAAACTTCACAGAACCTCTCCTGCGAACCTTGCAAGACTAGCACTCCTGGAAGAAAGGATATGGTTTAGCCAGAGCCTAAGGGATATCCCGGTTCCGGCACAATTTTAATCTGCCAGGTAGTTTCATATCAGCGCACACTCCGCTGCAGAGTGAAAGTTTCATTCTGTGTATCTGTCTGTCACCTGGTATATAAACCACATCTATTTTTTATATGTATTAATTTATTGATTTTTTTAAAATTTGAAGATGACAAAATTATGTTCTTATTTTAAGCACTTGAATTTCAAGCTCTTATTGATTTGTGAGTTATAACTGAGTGAGATTTCCCCCCCCCCCCCCCCTCCTCTTCAGTGAAGAAACGTTTTAAACAGGATTTATATTGGGGGAGAAAATGATTTTTTTTTTTAGTGTACATTGACGATTTGAAATTTTTATAAATTCATCACAATTTTTTTGGACTTTGTGCAAATTAAATAAATATTAAATTTTAACTGCCTTTCATCCAGCCTGTGTTATTGATGAAAGCTAAGCAGGAATATAACTCCTAAGTTTGTTGTGGGGCACCAAGCCATGGTAAAGAAGTCTGACTCAGTCTTTCAAAGTTATCAGGAAAGAGGAAAGGACTCAAATCTGAACTTATGTTACTTTGTATCCTTTAAGAAATGGTTCACTGGGTCACACATCACTGCACTTGCTAAGTTGGTTTGAGTACCACCATTTTATGTCTTTAAAGCCTCCAAAGATATCTCCAGTGAAAGGGGGAAATAAAAAGAGGATTATGTCCTGGACAACGGCCTTTTGGCAACTGTATTTAACATTCTGTTGAAACTCGTGTATTGTAATGTTTGCAGTATGCTTAGTGGCAACAAATGCTGGAAGTTTGTACATTACCAATTATGTTGATCTATTTCAGTTGGCACTGAGACTAGGATTCCCTTGCACATTACAGTATAATCAGTTCAAGAAGATTGTGCACAATTCATTCATAAATATCAGCAGGAATGGCATGTCAAAGCAGATGTCAACTTTGTTCAAGAGACATCTAAATTGAGACATTTTCTGAAGTACACACTTTGAAGTTTGGTTAACATAGAATCCCATTTTACAAAGAGACCTAATGGCTTACCAATATATTTTCAGCAGGAATTCTGAATACTGCCATTAGACATATCTTTCGGAACTGTTAATGCCTTTCTTTGTGACAAAAGCCTATTTAGGAGGGGTAAACCATTCACGTTGTTATAAAAGGAACCATCAGTTGGAGGTCTGTGCGATGACTTCCTCCTCCTGCTCCTCCTAACTCTCCAATGTTATTTGCTGTAAATGTCTTTACTTTGAAGCAAGTTGTCAAAATAAGTTTAAATTACTGAGGCTTTCCTGTGCAATTTTTGACACATGGCTTGGAATCTGTCTCTGTTTATTATTAATAATATCAACATGCATTTGATATTTTATCTGAAATTTTGCCACCATGCATGGTGCACTAAGTCAGATTAAACATCACACAAACATCAGCTGAGAAGTCCAAAACAGAAGCCTACAGGCAATAAACAAGTTAAGCTTATTGGACTCAGTTGTCACAGAGCTTATTTTATAAATGTTAAATAATTGTATAGATATTTTAAAATCAATTATTTATTAAAAGAATAAATACAGTTTTAGAAAAAGAGATACATGTTTTATGTAAATTAAATTTAACTACAATAATGCTGTACATTTGTGTGCTTAAGTAGGGTCATAGCGACATAATTAGAGTGAACACAAGTGAAGGTATTTTTATCACTATAAAATATGACATGTACCGCCCATGTAGTATGTCAAAGGCTGCGCACTAAATATGCAATATCATTTCACTGCTTGTTAACATTTGTGGTTTTTTTCCTACCCCGATAATTGTCAAGACTGCAATGAGATAGAGGGACAGAAAATGATTTATTGTACTTGTACACAACCTGTTCATTTTCCAATTCCTCTCAATTTTTGGCATTGGCAACTTTTGCAGCATGTTTTCATTCAAGGAATGTGGAAATACACTTATCAGAAGTAATAAAGTGATTGACAGCTAGTTGTTTACAGGCCAACTACCATAAGAACAGCGTAAGAGAAGAAAATTAAAGCAGATTTCTCATCTGTCGAGCTTTTGTATTGCTGTACGTAAGGTATCAATCTTAACCCATACTGCCAAAGAGAACAGAACGGGAACTTTAAAAGTTTTTATTATCTTTTATGACAAACTCGATACAGCATGAAAGTTGAAAATGTGTGAATGTGCTTAGTATGAAAATCCACAGTTGGCAACTTGCCCGTAACACACACACACACACACACACACACACACACACACACACACACACGCACGTAATTGTGTACCTAATACCCCTCCTTCACTTTTCCATGACCAGCTGTCAACCAATTCATTTAGATTTAGGTATAGCAGATACATTACATATCAATCTACTTTTTCTGAAGTAATCAGGGGTTTTAAGAAGTTTATGTACTTCTCTTTACAAAATCTAACACTGGAAAGTTCAGGCTGGAATTCAATAACATGAGAATAGTATGCAACTCACCCAAAGATGTACATCGAGCTGTGATGCGTACACAAGAAAGATGCTCATGTGCATATAATTTTGCTCTCGGCCACTAGCTTTCATCAGAAAACTAACACATACTATCACTTATACAATCATTATCCATTCTGAAACAGTTGGAGATGACAGTTGTATGCCTGTGTGATTGAATGATAGTGTATGTGGTTTTTTTTATGAAGGCTACTGGCTGAAAGCTAAAAGTGTGTAGCAGTGGTGTTATTTGCCTGTCATGGCTTGACATCTTTGCTGTGAGTTGGCTAGTATCCTAATAATATTATTGTTAAAGATGATTTGCCCGAATCTCTTAATAGATTGTGATTAGTTTCAGCGAAATTGAAATTGCTATCTTCAGATCATATAAAGAATACTTTGTCAGCTATACACTTGTTTTATCATAAAGCTTTTAGATTCAACATTCCACTAGTATGTTTTGTCGTATCATACTGTGCAATTATCAGAAGAACAACTCCATGACAAGTGTGTGGCTTTATGTCAGCTAAGAAAATGAATTGTGCACTTTTAAATTTTTTATTGTATGACAACACACATACAAAAGTTGTATGATAAAACAAATGTTCAAGTGATTAAGTATTCCTTTTGTGATCTGAAGATGGCCACCCAATTTTGCTAAAATAGTTATCACAGTATATTAAAATTAATCTAAGCAATAATCTAGGGAAAAGAAGTGCAGTAAGTTCCATCTGACAATGTCAGGTAATCACTTTAAGAAATTTTTGTTAAACTGTAATTGAATTTACAATATTGACAACTCTCAACCTTGTTAACATGTTAAAGCCACAGAAATAGTTACATTCACAACTAGATAAAGGTAACATGTCAAAGTGTGGTTTTCATGCAAAAGATTTTCAATGCATTGTATAAAATTCAGCAATCCTACAAGGTTCACATTTTTCCTAACCCCACATGTTCCAGACATATCATTTACATGATGGTTGTGAGTTGTCAAACAAATGATGAATGTTAAATCACAAATTATATTCAACTTCATAAGATTACTAATTTTCTATCAATGCCCAGTAAATGATTATATTAATACATATGAATTACAGAGTAGCACTGTTTTGACATGTTAGGCCAGTATCAGCAACTGTGTAAATTTAACTTTCAAATTAACAAGTATGGCTGGTTTAGACAATTAGTTGTTGCATAGTTATTTGAACTTTGAAATATTTGTGGCTTTAATGTTATGACAATAAAAAGCTTAAAATTTGGTGCCACATACATAAAATAAATTACATGAATAGAAACATAATTTCCAATCTGTAATGATAAATTCAAATTACCATCTATATAACATTATGTACAACTGCCACCTGCAGCCTGCTTTTAACTTTTTTTAAAACTAGAACAGAACATTAAATATGGACATCCTTAACATCCTCTTTCAACTGCCACTATTTCTGAACAGTTCCAGTCCGCAGAAAAACAAATGAAAATTCAAAACTTTTGCTCCTCATCCGAACACGTAGAACAATAGTCTTTCTGTTGTGATTTGGAATGTAGGAAGGTAACAAATATGTGGGATGCATATTTATTCTAATTAGGGTGACCAAGTACCTTTCCAGCTGGTAACACTAGTACCATTAGTGATAATCAGCCTAACTACTATTCTCTGCCACAGAATGACAATGTTAGATATTGGCATGTGAATAAAACACGAAGAAATATTGTCACATTCTAGTTGGCTTTCAAACCAGAAATTTGGGAAATAGACATTTATGGCAGACCAATTCTTTACAAATTTGAACATGTGATGTATTCCTAATAGATCTGAACATGTGATTTACTCTGGACCCTTTTGAAGGAAACATTTTGAAAGAATAGTTTTCTTTAATACCAATTAAGGGTACAATGGAAATTCAGTACAAAGGTATTATTACTCAAAACCTAATTCTTGGTAACAAGGAAATGAAGAAAGGTATGAAAAAAGCTACAAGAAAATTTGTTGTTGAATATTCTGAAGTACATAGCACATTGATGACCTGCTGTCAGTATTTATGTACTTAGTTCCTTCAAGCCTGCACAAATTATATATCATGGTCATTCAACAGCAGCCCCACTGTTATTCACCAAAGCATTACAAATGTGTGATTAACTCCTGTTGAATGTACTACCAACAGCAAAATAATTTGACAGAAAAACAATGTTCAGCTTGTCTAAATACGACAATTCCTGGCACAAAGCTGAAACTTCTTGTCCATAAACAATTTTATACTTATGCATCATTGCAGATAGTATTTTGGACCTACATATGAGAAACACCCAATGTATTAGGCTTTAATTTTGAAACAAAGACAGTTCTTAAGACCACTGACCCAGTGAGTAATTGAACTTACCTGTTTCTAAGATTTGTTATGAATGTAACTGACCTAAGTACAAAATATTGATGGCACATGGTATAATGGTTAGTTAACATCAGTCAGTTGGTTTTATAAAATCTGGTATCTGTACTAATAAAAATGTAATGTAGTTTACATTACTTACATCTCTAATTATTGCAGTGGTACTGAGATCACACATTCAGTAGTCTTTTATTTTTGGCATCAACATCCATTTTAAACCACAACTAAGCAAATAAAGGACACAAATATTTAATAATGATAACTGATGATCACCACTTACAATATTTGTATTCAGTTAACAATGTTGAATTTTTTGTAGAGAATATTAAGTATTTAAACTTAATATCGTTGTCAAAGAAAAACATACTTTTCTAACAAACACAGGAAACATTTATTGGCATGTAACTTTTAAAGTTAAAGAAATAAAAATTTGGAAGAAGAGGAGTGAAACTGTGGGTGGAATGTTGCAAGTATAATTGTAACACAAAATCCATCTCAACCAAACTGGAAAGTAAATCCTCCATTTCCAAAGCTGTACTGATCACCAAAGAAGGCTTGAAACACGGTCGATGGATCCACCTCACCTGGAAAACACATACAGATTTAATAAAATATTCATACAACTTTATAAAAGAACATTCAACATTTTACAAAATTATAAAACTTTTCTGGAGTAATATGACCACTTTCCATAAGCTCATTGGAGTGCTTAAAAATCCATCTGTACGTACAATTTTGCAGAATGTGTGTGTATTAGTGAAATGCATATTAGTACAGAAATGCAAAATTTAACCAATGTTTTGCTCTCTGACTATCAAGATGACAACAGATGATGAACACAGAGCTCTGAATGTTTCTGCTTAACCCTTTCACTATGGCGTTGGATAAGACTGTACAACACAACACCCATATGCGGTGCTAGAGACTAAGTTTCTCGCAGTCGAATTTTTTTTCTGCTGCGGCGTTGGGAAAGCGGTGTTACACGTGGTTGATTATTTTTCTTTTATTTTTTCACGTCAAAAGAAAAACATTACACTGACGAGTGGCTAGATATGACAATGTAATATGTATTTTTTTTTACAAAAACATTTACTAGTAATTTCTACAACGAATGATACATTTGAAAAGAATTAATACACAAACTACAGTGCACTCTGTACTTTAATACCGCACATCCTTTCTTTTTGAGCCAAGCTGCGCATTACAATACACTAAGTAATAATTATTTTTTATAGTTTTACAAACACATTTACTTAGAATTTCTGCAATGTGTGAAAACAATTGATAATACACAAACCAACATTGAACCTTGTACATTCATATCTCGTGTCCCTTCTTTTTGGAGCCCGTCGAGTATTGGAACACATGTAACAATATCTTTGAGGGTTTTGTTTTCCTCCAGGTATGGGTGGAACTAACTGTGGAAAGTGGTAGGCTGCCAGACTCAGACAAGTCATCAGAATAGACCCTAATGGTTTTTTTTCCTCAGATCGTTTCCGTACTTCTTGATGAGCTGTCTCATCAGTTTTAATTGAAATTTGGCTAATGGTAGCTTTGACCCTGTTTTTACTTTATACACAGCATGAGAATTCACCACAGCGGAGTCTATAAGATGGAAAAATATTTTGTACCACTTCATTGTTTTATGTAAACATACAAATGAACTTAGCAGCATATCAATTTTGTCTATGGTTCCAATATTTTTGTTATATTCTTGAACGCGCATAGGTTTCATAACCTATTCTCCAGTTCTTTGGTTTGCTTTATCAGTTGGTACAATTGTGTCAGCATGAATAGTAGTCAACACGTTAACAACTTTTCCGTTATCTATGCAATGATTCTCAAAAGGATAAAAATTGTCGCTACACACTTTTCTAATGTCATTCAACACCATGCCTATCTTATACAGTTTATTATTTGGTTCTTGTTGCTCATTATCACAGAAATGCAGGAGCCTAAGTAGCAACGAATAGCGGTCTCTCGAGGCAAAAATTGGAGTGTGCAGTAATTTATTGGTAGACCAACAGTAGTTCAGGCTCAGCTTTTTATTCCTAGAAATTAGCATTGTTACTACTAAAAACAAGTAAATTTCCTGCAAGTTTGTGTCTTTCCATTTACGTAGTCTAGATGACACTGCTGGATCTGTATTAGAAATCAAGTACTGAAAATATGTCTCGAAAGCTATTTTACCCGTAAGTTATGGAGTAACAAAACATTCGAAATAATCTATTATTTCAGATGCTTCATTTACACAGCAAAAAACGTCTTTGAAGGCAGAGCTCGTTTCACTAAATGTATGGGCTTTTGGATGAAACTCATGGTTTAACCAGTGAAAATTCTTCTGTTTATTCCTCTGGCAGCAACGGCACACTGCGGTGGGTGGCATTGGCAACGACTGAATTGTCACGTAAATGCGCATTATCACAATGAAAATGGGCGGGAGTTTCATCATCACTTATATCACTGTCTACGTAATTGAAACTAGGATCTTCATCTTCACTTTTGAAGGTGCTAAATAACTCATTTAAAGCTGAAACTCCTCTTTCACTTAGACCAACATAAGATAAAAATAACATTCTGTACACTGTAGCATGTGAAACAAATTACGACGCAGTACAACAACTCCATTGTTGAGATTATAGTTATAACCAGTCCCAACAGAAAGCGGTACATATAAAGGTAAAGAAATACAGAAATCAGTTTAAAAACGGGAGCCACATACGAAAATGAAAGGGTGCCCTTATATATACGGGTGCCACACCTGATGTGTAGCAATTACCACCAGTACATATACGGGCATAGCAGTGAAAGGGTTAACAAATTAGTAGTATATTAATATTCACATGTTTGTAAATCTATGGATTTATTACTGACCTAAGTCCCTAGGGTTACAAACTGCCCACCTAGCGAGAACTTGCACCTTAAAAGTTAGGCGATCGATCGCATGTATACAATTTTTCTTAGTCAAAGAAAAGTTTGTAATGTACTTAATATGTCTAAATAAGTATTTCTAGTTGTGTTTATAAGAAAACACACATTTGACTACTTAGAATTGGTAAAATGCTGATTGTTTTAAAATTACTGTGAGCAAAATGCTCACAGCACGAGTGCTTGCAGGTTAAACTAGCCTAAGGACACACGCACGTGCCCAGTAGAATGACGACAGGTACAAAAGAAAACCGGTGACAGGGGTGTGTCATTGATAACTGTGCAACCTGATACTATTAACAGTAGACCGAAATATAAGATTCATCAGTCGACTATGGATTTTGAATTTTTAAGAGTTATCAGTGCATACTACAGAATATGCATCCTGTCACCACTTCAGAAAAAATAGGCAGAGAAACCAAAAAAGGGTCTCATTCAGGAAATGTATTAGCTCCATTGCTGTTCAACTATACACAAACTAATAGCCAATGCATCCCAATGACAGGCAGTTCATATATGCTGATGACAAGACACCCTTCAAACTTTATGTAATTACTATTACCAAAACCACCTGAAACCAAACCAAAAGCAAGTCTACAATTTTCATATTAAGAATAATGAAGTCAAAGGGAAACCCCAACTGATTTGGAAAGGGCAGCTAAGACACTGCTATGCTACCAAATACTTAGGCAAGAAACTGGATAGAGCTTTTTCATTCAAACGCCACTACTACAGGCATTAAGAAAAAGGTTTAAGGTGGAAGTGTTGACCAACAAGTGCTTCAGACTGTTGGCAGTTGAATATGCCATGCCTGTGTGGAAGAATTCACCTTATGTGAAACATTGATAGGGCCATAAGTGAGTAAGCATGCATCACACCAAGATGTTTGAGGCCCACCATGACAGAAGACTTACCCTCTCGTACAAACAGCTCCCCAACATACATCGGCAGGTACCTGCCGAGGTGAAGAAGAAACAACGTAATTGTCACTCACTACAAATGCACCAATAGCCCAGGCAGCTTTGTTAAAAGAAAGAGCTTCCTTTGAACATATTACTGTTGAAGAGATGAGACGTAAGCTATGGAATGACACGAAAACAAATCCTAACTTGGAGCTGGAAGGAGAACTGAGCTCTAAGCACCAAATCCTTCACAACCTGGAAGGCTTTCCACAGGATGAAGACTATTGTCTAAAATTTCAAGTATAGTCATGCCCAATGGGGAACCTCAAATTGATGTGCCCAAATCTCAGCACAAACCCTGGATTTACAGCTTGCTAATGAGAGGCCATCTCTGTAGCTGATCTATGAGCAAAAAATATTTAATTTCATAATGGAAAGTCCAGGTTGGAATAAATAATATAGTGAGGACAGTTTACAACTCACCGCAAAGACGTGGCGACGAGCTGCGACAGGCACATACAAAAGACACACACATACAACACATTCAGCTATCGGCCATGGCCTTCTTCAGAAAATAGAGCACTCACGCAATCACACAGGCACACAACACAGTCATACAACCATCACCTCCGACTGCCACACTTCGACAGTCGGAGGTGATGGTTGTATGACTGTGTTGTGTGCCTGTGTGATTGCGTGAGTGCTCTATTTTCTGAAGAAGGCCATGGCCGATAGCTGAATGTGTTGTATGTGTGTGTCTTTTGTATGTGCCTGTCGCAGCTCGTCGCCACGTCTTTGCGGTGAGTTGTAAACTGTCCTCACTATATTAAACATTTAATTTCAGTTGACACACACTTCAGTACTTAGCAGTTACAAAAATTAAGTGCAGTCTTTTCCTTCTTCCTAGAAATCATATCAGTATAACAACAATTTATCTTTTTGGTCCATATGCAAGTTTTACTTACTCCCCATTCCTTCAAGGTCTTCCAAATCTTGGCCATTGTCATATCTTGCTCTCTTTTTGGGGTCAGAGAGTATTCCATATGCTTCTCCAACTTCCTTGAATTTCTTTTCTTGCTCTTTTTTCTCATCACTTGAAGCACTTGCATGACGATCTGATTTGGCACATGAGGAAATAGTAAGTTAACACCATTCTATTGCAGTAAGCAGCAAGAAATATAAAATTTAACAACATAGGACAGAGACACACACACACACACACACACACACACACACACACACACACACACACACAGAGAGAGAGAGAGAGAGAGAGAGAGAGAGAGAGAGAGAGAGAGAGAGAGAGAGAGAGAGAGAGAGCGCAACAATTAGAATACTGTGTTACTGTAATTGAAAATGTTATTGCATGCTACTAAGAAAACAGTTATGTTTTTCTCATCATATTTGTGACTGCTACTGCAGATTTTCTCAATTAACAGCTATATTAATACATGGTCTGTGCAAAGTTGTATCTAACTGTAGTACACAAATAAAAGAAGTAATGAAACAGTTAAGAATACAAAAAAGTTTCAAAAACAGTTAAAAGGTGTGTATGGTTTATTGAATGGTGAACACCCATAAAACTTTATTTTTATTTTTTAATAAATTGTTAAATATACTATTTTGATTAAGTTTTAAACTTCTCTTGAAAATAGCAAGGCAGAAATATTATTTGCACTCAAACTAAACCACCCAGTAAAAGTAAGATGTGTGCTCAAGTGGAGGCCTAAGCTCTGTATAGTTACACTTCCAGTGGTGAACAATCTTAACAAAACAAAAATTTAGATACACTTTGAAGTTTAGACCTAAAATTATTTTTATTTCATATTATCACAAATTAAGAGACTGAGCACAAACTGATTATGAAATGATGGGAAGGAAACTGTGTCCCCCTTGTTTAAAGAGACCATCTAGCATTTATCTACAGCAACTTGAATATAGGAAATAAATTCAAATAAATGAAAGCCTGCAAAAATGCAACATTTGTGTGTGTGTGTGTGTGTGTGTGTGTGTGTGTGTGTGTGTGTGTGTGTGTGTGAGAATTTAAGGAAGTAAGCACAATCCATACGGAACTAACTATTGTATTAGATTAACGATGGAAAATCTCCTCAGATGATATATTTTTTTTTTTTTTCTTCTTCTTCAAAAGAGAGATTGGCTGGACAGTACTTACCTTTGTGCTGTACCGCCAATAGTGACACAAATGAAGAAAAAGAAAAAAAGAGAAAGGACGAAAAAGGACAAGCTTTCAGAACACAGTTCCTTCTTCAGGTGGGAGAGAAGGAAAGAACAAAAGAAAAGAAGGATGGGAACGGAAGGGAAAGGTAATTTATGACCTAGATCATGAGGATAGTGTTTGAGGAGTGTGGAAGTCAGATCTTTCCTTCTTACCTTCTCTCCAACCTTAAGAAGGAACTATGTTCCGAAAGCTTGTCCTTTTTCGTCTTCTCTTTTTCTTCATTTGTGTCACTAATGGCGGTACAGCACAAAGTTAAGTACTGGCCAGCCAATCTATCTCTAGAAAAAAAAAAATTCTATTAGTTTAATCTTAATTATTATACTGTACTCTACAACTGCAAAGGTGTAAAGTTTTCAAATCTTAAACACAGCTGCAGTTCAGCAAAAATAAAATAGTATCAATTGAATTTTAGACCAATAACAGCCAACCAGTTGTGTTAAACTTTTATTATTATTATTATTGGAGCATTGGCCAGGTTTTATTGAAACTAATTTTGGCTTCAGAAGCTGAACATGTAAATCACATTAAATCTGTTATACAATAAAACAGATCCAAATGCTATCAAGTGCAGATTTCACTCTGTATCACTGGTTAAGATGTAAAATGTTAAAATTGACATGTCAAGATTTAAAAGCAGTGGACTTATGCCACACAGTTTTTAAATTTTATATTGTAACCAGTGATATGGAGAAAAAAGCTCCACTTGACTAGAGCATTTGTGTGTGTGTGTGTGTGTGTGTGTGTGTGTGTGTGTGTGTGTGTGTGTGTGTGTGTGTGTGTGTTATTGTATAACAAATTTTATGTTATTCACCTGTGACTTCTGAAGAACGCAAAATTAGTTTTGCCAATACTGGGTCAAGATTTTAATAAAAAACCAATTTAATGCAACTGGGCGGCTATCACAGAAGTCTATCAAGTGTGGTAATTGTTCGCAATTGTTGCATAACTATTGCACAGGTTATGAAGAATGGTAAATATTCTTTTATGTTAGTGGTATGTTGCATACTCTTACCAGATGCTGCAGCTACGAGAGAATGAGCAGAACCTTACATATAAAGACATTTGAGGTTTGTGCTAAATGTTCAGCAGTTTTGACGATCTACCGGCAGTTGTTCCTAAATAAATCAACAATAACTTTGTAAAAAGTCAACTGTAAGCAAAGAGATATATTGGTATATGAGAAGTCTGTTTTAACCCAGATTGTGCAGAATTATTTTTGGATTAATTTTTATTTTCAGAAGCTATTAATTACCTTCGCATGACTGCACAAGATTGTTATGAGTGATTTTTTCATAATGATGTCAGTTTTTCAATACTGGCCTTCTTTCTAGATGAACATCAAAATTAATGTTTCATAATTTTGATCTGATCAATCATTATTATTAAAACAACATTTAAGATGAAATATACACATATAAATGTCTCAAAAATTGAAGAAACTTCAAAAAATATAAACCCAACTAAGAGGATGACTTCAGTATCTTCTGTACGAACCTCAACTTTGCAACTGTATCCAACCACTTTACAATCGACAATGCAAGCTAAAATTGATCTGAAATGGAAGCATGCAATTCAAAGAAATAAAATATGACAATGTACACGAATACTTTCAGACAAGAATAAAAAAGTAAGCTGCTGTTATCGTCATCCTGGAAGGACGACAGTGCTACCTGGGGTAAACTTCTCATTTATTATATGATGTAAGTAGTCACTAAATGCAAACCCATCCTGAACTTTCCCTTTGACCTTCTTTCTTATTCATTATTTAACATACTCAAAGTAAGGACAAAATCACTAATATTACAAAGTAGTACATTGCAGTTTACATTTTAGTGGAGCATATAATGGTTACGTTAAATGCGGTTACTATAATACCATTGCAATAGTAACAGCCTGAATTATTTATTTATAGGCTAGTTCAGAACTGGTAACTCCCACTACATCCACTAACTAATGCTATGAATGTCACATCATCTGATGCTAATAGCTGGGAGAGACTTACAGCTTTTTCAGAAAGCATTCATAAGGTATCACTTAGGTCAGGACACTGTACAGAGTGCGTAAGAGTGTACTTTATTTTTCTAAAAGAGAGAGATTGGCTGGCCAGTACTTACCGTTTTGCTGTACCTCCGATAGTCTCACACAGAAGAAAGGAAAAAATGAAACAAGCTTTTGGAATTGGGTTCCTTTTTCAGGTAAGAGAAAAGGGAAGAAAAAAGAAATGGGAAAGGAAGGGGAAGGTAATTCACGACCTAGGTCATGAGGATGGTATATTGCACTGAGCCATGCCAAAGAGGATATGTATAACCAGAGAGGAAAGATCAAGCAGTAAAGAGAGAAGAGAAGATGAGTGAACCAAATGATGTTGGGGTGTGGAGGAGAGTTGTCTACAACGTTTTTGATTAACA
The DNA here is from genome assembly GCA_026315105.1 of Locusta migratoria. Lineage (NCBI taxonomy): Eukaryota > Metazoa > Arthropoda > Insecta > Orthoptera > Acrididae > Locusta > Locusta migratoria. The sequence goes on along the minus strand of CM048747.1, from coordinate 248,681,509 downwards.
GGGAAAGATGGAGAAACACACACACACACACACACACACACACACACACACACACACCATCCTCATGACCTAGGTCGTGAATTACCTTCCCCTTCCTTTCCCATTCCTTTTTTCATCCCTTCTCTCTTACCTGAGGAAGGAACTTAGTTCTGAAAACTTTTTTTTGTTTTCGTCCTTTTTTCTGTGTGTGCGCCTATCAGTAGTACAGCAAAAAGATAAGTACTGGCCAGCCAATCTATTTTGGAAAACTAATTCATCATCTCTGTGGAGAATTTCCATCATTAAGGGTGTACTTTGTACTTCAAAGTTGAAATGTTGTCAAATTAAGCTGAAAATAATGATTAATAACAGCAATAATAGGTCGTAAAAGAATGTTTAGGGCTTTTCTATGTATCCAAAGATTTGGTACTAACCTGGATGATGAACCAAAGCTCTTTTGCGATAAGCTTTCTTTATTTCATCTGTTGATGCATTCTTGTCAATGCCCAGTATTTTGTAGTAATCTTTTCGTTTTGATTTTTTGAGGGCCAATTTGGCTTCTTGTAATAGTCTTCTGTTCTCTGAAGAGAGAAAAGTACAAGTAGAAAATTTACTGGGCACAGCAGCTTTTAAGAAATATGAATGAACTTTCTGTACCAACCTCTGCTTTTATCCATTTTACAAGCGTTTTCGTAGTCACGTACTGCTTCTTCATATTCACCAAGTTCCATATAATTCTTCGCTCTTCGTAGTAGAGCCTTTAAGTAATTAGGATCCAATGAAAGGGCTGCTGTGCAGTCTGCTACAGACTCATTTAATCGCCCAAGCTGGAAGTTGTGAAACGAAAAATTACTATGAAGCTGTATGTAAGGCTCAGGCAATTTTCCTAACAGTGATTAAGAATTACCAGGAAGTTATGAATAATATTAATGAACAGAAATTTAAAGGTGTAACAGTAAAAAATTAGTAAATAATAATAATAATAATAATAATAATAATAATAATAATGAAGATATCAATGTACATTTATCTCCACACCAGGTTTGTCTCTGCCCTAACTTTATCACTCCTTTCACTCTATTTGTCCAAATTCTTGTGCTTTGCTTTAAATTTGCAAAAAATACAACATATTACAACCAACAGCTGAGAAAAACAATTTTTCTGCAATATATAATCTACAGGTCAAGGCCAAAGTCTGTATACAACCCTATAAACATTGAAAAGTGTGAGAAATCACAATGGAACTTGGTATGGTGTGGCTGCAACTTATATAATTTCTGAAGACAGCAGTGACTATCTTGAAATCCACCATCTTGGATTTGAGTTATGTTTTTCGAAATATAAGGGGGGTTATATGGCACAATTATGAACAGACTTTTTCCATATTTCCCCATTCAACATTCCATCAACCCAAATCCAACACAAAATCATCACAAATGTGTGGAATTTGTTGTAAAGTAAATGTGTAAGAGCTATGATCTGTTACAGTTTGAAACTATAAAATGGGGATCAATTTTGTATATTGTTGCAGGAGATACGCAATGACACATATCAGCAACACACAAATTATGAGTGGTGGAGAAAGATTGCTGCCTGAGGCCGACTTAAGTGGCCAGTACCCTGAGAAATACCAGTTCACAGGTGATGTTACTGTTAGTGAAAAGGTCGCATCACAGTACACATTGATTATCAGGAATATCTGGTGTTACGTGTGCATATTTGAAGTCAATTGTGTATGAGATAAAAATCAATGTAGCTCATCTCTACTGGTGTACCAAGGAGATGTAAGCACCTGTTGACCCAAAGATCCCGCAAAGTGTGCAGCAGTTCTGGCAAAAAGATTCAAATTTTGTGTATTCGAAGACATGAAGGTCATATTTAGCACATGCTCTAATGCTGACTGGGATGTCTTCTAAACTTTAACATGTTGTAAATCTTGCACAAAGATATCAAACTTCACATGTTTATTCCTGAAGAAGAGATCATACAAAATAATGTGCCAGGTAACTCCTCATTTAAAAACTCCAAATCCAAAATGCCAGCAAATTTGAATTTCATAAGGATGCATCCAGACGTTTGACTCATCCTATATATTATTGTAAGCATGTCCTAAAATCTAGAGGATGGAACCCTGGCCTACAACTTAATTAAATAATTTAAAATGCAGCCATTTTACTTATTAGGAGGTTGTATCTTACAGGCTTGAAACAACACAACTGATGGTACTGCAAATACATGGATTTATTCATCTAGTATTTGATAAGAGCTTTTAGCGATTTCCAACGAAATACACATTATAATTTTGAAACTTTGCAAAACTAAGCTTGTCCTCTCAGACACCCTCCACAAAATGATGACATGAAAAGTATCTTATTAGATGCTCACTGTTGAGACAGTGATCTTTAGAATTATGTATAACACTATTACTTTTTTGACAATGGTTATTTGCAACAGAGTCTGCAGACGATATCGACATATCACTGAACCTGTAGTATATTTCAGCTGATAAGACGACCTTCAGATAAGACAAGGTATATATTTTTGTCATAGATATATAGTTTTAGGTGATATCCGTCATAAGGCTGTCCCCAAACTAGTTTAGAACAACAATCATATGGGTAATACACTGTAAAGTGTAATGACCTAGAGTGTTTATAAAAAGCATCATATTGGGTATTCAATTTATGTTCTAATGTGTGTGAAATCTTATGTGACCAAACTGCTATGGTCACCAGTCCCTAAGCTTAAACACTAACTAAATGAAGTCATTTTAAGGACAACACAAACACCCATGCCTGAAGGAGGATTCATCTCATTTTCGCATTCAGAGGAGAATGAGGAGATTGGAATTTCGTAACTAGCACATGCAGTAGTTTTAATGATTCCCATCCCAGATCCTGTATCATTTCCGTAACGCTGTCTCTCCTGTATCATGACAATACAGAACTAGGTGCCCATTTTAGGACTCTTTCAATGTCCTCCGTCCAACCCACCTGATAAGGCGCCCACACAGGGCAGCAATACTCAAAAAAGGAAGGACAAGAGTAATGTATGAAGTTTCTTTAGTACTTCTGTTGCATATTTTAAGAGTACTGCCAATGAAACACAGTCTCTGGTTCGTCTTTTCCATGACATTATCTACATGTTCTTTTCAGTTTAAGTCTGAAGTAATAGTAATTCCTTTAGTGGATTTTACGGCCTTCACTTGTGATTGATTTATTTTCTAAATAAAGTTTAATGGATTTCTTTTCGTAATCATGTGGACAACTTCACACTTCACACAACTACAGTCAATTGCCAATTTTTACACCATAGTGATATCTTATTCAGATCATTCTGCAGTTGGTTTTGCTTTTCAGATTATTTCACTAAACGGTAAATGACGATATCTGCAAACAATGGAAGAGAGCTATTTAGATTTTCTCCCAAATTGTTTATGTAAATAAGGAACAGCAGAGGACCAATGACTCTACCCTGTACTACATTACCTAATTTGTAAAGTAATCCGACATTTAAAAAATTAAATTCCCATGTATGGTTTCCACCATTCATTTGCTTTTAAATGCTAAAATTCTAACAATGATTCCTTTGACAGAATGCCCATTTTTGTGCATAAACTTCAAAATTTTTTGTAATTACTGCAATGTCTTATAAATAGTGCTGTCATTAAATAGAGGTAGAAGCAATTTTACTGCTAAAAAAAAAAAAAAAAAAAAAAAAAAAAAAAAAAAAAAAAAAGAGTTACAAAGACTAAAGTGCAGAAGACTTGTGCCATTCAGTATCTTTCAGAATTTGTCATTAGTGGCGTACTGTTAACAGATTCTCAATACTATATTTAATTATCAGCTTATTCTAGATTCAGAAATGTGCTACTAAAATTTAAGTCAGTATCTTACCTTTGAACACACAGTTGCACGATTAAAATACAACTTTGCATTTGTTGAGTTGTTATATGGATCAATTTTCAATGCTTCTGTATATAGTGTATATGCTTCTGTCAATTTATTTGACTTGAATGCTTCATTGCCTTCCTCTTTTTTCTGTTTTAGTAACTTTGCTTTCTGGAAACAAAAAGATATAGCTAGAAAGGAAAATGTCAATGTTTTAAATGATTACTCTGTCTAACAATGGTAAGTCCAGGTTGGAATGTCGATAATTTGAGGATAGGTTCAATTATGATCACTGAGGTGTAGACAACCATGTTAAGAAGAATCACATTAACACAGTTTTATATTTTAAAGCTACAGCCTTCAGCAGAGGGAGAAAAATTACAATTGCACAATCACTCTCACAAATAGAGTACACATGACCACCATCTCTGGCCCAACTGGCATGCTAACAGCGAGGATGGGGGAAGGGAAGAGGTAGGATGTAAGGCAAAAAGGTGGGAATAGAACGATCTGTGCCAACCAGCATTGGCGGATGACAATCTGAGGTACAGCTTGGAAAGCAGTAAAGAGGGGACATGGGAAGACAATGTGCGCAGACAGTTAAATATTAAAAAACACAAAAATATGTGCCACATGGTTGGAAGAGATGTTAATTCTCTGGCCACTTTGTAGAAGCTAGAGGTGGTGGAGTACACGATTTTTGTGTGAATGATTGTGTGAATTTATGTGGATATTATTCTGGTGAAGCCTGTGTGTGACAATTTTGTGTCAATGTGTGACTATTTGATGTGCCTGTGCTCAGCGATCATCTTCACTACGAGCTGCTGCCTATCCATTTATTATTGACATGTCTAGGTTCTGATATTTTCCCGGCAAATTTCTAATTTCTAGAATTCATGGGCGTTGGTATGATGCCTGATCACATTTTAATTCCTCTACTACATTTCAAATTATGAAGATGAGAAACAGCAAGCACGTCTGAAAAGAAGATGTGTTCATTTTTTTTTTTTTGCTTGTCAGGAAGTAAGGAAGGCAGCAACATTAAGGCTTGTCATTAGAGACAAGGGTACATGCTCCCATTGTTTTGCTGAAGATAGAAAAGGAAATCAGCTGTACCATTTTGAAAGAACCATCCCAGCATTTGCCAGGAGTGCTTTAAGGAAATCAAGAAGCACCTAAATCTGGATGGCCAGAAATGGATTTGATCTGTGATCCTTTCAAATGCGAATAAAATGTGCTAACTATTGCACCACCTTGCTTGGTTTTGCTGGGAGGTCTCATTCAAGACAGAGGCGGCTTTGCCAACTGTGACTGAGCACCTTGGGTGTAACCTGCTGTTGCCTGGGTTCTGAGCGCATCAGTCCCTACAGGTGGTTGGCAGATTTGGTGAAAACAATACAGTTTAGTTCACACAGCAGAAATGGAGCTGCCAAAATGCAGCATTGTTCCCAGAACTGATTGTGGACCTTTGGTTTCGAACTGAGCAGAAGGCTTAAACCAGAGGTTAAGATGACTGCAGAGATCTTCGATGCAAATTTCTTTAACACTGCTATTGGGTACAGAAATTTAAGGTTGATCATAATCACATGTAGGCCTTTTTCAAGTTAAAAAAATTCTCCACAGGTAAAAAAAAAGATGCATTTTGAGTGCTGGTAGGATAATATTTCAAGTAATATGAATTGAGAAAAATTCATTCAGTAATAGTTAACTGCAGAAGTACATACAGAAGGATCCCAGAAAGGATTACATGGCTAAGTACTGTATGAATAATTAGTGTAAACAATATTGTTACTAAGCAATCAAAGAGTAATGACTATAACATACTGTAACAAATATGCTAAAGAAATCTCTTATAATATGAGAACATTCCATTTGTTCCCCACTTTTGCAGTATCACATCTGATTGAAGGTATGCTGTATATTTTATGAAAAGTTATTTGAATCATTGTTCAATTTAAGTATATAGTTGCTGATTATAAAAGAATGAGTTCTCCAGTCATTGAATTAAACTGAAGTTAATGTACTTCAACCGTTACTTTAAAAAATCACTTACAGACTTTCTTGTTGGACTGAAATTGAAGTTGTTTTTGTTATGATCTTGTATGGTGCATTTATTACAGTAATTGAAAACGTACATTAGTAAATAATTTCAGAGGTACTAGATCCCACAGCCTTCTCTGTAATAGTACCAATAGCCACAGTTATATTTTAAAGTATTGAAAATATTTCATACAATTAACTGCTGTTTAGAATATGACAAGATGGTTACAATGGTTACAATATCTTACAGATTGGTGCACCTGCAGAATAGTAGAGTGTACACATTTTAACTGTTAATATGCTCATATTGATAGTTGGCTGAAACAAAATGCCAATAACAATGAAAATCTTAATTCTGATTGGGACTAAAAACTTATTTATAGTGGAGAATATTGATACTACCTAGTGACATTAGTAAAGATGTTAACTAATGTGGGTTAAAATCAGGGTTGAAAGAACAAATAAGCTCAACAAAGGCTCTTAGAGAACTCCTGCCTCAACAATAGTATGTAATGAAGCATGTTGGGATTTATTCCCATCTGTTTGCATTACTCTGCATAAATTTAACAGATCAAACTGCGTATCAGTCCATAGCTCACAAACTACTTTAACTAAGGTAAACTAACCTAAGGACAACACACACCAATGCCCCAGGGAGGACTCTGACCTGACGGCGAGCAACCGTGCACTCCGCAGGGAGGTGCCTTACACCACTCGAATACTCCATTGCGGCACTTTCATTACTGAACCCTCAAATACCACTGTTGCATTATAATAGATACTAGTGTAATTAGTCTTACTTTCTTTCCCAAAACTTATTATTGTTAAGTAATTAGCTTAAGTCTTTTTCTATTACTTGATACCAGAGGCATTTGTTCAATTAGTTTATATAAATTAATTTGTGCCAGAAATAAACTGTTTAATTTAAGAAAGTATGCTAATTAGCATTCCTATTAAAAGTAAGTTCTTTTCTCATAATATTAAAGAACTCAATACTGTTTCACAAGTTATGTTAGGAAAGTTGTACCTTAGTTTCTGTACAATTACTGTTTATTACGAAGTCATTGTATATTAATTTAATCAGTATTATTTACGATGTCTTTTACTATAGCCAGTTGCATGTAACTTTACTTTTCTGTTATAATTAATGTACTGAATTCAATTAACAATAAGTAATTGTTTGGATAATATAAATAGGATGCACTTGCGGCTTGTAACAGAGTATTATTTCATCTGTTATCTGAGGCAGAACCAATGTCAATTCCGAGTATTGGTTATTGTTTCGCCCGCAATCTCATGCACAAACACGTCAGTTTGGACTTTAAATTTGACTAATTATGTAAAAGTTCTTCAGTGCAGAAAGTGCATCTACTATGATTAACATGTGTGCCACATTACGATGTACACCTCGAACTTTTGTATTCCACACATGGACAGTGTTAATTCAAATTATTGAAATGTGGAATGTACATGCTTAGTATAAATGGTTGTAATTAACGAGACTTGTAAGCTGGCTATAAATGGGGACAATAGGGCAATAATAATAAATCATTAAGAGTGCCAACGAACTGCAATTTTGTATGTGGCTTTGTCATTTGTAGTCAATTAGTTTTCGCCTCATGAGGTTACAGCCAACCACCGCCACCGAGAGCATCAATCGTCAACTACATCAAGAACTTCAATTATTCTCGATCTACAACCAGGTAACGGCACAAGTAGTTGTGGTGAATATGAGGGGAATTTGTTAAATATTTTGTACAAATTTCCAAATAAAGTTGTAGTTTTTTTCTGGATATGGACTGTGATACTAAATTTTTTCTGGAAGAGGAAGTGGCATGGATCGACAATCAAGTGAAATTTTTGTAAGTGCTTTAACACAAAATTATCTTTAGCAGTTAAGAAGCATAGCAACTTGTGCTGATACTATCTTAAACATGTTGTTAAGAAAAAAAGGCCCAATCTTTTTAGTGATAGAGAGGGAATAAGTGAACATAAGGCCAGTTCATCCTTTTAATGTGTCTCAAACAGGTAAAGGAGATCTCTTTGTATAGCAAGAATAATAAAGATTTCAGTATTCGTGACATCATTGAACAATTTGCTTTAGACATGTATGTGCCAAGTAAAAATGTGAAACATCTGAAAAGCTGCTGTGAAAGTGAAAAGCTTCAAAGGAAATTTCAATGCTGACAAAACATCACACGCATACAAACACTAAATGATGTCAAAATGTTTGTAAATCTATCGGACCAAACTGCGTGGTTATCAGTCCATAGCTTACAAACTACTTAAACCTAAGTAAACTAACCTAAGGACAAACACACACACCCATGCCCCAGGGAGGACTCGAACCTCCACGGCGAGCAACCGCGCGCTCCGCAGCGAGACGCTTTAGACCGCTCGGCTACTCCACCACGGCTTATGATGTCAAATTAGTGTGATGTGTTAACTGAATTTGAAATTTGAAATTATTTGACAGAAAATACAAAGTTATCTGGAGTCAATTCATCAGAAATAAGATTAAAGTGTTAGGTATATAAATCACTAGGACAAGTCCTACCCTATCAAAAGAATGGTGCCACTGTAACAATCCACAGTACATGGATGTAATATGAACATTATACACTTCCCACTTTAGACAAACTGAACAAATCAGTTTTTTTCCCTGTACAATGGTGGACAAAAATGTTACTCAGCCTGAATAATATTCGAGCATATAGAAGTGCTTCTTCCATGTGTTTTATTGGGTGAGTGTCACAGGGCTGAACGCCTCTTAATAAAAAAGCTGAGCCAAGAACACATTGAACAACAGTGAACTAACATGATCAGCAACCAAGTCAACTTTATTTAGACCTGTGCAGGTAATATTTTTTAACATGCAATTAAAGGCTCTTCTAGATACCACATTCTTAAATGTTGCTTTTTGTAATAGCCTAATCTTTAAACAATGGACAAATAATACCTATAGTAAAACTGTTGAAACTGGCTGCACATATCTAATTACTTCAACTGTCATATGGTCAATCTATAAAATTAAGCTAAGATAAATTTATCAGTCCATAGGTACTGTTCACATGAGTGTGCTTCCAGTTTAATATTTGTTCTTATACTCTGTTAGGACTATTCGACCGTTACGCTAACGAGGAAGGACAGGTAGCTCATTACAGTGTGCCGGCCATCCTGGTTAAGTGGTGTGCAACGGATCAGATGCCACAACAGGCTTTACGTTTTCATTTTATTTCTTTCTTATAGTGGTGCAAATGTTTCTTCCTTTAGTTACTTTTTGTTATTAAATTATATTGGTTTCACTTTTTTCAGTATTCTACTTAGTAAATAACTATAGTTTGTCAATTTGATATCTAAAAATAATCTTCCTTGGAAGGTAATATTTTTTTGACCACACATAACAAAAAAAAAAAAAAAAAAATAAACATCCTTGGAGAGTGTTATTCATCTGACCTCTCATAAAAATAAAAATTTTCCTTGGAGGTTGATATTGGTATGACCTCCCATTAAAATAAAAATAATATAATGTAGGCTATGTGTATCTTCAGTATTCTGTCCACATGCCATTGGCATCAAAAACAGTCTGGATCCTTCAAGGCAAAGAATTTACAAGTCTGTGGAAAAGACGTCATCCATGGTAATTCTTTTCCATGAAGAATAAACCAGATTCCTTAAGGCATCCACAGTTCTTGCAGGAGGGTCTGTCCAATTATCCCGTGAAGTCTTTTTGAGTTTAGCATCAGATCGGTCGCACAATTTTTAGCAAATTAATATTTCAAATATTACTTGCAAGAGGTCTAAAAAAATAAATCAACTCCAGTCGGATCTGAACGCCCATCCGTTGTATTCATAAACGGTCAGCTATCCACTCACCCAATGAAACATGTGAGAAGTGGTTCATTGCAGTAAACGTACCCATGTGGAATTCTTATATCTCAACCGTTTCTATGTGCTCAAATAATGTTTTCCAAAATAAATGATACGCGAGTTCAATTGCAATGATTCTCGACGTAGCTGCACAGAGCGCTGGAGTAGGCGACATTCACGCTTATAACCTTGGGCATATGCAATGCTCTGTCAGATGGATGAGGCTTTAAAGGGGACTAAATGGCAAGGTCAGCAGTCCCCCGTTCCAAACATACAAGTCAGCTAAGGTTGATACACAGTTGCAGATGGACCTCTGCATCAGAGAGCAAAATTCTAAGGAGCACAGCGCACGGATGAACACAGCTGTAAGAACAGATCTTGGTGAATATTTAAAAGAAGTAGAGCAAGTGGTTGACTACACTGATAGAAGAAAGATAGTACCTGGATAGTTAAACCACACAAACAGAACTCCAGATGAAGAGTTAGGTGAGGCACCTAACACAAAACATTGCCAAAGAAGATTGACAACACAGGTGTAGTTAGGGAAAAAATGCAATGCCCTGGTCTTGTACTTAAAATTATTTTGGCCAGGTAATCTTTTTATCACTCATTGTACATTATGTGTGGTCTACAATGGGCTAAGCATTATTCAGTCATACATAGTTCCTGAAGAAACAATGTTGAAACATGATTTTCTTTTCTGTTCAGAAATTACAAATTGTGGGGGTGCCACTTGTTTAATCATTAAACCGTTGAAATTTTTACCATTTATTCATGAGCTGATATCCTCAAACCATTTTTTTAAAATCTTTATTCTGTACTGAAATTCACACATTCAGATTTACCATACATGAGCATAAAATCAAACTTGGTATTTAGCAATTTTTGTTCTGTGGACCTCTAACATCTAAAGAACTAACCGTAACCAAAGGATCAAATTTTAACAAACATTATATAGACATGGCATTTTCCCCACTTTCAAAAATCTCCATCCATTGAAGATACACATGCCAAATACCACAAGGTTTGGGAATCTAAAGTGCCAATAGTGCTTAGAGATGATGTTCCCATCACTATGAAATTTACTGTCAGATTTAGAATGTAAACTACTTTGGAAAAAAGAAAATATATAATGGAAAGAAAGTTGTTGGACTTACCAGCGGAGAAGGCACCGGTTTGTTGACACACACACACACACACACACACACACACACACACACACACACACACACACACACAGACAGACAGACAGACAGACAGACAAAACTGAGCTTAAAGAGCAGGGAAGTAGAAGGGGGGGGGGGGGGGGGAAGGATCAACTCTCATCCTTTCCTTATGTGTGTATTTTTATTTGTGTATCAATGATTCAGTGTTTTCTCACCTGGTAAGTCCAACTTTCTTTCCATTTTATTAATATTTTTCAGAACAGGATTGTTTCCTGTGCAACATCAATTTAAGCGAAGTATTGCAATGTGTATTAAAAATACACAAAAGTGAAAACACACAGCATAAAATTAGCACACAGTTGACTGTAGCTCAAACATAAGAGTATATGAAATTCAGAAGAAAGATCACTTATTTTTTTTTTTTTTTTTTTTAAAAAACTGAGATCACAACAGTATCAAGTTGTGTTCAAGATGATATTTTCATATCTGGCAGACAAACTTGCACAATGGGTGCACTTCTGTCCAAGCAGACTTTACAGTCATTACTACATACTACCACTCCATTTTAAGAGAGGTATTCTGCAGAAAAATTTCATACTGGATAACATACAGTCTAATACTTTCTCTAGAATATAAATTCTGTGTGTGTGTGCATAAAAAAAAAAAAAACAAATTTTTACTAATCCACAGAATTTGTCATATACAAGGTGGAATCTGAAATTTTCTGGACTGGTGCTGCAATCTGGGAAGTAGAATTAGTAGATCTTTGCACTGCTAGGTGGCAAGAGCTGCATATCTGACAAGTCAGTCTACAGAGTGGCATTCAGATGGAGGATGTGTTGCATGTCCACAGTGATTTGCGTAATAATCTATGTTAGGTGTGTGGTGAGTTTACGATGGATCAGCGAACAGAAGAGCAAGTGTCTATCAAATTCTGTGAGAGTCTCGGGAAACATGCAACTGAGACCCTTGCAATGATTCAACAAGTGTTCGGGGGACAGAGGATGAGCCATACACGTGTGCGAGTGGCACATTCGTTTCAGGGCCGTACCGATGCCTATGATGATGCTCACACTGGAAGACCCGTTAGCCGCACAATGTCTGACATTGTTGCCAAACTTCAACAACTGGTTTGTGTGGATCAACATCAACCATTCAAGAACTTGCGGATGAAGTGGGCACTGACTATGGGACATGTCAACAAATGTTGATTGATGAATTGGGCATACATCATGTCACCGCAAAATTTGTGCCAAGGATCTTTACTGCCGATCAGAAGGCACAGCTTGTTGAAGTGTGCACGGACCTTCAACAGATAGCATCTGATGAGGCAACCATCTCGTCACAGCTTATGACTGGTGACAAGAGCTGGATTTACAGTTATGACCCAGAGACAAAGCAACAATCATCCCAGTGGAAGAGACCCAGATCTCCAAGATCCAAAAAAGTAAAACAAGTGACGAGCAGAGTGAAGAGCATGATTATTTTCTTTGATATGAAGGGAACAGTGCACAAAGAATTTGTCCCACCCAATCAAACAGTGAAATCCGCATACTACTGATACGTTTCGCGACGGCTCCATGACAGCATAGTGACGACGGCCCTAACTTTAGCATCAAGCAAACTGGCTGATGCATAATGACAACAAGTCATTGGTCACCAAGACCTTTTTGACAAAAAACATGGTGGTTTTACCCCACCCACTGTACTCACCAGATTGGCACTTTGCGACTTTACGCTATTCCAAAAAGTGAAATAAGTTTAAAGGCCATCAGTTCGACACACTGTAGAGGATTCCAGAAGCATTGCTGGAGGTGCTAAACACACTCAAAAAAACAGGACTTCCAGAATATGTTTGACCAGTGACAGAAGCACTGGGACCGACTTGTACATGCAGATGGGAACTACTTCAAGGGTGATGGAGACAACTAGTCCAAAGGTAAGGTTTTCAACAGACTGCAGCACCAGTCCTGAAAATTTTGGATAGCATCTCGTATATGCTGCACACCCAGCTGTTGAAAGCTGAAGAAGGGAACCAGCTGAAAATTGTCCTGTCATAACACAAAAAGAAGGAGAAGAAATGTATCTGTTTAAAAGGTTCTGATAAAAGTGGAAAAAAGCTGCCTCATTCTTCATTACACCTCCCTCAGCAAAAATTTTGGGTTAAGAACATATTCAAGAAATTATGTGCCAAAACAACAGCTGTAAGTGATGGTGGGAAAGAGGTGACAGTGCCAGTGGAAGAGGAGAGGACAGACAGACAATATGAGAAATATTGGAGGTAAGTAAGATGTAGAAAATTGCAAGAAAAGACCCATGTGTTGAAGTTTCCTTGTCCGAGTTACAAGCAAGAACAAAACACAAGGTAGAGTGCTGCACTGTGCTATGTTTGCCCGGATACAGTTAGCCCGTTTAAGGGGGGAACAGAGGCACCTTTGTCCAGGCCCGCAGGACTCTGACACGTACACGCTGCGTGTCTGCTGTCCATGGACTCAGGCATGAATAACTGGACAGGACCGGTCACTCAGAGGCTTACCTCAGCTTGCCTCACCCCACCACGACACCCCGTGCCCCACTGCTCGGCACACAAACCTGACATCTCTTCCCCCAGTCGTTTTGCCTCTCCTTTTCTAGCCTTCTTTTAACACAAAAGTAATGTCCCTGAATGCATTTACGTCGCACAAATAAAGTAACACAGAATGAAAATAACACTCATTTCCAAACAGAAGATTTATTCTGCCACTATGTGTACATGTATGGAGTACTATTCCTGTAGCCTAAAAAAAGACATTTATGAAGTAAATACGCAAAGAATATGTTTACATGGGAATCTCTGAACACTTTTCAAGTGTTACTGACATGACAACATTTATAGCTATTATCAATGAGCAGCAGGTCACTGATGAACTCAGTATTTAATTGGTTGCAGCGAGTTTTCAACAGTACACCTGCTTCATTCAAACAGGGTTAATGAAAGGTGTGCATGAAACCACGAATTACGCAGGGCAAGAAAGCCAGTACATTACTGTTGACAACATGAGTGTTTCATATAATTTGTGACATGAATAACATCACTGTAACAGTTCAGACTACTGATTACAGACACTTTATGGAGTCTTTGAGCCCAAGTGGAGCATTGTCTTTTCAGACTACAGAACTTGAGATTGTATTATGTTCACTGAATCATTAAAGTTGATTGCAAATATATATTGTAGTAGCGGCTAGTGGGCAGGGAGCATGTGTGGCCAGATAACAGATTGTTAGAGGCACCTGTTTGTGGTGAAAATTTTTGCTCGATTTCATCATTTTTTTAAATCTATTTCGGTATATTTTTCACTACTTTTATTTTATTTAGTCAATTTCGCTAATTTTATTTTCAGCTTTTAAAGAATAAAAACTAAAGCAAAACTCATTTATAGCCTCATTGTAGTGTAAGACCTTTTATTTTATTCAGAAAACGTGAAAAATTTGACATTGCTGGAGATACAAAAAAAAAAAAAAAAAAAAAAAAAAAATGTTTGGAAAACACTTATCCTGCTACTTATACAAGTTTTACTAACCTAAGTACTTTACATAAGTGTGCATGTTTTATGAAAACTCAAAGTCGTGTTTCTAACACCACCAAAATAATTGCTTCTCAGAAGCTACATAATCTAACTGGCACTTTGTTCAGCTAATATTGATTCCATTAGGAAAAAAACTAGGTAATCTGACTTCAAGTCACTCTTCAAATCGAAAAATATGGATAACTGAACTGGATAGCACGGCCTCTTCTTTGCGATTTGCACAGTTAAATTACTATTACATTGCAAACAACGACAGCCGTGGAAAATAAGTATATCTAATAACCCTTTTACTGCACATTTATCCTCTGGGGTGCCTGGATTGTGCAGGTAATTATTAGGGAATATTGCAGATGAGGACTTATCACAGTGTGTGTGTGTGTGTGTGTGTGTGTGTGTGTGTGTGTGTGTGTGTGTACACGCACAACACTGCAGCAGTCACTCATTACTTAGACAAAAATAAGACGCAAAATCTAGTATTGTTATGAAAAATGTTTCCTTTTTAAACTTTGGAGAGAAAATCATACATGTACGTCTTGAGCACTGAAACGATTAGTGTATACTTACGTATGGAGCAGTGGAAGGGTCAAAATATTTTTGAGCTATAAGCAACAATCCCATTGCGGCTTCCTTTAAAATTGTTCATCTTCTGTTCTCAGGCAATTTCGTCTGTTTATGGCGGCATATAGCGGCATTTTACGTAACTTGCATTCGCATAAATACGCGTTGTTCATCCAGTCTCTTAAGTTTTGGATGATCGACTTTTTCCAAGGGGATGTTCCTCTCTGGGGGACACCACCTTGGTGAAGCACTGTCCGTGCGGGTGGAGAGGCTTGCATATCCGTGTGAAGCTGAGGGCTATACCGAAGGTAGAGAACCTACTGCCGGAAAGGCCTCAGCTGATGGATCAGAATAAGTGTGTCCCATAATGTCCCGTCTTCTTTATCCTCTCCCAGTCCTTTCCCAACTCAAGGTGTGATGCGATCCGTGCTGAGGGGTGCATGGCACATGGGTGGATGTGTCTCAAACAGAGCCTCAGAGATACCGGGCGACCTCCCTGAGTAAGTAGCCTTGCACCGCACGGGGTTATTGTGGTGTGGACCATACAAATCCCCAAATCTTGTGGCACTAAGATGAACACAGAGAAAGAAAGTATTTTAAAAGAATCTGAGGGGCAATCTGAGAAATAAGATACTCAGACATCGGGATCAGGACTGATGCAGTGCACTCCTACTTCTGAATCAGGGTCTAGACCTGAGCAAGAAATGGGAACTGTAACAGAGAAGTTGGACCAGATTAGGATTAAGGCCTTTTCTGGGGCTCAGAGGAGGAAACTTCTCAAGGAACAGAAGCAAAAGGAAAGAAAAGAATGGCTTCCTATACATAAGTGGAGGGAATCAAAAGGGCTTGAGCCCAAGACCCCCAAAAAGAAACTGCCTCAGGTCGAAGGGGATACACAGACCCCCTCAATGTCAAAGACAGGTGGCAAGAGGGTTAGGGAGGAATCTAAGACTCCCTCCTCTCTGGACAAGTGTGATCCTAAAAGGCTGAGGCAGGAAATAGAAAAACAGACCTATAGTACTGCAGAATCGGTCTATAGAATGGTGGTTGTCCAAGAAGGACTGGTGAGCATCACCTCGCAGCATGAGGAGCTCATGCAGATGGCCCTCTTTGAAGATATTGGGGGGGGGGGGGACGCTGGTCCAGGACCCAAACTCAGGAGGGTTTATCTAGATTGCGGTGCCCTCATTTCTGTCTGCGAGGGGGAGCACTCAGCTGAATGGCTTAAGGACAAGGTGCTCAAGATATCCCCATGGGAGGATGTGAAGCTGCTGGTCAAGAAAGCAACCGAAGTCCTGAAGACCGCAAAGTTATCAATATGGGTACCAAAGATCCTTAAGGATGTCCCTCCAAAGACTCTGTTCGAGAAAATAAGGGTCCATAACCCAAAAGTCTTGACAGAGGATTGGAGGGTAATTAACCAAAAGGTTGTTCCGGAAGGATGAACCCTGGTGGTGGAGGTCGGACAGAAGTCCCTGAAGGCAATGCGAGAGCAAGGCCTGAAACTGTTTTTAGGGTTCTCGCAGTTCGCCGTCAGGGTAATGAAAAACCTTAAGGGCAATAATGGCAGCAAGCTGGGGACTGGAAGTGTTGCAGATAAACCTGTAGCACAGTAAAGGGGCCACTGCCGCCCTGAGCCGTCGCCTGGGGAGATAGGAGGTGGACGTGGCACTGATACAAGAACCCTATTTATGCAAAGGGGGTGTATCGGACCTCAGTGGTACTGGAGGTTAACTGATTTATGCTAAAAATCTAAAAAACTCAAGAACATGCATTTATGTTAGAAATGGAATACCTTTCATACAAATGATGGATTTTTGCTCCAGGGACCTCATGACCATCAGGATGCAGCGACGCGAGGAAGATATCATGAGGGAAATTGTTTTGGCCTCAGAAGGTATTCTGTGAGAAAGTGGAAGGCACGGCTGCTCAAGTGAGACTTCATAAAATCCTCACTAGGGTACCAACTAATCCAGGAGGAATATTGAGGAAGGAGGCTGGGGAGTGTACAAAGACAGCACATGAAACGCTGGAACTGCTCAAGACTCACTTTCCTCAATATACTCTGGGGGATAACTCAGACCAGAAAGTGATTCCTGAAAGACAACGGTTCTCAAGTATTCGCAAAGAGAACTGGGATTTGGCCAAGGAGTGTGTCAATTTCAGTAAGGTCTGATGGGCGGTGGGAACATTTCAACCATTCAAGTCACCTGGCCCCGATGGAGTCTTTCCAGCTCTCCTGCAACAAGCGGGAGAAAATCTTATTAGATTCCTATGCAGGTTATTCAGGATTAGCCTAGCAGCAGGAATCATTCCCAATGCCTGGAGGGCAGTGAAGGTTGTCTTCATTCCAAAACCAGGGAGAATTGATCATACCAAGGCCAAGGATATGAGACCAATCACCCTGTCCTCCTCCATTCTTAAGACATTGGAAAAGCTGGTTAATGTGCATGTTGGAGAAAGGAGGTTAAGTAGGGCTCCTTTACATTCAAACCAACATGCATATCAGCCAGGTAAATCATGTGAGACAGCTCTCCACCAACTTGTTGGGAAGGTGGAGAAAGCACTACACTTTCAGGAAATAGCCCTCTGTATCTTCCTGGACATTGAGGGGGCTTTTAGCAACACGACCTTCGATTCCATGGTTAGGGCAGCAGAGGTGCATGACCTAGGGACCACTATATGTAGGTGGACTAGGGCCATGCTCAGCGGAAGAAAGGTAGAGGCTACCATGATGGATGAAAAAATGGTAATCAACACCACTAGGGGTTGCCAGGAGGAGGAGTTCTTTCCCCTTATTGTGGAATCTAGTGGTGAATGATCTCATTGGGGAATTAAACTCTAGGCAGTACTTTTGCCAAGGATACGCAGATCTTGTCATAGTAATACTTGGCAAATTTGCTGACACAGTGAAGAATATGGCACAAGGTGCATTGGACATTGTGCAAGACTGGTGCAGAAAACAGGATCTGGGGGTTAGTCCTAAGAAGACTCTTGTTGTACCATTCACAAAGAAGCATATCCAACATTCAAGTTGGAATCTAAAGCTTTTCAATGAAGCGCTACATGTGAAGGGGACAGTGAAATATCTAGGGGTTACCCTAGATGAGAAACTGACATGGACCCCTCACATTAGGAATATTTGCTCCAAGGCAAAAGGTACTCTTGTAAGTACCAGGAGAGTTGTGACAAAAATTGGGGCCTGAGCCCCAAGGGTATGCACTGGATATACACCACAGGCATTAGATCCAGGATCACCTATGGGGCGGTCGTGTGGTGGAAGAAGGTAGAACAGCAGGTTGCTGCTAAGGAGCTTGGTAAGGTGCAGAGATTAGCCTGCTTAGCCATAACAGGTGGAATTAGCAGCACACCAACTGCTGGGATAGAAACCATGCTGGATATGCCCCCATTACACCTTTGGGTCAAGATGGAGGCAGCAGCTGGTGCACACAGACTCAAAACTGGCAACAACTGGAAATATTTGGGATATCCAGAATCACACACTAAAATAGTGAGTGAGGTAAATATAGGAAAGGTTGGGGAAATACCAAGCAACTATATTATAACCCCATACTGCTTCAACAAGTCTTTCAATGTAACAATTTTAAGTAGGGAATAGTGGGAGAAAATAGTTCAACACCGTATGGGGGATATTGTCTGGTTGACTGATGGGTCAAAATCAGACCAAGGCGTTGAGGCCGGGGTATATGGAGTGCAGCCAAGACTGGAGGGTGTCATCTTTCTAAGTAAACTGGCCTCAGTATTCCAGGCCGAAATCACTGCCATCAGGGTGTGTGTGGAGGAGAATTTGCGTAGGTGCTACTAAGACTGAAGCATCTATATCTATTCAGACAGCCAGGCAGTCCTGAGATCACTGGCAGCTCCTGCAACAAGGTCTGAAATTGTTGCAGAATGTCACAGGGTTCTGGTGGAGCTAGGTGAAAGCAATAGAGTAAACCTATTGTGGGTCCCTGGCCAATCGGGGATCAGTGGCAACGAACATGCCGACAGATTAACCAGGATGGCGGCAGAGACTCCATTTATTGGACCGGAACCTGTCCTGGCAATCACCACGGCAATGATTAAATTGGAGCTACGTAACTGGTTTAGAAGACAGCACGTAGAATATTGGACCAAAGTCCATCAACAAAAACATGGTAAGGTAATGATGCCAAAGCCATGTTTTAAAAGAAGCTCTGCAATCCTGGGCCTGCACAGGAGAGAGATTAGACTCATGGTTGGTTTGCTGACAGGCCATGGGAATTTCAAAAAACACCTACATACAATGGGAATAAAAGAAGAGGACCCTAAATATAGGATCTGTGATGACGGTGATGAAACTGCATCACATCTAATCTTCGAATGCATTGCATTGGAGAGTAAAAGGCACAGAACATTTGTAACAACCAGACCCGAAGAAATTGTGTCTAATAAAGAACTGGTAAAGGGACTCCTTGCACTGTTCAAGGGCATTGGTTGGCTTTACTAGATATACAGGGAGCGATACCGCACAATAAACTTTGTTTCGGTGCAGGCAGTAGCAGGTTGGATCAAGACTGTTTTTGCTTACGTGGAAAAATCAAATCAAATGAAATAAAAAAAAAAAAAAAAATAATAATAATAATAAATAAAAAAAGGGGAGGGGATGTTTGCCTCCTGTTGTTGATAACACAAATTCTTCCTTGTCCACTTTTGCTCATTTTGCCACTCCATTGATGTCCATAGCTTGTCTCTTCACACCTGTCGACAGCACTTTCTCCTTTTTCTTCTTATGGGACAAACTGCTATTTATATGTATTTGCACATAAGTCTTTTCCTTATTTTATGATAAAGGACAAATCTAATCTGATGCGAATTCTCTTTAACGATCAAAAACTTTACGATCATCTTAATAATCTGCTGTACCAAAACAAATCACTGAAAGAACCACCAATCAGAAACAATTACGACCACACAGTACACTACCAGTCACCAGATCAAATGAAGCGCTGGAAACTGACTTCTTCACTGGACAGGAAATGAGGTTGGCAGGATGCTAAATGATATACATCGAATCAGTGTACCATCGACGGTGTTTTGTACCTCGAAATTCTGCCAGGACATAAATGACCAATGAGATTACACAAAATTTTGTGCATTATTTCATGACTTTTTGTAAATATCAATGATTTTGTGATTTTACACAAAAATTTCAAAGTATCGCAAAAAATTTGTGATTTCCTGCTTTGCGAAAAACAGGTGCCTCTACAGATTGTGCATCTCACTACTTGCCCTATCACCCTGGTCAGCTGGCAGAGTCCTGCCTCAATTTGGTATTGATCGCTGAAGTTCCTTGCATATTTTTCACAGTGAAATGGTGGCACAGTTTATTTCAACATACCCTCCACCATGCAACATATAGTGGTTTGCTAATTATGAAACCCTTCTTTATGATAAAACACATACATGTGCCAAGTTCCATTCTCACTGCTCAATGTCTGTTGTAAAGTTCCGCAGAGTAGTTTTTCTCTTCTTTTGAAGGAGAAGTGTGCATACTTTCATCAAAATCTGAAGAAAACTTTAGACATAACTATAAGAAGAAGAAGATGATGAAAAGTCTGTTCTAAATTATTTGCAGTACTACTTGCAATTGAAATAACAATAATAATAATAATGGAATGAGTGGGTTATCAGGTTCAAAATCGGGTGGGTATACATTTGCAGGTACAAACTATTAAATCACTTGGTACCCTGCCATACCTGCTTTTGCACATATATGGTTGTGGCTTTTCAGCCTGGCCCAAAGTACTCATTCTGGCAGCCTATCCAGTTAGACTGTGCTTCATCCCTCTTGCATTTTGTGCTCACTTCCTCAGTCAAGCAAGACCATTGTACTGGGCCAGCCAGAAATTCTGCTCGTGTGTGGTGCTGCAGCAGATGTGCAACTTCTGGGTCATAGCGTGCACACAGCAGCCATCTCTGTTCATGTAGTGAATGGCTACGGTCGCCAGGGGTAAACGAGGCTGTGTGTGTTGCAGCGTACACGTGTCTAATTGTCGTTTCTCGCTGCCTCGTGTGTACCTGTGCAGCACCTGCAACTCTGCACAGTGTGCAGCATTTGGCTGGCCCTGCTCTAGTATGAATTATAATACTTCTGTATGGTGTTAAGACACTATGCACTAAGAGTTCAAAAGTAGTTACATTAATGACCACATGTTGTACCTACGTAACTTTCACATATTTGTGATACACTGCAAAGGATTTCCTGGTTTTTATTCATGTCAGGCCTATTGATATTATGGAATGACAAGCCAGAAGAATGTAACAGTCTTTTGTTAGGAATCAGTGCAATTTCCTCACTTGAGAGAATCGTGGTTCAATACAATCCCTTGCATCTCCTGTGAAAATGATAAGCTGTTAGCATAAATCAATCGTGCAGTTAATTACAGATGTTGAAAATACTGCTGGTACCCCGGAGCAAGTTTTGAGAGATTTATGACAATTTTTTCCTTTCTCAATTGAAAAACCAACAATTTAGATCAGTTTGCGCATAAGTCCCCAAGACAGACGAGGATTCTGATCCTTAGTCTATGGAAATATAATGTGTAGAATGCCCATTTCTTTCAGTCTTTCTTTGTACTATAGTTGCATGATTCCAGAAAAACACACTAATAATGAGAAACCTGTGCTGGCACGGTCATTCATGGAAAGGATGCACTTAATGCAATTAAACTCTGCCCCAGATCCGGTTGTGCCTTCCATACTTTGTCACAATAGACGCGATCAAACCGTAAACATGCTCGAGCTTCATGTGCTTGGTTGCGGTTTCATCATAATATTTTTAAAAGGAATATATTTATCTTTTTCTGCTGGGACAGGAGCATCTTATTCATAAACAGGTGAAGTGTGTCAGTTTGTTGCCGATAGCTATTTTAAATGTTTTTCTGTGAAGTAATAGCGAGACAGTAATGCTCTGAGCTAGAGTTGATCAATATTCATTGCTGTTAGACATTGGTATTAGATTCAATTTTAAATAAATATTATTTGAACTGATGCTATTACCATGAGTGACAGAAGTATGTTACCACTAGACAATGACAGCAGTCAATTCTGTTGACTGCCGGGCTTTTAACTAGGGTTAATACACAAAGCTCCCTGCTGACAAGTGCATACTCTGGGAAAGTGTGGGGGAGGAAATCAGCAAGAGATTTTATAGGTCTTTTACCTTAAGTAAATTAAGGAAACCATTGAAAACCTACATCTGGATGGTTGAAGGATTTGAATTTCAGTCCTTCCAAATGGAAGTCAAATATCTTACAACTATCATTGTTCTGTATTGCTGCTATAAAGCTGTCCACATGATAATGCTGCGATACCACCAGTCAAACAACTGGTAATGCTAATTTGCTTAATCTAATGCTCCAGTGATGAAGGGTAACTGCTCCAAACAAAGGAAAGAAAGCAACTTTTCAAAAATGCTGACGTAAGTGCAACACACATGGATGACACAAAGAAGACAGTGAGCATATTCTTCAAGAAACCCTTTTTTCCATGTGAATAATCTATCAATGGAGACTTTTATTGGGGGAGGGAGGGGGGGGGGGGAGACTTCAAGGTAGTGCACAGAAATGAAATGTAGACATGGGAAATGTCAAAAATAAACTAAGCATTTGCAAAGATGGATTAAAGAATATAATTAAAAATAAGAGAAAGAAGAACGAAATATTATAAAGAAACATTGAGGAAATACATAAAAAATTACTGTTGAAATGAGGGGTATGTTGGTGGTACATCAAGGATTTAACAGTGTAGTGTCTAAGGAAATAGGCAGATACTAACAAAGATTATATATATTATATATATAATTTCAATGCCCATCCCAATTTTGTATTAAAATGTTAGTACAAAAAATGTTACGAACCTTGTAAATGTCCATTGCTTTTGTATGGTCTGGTGCCAGTTTTAGAACATGCTGAAAATGGCTGAATGCTTTCTCCACATTGTCCTGGTAGTACAAACACATTCCTCTAATATATATTGCATCAGCATTCTGTTTATCAAAATGCAGTATATCACTGAAATGGCAAATGACAAATTACTACAGAAAACTACGGCAGAGAGATAATAGATAATTTACAAAACACTGGCATTATTACATTTCACACTAAATACTAGGAAATGCCATTATGGCAAGTACAGGGGAGAATAATCAGAAACAATGATGAAAATTTTGGCCATGAACTAAGATGTTTGATGAAAAACAAACAGAACTACAACAGTAAAAATATTTTCACCCTCCTGTTTATCAGTGTGTGTTGGCACAATTCACACCCAAAAGATCTAAATTTTTCTCCCGAAAAAGTGCAATGGTAAAATAAATCTTATGTCTTCCAACCCCTTCACATAAAGGCAAATGTTTGACGCAGCTATCCACATAATCCTGTCCTGTGGAAGCCTCTTCATCTATGAATAACAACGACAACCTACATTCTTTTGAACCTGCTTACTGTATTTGTCTCTGTCTCCCTCTACAATTTCTACCCACACACACACACTTCTCTTCTATGCCAATCTGAAGATCCTCGATGTCTGAGTCCTGTAAATTGATCTCTTATTTTGGTCAAGATATTTCTAAAATTTCTATTCTCCACAAGTCTTGAGTATCTCTGCATTAGTTATATGATCTAACCACTTACTTTTCAGCATTTGTCTATAGCACTACATTTCAAAAGTGTCTCATTTTTCTGTTGGAACTTCTTATCCACATTTCACCCCCATACAATGCTACACTCCAGACAAATGCTTTCAGAAAGGACTGCCAAACATTTAAATTAATTATGGATATCAACAAATTCCACTTCTTCAGAAATACTATTCTTTCCACAGCCTTTGCTAATTTTGTATCATCTTTACTTTGACCATCATGTCATTTTGCTACCCAAATAAAACTCTTCAATTTCTTTGTCTTGTCACCAACTAATTCCGTCAGCATCGCCTGAATTGCTTACACTACATTCCATTACCCTTGTTAATGTTCATCTTATAACCTCCTTTCAACACACTTTCCATTCCTTTCAACTGCTCTTCCAGGTCTTCTATTGTCTGATAGAATTACAGTGTCATCAGCAAACTGCAAAGTTTCTATTTCTTCCCCATGAACTAATTCCTACTCCAAATTTCACAGTGTGCTGAAGTACAGATTGAATAATGTTGGGGAAAGGCTAAACCATGTTCTACTCCCTTCCCGAACACTGCTTCCCTTCGTGCCCTTTCACTAATAAAGCTGTCTGGTTTATGTCAAGAGTTCAGAGGGAATTTTATCTACTCTAGGGGCCTTGTTTCTTCCAGTACCCTGTCAAATTATTTTCGCGTTATCTTGTCTCCTTTTAATCTGTATCTATAGAAGGGAAAGAAGTAGATGATCAATATATTCCTTCCACCTTTCCCTAATTTTCTCAGTACTGGTTTCTCATCAGAGCTCTCGATATTCATGTAGTTTCTTTCCTTATCTCCAAACATCTATTTTCCTGTAGGTGGTATCTATTGTTTTCCCTATTTAAGTATTTTTCTATGGACCTACACTTCCAGTTAATCTTGTTTTTTTTAGGCATCTGTAGTTCCTTTTGCCTTCTTTACTACCTGTATTTTTATATTATCTCCTTCCATCAATTAACTTCAATATCTCCTGTGTTATCCAAGGATTTCTGTTAGGCCTTGTCCTACCTATATCATCCTCTGCAGCCTTCACTACTGTGGATCTCAGAGCTACCAATGCTGTTTCTACTTTTATTACTTTCCCCCATTTCAGTCAATCCTTACCTAATGCTGCTTCAAACTCCCAACAACCTTTGGTTCCTTAAATGTTCTACCTTTTTCCAGCTTCTTAAGTTGGAATCGAAAGTTCGTAACAAGTAAGGTATAGTCAGTTTGTGTGCGATCCTGGATAGGTCTTACCATTATAAAATCTAATGATACCTCCTGATTTTTTCTGTCCTCTTCCATGTAGACATCTTTCTTGAAAGGTGATTAAAGCAAGTGTTTGCAATGATTAATAGTGCTATAAACAAAATTCTGTCAGGTGACCCCCTCTTTCATTCCTTTTCACAAGTCCATATTCACCTTCTATTTTTTCCTTTTCTTATTACAAAGTTCCAGTCCCCCATCACAATCCAATTTTCATCTCCCTTAACCATCTGAATAATTTATTTTATCTCATCATACATTTTTCCATCTCAGTACTGGTAGCAGGCGCATGGCAAGCCACATTAGCTGATGCTACAAGCTCAGCTCAGTCAATAATCAAGGCTGTTAACCTTTAACTACTGAAAAGGTTGCTGCCCCTCTTCTGGAACCTCATGTTTGCTGGCTTCTTCACAGATAACTCTCTGCTGTGGTTGCACCTACGGTATGGCTATCTGTATCAGTGAGGCACGCAACCACCCTCATTAGCAATTTCTGTGGTTCACAGGTTCAGATAAAACACAAAAATAGTTTGAAGTTATGGGAACTATCGCAAGTATAAGAAATGGGACCTGTGTCCAGCAAGATACAGAAAAAAACCAATTTGACAATGAAGCTTGCAGCAGAAAAAAAAAAAAAAAGATTTTTAGGCAAGGATAAGGATTAGAATGAAAAACATAAAATACTATTCGCAATAGATAAAAAGAGTGCCAAAGAAAATCTGAAAATTGATCATTGTAATCAGTACACAACAACCAAAAAATTCTAGTGCTTCATTCACTTAAAAGTTTCTCTTGCACTTGTGTACAAGTCTACCCACCCTACCCCTCACCCATACATACACAATTTTCAGTAATACATGAATGTTCATATATTTAGAACTGAAATCTTTCATAACTTACTTTGCTACTTCTTGAGCTTCCTGGTATCTTCCTATCAGTGCAAGACACTCAGCTCTCTGCAATTTGTAAAGACTGCAAGGCACTTGCTCCAGCATACGGTCCATGCAGTACACAACCTATGTAGGATATGTTTCAGATTAAAAAAAAAGAATGTTCATACTTGGCAACAATATTTAGCTATTCAGAAACTTATATCTAAACTGAAAAAAAAAAAATATTCTATCAATTTTCACAACATAGATGGGTAAGTTTACTTTCTGCAGTTATTTTTCATATCATTAATATGACCAATAAACTTCCACATTTGATTTTGTAAAATAATGTGCTCGTTAATTAACATTTGAAAATAACTACATTAATTTTTTGTATATTTTATTAATACCTTTCTATAGTCATTTTTCATATAAGCTTTCTTTGCTTCTTCTTCAAATCTCCGAACAATTTCAATCTTCTTTATCTCGGGCAATATTGCAGTGTTCGCTGGCTCCAGCTCTTTAACCAATGAAATGGCATTTTCTGCAGCAGTAATGTCTCCCAAGGCAAGGCTGCATTTTGCAATTCGTACATAGCCCTTAAAGAAATTCAATAATATATTAAAATGGAACCAAACGGTTTTATTTATCTTTATTTATTTCATTATAATCCAAAACACTGAGGTGACAGTCATTTATAGGATACGATTCCACCTGTTGGCTTTGACATGTGGCATCGGCATGTTATGTTAATAGGTAAAGTGCTCTTGACAAGCTAGACTGTAGATAGTCTAATTGACAAAACTTCTTTAATATTTTTTACAAAGATGTCAATTTTAAAGGATGTGGTTAGGCAGGAACCTAGGAGTACAGCTTAAATTGTTGCCATGTGAACAAGCAAGAGTGCACTACACTGCTCACCTGTTCAAAATGTACCGACAGTAGGCTGAAAATCTGATATGCAACACTTCTTCCAAATTAACAGTAAATTTGTAACAAGGCCCGTGATTTAATTAACACTAACCAATTGAAACATTATTTGCAGTTGGCTGTGATGAATATGGGTTTACCGACATGATGATGATGTCTTATGTCAAAGCAGACTGGTGGAATCTAGTCATAAAATAATGCTGATACTGATATGCATACACAGATGGCAGTAGTTTTGCATAAACATGGTATAAAAAGGTGTATTGGCAGAGCTCCAGTGACACATAGGAGAAGGTGATAATGACTGCACAAGGAATTAACATACTTCGAACGCAGAATGGTAGTTGGAGCTAGATGCATGTGGCATTCCAGTTTGGAAAAAATGTTAGTCAAAGATGCAAAGTAAGATGGTGCCGAGAATTCCAAATTTTAGGCATTACCTCTCACCATGGACAATGCAGTAGAAAACAGCTTGCACTTTATGAACAGGAGCAGTGGCATTTCCATGGAATTGTTTGTGCTAACAAGCAACACTGTGTGAAATAACTTCAGAAATCAATGTGGGACAAATGGTGACTATCAGTTATGACAGTGTGGCACAATTTGGCATTAGTAGACCATAGTATCAAGTGACCATGACTGGCGACACTGCTAATCATAGGGCATAGCCTGCAGGGTCTCTCCTAGGCACGACTATCATTTTGAACTTAGACAACTGGAAAACCATGTCAGTTCGGAGGGTTCAAGTCTGGTACAGACTACGTGAACTTATGGACCCACGTTCATAATTAATGTGTGCAAGCAGGTGGTGGTTTCATAACAGTATGGACAGTTTTTATATGAAATTGACTTTGCCCTCTGATATGAATTATCTAATCACTGACTGCAGATGGTTATGTTTTGCTCCATTAGCAACCATTCATGGGCTTAATGTTCCCAAAAAATGGGATTTTTATAGATGACAAAAGTGTCATTTCACAGGGCAAAATTGCTTAAGATTGCCTTTAAGAGCATTGTGTTGGATGCAATGAATGATATTCTGCCCACTATCACCAAGACATGAATCCCATCAAACATTAATGGGACAATCGACAGGTCTGTTCATGCACAAAATCCTGCATTGGCAACAGTTTTGTGAAGAAGAGTACTTCAATAACACTGAATATGAATTTAAGTGTTATTCTTTTCTGAAGGTTTTGTGCGTGTGCACACGTATGGAAGTGCAATGTTGATAAGCACTTACGACAAGAATAAACATGACAACAGTAGTATACTGAAAATTATATGGATTGATTGCATAGCTAATAAAGTAATGAACAGAACTGTGGAGAAACAAATTACTGCATAGCTTGTCAGAAACAGATCAGTTAATGGGATACATTAATAGATATCAAAGGAGTTATATAACAACTTTACTGCTGGAGGGAAGTGTGGGTGGCAAGAAAGTTGTGTGTGACAAGTGATGAAAACAGTAGCAGATTAACATGAACATAAGATGCAGTAGTTACTTTGAGAAGAAGAGGCTTGCATAGGATAGAAAAGGTGTGCATAATTTCATGAAACTACACTTTTGGCTTACCACCACCACCACATGTAAACAAATTCAGTGCACACACTTACTTGGGCACAAGATCTTTAGGTTTAACCATACATAAAACAACGTGCAGGAAAAATTGCCAATAGAACAGCATATCTAAAAACATCAGACTGTACACCATAAGAAAGCACATTTTGTATATCATGTTTCCAATTTTGACTTCAACTTTCTGGCAAAGGCCTCTTACATCTGGACAAATGTTCATCTCAGCATTGCTACAAATTATGAAATCTGAGATATTACACTTCTCACAGTCCAACACCACAAAAAGCAAACACAGATGAATATTAATTTGTATTTTGTACTAACTGAAAACCCACCATTGCCCAGTTATTTATTTATGTATTCCAGCCTTGAGACAGTTCTCCTCCTAACCCTTTTATCTTTGTCCATCTTTTTTTTTTTTCTAAAAAGATCTTATATTTATGGGAGAATAAATAAAAGTACGGCCCTCTTGCATAGTGTACAAAAGTACAATTGCAGTATCCAAATAAAGAAGGTAGTAATCTGAATACAAATTGTATGTAACATTCATTTAATTTAAAACTTGACAAACACTATTTCTTGTTAGTTGTCCAAGAACTAATATGAATAAATTCTTCCGTGAGTCCACCCCTGAACTAACGACAAAGCTGCCCGTGTGAGAAACACGGAAACGTCAAATCCGCTCTGCAGTATTTAACAGATTCCATTGTTATTTATTGATCGTAATAAAGTGCAAATCTCACTGGAAACTGCAGTCACTTGAAGTTAAAATGCTGATGTCAGATATAATGGGTATTTGTTGGGTGTATACTGTTTCATTCTCTTCCTTTCCTTGTAGCTCTACAGAAGTCAACTGCTTTTGCCTGCAGCCATGAACAACACTTCACAGTTCAAAGTTGTCAACAGCACTGTCAGCTTTCATGAATTTCCTGAAGCTGACTGAAATACAGGAATACCTTAGTAGTAAGTAAGAAATGGATTACAATGTGATTCATGATGTTAAAAGTTTATGATTTTTCAGGTATATATTCTTTTGTATAAGTGCTTTATGTCGGTAAAATCTGTTCCCAATACAATTAGTAGTAAAGAAGTAATAGATTAAAACTTGAGGTGTGAGATGGAACGTTTTCCATGAACATTACCGTTTATGTTCTTATATCTCATGAACTATGTATCATACTGTGGTACAATTTCGAAGGTACATTCAGCTGTATGTGTGTATACTATCTGTAAAATTTCCGGGGCTACAATTTAGTATTGGAATTATAAATTGTAATGTCATAGTAGTTATCTTTAAAGTTTGTTGCAAATCGCTAAGTACTCTATTCATACACTGTTTGAGAATGGAAGTCTTATCGCATTATGTGGCTTTTTTTTTTTTTTTTTTTTTTTTTTTTTTTTTTGCGATTCCCATTGTTTATGATGATGTATCTCCTGAACCATGTGTCATATGAGATTCTTAACCAAGCAACAACTTTTGCCTCACAATAAGGAATATGTGTATCAAATTTGGTTGAAAATGGTTCAGTGCATGTACAAAATTTCATGAAGATTGGAACAAAACTGTAGATTTGTATACAATACTTACACAGAAGTAAACAACAACACACTGCTTTATATATAAAGATAAGGCATGCACTGTAACTATTACTAAGATGTCGAACACATTGTACAAAATTAGTATATTAAACTATATCAGACTCGTGCAGAAATTTTATTTTATAGGCTTAACAAACTTAACTTTCAAATTGCAATGTGTTCAATGAAGGACAACAATAAAATGAGAAGCAAGATGAAATCTGAAGAATGTTTTTACTTGTATGTATAGCATCCAAGATGAAACAGTTTTACAAGTTATTTGGCTGTGTGCAATATCTGAAATCTCTATGTAATTCAACTGATTACCTGACTTTTTCATACAGTAAAACAAATACCAGTCCTCTTAGGTTTTTACACATGCAGGAAGGAAAACCAGTGCCAGTAACATTCAATAATATACACTTTCACAAAAAGGAATTATCACGAACTAAATATTACTGTATACTCACTTTCACAAATCTTGGATCCAGAAAAACCGATTTCCTCGCATCTTCTAAAGCCTCCTTATACTGATGCAGCATCATGTAACAAGCAGAGCGGTTCCCATAGTATGATGGTGACTGAGGACATAGCTCTATGTGCAATCAATGAAAAAGTATTATAAGTGAAAACTGTCAAACAGTTAAGCATTAGTCAATAAGTTATGAAGATGCTAGTTGTGTATCCAACTCCTGCATGCAATATTTGTTTCATAAGCTTAACCTCAAATTCCGATTGTCTAAAAGAAGAACGATAGCCTACAGTATCTTACATGTATGTGCAAAGCTTATTAATGCTTGTCCATGATCTACCTCAAAACTATTAAGTGATAATGTGGAGCATGAAGAATAGTTAAGATGGTGATGCAGCATGTTATTCTCAGTACCAATGGACACAATCAGAAAGTAACACATGCTATCAATGAAATAAAAAATATAAATTTGTTATTTAAACAGTACTAACCAATGTAAAGAACATGTTTCCTGATCACAAAATATCTTCCAAACTAATAGAGATAATGCACAATGTTACAGTTAAATTCATCCTATAACAAAGATGTAATAATTAATTAGAACTACGGAATAAGCATCAACAACAAAAACCTCAATACAAGACACCAACTGAAGAGAAATTTGTGCTCACAATGTGAACAATGTTCTGCTGTACAGACATTAACTGGTTAAGAGTTTACAATTAGCTATCTCCAGTTTGACATGATAAATTACCAACTTCTACCCTACACAGGGCTGTACAAAGATTGGCTCATGCCACCGATACATATACAGAGGGAAGTGCAAAAACTGAACCAGAGAGAGAACCAAGAAAGATGGTTTACGAGAAGCAGGAGAATTGTAGGAGAGGTTCCTGCCTTTGCCTTCTCTAAGGAGCCCTCGCATTAGCCTGTGACCAAAAATGCATACTTCTGTCAGGCTAATTCCTAGTATAATTCTGTCCAAGTAAAACAGAAACCACTACTATTTAACAAATGTGTCACTATTTACAAGCAATGGCATCATAAAGCTGCTATCTAAACTTTCACATGTCACATTTTTGATGCTACTTCACTACTATAGCAAAGTTCATAGAGTGGATGTCGAATACACTATTTGAACGAAGGCTTCCAATTAGAATAGATTTGTGCCAAATGATGTCTTAAGTGTGGAAGAATGGAAAAACTGGTATGGTCCAACCATGGGGAAGATCAGTTCACATTTAGGAGAAGTTTTAAGAGACAAGTAGGAATACATGAGATAGGTTAACAAGAGGAAAATGTATGCGGTTAAATTGCAGTTCAAGCAAACATATAGGCGTTGACAATGGTGTGATGAATGATGGGAGGTGCATCAAGAACCAGTCACTACAAGAGTGTAACAGTTTGTTTTACGTAATGTAAATTGCGGTTGAAGAAACCGCCGCAATGCCATTGGAGAATGACTGTCCTCCTAGCTGAAAATCCATAAATAAAACTGTGGAGCAGATTATTCCATTGGGACGTTGTCTACCTTTTGCTCAGAACCTAGAGAATTGTGAACCTTAGGGTCTAACGGTTCAGTAAGAGAGATCTTCGGGGGATGCAAGGTCTCGACTTCATCTTCTGAACCAGATGATGTGGGTATCTGTGGCTTTGAAGCCACCAATGTTTCCTTCTTTTTTGTCTTTTTCTTTGCCTCTCACTGGACCTTAGGTTTTAAGGGCTTCTCAGTCATGGCTTCAGGGGCCGATGAGGAGCAGCAGGCCACTCGATCAGCAGCTGGAGATCCTGCAGCAATTTGCTGCAATCCTCTTTGCCACAGGGAGAAGCCTCGGAAGGGAGTGTCCCTAGGGACCCCTCCCGGGTGAGAAGAGCCAGAGAAGGCTGTTTCTCCCACTGTGGAGTGGGGAACGATTTCCCCGTTGGTTGGGGGGTTTTCGCTCCCAAAGCAGGGGCTTTGGGGGCAACAGAATTTGATTTGCCGCCATAAGCCAATGGGGCAGATGTTGATGGTTGGGCTTGCTAGCCCACTAGGACCGACTGAACAGGTGGTACGAATGAAGATTGTGATGCGGCTGCAGCAAAGGATGTAGTTTGTCATACTTTCTCTTAGACTCTGAGTAAGACAGCCTATACCAGGTTTTATATTCCATTATCTTCCTTTCTTTATGCAGAATGGGCCAGGCGGGCGAGCAAGGTGAGTGGCGCTGTCTACAGTTCACACAGAATGGAGGAGGTGCACAAGGGACGGCGGGGTGTGATGCACATCCACACTCAACAGGTAGGGTTGGCAGTACACCTGGAGGACATGTGCCCAAATCTCCAGCATGTGAAACAGCGTGCAACAGTAAATAACCACCTTGATCTTCTCAGATAATGAATCGCCCTTGTAGGCCAAGATGAATGCACCAGTAGCGACCCTATTGTCCTTCAGACCCCTACAAATACGCCAAATAAAGTGGACTCCTCGCCACTCCAAGTTCTTATGTAGCCCGTATCAGTGTGCAACAAAAGATCTTTATGGAATTTAATACCTTGTACCATGAGAGATCGTTACGGAAACTCACCCAGCTTGTCACAGGCAAGCAATGCTTGTGACTGTGCCGGGGATGACATTGTATTGAGGACTGAGCCAGACCATATCTTTGACATGCCCTCCAGCTCGCCAAATCTATCCCTAATGGTCTCAACAAAAAACAGGGATTTTGTGGTGGTAAATGATTCACCTTCAGTCCGGGTACATACCAAGTATCGAGTGGCATACACCTCACCTCGATTTCTCGCCCTACATTCCTCCCATGGCATTGCCAAGGAAGGGAACAATTGAGGATAATATTTCTCGGCATTAAATTCAACTTTCCTATGCTTAGAGACACCGGTTGTACGTCTGGCAACACTTATTGGCTCATTTCATTTTCGTCCCACGAGCAGCTGGTGAACTACACGTCCACCCAAGCAGAGCTCCACTTGCTCGGGTAAACCTTATACAACTGAGGTGTGGCAGGTTCCTCAGAGGTTGCCCGCAATTGACTGTGCAGACACAAACAGCCACGCATCTCCTCGGCATGTAACACATTTTGAGATAGAGTTTTTTTTTTTCTTTATTTTCCTTCTTTTCTTTTTTAATACAGGTTTGTACCGTCCCTGCGACCCAAGCGATTAAGACAAGATCTCTGGGTTCAAACTTACTGTCACACCAAACAATGGTTGTTTAAGCATGCACAGAGCTTTCAGTGTGGTGGACTGTTGGTGCACGACAGTCAACGGCTCAGGACCCCGTACTCAAAATTAATACCAAGTCCTTGAGGGGAGTTATTTCCTGTTTCTTTGTTGTATTATCTACAGTACAATCATGGTGCATACACGAAATGAGAATCACTGCTTTCGATTTTTTCAGTACATATGACAAAGAAGTTAGATCATCACAGAAATCAAACAAGGAGCCAACATGTTAGACCTTTTCTTTGAAGTTCCTGTACTAATTCTTATTGATGTGAAACAATTGTCAGCTGTTACGTTTCTGTTACTCCTGATGATATGTTCAGCAAGTTTCCAAATGTCCTGACTGTTTCTTGATTAATGATGAAAATTCTCCTCAGAGATAATAAATATTGTTGAAATGAGATAGAATGGCTGGCCAGTACTTACCATTGTGCTGTACCGCCGATAGTAACACAAAATGAAAAAAACAAAAAAAAAGGGACAAAGGGACAAGCTTTCAGAACAGAGTTCCTTCGTCAGGTGGGAGAGAAGGGAAGAATAAAGGATGGGAATAGAAGGGAAAGGTGGTTCACGACCTAGGTCATGAAGGTGGTGTTTCGGAAGTCAAACACCACCACCAAACACCACCTTCATGACCTAGGTCGTGAACCACCTTTCCCTTCTATTCCCATCCTTTATTCTTCCCTTCTCTCCCACCTGACGAAGGAACTCTGTTCTGAAAGCTTGTCCCTTTGTCCCTTTTTTTCTGTTTTTTTCATTTTGTGTTGACTGTTTCTTGAATATTTTATATTCTTCTTGCAACTATTTTCCATCTGATTCTTTTCCAATGTATATGTAAGCATTATGTAAGTATCCTGTTTCAGCATCTGAGAGGCATAAAATTTTTACACCATATTTGGCTGCTTTCTTTGGCATAAACATTTTGAATTTGCAACAACCACGAAATGCTAACATTTCGTCAACACATGCTTATGTGCCGATAAAGTAAATATTCCCTGAATTTGCAATAAAAGCATCAAAAACCTCCGTTATGGGAGCAGCAGGGTCTGTTTTGCACCTTTGTTGTCTTGTGTGGTCAAAGCGAAGTCTATCAACATAGTTTTCAGTCTATTTTTAGAAATAATTGACCTGCATATCTCGGCCAGTCCCATCAGAGCTGTGCCAGTTCGTAAAGTCTTCATGATTTTCTTTGAAAATTGTGGAGTAATGTAGCACACCAAACAATGCTCTAAACTCTACAACATCTACATTGTAACAATTATTTTTGTCTTCATGCTTGCATTTATATTTTTCTAAACGCTGATTTGCAGGTGCGATGATTTTGTTCAGAATGTTTTCAGCAAATAAGATTCCAAATATCTTCTGCACTCGATCCACTACTTATTTGGTCTCTATATAAACGAAGAATACTGGGTGTTTCTGAGACTATGTTGGGCAACTGTTGTCTTCTACGAGTTGTATGCGGACAACCACGCCAAAGAAAATTATTTTAACTACAATAAGTTCAACCTCAGACTGACTTCATCTGTCCTTCCCTGGGAATTTTTTAGTGTCTTCCTCATCTGAAGCTGAATATGAACCTGCCTGTTGTTCAGATTCTGAATCATGAGATTCTTGAAGTTCATGATTCTCTGGAATATCAGTCCCTTCTATATCACTCCAGGCATCATCAGGATCACTCCCACCTTCAGAAACCGTCTTCTTCCAGCCACTTTCTGATCTGCTCACAATTATTCACATTCATATCTGTTTGGGTTAAATTAAAACTAAGTACACACCAGGCCAAGCACAGTCACGCTGACTGAAAACTGAGTGACAACAGGCCAGGTGTGGTCACGGTAACCGAAAACTGAGCAGAAGCGAAATAACTGAACAATGAGCATGCGCAGAACTGCAACAATTGGTCTGGCAACAATGACAGAATTAGGAAGGTAGGGGGAGGGTCACAGCTGTCGAGATGCAGTGTGAACTGGAATGAGCTGAAAGAAACCCGCGTCTGTCACAGACTGCACCTGGCCTGAAGAGGGTTAACAGAAATCAGCTGTTGTTATTCAATCTGTATCATCAATGAAGTTCAGGGAGACTGAATAAAAACTTTTTTGTCAATGGGATTCTAATTCTGCCAGAGACCTCAAAGAACCTGGAAAAGCAATAATGTGGAATGAACAGTGCCCTATAAAAGGAGGGTACAAGTTGAACAACAACAAGAGAAACATGGGTAATGGAATGCAAATCAGTTGAGTAGTAAATTACCAGTAGAATAGGATATTATATGAAGGTAGTTGATGAATTTTCTTATTTGATCAGTGAAATAACATCTGATGGCCAGAATAGAAAAGATATAAAATGCAGAATGGCACTCTGAAGAAAAGCAGGTCTAAAGATCAGAAATTTGTTGACAATTTTAAGAGTTAAGAAGTCTTCTCAAAGCATGTGAGTGTAGTCTTATATGGGAGTGAAATGAAGACTAACAGTTCAGACAAGGAGAGACTAGAAGCTTTTGAAATTTGGTGCTATGGGTAAACTGGTAACTAATGAGGAGTTACTGAACAAAATTTGGAAGAAATTTCTGGCACACCGTGACTAAAAGAAGAATCATTTGTAAGACATTCCAAGACATGAAGAAATCATCACTTTAGTATTGGAGTCAAGAGTGAGGATAAAAAAAACACAGATGGAGACCAAGACATGAATACAATAAGCAGGTTATGATGAGTGTGAGTAGCTGTTATTTGAAGATGAAGAAGCTTGCACAGAATACATTAGGTGGACAGCTGCATAATCTGTCTTCAGATTGATGACCACAAAAACTTAACTATAATAGAGACAATGTAAACAGGTGGAAGGGAGAAATAATTTAACTGCCCCTCCGGCCAGTACCTTTGCTGCTCTTAAGTTTTTGTTGATCAATTTGCTGTGAAAATAATAACTTCAAGAATAAGCCTCTGATACTGCTTAAGAATATTACATGAGTTGTTAATCCATTGTACCAATTGGTTTATCTTTCCTGGCCTGATGATAAGTGTTCAGTTTATGTCTGCAACAACACATATATTTAGGACGTTGAACTATTGGAAGGTAGTCTTACATACTTGTAAAGTATTTTTTGCTGTACCCGGAGAGAGAAAAAAAAAACCACCACTAAAGCACCAGAAATGAAATTTTCTTGATAACCACTGTGTTGAACATTTCATAACCCGTGTAGTCTTTGTACCAATCTCAGTGACATTTTAACTGTGCTTTCATGTGTAGATGTGTCATGCAGTTTGCATTAACTAACTTAGAAAAATTACACAAAGATAGTTTTGAACTGGGAGAGAGGAGTAGGGTGTATATGTGCAGGTTTGTTTGTTCTAATAGTGATGCATGACAGCATCAGTACAGCTGTAACAACTGCAGTGCATGTACTGCTCAAAGGAGACAGTCTACTCACCTGATTTTACAATGTTAAGGACAATGTATGCACACAATGTAGTCAATCAGATAAACTATTTAAATATCAATAATTTTTTCTAATTGTTGTATGGTTGTAAGGCCACCTTCACAAATACTGAAATTTTCACTCTCTCTCTCTCTCTCTCTCTCTCTCTCTCTCTCTCTCTCTCTCCAAACCTCTGTTCGTTTCCACCTTTCCCTCTCTTGGCTAAGTTTTCTGCAAGGCACCCTCTGCCAGGTACCATACAAACATTTATGTACCC
The DNA here is from genome assembly GCA_026315105.1 of Locusta migratoria. Taxonomy (NCBI): domain Eukaryota; kingdom Metazoa; phylum Arthropoda; class Insecta; order Orthoptera; family Acrididae; genus Locusta; species Locusta migratoria. The sequence continues at coordinate 248,644,145 of CM048747.1, read as the reverse complement.
CGTGGTCTTTCTCGTGGTTTATAGGTCATGTGTGCAAAAATTCATAAAGATTAGTGCAAAACTACACATTTTGTAAAATTTTGTATGTTAAGTACCCTCCACCATGCACCAAATGAAATTTTATACAGACAGTGGCATTCATCTTCTGTTTAAGGTAGAGAGTGCAAATCAATATCGAAACAAAACTATAGATTTCTATGCAATAGAAACACACTCACAATGAAAAACGGACTTTGTTCCCAAATATTCCAGTTTTATTTCATACAACCCTTGTTCTGAAAATACACACACACACACACACACACACACACACACACACACACACACAGGATCTGTGAAATCGGTTGAGCCGTTCTCACGTTATGGCGCGACCAAGGTTTTGGCGAGCCATTTTTATGTTGCAAAGTACCCTCCCCCATACAACGTATTAAACTTTAGGTATACGGTGACCTTCCTCTTGTTTTGAAAGTCGAGCATGTGAAATTTTGTGAAGATCAGAATGAAACTGTAGATTTCTTGAGTGTAGGAGAAGTATGATTCGCCATGCACCTATCACAAAATACTTTATAGGTAGAAAAATCAGATAAGAAACTACATTCCTGCCAAATTTCAGCTTCATAGGTGAAGTAGTTTGAGATTTCATGTGTAGTCAGTGAATGAGTGAGTGTCCTTTCGCTTTTATATAGATAGAGATTAAGAAAAAAAGATTAATTTTGGATGCAAGAAAATTAAGGGAGACTTTCAGACAAAAATAAATAGTAAAATGTAAATCTGTAATGCTAACTTCATTTGATACAAGGTCATGCCCGATATGACAGTTTTACGGCATCTACAGCGAAACTGCTGTGAGCGGTAGACTTATTTTTTGTTTCATCATTTTGTGTGTGTGTGTGTGTGTGTGTGTGTGTGTGTGTGTGTGTGTGTGTGTGTCTGTGTGTGTGTGTGTGTGTGTGTGTGTGTGTGCACGCGCTGGGGGTGGTAGTTAGTTACTAAACTGCTTCATAAACATCGGAAATTACATACAAACTTTGTTGTAGGTCCCCAACTACTCCCATCTTCCAACAATTTACACATAAATCTGGATACTCTCATGTGGTGGCCTCATTATTTATAACGTCATATCTTCTAAGCTGTGTGTCGAGCCCTTTTGTTTTTGTGTCAGGAAGCTTCGAGGGCGTAAGGTGAACAGTTCACCAAAGTTTCATTGCAATCGAATGAATGGTTTTATGAACACACAGAGAACATACAAACATTCATTTATATATGTGACAGGAAGTGGTGTGGGGGGAAAAATAAAGGTTGAAAAAGGAAAGAGTTGTAAGTTATATTTAAGTACAGTTCTGATTGTATCGCTGTGTGCTCCCTTTTGACTTCTACCTCTTCACTCTTTCCATAATTTCAGATAATCTTTCATGTCTTCTGCACCCACTTCCTGTGCTAATGAATCAGGTTTTTTTTTAAATTTCATTTGGTCCTTATAATTAGTTTACATGTTTAAAAAATGATAAATTTCACTCACCTATTGCTTCTGTATAGTACGGAATGGCTTGTATATATTTTTTTGTTTTGTATAACTGATTCCCAGTTTCCTTTTTTATCTCTGCCAACCTAGAAGAAAACAATACTGTTCTGTATAAACATTTTACAAGGAATATAGATATAACGGAGTTATTAACACACTAACATTTTCAGACTTCAAAATGATGACGAGGCTACAAAAAATATACCTGTTCAAATTGTGCTCTCTCTCTCTCTCTCTCTCTCTCTCTCTCTCTCTCTCTCTCTCTCTCTCTCTCTCTCTCTCTGTGTGTGTGTGTGTGTGTGTGTGTGTGTGATGAGAAAAATGTGCATTATAGTATACAGCAATATCTATATGAAAATGTAGATTAGATTAATCTAGTCACATATGGCTGGCTGTGTTCCGATTTTAGCTAATACAATAAATGTACTTATAAAGCCATTGCAAAATCTATCAAAGGTGACAATTAACTAAAAGAAAAATTTGCTGGTACAAATCTAAGAAAGGTTAAACTGCAGTTTACATGCTGGCATGTGCTGATCCATGTGTGGATGGTAGTGACATGATGGATGATGAGAGGTGAAGGCTATGAATCAGAAATTACTTTCGGACAGCAAAAACGAATGTGGCTATTTTTTTTCACGTTGTTAACCATTTGGTTTCCATGGAAAATTATTTTTTAACAGGTAATATATTGTTACCAGATCGTGAATTGATAAAGTACATCAAGAACCAGCCACTACAAGGATGTAACAATGTTTTACTTATTGGAAATGGTGAGCATTCATTCTGCAATAACTTATTAGTCGTCAATTAAAAGACTTACCCGTCGAAGATATGTAGGGCCTAATTAAAAAAACCTGTTGCACTCATCTAGTGACTGGTTTTTTAAATGTACGCCTACTATTTAAGATATTCTTCAGTGACTACTTCCTCTGGTGTAAGTATTATTTTTATTTTTGCACGATTTTCAAAATTTTTGTCGGCTGCCCTTCCTCTTGTTCGATATATACTTTTAAGAAGCCATACCTCTGATATAAAACTACTACTGAATTAGCACAAATAAAAAATAGAAAAGAGATGACTTACCAAAACGACCGGCTCGTCGATAGAAACAAATAAAATCACACACAAACACACATACAAGCTATCGTCACCACTGGCAGCTTCTTCAGGAAAAAGAGAAAAAAAGGGGAGGAGAAAGGGAAGGATATGGGTTTTAAGGAAGTGGAAAAGGAGTCATTTCAATCCCAGGAGTGGAAGGACTTACCTTAGGGAAAAAAAGAAAGGTAAACAAATACACACACACACACACACACACACACACACACACACACACACACACACACACTCAGACATATCTAAACGCAAACACACCTAGACGGACATTTGTAAAAACTCCTGAATTAGGTTACACTGTAGCTTGAAAAAGAAAAATAAGCTATTACTTTTCTATGAGTATGTCAAGAATTTTGATAACTTTGTTATGCTGGTAGCTACTAACACAGTTTTGTGTCTTGTCCTTAGTGTAACTTAGTTTAAGTAGTTTTTAAGTCTAGGGACTGATGACCATATCAGTTTAGCCCAATAGGTTTACAAACATTTTGAAGAAAGATTGGGGTCTAAGACCAACATTAGAAAGCTCAGTGAGTGAAAGGAGCAGCAATAACATTCACAGTGTCAACTTGTCAAAACATTTGTATGTATTCTATGAATTGGTCACAAGTTAGCAGTATAAAACCTATAAAAATAATTATATATATATATATATATATATATATATATATATATATATATATATATATATATGACTAAGATTACTCACAAGTTGAAGGAGGACAGGTGTGGTAGTAGCACAACTAAATAAAGCACGCACACACACCTTTGCCTGGTGAGTAATCTTCGTCTATTTTATAGCGTTTCGATCTGTCAGTGTGTGTGTATTTGTTTACCTTCCTTTTTTTCCCCTAAGGTAAGTCCTTCCACTCCTGGGATTGGAATGACTCCTTTTCCACTTCCTTAAAACCCATATCCTTCCCTTTTTCCTCCCCTTTTTTCCTGAAGAAGCTGCCTGTGGTGGCGAAAGCTTGTATGTATGTGTGTGTGTGTGTGTGTGTGTGTGTGTGTGTGTGTGTGTGTGTGTGTGTGTGTGTGTGTGATTTTATTTGTTTCTGTCGACGAGCCGGTCCTTTTGGTAAGTCATCTCTTTTCTATATAGAAAAGAGATGACTTACCAAAAGGACCGGCTCGTCGATAGAAACAAATAAAATCACACACAAACATACATACAAGCTTTCGCCACCACTGGCAGCTTCTTCAGGAAAAAGAGGAAAAATGGAAGGATATGGGTTTTAAGGAAGTGGAAAAGGAGTCATTCCAATCCCAGGAGTGGAAGGACTTACCCTAGGGGAAAAAAAGGAAGGTAAACAAATACACACACACTCAGACATATCGAAACGCAAACACACCTAGACAGACATTTGTAAAAAGCAAAGAAGTTGGACAGAGATACCAATTGAGGCAGAGGCTCTGTCCACAGAACCAAGGCAAAGATACTAAAGATGGTGGGCGGGAATTTGAATTAGCGGAGATTGAGACCAGGTGGGCAACGGGAGGAGAGAATAAGCTGAAGGGCAAGTTCCCATCTCCGGAGTTCTGAAAGGTTGGTGTCTGTGGGAAGTATCCAGATAACCTGGACGGTGTAACACTGCGCCAAGATGTGCTGGCCGTGCACCAAGGCATGTTTAGCCACAGGGTGATCCTCATTACCAACAAACACTGTCTGCCTGTGACCGTTCATGCGAATGGACAGTTTGTTGCTGGTCATTCCCACATAGAACGCTTCCTCTGATCGTGTACACCTTCCGGGTTACTGGACTGGAGTAAGTGGTGGTGGAAGGGTGCATACGGCAGGTTTTACAGCGGGGGCGGTTGCATGGGTAGGAGCCAGAGGGTAGGGAAGGTGGTTTTGGGGTTTCATAGGGATGGACTAAGGATGGATCTCATTTCGGGGCAGGATTTAAGGAAGTCGTATCCCTGCTGCAGAGCCACATTCAGAGTCCGCTCCAGTCCCGGAAAGTATCCTGTGACAAAAGGGGCACTTCTAGGATTCTTCGGTGGAAGGTTCTGGATTTGGAGGAATGACGAGGTGGCTCTGGTAATTTGCTTCTGAACCAGATCAGGAGGATAGCTGCGGGATGTGAAAGCTGTTTTTAGGTTATTGGTTTACTGGTTCAGGGATTCGGGACTGGAGCAGACTCTTTTGCCACGAAGACCTAAGCTGTAGGGAAGGGAACGTTTGATATGGAATGGATGGCAGCTGCCATAATGGAGGTACTGTTGTTTGTTGGTAGGTTTGATGTGGACGGATGTGTGAAGTTGGCCATTGGACAGATGGTGGTCAACATCGAGGAACGTGGCATGGGATTTGGAATAGGACCAGTTGAATTTGATGGGACCAAAGGAGTTGAGGTTGGAGAGGAAATTCTGGAGTTCTTCACTGTTGATCCAGATCATGAAGATGTCATCAATGAATCTGTACCAAACTTTGGGTTGACAGGCTTGGGTATCCAGGAAGGCTTTCTCTAAGCGTCCCATAAATAAGTTTTCTTACGAGGGGGCCATCCTGGTTCCCATGGCTGTTCCCTTTAGTAGTTGGTATGTCTGGCCCTCAAAGGTGAAGAAGTTGTGGGTTAGAATGAAGCTGGCTAGGGTATTAAGGAAAGAGGTTTTAGGTAGGGAAGTGGGCGGTCGGCGTGAAAGGAAATACTCCATCGCAGCGAGGCCCTGGGCATGTGGGATATTTGTGTATAAGGAAGTGGCATCAATGGTTACAAGGATGATTTCAGGAGGTAACAGGCTGGGTAAGGATTTCAGGCGATTGAGGAAGTGGTTGGTGTCTTTGATAAAGGATGGGAGACTGCACATGATGGGCTGGTGTTGGTCGGAATTTTTCGTCTATAATATTCGTATCATAAATAATAATTATATCCATAACACTAAATTGTTTACAAATCAGAAGAAAAAGGTAAAGATGCATTCTCATTGGCTGGCTGAACATAATTTGTGATTGACTGCCTTCACCTCTTGTTATTTATGGCACTGCTACACCAGCCATATGTCAAGCACCAGGTGCTGACATATACACTGCACTTTAGCACAAGGAACAAAATACACTGACATCCATACATAAAATTATTGTGCTTGTAAAAATAAAATGAATTACTAAATAAAGATGTACATACCACACCATAAGGATACAAGATGATGCACATGTTAATAAAAAAACAAATATAAAGGCACCTTTAAACATCAAACACCAATTGTGTTTTTGTGTTAATAGCACAAAGGAAGTACAAATGTTCAAATGTTTGTATAGCTTATGGGACTTGACTACGGGGTCATCAGCCCCTAAACTTACAAACTACTTATGAACTAACTAAGGACGGCACAAATATCCATGCCCGAGAGGGGATTCGAACCCCCGACCGTAGTGGCCGTGCAGACCGTGACTGGAACGCCTTGGTCCCCTCGGCCACCGCAGCCAGCAAGGAAGTACATAAACGTGGCTAAACCAACATTTGAACTCGCTGATACAGTATTACACGAGGTGATATAAAGAAAAACTTGTTAAATACAGAAAGTCTGCACAGCACTTACTGAATATTTCAATGTAAAACTGTTACTGTTGTTGCTGTTCTGTTTCAAGTGACACTGGATGCATGAACATTAAGTAGATCACAAAAAGACAAGTTAACTGCTGAGAAGCAATTGTGAAGGTTGTTAAGATTGTTGTGTGGAGTGAAAAGGGCGAACTACTCTGCAGTGCTCACATTTGTGCAACACAACCTGCTTCAGACCAGTCTAATGAGGAATAGAATGAGGATGTTGAGAATACATCAGAATCAGTTGCCAGTAAAATTACATAATCAAGGCATCATTTAAATATTTTATTGCATTTTACTGATTTTTTCTTTAAGGATGAGACCCCAAATAAAATCTACACTTATACTCAACAAGCCACTTTACGGTGTCTCATGAAATGGTCTAAAGTTTGTCATGTCGTGATGTAGTGTGGATATGCTGGCATGTGGCATTATAGTCAGGTGCTGATATACCACATCTTCCAGTTATGATTACATTTAAATTACACAGCAGAAAGGGTACATAGAAGAACCTGTTAACCATGGAGAATGAAAAGCATTAATTATTTACTTCATGATCAGTGAAAGAAAGTAAATCCATCTTATGAGTCCTCATAGTAAAACACTTCATAAAATATAGTTGTGTCCACTTAAATAATATTGTTTATTGTAAAATCGAAACAACTGTTACGGACTACATGATTAGCTGCCTCCATCTGTGCCACAACTGATTGGCTCTGACCATTGTCAACATTGACACACTATACCACAACACAGTAAGTAAAATATTACCACAAAGGGTACTTTGTGTGCCATTGTAAATTCTGCTTTTTCCTGTAACAGCTGCAAGTTGTGCCCAGGAAAAACTTGTTAGTAAGCCTGCACGAGAGATATGGAGACTAACTTTTTACCTTCACAATCCTTTGTGAGAACTATGCAAAGAAGAAGAGAAAGTTTACTTAAGAACATGTAGACACTCAGAATTTTAATAGTGGGCCATAACATTTCACTTGTAGGTTCATAAATATTGATGAAAATAACGACCTTTTCACATTTTATTCTTGAAACAATGACAATTTCATGATGTTCTTCATATCTTCATAACCTCTGATAATTATATGAAGTATAGGTCTTCAACTGAGTAGCAAAACAAATTAGTTTTTACAAAGAGTAATTCAGTCAGTGATTAAGGATATCAATGCTGAGTATTAAGTAATCAGGCCTAAGTACTTTTCTGTACACATTTCACTTGTACCTACATCAAACTAACAGACTTCAGTATGAATGGTGAGGGCAACATGAAGAGGAATTCTTAGGTGTCTAATGGATGGTTAGGTGGGAATGAGGAATGATCCATTAGATGATGGTATGAGCTGGGATAGGCAGGGTTTAAGTTGGCTTCAACTAGAGGGATTGATGGCAGAGTAGTGTTTCCACTGACAGACTGGTAGAAGGAGAGGTCTTCAACAACTCTAATGTAGTTAAATATGGGACTAGGGCTGATACAGAGATCTTTCAATATAACAAACTTCTTTGTGCTTGAGGTTTTATGTGCAAAAGGTTAACAACCGGCCAATACCTCATTCCTTATAACCCTTACCAAGTGTATCCCAACTACATTTCCTTTGTGGGGTAAATATTCAATCAAATCCTCAGAACACCCATGTGCAGCTGCATGGCACTCCAGCACCAACCTGTGTTTTAAATGTTTGTATAGTATATGGGACTTAACTACGGGGTCATCAGTCCCTAAACTTACAAACTACTTATGAACAACTTACGAACTAGGACGGCACAAATATCCATGCCCGAGGGGGGATTTGAACCCCCGACCGTAGTGGCCGTGCAGACCATGACTGGAGCCCTTCAGTCCCCTCGGCCACTGCGGCCGGCAAAAGGTATGCCTTAGGGGTTTTGTTCTTGACCCTGTCCTCTTTCTTCTGTTCATAAATGACCTCCCAGAACCAACAGCTAATTTCACCTTCCTGTATGCTGATGACAAAAATATCTTGATTACCAAGAGAGTCAACATATTACAAGATTCAGTTAATTAAACTACTGGCCATGTACACTCTTGGTTTGAATCAAATAGGCTACTCATAAATACACAGAAAACTAAGCATGAATTTCCACATAAGACAAAACCTTACCCCTACAGTGCAGTTATATCCATTGGGAAGGCCACCATTACTAACAGAGGACAGAAAATTTCTTGGACTTACCGTAAGTAACTCTCTTAATTGGAAGCCGGATATTGAGGTCTTATCACAGAAACTCAAAGAAACATGTTACTTATTAAGATCAACAATATTTTTGAGGAGGATAGGTTGCTTACTCACCAGACGTCCGATGAGTCGCAGAAAGACACAAATAACATAGCTTTCGGCTGTTTAGGTCTTCGTCGGGTAGAGCCATAAACATTTACACACACAACCGTCATCTCCGTCTGCTGTGGCCGATCTGCCACACGTGGAAAATCGGCCGGAGACGGCAGTCGTCTCTCTCTCTCTCTCTCTCTCTCTCTCTCTCTCTCTCTCTCTCTCTCTCTCTCTCTCTCTCTCTCTCTGTGTGTGTGTGTGTGTGTGTGTGTGTGTGTGTGTGTGTGTGTGTGTGTGTGTGAGACTACGTTTACATGCAACCCATCTTCTGGAAGATGAAAACCGATTTTCGTAAACTGTTTTTCACTGTCGTGTTTACATGGCAAAGCCTGAATCTGTTTGGATAGCCCACTTAATATGGCAGCTGAAAGACAGCTGATTTAGTTACTGATTTAGTCCACACAATCGCTATTTTTCTTTATTTAAATACACAGATTTATGTTCACTCTAATATGTATGCTTTCATTTCACATTAGAAAATATCACTCTTTCCATATGTGCAGAAAATTCTTAACAAGAAAACACAATCTGACAAGCCAAGAACGCTTCAAAAACAGTTGCGATTACATGGGCACGAAAATAGATTGTGGAACTGGAAAACCGCTTTAGAGAAGCGGATTTCCAGAATCGAAGTTGGAGCGTTTACATGACCAACCAAAAGCAGAATTGGGAAATTGTTTACGTAATCCGGTTTTGGAAACCCATGTAAACGGTGTGTGTGTGAACAAACTGTGCCTTTTCACCTGGTAAGTCAAACTTAACTTTTTGTAAATATTTTTCCGAACAGGAAAGTTTCCCTCTACATTATTTTATTATTATTGATTACATGCTCTGAGTCTTTTGGGCTATGGCTTGATCTTATGGGGAAGTAGTTCTGAATTCCTTGCAATTTTCAAACTTCAAAGACCAGCAGTAAGAATAATATTGTTTAATAGGAGAGATGAGCACTGCAAACCACTTTTAAACATTTAAAAATCCTACCACTTCTGTGTCTATATATACTGGATGTGGCTTGTTTTACAGTTCAACTCTTGAAATACTCTGACAAAAATGAAGACAACCACAAACATGATACAAAACTCGCCTGCAAATAATACCTCACAAAAAATTATATGCTAATGGGGGTTAAGTATATGGGCATCAATTTATAACCACCTCCCTCCAAACTTAAAAACCATAAAAATGAGAACTAAATTGAAGGAATTATTACTAAATCATTGCTTTTATTCTATTCAGGAATTTCTTGAACTAAAATTATAAAGGTTTTCTCCAAACTGATGTTTTAGCTATAAGTATTCCATGTAATTAGATAATTTCAGGACTGGAGTATGTACTGTATAGCTTCTGTCTGCAAACTTCAGAAGGGCTTCTGGAAGGAAGGATCCAGATGGCTGGGGTTGTACAGCCACCATTGAAATCAAGTGCTTTGTTTCCAGATGCATGTTGAGTCAGAGATAGGTCTACACGTTACCTTGCCCAGTTTGGCAGCTGAAGTGCAGTTTATGAGTCCGCGAGTGGCGTTTCATGTTTGGACATTGGCAACGCCGCGGGAGCCAATTAGCAGACACGTTCGCGCGGCCAATAACAAATAGCTTTCTCTTTATGATTTGTAAACAAATCGGCGTAGTGGATGTAAAGATGTTCAGATCAATGTATTGCATTGCAATAAAAGTGGGATTTATATTTACGTTTTGTAATGGCGATTGAGCGTACTGGCTGTACTATGTAGGCAAAATTATTTTCACCAGCGATTTTAGTTGTGGCGATTGCATGACTTTCGCAGCATTTACGAACGTAATTACTTATATTGAGCGGTTCTGAGCCGGATATTCAGGTGCAAAACTTCTTGTGTAACCTATGTACCCAACCTTAAGGCTGTGCTGGCGTGTTGTTTTTGAAGTTAACAATAGTGAAAGAGTAGTATGAAAGTGCGTTGGCACAATTCTTTCAATTAAAAAAAAAGTTATCTGTAGCGTAGCCTTCAGATGGTTATGTATAGGTTAAACAAGAAATTTTGTTTTAATACATGAGGGCGCGTAGCGCCCGAATCTCCGGTTCAGAACCGAAACTTCAAGATACACGGATTCTTCCAAATTGACTAACATCTGGATTTTTTTCCTTAGGGAAGTGAACACTAATTTTAATAACTTTCATTTTTCATGTATTGCAATTCACTGGAAAAATTGTCAGTCGTATTACTTGAGAAACACTTAATTGAATTTACAGTGCAAGAAATTATTAAATCTGAACGAGAAAGCATGTGAAGAAAGGCTAAATTCACAATACATGAAATGCGAAATATGATTGGCCGCCTTCACCTTCATCATTCATCGTGCTGTTACCAACATCTACGCATGAACCACAACTCGCGGACTCATCAACTGCACTTTTACCCAGTTTGGCTGTGGCCATTCATCTACATTCATACTCCGCAATTCACCGTAAGGTGGGTACACTGTACCACTACTAAGTATTTCCTTTCCTATTCCACTCCCAAATTGAACGAGGGGGGAAAAATGCCTATATGCCTCCATATGAGCACTAATTTCTCTTGTCTTTGTGATCTTCACGCGAAATGTAAGTAGGCGGCAGCAAGATCGTACTACACTCAGCTTCAAATTCCGGCCCTCTAAATTTACTTAACAGAAATTCATGAAAAGAACGTCATCTTTCTTCCAGTGATCCCCGGAGCATTTCCGTGACACTCGCGCATTGGTCGAACCTACCGGTAACAAATCTAGCTGCCCACCTCTGAACTGCCTCTGTCTTCCTTTAAACTGATCTGCAGCGGGTCCCAAACACTTGAGCAATACTCAAGACATGGTCGTACAAGCGTTTTATACGCGGCCTCCTTTACAGGTGAAGTCCATCTTCCCAAAATTCTCCCAATAAATCGAAGTCGGCCGTCCGCCTTACTCACAACACATTCATGCAGATGAATTGCTGGTTGGTAAATCACATGGCTGCTCTCACATGTGGTGCCACCTCTAATGGGGTAGGACAAGCCTGTGATGGAAATCCAAATACTGGGTGAGTTAATTGGGCAGGTATTGTATAGAGGCCTTCCACAGGTTCATGATCCCTGTTGTAAGAAGTTGGATTGAGAGTGCCAAAGGGATGGACTAGGATGATGTTGAGCTTTGGGTGGGCAACAGAACACCACTTTAGGATGCGTCAGAAGGATCTTAGATAGGATGTTTTTCATTTACGAGACTGCAGATAAAACTTTGACAAAGGGTGTGGTTAGTTGTTTCAGTCTGGGGTGGTATTAGGTGACAAGAGGGACATTCCTTTCTTCCTGTTTATTGGGCGTGGAGGGTGGATTGGTGGTGTGGGGCAGGGGGGATATGGAACAGGAGATCTTTTTGTGGACTCCTAGTTGGGGAGGGGGGGGGGCACTTAAAGCCTGTCTGTGAACCCTTCTGTGATAAATTCAGCTTATTAAGGGAGTTATCACTGCAAATGCATATATGCTGACCACGGATGGCAAGGCCACATGTAAACTACTTTGTAGTGAAGAATAGAAAGCAGCTATCAAAGGACAAGTACAGCAAGCCTACTGTTGTTGGTTGGTGGATTTAATGTGGTCAGAGGTGTGAATGGAGACATCAGTAAGGTAGAGTCTGATGACAATGAATGTAGCTTTCAGAGTTGAGGACTAGAGGGAGAGAGAGAGAGAGAGAGAGAGAGAGAGAGAGAGAGAGAGAGAGAGAGAGAGAGATAGAGAGAAGTCAGTGAGTTAGATTTTTCTAGAAAGTGGCAGTTAAACTAATATTCAAGTATCAGTAGAAAATTGTCAGTTGTAGTTGATGAAGTAAATACACATTGCATTCTAGTTATAAAGTTATTTATATAGTTTCTAGACTTAATATTTACTTTTTCTGGTGGGAGTGCATTAGGTGGGGTTTTAATATGTAAGTGCATTGTGGTAAAAAAATTTAACACCTATAGGCCCTAGTTTTTACTGTGCAGTTAGTAGCTACCTGGTCAAGAAAGCTATTTATTCTTGTTGGAGATTTGACTTTTACATTTAAATTAAAGGAAATTATTACATTTATTTGCCTAATTTTACAGTTCATGTTGCAGCATGGTATTTTGTGTTCAGATGTTTGCTACGGCAGCTGCATTTCAAGTACAGCAACTATGTTCTTTTTCTGAATGTTTTGTTGCAAATTTTTATGGCGACAAATACAGTTAATTTACTCAGCAGACAAGGGTACAGCAAGAACCTGTCAACCATAGAGCAGGAACAGCATTAATTATTTACGTCATGGTCGGTACAGTAATCCCATCACACTATATGATTCTGTATGCTCCGCCCATTGCCAACTTCTGAACACTTTAACTTCATCATGACATCCTGTAAAATTTTACCACTTTATTGAGACATACTGGCAGAATCCCCAAGAAAATCAATACCAAATTCACCACATTATTACAGTTTTTGTTGCGTGTTCTTTCTAACAGCAGCAAAGTTTTACAGGAAGACAGAAATTACCACTAGCTAATCTATAAACACACATTTAAATCAGGAAATACTACCCCAGCTAATTCCATGTTTTTGTTTGAGGAACACACTTTACACAGCCGGAAAGGTTCACAATTGATATTTGTTCTTACGTATATATAAGTTCCACCACCCCTGAAATTTTTCCTGGAGTAGTGGTGAACTAAGCTAAAGTTTTGAATACATATGTAGCCTATAGTAGTTCTGACTCACTTAGCTAGTGTTCACTAAAACAGAATAAATGCATGTTTGATGGAAAAATACAATCCGACACGAAAATTTCGGCATAACTGTAGACTGGGATACCACCCAGCTGCTTTGACTCATGACATCAAAATGTCAGAAAACCAATATACGGGATATCTTAATACTTCTGTATTATAGATACAAATAATCTGCAATTATAGATAACAGAATGTACCATCGATCACAGGTCTTAGCCCAAAAATTCGCTCACATAGGACAAAAAATATCTCTGTTAGCCTACACCTACCCATCAGAGAGAAGCCACAGATCACTTTTTAAGCAAAATATTAATGTTTTGTTTGTAAACAAACCATAGTCTTTAACTCAGCCACCACATAATCACTCACGCCTTCTAGAAACATGCACGCAACTAAAAACTACCGCACTGCGATGACATCCCGGGGCAAAGCTGACAGGTGGTATCCTCGCCTACAGGTGAGCCAAATTTCCAGTTCACTATTTCGAAATTTTTGTACATTGTAACAATATATGTTCAGTTTGTCCTCAGCAGGCCTACTGTGGTCAATAGTAAGTTCTTGATCAAACTAGATCCAGATGTTGCTCTCTAAGTGATTCTACTGCACTTTCACACTTGAACTGGGCAATTATTTCCTCACTTTTACAACTTGGTTGACAATTGCTGTTTGAATCTTTTTCACACACTGAGTGCTCAGTTGTACTGCCTTTGCTCTTGAGTGGTTTTTCCCTTTTCGCAGATCTGCATAGGCTGGAGATGTCGACTTGCCATTGGTACGGGTATGTGATGTCCCAACAGATTGTGTTGACTTACTTTCTTACTGAGGAGTCTGTAAAATGGTTTCACTTCTCTGCATCATCTGAACATTTTGTCTTTCAGTTAGTATGATTGCAATCTGTTGAGGTGTGGCTACCTTTAGCAATATTGGCAGTTTCCAAGTGCAACTAGCAGAAGCAGCAATACTCCTGCACATTTTCACTTTTCCTTTAGAGTTCAGGTGCATCCGATGTTTTGTGTAATCTTCACTATGTAGAAATTGGTTTATTTCAATTACAGTGATAAGACATCTGCATGTGCCAGGTCCATTACAATGCAATTAAGACTGTCGCCCTAATGGATACTTAGGCCCTACTGTGGAACATCTGATCACAAACATGTTTATGAAATTATCTCAATTTTTTTCGCTCTCCTAGTCCTTAGTGGTTTATCTTCATGAGGAGCATGATTTCTTAAAAGAAACAACGTAAATACTTCTACACATTTCATACAGCCTTGCAATGACTTCATACTGATTAACACAGTTCTGGTGCAGAGAATGAATGGTCAGTGGATAGTGTATAAGCCGACATTTATGTCTGTTCTGCCCAATGCAAAATTAAACTTTATTAAAACTACATGTAAATATGGTTTTCTTACGTTTTGTGAGAAAAGAAAAATTGTATTCTGATTACGTCTACACACAAATTATGGAATTAACCAAGATAGCTGCTAATGTCTAAAAGTTCACTATCACGTTTTGCGAATTCAGATAACTACATTTTACAACATATATGTACTGAAGAGAAGACATTATTTACAATATGTAAAACAACTACGCAACTTTACGTTGCTTTTCCGCAATCATCTCTCAGTGGGTATAGCGTTACAATGGAATAAGGTAAGCAGAGCAATGAACTATACTTTAAAACTGTTACAATAGGTTAACTTTTTCCATTTGTACACTTCGCAAATTAGACCACGGACGGGAAAACGGATAAACTGCTTGAACGTTGCAAAATCCGTTGCATTCTTTGTGCGATATATGCCAAGTTTCTGGATAATTTTAATATATTTTGTGTAATTTATATTCTTATAGCGTGTGTCAAACAAATATCACTAATGCTACTTACTCCTCTTCATTACGTTCTACAATTTCCGGTGCACTCTCAGTTGGTGCCATCTCCAAATCAATCAATGTATCAGCCATGTTGCCCACTAAAACGCTAAACTAGCAGAACACAATCCACTGGCAGTTCACGAATAGTATCTCTGGCAAGACCAAAGACGTAGGTTTATATAATATTTCATACAATGGCCAATCAAAATCATGCAGTGGTATGTACAACTGTGTCTGGATGGCAATGGCTGCCAAAGAAAGTTGTCGGTAGCGAAATATGTAGCAAAGTTGTTATAGTAGCATTATGAATGGTGTCAGAGTGTTACAGGTTGTTTTCACCAATACAGTAGTTATTTGTAGTGTTTAATATTCAAGCAGTCAGTGACAATTTGGATACAAGAATGACGTTTGAGAACATGCCGGCAACCTAATTTTAGTGAGTAGGCGTAGTCCAGGTTTATTGCTCTGGATGCAGGTGCACAGGGACCTATACGTGCGGCATCGGTGTCTGTGTTGCTAATGTCAGATTTGATAAAGACGAATTCATCAAATTACAAGTATGAAAACGCAAAGGTAAGTGAAACAGCTATTAGAACTTTTATTATATTTTGACTGATGAAACCATACAAAGTACAGCATTAGTTTGATATATTTCCTTTATTTTTTTAATCCAATTTCATAAGTTCCCTAGTTTCAGATGTATAATGCGCTTCGCGAAAGAATATTTATTACTACAGAATCAGGTACTCATATGGCAACTATTTGCTCAACCAATAGATCTATAGACAGCTTTATTATTATGTTATAGAGTGACAATCTAGTTTGGCCATTCATTTTAACGTGAACTCTGTTCCTGAACGAGACGCTCTATTTATAAAAGATGTTGTATGACTTAATCTTGGTACAGTGGCCTAATTGAACACTGTGTAACATTAGGTAGGCCATTTCATAGCTTTTTACTTTCTTGGTGATCACTAATACACAGCATCCTCATACAATGGAGTACTTTTTCTCACAATCTCTCACTGCATCCATTTTAACACTGTCCTGGATTGTGTGTGATGATACTGAATATATGCTGTATAGACTATATGTATATATTTTAGGTAGCGCCTAAAACAGAGATGACAAGCCTTATTATTGTAGCCAACTCTCTATAGGACAGTCAAAATGTATTTTGGTGGTACATAGGGCCTCTTGATCTATTTAGTACTTACTTTCAGTTGGCTAGGGCCATATTGATTTTCTTTCTTGAGGCAGAGGAGGAATTTTTAACCACTTAGCATGGAATGTGACCAAAGTATTTGTATAACCACACAGTCTTGTATTTAGAATGATTATCACTCAAGTTGTTGGTCTCCCAATTTCTCTTCACAGTTACCAGCTAGGCTATGTCACAGATTGAAGACATTTCATTGACATGCTCATTTCACACTAAATGTACACAGTCCCCTTATACAGGTATGTACAAGATTTTGTTAGATTATGGGGGGAGGGGGGTACGCATCACAAACATACCAGTATAGGCCTACTTTCTCTCTCTTGCAATGAATTTATGTAGGCTATGCCCTATGTTTGTGCTGCAAAAGACATGCTTGGAAAATTGCAACATGCAAAATGTTCCGAAACATCTTACATTAGACCTAAAGTGAGTTTTAATCCAGAGCTGCATTGTTAATAATTTTAGTACAAACAACAAGAATTGTATTTGTTCTGTGTTTCAGCATTGACACTTCTTTGTTGGGTAGTTGCTAATCCAATGTTATTGATAATAGTAAAATGAAAACCCTACGTCCTTAACATTACACTAAATGGGACAGTGTTACATGCAGTGCTTCTTCCCAACCTCAAATTTAGAAGGGAATCATATTTTAAAATCCTTCATGTGCTATTGCAGTTAAACTCTAATAACTTTGTGATTGACATATTAAATTGCGGAGTGGGTCGAAAGTTGAGAGTATGGAGTCAGGATTCATTGGCAAGACTCTTCATGTCACTAAGAACCAGTTATGTACATTTGCATTTGCAAAATAGGCTACTGAAGTGTTGCATAGAGTTAATATATTTTCGACATGATTTTACTACCATCTTATACCATCCAAAACTGTGGAGAATGGTTAGCATTGTGTACAGTATAATGCTATGAGAATTTAAACTACCTTAAGTAACTTACAGATACGGTGTACTAACAATATTTTAGTGGCAGAAAACTCATAAATAAAGTAATTAAACACTATGATAAGGACAGTTTACAACTCACTACAAAGATGTAACACGAAGCTGCAACACACACACACACACACACACACACACACACACACACACACACACACACACACACTACATCCAACACTTGAAGTTATTGTCCATGGGCTTCTACAGAATAAAGAACATTCATGCAATCATATAGACACACTTAAATTGCACAATCGTCATTTCCGGTAGCGGCACTCTGAATCTCGTTCTTTGGTGATGAGCTGGGGAGGGTGAGATGAAAAGGTTGCATCATGCTGTATCCACAGCACAGCCTTACAGAGCATGTACATATTGGACACACACACACACACACACACACACACACACACACACACACACACTTGTGTGCTGTAAGAGGTGTGGTATAGAGGGGATAGGAAGTGTTAGGTATGGAAAAAAGGGAGGTGCTATAGGTGGAGGCCTGAGTAATTTCAGGATCAGAGTATGTACTGTAAGGATAACTCCCATCTGTGCAGTTCAGAAAATCTAGTTGTGGGTGGGAGATACAGATGGCCTGGGTTGTGAAGCAGCCATTGAAAACAAACATCCTTCGCTGCATGTTATGCCATCTTGCTTCTGATCACAGTTTGGTGGTGGCCATTCATCATAATGGACAGCTAGTTAGTGGTCATGCCAATATAGAAAGCTGGATAATAATTGCAGAACAGTTGGTAAATTACATGGCTGATTTCACATGTGGCCCCATCTCTGATCAGGTAGGATAAGCCTGTGATGAGACCGGAAATGCTGGGTGGGTGGATTGGACAGGTCTTGCAGTGCGGTCTTCCACAGGGATATGATCCCTGTGGCAGTCGGCTGGTTTCGGGATGGACCTGGATGTTATGGAGGTGGGGTGGGAAGGATCTTGGACAGGATGTCTTTGATTTCTGGGAATCAGGACAGGAAACCAAAATCTTGATTAATGATGCAGTTTAGTTGTTCCAATCCGGGGTAGTACTGGGTGACAAAGGGAACACTCTTTTGTGGATGATCGAGGGAGGATTTGGGGAGTGTGAGTGATATGAAATGGGAGGTTTGTTTGAGGACTACGTCTGTGGGGTAGCTTGTCTGTGAAGGCCTTTGTGAGAGCTTCAGCATATTGAGAAAGGGGATTCTTTCATGTCATTCAGGCTGTAAGGTAGGGATTTTTTGATGAAGGGATGAAAGCTGTGGCTAAAGTCTCAATCAGCGGCATGGGGCCTTCTGAAGAAGGCCATGGCCAATAGTTTCAAGTGTTGTATGTGTGTGTCTTTTTTATGTGCCTGTCATAGCTTGTCATTACATCTTTGCAGTGAGTTGTAAACTGCCTTATGTTGTTGAGTTCTGATCAGGAGTTTGCATTATTAGATAAATAAAATGAATATGCACAACATACACACAAATGCTTCATTTGTATGAACTGATATGGATACGGGTAACTCATTAGAAATAATCTGGTATTGACTGGCTTCTAGTCAGTTACTATCCTCCTGAGAAAACTGCACTGTAACCATGAGTATTTTGTAATTTATAATGGTATGATTTTTGCTGCTGACTGGGTAAAACATTTTCTCTTGTAACTTCTGGTCAAGCAAAAAAAAAAAAAAAAAAAACAAGTACATGTTGGTTTCTTTTATATGTACTGCTTGCCTTTTGCAACGTGCCAAACTGTTCAATTCACATAGTGACTATGTTATTTCGTTTCTATTAAGTTCATATTTTTATCATAAGTTAATAGCCTTTCTGCATGTCAGTCAGGTCTCTCTCTCTCTCGACCCTGTGAACAGCTATTGATCTCCCTACTATTCATAAATGAGCTTCTTTCTGAATGTATTAGAGCTCCTTAGATTTATCTGGTTTATCAATGCCGAACCTAGCATCTCTACAGCTATTGTTTAGGAAGTAATTGTATTCCTTATAATTTGTATTAAACCTCAGACCAGTTTGAATGGTACTCATATCAACAGCACTATAGGCCTATATTGTTTAGATTTGCAACCTGTGAACAAAACTATTGTTTTGAGTGTAATAATATATTTGACATAATGTCATTAATGCTTTAAATTTTTTTTTGTGCTGTATTCCTCAGTTGTGACTGATGCCTGCGATTGAAGAGCAGTGGGGTATGAAATAGTATTATCTGAAACATTGCATTTTATTTAGCAGTGAGCAAACAGGCACACTTGAATGTACCACACTGGACTCATATTTGGAAGGATGTCATCAATTCAATTTGGATTTTTTGCAATTTTTCATAAATCACTTGAGGTAAATGCTGGATTGGGTCCTATCAGAGGGCATGGTTGATTTCTTCCCCATCCCAAACAAAAACAATCGGAACTGTGATTCATCTCTAATGACCAATTGTTGAAGGGATATTACGTAAATGAATTTTTCCTTATTGCCTTCAGTTAGTCCTATACATGGTGTCCCATTTATCTTGACCACCCAAAAAATCTCTGAAACAGCAGCAGCTATTGCAAAACGACTTCACTGGTATCAATGTAAGGCAGGGGCTCATGAATGTAATTATTTTGAAATTTATAAAATGAAAATACATGTTTTTTAACACAAACTTGTGTGTTTTAAATGAACATGCTATATTATTTTATCAACGGTCTATAGCATGACAAAGCACATAAACAATGTTGTCGATTGCATCTCAATATGCGAATTACATCCCGAGAAATTGTGAAGTGAAGTTGACACTTGAAATACACAAAACGCGCGGCTAGCACACATCCCGAGACTCGGGCACGAACCAAAAACCCCATGCTGCTCAGAATGTGTGCTAGCCTCTCATTTTGTGTATTTCAAGCATCAACTTCGCTTCTGGATGTATTTGTCATATTGCAATGCAATCAACCCCATTGTTTGTGATTTGTCATGCTATAGATTGTTGGTGAAATAATACGGGGAGTCAATTTAAAACACACTGATTGTGTTAAAAAAACATATGCTTTTGTTTTAGAATGTTTCAAAATATTTACATTCATGAGCCCTTCTTTAGATTGATATCTGTGAGTCGTCTTACAATAGTAGTTGTTGTTCCAGAGACTTCTTTGTTGACTAAGCATTCAGTCAATAAATGTAAGTGATCTATTGGATACCAGTAAGTCAATAGTCTTGAGAGGTAGTTCAGACATTGAAGTTGAGTACAGATAGGTGGCACTATTTTGAGATAGTTGTTAAAACAGTGCAGAAATATCTAAAGTGATGATTGATTGGTGCAAAATCTGACAATGTACATTGATCTGTACCATTACCATATTCTTGGCCCCCTTTTCCCCTTGGCCTTTAAACTTCAGCTTGTATTTGTTTTTCTCTTGACATCCCTAGTCATAGACTTCACATGCCCATACTTTTTTTTTCCCCAAAAAACTACATTTTTTAAAAGGTATTCTCCATCTTACACTTGCATTTCTCTTTTCCATTTTTGTTAAGTCTAACCTACACCCTGACCTTACCTTGCTGCTGTTTCCACTGCTTCCCCAAAAACTCCTCACCAACACTCCACAGCAGGGCTGGGCAAATGCCGTTTAGCGAGCGTGAGCGCTCTCAGCGGCTCACAAGGCCTGCTCGCGGCTCCCCCACCACTCCGCCAGCCAGCAGTGCCCCCCACTCGTACTCGACTAGCCACGCACCTCACTACACCACGCGGAACCACTCGTTCTGTTTACTTGTGGAAATCGCGTCCGGTGTTCGTGATAAAGCAGAACTAGTGTCTGAAAAATGGCAGAGGAGGACGTAAAATCTTGGAAAAGAAAGTCTTCTGAACACCCACAGTGGGAAGAAGAGTACTTTTCTGTTGGCACGCAAAGTGGACCTCAGTGTTTGTTTTGCAATTCAACATTGTCTTCATGGAAGTAGTACAATGTGAAGCGTCATTTTCAACTGCTTCACGAAAAAGATGTAGTTAAAGAAGAACGAAAAGTCAAACTTATAGAAATGAAGCTGAAAAAGGAGAAAGACGTGAGTATACTTGTAGATAATTATGTTATTAATTCAATTTACTGCTGTTATTAATAGGTTGTGTGCATTTTCGTCAATTTTACCTTCTCCTGTACGTATTTACAGGTAGAAAAACTTCTAATCCACAATGCTGCAGCGATGAGAGTAAGCTATCATTTAGCTCTTAAAATAGCTAAAACTGCGCGGCCCTTCAGCAATGCAGAATTTGTGAAAGGATGTTTTGTTGCTGCCGCAACAATTTTGTGCCCAGCAAATCTTCCTCTTTTTGAAACCTTTCCTCTTTCACGGAGAACGGTTAGCAGGCGCATTGAAGAAATGGCAAACGACATGGAAGCTCAGTTGAGAGACAGGATCAAAGATTTAGTTTTCTTTTCTTTAACATTGGATGAAAGCACTGATGTATGTGCACTGTGCATCAGCAAGCAGCCAGCCACACCGCACAGCCCTGCTACCCGCACTGCTGGCTCTTAAGGCCGCTCAGCGCTGCCCTCGCGGCTCTCGCTGCTCGCGGGCAGCTGCACGAGCAGCTCTCGTGCCCACCCCTGCTCCACAGTATCCAAATCCAAAACAACTCCAGGACACTGTTGTTAATTTTTCTGCCCATATAAGTTTGTCCTATCAGAAAGTCCCAAATTCAATCCCACATCCAAATTAACAATGTTGGATTCAGTGTCGGTGACACTACTTTGCCACCAATCACTCCAACCTAATCACGATGTCGAACCCTGCCTTTCCCAGTTCATTCTACCATCCAACCGTGATCCTTCCTCATTTTCACCTAAAAACCCCTTGCAGCAATTCCTTGCCTTTAATTAGGCATCACCATCCTTTCTAAAGTGTCTTCTTAAGTATACCAACCTTTCGGCAGAAGAAAGAACAGCTTTATACAACCTTTAAACACATCCCAACCTTAAAATTAAAATTCTTCTGAGCTGTTTGATGTGTCATGATGTTAAAATACTTCAAACATTTTGGATCCGTTACAGGTGCTTTCCTCAGGGAATACTGACTTGTACCCCTCCTGCCCCCATGGGTAGTTCAGATTGGTTGAAATTTGGTAGCAGGAAGGTGTTTCTTATAGGTGGAAATATGGGAGGAAGATGCACTTATTGGTGTTAGCATCGGTGGTTCTGATTGGTGGATAGCAGGAAGGTGTACGCTTGTTGGTGTTCACATATAATTGGCCAACAACAGCCATAATGAAAGTTTCCTGGTCGGTCTAGTTCTTCTAAGAAGTGACATTGCTTGCCACTCAGTCAGGAGTGCCCATCTGCGGCACAAGGGCCTATTGTATTGCTTGCCGTGGACTGTCGCTGCGCTGGAAAAGTGACAGCCAAGGTGGTGAGACTTTGTATCCGTCTTCTCTGTTCATATTGTAGCTGGGTGTTTGGTACTCTCAATTACTCCACAAATTTTTCTCTTGGTTTTAAATGGCTGTTTAGAGAGAACTTGTACATCCTTGAAGTTCGTATTCTGGTCACACTCAACCTTGTTTTCTGCAACCGTTCATTTGCTGTGCTTCTTTAAACATATGTACCTTCCATGCTCCCCCATCCATAGATGAATAGACCTTCCTGTTTCTCCTGTGTGGGCCTATACAGTCCCACATCTGCAGTTTATTTTATACATACCACCAGTAGTGTGTGTGTGTGTGTGTGTGTGTGTGTGTGTGTGTGTGTGTGTGTGTGTGTGATCTAACATAATGCTGTCACTATGTTTTTGAAACAGGAAGAATGGAGTTGGATCAAGATTGAATGTGCCAGAGGTTTTACTGCAAGGTATTTTCATAAAGTTCTGAGAGCTGTTCTGGGAATCGGCATCGCTGTACAGAACAGTAGCACATAGAGTAAAAGCCTTCAACGAAGGTTGACAAACTGTGGCAGACATGCATTGTGCAGGTGGTCATCTTATGCATCTCTGAAGTAGTAGTGCATACTGTTGCTGTGTTAGTGAACAGTGATCAACGCCACATGATTTGTGAGCTTGTCCGTGAAGCCAGATTAGTGCATACAGTGCAAGCTGTGGCTGCTCTATTCGGTCGATGGGACTGGGAAGTACTGTGCCATCCACCATACTACCTGGACTCAAGTCCTTGTGACTTACATTTGATTCCAAAGATGAAGGAACCACATCATGACATTCACTTCAGAACTGTTCCAGAGATTTGACAGGCAGTAGACCGCTCCATTCCCACCAACAGCAGCGCACACTCTGCTAATGGTATACTTTGCCTTCCACATTGCTGGCAACAGGTTCTACACAACAATGGTGACTACTTTGAGGAACAGTAACCTCTTTTTATCAGTTGTGAATAAATAATTGCCACTATTTTAAGTTCCAACCCTTGTACATACACACTTAGACATTTTAATAATATATTTAGATACAATACTTCCCAGGCACGTGTACTTGAAACGTTCCACCATTTCACCTTATATTCCCAAGGGAGATTACTTGCTAAATGTCTATCCTTCTTTCTTATTATTCTGACCATCAGCTCACACTTCTCTGCATTGAATTTTAGGTTGCATTGTTACACAAGTTCTTCACATTTCTTATATTTGCTCCATTTCTTCCTTCTTGTTCCCACTGTCAAATTGTAACCAAACCACCTTATCAACCTACCTCTTGACTTTGTCACTTCTGCAGTTATCATCCAATACTCTGGAAATACGGATATACTGCACTTTTAACAATGTAGGCTGAAGTTCAGTTTGGTATGTCAGTAATGAGAATAAATTGCAACTCATGGTAAAGTTAGTATTGAATTCTGTTTAAAAAAATTGTTACTAGTGGGACATTGTGAAGCGCCAAGAGACTAGCTGTTGGTGATCTGCGAGAGAATTTGTGAATTGAGATAAGACTTCTTCGGGTACATATGTTATTTCTATTACAGATATTACTTTTATATGGGGTTGCCTGTTTCAGGTATCCATATTTGACAAACAAAAGGACATTTTGTTAAGTATAGCAGTAATCTATGTATCTTTATTGTTGGATGATAAGTGTAAATGGCTCAGATATTGTTTTTCACCTCTCTGCCACTGGTTTCTTCAGTTTGACAGTATTATCCATTTGATTGTAAAAAGTAATTTTCAGGATTGTGTAATAAGTTTGTATTTGGAATATTATTGTTGAAAGTAAATCATTCTTGTGATATTACAGGTGATGTCATCTTTACCCATTCTTAAGCAACCATACAGGCTGTAACATATACTAGTCTGGAATGGGCAATAAAAATAGTTGTTGTCCTTACTCCAGCCCCAATGCTGGAGGTAAAGATGATGAAAGGATTGAAGAATATCTGCCTGAAGGGGAAGAAAGTGTGGGTAATCTTCAGCATATAAGTGAACGTGAACCAGAGGACTGGGATACCGATCCATCCCTTCATCCAAAGGCAGGGACAATATTCATGGAACGATCAAAAGCATCAATTGAGAGTATGTGTATTCATCAATAATCTGTTTGCACTTAAATCCCTAACTTTGCTTCATTCCTTTTTCTTCTCTTCTTCATATTACTTTCCCATAAGTGTGTGGAAACTATTGAATGATTATTAGATATGGTAGTCTGTTCTGTAACTGGGAGCAAAATATATACTACAAATATACCTCCCTATAGAGGAAGGATCAAGAGGATTGAGCCATACTGTTACACCTATTTTATTCCGCAAAGAAATGAACTGTACTTTGTCACTTGGAATGTGGAAGAATATAACATTCTTGTTTTGTTTTGCAGATGGCTTGGTGAGAAAGAGGAGCCAGAATCATGTATGTATATCAAAATAATTGAATTAGTTTTATCTGTTGCATTCCCAATAACTATAAAAGAAGTTCCTATCAGACAATAAATAGTTGTTGCAAAATTTCCTAAATTTACTGGTGTAGATAAATATTATATTTATACCTTCTGCTTTACTGTTTATGTTTAAGTAAATTATGGTGAATAAATAAAATATGCTTCTTTGCAGCTAGTGGACTCAAGACCGTTAAAGAAAAGCAGCTCATGTTCCACAATATACCTTGATGACAGTACAGTTTCTCAGCCAAATTTAAAAAATACAGTGAAATGTGTAGCTTTAGCAATATATTATCACATAAAGAACCGAACATCTCATAGACAATTAGAAATATTTGATGAAAAACTTCATCCTCTGTCTGTAAGTACATCACTAACATAAGTACAGAACATTAAATTACATTTTTTCTACATACTTGCAAAATTGGCTAAACATGATATCATTGTAATGCTTTACCGTGCTCTTTCTTTTACAGAGAGATGTTGTGCCCGACGATTACGATCGACATAACCCTGAACATAGACAGATTTACAAATTTGTAAGAACTCTGTTCAATGCTGCACAACTCACAGCAGAATGTGCAATAATTACTCTTGTCTACTTGGAGAGGTATTTTGAACTAATATTTTTAGGAGGACATATTTGAAATTAATTTAGAATTAATTTGCTGATATACTGAAAAAGATGAAATATAGTTAAAACAGTTCCCCCCAGGGGGCTCACCGCTCTGTGGCGAGTACGTGCGTGGCGAGCATGGGGCCCCAGCCATTGTAGCTCTCTTTCCTTTCCGTGCTAGACGATGCTTCTTCTACTGTCCTTTTCCCCTCTCTTGGGGACCGAGTCTGTGCATTCTTCGGGGAACCAAAATTCTGACCTTTTCGACTTAAGCTCTTCTTTCACCTCTTTATTTGCCTCCGCATCTGCGTTGGAGGCTTCTCCTCCTACTATTTCTCTCTTCCTCCTCCCTGTACGCACTTGAGGGCCACCCATATGGGTGACTGGGTAATGCGTAAGTCCCAGCTCCGGGCTGGCATGTAGGGTGCGTGCGTACCCTCTGGTTAAGGCCAGGCCAGGGGAGGGGCAAGTGCCTGCGCTGATACCTTCCCGATTCGCCGATTGGTCTCTCCGTCTGTAGATTGGGAGGTGTGACCTGGGGTGGGAACAATCACCCAAGGCAGGTGTGTTTCCGTTGGGGGCCCCCAGCAGGAAGGAGCGTGCCATCAGAGACACTGGCAATCGTGGGGGATACATCTGCGATGGTTATCAAAAAAAGAAAATGTAAAGAGTCTCTAGAAATTGATGTACTGGACAATAGTCTCTGAACAGAAGAATTTACAGACATCAAAGTTCCTTGTGGTTACCTGTACTGTGGAAGGACAATCCTTTTCATCGGTGAACCCATTTATTATTCAGAAAGGGGTTGATGCCATTGCCGGCCCAGTTAAGACTTGCAACCGCCTGCGTAATGGAACACTACTGTTGGAAACAGAAAGTGGCCCCCAGGCACAGCCACTGCTTAAGGCTACTCTGCTCCATAGCTACCCGGTTCGTGTTGAGCTTTACCCAACCCTCAATTATTCCCGAGGGGTAGTCTTCTCAGCCAGTTTGGACGGTCTGACTGAGGATGAACTAAAGGAATATCTGGCAGCGCAAGGCATCGTCGCAGTACACAGAGTGATGAAAAAAAGAGAACAATGTTTTAGTCCCCACTCGCACAGTGTTGTGTTTCTGACCTTTGACCGAGTGGCTCTGCCGCTGAAGATCAAGGCAGGGTATGAGGTAGTCACCGTACGACCTTATATCCCTAACCCTACTTTGCTTCAACCACACAAGCCAGTCGTTCAAGAACCCGGTAACATCTCACCTGTGGTTAAGAGGCACATGAGGGGATTTGTCCACCACCGTCCCCCCATTGCATCAATTGTAATGGCAATCATGCTGCCTCCTCCCGGGAATGTCCCGTGTTTGCTGATGAACGGGCCACAGGAAATCTGTGTGAAGGAAAAGGTTCCAATACAAATTGCACGTAAGATGTACGCCAGTTGTAAGCCTAAGACCCCACCGCGTGGTAACTACAGTACTGTAGTTGCAACGCCTCCACCAACACGGGATATGGCCACAGACATGTGACATACAGTTTACTACAGTCTACATCGACGTCACGTTCGACAAAAAGTGTGAGTACCTCTTCCAAATCTTCATCTTCAGCTGTGAAACCACTGATAGACCT
Source organism: Locusta migratoria (assembly GCA_026315105.1). Taxonomy (NCBI): domain Eukaryota; kingdom Metazoa; phylum Arthropoda; class Insecta; order Orthoptera; family Acrididae; genus Locusta; species Locusta migratoria. The sequence goes on along the minus strand of CM048747.1, from coordinate 248,616,763 downwards.
GTAAGTCTAAGGAGGAGCATTCGCGCAGAGGATTTCCTCTGCACCCCTTCCAAAACATCTGAGCCAACCAAGGAGCTTCACCAGGGCTCCAAGAAGTCAAATAGGGGGAAAATTCTCCCCCCCCCCCCTCTACCCCACAATGCGACGATGGCATGCCCTGGAAGCCTATAGTCTCTCCAGGTGCATCAGCCAAAGATGGGGCTGCCGACCACCCTCACGCAGCTTCTGTGGTCACCTCTGAGAATATGGAGCCAAGACCTTCCCGTCTCAGACACCACCAGTTGCGAACATTTGCATTGTGGCCCGCCACCTTCGTCGGTCTGATGTCCACCTTCATCTCATTTTATCCTATTATGGATATTCTTCAATGGAATATTCGTGGTATCCGGTCGAATTGGACAGAAATGCAGCTTCTAACGCGAACGTATCACCCAATTATCTTCTCTCTACAGGAGACAAAATTGCTCCCTGGTACTCGAATTACTTTCCCACGCTACACTACCGTTCGCTTTGACCTTTCTCCAGTGGCAGGAATTCCAGCCCACGGGGGCATAATGTTGCTTAGTCAGGATGACGTACACAGTACACCAGTCCCTTTGTGTACTCCAATACAAGCTGTTGCTGTCTGGATATACCTTCCTGGATTTATCTTCACACTGTGCAATATTTTCGCTCCTTCCTCCTTTCCCGTCACTAGATCCGATCTTCTAGATCTTATTGACCAGCTTCCACGTCCGTTTTTGTTGGTGGGCGATTTCAATGCCCCCCCCCCCCCCACCCACCCCTCTTTTGTGGCTCCCCACGACCATGTCCACGGGGCTCCCTCCTGGCAGATATACTGAACCACCTTCAGCTCATCTGCTTTAACACTGGTGAACCAACCTATCTTTCGGACTCCACAAACACTTTCAGCCATATAGATATCGCTATCTGCACTGCTCAGCTGGCACGGCGTCTTGAATGGTCTGTTCTGACACATATTCAAGCGATGATTTTCCGTGTGTATTTCACCCAATGACCCCTGGCACCCTTGAGCATCCACACCGCTGGCAGATAACCAAAGCGGACTGGGACCTCTACTCGTCACTGGCGGATTTTGGTACTTATCACTATCCTAGTATAGACGACCAAGTGGAATATATTACCACAGTTATTCTGACAGCCGCGGAATGTTCCATCCCCTGCAAGACTACACACGCATGTCGTCCCCTTGTCCCCTGGTGGACCGCGGAATGCCGTGATGCTCTGAGAGCACGGCGACATGCCCTTAGAATCTTCAAACAACGGCCCATGCTCGACAACTGCATCCGATACAAACGGCTGCGGGCCTATTGTCGTCGCCTCTTTCGTGACTGTAAATGTGCCAAGAGCTCTTTTAATAGGTCTACCCCTTCCTCCATCATTTGGGGTAACATCAGAAAAATTTCAGGCACTATGGCTCATTACCCAATTCCCGGTCTCTGTGTCGCAACTGACACCGCCGTCGATCCTCCACAAATATCCAACGCACTGGGTCGACATTTTGCAGAGATCTCTAGCTCTTCACATTACACGGACGCTTTCCTTGCTAGGAAATGGACGGTGGCGGCGACTCCATTGCCCTTTACCTCTCAGAATCGTTAATGCTACAATACAGAGTTTACTGTATAAGAGCTGCACCACGCACTCCCGTCTTCGCGGTCCTCCGCTCCAAGACCAGATGGCATTCACGTGGCAATGCTGCAACACCTTTCACCAACGAGCTTGCAGTTCCAACTGGCCACCTAGAACCACATATGGATAGAAGGCACCTTTCCGCAACGCTGGCGTGAAGCTGTAGTCATTCATACCAAAGCTTGGGAAGGACAAATGTCTCCCTTCCAGCTACCGCCCCATTTTCCTCACCAGTAGTGTATGCAAGGTGATGGAACACATGATTCACGTGCACCTGGTATGGTGGCTTGAAACGCGACATCTCCTTTCTAATGTCCAATGTGGGTTTCCAAGCACCGTTCTGTGGTGGATCATCTTGCCACCCTATCTACTTCAGTAATGAATAACTTTTTACGGAAGTGCCAGACAGTAGCGGTGTTCTTTGATCTGGAAAAGGCATACGACACATGCTGGAGGATGGGCATCCTCCGCACTCTGCATACATGGGGTTTTCGGGGTTGCCTGCCAATTTTTATCCGCGAATTTTTAACAGACCGTGTTTTTAAAGTGCCTGTTGGTTCGGTTTTATCGAGCACTTTTATTCAGGAGAAGAGAGTCCCCCAGGGCTCGGCCCTGAGCATTGTTTTATTTGCAGTGGCAATCAATTCTATAGCCGATCACCTTGCATCAGCCCCCCAGGGGGCCCACAGTTCTTTTGTGGGTACGTGTGTGGCGCACACGGGACCCCGAGCTGGAGCAGCCTTTCTTCTGCCCCAGGCTGCTTCACTTTCCCTCCCGGTTTATGCCTTCACCCGGAGACGGGCGTATTTCGCAAGTTAAGGTGGTTTCTTGTTGTCGTTTCTCTTATTCCTTAGTTCCTTCCTTTCTTACCCTTTGTTTCTGTCTTTCTCTCCTTGTACTCTCCTAGCCTTCTTCTCCTCCTCATTAGTCTCCGCCTCGGCATTTGAGACACTTCTTTCCTTCTTTCTCTTCACTTCCTCTATTCTTCTTCTTTCCTCCCTGTGCATGTCTGAAGGCCGAACCACGCATTATCATGCGTAGCAGGTGACGGGGTAACGCGTAATTCCCCGCCCCGGGTAGACAAGTAGGGCACATACGTACCCCCTGGTAAAGGCCAGGCCCAGGGAGGGGTGATTACCCGAGCTGGTACCTTCCGAACATGCCGATTGGTCCCTCCGTCAGTTCTCGGGAGGTGTGACCTGAGGTGTGAACAATCACCTAAGGCGGGTAAGCCATCGGAGAGGGCCCCCACTAGGAAGGAGCGCGCCATTAGAGACGCCGGTAATCACGGGGGCACTTCCGCAATAACTTCCTTCTCTTCATCAGTGACGTTGACCCAGAAACGAAAGATAGATTCGCCTCAGCAAAAGAAGACTCTGCCTAATCTACCGAAATTTCTTGTTGTCTCCCGCACCGACGGAAAAGATTTCAATTCCGTAAATCCTTTCGTCATTCAGAAAGGTGTTGATGCAATTGCTGGCCCTGTTAAAACCTGTTCGCGTCAGCGCAATGGCACATTGTTGCTGGAAGCGGACAGTGCCTTCCAAGCCCAGAAACTAATCCGGACTACGTTGTTGCACACGTTTCCTGTCAAGGTAGAAGCGCATCGCACACTCAACTCATCAGGGGGGGTAGTCTTCACGAGATCCCTTGACGGGTTGTCTGACGAAGACGTACAAACCTACATGTCCAATCAGGGTGTCACAGCCGTGCATAGGGTTTTGAAAAAGGTAGATAACCAGCTGACAACGACTCGTACTATTTGTTTTTGACGTTCGACAGAGTTGAACTCCCGTCGAAGGTCAAGGCAGGGTACGAAGTTATCTCTGTCCGCCCTTATATACCAAACCCAACGCGCTGTTTCCAATGCCACAGGTACAACCATACCCGTCAATCTTGCCCAAATGCAGCAAAATGTGTCACTTGTGGTAGGGACGCACATGAGGGGGATTGCCCACCTCCGTCCCCTCACTGCCTTAACTGCAACGGTGACCATGCGGCTTCCTCTCGAGACTGCCCTGTATACAAGGATGAAAAGGTCATCCAGCAAATTCGGGTTACGGAAAAGGTATCAACATCTGCCGCTCAAAAGTTTTTGGCGAGTCGAAAGCCCGCTGTCCTCCCAGCGGGCACATACAGTAAGGTCCTCACCTCCACTCGACCTACTAAGGATTCAAGTACCCAGACCTGTGATTTTTACCTTCGCCGACACAATTGTGTGATCCACCAGCCTGAAGATTTCCCGTTCCACGTCCCCGCTTCCTCCTGCTGCTTCTAAAGTACAGTCTTCGTCAACCTCTAGTAAACCGCGGGCACCTAAACAAGATGCCCGGACTTTGAAAAAGGAACCCATCCGTGAGGATTTTCTGTGTTCTCAGGTTTCCCAACTGTCAACTGCCTCTTCTCATCATCACTCTTCCAGAAGAGCCAACAAGAAAAAGAGTTCCTCACCTTCCCCGCCGAGGCGTGACCCATCCGTCACACCGCCCAACAGTTGCCGGCCTCGGCCGTCTTCTGTTTCACCGGGACGCTCCGTCTGCCGGGCACCCGGCCCTTTACCGGCGGTTGAAACTGCCCCTCCTGATCAACTCAGGGAGGTGGCAGGCGCGTCGGTCGAACCTATGGACCACGACCCTTTGCCCCTAGACAGCGATAGCAGTGCTCCCTCGAAATCCGGTCCTCAGCGGCCGTCGAGGTGACCCCGCTTGCTTGTTCGTTTTTATCCTCATTTCTTATCTCATTTTTTATCATGGCGCTCGTTCAATGGAATATTCACGGCATTCGTTCCAATCGGGAGGAGTTAAAACTACACCTTCGATTGCACTGCCCACTTATAGTCTGTCTCCAAGAAACTAAGTTGCGTCCAAGTGACCGTGCAGACTTTCCCCACTACACCTCTGTGCGTTTCGACCTGCCACCTGTGGAAGGTACCCCAGCCCATGGAGGGGTTCTGATGTTCATTCGAGACGTCTATTACCATCCCATTACATTGCATACTCACCTACAGGCAGTTGCTGTCCGCATCACTCTATCCACCTTCTCCTTTTCCCTCTGTAATATCTATTCGCCATCGTCATCTGCCCTTACTAGAGCAGATGTGCTACACCTCGTTGACCAGCTCCCTTCACCTTTCGTGTTGGTAGGCGACTTCAATGTCCACCACCCCCTATGGGGCTCTCCGGCACCTTGTCCGAGAGGCTCCCTTTTGGTGGACCTTCTCGAACACCTCAATCTTGTCTGCCTCAACACTGGTGCACCGACCTTCTTTTCTGACACAACTCATACTTACTCCCACATAGACCTTGCGATATGCACTCCTCAGCTTGCCGGTCGGTTTGAGTGGTATGCACTTTTTGACACGTACTCGAGTGACCATTTCCCTTGTATCATCTGCTTCCTGCATCATTCCCCATATTCTCGTCCCACCAGTTGGAACATTGCTAAGGCCGACTGGGGGCTTTATTCTTCCATTCCTGTTTTTCACGATCAGAATTTTCCCAGTTGTGACAGTCAGGTCGAATACCTCACAGAGTTTATTCTCACAGCTGCCGAACATTCCATACCTCGTACATCCTCTTCTCCATGTCGTGTTCCTGTCCCTTGGTGGACTGCAGCCTGCTGCGACGCGCTTTGAGCCCGGCGCCGTGCTTTACGCACCTTCCGCCGCCACTCAACTTTGGAGAATTGCATAAATTATAAACGAATGAGGGCGCAATGTCGTCGTATCATAAACGACAGCAAAAAAGCTTGCTGGACTGCTTTTACTAGTTCTTTTAACCGTTTTACTCCCTCCACGGTTGTTTGGGGTGGCCTACGCCGTTTATCCGGCATCAAGGTCCACTCCCCGATTCTTGGCCTGACCGTGGACAACGCAGTCCTTGTGGACCCCGCTGATGTTTCCAACGCATTGAGCCGTTTCTTTGCAGAGGTTTCGAGATCTGCCCATTACCACCCTGCCTTTCTTCCTTGCAAACAGGTAGAGGACGCACGGCCGCATTCTTTCCACTCTTTTAATCGTGAAAATTATAATGTCGCCTTCACCATGCAGGAGCTAGACCGTGCTCTCGCCCTGTCCCGATCTTCTGCTACCGGGCCCGATTCCATTCATATTGAGATGCTGAAGAACCTCTCTCCTGCGGGCAAGTGTTTTCTTCTTAGTACCTACAATCGCATATGGACTGAAGGTCATGTTCCCACAATTTGGCGTGAAGCCATTGTTGTCCCCATCCCCAAACCAGGGAAGGACAAACATCTTCCTTCCAGTTATTGCCCCATTTCTCTGACGAGCTGCGTTTGTAAGGTGATGGAACGCATGGTTAATGCTTGGTTGGTCTAGCTCCTCGAATCTCGCCGCCTCCTGGCTAATATCCAATGCAGTTTTCGTCGACACCGCTCTGCTGCTGATCACCTCATTACGTTGTCGACCTTCATTATGAATAACTTTCTAAAGAAGCGTCAAACAGTAGCTGTGTTCTTCAACTTGGAGAAGGCATACAATACCTGTTGGAGAGTGGGCATTCTCCGCACATTGCACACATGGGGCTTTCGGGGCCGCCTCACTCTTTTCATTCAAGTGTTTTTGGCGGATCGCAAGTTCTGGGTACGGGTGGGCTCTGTCTTGTCAGATACCTTTTGCCAGGAGAATGGGGTACTGCAGGGTTCCGTCCTGAGTGTGGCTCTCTTTGCCATTGCAACAATCCGGTCGTAGATTGCCTTTCAGCCGATGTTTCAGGTTCCCTTTTTGTAGACGATTTCGCAATTTATTGCAGCGCCTAGCAGATGTGTCTCTTAGAGCGTTCTCTTCAACGCTGTCTTGACCGTCTATATTCCTGGAGCATCGCAAACGGCTTCCGATTCTCTACTGAGAAAACGGTGTGTGTAAACTTCTGGAGATACAAGGAATTTCTCCCACCTTCTCTACATCTCGGCCATGTTGCTCTCCCTTTTGTGAGACTACGAAATTCTTGGGACTCATGTTGGATCGTAAACTTTGCTGGTCCACACACGTGTCCTACCTGGCTGCCCGTTGTGCCCGATCCCTTAATGTTCTTCGTGTCCTCAGTGGCACGTCATGGGGAGCGGATCGTACTGTCCTGCTTCACCTTTACCAGGCCATTGTTCAGTCGAAGCTCGACTACGGAAGCCTTGTATACTCTTCTGCACGGCCGTCGATTCTCCGCCGTCTCAACTCTATTCACCATCGGGGATTACGTCTGGCGACCGGTGCATTTTATACCAGTCCTGTTGAAAGTCTGTATGCCGAGGCTGCTGTATTACCCTTGACCACTTGGCGTGACATAGTCTTGTGTCGGTACGCGTGCCACCTGCGGTCGATGCCCAACCATCCATCTTACCGATTATTTTTTTGACGACTCACTCGATCGCCAATATCAGTCGTCTGCGATTGCTTTGCTTCCACCTGGAGTTAGGTTTCGCCGCCTGCTACAGCGGCTCGATTTTACCCTTCCTTCCACCTTTCGGTTGAGCGAAAGCCCATTGACACCGTGGCATCAGGCCCAGGTTCACACTCACCTTGAACTTAGTTCGCTCCCCAAGGAGAGCACTCCGATTTGGTATACCGCTCGAGGCTTGTCGAACTCCGTTCGCGGTTCGAAAATGCCATATTTATTTACACTGCCGGTGTCGGATCTGCCTTCGTCGTCGGGGACAACCGTTTCCGATACAAGCTCCCTGACTGGTGCTCGAATTTCACGGCTGAGGTTTTTGCCGTCCACCAGGCCGTTTTGTATACCTGCCGCCACCGCCAACCTTTCTATGCCATATGTTCGGACTCCCTTAGTGCCCTGCAGAGTCTTAAGGACCCTCTCTCAAACCATCCTCTTGTGTATCGGATCCAATGCTCCCTCCAGTTGCTAGCAGATGACAGCTGTCACGTTTCTTTCCTGTGGGTCCCTGTCCACGTGTGTGTGCCCGGGAGTGAGACCGCCGACATAGCAGCCAAGGCCACAGCTCTTTTGCCTCGCATGGCTACATTTTGCTGGTACATCGGACGATGTTCAACGGGCTCTTCGCCGGAGTATCGTGTCGTCATGGCACAGTGCGTAGTTTTCACTGTAAAACAATAAATTGAGAACTGTAAACTGATCCCGACTGCTTGGAGTACCTCCTCACGCCCCTCTCGGCGGGAGGTCATCCTGGCCCGGTTGCAGATCGGTCACTGCCGTTTCAGCCACTGTCATTTGCTAACCGCTGACCCTGCACTACTGTGCTCCTGCGGTGAATTGCTGACGGTGCGACATGTTTTACTGTCTTGTGTTAATTTCAATCATCTTTGTGTAGCCCTTCACTTTCCGTCTACTCTGGAGGAAATTTTAGCTGATGACACACGAGCAGCTGCTCGAGTTTTGTGTTTTATCTACTTGGCCAACTTATCAAAGGATATTTAACCCTTTTAATTGTCTTTTATCTTTCGTTTTTAGCCTCTTGTTGATGATCTAACTGACAGTCACCAATTTTTTCTTTGAGATCTAGTGAATCTATGTTCTTGTCTGGGCGCTAATGACCGTAGAAGTTGTGCGCACTAAAACTAAAAAACACCTTCCACCAGGAGTGTCGGCGTCCCTCTTTGTCGACGACTTCGCGATCTACAGCAGCTCTGAGCAAACGGGTCTCCTGGAGCGGCGTCTTCAGCGGTGCCTAGACACTCTCCACACGTGGAGTATGGACACTGGCTTTCGTTTCTCAGCTGACAAGACAGTCTGCATGAACTTCTGGCGGCGGAAGGAGTTCCTTCCCCTGTCCCTTCGTCTGGGCCCCATAGTACTTTCATTTGTGGATACCACGACATTCTTGGAACTTGTTTTTGACAGGAAGCTAAGTTGGTCTCCCCGCATATCCCGTTTGGCAGCTCGCTGTACCCGCTCTCTCAATGTGCTGCGGGTATTAAGTGGCACCTCGTGGGGAGCTGATAGATCTACTCTCCTCCATCTGTATCGCACCATCGTTCGGTCCAAACTGGACTATGGAAGCATTGTTTACTCTTCGGCTCAACCATCCATACTGCGCTGCCTTAACACAATCCACCACCAAGGTATCCGTCTGGCGACGGGAGCGTTTTACACTAGCCCTGTTGAGAGCCTCTACGCCGAGACCGCCGAACTACCCCTTTCTTACCGTCGGGAACTCCTACTTGGCTGTTATGCTAGCCGTTTGTCGTCCATGCGAGGACACCCAATGTACGCAGTTTTCTTTAATGACTCACTTGACAGTCTCTTCGCCATGTGCCCTTCTGCTCTGCTACCACCGGGAGTACTTTGCATTCGTTTCTTGGCCAGCTCGGCGTTACAATGCCTGCTATCTTCTCGATTGGAGAGAGCACCTCTCCACCGTGGCGAAGCCCCGAAGTCTGTGTTAACTTTTACCTTCATTCTCTTCCAAAGGACTCCACACCTAGTTTAGTTTACCAGAGAGAATTTCTCGCACTTCGGTTCAAATTTGATGACAAGTTGTTCATTTACACTGATGGCTCAGACAGACCAGGGTGTTGGGTGTGCCTTTGTACTTGGCAACGTCTCTTTTAAATATCATCTTCCTGAGTGGAGTTCCATTTTTACAGCTGAGCTGTATGCATTATATCAAGCCACCCAATACGTTCGAAGAAACTCGCTCAATAAGACTGTCATTTGCTCGGACTCTGAGTGCTCTGTTGAGCCTTCGAACGCTATATCCGGCCCATCCCCTAGTACAAAGCATTCGCAATTGCTTACTTCTCTTTCAACAAGCGGAACTATTGTGACATTTCTGTGGGTCCCTGGACACGTGGGAGTGTTGGGGAATTAGTCTGCGGACATGGCTGCCAAGGAGGCAGTTCTCCTTCCTCGGCTATCTACCTTTTCTACTACCTCTGATGACCTTCGCGCTGGTGTCTCCCAGCGTATTATCTCCCGTTGGTATTTACATTGGTCATCCCTGTCAGGGAACAAATTGCGAGCCATTAAACCTCTGGTCAACGTCATCTCGACCCTCCCACCAAGAGGAGATTGTTCTGGCCCGGCTTCGTATTGGCCACTGCCGTTATAGCCACCAGTATTTACTACGTGGTGGTCCTGCTCCCTTATGTGAGTGCTGTGATGAACCTTTTACTGTGAACCATCTTTTAGTGCAATGTCCGTTTTTTTAATCGTCTCCGTCATGATCTATGTTTACCATTTGAAATGTCTGATATTTTAGCTGATGACCCACATTTTGTTAACAGAGTTTTACTTTTTATACATCGTGCCAATATGGCGAAAGCCATTTAAGTTCTAACCCCGGTTCTATTTTACTATGGGCAGTGTTGGGCGCTAATGACCTTAGCAGTTGTGCGCCCTAAAACCATAAAAAACAGTTAAAACATTTGGCTTTTGATCATTATTCAAGAAATTTAGTTGGTTTAGGTATCATGCATAATACTTAAATTTTTTATCACATAAATATAGTTGTAAGTTTTTTAGGACAGTCAGTATGTTAAATTAATTTTTTTAACAGTATAAACTACATCATTTGTCATAATTTTAGCTGTTTATTTATATTTGCTAATCTTTATCATCTACAGTTGTAGTCATTGACAGATATGAACCACAAAAGAAATTACACCCGAAGATCTGTCATTACATACCATGTATAAGACAGTATAGCTGACTTTATCAGTGTTAAAGATAGAAACACGAATAAGGCAATTTTATATTTTCATCACTGTAAGTTAGTGTGACAATTACCATGTAAGCCTGCTGCATAGGTTCTTGGAGCAGCTCACTCAGTAGTGCCTTATTGGAATGGTAAACATCTTTCTATTGTCATTTATACTTAGATTGACAGGCCAGTACTTACCATAGTTTGTTACACACAAAAATGACGCAAAATACGACAAAATTAAATGTTTGTACAAAGTGTTTTTACTTGGTTTCTATTTTTGATTGTCCTTAAGTCAGTCGTACTGGCTTTACGTGGTATGCAGTGACAGATCTTTGTGTGTATCTTTTAAAGTCAATATTTGTTTATTTATTTCACTGATGATAGTTACTAATTTAGTAGGCATCAGTTTGCAAACAAAATACAGCTAAAATTACGGCCAATGCTGAACCCTATGGTTTCTTCATTGAAGTGTATTGAATGTTTTAATAAACTGCTGAATAGTGTGCAGAGAGAGGGAGAATGTAAATCTTATTAGTTACTCATGCTTGGTCTGTTTATAGCCTAAAGTTGTATCATGTACATACAAATGATTGGAATTCCTGGAAGGATTCACCATTTTAGCAAAGATATGTTGCTCCGCACCACAAAGGTGTCTCAGCGAGTCACAGAAGGGCAAATATATCATACTAAAACTTTCCTAAAGCTTTTGGCTGTTACAGCCTTAACCATGCACATGGTCAGCCTGAGGTGAAAGCAACTGGTGGTGGGAGTGAGGAGGGAAGTGGAACGGGAGGGATGCAAGGTGGGAGTGAGGGAATATGCTAGTACTGTGTGACACAGTTTGCTCTGACTGCCTGTGGGAAGCAAGGAGACAGGGAAGAGGAAAGGGAAGATGGAGAGTGTGGTGGAATGGAAAACATATGAGGCTGGAGTGAGGGTAGGGAAGGGGAGGGGATGGTAGTGGGGACAGGAACTAGTAAAGATTTAGGCCTGGGGGATTGCAGGAGCAGAGGAGGGTACATTGTAGGCAGAGTTCCCAACTGCACAAAGCAGAAATGCTTATGTTTGTTGGGAGGTTAGTGGTCATTGAAGTGAGACATATCATGGAGGCCTGCATGCTCTTCAACAGGATGGTCCAGCTGTCTCAGGCACAATTTGATGATAACCATTCATATGAACAGACAGCTTGTCACTAGTGATGTGCATGTGTAAAGCTGCCCAGTTTGTAGATCACATGACTGCTTCCATAGGGCACACTGCCTTTTATGGGATACGGAATGCCTTTGATGGGGCTGGATTGGGTGGTGATGAGATGGTTGCTAGGGCAGGTTTTACAACTAGGTCTATTGTACGGATATGAGCTACTGAGCAAGGGGTTGGGAGAAGTGATGGAGTGAGGATGGACAAGGACATTATATAGGTTAGGTGGACAGCAGAGTACTACTGTAGAAGGGATAAGGAGGATAGTAGGTAGAGTATTTCTCATTTCAGGGAAGGATGAAAGGTGGTAGAAACTGGCAGAGAATGTGGTTCAGTTGCTCCAGTCCTGCTCACAAGAGGGGTCTTCCTATGTGGCCAAAGGTGGGTGTGAGAGAGGTGGTGGGTGACTGGACAGACAGGGAATGCAATATATGTTTCTGGACAAGTTTTGGAGGGTAATTATAGTCAGTGAATGTCCTAGTGAGGCCTTTGGCATATTTGGAGAGAATCTGCTCATAACTGCACATGCGACAACCGTGGGTGGCTAGGCTGTATGGAAGGTACTTTTTGGTGTGAAATGGTTGGCAGCTGTCAAAATGAAGGTATTGATGGATGGATGGATGGTAGGTGTGATGTGGACAGAGGTTCTGATGAAGCCATCCTTAAGATGGAGACCAATGTCCTGTATATATGTAGGGTCTTGGACAAGATTCCCAAGCCATATTTCAAGGAAATGTCTTATTTGATTCACCAAATGTACCCTAAGCTTGTTATAATGACCTAGATGATTTTAGTGGCTGCCTGTTAGATGTGTGATAGGGTATAAAAGAAGCCGCATTGGAGAGTTGTTAATTTATTTCTAGAAGGACATCTGTTGTTTTGTACCGGAATGTCAGACTTAGACATAAGCTGTGCGCACTCAGTCGAGGAAGGTCCTGCAGTAGCATGTGGTGGTCTATAGATGCCTGTGGTGCAGCAAGGCCACTGACCCAGCAGGACAAGAACTCTGTGTCACCCACAACAGTTAGAGGCCACTAGTGGCCTCAGGTGAGGACAGCCAAATGTGCAGTCGTGCTAGTGTGGTGTACAGGATAGCAGCTCCTAATAGCAGAATCTGTCCAAAACAGGTGGGGGGGGGGGGGCTCCCACAAATTACTCTCCTGTATCAACCTCTTCAATTCGGATGCACCAATTGCACCCCTCACTCTGTTATTTGCTGGATGTTTTCAAATATCTTTCCCCTAAAGATTTTTACATTCTGCAGCTCACTCTAGTACGATGGAGGTTATTCCTTTAGTGTCCTATCATCCAGTCAGTACCTTCTTGTGTTTCCAGATTCCATTCTTCACTGATCCTTTGTGAATCTCTTCAACTTGGTATGTTATCAGTCCACTTAATCTGAAACATTTATCTATAGGCACTGTTATTCCCATTGTCCATGATTTGCTGTATTTTCCGAAATGTCTTGTGCAAATTGACAGGTAGATTTCTCTTGACCAGAAACCTCCCCCCCCCCCCCCTCCTCCTTTTCCTGTGCTTCATCTTTGTGGATTATTTTGCTTTCAACGTAGCAGAATTCCTTAACTTGGTCTACTCCAACTCCAATTTTGGTGTTAATTTTCTCACTACTTTTGTTTCTGCTACTTCTCATTACTTTTGGCTACCTTCAATTTACTCTTTCCATATTCTGTATGTACACGTTACCCTATTCATTTCATTCAACACATTGTGTAATTATTTACTTTCACTGTGGACAGCACTGTCATCGTATCTCTTCAAACTGGCAACATTACTCAATTCCTTGACCAGCCACCATGTCATCATCAACCCAGAGATGCAATAGACATGGCATGGAGGGGCAAGATGGTCAGCATACTGTTCTCCCAGCCATTGTGAGAGTTTACATGACTTCTTGCAACAAAAACTCCCCCCCCCCCCCCCCCCCACACACACACACACACACACACACACACACACACAAACACACACCGCTTCCATCCCAGATTTAGTTGGAGGATAACATGGATCACGGATATCCCTGTCACAAACTGATCACAGATTAAAAAAGGAAGAAGGTATATGGAACTGTTAAAAGAGAAACAGTAAACTAAGTGCAAGATATATTCTGTTAGCAAGGGGATGCTTGCTCATAGTTTTTGACTGTGGATATGCAGATCATGTTCAACTCTCCTGGGTGGTCTAAATTTTTGTTCTTCAAAACATTGTGATCTGTCTGCCAGGTTAATTTTTATAGCTTTGGCAATTGTCGTATTACACAATAGTTACAGAGTAAATACAGTAGCGCGGAAACAAGGTGAACAGTGAGTGCAGGGAAGGTGTTGGATAGACCTCTCACAGATAAAACAAATAAAACCTCCAAAATGGACCACAGGAGTCATAATACGTGGTACTTCTGTAGAACAAATTACAGATCCTTTCCTTAAATAATGTGGCTGCAGGCAGACATTAAGCCATGGCATAGACACAAAATTGAGTGAAAACACACAAATTATTGGATGCAAGCTTAATAAGAGACCATTGCCAGAGAATACTCTTTAGGGTTGCACACAAACCTGGCAACTTCTTTGTTCACAATTCTTCCACCTAAATCTTTAAAGCCGGCATGATGTGTATTACTGTGTTCCTTATTTGGGATTATGTGTAATTGTCAAATGATGGTATACTGTATTTGCTCAAATATCCCAAATTTTGGCTTACAAAATCGTGGTGTGGCCTATAATTGAGATTCCATCCTCCCCCTCCCCCCCTTTCCTGTAAATCATTAGTTTCAAAAATGTCAAGTAGCACCGTGGTTAGGAATATACATTAAACTGTAGATCCCTGTATAAATGGCTGGGCAAGTCAGTTGGAAGGTCCTCCCCAGGGGGCCCACAGCCCTGTTGTGGGTATGTGTGTGGCGCGCACGGGGCCCATGCTGAAGTGGTCTTTTTTCTGTCCCAGGCCGCTTCCCTCTATCCCCCCAGTTTGCGCCTTCGCCCGGAGATGGGCATTTTCAATCAGTCCAAGGTCTCTCTCTCTCTCTCTCTCTCTCTCTCTCTCTCTCTCTCTCTCTTTCTCTCAAGACTTATCCTTTTCTTGGTCCTCTTCCTTTCCTGTCCTTTCGCCTTCCCCTCTTGCTCCTTTCTCCTTGTCCTCGATCCAACCTTTTAATCTCCGCCTTGGTGTTTGAGATTTTCCCTCCTTCATCCCTTTCTCTTCTTCCTCTCTTCTTTCCTCCCTGTGAGTGTCTGAAGGTCAACCCACACTCCTTGTAGCCGGTGACGGGTTAAGGCGTAACTCCCTGCCCCGGGTAGACATGTAGGGCACGTACATACCGCCCGGTAAAGTCCGGGCCCAGCAAGGGGTGATTACCCGAGCTGGTACCTTCCGAACAAGCCAATTGGTCACTTCGTCCATTCTCGGGAGGTGTGACCTGAGGTGCGAACAGTCTCCTAAGGCGGGTGCGCCCTCAGTGAGGGCCCTCACAAGGAAGGATGACGCCATTGGAGACGCCGGTAATCATGGGGGACACTTCCGCTATGAAACCTTCCAAATTTATTATGACCCTAACAACAACAAAAAAAAAAAAAAAAAAAAAAAAAAAAAAAAAAAAAAAAAAACATGAATCTCAGTCCAAGAAAGTCTTACCTAACATTCCAAAGTTCCTCGTAGTGTCTCGTACTGATGATCAGGATTTTTCTTCTGTGAATCCTTTTCTTATTCAGAAGGGAGTCGATGCGATCGCAAGTCCGTTGAAGACCTGCTCCAGATAGTGCAATGGGACCTTGTTACTTGAAATTGAGAATGCCTTTCAGGCTATGCTTGTGCATACATTTCCTGTGTAAGTGGAGGCTCACCGCACCCTCAACTCTTCGCAGGGGGTAGTCTTCACAAGATCCATGGTTGGGTTATCCGACGAGGATATACTCAACTATATGTCCGATCACGGAGTTACGGCTGTTCATCGCATAATGAAAAAAGTTAACAATGATCTCGTGTCGACTTGTACTGTCTTTCTTGACTTTTGACAGGTTTGACCTACCATCTAAGTTGAAAGTGGGCTATGAAGTCATCTCCGTTCGTCTGTATATACCCAATCCTATACACTGCTACCATTGCCAGAGATTTAATCATACTAGTAAAGCCTGTCCTAATGCAGCCAAGTGCACCACCTGTGGTAGGGACGCCCATGAGGGTGAATGTCCACCTCCATCTCCTCGCTGCATTAATGCATGGGTGACCATGCTGCTTCTTCACAGGACTGCCCCGTCTATAAAGAGGAGCGGGTCATCCAGGAGATTCCCATCAAGGGAAAGGTTTCCACCTATGCCGCTCGTAAGTTATTAGCGGGTAGGAAGCCCGCTGTACTCCCAGCAAGTACTTACAGCCAGGTCCTCTCCTCCCCTCGACCAACAAAGAAGGTAGGCACTCAGACCTAAGATTTCAACTTCTGTGACACTGTTGTCATGTCGGCTAGCCCGAAAATTGCTCGTTCCACCTCTCCGATCCCTTCAGCCCCTTCTACAGTGAATTCATCGACTAGTTCCCACACATCCCGGGCCCCTAAATCCGCTTCCCGGAATTCTAAAAATGAAACAGTTCTTGACGATTTCGTAAAAACTCGGTCTTCTCAATCGTCATACGCTTCTTCTACTCATCTTGCCTCTAAGGAGGCTCACAAAGAAAAGATCCCCCCCCCCCCCCACTTCCCCACTGCGGTGTGACTCTTTGGTCATGCCATCCAACAGTAGCCGGCCTCAGTCGTCTTCTGTTTCACTGGGATGCGCTGTCAGCTGGGCCCCCGGCCCTTTACTGGTGGTGGAAGCTGCCCCTCCTGCTCAACTCGGGGAGGTGGCAGACGTGTCGGTCAAACCCATGGAACACGATCCTTTGCCTCTCGATAGCGATAGTAGTGCTCCCTTGAAGTCCAGTTGTCAGCGGCCCTTGAGGTGACACCACTTGCTTGTTCCTTTTTTCTTCTCTCATTTTTTATCATGGCACTCCTTCAATGGAATATTTGCGGCATTCGTTCCAATCGGGAGGAATTAAAACTACTCCTTAGATTGCACTGCCCACTTCTAGTCTGTCTCCAAGGAACTAAGTTATGTCCATGTCATCGTGCAGGCTTCCCCCACTACACCTGTGTTTCGACCTGCCCCCTGTTGAGGGTTGTGATGCTCATTCGGGACGACGTCTATTACTGTCCCATTTCATTGCATACTCACTTACAGGCAGTTGCCGTCCGCATCACTCTCTCCACCCTTTCTTTTTCCCTCTGTAATATCTATTCGCCATCGTTGTCTGCCCTTACTAGGGCAGATGTGGTGCACCTCTTTGACCAGCTCCCTTCACCTTTCATGTTGGTAGGCGACTTCAATGCCCACCACCCCCTAGGGGGTTCTCCAGCACCTTGCCCCAGAGGCTCCCTTTTAGCGGGCCTCTTCAACCACCTTAATCTTGTCTGCCTCAACACCGGTGCCCCGACCTTCCTTTCCGACACAACACATATGTACTCCCTCTTAGACCTAGCGCTATGCAGTCCTCAGATCTACTCCCTCCTCGGCTGTCTGGGGTGGCTTATGCCGTTTATCCGGCATCAAGGTCCACTCCCCGATTTCTGGCCTCACCGTCGAGAATGCAGTCCTAGTGGACCCTGCTGATGTTTCCAATGCTTTGGGCCGCTCCTTTGTGAAGGTTTCGAGCTCTGCCTATTACTACCCTGCCTTCCTCCCTCGCAAACAGGCAAAGGAGGCATGGCCACATTCTTTCCACTCTTTTAATCGTGAAAGTTATGTCTCCTTCATCGTGCATGTCCTAGACCATGCTCTCGCCCTGTCCTGATCTTCTGCTCCTGGGCCCGATTCTATCCATATTGAGGTGCTGAAGAACCTTTCTCCTGCAGGCAAGTGTTTCCTTCTTAGCACCTATAATCGCATATGGACTGAAGGTCAGGTTCTCACAAGTTGGAGTGAAGCCATTGTTGTCCCCATCCCCAAACCAGGGAAGTTATTGCCCCATTTCTCTGACGAGCTGCGTCTGTAAGGTGATGGAATGCATGGTTAATGCTCGGTTGGTCTGGCTTCTCGAATCTCGACGCCTCTTGACTAATGTTACCTTGTCAACCTTCATTATGAATAACTTTCTAAGGAAGCGTCTAACAGTAGCAGTGTTCTTAGACTTGGAGAAGGCTGCATGTTGGGGGGCGGGCATTTTCCACGTCTATATTCGTGCAAATGTGTATTTGTACAAACCTCCGGTGTAAACAATTTCTTAAATGTAACATTTAAAATTTCAACTTTATTTTGATGTTTTCTGTTGCCACACCACACTTATTGAGTGACTATTTTGATGTCTTAGATCTGCTTCGATTTTACATAAGACTAGAATTTTTTTGGGTTAGGTTATGATGGTGGAAGTTATTGTATATTGTGTTTATTTTTTATTAAATTTTGCCTGTCTTTGTTTCCTTGGTCCTTTTTTCTCTATTTAGAATGCAACAATCGTCACTTCCTCAGCATTTTTACATTTTGTTATTAAACCACAGTGGATCTGCCCCATCCTTCTATCCTCAGTCGCTCAGTGACTGCTGTGACATTCAGGGACGACAACACATCTCCAACTCCTGTGTTCGGATGCAAGCTCATTTGTTGACCATTTGCTCACAGCTCTAGGTGCTGATGGCTTTCATTAGGTAGCTTGAAGCTGTTGCCAATGTGCACTGCTGTGGTTGGCTGAATGGTGAGATCCTGCTGATGTCCAGGTTGTCCAACACATTTCCTAATCAGTTGGTTCCTATGACCACTCTGGTTACTGCCCGAGTTGAACTTGACACCTGACCCATGGTTATGTGGGAGGTGGTTGAAGGTGTGACAGACTGCAAAAGATCTTACAGGATGTTGACTGGCAAATCTGTGGTTCGTTTGACAAACAAGTTTGTCACCATCTGTGGATGCATCTATTTGTGCAGTATTACAATCTGTTAGAATATATTTTTATTGTTAAAGTTTTGTTTCATTTAAAGGCTGTTTCTAGTGATGCTGCTTTCCTGGTCTTTGATTAATCCTGTGCTTAGTGTCGAGCTTTCCAAGACTTTACTGCAGTCAAATTGTTGAATTTGCTTTTGTGCATCACTTTTACATTCACATCTACCATTTTGCATCTGAAACAAAGACAGATATGGTGGACTGTGTGTACTTTTCTGGCTATGTTAATTACATTGGTGGCCTAAGGAGCCAAGGTCCAGACACTAGGGTTTTCCATTCTCATCGTGTGTGACACCTTTCGGGAATGATACACAGAACACACACTATAGCTCAATTTTTTTTTTCCTTTCCAGAGCAGAATTTTGTTAGCATCGGCATTTTGTATCAGAATGTCTGTGAACTGATCTTCTTGATCCTACCTGAAAGGCTTGTACTGAATCCTTTTGCCTTGCATTAAAGCAATCAGTCTTTTATGAAAGATTGTTGTGCAAGTTTGTGTGTGATAATGCTCACACACTCTGATAATGGAAAGTCCAGGTTGAAATTCGAGAATGTAATGAGGATACCACAAAGAAGTGCAAGCTGTGACAGGCGCATAAAAAAACACAAGTACAAGACATAAGCTATCGGCCAGTAGCCGTTTTCTGAAGAGAGAGTATTCACGCAGTCACACAGTAACATTCACAGGCACCCAACTGTCATCTCCGGCTAATGAACACCGAATCGTGCCCTGCTGTGATGGGATAGGAAGAGAGGGGAGGGGGACAGGAAGGTTGCAAGACTGGTGGATACAGCATGGCCATACAGAGTATGTAAGTACTACATGGGTGAAAAGAAATGCAGCTATACAATGGAGTGTATGCACGCCACACACACACACACACACACACACACACACACACACACACACACACACACACCAACCACATGGAATGGGATAGGTGTAGGATAGATGGGCCCGGACTGAGGCCTGGATAATTTTGGAGTCCCATCTGTGTAGTTCAGAAAAGTTGGGGGGGGGGGGGGGTTGATCTAGATGGTCTAGATTGTGAGAAGCCATATGCTCAGCTGCATGTTGTGCCTCAGGATGGTCTACCTAGTTTTTGGCCAGTTTGGCAGTGGCTATGCATCCTAATGGACAGCTAGTTAGTGGCCATGCCAATATAGAAAGCTGCACAATGATTGCAGCACAGTAGGTAAATTACGTGGCTGCTTTCACAGGTGGTCCAGCCTCTGTTTGGGCACCATAAGTCTGTGGTGGGATTGGAATGTGAAGTGGACAGGCATGAAGACAGAAAATGAAGACCGTTGCAAAGGATGCAGTTTAGTTTTTTTGAGTCCAGCGTAGTATTAGGTTACATGGGAAGTGCTTTTTTGTGCTTTTGTGGCTGGTTACTGGTGGTGTAGGGATGATTTCTCATGTGTGGGCGTTTGGCATGAGAAATCTGTTTGCAGGCTATGTCTGTTGGGGGTAGTTTGTCTGTGAGGGCCTTTGCGAGAGCTTCAGTGCACAGCAGAAATCCACACTCCACCACTAGTAACCAGCCACAAAAAAGCACCCCCCTCATCAACCAATACTACCCTGGACTGTGCACTGTGGCAGCTAAACCGTTTCCTTCACCAAGGTTTTGATTCTGTCATCATGCCCAGAAATGAGACATCCTGACCAAAATCCTCCCCACCCCTCGTAGTCCATCCCTATACCACCCTCAACCCAGTTTATACTAGCATATTTCTTGATCAAACAGTTCACAGTTGTACTGGAGGCTCATAGTGTCCAATGGGCACAATGCTTGTCACCTTGTACAGGTACACCGGCACATTGAACTTCTGCTAAGGCTGTGGGCCACCTTAAGTGTGGTCTTCTCCTTCCCTCCCAATTTCCTCTACTGTCTACGTAGGATGTTGTTTCTTCAATCCCTGCAAGGATGCTTGCAGTAGTGTCTTTGGAAGTGCCAATGTAGTTGCTCTGTCCACCATTATCACCAGATTGGCTAGTTTGTTGACAGTCCTCTTGATAAGACCCAATGCTGATTCCCAATTTCTATCACCTTAGTGGTAGTGTTCGCTGGGTAGTCCCACATCAACGGTCACTGTGTGCACATTCACAGAGATGCAGTTGGGCACAGAGGAAACACTTCCCAGAATCTTTGGGGTGCTGGGCCATAGGAAGAATAGGAGGGCGGCAGTCTCAAACTGAAGCAGCCTGATGGCTTCATGTGAATCATTTGTTGTTTCTTGAATTTGGCGACAGTTAATAATATAGAAACCAAAACTGTATTCCAAAGACCAGGGCAGGGGCAACTTTCAAAAGAAAGTGCCACTGTTTTAATCTAAGGGCACATTGATACTGCCATAACACTTAGGTACTTTGCAGATTTCATTTGTGCTGATGTTTATAGTGAGGCAAACATTGGACAGATGGCCGTGGCAGAGTGGTCCTTATTGTAAGAGATCTGCGCAGTATGCATAGCCCTGATGCATCTTCGCAGAAGGGAAAATCTATAGTGTAGTCATAAACATGTCACCTGGACATTTGAAAGATGGTCCAATACTCTGAGTCCTGACTTGGTCTGTAAGGTTATTCTCAATAGGTTCTCATCTGGAGGGTACATGGAACACGATTTTGGAACTAGACCTTTTTTGATGGACATCCCTAATGTTGTGGGCAGGGATTATGTTAACCATTCAAATACCACATCAAGAAGTGAATCTGCAAGGTTTAACAACTGTCAAGCATCGTAATAAATTTGTGTGAAATTTAATTTGCCAGTCAGTTTCATCATTTTCATTAGTGCTTCTGTTGTAAGGGGTTTATTCTCGGGAACTTTGCAGATTTCGTTTGTGCTACTGTTTTAATAGTTTATTCTCGCTTATTTACATGCAAAACAGGCCACTATATCGTTGATCTTTCCCTTGCCATCAAATACGTTTCCAAACTTTTCCAAATTGACGATTTCAATTTATTTTCCTTCACTAATGTCAAATAACCTCTTTTCACTTTACACAATGTAGTATCCATTGATTTCATGTTCATTTTAAGAAAGAACTGTCACTGTATTCACGTTGTCACTCGGTCACTACAAAGCACTATCTGAAGGCAGTGGAAACATGGCATGGCACCTCTGGTAGGCAGTGTGCTGGTTAGCCACCCAGAATGCACTTGACAAACCACAGATAAGACACGGTCACGTAAACGGATTAGGTGCAGGTCCCTACATCTGCTGTGGCCACGGGATGAAGACAACTTCTGCTCCACCGGGGCTCTGCAAGGATTACAAAAATGTCCACAGGCTTGAAGTTTTCAGCCAACATTTCAACAGACGTATTGGGCAGATACCTCGCTCATTATCTGCATATAATACGCGGATATCCGTGTCGCTCACAATTTTATCCGCAAAGTAAGAAATACTGCAGATATCTGCATCCGTGCAGACCTGTAGTCATAGACACATTCTCAGGTAGGTGCGGTGTTTCTCCGCAAGGCATTTGATACAGTTCCCAACAGTCATTTAATGAACTAAGTAAGAGCATTTGGACTATCAAACCAAGTGTATGATTGAAGATTTCCTAGGTAACAGAATATAGCATGTCATTCTCAATTAAGAGAAATCTTCTAAAGTAAGTGATGTCAGGTGTGCCACATGGAAGTGTTGTGGGACCGTTGCTATTCACAGTATATATAAATAACCTTGTGGATAACTTCAGAAGTTCACTGAGGCTTTTTGCAGATGATGCTGTAGTATATAGAAAGGTTGCAACAATGGAAAATTGTATTGAAATTGCAGGAGGTCTGCATCGAATTGATGCATGGTGCAGGGAATGGCAATTGAATCTCATTGTAGACAAGTGTAATGTACTGCGAATACATAGAAAGAAAGATCCTGTATCATTTAGCTACACTATAGCAGGGCAGGAACTGGAAGCAGTTAATTCCACAAATTATCTGGGAGTGAGCATTAAGAGTGTTTTAAAATGGAACAACTACATAAAATTAATCGTCGGTAAAGCAGTTGCCAGACTGAGATTCATTGGAAGAATACTAAGAAAATGCAGTCCGAAAACAAAGGAAGTAGGTTACAGTCAAGTAGGTTAGAATAGGGAGAGATGCCCTTAACACTACAGAAGTGAAGCCGATCTCGCCATATTGTGGAGCCAATAATTTTGTATTAATAAATCACAGTTCACCTATCTGGAAGGTCTTTTTGTTCACAGAAGTGTACATCATCAAACGTGTACCAGAAATGACATTTATTGGAATGTATGAAAGTTCATAGGGCAAGAAACACCCAGTGCTTTAATCTGAATCATATTTCGTTGACTCCACAAGATGGCAGACTGGCTTCAGTCGACAGATAACCTTTTCATGGAGAGCAGCACGCTTTGTTACAGGATCATTTAGTAATCGTGAAAGCGTTACATAGTTGATTAAAAAACTCCAGTGGAAGACTCTGCAAGAGAGATGCTCTGTAGCTCGGTATGGGCTTTTGTCGAAGTTTAGAGAACATACTTTTACCAAGAAATCTAGCAGTATATTGCTCCCTCCTATGTATATCTTGCGAAGAGATCATGAGGATAAAATCAGAGAGATTAGAGCCCAAAGAGAGGCATACTGACAATCTTTCTTTCCGCAAACAATACATGACTGGAATAGGAGGGAGAACCGATAGTGGTACTGAAGGTAACATCCGCCACACAGTCATGTGGCTTGCGGAGTATGGATGTAGATGTTGCAACCTCTTGTGCGGTTGTTGTGAAGTGCTGTGGGCTCAGCCTTTGTATGCATTGATGTTGCTCTACCTCCTAGAGTATGGTTGTTTGATGTTTTCTTTGAAGCAGAAGATATTGCTTGAATTATGTTGCCTCTTTGTTATAAAATCCCAAGAGCATGTCTGTGTTGCACTATGGAGATATTGCATCACATAAGCATCCTCCAACCCTTTGCAAAACTTGCGAGCAGCTCTGAGGATGAATAGCCCTTACTGCTTCAACGTGAGACTGATAACATTCATAGCAGGCCCCCATCATTATCCCCCATCAGGTGCTCAGCATTAATTTGGCGAACCTGGGGTCCTGAGCTGTGGGCTGTGTCACGCCAACAGTCAGCTACACCGTAAGCTCTCTGCATGCTCAAACAACCAACGTTTGGCGCAACGGTGGAATGTTGTATGTTTCAGATCCCAGGGATCTTGGCTCAATCGCCCAGGTCACGAAGACAGTACAAACCTCTATAAAAAAAAACTCAATCTTAAGTGTCCTACGTGCTGAGGAGATGCATGGCTGTTGAGGATGAACAGTCGCTAGCGAGAATCCTGTGAGGAACCTGCCGCACCTTAGTTGTATAAGGCTTACCCAGGCAAGCGGGGCTCTGCATGGGTGGACCTTTAGATCCCTAGCTGCTCATGGAACGAAAATGAAACAAGCAATTAATAGTGTCGGCGTACGCAAAAACGCCATCTCAAAGTCTACATCTACATGGGATACTCTGCAAATCACATTTAAGTGCCTGGCAGAGGGTTCATCGAACCACAATTATACTATTTATCTCCCATTCCATTCACGAATAACGCGTGGGAAGAATGAACACCAGAATCTCTCTGTTCGAGCTCTGATTTCTCGTATTTTATTCTGATGATCATTTCCACTTATGTAAGTGGGAGTCAACAATATATTTTTGCATTCGGAGGAGAATGTTGGCGATGGGAGTTTTGCACGTAGCCCACGCCGCAGCGATAAGCGCCATTGTTGTAATGATTCCCATCCCAGATCCTGTATCATTTCCGTAACGCTGCCTCCCTTGTATCGTGACAATACGAAACGAGCTGCCCTTCGTTGGACTCTTTCGATGTCCTCCATCAAACCCACCTGATAAGGATCCCACACTGGACTGCAATACTCCAAAACTGGACGGACAAGCGTAGTGTATGCAGTTTCTTTTGTAATTCTGTTGCATGTTTTAAGGGTTCTGCCAATAAAATGCAGCCTCTGGTTCGCCTTTCCCACGATATTATCTACATGTTCTTTCCAATTTAAGTCTGAAGTAATAGTAATTCCTAGGTATTTTGTGGAGCTTACGGCCTTCACATTTGATTGATTTATCTTGTAAACAAAGTTTAACGGATTTCTTTTCGTACTCATGTGGATGACTTCACACTTTGCATTATTTAGAGTCAATTGCCAATTTTTACACCATACTGATATCTTATTCAGATTGTTCTGCAGTTGGTTTTGATCTTCAGATGATTTTACTACACGGTAAATGACGGCTTCATCTGCAAACAACCTAAGAGAGCTACTTACATTTTCCCCTAAATCGTTTATGTAAATAAGGAAGAGAAGTGAATATAATGCTGCACAGTATAACCCCCAACTGTTCCCTTCCCTTGCCACCCCATGGAAGGAACGTAGGGCCCACAATAGATCTGAGGCATACACTCCCCAATACCTGGTTTGTGCACATGTTGACGGGGAGTCTTTCATGAATACAAGGCCACAGTTCTTAAAGGATAACATTGAAGCCAAGTTCGGTGAGGTTGCTTCATTTTCTAGAATGAGAAACCGGTCCATCTCAATACATACAGCATCACCAGCTCAGTCAGAGACTCTCCTTGCCTGTGAAAAGCTGTGTAATGTTGCCATTAGTATCATGCCCCATAAAACTATCAATATGGTCCAGGGTCTAATTTTTCAGAGACTTACTGTCACAGTCTGACGATGAGCTTCACACCAACTTCCAGCAACGAGGTGTTCACTTAGTCTGTTGTGTTTATAGGTGTCCAAAAGATCAAAGGGTTGCCACTGATGCTTTTATCGTAACCTTCGAAGGTGATACACTGCCTGAGAAGGTCAAGGTTATGATACATCAGTGCAATGTGAAACCGCATGTCCCTCTCCCTATGAGGTGTTTCAAGTGCTCGAAGTTCAGGCATATGTCCTCCCGATGTACTTCCAGCCCCAAGTGTCGGGAATGTGGGTGGCCATCCCACCCGGATGCTCCATGCACCCCACCTTCAGTGTGTGTACTGTTGTCAGTACCATCCACCTTGCTCACTGGTCTTTCCTGCTTTACATAAGAAGTGTAAAATAATGGAAATAAAGACCCTGGACAAATTGACCTAATCTGAGGCACGAAGGAAATAAGAGCGATTCCATCTCGTCCGTATGACAACATTTGCAACTGTTGAATCCCCACCTTCTCCTCGGGGACGGCCGCTCCCTAAGTGCAACCTCCTGCTGTCGGCCATAAATCTGAAACTGGTCCATAGATGGGTGGGGGCCCTTCATCTACTGCCCCCCCCCCAACATCTGTGGGAGCAATTCCCCCACCAACACTTGGGATGCTGGTCCCCACCCTCCAGCTGGAAAAGGAACAGCCTTCTCTACTCCACTCGCTTGGAAGGGGTCCCTCGGGACGCTTCATTCCGAGGCTTCTAAGAGTGCCATGGAGGCTCCTAGCTGATAGCTGGTGGACCCCAGTGCTGCTTGTTGCAGGACTCCCCAGTGCTTATCGGGCTCTGAAACCACTGCAGAGAAGCCTTCCCAGCCCTTGATACCAAAGGATCGGTGAGGGGCCAAAAGGACCAAGAAAAAGAAGAAAAAGGATCCTTCTGTGGCTTCAAAGCCACAATCTCTTAGCTCTTATCCTTTGGAAGATGAGGTGGAGATAAACGGGTCTGTTGATGATCTGCCCTCATTCGATCACTAGAACTGATGGTTCTTGACCCTGTTGGCTTTGGACGTGTTTTCGAAAGGTGATCCAGAAATTTAAATCCATCTATCGCCTTTATCATGGCCTTTCAGCAAACAACCAAAGAAATTCTGCAGTGGCTTGTGGAGGTGTTTTCTACCATCTGGCTGAGTTATGACAGTTATTATGCCAATTTCCTGTGATCTGTTTAGCCCTCCAGGAAACATGGTTTCCTGCTGACCGGACCCCAGCCCTTCATGGCTATCGGGGCTACTATAGAAACCGGACTGGCTACAACCGGGTGTCTGGTGGTGTTTGTATTTATGTACTCACCACTGTCCCCAGTCCTGCCAAGACTCTCCAAACTACTCTCGAAGCAGTGGCTGTTTGCATAAGGACAACTCAAGAACTCACAATCTTTTCCATCTACCTTCTGCCAGATAAGGTTGTCTCAGACAGATATTGCTGCCTTAGTTGACCAGCTTCCTCCACCGTTCCTCCTTTTGGAGGATTTTAATGCACACCGCCGCCCTTTGTGGGGAAGGACATACACCATAGGTCGTGATAGGAACATAAAGGCCCTTTTGGCACAACATGATATCTGCCTTTTGAATGGTGCCTCCACGCATTTTAGTGTGCCACATGGCACATATTCGGCCATCGACTTGTCTGTTTGTAGCCCCAGCCTTCTCCCGCATGTTGACTGGAGTGTCCATGCTGTCCTATGTGGCAGCAACCATTGTCCCATTTTTCTGTCGTTCCCACAGTCTCAGCCAGCAGACCTCCTGCCCCGATGGTCCCTCTGCCGAGCTGACTGGCCATGTTACACCTCATCTGCTGTGCTTCCAGATCAGTTTCCTGTTGATGTTGATCTTGCGGTTGGAGAGGTTACTGCTGCCATACTTTCCGCCGCTGATCCCACCATTCTGTGCATGTTAGGGCCACTACGGCGTAAGTCCGTATCGTGGTGGACGTCAGAGATTGCCGATGCCATCCAAGAATGTCGGAGAGTGCTTCAGTGCCATCAGCGCCACCCTTCCACAGAGCATGTGATTGCTTTTAAGCGTCTTATCACATGCACTTATAGTTTTGAGAATAATATTTGTAAGCTATTAACAGACTATGGCCCTGTAGTCACCTTTCGAAACTACAGAAAGGGACAATACATTATTAAGCTGGTACTAGTTTTGTTGGATAACGCATTAAATAAAATTTAAATGACAGAAAACACACACCTTTCTCTCAAATCGTTAAGGATGAACTGGGGTTTAATTTATTTAACACTATTGCTGAGATTGACTATAGCTTTGCATATACAATATACAAGCGTGTAACATTGAAATAAAATTTCACTTCATTATCTTGTGTGTACCGAGAGTAACCAACGAAGTTAAGAGATACATTATCCCTTTTAATCAGATGTAATATTTTGGAATTTAGGCCCAAATTAACTAGAAGTTATCAATAATAGCAATTTGTGGAAGATTTTATGCTTTATCACTACCAAATGAACTACAACTTACAAACTCTAACTAAATATCTGTTTGTGATACAAAATACTTCTCTGTATAGCAATACGCTATAAACACAGCTCTGTGCCGGCAGCATACAGTGCCGACTTTCAGGCCGTAAAACAGCAAGTCGAGCAAAAGCCATTGTTGTTTTGCACGCGTCGCCAGGTGTCGTATAATGCTCCCTTTAGCGACTGGGAATTCCAGTGTCCTCGCTGCATGCCCTGATACATTACCTGGACCTGGCCGAATTCATAGCCAGTTCCTCAGCTGTCAGTCAGCGGAATGCTAACATAAACTGCTCGCCCTGTTAAATCCTCTATAGGCCGACGGCGTCTTCCCATCCCAGTGTCAAAACCAGGTGCCGATCTGCTGGCGGTTGATAGTTTCTGCCCAATCAGCCTTACTAATGTTCTGAGTAAGTTGTTCGAATGGATGGTGAGTCGGCGACTCGTGTGGATCCTTGAACACCAGGGCCTCTGGACCCACAGTGGGGGGGGGGGGGCATCAAGGCCACTCCACTATAGACAACCTAGTGGCTCTGGAGCCTGCCATCCGTACTGCTTTTACTCAGCGTGAGCACCTTGTTGCGGTCTCCTGAGACTTCGGCAAGGCCTATGACACCACCTGGCACCATCACATCCTCGCAACACTGTATGATTTGGGCTTACGGGGTTCACTCCCGATCTTCATACAAAATTTCCTTTCTCGCCACACTTTTCAGCTCCGGGTTGGTGCATCTTTTAGCCCACTCCACGTGCAGGAGAACGGTGTCCCACAGGGCTCTTTCCTTAGTGTTCCCGTGTTTTTAATAGATATTAAGTCTTGTTCGGCGGTGGGTCTTCTGTTTCATCTTCCTTGTTTGCTGACGACTTCTGTGTTTATTTTCAATGTGCCAGCATTGGTGGCACTAAAAGGCATCTGCAGGGAACCATCCGAAAGGTACAGTCCTGGGCCCTAGCCCATGGGTTCCGGTTCTCTGCAGCCAAAACCAGGGTCATGCAATTCTGTCGGCCGGAACCGAATTTTCCATTAAGTGACGATTTGCTTCATGTTGAAAAGACCCACCGCTTTCTGGGCATGCTCTTTGAAGACTGGCTCATTTGCGTGCCACACATCCAACAGCTGAAGTGTGACAAGACTACCTAAATATTCTCTGATCTCAGCCACACTGTTTGGCTGGCTAGCTGTTCAACCCTTATGCAGCTCTATGACACTAGTGCAGTCACGGCTAGACTACGGGAGCTCGGTTTATGGTTCTGCAGCTCCCTCAGCACTGCGGATTCTTGATCCCATCCTCCACGGTGGGGACCGTCTCACAACAGGGGCTTTCCACACAAGCCCTACATAAAGCCTCCTTGCTGAAGCTGGGATCCCTCCCTTGGAGTTTAGCCGGCGACAACTGCTTCTCTCGTAAGTGGCCCATTTGTGTGTCTTGCCAGACCATGCAAATCACAAGCTGCTGCACATCCCATACTACCTTGCCAGCCAAGGTTGGGTTTTCCGTTTGCGGTCCGGGTTTGTACCCTCCTTTCCTCCCTCAAGTCCCTCCCTCTTCCTCCTGCTTTCTCCTACCAACCCCATACACCCCCTTGGTCTGTCCCTCGCCCACAGTTCCACCTAGAATTGTCTTGCGTTGCAAAGGCATTGGTATCACCATAAACTCTGCATCGCCAGTACCTAGTCATTCTTGATGCATTCCAAGGTGTTGACGTCCTCTATACTGATGGCTCCTCGGTATACGTCCAAGTTGGGTATGCCTTTACACACGGAGAACACATTGAAAAATGCTCCTTGCCTCCTAGTTGTAGCGTTTTTATGGCGGAACTGGTCGCGATATCACATGCTCTTGAAGGGTGCCCCAGGAAGTCGTTTGTCATCTGCAGCGAGTCCATGAGTTGCCTACAAGCCCTTAACCAATGTTTCCCTTCTCATCCTGTGATGTTATCGATTCAAAGCTCCTTCTCAATGCTCACAACTACTGGCAGTTCAGTAGTGTTCGTGTGGACCCCGGGCCACGTTAGCATCACAGGTAATGAGCAGATCGATCGACTGGCCAAGCAGGCTACCACGTCCCAGTCTCAATATTGGTATCCCAGAGAGGGATATCAAATTGGGGTTATTCCACAAGGTCTTTGCTGCCTGGTAGTCAAAGTGGTCTACTTAGACAATGCCCAACAAGCTCTGTGTGATAAAGCCCTCTACAGCGCCATGGAAGACCTCCAGACGGGCCTCTCACAGGGAGTCCATCGTCCTTTGTCACCAGCATATCGGCCGTACTTGGCTAACACATGGCTACCTCCTTTGTGGAGAGAACCCACCAGAGTGCCGCTGTGCTCCTCTTAGGACAGTGGTCCGCCTTTTGTTGGATTGTCTACTCTTAGCTGCCCTCTGGTAGTCTTTTAAGCTGCCTGCTGCACTACCTTTAATTCTTTGAGACGATGCCTCTATGGCTGACAGTGTTTTAGATTTTATTCGTGCAGCTGGGTTTTACCATTCTATTTAGGGGTGGAATCTTTCAATGAAGTGACAGGTCTCCACCACTTAACTCCTTTTCCGACTTTCATATCTATTGACTAGCAATTTTAGTGTGTGCAGGATGGCTGGCTCATCCTCTATTATTTTTGTGATCAGCTAGCCATGTTATCCTGCTTTCAAGTTTTCGTTCTGTTTGTGACTCAGTTTTATCTTTCTGTATCCTTCCTTTGCATGTTGGCAACATGTTTCATGTAGCTCTGCACATTTTATGGCTTTTTCCGTCTAGGTGTTTTTGATTGTTAATGCTTTGTTTGGAACAGGGGACTGATGAGCTGTTTAGTCCTCTCTGACTCACCACCACCACCACCACCACCACAACAACAACAACCCATCATTGTCAGACCTGTATTGTTGCCAGAGGTAGTAACATTCCATACTGAGCACATTAACCACTTGTCAGTATGTGTGCAAATCCGGTTAAGTTGGAAGAAATGTAGAAAACATTTTTGTTTACATTTATTTGTGTTGCATTTGTTTCTCTTCTTAATTCTGTAAAATTTTTCTATGTCACCTGTTATTTTGTGATTGTTTCATAAGTTTGGCCCCCTATGTATCTTCATTATTTTGACAGCATTCAATAAATGGTTTCTTACGTTTAGCATTATTTTTGTATTAGACTGCTGACTTACGCTGAAGTCGACATAACCCCTGCCAATTGGAAAAGAATTGTCCTCGGAGCAATCTTGTTAGCGTCAAAAGTGTGGGACGACCAGGCTGTGTGGAATGTTGATTATTGTCAAATACTGAAAGACATCACTGTAGAAGACATGTGAGTTTTGTTGTATTTTTTATTAATTTTTGTTGTTTATAAGTCATAAGTAATTGAAGAATGTAGTCATATTGTGTGATTGTGTGTGTGTGTGTGTGTGTGTGTGTGTGTGTGTGTGTGTGTGTGTGTGTGTGTATATATATATATATATATATATACTGTATTTAATGCTGTGATCTTGTGCAACTACACTACTGAAATAACATGTTTCAGGAACGAACTTGAACGGCAGTTTCTGGAAATGTTGCAATTCAACATTAATGTTCCATCCAGTGTTTATGCTAAGTATTACTTTGATCTCCGAACTCTAGCAGAGGCTAATGATCTTTCGTTTCCTGCTGAGCCACTCAGCAAAGAAAGAGCTCAGAAGTTGGAGGCTATGTCACGTGTCTGTGAGGACAAAATAACGGCTGAGGCATTACGTAATGGACACAAGAAATGGTCAAGTATGGATAATGTGAGTACTGGAGGACCTAGACGCAGTGTAGCAATTCTTTCGTAACACAGTGATTTTTGCCTGCTGAATTGCACACTGCTTAAAGTTTGACCATCATGCGTCAAGAAAATCAGACCACTGAAAAAAGGACTGCAGTATACGTCCAGTCTTATTTTTCTTGCCGACGATTTTCATCATGAGACGTATTACAAAACGGTCAGACTAGCATTACATGAAACATCTACATTTTAAACCTTTGTACAGGTGGTGATGCAACGAAGTTATGTATGAGTGACTGAAAATTTTTAATATGTTTTATTTGTCAATTGTATGTATTCATATTACCAAAGGGTGTTTCTGCAATACAGTTACTGTGTTGCAGTTAAGAGGAGGATAAAATTTCACATATTTGTTTTTTTTTATGTAAAGATTATTTCTTCCAAATCCTGTCTTTATTTCCATAAATCATTGGAAAGTATCCAACATAGTTTTTATCTTTTGTATTGCCTTGTACAGTAAATAAAGTAATTTAAAGATTTGAAATTTTAACGTGACTGTGTAGTCATGCAGTGATGTAATGGCTGTAACTTCCTAACAGTAATATGTTGTCAGTTGTAGGCAGCTGAATGTATTGAAAGTCAGTACATAAATGTAGCACAACATCAGCCATCTTTTCTGTGATTAAATTTTGTTATTTTAAATACCAAAATATTTTACTGGTAATTGTTAGTAAAAATTTTATGTGTTTTCACTTATTAAGAAATTTATTGTATTTTCTATATTTTTGATTGCTGTAACTTTCAAAAAATCATGTAATTATTTAATTTTCCTTAGGGAAGGCATTTATAGTGTTTCCACAAATACTTGTATATTTTTGTAGAACTTATATGAAGATTTTTTAATGTGTTGACAAGTCTGTTTCATTCCTTTGCTTTTATATGTAAAACAACTTGTGCATCAGGGTGATAATTTTGTTTGCCTGTTAAAATATTATTTGTTTAAAGTGTGTCACTTCTTCCACTATTCCTTCGGAAATATGTCTTGAAAATTTCATAGTGCAGTATAGATGAAAAGAAATAGAACCTTTTCGTATAAAGTTGATTGATAAAATGTTGTAAATCATCAAAACCAATTATTTGACATGTTTTGTCAAAAATTTGAGTTCATTTTTTTTGTATTCTCTTGAGTTTACAGAACAGCAGTTTGAACCTCAGAAATGGATACAGATTGCTATTCTTCAAAGAGAATTATTTCTTTTAAAATAATTGTTATGTATGTGACCTGTGCCAGACTTTTGTAATGAAACGCCTTTACAGAAATTTCATATTGAAATATATTTTTAAATTGCTTGAAGTTTAGTTGTCGTTTTTGTGTATCAGTTACAAATTTTGAAGAAATGATGTAACTTTACTGGTTAAGTGGACAGTTTTGACAAGCAGTATAATGTTCATGAAAAATGAGCTCTAGAAGTAAAGTGATGATTTTGCTCCAGTATTACTAAAGTTATTGAAGAGTTACTGTCATTAATGTATTTTATTGATGTGCAATGAGAGAGATTCTCTCAGAATTTAAATATGCCATTGAAAGTTTTTCCCTGACATGCCTAAGTGACCACTACAAGTTTTCATTTATTAGTGAGATTGATAAAAGGCTGAAACATTCTGTGCCTGCAGAACAAGCAAAATGAAATGTTAAATTAGGTTTACATTTAGTTAACAAAAATGAACCACATTCATTGCTGAGGTGGGGTGGCTTGCTTATCTCAACTGCATAGATAGCTCTATTGTAAGTGCAACTACTGTCGAGGAAGAGGCCTGTCAAAGGTAAGCTTTCTGAAGAGGGCACCCACTTTTCAGTAGTTGCAAGGTCAACAGTCTGGATGATTGTCAGATCTGGCCCTGTAACATTAACAGAGTTGACTTTGTCATACAGTTTATGTTTAGTTGACTTTAACTGTAGTTTCCCTTTGCTTTCCTTCAAAGCAACGGGGAAACTACAGTTGTTACTTCTCCTGAGGACATACAGCTCTATTGTATGGATACATGGTGGGGGGTGTCATTTAGTGTAAAATATTTGAGATAAAATAGTCCATCATTTGGATCTACAGGAGGGGACAAATCAGGAGAATGTCACCAGGAAGAACAAAACAGGCCTTCCAAGGAACAGAGAATGAAATGTTCTATCCCTTAATCTGCTAGATACGAAGAGAGAAATTGATAGACTGAAGTTATACATTGTAGGAATTAGTAATGTTCAGTGGCAGGATGAACAACATTGCTGCTCAGTTAAGTTCAAGGTTATTAATAAACAGTTGGGAGCATCATAGAATAGGTTCAGTCATGAGTAAGAAAATTGGAATGCAGGTAAGATACTTTGAACAGCAAGGTGAATGCATTATTGTAGTCATGATGGACACACAGCCAACAGCCACCACAGTACAATCAGTTTGTGTGCCAACTAGCTCTACTGATAGAGATTAAAAATGTATGATGAGATTAAAGAAGTATCCACAGAGTTAAAGGTGAAGAAAACTTGGTTGTGATGGGGGACTGGAATTCAGTAGTAGGGAAAGAAGAAGAGGAAGAGATGATGATGATGATGGAGGGGGGAGTGAATATGGACTGGAGAAAAGTATTGAAAGAGAAAGTTTCCTGGTAGAATTTTGCACAAAGCACAATTTTTCACAAATGCTTGGATGTGGTGTCCTAGAAGGATATGACAGAGACCCGGAGACACCGGAAGCTTTCACATCGATTTAAATTATTATTATTATTTTAATGGTAAATTACAGATTTTGGACCCAGTTTCTACATTGTCAAGACGTATTCATGGGCAAATATAGCCTCTGACCATAACTTGATGGTTATGAACTACATAGTACAACTAGAGAAAATGCAAAAAGGTAGAAAAGTAAGGAGATAGAACCTGAATAAATTGTAGGAACCGGATGTCAAGAGTTTGAGGGAGCAGTAGGTAAAGATTGTCTGAAACTGGGAAAAATAATGCAGTAGAAGAAGAATGGTTAGTTTGAGAGATAAACTAGTGAAGGCCAAATAAATTGTATAAGTAGTACAATGCATAAAAGACATCCTACGAAAACACAAGAGGCATTAAAATGAATTGATGATAACAATACAGCAAGTGAAACTGTTAAAAGGGAGTACAAGACAGCTAAAAAACGAGGTTGACAGGAAGTGCAGATTAGCTAAGCAAGCCTGTAGAAGAAAGTATAACAAGTGAAATATATCACTTAAAGGTAAATAAGAGATATTTGTCTCCAAAAAGCTGCATGAATATGAAGAGCTCGCCTGGAAAATAGTACTGAGCAAAGAAGGGAATGGTGGAATGAATATATAGAGGGTCTATACAAGAAAAATGCAGTATTGTAGGAATCAAAGAGATAGATAGGAGATAAAATACTATGAGAATGATTAGACAGAGCACTGAAAGTCTTTTTGAACCAAGGCCCTGGAGTAGATGATACTCACTCTGGAATACATTACATTCCCTCTGGACGGCTGATGACATTGGGCAGCCATGACCAAACAATTCCATCTGGTGTAAGATTTATTAGGCAGTTGAAATGCCCTCATGCTTCCAGAAGAATGTAATAATTCTTATTCCAAAGAAACAAAGTACGGACAGGTATGAAAATTAGATAACTACCAGTTTAATATGTCATGGTTGCAAAATACCAACATGAATTACAAACAAATGTTAAAACTGGTAGAATCTGACCTTGGAGGTCAGTTAGGATCTAAGAGAAATGTAGGTACATGCGAGGCAATACTTACCTAATGATATATCTTAGAAGGTAGATTAAGAAAAGGTGAACATGTTGATTTGGAGAATGTTGACTTGAATACACTTATTCAAATTAGGAAGGTGGTAGGTGTAAAATATGGGGATCAAGAAGTTGTGTAGTACAGAAACCAGACAGCAGTTGGTTGAAAAGCATGAAAAAGGTGCAGAGGTTGGGGAGTAAGCCTTTCTCTGATGTTATTCAATCTGTACATTGAGCAAGCGTGAAGGATAGCAAAGAGAAATTTGCAAACAGAATAGAAGTCCAGTGAGAAGAAATCAAAACTTTATAATTTGCTGCTGATATTGTAATTTTGTCAGACACAGCAGTGCAATGGAGATAAGATTTACATCAGAAAGAGCAGAAAAGGGGTAATGGAATGTATTCAAATCTGACAATGCTAAGGGAAGTTAATTAGGAAATTAGACCATAAATGTGGTAGATGAGTTTTATTTTGGCAGTAAAATAACTTCTGATGGCTGGAGTAACAGTTATAAAATGCTGAATGGCCATTGGGGGGTGGGGGGAAAAGCATTTCTGAAGAGGAATTTGTTAACATCAAATATTGGGTGTTATGAAGTCTCTTCCGATGGAACATGATAGAGTGTAGCCTTCTACGGGACTAAAACTAAAACGTGGACAATATACAGTTCAGACAAAAGGTTTTGATATTTGCTGGCACAGAATAATGATGAATCTTCAATGGATAGTTTGTGTAACTAATGAGGTACGTAACAGAATTTTGGGAGAAATTGTGGGTTGTATCTTGACATGGACATGTTCTGAAACAACAGATATCACCAATTTAACATTAGTGGGCAAGGGGGGGGGGGGTTAAATCATAGAGGGTGGACAAAACATGAATACTATAAATGGGGTCAAATAGATGTGGGAGACAGATGATGAGGCTTCCTGCATCAAACCAGTCTTGGCACTGAAGACGACAATAAATTAATAACAAGTGTTACAAATAACTTTTATAATTGTTTGATTGGAATGTATTGCTACACTAAGTTTACATTGTGAAGATAATGAAAGTAGACAAGATTTTCTTCATTAAGATAGGACAAGTAACTGCCCAGGCTTATTTGTTATGCAGTAGAATTCGTTGGATCTAGCTGCTGGTGGCATTGTAGAATGCATTCACCTCAGACCATGGATGGTGTCATAGGGCCTGCCTCAGAAGTGGTAAGCAGCAAGACTGAGAATCTAGCTTTACCATTTAGGGAATTTGTATTTTTTGTTCTGTAGTAGAAATGTTACCATTCAGCAAGGATAACCAAATGTGCCAAAGTTTGGAGCTCGTTAGCAGTCTGCACTGCACCGCGATGTCACAACTCTTACCTTTATGCCATCATCATGTTTGTTTCTGTAGTGTCTTGTATGCTGTAAAGTCATTATTGCATCAGTTTTATGCTTCCAGAATGAAACTTTCACTCTGCAGTGGTGTATGCGCTGATATGCAACTTCCTGGCTGATTAAAATTGTGTGCTGGAACAAATACTCGATCCTGGGACCTTTGCCTTTAGTAGGCAAGGTACTGGCAGAAATGAAGTTTGTGGGGCAGCACCGTGAGTCATGTCAGGATATCTCAGTGGTAGAGAGCTTTCCCACTAAAGGCAAAGATCCCAGGTTGGAGTCCCAGTTCTGGCGCACAATTTTAATCTGCCAGGAAGTTTGTTTTATGCTTTGTTGTTTAACAATGCATGGTCACGAGAATGATGGTATGATCTGTTTTGTGTCCCAGCCTTGTCGCCACTTTTGTTTCTCGTTTCCGCCGGTTGTCGTAGGTGACGGTGGCCGAGTAGATAGAGACTGACACAGAAATAAAGGATGCACGTTTGTGCAGGTACAGAGGTGACCAGCCAGTGTGACAGCAGAAACTAGAACACTAGGCTAAATTAGTACAAGATATATATTTCGTGGAGTCTTGGTAATACTTAACTTTTACATAGTACTTGACTGCAGAATGCTGATACATAGTTTAGATAGAGGCCTGCCTACTGATGATTCCTAGTGCCTATCCAATAGCCAAGTCTTAACTGGTGCCTAGCTGATTCCCAAGTGGCCG
This sequence comes from Locusta migratoria, assembly GCA_026315105.1. NCBI lineage: Eukaryota > Metazoa > Arthropoda > Insecta > Orthoptera > Acrididae > Locusta > Locusta migratoria. Next base: position 248,579,479 of record CM048747.1, on the reverse strand, counting down.
ATGCAGCAGTCATGGGCACGAGCGGAGTTGCAGCAGAGGACGCTCGTGGCTGACGTCGTAAGCATGCCGTGCCGTGCGTCTATGGCGGCGCGCGGTGAAAGTACGTGGCGCGCAAGTCATACTTGTGCGACACCACAATCTGATCTCATTGAGGTCATTCTACTAAGTCATTGTTTGAATCATCCAACTTGTTGCAGTATTGGCTGTAGATCCCGACAAGAGTTCTCGTTTGTTTGTTTGTTTGTTTTCTTTCTTTTGCTGTTGTTGTTGTTGTTGTTGTTGTTGTTGTTGGGGAGTAAGAAAAACTGTTACTTAATGTGATATAATGAGGACAGGTTAAGACTTGTAAAGATAATAGCTGAACCACAGAAAAGACAATAAAGCTCGCAAAAATTAAATTTTTTTGCTGTGGCTCTTGTGAGAGAAAGCGTACACACATTCAATCATAGGCCCAACTCCACACACAACCAGGTCTAGGTACAAGGGGTGGCTCACACAGCCGCTGGAAGTGGCCCTGGCCCGTTGCCGCTGTGACGTCACGCGGGTACATGCACCGCATCATGCGGCAGCGCTAAGCTATAACTACTGTTTTAACGGTGATTGTTTTCAGTATGTCTTACATGTGATTTTTACTTGAAGGCAAGTAATTAAAATATCAACAGTTAAGGTGAAAATGAATATAATATTAAATATGCGGTATGCGTATTGCATAAGATTACTTATTCCCCCAACTTCAACCATTTGCTCATTTTTCCTTTAAACTTATTTTACAGGAGAACTACTGAACGCATAGTGATGCAGTTTGTTTTAAATTTCAGAACTCAGAAAGATCTAAACAAAAGTCAGTGAGAGCATATGTCTAATTTTTATGACTGGAGCACATTTACCATTTGTCTCTCCAAAGGCACTGGCGCCGGATGGTTTCAGACTAAATAAATAGTGATTGTGGGAGACCTATAAAAGTTGGACATATGCTCTCATGGACTTTCAATTAGATCTATAAGAACTCTACAATTTAAAAGCAACCGCGTCACGATACGTTCATTAGTTCTCGAGTTAAAAAAGTTTAAAGATTACCCGTGCAAAGCTGGGGCCTGTGAAAGTAACAATTATTGTCATATTTCAACAAATTTGTACAAAACCTTTACACATTATATATATATATAATTCACTACATCAAAAAACTTGTTCATAAGTTCATAAAATGTGCTGCTTCATTATTTCCATATAAAACTGATATTGCTTTTGAAACTGTGTTAGAAGAAATTGCTTTTGCAGGCCCAACTTTTTGCATTGCATTTCCTTTTAGATTGAGAAACTCTGGCTTCAATTTGTGACACAGTCTGATTTCTCCTAAATCTTTCTGCATAATGTTTATTAAAATACTAACGTTCAGTTTAGTACCATCTAGAAAAATTAGGCCACTGTCTAAAAAGTGGTTCCTCGACAGTTTAAACTAGTGAGGCATGTCCATGAAGACGTAGATATTTCTAGTATCATTGTATGGGTTTTGTGAAGGAGCTATTTTCTATGCTTACCCCCAATTCTTTGTACAATGTATTACAGCCTCCTAAATCAGACACAACTGCCTCAACTATTAAATTACATTTGTCCAGCCGTTGTATAATATGAAACATAACAGCTTTGGTCATTGTCGTATCAAAGAAGTAATATATCGGCTGCTTCCATGGCGAGACTAATCCTCTAGCCAAAACTACCTGGACTTTTGAGAATGGCTTGATCTAGACCAGCGTTATAGCTTATCTTAGAATCAATGTGCATCTCATCAAAGCTAAGAATATATGCTCGTTCAAGTTCATGCATAGTTTCTGAACTTTTAGATATTAAAGTTAAAACGTTCGTTAAAATGCCAGGGTTACATTGGAACTTCATGCCCCACCTTTTTAAAATCAATGGAGAAGGAAGAGGAAAACACATTTTTTCCTGCAAAAATTCATATGTTCTTTTTTTTTAAGCTCTCAAAATTATGGCTTTCGAAATGTCACCAGAATTCCCTTTCATTAGCTTTTTTCTGTTCGTAATAGCTTTAATCTGGTTCTCCGTAAACAACTTTCTGGCATTGTTGAGAAATATGTGACATTGCTTAGGACATTTCGTGTTTGTAACTGGTTTCTGTTTACTGAGGACCATTGTTAAATTAGTCTTCCTTCTTAAATTCCGCTTAAGCTTTTTTAGCGGTTGCTTTAATTTTCATTCTAGCTATTTGTAGTTCACTTCTGATAGCTTGTATTGACCTTTCAAGTGATTCTATTTTCTTTTGCTTTTCAAAGCATCTCAAACATTTAGGCGAGTGTTCTTCACCACAGCCTGTTGCTGCAGCACAATGATCATTGTTTGCCATATTTGCATCACTTATATTTTCTTTAGTGTTTTGTACAACACTTTTGGATAATCTTAATTTTTAGGCCTTATTGTTTTAAGATGTTCCATCGCTCTCTTTGTAACAATCCTTCTGGTGTGCCTTTCATTTCTTAGGTCTAAGAATTATCAGTACTCACATTAGCAGTTAACAGATGGAACCACAAGTTTTTTTGAGGATTTTTTTCTGAGGTGAACCGAGAATTCTGTTTTTCATGACGTCTTCATAATCGCTGGCAATAAAGTGATCACAGCAAATTCTAGCATTTTTTAAAATTTATTTCATCTCTTCGTTTACTTAACTTGCCATATGGAAATTGTGGAAGGATCAGTAGGGAACCTGTGGTAAAAAACCCCTCATTCATTTTTTGTGAATCATTTTATTTGTCGGAATACAACAGTAAATACTATAACTCAATAACATCACACTACACTACACGGAACACTTACGAAACAGGTGTACAAAAAAGGGTGCCAAACACAACACAAATCAGCGCTCAGCTCAGGAAATCGGCAGCCACGCTCCACCTGCGTCTGTACTCTGGTGACGTCACAGGAGCAAGGAAGTAGGGAGGGAGCGGGGCCACAGTGGCGCGTGCTACAACAAAAGCGTGAGCCAGTCCTTGTACCTAGCCCTGACACAACTGCCGTGACTGATTCAACCAAACTTAGGACAACCAGGTGAGTTGTAACCTATCAATAGAAATTGCCAATAATGTTCAAGAATTCTAGTTTTATTTTTACTCATAAATTGCATGTGAGTTGCGATATTTCAGTACTTCACAATTCAGGGATGCTTTGCAAAAATTGTCACAAAATTCTGTAATTAATAATGTGAAAGATCATGGTCATCCTGCAGTGGGCTTGTGCTTCACTGTTATGGCTCTCACTAAGCTGGGACTACTAATTTTGCAAATATTTTAAATACGTAAAGCTGTACTTGAACTTTTGCGTGGGCATCATTCAGCTGTACTATTAATTTACCTAGGTATTATCTCCAATAAATTATGTAGGCTGTCTTTCCCTTGTGAGTTATCATTTGCCGGCTGCGGTGGCCGAGGGGACTGAGGCGCTTCAGTCACGATCTGCACGGCCACTACGGTCGGGGGTTCGAACCCCCCTCGGGCATGGATATTTGTGCCATCCTAGTTCGTAAGTAGTTTGTAAGTTTAGAGACTGATGACCCCGTAGTTAAGTCCCATATGCTTGACAAACATATGAACATATGAGTTATTATTTAATTTTTAATCATGTATTTCTCTCTCAGAAATCACACAAATAAATTTGATGTGAACAATTTTGTGGGATTTTTTTCAAAAATATCTTGCCTGTAAGTAAAATTGACCAAAAATTGGCTAATGGATGATAAAATAAAAATACTAGTGATGTTCCTGTCGCTGTAAAAATTGTTTTATTTTGCACTATTTCATTTGAAAGATCCTTTTCACTACAGCTGAAATTCTTTTATAATCTAATGTGAGATCCTGATTAACTGCTGAATTAACACTTGTAATTAGGCGTGTTTCTTGATCCCAGTATCACACACCCCCTTCAAAAATATTTTCTTTCTCCTGCCCAGTGCTCCATTTGCTACTTTAATTATTGCTTCCTTTATATTATTACATTCTTGGTTGATGTTATACACTTTAAAATTTAGACTTATGTAATCTTTTCTGATATAATAACCGGATACTATATTCATGAATTAAGTGCACTTAAAATGATTTAACAGCATAATGTTGCTTATGTTTGGGAGTTATTTTCCATCTATTGAGTAGTTTTATTTTTGATGTTAACATTAAATGATCTGAAGAAAAATCTGGACCTCTTAAAACTCTTGGTTCTTGTACTAAGAAACAAGTCTTTTTATATGTAATTACATGATCTATAATGGTGGTAGAACCTCCAGATGACCAGGATATTTGTGGATCTGTTTGTGCCTGAAGTATGTGTTTGTTATTTTTAACTCATTATTTGTTGAAAACACCTTCAGTCTACATCCTTTATTATTTATTGTATTTTCCACTTCAGAGCCAATATTGTCTGCCTTGGGGTTGTTTCCCACCTTTAGTTGTTGGTATGTCTGGCCCTCAAAAGTGAAGAAGTTGTGGGTTAGGATGAAGCTGGTTAGGGTATTAAGGAAAGAGGTTCATCCTACCCACAACTTCTTTAATTTCGAGGGACAGACATACCAACAACTAAAGGGAACAGCCATGGGAACCAGGATGGCCCCCTTGTACGCAAAAGTATTTATGGGACACTTAGAGGAAGCCTTCTTGGATACCCAAGCCTGTCAACCCAAAGTTTGGTATAGATTCTGACATCTTCATGATCTGGACTCACAGTGATGGAAAAACTCCAGAATTTCCTCTTCAACCTCAACTCCTTTGGTCCCATCAAATTTACCTGGTCCTATTCCAAATCCCATGCCACTTTCCTCGATGTCGACCTCCATCTGTCCAACGGCCTACTTCACACATCCGCCCACGTCAAACCTACCAATAAACAACAGTACCTGCATTATGACAGCTGCCATCCATTCCACATCAAACGTTCCCTTCCCTACAGCTTAGGTCTTCATGGCAAACGAGTCTTCTCCAGTCGCGAATATCTGAACCAGTACACCAATAACCTAATAACAGCTTTCACATCCTGCAGCTATCCTGATCTGGTACAGAAGCAAATTGCCAGAGCCACTTCCTCATCCCCCCCAAATTCAGAACCTTCAATAGAAGAACCCAAGAAGTGCCCCCTCTTGTCTCCAGATACTTTCCGGGACTGGAGTGAACTCTGAATGTGGTTCTCCAGCAAGGATACGACTTCCTTAAATCCTGCCCCGAAATGAGATCCATCCTTAATGACATCCTTCCCATTCCACCTAAGCTCCGTAACCTCCTAGTCCATCCCTATGAAATCCCCAAACCGCCTTACCTACCTTCTGGCTCCTACCCATGCAACCGCCCCCGTTGTAAAACATGCCCTATGCACCCTTCCACCACCATTTACTTCAGTCCCGTAACATGGAAGGTGTACACGATCAAGGGCAGAGCCACTTGCGATAGTACGCACGTGATTTACCAACTGACATGCCTGCACTGTGAAGCGTTCTATGTGGGAATGACCAGCAACAAACTGTCCATTCGCATGAATGGTCGGTCACAGGCAGACAGTGTTTGTTGGTAATGAGGGTCACCCACAGGGTGGCTAAACATGCCTTGGTGCATGGCCAGCACATCTTGGCACAGTGTTACACCATCCAGGTTATGTGGATACTTCCCACAGACACCCATCTTTGAGAACTCCGGAGATGGGAACTTGCCCTTCAGCATATTCTTTCTACCCGTTGCCCACCTGGTCTCAACCTCTGCTAAATTCAAATTCCCGCCCACCATATTTAACAGCTTTGTCTCGGTTCTCTGAACAGAGCCTCTGCCTCAAGTGGTATCTCTGTCCAACTTCTTTGCTTTTACAGTATGTCTGCCTAGGTGTGTGTGTGTGTGTGTGTTTACCTTCCTTTTTTCCCCCCAATGTAAGTCTTTCCTCTCCCGGGATTGGAATGACTCTTCACCTGCCCCCTTTAAACCCTTATCCTTTCCTTATCCCTTTTCTCCTCTCTGCCTGAGGAAGCAACAAATGGTTGCGAAAGCTTGCATTTGTGTGTGTTTGTGTTTTATTTATGTTGCTGTCACATACCTGTGCTCCTTCACCTGGTAAGTAAACCTCATCTACTTTATATATGAAGGGTCCACGGGAAAAAGTGTGTGTGTGTGTGTGTGTGTGTGTCATATATAATGATACGAATATTATAGAGGAAAAATTCCTAACAGGAAAAATATACGTAAAAAATAGATGAAGTACACTTACCAGGCGAAGGGGCACAGGCAGTAATAGCAACAAATAAACACACAGACACACAAAAATGCTAGCTTTCGCAGCCTAGCTGCTTCATCAGGCAGAAGCGAAGGAGAGGGAAAAGGAAATGATGAGGGTTTTAAGGAAGGGGGTAAGGAGCCATTCCAATCCCGGGACGACACAAGTACACTTAGTCTGCCTAAGTGTACTTGTGTCTGTGTAAATGTGTGGGTGTGTGTGCATTTATTTACCCTCCATTTTTCCCCCAAGGTAAGTCTTTCCTGTCCCGGGATTGGAATGGCTCCTTACCCCCTTCCTTAAAACCCTCATTATTTCCCTCTCCTTCCCTTCTGCCTGATGAAGCAGCTTGGCTGCGAAAGCTAGCATTTTTGTGTGTTTATTTGTTGCTATTACTGCTTGTGCCCCTTCGCTATATATATATATATATATATATATATATATATATATATATATATATATATATGAAATTTTAGATTATTACAGCTTCAGAAAGCTTTCAACAAGCTGCTTTTATTGGTTTTTGTTTCATGAAAAGAAGGGGAATAGTCTCAAAGTTACAGCGGTTTAAAAATATAGTGTCCACAGGAAAAAGGAGATAAGTCAATGTGAAACTAGGAAAAAAGGGGGTTAGTCGATTGGAAGCAATGATCGCACCCGTCGTTTACGTTCCGTAGTCCAGATGTTGAGCATCTGCTGTTGGCGAGGTTAAGGAAGAGAACAGGTCGACTTTTCGACGTGAGAAATAAACTTTTAACATCCACCCATGAATTAGGGCCAGATTATAAATGTTCCACATTGAAATGTTTCCAGAGTATTACTGACGAAGAACGTGGGTTTATTATATCTAATTGTATCAAAATTACTGTGAATGAGCCGAATGCTTACTTGGCAGGCCTAATTAATGTAAATATTATATCGCAAAGGCGACCGGAAAATGAAGCTAAATTTCGTGACAACAGTTATTCATATCATGTAAGAGTGAAGAGGGAGAATTCTGTCACTGAATTAAATGTTTGTTCTAAAGCCTTTACATCTTTTCATGGAATATCTAAAAAAAAATTGAAGTAATACAACGTTATCTGAAAAAAGGTGGGAATCCTAAGGATGGTCGAGGCCAACACTCTAATCGGAAACATTGTGTGACATCAGAGGCACTTGAGGCAGTTTGCCAACACATTAGTTCATTTACAGGTGAACAAAGCCATTACTGCTTGAAAACCTCTAAGAAAGCATATCTACCACCGGATCTGAACATCAGTAAGTTGTATGAGTTATTTAAAATATACCCTACACAATGTTTCGTATGAAAAATACAGACATGTTTTCAACACAGAATTTAACGTCGGTTTCGGATGCCCTAGAATGGACACTTGTAGTTACTGTGATAGGCATGCTGCCGAAATTCGAGCTGTTGAACATGCTTTGAAATTGTACCCAGAAAATAGTACAGAAAGGGCGAGTGTAGAAAAAAAATCTAGCAACTGTCAACTGAGAAAAAAATTTCACTTATTAAAATCTGATAAGTTTTATATTCGTAAAAGACGTTCTAAAGCAAACAGCAGGGCATCAAAAGAATGTGAAAGCATTACTATGGATTTCCAGAAGAACTTACCTATCCCTAACATCACAACTAACGACATGTACTACAAGAGACAGTTAACGTTGTGCATGTTTAATATTCATATATTGTCAACCAATGAATCATAACTAACGACATGTACTACAAGAGACAGTTAACGTTGTGCATGTTTAATATTCATATATTGTCAACCGATGAATCATATTTCTTCGTGTATGATGAAACAGTAGCCCACAAAGGGTCTAACGAGGCCGCTTCCTTTTTGTTTTATTTTGTGATGTCAGTTCTTGATCCCTATGTTAGCGAGATTTACTGATATTCCCCATTTCATAATGACTTACCCCCTTTTTCCCTACAAAAAATTGACGTCATTTGATATAATATTTTCTTTAGCTTGTTACAGTACATTTACAGGAAAATCTTGTAGAGGTATCTAATGACTATATGTAAGGCTACACTAAACATAAATTTCAAGAGAATTGGCTAAAAATTGCATTTGGTACATAAGATTTAGTGTTAAAATCTTCTCTCCTGGAAAATTGAGAAGAACTGACTTACCCCCTTTTTCCCATGGACCCTTCATATATATTTCTCCTGCTAGGAATTTTTCCTCTATAATCTTAATATATAATTGTTAATAGAAGAATATGTTGATTTTTGAAATATAGCTGAACGTATTGTTAGTTAATATTTTCTTACTTTTTAGAATTTGTGCACTTGTTCTTTAGACAAATCACAATTATTTTCAAGGAAAGATATGTAAGAACTTAAAAAGTTTAAGCGGCGATCTGAAACTCTGCTGCAACATTTTGTCAGCCATTTCCAATGAGTTACATTTTTGTTATATATCTTTGTTCGTAACGAAAATTAATCAATGGAATGCGACATTAAGCAATTTTTTTTTCCAAGGCAGACAGAGCGAGTGATTACTTTGAACTGCCACTGTGGTACTCGCCAGAGCTGGACAGTGTTAACAAAAGAGTTAATGTCATTAATCATTAACCTGTTACTAAAAAGCTATCTTGGTTAAACATTAAAGATTCCACAATTTACCAGAAATAAATGTTAATCGTTAACTCAGAACTGTATTGTGCAGCCATGAAATCTTGCTTTCAGTCTCTGAATTTATATTCATGTCCATGTGTTGTCATAACATTGAAACAGAGCAAATTAAGTAAAACATATTACCGTACCTCATATAAAAAAAAACTGAAACATTTTAAGAAAAAAAAAAGTAATATTCATTACTACACCCAGTGATCTTAGTGCTGGAAAGAACTGAAGACTTCAGGATAAGATAAAATATTACATTATTGTGTAATAATCGATTACAAACTTTGAACCAGCTGTCACCTTAACTTCTTGTCTATCTGGAGCGCATTTCCAGTCCGCACAAAATTCTCACTGGTCCCAAGCTACGAAAGTAGTGTCCCACGACCATGTTCCTCATTGCCCACCATCAGGGTTTCCCATACGATTAGCGATGAAGACTGGAACCGAGAACACTGTTGTCACATGTGAATACTACTTACAGTAGAACCTCGTTTTTACGCTTTTCAAGGGACTTAAGTGAAATGGTGTAAAATGCAGGAAAATGTAAAATGCAGGAAATAATGTTTTAAATGGTAGAATATGCTTACTGCATCAACCTTGCATTTTCGTAGTTTATTTGTGATATATGTACATAATAGGCATCTAAATACTCACCAGGAAGTTTATTATACAATAAAGGTAATCCAAATGTATACTATTTTAAGCGCCAGCCAAAACGTAATTGTATGGGAAGTAGAAATTTTTTATGTAATTCCATTCATCATAATCGAGGACGCCGCTAATTTAAGTGCCAGGCAAAACTGGTAATCTTATGGAAAGTAGAAATTTCGACGTTACTTCATTCATTATAATCGAGGATGCCACTGCTGGGCTATGTAACACATCTTCAAAATTACCTGAACCGCTTCGATATCGTTTGGACGCTGCTGCCAGGCTATGTAACACATCTTCAAAATTACTGCCTTTTACTGGCATTAGGTAGTTATTAATGTAGTAAAACTCAAAGTTCCACTATTTTTGTATTTTTAGATGTTTCACACGACGATATTAGAGGATTTATTCGCGTTCTCGAGGACAAACATATGCGTAAGTATTTTTGTGTAGGCTGCAGAGTCTCTCATGGTACACATCACTGTTAATGGTTTTTATGTGCTCAAGGAATTTGATGAGTATTGGATCTTGGACACTAAAAAAGTTGATGGTTATCAACTTGACTGCTGAGTGCACAGTGTTGAATTTTTTAGGAGGAGGAAACAACATATGCTTCAAGTCCCTAGATGTTGCACTGCATTATCCCAAAGCACCATATTCAAATTTCAACTGGTTTGGTTGTTAAGATGTTTTGTACCTTTTCACTTGAACCCCCCTCATATGCCACATCTACACATGGATGAGAAGGGGTGTCATGGTGACAGTACTCACTGAAATAAAATATGTGCACATCAAAAAATCTTGGCTATTTTGTATCACATTGTCCAGTAAGGCTACATTATTTCAAAGGCAACGAAAATGAGTGTGTCAATGGGATAAGACTATTATAACTTACAATGTTTTCATGCATCAAAAAGTACAAAAGTTGTTGCTACATTTATACACATTGTTTATTCTAGTTGTTCAACATATTAATTGTGTGTGACTGTGAATGTTACAAACTATACTAGTATCTAACTAATAAGATAAATGTATCTCTTGTCAGAGAGCCAAGTCCATCTCCTTTAACCATTGCTGATGTACTAGATGGAGTTCGGTCACCCCTACTGAAAATAATCATAATGGACAGTTAGTGAGTATGTAGGCCATTGTTTGTAAGTCTGCTCCACAGTCACATGATTGATCATCTACCTGTCCCCATTTGATTTCCAATAGTTGCAGTGACCAACACCAGTATGGATGCAGTTGGGAATCTCCATTCCTTGACGCTCCTTTGAGGGATCGTCTGTCCAGATGTTGTTTTGTTATTGCCCAGTTGGATTTAGGCAAGAAGCTACTCTCATGTAGCTGCATAGCTGTTTTAAGGGTTGGTTTATGTGATTTCAATCAGCTTATCTGTGGTGGAAGGTCTTGCAAGATAGGAAGCTTAGGAGTGGGCAAGATCTCATTAAGGCTTCTTTGCATCTTATATTAGGAGGAGTGATATTGCATAGTACTGGGACCCATTGAAGAGGTTGTAGCCATCTGGGTGCTAGTGATCAACTTCGTTGTTTTGTTTAATTGTACATCAACGTCTGTCTCATGAACATTGTTGAGCCAACAGGAGCACAGTACTCAGCTGCAGAGACAACTAGGGACAAAGCTGTTGTATGCAAAACCTTAATACTGTCTCCCCAAGATGATCATGCTAAGTGCTGCAATACGTTATTCCTAGTTTTAACTTTGTCTGCAGTTTTTTTGAAGATGGTTCTTAAAAGTGAGAGATCTATCCAAGATGACTCCTAGTTATTTTGGATGTTCACTATGTTGAAGTCAAATGTTACAAGTAATGAACAATTATGCACTTAAAGAAAGAAAACACAAATCACTATAGAAACAGTCATTATGAAGTCAAAACAGTGTAGATACATCCATAACCTGCTTCCTTTCTCAGTTAATTTTACAATATTCAGTGTTTTTAATAACTGTCCATTGAAAAGGACTTTTTCCATATGACTTTGGTGTACAATGTGACTGGTTGTTGAAAAAGAATTCAGAATAATTGGGCACTTATTTTTATGGTAATTTATAAATACAGTTCACACAAAAATATTTCAATGTGTATTTCTTTTTTAATTACAATGAAAGCAACAGATGTATTATGTAGCTGCATAGACTTTCCCAGCATATTAATTGATGATATTCTTCTCAGACTGTTGAGATGAGTTGATGATTCAGTAGAAAATCTATGAAGAATACCATAGATGTATAATGTAGTGTGTAGGTGACAAAAGACTGCAAGACAGAAATCTGACCGAGTGAGGTGGCACAGTAGTAACACACTGGACTTGCATTCGGAGGAAGGTGGTTCAAATCCACCTCCAGCCATCCAGATTTAGGTTTTCCATGATTTCCTTAAATCACTCCAGGCAAAATGCCAGGATGATTCCTTTTAGAGGGCATGGCCAATTTTCTTCCCCATCCTTACCCGAACAATCCAAGCATAAGCTCCGCGTCTAATGACTACGCTGTCGACGGGGCATTAAACACCAATCTTCCTTCCTTCCTTCCATGGAAATCTGTCTGGTTATATGTACAGATTTAACATTTAAAAAAAGTAAATCCATTACAATAAGCAGGAGAGTGTGATGTCAGTTACTCTACATAAGGGAGAAATGTCAGTGGCGTGAGTTGTTTTATACTGAAATTGTGATTGAGGTCTGTTGTTCATGAATTCAGTGTAGGTGCCAGTAGTGTTGTAGATATATTTTGTTGGATGTATTGGTCACACCACATATGGAAGACTTTGTTTTCCTATGTGTGTTAAACATGTGACTTAATCAGATACTTGTGAATATATGGATATGAGAATTAGAAAGTGAGTTGATAAGTTAAGTTTTGCAATTTTCATTACATTGTGCCACTGCCATGTGTAAAGCGTATCTAAATCAATTAGATATCATTGGACCATTGTGATATTATTTTTCAGTGACTACAAAACAAAGTCAGGATCTATAATTACTGATTTGTCCTGAGAGTCCATGCGTGATGTTAGCTTGGTACAGGAGTTTACTTTGGTTAGATGAGAAGCACTGCTGGTTTTGCTACACAAGTATATGAACCTTGTAGATGAAGTGTTCTTATTGATACTGTCTTAATTCTCTCTCCTATTGTTAGGAATGATGCAATGGTGACTTTAGTTTTAATGAATAAAAGAATTTTATTCATTTCAATTACAAATGCCAGGCATCTTCAGTTACTGAACTTTCTTGTTTGCCTACATTTTATCTGCAAAACTTACTGTTATTGTGAATTGATAGGAAACTCTGAAATGCAATAATTGTACAGTAAAATTGACTAAAATGTGGTAAATGGAGTAATACACAATCACGCTTTAATATTGAGCCTAAATTGTACTGTGTTACACATTTGCCTGACTTCTGCTATTTCAGTTGCAATTGTGAATTGATAGGAAACTCTGAAATGCAATAATTGTACAGTAAAATTGACTAAAATGTGGTAAATGGAGTAATACACAATCACGCTTTAATATTGAGCCTAAATTGTACTGTGTTACACATTTGCCTGACTTCTGCTATTTCAGTTGCAATTTTTAGTGCTAATTTTATTAGTTGAAAGAAAAACAGCTTACATATGGGGATTTGCCCAGAATTAGATTATCTTTGAGTTACACAAGATTAAAAATCAAAGTTATCAAAAGGCAAAATATCCATGGGGCCTCTGAGCTAGTTAAATATTCAGCAGATAAGCAGGTATCATGAACATAGATTGAAATAAGTAAGGAGTAAGGAAAGGAGACACCGCTTTGAGGACTGCATCTTCATTCTCCACTCGTGGGCCATACTGTTGCTACAATTGAGACACCACTCTTAGACAGAACTGAGGCAGTCAGCAAGGCACACCAGAAAAACCAAAGTACCATCACCAATAGTGTTGGAGCATGTTTACTTTCACATCTGCCCATTTATATGAAAAGTTGGAGACAAAAAAATCTAATTCAAAGTTGCTCAGAAGACAGTGATGGGGCTGACTCCAATATTATGTAGGTTAGAGAAAGCATTCAGACGGATCAAATGATCAATTTCTGTTGTGACCTCATCGCCTTTTGTTGAGTACTTGTCCCGGTCTAGATGTTGGGAAAGGTACTGGTGCAGGAATTGATGTCAACTGTAACAACTATTCAGATTAATAATACAAGTTTTATTGACTGAAAATAATACTCAACTTTAGAACATATGTCTGTTTCTTCTCTCTTCTTGCAGTGTCTTCCGTATGATGCTAGCTGCGCTGAGACCTAGTTACTGCTTCGTTCATAGCCGAGTTCTGACCTAGTAACTGCCGGGCTGTTCAGACGTATGTCGGCCTAGATATAGCTGCTTGTAGAAGGCTCACATCGATTACTCCCTTCAGAATGCGTGGCGGTTGTTTGTGGTTGGCTTTCAGTTGATCGCTGCCTTCTCTGTGATCGTTCTCTTACACCTAGCATGTGGCGCTGACTTTATGCCCCAACATCCCTCCCCCCTAAAATTCTAAACAGTTGTCATGTATGGAGCTCAAGAACGGGAAAGGAGACAGACTCGTGGACATACTGATGGACCGGAGTCTGTAGCTTCAGACGTCGTCAGACTACCGGCCGGGCCCCGCCATCTGGCCTGAGCTTGTGAGGGAATGTCCTCTGTGAAAACCTCTGAAGGGCCCATGACCACGACAGTGGCCCAGGTGCTGATGTAGATGGTGACGTCAATGGCGACATTGGCGTCAGATGCTGTGTCACACACTGGTCCTGTCAGTTGATGTCCATTGGGATGTCCAGGTGAGGTGGAGACAGCAAGGGCTACATCTCCATGATATTGGGCCGTGGTGCCATGTAGATCTGCTGTGGGGGCGACTGCCGAGGTTGTGTGGGCAGAGGAGGCCGTGCAGTCTGTGTGTGGCATGAATCTGCCTAAAGAAATGCAGAAGGATTACAGGGTACATAACAAGGGCAAAATTTGTTGTGGTGCCTGCGTACGATGGCAGCAGGACCTGAAATTTCAAACGTAAGCACCGCAATACTGCATTATCTCACCCTACTCCCACCGTCTGTGTACACCAAAAACTCTGAAAAAGACTGGGTTACACAGAGCGAAGAGATACTTGCATTCGGCGGCTGCTGCTGCTCCGGGCGGCACAGGGGGTGGAGCAGATGGAGCAGGTGGAGCAGGATGTGCTGACGGCGGCCGTGTAGAAGTTCAGCTGGAGATGATCCTTCTCGTGGATGCAAGCAGTAGGAGGTGAGGAACAGTTGTAAGGCTGCCTCCCGTGAGTGCTCCGAACGAAGTTTGGACATCTATTGCTTAAATGTCCGTACGAAGCGTTCCGCAGTACCGTTTCACTGCAGATGAAATGGTTCACTGGTGAGATGCTTAATTCCATTGCGTTATCAAAAGGAGTGGAATTCTTGCAATGTGAACTGAGGCCTGCTGTCAGAGACTATCAGTTCATGGAGAACTTCCAGACAAAAAATTGAAGACAACGTCCTAATCGTGCTACTAGAAGTCATAGGAGACATTGGCACTGCAAACGGTTAACCACTAAAAGAATCAACCACAATAAGCCACTTTGTGTTCCAGAATGGACCAGCATAATCAATATGCACTCTCTGCCAAGGTGAATCTACTTTTGGCCATGCAAAAAATTTCTGAGGTGGGGCTGACTGATGGGTAGTGCACACTGAACAATGTGACATCATCTTTTCTATTTGGGTGTCTATGCTCTGCCAAGTACAGTGTCATCATGCTAATTGCTTAGTGCAAACCATTACCCAATGTTCTTGGTGCAGTAAGTTCAATACTTCTTTCTGCATATGTCATTGAGTCAACACACGCAATTGTTCACTGTCTTTTGAAACTAGAATCACACCTCTATGTACTGAAAGTTAATATTGTCTAGCAAAAGAATGATGCACCAGTGAATTTGTAATGTCACTTTGTGAACGAAGCCATTGTGTGTGAATGTAGCACATCGAAATTCGTAAATCAGGATCTTTTTCTGTGGTGCAAGCAATTTTCCTATAGTCCAATGGGAAGGATTGCAACAAACTATCTTCCTGTGCATCTATCTGACAACACGACATGTCAGAAGTGTCAAAGTCTTTATCATGGCCAACCAGAAGATGGAAAAGTGTGTCGGCATTTCCATGGCGAGTTGTGTGTCTGTACACAATCTCATACTGATACTGTGATAAGAGCAGCGCCCAATGTTGCAATTTGTGTGCCGTACACCTAGGAATTGGCTTGTCAGGATGAAACAATGACTGCAAAGGCTTGTGGTCAGGTACTAAATAAAATTTTCCCCCATCCAAGTAGTGATGGAATTTTGTGACACCATACACTATTGCTAAAGCTTCCTTCTCAATCTGAGAATAATGGCACGGTGTGTCTGTCAAAAGTTTTGATGCAAACGCTATCGTACTGTCCTTATCCCCATGTGTATGCTTCTGTACTGCTTCTAGACCAAACGATGGCGTGTCCACTTGCAAAAGAACTGGTTCTTCTGGCTCGAAGTGCACCAAACATCGATCACTAAGCAATGCATCTTTTAATTGCTGAAATGAGTGTTGGCATTCATCTGTCCAAACAAAATGAACATTTTTAAATCGTAGCCGATGCAAAGGGGCTGCAATTTGTGTTGCATTTGGAATAAACTGACTACAGTACATTAACTATCCCAAGACTGATGTAATTCTTTCACATCTTTTGGTGCTGGCAGGTTGTAAACGGCAAGCAAATGTGATTGCATGTGGTGCACACCTTGACTATTTATTACGTGTCTTACATACTGCAGTTCTGGTTTGAAAAAGTCACACTTATCTAAGTGACACTTGAGACCTGCATCTGACAAGACTTGAAACAATTTCCTCAAATTTGCAATGTGTTCTTCTGGGGTACAGCCTGACACAACTATGTCATCCAAGTAGTTTGAACAATAAGGCACCCAAGCAGTAAGCTGTTCCAAATATCTTTGAAAAATTGCTGGTGCGCATGCACTGCCAAAGGTAAACACAAATATTTAAACAAGCCCAGATGTGTATTGACAATAAAAATTTTTCTGTGATTCTTCATTGAGTGACAGCTGAAGATAGGCATTGCTCAAATCTGTTTTTGAGAAATATTTCCCTGCACCTAATCTGTCCATTACATCTTCTGGTCTCAGCAAAGAATAACTGTCTACAACTGTTTGTGGATTCACTGTAGCCTTGAAATGAACACAAATGCGAATGCTACCTGATGGCTTCGGCAAAATAACAAACAGACTCACCCACTGGTTAGCTTGTATAGGTTCAATTGCACCATTTTCTTACAATGTGCAAAGTTCTTGTGCTACTTTGCTGCGTAAAGCAAGTGGTACATCACGAGCTTTGCAAAATTTTGGTTTGTAATTTTCCTTCAGAGCAATGTGTGCAGCAAAATCTTTAGTTTTTCCTGGTCCTGCAGAAAACAAATTTGAAAAGTCTTTCAATAACTTGTCTACACTGTCTTTTCTTTGTTCTAGTACAGGATTTAATTGCCATTTACGCTGTCAACTTTGTTTTAACACAAGAAAGGGGCGGCAATCCCAACTGTTCATAAGTTTTGTGATTGAGCAATGTGACTGATGCACCCATGTCAAGTTGAAATTTTACAGAATGTCATTCACACGCAAATTGACACACATTTTTCTGTCCTGGTGTGCAATTTGTGCTACTTCTGTGTTCTTGATGTTACGAGGGGCAGCCACTGGTTTGGAAAATACTGCATTTATTGAATAAGTACTGTCTTGTCGCTGTTTGGGCAAATTTCTTTTCTTTTGCTGTAAGCAGACTGTTTGTATGTGACCTTTCTTGCTGCATGCATAGCATTTTGCTGACCAGGATGGACCGTTCTGCCTTTTGTGCTGTGAGAAACATTGCAGGCAAGACTTCACTTCCTTAATTGGCAAGGTGCCATGTCTAGCAACGTGTCCATGCTTCAAGCGGGCAGGCAGAAGTACACGGCATTTGACCTGGTGCTCAGCGGTGCATGAATTGACACTACACAGTGGGAATGAATCAAAGTTTTCTGCTGCTGTGGCACCTGTATCGTACTGTTCCAAAATATGTTCTACTTGATGGAAAGACAGGTATGACATTTTCAGAATCTGTTCTCTAAGTCTACCGTCAGGAATATTATAGATAATTGTGTCATGTAACATGACATCTGAATACAAAGCTCCACATGAACATTTAAATTTACACTTCCTAGTGAGATCTTGAAGATCTGTTATCCACTGCCTGTATGTTTGATTTGGATTTTTCCTACATCTGAAGAACTGATACCTGGCGGCCACTACATTGATTTGCTGTTCATAATATGCTTTGAGGGCTCCTATCACTGAATCATAAGAAAGATCTGAAGGTTCCATGTTGGGAAACAGTTTTTTCACAAGACGGAACACTGAAGGGCCTACACATGATAACAGAAAATGAAGTTTGACAGTACCTTGTATCCAGTGCACTGTGGCATAAACTTCGAACTGTTGGATCCAGTCTAACCAGTCCTCTTTTTTTTTTTTCATCATACTGTCGGAACTTGCGTGTTTTGAGACAGGTGCGACCAGAAGTTGTTGCATGGTTTGCAGGAGAGATGCAATTTGTTGGCTCTGAAATTGAAACATTTGCATTAGCTGCTGTGCATCGACCACAGTAAGCTGTGGCGCAGTGGTAGTGGCAGTGGCAGGGTTAGTAGCATTAGCCATGGTGCAAAAACTATGCAAAAATATAGAAATTTACTCGTAACCCTGCAATAGAATCAAAAGATTATTTACTGGATCCACTGAGACCTGTAATAAAGCAAAATTAATAGTGCAGTGAAATGTCAGGGTTATTTTAGTATCTTGTTGCAATGTGCGTCGGTGTTTTCCTTGCCACTATTTGGTTCTTCATTGTCCTTGTCGCCTTTTGTTGTATCTTACTTGTCCCAATCTAGTTGTCAGAAAAGGTACTGGTGCAGGAATTGATGTCAACCACAACAACTATTCAGATTAATAACACAAGTTTTATTCACTGAAAATAATAATAGTCAACTTTAGAACATATGTCTGTTTCTTCTCTCTTCTTGCGGTGTCTTCCGTATGATGATAGCTGTGCTGAGACCTAGTTATTGCTTCGTCCGTAGCCAAGTTCTGTCCTAGTAACTGCCTGAGTTCTAGCTAGTAACTGTCCTATTTCTGACTTTGTAGCTGACTAGTAACTGCTGGGCTGTCCAGACTTATGTTGGCCTAGATATAGCCACTTTTAGAGGGCGTGCATCTTCTGTTACTCCCTCTAAGATGCACGGCACCTGTTTGCGATTGGCTTTTGGTCGATCGCTGCCTTCTCCACAATTGGTGAGCCACCACCACCCAACGTAGAAATGATCTGTTCTAAGGATGTTGGTGCACTGAGCAGAAGTAGTCTTGGACACTGAACATCTAGAGAAGGAACTGAGTCACTTACGGAAAATATTTAGGAAAAAGTGCTACAGTAACCACCATACTTCAAAAGCTATCCATCTAAAGACATGCTAACAGAAGACCACTGAGGAGGAGACAAAGAAGTTTGCATGTTTGTTACTTTGTGGCTCAGTGACTGGAAAAATTAGCTAGCCTCTTAAGTAGGCTAACCATGTTTTCAGATCCAAAAAACAGTATCTCCCAGTTGCGCAACATATCTTGGGTCTGTTGAAGCACAAGATACCACCCGTCGGCTTTTAGGTCATGGGTCAAAGCCGACGGGTGGTATCCCATGCTTCAATTATGCCAGTGGGGCAATTGAAGCATGGGATTCCACCCATCGGCTTCAACTCATGGAATTGGTGTGTTGTATAAAAGGCTATGTAGTGGCGAGCTGTTCGTTTTACGAGGGTAATTACTTTTACTGAGTAGACAAGGGTACATCAAGAACCTGTCAACCATAGAGCAGAAACAACATTATTTATTTACTTTGTGGTCTGTACAAAAAACTAAGCAAGACCTTCTATGATGTTCAGATTTCTAAGAATATTAACAGTTTTGAAAATGATATGAGGCCACCAGGTCAGGAAGTAAAATTTTAGCGAGCATCGTGATTTAAATAAAAACATTAATCAATTGAAACATTGAGTATTTGCAACTGACTATGTCTGAAATATGGGTTTCCCATTTTGATGACATCATGGGTCAATGACAACTGAGGGTATCCTGTGCTTCAATTATGCTCATAATTTTACAAAATTTACCTCAGCTGTTACATTTGATTTTTTAAAGTCATTAACACAACATGCAACAAGTATAATAGTCATCCACTCAAGGTCTTGTCACTCTACATAAGGTAAAACAAATGATAATGATTAAATAAAACTTGAGGTTAAATTTTACTTCCCGCCCCAGCAGCCTCACCTGACAATGTTGGCAACAGATGCTGTGTGCCAGCAATCATGTGAAGCTGTCATTAGCCAGCTGTGTGACAATGCAAATGTTTTGTCATGAAATCTTTTGGTTACGAGGGGTATTACTTTCACTGAGCGGGCAAGGTACATCAAGAACCTGTCAACAATAGAGCAAGAACAACATTATTTTCTTACTGTATGGTCTGCACGAAACACTAACCAAGTCATTCTATGTGTTTGGTTTTCTAAGAATATTAACATCTTGGCAGATATTTTCTACTGTGCTGTTCATATTGGCAACATAATCACATGAGGCCACCAAGACAGAAAGTAAAATTTTACCTGATCTGAGTATGATGAAACAAGTTTATTTTTCAATTTAATGATTTGCTTTTAATATTTTTTACTGCTCATAAGTCTGTCACAGAACTCTAGACAGTTCTGGTCGTTGTCAAGGAGGAACCTCCTTGTTTGTCAGCTATTTTGTATCTCTGGTCAACGCGAATGATGTTTACATCTGCTGTGAGTGCAGACGACATGCATAGCAGGTGCTACTGTATCAACGAAACGTTTTCCTCTGTAAAAACTCTTTTCTATAAGGGTCTCATTCTTTTTTAACTGTATAACTACTGATATCCCTCGAATAAGACAATAATCGAATTTCGTATGATGTTTCACAGGATTAATATTGAAATGCAGGATTTTTTAAAGATTTTCTGACCTCATCACAGGTTGCAGGATAAGACCTAAAAAAGCAGGAGTATCCTGCGAAAAGCAGGACATCTGGTCACCTTATTCTTAAGAGACACCAAGATGAACTTGCGCCTCCTGTGAAAGATGATGTAGGCCTTAGAACGCCAGTGTATACAAGGTATCGTGTGGGTGTGGACAGTTTTACATCGAACAGACAGTGTTGTCTTGAATATGAAAGATATTTCCTTTACCTCATCCTGAGCAATCAGTAATTCCGGAGCATACTCTGGAAAACAAACATCACTTGCATATGACAAGACACTAGTAATTAGAAGAACAAACACTTTTTTTGGATATCATAATAAAAGAGGCAATCAAGATTAAAATATGCACCCAAAAAAATAACTCTTAATAAAGACGGCAGCTTCCAGCTAAGCAGAGCTTGAAACCCGGGGCATGGCAGGCATGTGACCGAAGCATTACCATATACAGCAAGCACCAGTGACGTCCAGGAAGACACATATCTATATAAGGATGGCGGAAGGCAATGATTGACAGTCACCACTTGACAGTGGCCGAGAAGATCTTGACAAAAGCTGGTGGGTATCAAACCACTCAACATAGCTGGAAGCCCGAGAGAATTTTATCAATATATGTAAATGTCAACATTTGAGAGAGGTCATATAGTTGGGTTCAAAGAAGCCTGTTGCAGCAATCAGCGAATTGACCGACATGAGTACTGCACCCCCTCCTCTCTATTCAACATGATGATTCCATATAGAGTGAAGCTTCTGATAACAAAACTGTGCCATGTTAAAGACGAGTTCAGGCAGACATTTAATATATATATAAGGGATCCACGACCATGGTACTTGATCGGTGGGAGTATGTGGCTGAGGGACTGTGTTAGCTTTCAGATAGTACCACATATAAAGTCTTTCATGGCAATCCCATTCCTGATGTCCAGGCAAAGCTTCAAGGAATCCTCAAAACCTTAGGCCCTCTACAAAACTTTTCACCTAACTCCATCAACCCCATGACCCCACCAACACCTCGCAGCCCAACCTTCTACCTACTTCCCAAGATTCGCAAACCCAATCATCCTGGGTGCCCCATTGTGGCCGATTACCAAGCCCTTACAGAACGAATCTCTGCCTAGATAGACCAACACCTACAACCCATCATGTGCAGTCATCAAAGACACCAACCACTTGCTCAATCGCCTGAAATCCTTACACAGCCTGTTACCTCCAGAAACCATCTTTGTAACCATTGATGCCACTTCCTTATACACAAATATCTCACAAGCCCAGGGCCGCACTGCGATGGAGTATATCCTTTCACGCCGACCATCCACTTCCCTACCTAAAACCTCTTTCCTTAATACCCTAGTCAGCTTCATCCTAACCCACAACTTCTTCACTTCTGAGGGCCAGACATACCAAAAACTAAAGGGAACAGCCATTGGAACCAGGATGGTTCCCTCCTACGCAAACTTATTCATGGGACCCTTAGAGGAAGCCTTCCTGGATACCCAAGCCTGTCCACCCAAAGTTTGGTATAGATTCATTGATGACATCTTCATGATCTGGACGCACAGTGAAGAATAACTCCAGAATTTCCTCTTCAACCTCAACTCCTTTGGTCCCATCAAATTCACCTGGTCCTATTCCAAATCCCATGCCACTTTCCTCGATGTCGACCTCCATCTGCCCAACGGCCAACTTCACACATCTGTCCACATCAAACCTACCAATAAACAACAGTACCTGCATTATGACAGTTGCCATCCATTCCACATCAAATGTTCCCTTTCCTACAGCTTAGGTCTTCATGGCATGTGATTCTGCTCTAGTCCTGAATCCCTGAACTAGTACACCAATAACCTAATAACAGCTTTCACATCCCGCAGCTATACTCCTGATCTGGTACAGAAGCAAATTGCCAGAGCCACTTCCTCATCACCCCAAATTCAGAACCTTCAACAGAAGAATCCCAGAAGTGTCCCTCTTGTCACCAGATACATTCCGGGACTGGAGCGGACTCTGAATGTGGCTCTCCAGCAAGGATACGACTTCCTTAAATCCTGCCCAGAAATGTGATCTGTCCTTCATGATATTCTTCCCACTCCACCGAGAGTGTCTTTCCGCCGCTCACCTAACCTCCGTAACCTCCTAGTCCACCCCTATGAAATCCCCAAACCACCTTCCCTACCTTCTGGCTCCTACCCTTGTAACTGCCCCCGTTGTAAAACCTGCCCTATGCACCCTACCACCACCACTTACTCCAGTCCTGTAACCCGGAAGGTGTATACGACCAAGGACAGAGCCACTTGCGATAGTACCCACGTGTTTTACCAACTGACATGCCTGCACTGTGAAGCGTTCTATGTGGGAATGACCAGCAACAAACTGTCCATTCACATGAACGGTCACAGGCAGACAGTGTTTGTTGGTAATAGGATTACCCTGTGGCTAAACACGCCTTGGTACACGGCCAGCACATCTTGGCACAGTGTTACACCGTCCGGGATATCTGGATACTTCCAACCGACACCAATCCTTCAGAACTCCGGAGATGGGAACTAGCCCTTCAGTATATTCTCTCTTCCCATTGCCCACCTGGTCTCAACCTCCGCTAAATTTGAATTCGTGCTCACCATCTCTAACATCTTTACCTCGGTTCTCTGGACAGAGCCTCTGCCTCGTGTGGCAACTCTGTCTAACTTCTTAACTTCTTTGCTTTCTACAGTAAGTCTGCCTAGGTGTGTTTGCGTCTGTGTAAATGTGTGAGTGTGTGTGTATTTGTTTACCTTCCTTTTCTTCCCCCAAGGTAAGTCTTTCCTCTCCCGGGATTGGAATGGTTCCTTACCCCCTCCCTTAAAACCCTCATCATTTCCTTTTCCCTCTCCTTCCCTTCTGCCTGGCGATGCAGCTGGGTTGCGAAGGGTTGCGTTTGTGTGTGTGTTTTGTTTGTTTGTGCTGCTATCGCTGCCTGTGCTCCTTTGTCTGGTGAGTAGTCTTCATCTATTTTTATGTGTATTTTTCCTGCTAGGAATTTTTCGTCTATAATATTTGTATGTTGAAAAATTCCTGGCAGGAAGGATGTATATAGGGAGTAGATGAAGATTGCTTGTCGGACGGGGGGGGGGGGGGCGCTCCTCCAAATACAGTATAAATACATTTACAGTACAGTACTTCTTATTGGCAAATAGAAGTGTACAGTTCGAATATCCGAATAAAACGGTTTTCCGAATATCCATATCCCCAAATAACTTCGGATATTAGACGTTATACTGTATATAATATTTTAGTTGAATGAAGGCATTCCGACTTTTAATTTCTCCTACCGAAATTGACCCCAACGTGGACAGTTCGTCAATTATGTAAGGAAATTATAACAAAATATGCATTATTAGAATATGTGGTTACGGAAGTATTTAGTTTTATTCTTTTGCAGCAGCCGAAAGGTCGTTCAGCAAATTAAAAATTATCAAAACACATCTGAGGTAAAGTATGGCTGAAGCTCGACTCGGACATTTGGCACTCATAGCAATCGAAAACAAGGCTGCACCAAGTCTAGATTTAACAGACCTTATTCATGATTTTGCAAAAAACCAAAACCAGGAAAAGATTGTAAAATAATTGTTACAATAAAATTGACTATATTTTAATTATGTATCCATATTATTACTATAATGTACTACAGTCACGAAAAGGCTTACCGATAATTACCGATCAGAAATGTTCAAATGTTTGTATAGCTTATGGGACTTAACTACGGGGTCATCAGTCCCTAAACTTACAAACTACTTATGAACGAACTAAGGACGGCACAAACAACCATGCCCGAGGGGGATTCTAACCCCCGATCGTAGTGGGCGTGCAGACCGTGACTGGAGCGCCTCAGTCCCCTCGGCCACCGCGGCCGGCTACCGATCAGAAATCATATCTTTGCCAACATCTGCAATCTAACAGTTTGAAGCATTGTATTACTCCAGTAGGTATTCTTTCATTCTGACTTTGGTGCGTGAGGAAACACGAACAAAATCCCCACGACTTAAAAAACGCCGCTCAGTTACAGTAAGTTATGGCCACAGTAACAAATCATGTTCGTGGTCTCCAGTTTTCAAGAGCTAAAGAGTAGTTATTGACTCTTGAAATCGTGAATTATAAAAAAAAATGTTCAAATGTTTGTAAAGCATCTTGATGGAGCAGGTTTACTAAAAACCCCAATGTCAAGATAAAATCGCTAAAGATGAGTATCCATGCAGTTACTATAATTCAATATTGACTTTAAGCTAGTATTTTTGGAACTGATATCATTTAAACAATCAAACTGTGAATAAATTTCAGCCGACCAGTTGGATAAAATGGTTTCTAATAACTAATTTACTACATCTTTCTTTTAATGAATACAAATTCATGTTTTATTTTCACTTTCCAATTTATATTTTATGCATTTAAAGAACTTTCAAACCAAAAAAAGAAAAATTCAAAAGTAAAGATGAGACTAAAAGACCTACTCCCATGTGGTGGGTCACAGGCAACGGCGGAAATGGGATATGGGCACTTGTGGGAGAAACAACTTTCGCATTAAGTCTCAGGGCCTCCACATCAATCTCAATGGCCAAGAGGTCTATAATGACATTCCTTAAGCATCTAGAACAGCAACTAAAAAAAAGCAGTGTCCTTCTCTGAAGTACAAGGGTGGACAAAATAATGTGAACACCATGCAGTATACTACATCTTGTTGCAAGTTGGCACCACTGTCTATGTGTTGAGACCGACGCACCACCGCAGTGCACAACTGACATACAAAGTCTTAGACGTTACCTTACAGTCAGTGGCGCAACCAGGATTTTTTTTCGGGGAGGGGGGGTGGCACTCGTATATAATGATATATTTTGACATTGAGTGCTGAGGCACACATATTATATACATACATACATGCATGCATACTTACATATACATACACATACAATTAACTGTGTAGCCTGTTATATTAACCAACGTGAAATTCGTTTATGGAATATAAATGCTATATGTTTCAGAAGTAGAAATGTGCAATTTTAAATGTTTAACCTTTGTATTTTATTAATTTTCATTTATTCAATGAAGAAATGTTCCAGCCATTGGTTCCACTTAGGAACAACAAACACAAAGTTAGCTTAGGTAAACAAACAGTGCAATAATTTACAAAGTTCAAACAAAAAGCATACATATTAAATGACAAAAAATTAATATAAACTATTGGACAGAAAAAAGAGTATTTAATATAGAGAAGAAATGTAAAATGATATATCATAACCCTAAGATTAGTATAAGATTATACATTGCTGTTATTTAGTTATTCTCGTTTTTATATATATTGTCGCCAGAATTTTTAGACTATATTTCAAACTGAACCTGATTGACATAGCATTAAAAAAATCTTTTATTACAAATGACAACAATTTCGGAAATAAAAACAAACTCGAGGTTTTTTTTAGTTATCTAAAATATTGCAAATACACATAGCCTACCCAAAGTAAATGTATTGAATAAAAAAATGGTACCTGCTGTCGTAATTTTGAGCTGATTTTATTAATCTAATGATTCTACCAATCAATATCTAAGTACAAAATATCATGTTACGACCGTTTTCGCTGTATACGTTAGCTTATACGTTAGCTTAAAGCATACTAAAAGGTATCGTCCGAGAGTCCGACGACTGGCATTTTCGATAATTCGGCACCGGTTCGGTCCCGAACGTGCCGAACTATCGGACTTTTACTGTAACGTAATTAAAAAAAAAAAAAAAAAAAAAAAAAACAAAAAAAAAAAAAAACTATTACATTTCGGGGAGGGCCAGGGTCCGGTGGGCCCATAGCTAGTTGCGCCTATGCTTGCAGTATATTACACTTTTTGTTATGTGACCGTCAACGCAAATGATGAGTGAGATTTGTCATCTCTCAAACATCCAAATAGGCTAACTCCAGAGCATATTTTAAGGGATTTTCACTGGGCGACATTGGAAGGATGTTCCGGGGACCCTCATCCAGAAAAATTTCAATATATTGATGCCTAAAAACGTATTTTGAAGTATTTTTTTTATTAAAATCAAAGCTGCTTAATTATTCCTTAATAGGTTTCTATTCATGTACGTTTTTAATAATAAATAAAAATATTTGTAGACCAATACTAAATCTGGACTTTGAAGAAATCATTTATGTCTCCTAATTTTGTTAAACAATCTTTCAATTTTTTTTGTCTTTTATTTGTTAAGTAGTTAAATACAGTACCTGTTATAAGTTCACTTTAATTTGATATGGCTATTAAATGAAAATAGTATTAAATTAAACTAATATCAGTACTATGATTACTTAAAATACCTTCCTGTGCACTTTCTGTAAAAGTTAATAAGTCATAATTTGTCTTAAAAGTTCGTATTACATTATGGTTCCTCAATTTGTATTTTTGCTCTAGAGAATTCTGTACAGGAACAGGAAAGAAACACAAATACAATTTTAAGCTATCTAAGAAAAGTACTTAATTCTGAAGAAAATGAGTCATGAGATGCTGGTGCTAAAAACGTATAAAGAACGTAAAGTTCTAGTGTAACAGTTTTCTTGCAAAGAGTATTGAACAGTAATTTTATATCTTCACTTGTAAGATTGTAGGTAAAAACAATTCTTTTGCCGTTTTTAGAAAATGTTTTAATGCATACAAGAAACAATTTTCAAGAAATATATTAAAATAAGCCTACAAGAAAATTTTAAAGGGTAATAAATTACTAGGTTTACAAAATATTTTGATAAAAAAAAGTTACAAAGTTCCTAACTCAAAGAATCGAAGAACATCAAATTTAAAGGTTACTGTCATTTGCAGAAAACTTTGTTACAAACTCTTGGTCTTGATACAGTTCAAAATCGGACAGCTTCTTTGTTCTCTCTTTGTTCTCTAGGAACTTCGCCACGTATGACCTCGGGTCGAAAAAGGCTGTCCCAACACCGCCGAGAGCGATGCGCATTCTAGAGTTGAGAACTTCTCGTGACAGACTAGATTGTTTGTTTGATTTTAAAGTCGTAGGTAGTGACACTGCTCTTTCAGGACCTGCACTGTACGGTGTCAGAGAAATATACGACTGCGCCAACTTTCTTAGGATCGAATGAGGTTGAGAAACTTTCAAAAAGTGGTACAGCTTTCCAATAGATGGTGTCATACTAGACGGAGCAGGGAGTTTTTCTGCTGGAAACAACCCTACAACGTCATCAGTAAATTCTGATACTTTATCTCGACCAAACAGGCCTCCAACGTCTGCACGAACTGCGTTCACAAGCTCAATAGGATTTTTTGAATTTAATAATCTATTAATCCTACTGCAGATTTCCTTCTGGTCTTCGGGAAGCCGTTGTAAGGTAAACTCTTTGCAGCTCATTACAACCTCTCTTCTCGCTGTAGGCCAGTGTCGCTTTGTAGAATCAAATCGGTTTACTTGACGTCTTGTAGGAAGATCTTCAGTATCTGATTCGTCACTTTCAAGTTCTCTTGCACCTTCTCTTTCCAACTTTTCTTCATATCCACCATGATAACAGCCTTCTTCCATCAAAGATAATGAATCAACAAATATTCTTTTAGATACTTCAGTATCAGGGATTGTAACAAATGACCTCTGACAATCTTTTTGCAGTTTTTCCAGACGTTTCAGAAGATCTAACATATGACTGGTAAGTCGCTGTTGTTCGCCACCTGTCTCCCACAAACGTAGAAACCCACGTGCTGAAGCTTTTTCAACTTTTGAGGAATCAGTCTTTCCGAGAACATTACTCCAATGTTGTTGCAATAATGGAAGATTGTTCCAAACTGCTTTGGCTAAATTGTTGAGGTGTTCTTCGAACCTTACCTCAAAGTGTGCTGGAAAGCGGGAGACAGTTTTCTTGTTTAACTCAGCCAGCTCTTCAAGTTCTTCAAAGCATAAAGCCTATGCTCTATGAAACGTTCCCACGGCTTTCACATTTGTCTTCCAGTGCTGAACTTCAATGACTGCTGATTCTAAGTCTGACAGATCGATGAGCCACACGCCAAATACAATGTAAGTCTCTCCCTAAGTACTCTTTCATTCGAACTCATAGGCCACTGAATTTAGCACTCTCTCCATCTGTAGTCAATCCTGTCAACTCAACTTTTGCTGTATCAACAAGGTCTAAATTTTCCAATAAAACTTTGACCGATTTCATAAGACCTCGCATAATCGATTTTCTTTCACCTAGACAGATTTCATCTCGTTATCTTCTGAACATGTCAACTCCGTATTTGTCTGCGGAGCCATCAACCTGAATGGAAAAACATTCCGAGTTTTTTTAACTGTGTGACCACACCTTCCGTTATCACTTCCCCTAGAACATCAAGCATCTCGCAATACATTACAGGGTTTCTGTACTGCAATAAAGCTGGCGAAGGAGTGAGAGGAGAAAACTCGGATTCCAAACAATTGTCTTTGTATGACGAAATTTGGGTGTCACTGTGAATCTTTGTTAGTAATCGTGACGGCCAAGAAAGAGCAGAAAGAGTCATTGTACGCAGTGGCGTAGCTATGCCACCAAGGGCCCCGGGGCACAAATGACATTGGGGCCCTCTTTACACTAATACTGTACAGATACAAAACTACTTCATCATCAGCTCCTTACCGCCTACTGAAATACATAATAAGGCAAATCTAAATACTACTAAGTAAATTATTATGTTTCATGCAGCAGATAATGTTTACTCGTACTCTCTAATATAACCGTGAAAGTTGGTTTGTTTGTTATGTTTCCACGCAAAAATTACTAGGTGATTTGGATGAAATTTTGCAGAGTGATAGAAATAAAGTTGGACCTGGGTAGGACATACAGATGAAAATGCCTCATGGGATAGTTTTCGTCAGCGGTGACAGCAGGCGGACTTTTGTCAGTGTCGGCAACTCACTCTCGCTAAACTACTGCACTGTTGGCTCATTTCGTTGACAGTCCAGTCAAAGAAGGAAAATAGAGGAAATATTCGTGTAGGATGGTTTCATCAAAACTAAGTTGCTGGATTTTGTTTGATGAAACACTTTGGATTGAGCCGTGTCCCTACCAGGCTTCTTGAAGTATATGTTAGTGTCTGGCCAGGAAAAAGTAATAAGTAAAATAACTAAGTCGATATCTTCGCTTATTATCGTGACAGTGGGGTGGAGGGCAGCGTCTTGATGCACAATTCACTCTTGAGACAAAGTAATTATTACTTGAAACTTCTGATTCGTGAATGTAATTAAATCTTTAAATGACAGAATAAATAACTAGTGTGAGGATAGAAATGTATATTAAAAGATTGCGTGAAGTGCTGAATTCTCACCACAGTGAAGTTGTTTGTTTTCACATACAAGAATTGAGCAGGCGGAGGGTATAGTCTTAGTATGAACGTAAATTGAAGAGCGTATAGTTCTTATGGTATGGGAAGGCGCCGTTCCCAGAAAAAAGCCACAGAATGCCGAATCCATTTCCCGCCTACCATTGTAAGGTAATGTGTAGAAAGGTATGTAGATTCTCTTCGGTATTCCTTTCAGTATTAACGCATTTGTGGGAAAAAAAAAAAAAAAAACCCCTTGCCTGTTTCCTGGCGCAACGCATTTTGTGGAAAATGCGCACTCTCCAGGTGTGTCTGCGCAGTACGTCATCTGTGATTTATGAAGTATTCTGTAGAGGATCGGTATAACTTTTTAAAACACCTTGTAATTCCTTTTGCGGGATACTGGGGTAGACAGAGTGGGGGCTCGCTTTCTCGCTATTCGTTTTGCAGGCGCACAAAGAACGGCAATGCCTGACCATTCCAGCGGTCTGCTCTTTCCCGCACCTTCTGCCCTCCACCAACCCCATCCCCACCCCTTTCTGCTGTCACCTGTCACATCCCCACAATAAATCATATGCCCAATACTGTTCTACTGTACTTAAATATGCTGTATACATTTAATATTTTGTCTTAGTCCATTCTGTTTAACAATAACTATATTAACATATTGGCTGCCAAAGGTATACCTCGGTTACCGACTCCTGGGGATCATTTTTTTTTTTTTCCATATTCTGCTTTAGTTTGCTTGAAGTAAGCTATTGAAGTACAAATAAGTTAAAATTATTGCAATTTAGTGCCTTAGTTCATGTTTTTTGTGTGAGTTACATATGGCTCACATGGCACCAGAGTAAAGTGTCAGGTGTGTCATTTGCTATGTCGCTAATAATTTTGGGTTGGTACTCATGTAAGTCTTTCATTCCACAACGTTATTTGCGTATAGTTCCATTATTGTTTTTCTACATTGTTACTGCAGTCTTTATTCAGTGTTGTTTGCTCCGTAACACAGTGGTATTGTAGCAGGTGAAAGTGTCTCGTTGAAGTTATGTAGATGAAAAAATGTTCAAATGTTTGTATAGACTATGGGACTTAACTACGGGGTCACCAGTCCCTAAACTTACAAACTACTTATGAACTAGCTAATACTAAGTACGGCACAAATATCCATGCCCGAGAGGGGATTCGAACCACCGACCGTAGTGGCCGTGCAGACTGTGACTGGAGCGCCTCAGTGTCCTCGGCCACCGCGGCCGGCTATGTAGATGAACAAAGGCATGTACAGAAGCTTTTAGATGAAGTTATGGACATAAGTGAAGAAAATGAAGATACTACTGAAATGGAAAAATAAGAGGAATGTGTTGATGCTGAGCTGAAGTTCAAACGAAGAGGGACACAAATAAAAAACCAGCTTTGATAACTGACTATAATCAGTCATTTATAGATCTCTCTCACCAAATGAAATCCTATATTGTCTAAGGCGGGATGTGAAATGGTACAGGAAGCTTACAATAGAACTGTTGACAGGGTCAGCACTGGTAAATGCTCTTGTGATTTACCGAAACATCAGCAACATAATCATCTCAATCATAGAATACAAAGAGAAAGTGACTTTGAGACTACTCCATACAGAAGATGCTAATAGCCCTGGCAAAATCTCTCACCGTAGCCATCAAGCTGCCTGCAGATTGTGCTCTTGTGAACATGGGAGCAGGAAGTCATAGATGTATGGATGCTACGAAAAAATGAAGAATGAATTTGGACAAGAGCAAGCTGTCAATAAATGCAATCAAACTACATGGAAATGTAAGAAATTGTGACTCACATTTTTGCGAAGAGTGTTTCTTCATAAAGCACAGTGCATGCAGGAATGAGGGATACAAAGTGGAATTATCCAAATTTTTCAGTTTGTTTCACTGTTGTTGCAATTAGAGTTGGAGAATTTAATTAAAACTGTATGTGATATACAATCTACTGTATAAGTAATATGTAACACCAAATAATAAATTATAAAAAAAGGAAAGTCCAATATGACTGGACCATATGATTTATATATAATTCACGGCCGGCCGCGGTGGCCGAGGAGACTGAGGCGCTTCAGTCACGGTCTGCACGGCCATTACGGTCGGGAGTTCGAATCCCCCCTCGGGCATGGATATTTGTGCCGTCCTAGTTCGTAAGTAGTTCATAAGTAGTTTGTAAGTTTAGGGACTGATGACCCAGTAGTTAAGTCCCATAAGCTTTACAAACATTTGAACATTATTTTTTATAATTCACGATTTCAAGAGTCAATAACTACTCTTGAGCTCTTGAAAACTGGAGACCACGAACTTGATTTGTTACTGGGGTCATAACTTACTGTAACTGAGTGGCGTTTTTTAAGTCGTGGGGATTTTGTTCGTGTTTCTCACGCACCAAAGTCAGAATGAAAGAATACCTACTGGAGTAATACAATGCTTCAAACTGTTAGATTGCAGATGTTGGCAAAGATATGATTTCTGATCGGTAGCCGGCCGCGGTGACGAGGGGACTGAGGCGCTCCAGTCATGGTCTGCACGGCCACTACGGTCGGGGGTTCGAATCCCCCCTCGGGCACGGATATTTGTGCCGTCCTTAGTAAAAGGTAGTTGATAAGTAGTTTGTAAGTTTAGGGACTGATGACCCCGTAGTTAAGTCCCATAAGCTATACAAACATTTGAACATTTCTGATCGGTAATTATCGGTAAGCCTGTTCGTGACTATAGTACATTATAGTAATAATATGGTTACATAATTAAAATATAGTCAATTTTATTGTAACAATTACTTTACTATCTTTTCCTGGTTTTGGTTTTTGCAAAATCATGAATAAGGTCCGTTAAATCTAGACTTGATGCAGCCTTGTTTTCGATTGCTATGAGTGCCAAATGTCCGAGTCGAGCTTGAGCCATACTGTACCTCAGATGCGTTTTGATAATTTTCAATTTGATGAAGACCTTTCGGCTGCTGCAAAAGAATAAAACTAAATACTTCCGTAACCACATATTCTAATAATGCATATTTTGTTATTATTTCCTTACATAATTGACGAACTGTCCACGTTGGGGTCAATTTCGGTAGGAGAAATTAAAAGTCGGAATGCCTTCATTCAACTAAAATATTATATACAGTATAACGTCTAATATCCGAAGTAATTTTGGGATATGGATATTCGGAAAACCGTTTTATTCGGATATTCGAACTGTACACTTCTATTTGCCAATAAGAAGTACTGTACTGTAAATGTATTTATACTGTATTTGGAGGAGCGCGATCCGCGCCGAGCCGGCACGCCGCAACACTTGGAAGGCGCAGCTGTTGCTGCCGCTACTTCTGCCGACTGAAGTGTGCCGATTGTTGGACACATTGACTGGCAGCGTCGCCTGTCGGCAGCGCCACATAGTGGCGTCTTGTCAAAGCCCAATTCGGAGCAATGTTCCGCCAGCCAGTGGCCCAGTGCGGGTACTGTGGGAAACTTGGTTTGAGGGGAAGGGGATGTGATGGACGATAGGGTGATAGGGTAAAAAAAAAAAATTAAATAAAAAAATTAGACGCTCTACTGTAACTTTTTTCGATTGTCACTCACGAAGGCCGAGGGGCCCCTGGAGCTCGGGGGCCCCGGGGCACTGCCCCGCCTAGCCCTATGATAGCTACGCCACTGATTGTACGACTGTCATTATACACATCCAATGCTAGTTCAATCAGTATTGTTATTTTCTCTGCAGTGTAAGACTTAAGGTTTTTAACCCAAGGGTGCTTATCAGATTCTGCCATCCATTTTTCTTCCGTTTCATTAAGTTTGACAGAAGCTTTGTGAGCTTCCCTGCTAAAATGGTCAATAATTCTTTCCAATTCCTTTTTTCCGTCACATGAGACGCCATCAGCAATGGGCAAAGTATCATTTTTTTGAAAATTTCACTGCTTCTTGAATATGTTTACAGCAAATTTCACATTATAGACCAGAACGCATGTTTCCCAGTTTTACTTTTGCAAGAACGCCAAGACGAATCTAACATGTTACCCTTATACCATTCAACATATTAATATATAATTCACGGCCGGCCGCGGTGGCCGAGGAGACTGAGGCGCTTCAGTCACGGTCTGCACGGCCATTACAGTCGGGGGTTCGAATCCCCCCTCGGGCATGGATATTTGTGCCGTCCTAGTTCGTAAGTAGTTCATAAGTAGTTTGTAAGTTTAGGGACTGATGACCCAGTAGTTAAGTCCCATAAGCTTTACAAACATTTGAACATTATTTTTTATAATTCACGATTTCAAGAGTCAATAACTACTCTTGAGCTCTTGAAAACTGGAGACCACGAACATGATTTGTTACTGGGGTCATAACTTACTGTAACTGAGTGGCGTTTTTTAAGTCGTGGGGATTTTGTTCGTGTTTCTCACGCACCAAAGTCAGAATGAAAGAATACCTACTGGAGTAATACAATGCTTCAAACTGTTAGATTGCAGATGTTGGCAAAGATATGATTTCTGATCGGTAGCCGGCCGCGGTGACGAGGGGACTGAGGCGCTCCAGTCATGGTCTGCACGGCCACTACGGTCGGGGGTTCGAATCCCCCCTCGGGCACGGATATTTGTGCCGTCCTTAGTAAAAGGTAGTTGATAAGTAGTTTGTAAGTTTAGGGACTGATGACCCCGTAGTTAAGTCCCATAAGCTATACAAACATTTGAACATTTCTGATCGGTAATTATCGGTAAGCCTGTTCGTGACTATAGTACATTATAGTAATA
This sequence comes from Locusta migratoria, assembly GCA_026315105.1. Taxonomy (NCBI): domain Eukaryota; kingdom Metazoa; phylum Arthropoda; class Insecta; order Orthoptera; family Acrididae; genus Locusta; species Locusta migratoria. The sequence continues at coordinate 248,544,734 of CM048747.1, read as the reverse complement.
ATATGGTTACATAATTAAAATATAGTCAATTTTATTGTAACAATTACTTTACTATCTTTTCCTGGTTTTGGTTTTTGCAAAATCATGAATAAGGTCTGTTAAATCTAGACTTGATGCAGCCTTGTTTTCGATTGCTATGAGTGCCAAATGTCCGAGTCGAGCTTGAGCCATACTGTACCTCAGATGCGTTTTGATAATTTTCAATTTGATGAAGACCTTTCGGCTGCTGCAGAAGAATAAAACTAAATACTTCCGTAACCACATATTCTAATAATGCATATTTTGTTATTATTTCCTTACATAATTGACGAACTGTCCACGTTGGGGTCAATTTCGGTAGGAGAAATTAAAAGTCGGAATGCCTTCATTCAACTAAAATATTATATACAGTATAACGTCTAATATCCGAAGTAATTTTGGGATATGGATATTCGGAAAACCGTTTTATTCGGATATTCGAACTGTACACTTCTATTTGCCAATAAGAAGTACTGTACTGTAAATGTATTTATACTGTATTTGGAGGAGCGCGATCCGCGCCGAGCCGGCACGCCGCAACACTTGGAAGGCGCAGCTGTTGCTGCCGCTACTTCTGCCGACTGAAGTGTGCCGATTGTTGGACACATTGACTGGCAGCGTCGCCTGTCGGCAGCGCCACATAGTGGCGTCTTGTCAAAGCCCAATTCGGAGCAATGTTCCGCCAGCCAGTGGCCCAGTGCGGGTACTGTGGGAAACTTGGTTTGAGGGGAAGGGGATGTGATGGACGATAGGGTGATAGGGTAAAAAAAAAAATTAAATAAAAAAATTAGACGCTCTACTGTAACTTTTTTCGATTGTCACTCACGAAGGCCGAGGGGCCCCTGGAGCTCGGGGGCCCCGGGGCACTGCCCCGCCTAGCCCTATGATAGCTACGCCACTGATTGTACGACTGTCATTATACACATCCAATGCTAGTTCAATCAGTATTGTTATTTTCTCTGCAGTGTAAGACTTAAGGTTTTTAACCCAAGGGTGCTTATCAGATTCTGCCATCCATTTTTCTTCCGTTTCATTAAGTTTGACAGAAGCTTTGTGAGCTTCCCTGCTAAAATGGTCAATAATTCTTTCCAATTCCTTTTTTCCGTCACATGAGACGCCATCAGCAATGGGCAAAGTATCATTTTTTTGAAAATTTCACTGCTTCTTGAATATGTTTACAGCAAATTTCACATTATAGACCAGAACGCATGTTTCCCAGTTTTACTTTTGCAAGAACGCCAAGACGAATCTAACATGTTACCCTTATACCATTCAACATATTAATATATAATTCACGGCCGGCCGCGGTGGCCGAGGAGACTGAGGCGCTTCAGTCACGGTCTGCACGGCCATTACAGTCGGGGGTTCGAATCCCCCCTCGGGCATGGATATTTGTGCCGTCCTAGTTCGTAAGTAGTTCATAAGTAGTTTGTAAGTTTAGGGACTGATGACCCAGTAGTTAAGTCCCATAAGCTTTACAAACATTTGAACATTATTTTTTATAATTCACGATTTCAAGAGTCAATAACTACTCTTGAGCTCTTGAAAACTGGAGACCACGAACATGATTTGTTACTGGGGTCATAACTTACTGTAACTGAGTGGCGTTTTTTAAGTCGTGGGGATTTTGTTCGTGTTTCTCACGCACCAAAGTCAGAATGAAAGAATACCTACTGGAGTAATACAATGCTTCAAACTGTTAGATTGCAGATGTTGGCAAAGATATGATTTCTGATCGGTAGCCGGCCGCGGTGACGAGGGGACTGAGGCGCTCCAGTCATGGTCTGCACGGCCACTACGGTCGGGGGTTCGAATCCCCCCTCGGGCACGGATATTTGTGCCGTCCTTAGTAAAAGGTAGTTGATAAGTAGTTTGTAAGTTTAGGGACTGATGACCCCGTAGTTAAGTCCCATAAGCTATACAAACATTTGAACATTTCTGATCGGTAATTATCGGTAAGCCTGTTCGTGACTATAGTACATTATAGTAATAATATGGTTACATAATTAAAATATAGTCAATTTTATTGTAACAATTACTTTACTATCTTTTCCTGGTTTTGGTTTTTGCAAAATCATGAATAAGGTCTGTTAAATCTAGACTTGATGCAGCCTTGTTTTCGATTGCTATGAGTGCCAAATGTCCGAGTCGAGCTTGAGCCATACTGTACCTCAGATGCGTTTTGATAATTTTCAATTTGATGAAGACCTTTCGGCTGCTGCAGAAGAATAAAACTAAATACTTCCGTAACCACATATTCTAATAATGCATATTTTGTTATTATTTCCTTACATAATTGACGAACTGTCCACGTTGGGGTCAATTTCGGTAGGAGAAATTAAAAGTCGGAATGCCTTCATTCAACTAAAATATTATATACAGTATAACGTCTAATATCCGAAGTAATTTTGGGATATGGATATTCGGAAAACCGTTTTATTCGGATATTCGAACTGTACACTTCTATTTGCCAATAAGAAGTACTGTACTGTAAATGTATTTATACTGTATTTGGAGGAGCGCGATCCGCGCCGAGCCGGCAGCCGCAACACTTGGAAGGCGCAGCTGTTGCTGCCGCTACTTCTGCCGACTGAAGTGTGCCGATTGTTGGACACATTGACTGGCAGCGTCGCCTGTCGGCAGCGCCACATAGTGGCGTCTTGTCAAAGCCCAATTCGGAGCAATGTTCCGCCAGCCAGTGGCCCAGTGCGGGTACTGTGGGAAACTTGGTTTGAGGGGAAGGGGATGTGATGGACGATAGGGTGATAGGGTAAAAAAAAAAAATTAAATAAAAAAATTAGACGCTCTACTGTAACTTTTTTCGATTGTCACTCACGAAGGCCGAGGGGCCCCTGGAGCTCGGGGGCCCCGGGGCACTGCCCCGCCTAGCCCTATGATAGCTACGCCACTGATTGTACGACTGTCATTATACACATCCAATGCTAGTTCAATCAGTAGTGTTATTTTCTCTGCAGTGTAAGACTTAAGGTTTTTAACCCAAGCGTGCTTATCAGATTCTGCCATCCATTTTTCTTCCGTTTCATTAAGTTGGACAGCAGCTTTGTGAGCTTCCCTGCTAAAATGGTCAATAATTCTTTCCAATTCCTTTTTTTCCGTCACATGAGACGCCATCAGCAATGGGCAAAGTATCATTTTTTGAAAATTTCACTGCTTCTTGAATATGTTTACAGCAAATTTCACATTATAGACCAGAACGCATGTTTCCCAGTTTTACTTTTGCAAGAACGCCAAGACGAATCTAACATGTTACCCCTATACCATTCAACATATATATATATATATATATATATATATATATATATATATATATATATATATATATATATATTTTTTTTTTTTTTTTTTTTTTTTTTTTTTTTTTTTTTGGGGGGTATGGGTGGTAGGGGCGGGGCGGGTATTTTCGGTCTTGACTCTTGGAGTATTATCACAATTGGAAGATTCAGTTTCTTGAAATTCAATTTGTGTATTTGAACTACTGCAACCTGGTTTATTATCGTCACTTGAGATATTGATTGGGCCTGCAGTTTCATCTTCTTTAATTTCCCGATCGTTTTTTGAGCGTTTTTTTACCCAACACAAAAGAAATTCGTTATTGTTGTTCTCTTAGCCATGGCGTATATTCGTATAGTTATCAAGCCATTGAAAAGTTAGTATCGTGCCATGCACCTAAAATAAAAAAGTTAATAGTATTTTGTGTAGTGTTGGTTTTAAAAATAAATTTTTATAGCTAAAATTAGGAGTGAAGATTTTTGTTTCGAAAGCACTAACAGAACATCAAAAGGGTCTGTTTCCAGGCTCCCATTTTGAAACAAATGCATTACCGTAATTTTTTATAATTGATATTTATATATACAGTAGAACTTGCTCAAAGCGGAACGTGTATAAATCGGAAATCTCTTCAATCCCTACAAGCATTTCACTCCCGACGCATTCAATACAAAAAAGCGAAACGTGCCTAACATAGATGTCGGTAAACTTCCAGTCACATGGCGAAGCAATAATAAAGTATGGATGGTGAGTGGTCTTATGGAAGAATGCCTAGGCTCTTTCAATGCAGAAATGAACAAAGGAAATCGCTAAGTTATCCTATTCCTGGACAATGCAACGTGTCATTCGAATGTGAAGTTCTCAAACGTTAAATTGCCTTGGTTCCCGCCAGGTTCAACCAGCCTCACACAAACAATGGATCAAGGGGCAATTTATACATTCAAATCTCATTATAGACGATAACTCATGCAATCACTTATTCTTAGTGTCGAAAAGGCCGAAAATGCGATTGCTCTTGCACGGTCAGTTTCTGTCCTGGATGCAGTAAATTGGATTGGCTTGGCAGTGAAGGAAATAAAGCCTGAAACTGTCACCAAGAGCCTCAATAAAGATGACTATATTCGAAGTGATGACTTACTGTCAACTCATCCTACTTTCAGTTCAGTAACAGATTTAATAGAAATCCGCAACTCAAAGGATGATCAGGAAGAAAGAAAAGAAGAAGATTAGAAGCAAAATGATGCGCCTAAAAAAATTAATACGCCCGAAGAAGCCATTGCATGCATAAATGATGTTATGCAGTATGCAGCACACACAAATTGTTTAAAGTTGTTAGAACTATAGTATAGTGCAAAAAATTGTGTGGAAAAAACAGTAGTCCATTTCTTAAGTGTTTCTCACTTACATCAATAAGCATATTAACTTTCCGGTAAAGCTCTGCATTCCATTTCACACCTTTCGTATCGTCGGATAGACGTATTTGTGCAACTGTAACACATTTTGTTGACAGATTTCTTACCACCTCGTGTACTTTCGGTTTTTATTTTGCGTCAGATGAACGTTTTAGTCCGTTTTAACGAAAGAACACGACAACGAGGATTTATTTTACTTTGCACAGCAACATCACATCACTTCTGTGCTGCTTCTCTCTGCCAATTTAGAAACAGGACTCCTGAAAAAGCAAGAAACACAAACAGAGAAAGATTTTACTCTAAAGTTAAAGAAAAAACTGTCGAAATGTTGCCGTATCTTGCTGACATTTTCAGTGAAATTAAGTCCGAGTATTTCATTGCAAGAAAATAGGACTAATATTTTGACAGCACAGGATAAAATTTCAAGCTTCGTCCGTAAACTGGAACTTAACCAACGCAGGGTTCAAGTCGGAGATCTATCGATGTTTAAGCAACTGTGTGATCAATGAGTAGGCGGGGAAAATAAAAGAATCGTGTTTTAAGCTTCCGTTATTTACCATCAGTCTCCAGTTATAAACTCAATTAAGCAATATTCCTCAGCTATGGATAATCAGCAATTCAACACTTGGATATTGAGACCAATTACTGTTGAAGAGGAAATTTTCAAAGATGTTTCAGCCAAAATAGAATTCTTCTGATTGCTCGAAGTAGCACCTTCACAATGGAATTTAAAATTTATGACCTTGGTACATTTTGGCGAAAAGCAGAAGCCGAATATCCTGTTAGAGCTGATGGTACCACTTATAGATATCAGAGTGGCTTCTCAAAGCTACTGTCAATAAAAGGTAAGACCAGAAACCGTCTGAATATGGAACATGACCTGAGATGCGCCTTAAGCAGAACAAAACCAAACATTAGAAAACTTGCGACTGGTAAACAGTACCCACCTTTTCATTGAATATAATTGTTTCATTGCTGCATCGAAAATGTAAAAGATATGTGTCTTATGCAGTGTATTAAGATTAACAAAGATTGGTAGTGCTTTCTTTTATAACATTTTAATGGGTGTCATTTTATTTTATTTGAGGGGGGGGGGGAATGAGTTTCCCTAGTAGGTCATAGGGGTAACAAGACTGAAAAGGTTGGGAACCTATGCTCTAAAAGTTTTACAAGAGGTTATTTTTTAATTCCCGGTACATTTGATATGTCATTCAATAAAAATAAATTGCCGGCACTACTCGTAACCACTGGGCGACAAAATCTTAGCACTGGGCGACAAAAGTGTCGCCCAGTTAACATGTTGTTTATGCCCTGGCTAACTCGATGGTGCGCAGTTAGTGGTAGCAATTGTGACGAAAACGGCTGTACTAAAGACCGTATCTTTGGCAGGCAGAGCGTGAACAAAACAAGGTAAAACATCACCAGCAAAAAGGCATAGTGGGGAAAACCCAAGTTGACTGACAATGACCGACGAGCATTGAGAACGATTACGACCAGGCAATATGAAACTACCACAGCAAAAGTGACTGAAAAACTCAACACGTTTGAGTAAAAATGAAATGTTTGTAAATATATTGGACTCAACTGGATGGTCATTAGTCTGTAGCTTACAAACTACTTAAACTAAGGTAAACTAACCTAAGGACAACACAAACACCCATGCCTGAGAGGGGGCTCAAACCCCCAACGACATTTGAGTAGCCGCGCGGAATGGCCATGTGGCCTAAGGCGTCATGTTGCAGACTGGGCGACCGTTCCCGCCGGAGGTTCGAGTCCTCCCTTAGGCACAGGTGTTTGTGTTGTCCTTAACGTAAGTCTAGGGACTGATGACCGTAACAGTTTGGTGCAATAGGTTCACAAACATTTGAACACATTTAATCAAAATATCCATGGGTGTACTGCCGGTCTGTAGTGTCCAACGGGTACAATATTTCGGCGATCATACATGTCGCCATCATCAGGTGAACCGACGGACTAAGCTCCTGGAAACTCACCGGCACGGAGATCCGCACGCTACGGCGACTCCAAGGGAACTGGGTTCTAGCCCGGTAGCGGGCGATTTAAATACCCTCGGCCCGCGGAGCGCCCCCTCCGTGGTCCGCGCCCCGCGCCGCGGTCGCGCAGTGGAACCGATTGCGACAGCGTCTGAGATGACGTCGATGTGAGGGCTCTGTCCGCCGACACTACAGACCGGCAGTACACCCGTGGATATTTTGATTATCAAATAAGCCGGAAGAATCTCAAGAATCACATTTGAACACATTTGATTAGTACTGTTTTGATAAAAACAGTACGGCTGGAGATTAATATTCGTGGAAGGGCTGCAGTTGCTAAACCCTCCATAACGGGTCTTATGAACATTTGAATCATTTGAGCTTCCCACTGTTGAATAGCAATTCAGGGATGGCGATTGCATCTCGAGCATCTTTTCATCATGCACGGTCTGTGGCGTTGTGGTTACATGATATTCCATCTTTCAGCTTTCCCTTCTTTGCTGAGAACTGGTTTTCCACCTGAATTCAGATGTCTGGAACATAGATCCCCTAATAAAATTCCTCCATGATTCCCTATTCAATGATAATATTGATGTCTCGTCTGATGTTAAGCCTTTTGCTTCAAAATAATTCTTCGCCAAATTTAAATACTTTCTCCTTGGTCTACCTTAGCTCCTCTTACTCTCTACTGCTGAACCCATGAGTCTCATAGGTAACCTTGCTTCTCCCATGCATGTAACATGATTCCCACCATCTCTACCTGTTCGCTCTACGTCATCTATGGAGTTCACTCCCAGTTTTTGTTTGTATTCCTCATTATGGACACACTCCTGCCATTGTTCCCATCTATTAATACCTGCAGTCATCCTTGATACTTTCACCTTATGAATAAGGTAACCTGTATCCACCCAACTTTCACTCCCATACAAGAAAGTTGGTCGATAGATAGATCGGTGCACTGTTAACTTAGTCTTGGTATTGACTTTCTTCTTGTAGAAGAGAGTAGATATTAGCTGACCACTCACCTTGATTCAGGTTCTTTCACTATGTTGCCACCCTGTGAGAAAATCCATCGTAGTTACTTGAAATTGTTCACCTGTTCTAACTTTGTATTTCCTATTTAGCAATCTATTTAAATCTCTTTCCTACAGACATTACTTCCGTTTTGGAGATGTTGATCTTCATATCATAACTCTTACACCTATGATCGAGCTCTGAAATTTTAGTTTGTAACCTTTCAATCCAATCTGCCATCACAACTAAGTAGTCTGCATATACGAGACTGCTTATTTTGTTTTTGCCAGTTTACTGTTTTCAACGTTTGATCCACGAATAGTATGAACAACAGTGGTGATAGGTTACACCCTTCTCTTACCCGTGAAACTACCTGAACCATTAACTCAATTTACTGTCTACTCTAATTGCTGGTCTACATAAAAATCTTTACGTGCATGCAGAAGTTTGCCTCCTACTCCATAATCTTCTAGAACTGTCAACAGCTTCCTCCTATGAAATCACTAAGTGTCGCAAACAATCGATACCCATTATTAAAATTCAGAGATCTCCCTTCACATGATAAAACTGAATTAAAAAAAAAAAAAAAAAAAAAAAAAAAAAAAGCTATACGTTTTGGAAGGAAGCTATAACTGTTGGAAGTGCGTCAATGACGCTTCGAATTTTTGCTAGTGGAGACAGTTTCAGAGACATGCACTAATTGATATCACTGTTAGTGCTTGAAGTTTGCAAAGTAATACGTGGACCTTGAGAGTCAATGTTTGGTAATGTTAATTTTTAAAATTTGCATTCAAGTAACAGAATGTGTGAAAAGCACCATTAAGTTTGAAAAGTTTATATTTCCTTTTTGAATATCCAGTTCAGAGTAGTCACTGGTTCAATTCAATTGTTTGTAAATCTATGGGACGTAACTACTCTGGTTGTTGTGGCGTAAAGTCAGCGTCACACACCAGACGTAGAGAACGATCGTGGAGAAGGCAGCGATCGACCGAAAGCCAATCATAAGCTGGCACCGCGCATCCTGGAGGGAGTAACCGAAGATGCGCGCCCTCTACAAGCGGCTACATCTAGGCCGAGATACGTCTGGACGCCCGTCAGTTACTATTCGGGAATACGACAGTTATTAGTGAGAGCCCGGCAGTTACTATTCAGAACTCTGACAGTTAATATCCACGACCTCGGCAGTTACTAGTGAGAACTCGGACAGTTACTAGGCAGCTACGACGACAAAACTAGGACATTACGAAGTCTGAACGTGGCTACAAACTTACCAGTAACTAGGTCACAGTGTAGCTAATATTATACGGACGCCGCCGCAAGAAGCAAGAAGAGAGAAGAAACAGACATATCTTCTAAAATTGAGTATCATAAAATTCAGTCAATAAAAGTTGTATTTAATACAAATAAACAATCCCAAAGACGGATTTTCGTCTCGAATTTGTCAAAGACAATAATGATAAATCTGAAGCATAGATTCAGATTCCCGATTCCCGACCGCATCACAAATTTTAATTCTATGCTTCAGATTTATCATTAAAAGTTGTATTGTTAATCTGAATAGTTGTTACAGATTACATCAATTCCTGCACCAGTCCCTCTCCTAGCAACTAGACCGGGACGAGTAAACAACAAAAGGTGACGTGGCCACAAGACTGGTTATCAGTCCCTAGACTTACAAACTAATCAAACTAACATAAGAACAAAGACACACACACCCATGCCCCAGGGAGGACTCGAACCTGCAACGGCGAGCAACCACGCGCTTCGCAGCGACGAGCTTTAGAACGCTCGACCACTCCACCGCGCTGTTGTCACTGGTCGCGCCTACAGTTTTGCAGCCGCATTTCGATTTTTGTGGTTGCTTTCACAAATGAATCTCTTCAGAAATGAATCTCTTTCTGATACAGGTCTACTATTTACAAAGATATTTGGAAACCTTAAACGGCAATTAAGAACGAACGAACAATGAAACACAGCTTCGAGAAGAGCAGGCGACAAGATAGAATGAAACAACGTTGGCGCCAATGTATGGCTGTGTGGACAGCGTACCTATATTGGCCCAGCGACCTTTAATGTTTGGTCAAAATACCGACAAGCTAAGGAGCCGTACCAACATTGCAGTCACGTTGGTTGCCGCGGCGGAGCGAACGAGCGCATTGAGGCGCTATGTTCCGATGAGAGAGGCCGTTCCCCGTCGGTATTTCGAACCCCCCCCTCGGGCATGGACGTTTGTACCGTCTTTATTATAAGCTAGTTCATAAGTAGTTTGTAAGTTTAGGGACTGATGACCCTGCAGTTTAGTCCCTTAAGCTCAACAAAGATTTGACATTTTCACGTTGGTTCCAATTTCATTTCACCGATCCATACGTTGGGTCAACACTGTTAGCGCCAACGTTGCTTCCATTGTGTGGACCAGGTCTTACCTAAAAAATTCGAGCGTGAGTTACGTTTCTAATGACTACTCTGTCGATGGGACGTTAAAACGTACTGTGGAATTGCTTGTGAAAGTAGTACGATCATTATAATGCCGCAAAGCGAACTCAGAACTGCATGTTCACAGGGGAAAGTATGAATGTACTCTGTGCGGAAGAGCTCAGCTGCTTCTTTCACCAGTCATTTGGCGCCTACACGTTGACCCCACAACAGGTCTCACTCGTCGCTTTTCCACCTTCAACGGTCACTAACTTTCTTATTCTAATCAAACTATAATGGTGATTGAAGATAGGTGACTGAAAACTTTGTGGCGGCGGAGTGGCCGAGTGCATTGAGGCACCATGCTCCGAAGCGCGAGGACGTTCCCCGTCGGGGGTTCGAATCCTCCTTCGGGCATGGATGTTTGCATTATCTTTAGTACAAGTTAGTTTATAAGTAGTTTGTAGGATTAGGGACTGATGACCCCGCAGTTAAGTCCCATAAGCTTAACAAATATTTGAAAAGTTTTTGACTGAAAAGTTTAGTTCTGTAAAATATTTATTGCCTAGTAACTTTATGAATGATTCTCCCTGTTCTATGACGATGGAGAATGTGAGACATAATTGTCCACGAGAGTATCAATCGTTTTCTACATTCTGTTCTTCACTTCTACATTTCACCACAATTTGTGACTCCACAGAACATTGCAGCAGTTGAAGCCATAATGAAGGGAAACCACCGAGCGACACTGAATGACATTGCAGCATGTTTACAGATTAGTCATTGGTCAGCACACCACATCATGCATGATGTGCTCCAGTTTCACAAAGTGTCTGCAAGATGGGTGCCATGGCAGCTGACTCCTGAAACTAGAGAACTACGTGTTGATGCTTGTGAAGAACGTTTTCAGCGCTTTGAACGAGAAGGTGAGAGCTTTCTTGCAAGAATCGTTACTGGGGACGAAACCTGGGTTCACTTCCACCAACCGTAAACGAAGAGAGCGAGCAAGCAATGGGGCAATTCCTCATCGCCAAAACCAAAGAAGTTTCGAACAGAACCCTTAGCAGGGAAGGTTATGCTGACTTTCTTTTGGGACGAAAAAGGCGTCATTTTGGAGCATTACATGCTTAGAGGGACTACTGACACCAGTGCATCATAAACAGATCTAAAAATCGTCTGTGGCCTGCAATCAAATCAATGCGACGTGGATTGCTGTCAGCAGGTGTCCCTTTGCAACATGACAATGCAAGGCCCCACCCTGCCCGTACAACAGTTGCGACAATCATAGACCTGCATTTTGAGTTTTTGAGTGTCTTCCTCATCCACCATACTCACCGGATCTTGCCCCAAGTGATTTCCATATGTCTGGACCATTCAGAGAAGCAATAGGAGGAAAGAATTTCCGTTCTGATGAAGAGTAGCGCCACATGGTGCATGGGTGGTTGCGCGGACTACCAAAAGAATTTTTTTTCTATTGGAATTTATGCACTTTGTAAGCGCTGGAGGACTTGCATTGAGCTCGGGAGAGATTATGTTGAAAAGTGATACAACTTTGCACCACTTCCGCACAATAAATAATATTTAAAAATACATTTAAGGTTTTCATTGGACTCACCCTTGTATATGTTGCAAGCTCGTACCTGCGTGAACTACATGCTCGAAGTTGCGACCACGAGATCCGCTGCATAGAATGAACTTGTCAATAGTACTGAAACACACACGTTCTTGAAGTCGTGGATGTGTTCATAATTATCTATGCTGTAGCCATTAAAAATGCAAGCAGATTGTCTTCTGACTCCAAGGGCCCTCTTTATGCAGACACACAGGGAAAAAAGTCCAGAGATGTTAAACAGGATTGTTGTCGTAGGCCAACGAATCAGTCCACTGCGACCTAACCTTCTATCACAAGATGAATGGTGAATATGCTGACGAAAGTCGCGTGGAACGAGCGTTGGCGGGCGTGGCAACAGCTGTAACAAGATCGTCCGGTTGATTTGCAGAGACACATCTTCCAAATGTTTAACCAATACAGTTTCTTGGAGAGAGGAATAGACGTGGTGATAGAATACCTGAGTCAGTGACACCACCACGAGTAATAACAGCCTACACATTAATATCGGAACGATGTTGAAATTCATGGGGATCTGTGTCATCGGAATTTTTCTCGTAAAAAGTGTGGATTGTGAAATTCACTTCAAGTATGAAAAGAATGATCCGAGGAAAGTATGTAATGCCAATACGGCGATGTCGGGGACATTACGTTCAAGAAGGAGGGTTCTAGCAACACCACCAAGAGACAAGACCTCACAACATCCCGTGTCACGTCACACCGACCAGGCCGCGACCGCCAACTGACTGACTGCACAGTTAGTGTAGTGTAGCTTTGGGTCACAGTGCTGCAGCCGTTGTTTCGGCATATCCCACACATTTTTGATTGGCGAAAAGTCTGGCGGATCAGAGCAAAATGTCGACACCCGGTGACATCAAGATGGCGAGTGTCTTGCTGAAAAATAGCGTCTGTGGTATCACACAGAATGCGTTCTGCTACAGGTCGCAGGATGTCCTTCACTGAGCACAAGACACGCACCAACTGTGATTTGTGGTTGTACCCAATAACACCGCACAGCACGAGGCCTTGAGTTGGCACTGTGTGTCTTTTGCGAATGCAGTCACTGTGATGGCGATGCAAAATACAGCTTTCATGTTCATACGAACAGAACCTGGATTCGCTCGAAAACACTATCTGATGCCATTTTTGTACCCAGTGACGGCGTTCCATTCACCATTGCGGCTAGCCTGTTTCTGCACGTTGGTGAAAGGTAGGTGCAGAAGTGGACGACACGCACGTAAGCCATGCCGTGATAAACGGCAATGTGATAAACAAAGACGGACTGTAAACCCTGATAGTGCGCCATGGCCAAGCCGAGGAGGACGTAGATCTGTCCTTGCAGCGCCATTCGGATGAATGCCGATATTCTCGAGCGCTGGTCTGGGTGGTACTATCGGACACGTCTCGCCGTGTTCTACGGCCTTCCATTCACCATTGCGGCTAGCCTGTTTCTGCACGTTGGTGAAAGGTAGGTGCAGAAGTGGACGACACGCACGTAAGCCATGCCGTGATAAACGGCAATGTGATAAACAAAGACGGACTGTAAACCCTGATAGTGCGCCATGGCCAAGCCGAGGAGGACGTAGATCTGACCTTGCAGCGCCATTCGGATGAATGCCGATATTCTCAGGCGCTGGTCTGGGTGGTACTATCGGACACGTCTCGCCGTGTTCTACGGCCTTCCATTCACCATTGCGGCTAGCCTGTTTCTGCACGTTGGTGAAAGGTAGGTGCAGAAGTGGACGACACGCACGTAAGCCATGCCGTGATAAACGGCAATGTGATAAACAAAGACGGACTGTAAACCCTGATAGTGCGCCATGGCCAAGCCGAGGAGGACGTAGATCTGACCTTGCAGCGCCATTCGGATGAATGCCGATATTCTCGAGCGCTGGTCTGGGTGGTACTATGGGACACGTCTCGCCGTGTTCTACGGCCTTCCATTCACCATTGCGGCTAGCCTGTTTCTGCACGTTGGTGAAAGGTAGGTGCAGAAGTGGACGACACGCACGTAAGCCATGCCGTGATAAACGGCAATGTGATAAACAAAGACGGACTGTAAACCCTGATAGTGCGCCATGGCCAAGCCGAGGAGGACGTAGATCTGTCCTTGCAGCGCCATTCGGATGAATGCCGATATTCTCGAGCGCTGGTCTGGGTGGTACTATCGGACACGTCTCGCCGTGTTCTTCGGCCTTCCATTCACCATTGCGGCTAGCCTGTTTCTGCACGTTGGTGAAAGGTAGGTGCAGAAGTGGACGACACGCACGTAAGCCATGCCGTGATAAACGGCAATGTGATAAACAAAGACGGACTGTAAACCCTGATAGTGCGCCATGGCCAAGCCGAGGAGGACGTAGATCTGTCCTTGCAGCGCCATTCGGATGAATGCCGATATTCTCGAGCGCTGGTCTGGGTGGTACTATCGGACACGTCTCGCCGTGTTCTACGGCCTTCCATTCACCATTGCGGCTAGCCTGTTTCTGCACGTTGGTGAAAGGTAGGTGCAGAAGTGAACGACACGCACGTAAGCCATGCCGTGATAAACGGCAATGTGATAAACAAAGACGGACTGTAAACCCTGATAGTGCGCCATGGCCAAGCCGAGGAGGACGTAGATCTGTCCTTGCAGCGCCATTCGGATGAATGCCGATATTCTCGAGCGCTGGTCTGGGTGGTACTATCGGACACGTCTCGCCGTGTTCTACGGCCTTCCATTCACCATTGCGGCTAGCCTGTTTCTGCACGTTGGTGAAAGGTAGGTGCAGAAGTGGACGACACGCACGTAAGCCATGCCGTGATAAACGGCAATGTGATAAACAAAGACGGACTGTAAACCCTGATAGTGCGCCATGGCCAAGCCGAGGAGGACGTAGATCTGTCCTTGCAGCGCCATTCGGATGAATGCCGATATTCTCGAGCGCTGGTCTGGGTGGTACTATCGGACACGTCTCGCTGTGTTCTACGGCCTTCCATTCACCATTGCGGCTAGCCTGTTTCTGCACGTTGGTGAAAGGTAGGTGCAGAAGTGGACGACACGCACGTAAGCCATGCCGTGATAAACGGCAATGTGATAAACAAAGACGGACTGTAAACCCTGATAGTGCGCCATGGCCAAGCCGAGGAGGACGTAGATCTGTCCTTGCAGCGCCATTCGGATGAATGCCGATATTCTCGAGCGCTGGTCTGGGTGGTACTATCGGACACGTCTCGCCGTGTTCTACGGCCTTCCATTCACCATTGCGGCTAGCCTGTTTCTGCACGTTGGTGAAAGGTAGGTGCAGAAGTGGACGACACGCACGTAAGCCATGCCGTGATAAACGGCAATGTGATAAACAAAGACGGACTGTAAACCCTGATAGTGCGCCATGGCCAAGCCGAGGAGGACGTAGATCTGTCCTTGCAGCGCCATTCGGATGAATGCCGATATTCTCGAGCGCTGGTCTGGGTGGTACTATCGGACACGTCTCGCCGTGTTCTACGGCCTTCCATTCACCATTGCGGCTAGCTTGTTTCTGCACGTTGGTGAAAGGTAGGTGCAGAAGTGGACGACACGCACGTAAGCCATGCCGTGATAAACGGCAATGTGATAAACAAAGACGGACTGTAAACCCTGATAGTGCGCCATGGCCAAGCCGAGGAGGACGTAGATCTGTCCTTGCAGCGCCATTCGGATGAATGCCGATATTCTCGAGCGCTGGTCTGGGTGGTACTATCGGACACGTCTCGCCGTGTTCTACGGCCTTCCATTCACCATTGCGGCTAGCCTGTTTCTGCACGTTGGTGAAAGGTAGGTGCAGAAGTGGACGACACGCACGTAAGCCATGCCGTGATAAACGGCAATGTGATAAACAAAGACGGACTGTAAACCCTGAAAGTGCGCCATGGCCAAGCCGAGGAGGACGTAAATCTGTCCTTGCAGCGCCATTCGGATGAATGCCGATATTCTCGAGCGCTGGTCTGGGTGGTACTATCGGACACGTCTCACCGTGTTCTACGGCCTTCCATTCACCATTGCGGCTAGCCTGTTTCTGCACGTTGGTGAAAGGTAGGTGCAGAAGTGGACGACACGCACGTAAGCCATGCTGTGATAAACGGCAATGTGATAAACAAAGACGGACTGTAAACCCTGATAGTGCGCCATGGCCAAGCCGAGGAGGACGTAGATCTGTCCTTGCAGCGCCATTCGGATGAATGCCGATATTCTCGAGCGCTGGTCTGGGTGGTACTATCGGACACGTCTCGCCGTGTTCTACGGCCTTCCATTCACCATTGCGGCTAGCCTGTTTCTGCACGTTGGTGAAAGGTAGGTGCAGAAGTGGACGACACGCACGTAAGCCATGCCGTGATAAACGGCAATGTGATAAACAAAGACGGACTGTAAACCCTGAAAGTGCGCCATAGCCAAGCCGAGGAGGACGTAGATCTGTCCTTGCAGCGCCATTCGGATGAATGCCGATATTCTCGAGCGCTGGTCTGGGTGGTACTATCGGACACGTCTCGCCGTGTTCTACGGCCTTCCATTCACCATTGCGGCTAGCCTGTTTCTGCACGTTGGTGAAAGGTAGGTGCAGAAGTGGACGACACGCACGTAAGCCATGCCGTGATAAACGGCAATGTGATAAACAAAGACGGACTGTAAACCCTGATAGTGCGCCATGGCCAAGCCGAGGAGGACGTAGATCTGTCCTTGCAGCGCCATTCGGATGAATGCCGATATTCTCGAGCGCTGGTCTGGGTGGTACTATCGGACACGTCTCGCCGTGTTCTACGGCCTTCCATTCACCATTGCGGCTAGCCTGTTTCTGCACGTTGGTGAAAGGTAGGTGCAGAAGTGGACGACACGCACGTAAGCCATGCCGTGATAAACGGCAATGTGATAAACAAAGACGGACTGTAAACCCTGAAAGTGCGCCATAGCCAAGCCGAGGAGGACGTAGATCTGTCCTTGCAGCGCCATTCGGATGAATGCCGATATTCTCGAGCGCTGGTCTGGGTGGTACTATCGGACACGTCTCGCCGTGTTCTACGGCCTTCCATTCACCATTGCGGCTAGCCTGTTTCTGCACGTTGGTGAAAGGTAGGTGCAGAAGTGGACGACACGCACGTAAGCCATGCCGTGATAAACGGCAATGTGATAAACAAAGACGGACTGTAAACCCTGAAAGTGCGCCATAGCCAAGCCGAGGAGGACGTAGATCTGTCCTTGCAGCGCCATTCGGATGAATGCCGATATTCTCGAGCGCTGGTCTGGGTGGTACTATCGGACACGTCTCGCCGTGTTCTACGGCCTTCCATTCACCATTGCGGCTAGCCTGTTTCTGCACGTTGGTGAAAGGTAGGTGCAGAAGTGGACGACACACACGTAAGCC
Organism: Locusta migratoria; assembly: GCA_026315105.1. Lineage (NCBI taxonomy): Eukaryota > Metazoa > Arthropoda > Insecta > Orthoptera > Acrididae > Locusta > Locusta migratoria. The sequence continues at coordinate 248,527,615 of CM048747.1, read as the reverse complement.
ATGCCGTGATAAACGGCAATGTGATAAACAAAGACGGACTGTAAACCCTGAAAGTGCGCCATAGCCAAGCCGAGGAGGACGTAGATCTGTCCTTGCAGCGCCATTCGGATGAATGCCGATATTCTCGAGCGCTGGTCTGGGTGGTACTATCGGACACGTCTCGCCGTGTTCTACGGCCTTCCATTCACCATTGCGGCTAGCCTGTTTCTGCACGTTGGTGAAAGGTAGGTGCAGAAGTGGACGACACGCACGTAAGCCATGCCGTGATAAACGGCAATGTGATAAACAAAGACGGACTGTAAACCCTGATAGTGCGCCATGGCCAAGCCGAGGAGGACGTAGATCTGTCCTTGCAGCGCCATTCGGATGAATGCCGATATTCTCGAGCGCTGGTCTGGGTGGTACTATCGGACACGTCTCGCCGTGTTCTACGGCCTTCCATTCACCATTGCGGCTAGCCTGTTTCTGCACGTTGGTGAAAGGTAGGTGCAGAAGTGGACGACACGCACGTAAGCCATGCCGTGATAAACGGCAATGTGATAAACAAAGACGGACTGTAAACCCTGATAGTGCGCCATGGCCAAGCCGAGGAGGACGTAGATCTGTCCTTGCAGCGCCATTCGGATGAATGCCGATATTCTCGAGCGCTGGTCTGGGTGGTACTATCGGACACGTCTCGCCGTGTTCTACGGCCTTCCATTCACCATTGCGGCTAGCCTGTTTCTGCACGTTGGTGAAAGGTAGGTGCAGAAGTGGACGACACGCACGTAAGCCATGCCGTGATAAACGGCAATGTGATAAACAAAGACGGACTGTAAACCCTGATAGTGCGCCATGGCCAAGCCGAGGAGGACGTAGATCTGTCCTTGCAGCGCCATTCGGATGAATGCCGATATTCTCGAGCGCTGGTCTGGGTGGTACTATCGGACACGTCTCGCCGTGTTCTACGGCCTTCCATTCACCATTGCGGCTAGCCTGTTTCTGCACGTTGGTGAAAGGTAGGTGCAGAAGTGGACGACACGCACGTAAGCCATGCCGTGATAAACGGCAATGTGATAAACAAAGACGGACTGTAAACCCTGATAGTGCGCCATGGCCAAGCCGAGGAGGACGTAGATCTGTCCTTGCAGCGCCATTCGGATGAATGCCGATATTCTCGAGCGCTGGTCTGGGTGGTACTATCGGACACGTCTCGCCGTGTTCTACGGCCTTCCATTCACCATTGCGGCTAGCCTGTTTCTGCACGTTGGTGAAAGGTAGGTGCAGAAGTGGACGACACGCACGTAAGCCATGCCGTGATAAACGGCAATGTGATAAACAAAGACGGACTGTAAACCCTGATAGTGCGCCATGGCCAAGCCGAGGAGGACGTAGATCTGTCCTTGCAGCGCCATTCAGATGAATGCCGATATTCTCGAGCGCTGGTCTGGGTGGTACTATCGGACACGTCTCGCCGTGTTCTACGGCCTTCCATTCACCATTGCGGCTAGCCTGTTTCTGCACGTTGGTGGAACGTAGGTGCAGAAGTGGACGACACGCACGTAAGCCATGCCGTGATAAACGGCAATGTGATAAACAAAGACGGACTGTAAACCCTGATAGTGCGCCATGGCCAAGCCGAGGAGGACGTAGATCTGACCTTGCAGCGCCATTCGGATGAATGCCGATATTCTCGAGCGCTGGTCTGGGTGGTACTATCGGACACGTCTCGCCGTGTTCTACGGCCTTCCATTCACCATTGCGGCTAGCCTGTTTCTGCACGTTGGTGAAAGGTAGGTGCAGAAGTGGACGACACGCACGTAAGCCATGCCGTGATAAACGGCAATGTGATAAACAAAGACGGACTGTAAACCCTGATAGTGCGCCATGGCCAAGCCGAGGAGGACGTAGATCTGTCCTTGCAGCGCCATTCGGATGAATGCCGATATTCTCGAGCGCTGGTCTGGGTGGTACTATCGGACACGTCTCGCCGTGTTCTACGGCCTTCCATTCACCATTGCGGCTAGCCTGTTTCTGCACGTTGGTGAAAGGTAGGTGCAGAAGTGGACGACACGCACGTAAGCCATGCCGTGATAAACGGCAATGTGATAAACAAAGACGGACTGTAAACCCTGATAGTGCGCCATGGCCAAGCCGAGGAGGACGTAGATCTGTCCTTGCAGCGCCATTCGGATGAATGCCGATATTCTCGAGCGCTGGTCTGGGTGGTACTATCGGACACGTCTCGCCGTGTTCTACGGCCTTCCATTCACCATTGCGGCTAGCCTGTTTCTGCACGTTGGTGAAAGGTAGGTGCAGAAGTGGACGACACGCACGTAAGCCATGCCGTGATAAACGGCAATGTGATAAACAAAGACGGACTGTAAACCCTGATAGTGCGCCATGGCCAAGCCGAGGAGGACGTAGATCTGTCCTTGCAGCGCCATTCGGATGAATGCCGATATTCTCGAGCGCTGGTCTGGGTGGTACTATCGGACACGTCTCGCCGTGTTCTACGGCCTTCCATTCACCATTGCGGCTAGCCTGTTTCTGCACGTTGGTGAAAGGTAGGTGCAGAAGTGGACGACACGCACGTAAGCCATGCCGTGATAAACGGCAATGTGATAAACAAAGACGGACTGTAAACCCTGATAGTGCGCCATGGCCAAGCCGAGGAGGACGTAGATCTGTCCTTGCAGCGCCATTCGGATGAATGCCGATATTCTCGAGCGCTGGTCTGGGTGGTACTATCGGACACGTCTCGCCGTGTTCTACGGCCTTCCATTCACCATTGCGGCTAGCCTGTTTCTGCACGTTGGTGAAAGGTAGGTGCAGAAGTGGACGACACGCACGTAAGCCATGCCGTGATAAACGGCAATGTGATAAACAAAGACGGACTGTAAACCCTGATAGTGCGCCATGGCCAAGCCGAGGAGGACGTAGATCTGTCCTTGCAGCGCCATTCGGATGAATGCCGATATTCTCGAGCGCTGGTCTAGGTGGTACTATCGGACACGTCTCGCCGTGTTCTACGGCCTTCCATTCACCATTGCGGCTAGCCTGTTTCTGCACGTTGGTGAAAGGTAGGTGCAGAAGTGGACGACACGCACGTAAGCCATGCCGTGATAAACGGCAATGTGATAAACAAAGACGGACTGTAAACCCTGATAGTGCGCCATGGCCAAGCCGAGGAGGACGTAGATCTGTCCTTGCAGCGCCATTCGGATGAATGCCGATATTCTCGAGCGCTGGTCTGGGTGGTACTATCGGACACGTCTCGCCGTGTTCTACGGCCTTCCATTCACCATTGCGGCTAGCCTGTTTCTGCACGTTGGTGAAAGGTAGGTGCAGAAGTGGACGACACGCACGTAAGCCATGCCGTGATAAACGGCAATGTGATAAACAAAGACGGACTGTAAACCCTGATAGTGCGCCATGGCCAAGCCGAGGAGGACGTAGATCTGACCTTGCAGCGCCATTCGGATGAATGCCGATATTCTCGAGCGCTGGTCTGGGTGGTACTATCGGACACGTCTCGCCGTGTTCTACGGCCTTCCATTCACCATTGCGGCTAGCCTGTTTCTGCACGTTGGTGAAAGGTAGGTGCAGAAGTGGACGACACGCACGTAAGCCATGCCGTGATAAACGGCAATGTGATAAACAAAGACGGACTGTAAACCCTGATAGTGCGCCATGGCCAAGCCGAGGAGGACGTAGATCTGACCTTGCAGCGCCATTCGGATGAATGCCGATATTCTCGAGCGCTGGTCTGGGTGGTACTATCGGACACGTCTCGCCGTGTTCTACGGCCTTCCATTCACCATTGCGGCTAGCCTGTTTCTGCACGTTGGTGAAAGGTAGGTGCAGAAGTGGACGACACGCACGTAAGCCATGCCGTGATAAACGGCAATGTGATAAACAAAGACGGAATGTAAACCCTGATAGTGCGCCATGGCCAAGCCGAGGAGGACGTAGATCTGTCCTTGCAGCGCCATTCGGATGAATGCCGATATTCTCGAGCGCTGGTCTGGGTGGTACTATCGGACACGTCTCGCCGTGTTCTACGGCCTTCCATTCACCATTGCGGCTAGCCTGTTTCTGCACGTTGGTGAAAGGTAGGTGCAGAAGTGGACGACACGCACGTAAGCCATGCCGTGATAAACGGCAATGTGATAAACAAAGACGGACTGTAAACCCTGATAGTGCGCCATGGCCAAGCCGAGGAGGACGTAGATCTGTCCTTGCAGCGCCATTCGGATGAATGCCGATATTCTCGAGCGCTGGTCTGGGTGGTACTATCGGACACGTCTCGCCGTGTTCTACGGCCTTCCATTCACCATTGCGGCTAGCCTGTTTCTGCACGTTGGTGAAAGGTAGGTGCAGAAGTGGACGACACGCACGTAAGCCATGCCGTGATAAACGGCAATGTGATAAACAAAGACGGACTGTAAACCCTGATAGTGCGCCATGGCCAAGCCGAGGAGGACGTAGATCTGTCCTTGCAGCGCCATTCGGATGAATGCCGATATTCTCGAGCGCTGGTCTGGGTGGTACTATCGGACACGTCTCGCCGTGTTCTACGGCCTTCCATTCACCATTGCGGCTAGCCTGTTTCTGCACGTTGGTGAAAGGTAGGTGCAGAAGTGGACGACACGCACGTAAGCCATGCCGTGATAAACGGCAATGTGATAAACAAAGACGGACTGTAAACCCTGATAGTGCGCCATGGCCAAGCCGAGGAGGACGTAGATCTGTCCTTGCAGCGCCATTCGGATGAATGCCGATATTCTCGAGCGCTGGTCTGGGTGGTACTATCGGACACGTCTCGCCGTGTTCTACGGCCTTCCATTCACCATTGCGGCTAGCCTGTTTCTGCACGTTGGTGAAAGGTAGGTGCAGAAGTGGACGACACGCACGTAAGCCATGCCGTGATAAACGGCAATGTGATAAACAAAGACGGACTGTAAACCCTGATAGTGCGCCATGGCCAAGCCGAGGAGGACGTAGATCTGTCCTTGCAGCGCCATTCGGATGAATGCCGATATTCTCGAGCGCTGGTCTGGGTGGTACTATCGGACACGTCTCGCCGTGTTCTACGGCCTTCCATTCACCATTGCGGCTAGCCTGTTTCTGCACGTTGGTGAAAGGTAGGTGCAGAAGTGGACGACACGCACGTAAGCCATGCCGTGATAAACGGCAATGTGATAAACAAAGACGGACTGTAAACCCTGATAGTGCGCCATGGCCAAGCCGAGGAGGACGTAGATCTGTCCTTGCAGCGCCATTCGGATGAATGCCGATATTCTCGAGCGCTGGTCTGGGTGGTACTATCGGACACGTCTCGCCGTGTTCTACGGCCTTCCATTCACCATTGCGGCTAGCCTGTTTCTGCACGTTGGTGAAAGGTAGGTGCAGAAGTGGACGACACGCACGTAAGCCATGCCGTGATAAACGGCAATGTGATAAACAAAGACGGACTGTAAACCCTGATAGTGCGCCATGGCCAAGCCGAGGAGGACGTAGATCTGTCCTTGCAGCGCCATTCGGATGAATGCCGATATTCTCGAGCGCTGGTCTGGGTGGTACTATCGGACACCTCTCGCCGTGTTCTACGGCCTTCCATTCACCATTGCGGCTAGCCTGTTTCTGCACGTTGGTGAAAGGTAGGTGCAGAAGTGGACGACACGCACGTAAGCCATGCCGTGATAAACGGCAATGTGATAAACAAAGACGGACTGTAAACCCTGATAGTGCGCCATGGCCAAGCCGAGGAGGACGTAGATCTGTCCTTGCAGCGCCATTCGGATGAATGCCGATATTCTCGAGCGCTGGTCTGGGTGGTACTATCGGACACGTCTCGCCGTGTTCTACGGCCTTCCATTCACCATTGCGGCTAGCCTGTTTCTGCACGTTGGTGAAAGGTAGGTGCAGAAGTGGACGACACGCACGTAAGCCATGCCGTGATAAACGGCAATGTGATAAACAAAGACGGACTGTAAACCCTGATAGTGCGCCATGGCCAAGCCGAGGAGGACGTAGATCTGTCCTTGCAGCGCCATTCGGATGAATGCCGATATTCTCGAGCGCTGGTCTGGGTGGTACTATCGGACACGTCTCGCCGTGTTCTACGGCCTTCCATTCACCATTGCGGCTAGCCTGTTTCTGCACGTTGGTGAAAGGTAGGTGCAGAAGTGGACGACACGCACGTAAGCCATGCCGTGATAAACGGCAATGTGATAAACAAAGACGGACTGTAAACCCTGATAGTGCGCCATGGCCAAGCCGAGGAGGACGTAGATCTGACCTTGCAGCGCCATTCGGATGAATGCCGATATTCTCGGGCGCTGGTCTGGGTGGTACTATCGGACACGTCTCGCCGTGTTCTACGGCCTTCCATTCACCATTGCGGCTAGCCTGTTTCTGCACGTTGGTGAAAGGTAGGTGCAGAAGTGGACGACACGCACGTAAGCCATGCCGTGATAAACGGCAATGTGATAAACAAAGACGGACTGTAAACCCTGATAGTGCGCCATGGCCAAGCCGAGGAGGACGTAGATCTGTCCTTGCAGCGCCATTCGGATGAATGCCGATATTCTCGAGCGCTGGTCTGGGTGGTACTATCGGACACGTCTCGCCGTGTTCTACGGCCTTCCATTCACCATTGCGGCTAGCCTGTTTCTGCACGTTGGTGAAAGGTAGGTGCAGAAGTGGACGACACGCACGTAAGCCATGCCGTGATAAACGGCAATGTGATAAACAAAGACGGACTGTAAACCCTGATAGTGCGCCATGGCCAAGCCGAGGAGGACGTAGATCTGTCCTTGCAGCGCCATTCGGATGAATGCCGATATTCTCGAGCGCTGGTCTGGGTGGTACTATCGGACACGTCTCGCCGTGTTCTACGGCCTTCCATTCACCATTGCGGCTAGCCTGTTTCTGCACGTTGGTGAAAGGTAGGTGCAGAAGTGGACGACACGCACGTAAGCCATGCCGTGATAAACGGCAATGTGATAAACAAAGACGGACTGTAAACCCTGATAGTGCGCCATGGCCAAGCCGAGGAGGACGTAGATCTGACCTTGCAGCGCCATTCGGATGAATGCCGATATTCTCGGGCGCTGGTCTGGGTGGTACTATCGGACACGTCTCGCCGTGTTCTACGGCCTTTCTGGAACCTTTCTGCACACACCCGTTGCGCACTTCGTCCCACATGAACAGCAATTTCCCAGATGGGTCTACATATTCTCTAATGTCATTAATTCGCCCCACCGCGCGATGTGGCGCAGTGGTAAGACACTGGACTCGCATTCGGGAGGATGGTGGGTCAAATCCACCTCCGGCCATCCAGATTTAGGTTCTCCGTGATTTCCCTCAATCACTCCACGCAAATGCCGGGGTGGTTCCGTTCGAAAGGCACGCTCGATATCTTTCCCCACTCCTTCCCACAAAATCCGAGCGTGAGCCACAGTCTAACATATACAGTCACGACACTCACTGCTGTAAAAGTTGTTACCAACTGACAATTGCTGCGACACTAGCGCTCCTAGCGGTGGGTAAGCTGCCGAAGTAGTTATGTTTGTTTATAATCGCTTTTGTACGTAATTAACGAAATAATTACTATAATTTTTGCTTTAAAAGCATTATTAAAATATCGAGAGAAATATATTACGGAAATTAATATAAAAACAGCCTCATTTAAATGATTCAATGGAATAAAGAACAACTCTCATGAACAAATACTTACGAATATGTGTATATTTGCAGCTTATTCCGCTGAAAGTAAGTTGCATATAAACATAATGGAATAATAAATATCTATTATTGTCTGTTCTTACTATGACAGCCAGTTTTTGATGTGTATCAATTCGGTACGGAGTCTAATGATTCTCACATTTTTACACGTCACTCGTCTTTCTTATACGTGCATATTCTTTTAAGTGTATTTAGTTTAGCTTTAAAAAACCAATGTTTTGATGATTCTTGCCGTTTGTGGTTCAGATGTAGCAACAATTGTGGAATTGAGTTCTTCTTTGTTGGAAAACAGTTTGGTTGCTTTTATCGTTATATTGCCATGTCTGGGACGTTTTTCCTTAGCCTACAGCTGTGATGGTTGATTTGGTATGTTAAATACCGTATTTATTGCATTCTATATGCGTTTCCTATGGTCCAACCTCACCGATTTTACTGGAATTGTAATGAAGAATACTTAACGTTCCTGCGTAGAAATTGACGTCTCTCGGCTAAAGGGCATGTCTCCCGGTGTTTCCGAGGCGTTTTTATTTTTAATAGAAAATGAAATTCCTCATTTAAAGCCTGTATGTTTCAGGATGATTGCAAATTAACTGTCCTGTAATATACCGTTTTTTACCTTATGAGGGATCTTATAAAACCTAAGAAAGACAAATGGGGACCTTTTATTTAAATTATTACCTATTTATAAGGCACTACATACGTTCCCTAATGTAAAAAGTATGCTAAAGTCAATCTAAACAATACTATTCGCACTAATCAACTATGGTATTCAGAAACGTAGCTTACCGGCCGCTTGGAGCGCTGCTATCGCAGCGTATAACAAAAATCTGTGGGAGTGTCGTGACTGTATGTGTTAGACTGTGCGTGAGCTCCGACTTAATGCACACACTGTCAACGGGATGTTTCCTTTCTTTTTCAATAATGCGCCCTCTTTCAAACTCACTGATTTGGCCGTACGGTTCGCGCATACCTCTGTGAGGCATCCTGCTAACTCACTCTGACTCATTACCTTCGGTTTATAGCGACAACGAGAGCCGCAAGCACATTTTATAGGTGTGTGGGTGTTGCGCCGGAATATCGATGTCTACCCTGAAACAAAGGACCGACATGGGTTTCTTCATAACATACTAATGGACACGTTCTTTGAGTATGAACTTCTTATCCCTATTCTTCAAGGTGTTCTGTTTTTCTGAGCATAATTGTATACAAATAGCTCTAGAAAGACCACTAGTCCTTCTGTAGCCATTACTTTGATCGATAAATAATCTTTCTGATCTCATCTTTGTAGTCTTTACCCGAAATATAAGTTGGCGGCAGTAGAATTGTTCTGCAGTCCGCTTCATATTCCGTCCCTCTAAATTTCTTCAATAGTGTTTCTCCCTAGTCTTTCAAGGTCTTATTTTTTTCTCAATATGAGTGTATAAAAGCAGCACTAGAAAACTCACCAGCCATTCTATAGGCATTACTTTGATCTGTATGAGCCCTAATCTCTCTGATCTTATCTTTGTAGTCTTTATGCCAAATGTAAATTGGCAGCAATAGAATCATTCTGTAGTCCGGTTCAAATTCTGACCTCTAAATTCCTTCAGTAGTGTTTCCCCCTAGTCTTTCAACTCGAGTGTATACAGGGTGTTACAAAAAGGTACGGCCAAACTTTCAGGAAACATTCCTCACACCCAAAGAAAGAAAATATGTTATGTAGACATTTGTACGGAAACGCTTAATTTCCATGTTATAGCTCATTTTAGTATTTCGCTTTATATGTAAATTGAAATAATTCGTGCAGACAATTGTCAAAATACCCAATTGTTTCGTTAGTATGTACTGTACTTCCTCAATTCACCGCCAGTTGGCCCAATTGAAGGAAGGTAATGTTGACTTCCGTGCTTGTGTTGACATGCGACTCATTACTCTTGAGTACTAGCATCAAGCACATCAGTACGTAGCATCAACTGGTTAGTATTCATCACGAACGTGGTTTTGCAATTGTGCAATCACGTCATCAACACAGATTTTCTGTGAAAGTTTGGGCAGGAATTGCTGGTGATGTCTTGATTGGGCCTCATGTTCCTCCACCTACGCTCACTGGAGCACGTTATCATGATTTCATACGGGATACTCCACATGTGCTGCTAGAACATGTGCCTTTACAAGTACGACACAACATGTGGTTCATGCACGATGGAGCTCCTGCACATTTCAGTCGACGTGTTCGTATGCTTCTCAACGACAGATTCAGTGACCGATAGATTGGTAGAGGCGGACCAATTCCATGGCCTCCACGCTCTCCTGACCTCAACCCTCTTGACTTTCATTTATGGGGGCATTTGAAACCTCTTGTCTACGCAACCCCGGTACCAAATATAGAGACTCTTCGTGCTCGTATTGTGGACTGCTGTGATACAATACGCCATTCTCCAGGGCTGCATCAACGTATCAGGGATTCCATGCTACGGAATACATTTTCAACATTTCCTGTAACAAAGTGTTTGAAGTCACGCTGGTACGTTCTGTTGCTGTGTGTTTCCATTCCACGATTAATGTGATTTGAAAAGAAGTAATAAAATGAGCTCTAACATGGAAATTAAGCGTTTCCGGACACATGTTCACATAACATGTTTTCTTTCTTTGTGTGTGAGGAATGTTTCCTGAAAGTTTGGCCGTGCCTTTTGAGACGGCCGAATCCATTTGCTCGGTGGTAAGGTAGGTATGTCAACAACGTGTGCTATCGGCGACAAAAGTAGATTCCATTGCATAGTGTCTTCAAAGCAGTGTTGCCACTATTTAAGTTCCAACCCTTGTATGTAGTATGTGTATTTGTATGTAGTATGTGTAATGCTTGAAAGTCAAATTGTTTTCTTCTTGAATTTCCAGAGAGATAAGACCCACACAATATTCTCTACACAAGCTTTTTATATACTGTCTCCTTTACAGACGAATCATGTCTTCCCAAAATTCTCCCTATAAACCGAAGACGACCATCCACCTTCCTCACGACTGTCCTTATATGGTTGTTCCATTTCATATCGCTGTGCAGCGTTACACCTAGATATTTGATTGACGCGACTCTTTCAAGTAGCACACTACTAATGCTGTATTTGAACATTACGAGATTGTTTCCTCTACTCATAGCCATCACCTTACATTTTTCCACATTTAGAGATAACTGCCATTCCTCACACCACCTAGAAATTTGGTTCAAGTTATCGTTCATCCTACTACATTCATTCAGTGACGACACCTTCATGTACACTACAGCATCAACTCTGTCCGTCAGATTATTTATATTGATAGAAAATAACAACGGTCCTACCACACTTCCGTGGGGCACTCCTGACAATACCTTAGTCTCTGATGAACACTCGACATCGTACTGGGTTCTATTACGTAAGTAGTCTTCGAACCACTCACATACTTGGATACCTATTCCATATGCTCGCACCTTTGTTAGCAGTACGAGGTTTTACTATTTGCCATTGCCACTGTTGAGTTGTGTTATGTTCAGCCCACATCAGGTCAGTCAGAAGAATTATGACTTCATATCGTCTAATTATGAAACGCATCTACCACGATGTCATATCAACCGGAAGTAGGGGCCCACATGATATATGTGTGTTCTTTTCCCGGGACTTGTTTTGTAGACCATATCAAGAAGATTGACGGTAGTTTATACCGAATACAACAACTTCATTACGTATTAATTTATGAATGCGTGTCTCAGTGTCTGAGCAACACACGTTACCTTCTCAGGGTCTCGATGTAGCTTATTTCTCAATGTTGTCACTGGAGAAGGACCGTACTTGCTGCAGTTTCTTCTGATTGACAGTTCTATGTTCTACTATTTTCTACCTTTCGGAATCTGTCTGTTCTGAAAGTATTTTTGTGTCCAATCGCAGACCTTACGGTATTTACCCCTGGATAGAGTTTTGTTATATATTTTGCAGCTGTGCAAACTGGACGTTAGCTTTCTGCCATGTTTCATGTGCAGTATCTGTCAAGTAGAGAAGAATAAATGTTATAGAAATTTAGTAACATAATTTTGATTATTGATTTTTACCAAACATGTTTCACCAAATCAGACATCTTCAGTGCTCACTGTTGTCCCCCTTGATTTTTTCTGAGTAAGCACTGGATGAATTCAATATACGTTTTCATTCCACTGCACGTCATAACTTTACATGTAATTGCACAGAATATTTTATGTTCACTGGAACGTTACTCATTGCTTAATTAACTCACTCGGGTAAAAACACTTGGATATATTTTTAATGTTTGATTTCGGCATAGTCGTATAACTTTCTATGAAAATAATGAACTATTTTTTGAAATTTTGTATTTTTTTATTTGTACACGTACACTAATTTACAATAAATACAAAAATAATTAAAACAAAGATTTTGTTTTCAAAGTCGAATGCCCCTGTTTGTAGAAGCAACGTAGTTGAGAAGTTCCTCACTGTCTTCACAGATGAAGGGCTTTTCGTGATAACAGGCAACGTCGTGCCAAGCAATGCCATCGTTGTAGACGTTGTTGAGGATAGCAAGGCATGATTCGTTAGTGCCGTTGATGTCAAATTCTGCGTTGTCAGGTTGGCGGAACTTCTTGTGACCGGTCTGACTCCAAGGGTTGAAGCTGAAGCCAGGAGGAATCTGGTTGGTGGGCGCCATCTTCTGGCGCGTCGCTGACCAGAACCACCCAAAGATGTTCTTTGGCTCAAGATCACGGCGGTTCTCACAGCCTTTGAAGTCGCAGAGACGTCCACTAGTCCAAATGTAGGGCACGTCACCTGTAAGGAGAAAGATGATAAGGTTATATACAGTAAGTTGAGTTCGTCATATGTTAACTGTAGGAATTGTCTCTTGTAACAATGATTTATGAAGTCCTAGTTTCTACGATCATATACTGAGGAGACAAATGTCTTTGGATAGCATTATGCTTAACTACAGATGGTGGCAGTATCATGTACACCAGGTATGTAGGGTGAAGCGAAATTCGCCCACTGGGGCTTCGCAGCATTAGTCTTCACATGCCACAAATAAAAAAAAATGTCTCTCACAACATTTCGTCCAGCGCATATCTCCGGCAGTAAATGGAGATGGGTGTGCGTTCCATACGTCTGTGTTTTCCAGAATTACACAGTTACACAAGAAAGCTTCTAGGAATCTAGGCTATATTGAAGGTGTCTTGAGAAACACAATGAGCATGGAAACCCATGCCCGGAAACACTATTCATCGACGCTACGGAGAGTCCAAGCTACAGATACCGGTGCCTGCCGCTAGAAATCCCCTACAGCAACTTCGACGCTCTGTAGCGTCGTTGAATGTGGTTTCCGGCCATGGGTTTCTATAGTCACCTTGTTCCTCAAGGCGACTTCTACATCGCCTAGAAGTTTGTTGGTGTAATTGTGTAATTCTGAAACACACCAGTGGCGGCTGGTGCTTCATATTACGGTTAAGTGACTGTAACAAAATGAATCTATTACGATGAAGAGACAAGCTACCTTCGGGTCACGTGACACTGTAAGCCGTATCCCATCCTAACCTTAAGTATGCACTAAGGCTGCTCTTCCCCACATCTTTTCAAACAGTTAAATATTTGAGATAGAGTGAAGGCTTTCACGACCGGTTGACATTGTAGGTATTATATCTTCTGGGTTGTAAGACCGTTTTCTTGGAATCTTGCTGTTTCCTAACGTTTCGTCCGATGCTGCGTCTGACAAGACTGGCAAGACTCAACAGACGGACAACCCACGAAGAAGTCAGACGCAGCTGTTCTTGGTATTTATTAATAACCTGATGATGAAAAGCTAATTATTTTTGATGATAATGCAAGTATAGTAATGACACCAGTCAAACAAGAATTAACTGATGAAATTGTAAATAATGATTTTCAGAAAATTATTAAGTGGTTCTCTGCAAATGGACTCTGATTAAATTTTGATAAAACACAATCTATACCATTCCATACGATAACTGGTATGACACAATAAATAAACATAGTTTGTGAACAGATGTCTGTAGCTAAGGCAGAATATTCAAAATTTTTAGGTATGTGCACTGATGAGAAATATAATTGGAAGTAAAAGAATGATGATCTACTGAAACGTTTGAGTCCATCATCTTACGCTATTAGGGTTGTTGAAAATATTAGTGACAAACATCTCAGTAAATTAGCTTACTATGCCTATGTTAATTCACTGCTTTCACATGGCATCATATTTTGGGATAATTCATTATCCATCAAAAAAGTATTCATCTTACAAAAACGTGTAATTTATGAAATAAATTCTGGAACTCATTCGAGATCATCCTGCAGACTCTTATTTAAGGATCTAGGGATCTTCACAGTATCTTCACAATATATGACAACTCCTTCTACTAAATAGATTAATTTTTATTAAACTGACATGTTCCACATTATTACGAAATCTCCTATCATGTCCTGTTAATGTAATCTAATCTATTTCTCAAACGGCTTCTATCGGACTATTGAGTCTATGCCACGTCGAGTTGTTATAACATGAAATCTGACACGATATTAAAAGGTATCCGATAACTTTCGTCACCTCAGAGAAATTGTTTCTCATTATCAAAATTCAGCATCTCTGAATGTAACCAGAAAATTTTAATTAGTTTATAAGTTTTAAATGCCGCAATGTAAACGAACGTACAAATTGAAAACTAATTCTTTTACTTTATACAAAGAACAGCATGTGCTCGTTATATGCGGCCAGATAAAACAATGTGCCACAGCCGGTGTGCTATTAATTCCACGATATAAGCATGCCGAAAGTGGATTTAATCTTTAACTTGTTACATATTCCTCCACTTCCCTCATAAACTCTGGTAATAAATTACCAGTTTAGTCAGTTATGTATATAGTATGTGTATTCTTACCTTGCTGTATCAGCCTGAAGGCCAAATTGTTTTCTTCTTGAGTTTCCATGGAGATCAGATCCATACAGTATTCTCTGCACACATTTCGAGCGTCTAGCCAGTCTAGACGACTATTGCGGTACTGAGGTACATTGCCACTGAAGAAGTAGTTGTGCCCATTGAAGAAAAATTGTTTTGGTCCTGTAACAAAATAAACAAAAATTCCCTATGATACATGGTCGACTAAAAGAGATAATCAGTAAATGTTATCAAAAGAGCATTTGTTTAAATAACTCATTTTGGTTGAAATAGAAAAGATATAAAATACTGAATGGAAATGGGAAGAAAAGCATATAAGAAGAAATTTTAAAAATTGAAATTTAAAAGTCTAGAATTTTCTGATGGCATTTGTCTGAAGTGTAGCCTGTTGCGAGTAAAAATTAGACGATAAGCAGCTGAGACACGAAGAAGATAGATGCTTTTCAAATGTGATACTATAGAAGAAAGCTGAAGATTAGATGGGTAGACTATGTAAGTAGTGAGGAGTACTGAATAGAATTGGGGAGAAAAGAAATTTCTAAATTTCTGTCATGACTAAAAGAAGGGATAGATTGCTGAGATACATTCTGAGACAGCAAGAAATTGCCAGTTTAGTATTGGAGGGAAGTGTGTATGGTAAAAATCGCAGAGAGATAACAAGAGATGAATACAGCAAGCAGTTCAAAAGGATATGGGTTGCAGTTGTTATTCGGAAATGCAGAAGCGTACACATTTAGAGTAGCGTAGAGAGTTGCAACAAACCAGTCTTCGGAATGGAGACCACAAAAATGTTAGAGATGCACAAAACTATTAGAGATTTACGGCCGCGGTGGCCGAGGGGACGAAGGCGCTCCAGTCACGGTCCGCACGGCCACTACGGTTGGGGATTTGAATCCCCTCTCGGGCATGGATATTTGTACCGTCCTAGTTCGTAAGTAGTTCATAAGTAGTTTGTAAGTTTAGGGACTGATAGCCCCGTAGTTAAGTCCCATAGACTTTACAAACATTTGAACATTTTGAGATTTACGTTAATATCCTTCCAAATCAAAATTGTTCTTTGAGTACCAGATTTAGCACCATGCATACGAATTTCTGCACTTTTTAATCCTGTATTACAATGATATCTTTTTTGGAGATCTTTTACACACTAATAGACTATCTACACAATACTGGTAATACTTGGGAAAATGTTGATACGTTTTACTGAGAATTATCTAACAACGTATTGAAAAACATTATTACTAATCCTTATATACATGTTATGCCGTAATATTGCTATATATTAATAAAGCTACTCTGGAAGAAATTTACAGTATAAATCAATACAATAAAATCGGGTATGTAGCAAGATCTACATTTTTCTCCTCTGTCACTTCCATTTCCTTGAATTCCGAGCTCGAATCCCGGCCACAACACAAATTTTAATTCAATGCCTCTCCTCATATATAATACCTTTGGTATAACGAAACAATGTTTGTCTCGAGGAACTGAATTATTGTTGATATTCTAACGAGTCCATTCAGCTTGTTTATAGGACCATCTGTATCGCACTTCATGGTGTCTAGGTGTCAAAATTGGATCTCGCCGTGGATGTCTGGATGTTCCATGTCATGCAACATATTACGTACAGTTTGAGCCGAATCAAGATACCCTGTAGCTGCATGAAAATCATTATTCAGCATGGGGCGTTCCCCTCAGAGTGCCTCCAAGCTGTCATCAATTGCTTGGTCGTGTTTGGTCGGCCACAGTGAAGGAAGTAATCGACAGTTCCTGTATGTCTGTATCTCCTGCATTTCCAGACAACATCGCTTTGGGTCACTCCGAGACGTCTGGAAACTTCCATTGATGATAGTCCCTTCTGACACAAAGCAACAAATCGGATACGTTCAAACTTTGGAACTGATTTTTCTAGGCATGGCAGATCTACAGTCAACAAAAACAGTTTACTTCGTTCCTTGTGTTATGAGTGAATCTGATCGACTGTCTTACCCAACACCGCCTAGAAGACAAGGCCTCACAACTGGCCGTGCCTACGTCACACTGAGACGCCGTGAACGCAAGCTGACTGGACGGCCGCTACGAGGCGGTGCCCCAGCGACCAGCCAGTCAGCTGACGGCGGCGGCCTCTCGGAGTGACGTAGGCAGGGCCAGTTGTGAGGCCTTGTCTTACCCACTCCGCTACATTGGCTCCGCTGAAGCGTGGTCGCTTACAACATTGTGCGGGTTGAGTGATATCTATGGGGTTGGGTTGTTTGGTTGGGATAGGAGGACTAAACTGCTAAGTTTATAGGGCCCCCGGTGGGGAGGGGAAGGAGTGAGAATAGGAGAGGAGGGGAGGGGAAAGGAAATGCAGTCCGGGAAGTGAAAAAGTAAGGAAGACTGCGTTAGCTCGGGGACCTGTGTTCGCCACGCAGATACTCAGGAAAGAACCATGAGCCCCCTTAGGGGTGATATCTATGGGCAACTACGGAACTTTGTTCTTGATGCATTATACACATTCACATTAAAAAAAGTTCAAATTTGTGTAAATCTATGGGACTTATCTACTCTGATTACCAGCCTCTAGGCTTACAAACCACTTAAACAAACTTATGGTAAGGACACACCTATGCCTGAGGGAGGACTCGAACCTCCGACTGCGATCAGCGGCGCGCTCCGCAGCTAGGCGCCTTGGAACGCTCGGCCACCATATCCATTCGAACCAAGGTGAACCAACACTTTTTTTTTTGACGTGTATATAAATCACGAACTGTGTTATAGACTGTGCGATTCGGACCAGCCAGTGTATGCCCTGCTACACAGTGTGTTGCCTGGTTTGTATGTGTTGCGGGTAACAGCTCTTTCCGGCTCCAACACAGTTTGCGTGTGTAAGAAATGTTCACTTAAGCGCACAGTCTATTGCAGATTGTCACTTTATTCTCACTTAATTCTGTGACCTTAAAAGTTCTAGTAGCAGAGTGAGTGAAATGGGAGAATATTTTTCTCTCGTTGCCATTTCTGTTGGAAGAGGCCAGTTAAAGAATGCGGATGAGTGTGAACGGCTGGCGCCCGTCACTACTTGCAGCTCGTTGAGAATTCTTGAAGCGGCTGCTCCACGCTGGCCAAGGCAGAACTTTCTCTTTCGCACTTCCATTTCACCGTCGTGTTGCACCCTTGCAAGCTCAAGCATTAGTGTCTGAAGAAGTAGAAGCCACTTACATGCAGTCACTTCCGTAGTTACAGACAGCAAATATTTCGTAGACACACCAAGCAAAGAATGGTAAATTGATTTATTGTACAACTACATACATACTTGACAAATCACTCTGAAGTGCATGGCAGAGGATACTTATCATTGTAAAAATCAGGGCATTTCCTCTTTCAATTCCTGTACTGAGCGTTTCTAGGACGACAGCTTAAATGACTTTGTGCGTGCTGTGATTAGCCTGTCTTCTTGATACCAAATGAAACGCTGAGTAGGGGGTTTAGTATATTCTTAAGTACTTTTTTAATGTTGATTCTTGAAATCTGACAAGCAGGTTATCGCCAAACAGTTGCTGTTTATCTTCAAAGGTTTTCCAGTATCTCTTAGACGCTCTTCGATGAGTCAGGCAAATCTATGAACATTCCTGCTGTCCTTCTTTGCAAACTTTAAACGTTTCTTTTTAGTGTGATTTAGCAACAGTTTCGCACCTTGTGAGATATTTTATAGGCTGTATCGTAAAAGTGTTTTGTAAGCAGTCCTTTGTAAACTGACTGCATTTTGTCAAAAATGTTCAGATGTTTGTAAAGCTTATGGGACTTAACTACGGGGTCATCAGTCCCTAAAATTACAAACTACTTATGAACTACTTACGAACTAGGACGGCACAAATATCCTTGCCCGAGGGGGGATTCGAACCCCCGACCGTAGTGGCCGTGCAGACCGTGACTGGAGCGCCTCAGTCCCCTCGGCCACCTGCATTTTGTCCAGTATTCAGTTAATGGACCTACTTTACTACG
Organism: Locusta migratoria; assembly: GCA_026315105.1. Taxonomy (NCBI): domain Eukaryota; kingdom Metazoa; phylum Arthropoda; class Insecta; order Orthoptera; family Acrididae; genus Locusta; species Locusta migratoria. Next base: position 248,508,988 of record CM048747.1, on the reverse strand, counting down.
ACTGTGCGTAGGTGAACACCCACACCCACCCACCCACCCACCCACCCACACACACACACACACACACACACACACACACACACACATGCCCGAAGGACCGACCTCCCACTGTGTAGGATGGAGCCTTAGACCAATCCGCCATTCATCGTGGCCACTGTGCCGATGTTGTCGCTGCATTTCATAAAAAAATTATAGCGAGGTGTTCCTATGAATTGACTTGGATATTTGGGCGGATAATCGAAGAATTCCTGAGACCTTGTGAGCCTGTGGGTATGGTCGCTCGGTTTAAGGACGCCATGCAATAGAATGCACGGCTGATCTCGTCGGACGTTTCAGTCCTCACTCGGGCATAGGTGTGTGTGTGTGTGTGTGTGTGTGTGTGTGTGTGTGTGTGTGTGAGTGAGTGAGTGTTGTCCTTAGCGTATGTTAGTTTGAGTGGTTAGTAAGTCTAGGTAACGGTGACCTAAGCTGTTTACTCCATTAGGTTTACAAACATTTGATTTGAGACCTTGTCAACAACGTGTTCCGCGTACACTAATGTGACGGATCATTATGACCGCCAACTTAATACAATATTAGTCCAGTGAAGTCACCCAAGACTTTTGCTGTTCTTTGGCGAAGTGGGTTCTGCAAGCAGTTAGTAGGCGCGTAGAGGTATATGACATAATTTGTCTTTGGAAAATACTCCGGTCTACGATGAGCTTATTTGATATTTGTGCACTTCAAAAAATGTTCAAATGTTTGTAGAACTTATGGGACTTAACTACAGGGTCATCAGTCCCTAGGCTTACAAACTACTTACGAACTAGCTAAGACTAAGGACGGCACAAATATCCATGCCCGAGGGGGGATTCGAACCCCCGACCGTATTTGTGCACTGTCCACTAGGGTACATACAGGGTGTATCTGAAAAGTTCAGTGATTGGTCTCAGGAAATATAGGAAACAAAAGTTACAAACAAAATACCTTTACTGGCCTTCAAAGTAATCACCATTGACTTCTGACATCGGTTGTACAGCTGTTGTAAACTGTCAGCCAATGCTTGTTGTGGAATCGCAACCGTTGCGAAGCGTAAGCCTTTCAGGGCTAATTTAAGGCACTTAAACAGAAAAATGTTTGCAAGCATCTGATGCATTCTTTCGATGTTGTTTGGGATTGTGATTGTGGGTCGGTCGACACGAACGTGGCTCATCGTCGACACCTTTCTTTCCGTCTCTGCAGTGTTTACACCACTCAAGCACACACTTTTTACTCGGTGCTTCAACACCATACACTTGCGCTAATATCCCATAGGTCTCCGTTGCCGTTTTGCCTAATTTCAAACAAAACTTGATATTAACGCGTTGCTCCATCTTGCAATGACACGAGTTCTCACACTGACGCTGTTAGCTGGGTCGCAGCGTGTACCACCGCTTCACTGCAGTGATTTGCACGATAGGGGGCGCTTGATTACATGTCCCTCAATGCGTATGCACGGGTATCTCATCCTCGCCAGCGTGGTTTGTAAATTTGGGACCATTGACCACACTTTTCAGACGCACCTTGTATTTGGTAAATTTAAATGGTAGGGCAAAAACTGATCCCTAACGTCCTCTCCGTTAACAGCTATATTAAGGTTCTGGCCTTAATAAATACAAATATTCTCATGGGTAATATAATATCAACTTCGGAACCACGGGGTAAATGGTTAACAATGAATTTGACATAGTAATGTGCTTTCATGGAACTTACAGTATCAAGCAATAAATTTCTGCCGTATAATACTGCCAACAGGAGACCATGTGCTTATTTTGTTACAAGCCGCAGTGTAGTAGCCGAGCGCTCTAAGGCGCCTTGCTACGGAGTGCGCGGTTTTTCAACTCTGGAAGTCCTCTATCGGACGTATGTGTGTGTGTTTTGTCTTTAGCGTAATTAGTTTCTAAGCGCAGGGAATTGTTTACACAATGATACAGCGAAAAAACTGTATACCTTATAGTGTTTTTCACAGTTTTGTAACTATGTTATTTCTGCATTATTTTAGAATAAATACAAAATTTAACGACGATGGCGGGATTTACGTTGAAACTAGTCCTCTTTCTCTTTGGCAGTGTTCCCGCTCATGCATGATCGGCTTTGTTGATTTGGGGTGTTAATATTTACTGTGTGGTTGCACGCCTTTCTTGTCTACCCGATGCCCCCGGGAGGAAATGTGTACCCCAAATGTCAGCGTATAGTGCTGTGTGTGTGAAAGTGTTACGAAATGTTTGCGAAGCGTTTAACTGAGACGGGGCTTGGAGACCAGCCAGGTATTCACCTAGGGGGATGTGGAAAACCGCCTAAAAACCACATCCAGGCTGGCCGGCATTCCGAACCCCTTTGTTAATCCACCGGGCGGATTCGAACCGGGGCCAGTACGTCTCGCCGCTTCGGAAAGCGGTCCGTTTGACCACACGGCTAACCGAGCGGATTTCCGCTGAAACTATTATGAGTATGTAAATAAACAAGTGTTTTGCATCAAGGCGGATCTACAACCCCACGTATATAAATTCAAATGCAATTTTTTTTTTTAGTAAGGGACTCAGAGGAAAGTTACTGCACACGTTTGGTTACTACACAGAACTAAGAAGTGTGCTTAGATGTACACAGAAATCCCAGTAGCTCAAGTCATAGCAGAGAAGTTTGAGAAGCAATGACTGTAATCACTATTTATGTAACATTACATCTGGAAGAAATTAAAATTTCCGATATTGGCATTTCTGTTTATATTAGAGTGTGGATAAGTTGAGAATTTGCGTCTAGCTTCAGGCGAGCAATGGTAGCCCGCACGGCCGTGGTGACCGCTCTGTCCCCAGTGGCGTAGGCTAGTAGTCAGCGCGACTGCCTGTAGTTTGAACCAGCAACTACAGCGGTCGAGTTGAGTCTTGGTCTGCGCATCTGCGTCACGCATTCGTCGACAATGGGCGTTCAGTAATGTTGTGAACACTGTGCTGCGTCTGTCGTAGGCATTGCCAAAATTAAACTTGATTGTTGCGAGTTATTCAGTGGATTTCACTATCTGTTGTAAGTTGTCATACATAATACATAATTGTAAAGCTTATGAGACTTAACTACGGGGTCATCAGTCCCTAAACTTACAAACTACTTATGAACTACTTACGAACTAGGACGGCACAAATATCCATGCCCGAGGGGGGATTCGTACCCCGACCGTAGTGGTCGTGCAGGCCGTGACTGGAGCGCCTCAGTCCCCTCGACCACCGCGGCCGGTTGTGTAAGTTGTCATCGCTGATAATGCTGACATGTAACGAATTCTATCTAAGCAAGCGAGAGCCATTATTTACGGGCTATAAGATTTCTTCAAGCGCAAAGGATTTAACACGCTGTGAGGATAGATAATTGTTTTGAAATATATAAGTAATCATTTGTTTTGTAGTTAAAAAACGGAATATAATCCAGCTCAGGTTATTACTGTTATTGACGTATATTTCGGCTTGAATGTGACAGGAAATTTAGTATAAAATTCCGCTTAAGGTCGGAATCGGCCCATGTTGTATTTTGTTTACTATTACAGTCGATGTATTTCAAAGATTCTTAAGAATAAATGGCTATTGACAATCACATGTTTGCCGATCGTCAACTTATAATTGTATTTATATTTTTAATGATTAAAAAAAAAAAAAAAAAGTTGCAGCAAGGTCTGCAGCCCGGCAGCCCCCCCATCCCCCTTGGATACGCCGCTGATGGAGCGTAATATACTAAAACCTTGAGATTTGTGTGACATGACGTGTCGTAATTATCACTATGACGTAAACTGTATTATATTTAGGTACAGCGGCACAGTGAACAGTGTCAGTGTGTTGTTATAAAGTTTATATGCTGAACTGATAGAACCAGTGAATAAGTGGCAGATGTATTTCAAATGTTCAAATGTTTGTATAGTCTATGGGACTTAACTACGGGGTCATCAGTCCCTAAACTTACAACAAACTACTTATGAACTAGCTAAGACTAAGGACGGCACAAATATCCATGCCCGAGGGGGGATTCGAACCCCCGACCGTAGTGGCCGTGCAGACCGCGACTGGAGCGCCTCAGTCCCCTCGACCACAGCGGCCGGCGCAGATGTATTTCGTCAGTATAATGATATGAAGTTTATTTAAATACTTGATAATGACATCAGCGAATAAGGGTACTGATATATGGAGGGATGTCTACATTGAAAAGCTATGCTACGTGAGCTAAACTAGCAAGGAATATTTCAGGTTGTTAGTCAAATCGATAACGCGCCAATGCTGTGAGCGGTTTAATATTCAATATGAAGACTATTTTGGACTTTGTAACGGGGGTCAAATCTCAGCGCGACTGCTTGAAAGGATGTCAATTAAAAATAGTAATTTGGAACAAATAAAGAAGATAATTTTAAGTTGTGTATTATTTGTGTTTAAATAAAGCCGGCCGCGGTGGCCGAGGAGACTGAGGCGCTCCAGTCACGGTCTGCACGGCCACTACGGTCGGGGGTTCGAATCCCACTCGGGCATGGATATTTGTGCCGTCCTTAGTCTTAGTTAGTTCATAAGTAGTTTGTAAGTTTAGGGACTGATGACCCCGTACTTAAGTCCCATAGACTTTACAAACATTTGAACATTTTGTTTAAATAAAAATTTTTTGCCTTCTGAAGAATATTTATGAGTGCAGTGTAGATAGAAGAACCTATCAGTTTTATACCGATTTATAAACATTTTTAACAGTTGCATTTTTGTGTTTACAGCTGTATTTGTAGGAAGTGTTCAGCTTACACGCTAGGACATTTCAACGCGTACTTCAGCTGTCCCTTGAAACCGGCAAAGATGATGTTGTTTTGATATGGGCGACCGCCATCATTCGTGGGTCGAACAATAGCAGGCAGGTGGACACGGGTTCGAGTCCCAGTGTAGTGGGACATGTATTAAACCGTCCACTATTTTTTTCATAAAGCCCAATTTCGCAGTTATTCAGTACTTACGGAATATATTGTTTTGAATGTTATTAATGTTTGAGAACATATACTTGTGTGAATTTTATTTGCTTTTGTTTGTTTTATGTGTAACGAGGGTGCTGCAGCAGTACGCAGTGACAAGTTCTCCGCCGACGTCAGCTTGTCGCTATCGTTGATTAGACGAAGGTCGGCGCGCTGTAGTAGAAGACATTGCCTGCTGTTGCGGACTTTTTTTTCTTTCTTTTTAAAATATTAACAATGAATATGACGAAAAATGTAAATGAAAAGTAGTTAGTCGTTTTTTGTATTCCGTATTGAGAGGAAGTATCTTTGCAATTTCAATTTATAATACCGAATTATGTGTGATGAATTACGTCAAATATATTTAAAATAAAAGTTTTATTTTAAGAAAAGAAGTTACTGATGAGAATCTATGATTTCTAAAAAATTGAATCGAGATATGTAAATGATTTTATCTGAAGTGGAGTTTGAAAGATTTACAAAATCATGACATGTCACTAAAGTTGCACGAAACTTGACATGGTTTTATCTAATGCAGATATGTAAGAGTGCTGTGAAACAAAAAAACTCTCGTGGACCTCTCAACTAAAATTTTACACAGGGTTTACGAAATTATAGAATCTGATTGTAGAAGGCAATCCTGAAATACGAGTCGCGGCCAGAAAGTAAGTTCCGTTTCAATTCATCTCCGCTGCAGCGCTGCGATTGCAGTTCCGCACATGCGCTGTAGGCGATGTGTATCAAGGAGAAGAAAGTGCGCCATTTGGAGATCGTTGTCAGTTACGTACGCTTTGTTGTGCTTGTTTGAAATGTCGGCGTTGATTGAAAATCCCGCCGCCTGTGAAATCAGGTCGGTGATTCGGTTTCTGAATGCGAGGAAAGTGAAACCAAGTGAAATTTACCGGCAAATTTGCGATGTTTACGGACCAAATGCGATGAGTGAGTCGATGGTGAGAAGATGGTTCCGACAGTTCAATGGCGGGCGTAGTGATGTGCACGATGAAGAACGAAGTGGGCGTCCACCTTTGGTTACAGAAGAACTGGTTCACGCGATTGATGACAAGATCCAGGAAAACGGTAGGTTTACAATTAGTCGCTATGGACTTCCTCCAAATTACACGATCACTGATGCATGAAGACACAGGCGGCAGATTTCTATGAAGAAGGTATACAAAACCTGGTGCCACGCTTTGACAAATGCCTGCAAGATTTCGGCAGTTATGTGGAAAAGTAGTTTAAGAGTTGTAGAATTTTGTGCAATAAAAATTTCTTCTGTATCTGTGTACAATTTCATTTTATTACCAAACTGAACTTACGCGCCTCGAATTTTAAATATTCACGTCAAGAAATTTAATATGAATAATTTGAAAATTAAAATTATCGTCAGTGATAATTATTGTGAGTTGGTACTAGTTGACTTCGGGTACGAAGTGACGGCCATTTAAAGAGTTGTTTGTTAATGAAATCAGAGTTCATTTAAAAAGTGGTACCACCACACCGGCTGGTCATGAATTTGTCATCTTTTTCCGCTGGACAGTAGCAATGGTTGTAGTGGCCTAGTGGTGACTTACTCTGGGAGCACTTGGCGGGCACGGGCAGCGACAGGAACCTGCCGGGTCGCGGCTGGCGCTGCTGGCCCACCTCGCTGATGGCCGGCGAGCCGCCCACCAGCGCCCAGCCCAGCGCCGACAGCAGGCACACGGACACCCTCATCTGCAACAACAGAACAACACCACGCCACACTGTAGCACCGGCAACACAGCACAGCATGCAGCACACAAAAGACGACATAACTGAAGACCGCGATACCACCCGTCGGCTTTGACCAATGACGTTGTATCTGAGTCTCACAAGATACACGCCGGCCGCGGTGGCCGACGAGACTAAGGCGCTCCAGTCACGGCCTACGCGGCCACTACGGTTGGGGGTTCGAATCCCCCCTCGGGCATGGATATTTGTGCCGTCTTTAGTATAAGGTATGTGATAAGTAGTTAGTAAAATGTTCAAATGTTTGTTAAGCTTATGGGACTTAACTACGGGGTCGTCAATCCCTAAACTTACAGACTACTTATGGACTACCTTATACTAAAGACGGCACAAATATCCATGCCCGAGGGGGGATTCGAACCCCCGACCGTAGTGGCCGTGCAGACCGTGACTGAAGCGCCTATGTCTCCTCGGCCACCGCGGCCGGCAAGTAGTTTCTACGTTTCGGGACTGATGACCCCGTAGTTAAGTCCCATAAGCTTAACGAACATTTGAACATTTTTTGAACAAGATACACGACGTAGTACGCCTACCAATTAGCGAAACAAACACTGTCAACGAATATAAACATACGGGACAATATCGTAATACTTACGTATTGTAGATAATCTGTGATTATCTTCGTAAATTATAGATTACCAATGTTATGTGGACATATGTCCGGAAACGCTTAATTTCCATGTTAGAGCTCATTTTAGTATTTCGCTTTATATGTAAATTGAAATAATTCGTGCAGACAATTGTCAAAATACCCAATTGTTTCGTTAGTATGTACTGTACTTCCTCGATTCACCGTCAGTTGGCCCAATTGAAGGAAGGTAATGTTGACTTCAGTGCTTGTGTTGATATGCGACTCATTGCTCTACAGTACTAGCATCAAGCACATCAGTACGTAGCATCAACTAGTTAGTGTTCATCACAAACGTGGTTTTGCAGTCAGTGCAATGTTTACAAATGCGGATTTGGCACATGCCCATTTGATGTATGGATTAGCACGTGGCTATAGCGGTGGGGCGGTACGAGACAGATTACCAGAAGGAAAGTGTCCCGACAGGAAGACGTTCGAAGCAATTGATCGGCATCTTAGGGAGCACGGAAAATTCCAGCCTATGAATCGCGACTTGAGAAGACCTAGAACGACGAGGACACCTACAATGGACAAGGCAATTCTTCGTGCAGTTGACGATAATCCTAATGTCAGCGTCAGAGAAGTTGCTGCTGTAGAATGTAACGTTGACTACGTCACTGTACGGGAGAACCAGTTGTTTCCGTACCATGTACATCGTGTGCAAGCACTATCAGCAGCTGATTGGCCTCCACAGGTACACTTCTGCGAATGGTTCATCCAACAATGTGCCACTCCTCATTTCAGTGTAAAATGAGCTCTAACATGGAAATTAAGCGTTTCTGGACACATGTCCACATAACATATTTTCTTTCTTTGTGTGTGAGGAATGTTTCCTGAAAGTTTGGCCGTGTCTTTTTGTAACACCCTCTATACAGGGCGAATCACCTAACACTTGGACCGCAAATACTGCGGAAACGGGAAGTAGTGCGATTGATGTGCAGTTTCCACAGAATGAATTGCTAGTCACGGACTCGCATTGTTAGCCGATAAACAGATTGTACGTAGAAAGCTTTTTTTATGCAAGCATACAATTTCTCAAATGGAACAATGGTTGTTTCTATCACGCACTGGAATTTTTAACACCAGCTGAATAAAAAGAATTTTGAATGACATTTTTACCACCTTTAGTTTGGCAGTTACAACCATTAAAAGTCTTAGAGCTGGAGGCTACGACAGACAGAGACAGTGGGGCCGTGCCCCAAGGGCTAGCCACTCGGCCAGTTAGCTACGCTATCGCAGCCTCCGCCCCCGAAACTTTGAACGGTTGTAGCTGCCAAACTAAACGTGATAAAAATGTCATTCAAAATTCTGTGCACACAGGTGTTCAAAAAGTTCAAATGTTTGTATAGCTTATGGGACTTAACTACGCGGTCATCAGTCTCTAAACTTACAAACTACTTATGATCTAGCTAACACTAAGGACAGCACAAATATACATGCCCGAGGAGGGATTCGAACCCCCGATCGTAGTGGCCGTGCAGACCGTGACTGACGCGCCGCAGTCCCCTCGGCCACCGCGGCTGGCCGTTATTGGTCAAAGCCGACGGGTCGTATCACGGACGTCAATTGACCCCAAAAGAACCGTCACGTTACTGTATGGCAATATATTCAATATATTCTACACCTTCCCGTCTAGAAAATTCAGTTTGGGATGATCTTTCGCACGATTGTAAGCTAGTATATGCCATAATTGTAAACTCGTATAAGTTTTAAGGCGCACCATTCACAAAATTACAAAAAGAGGGCACTAATGTTTTAAGAGCAGGACACATACAACTGATGCACTTGGTGGTGAAGGCTGTGCTGCAGCAAGATTGAATAGCGTGCCGGGCACGGTGGCTCAGCGCGCTTGGTCAGAGGGCTCAACGCCCTCTGTAATAAAAAATCTGAGCCAAATGTTCCACGAACAACCCAGAACCGAGAACAATTACGGTCTCCCTTTGCAAGAAACTTGCCATCCTCGATCGAACAACTGAAAGCTGCACAGGCAGACTGGAGCTGCGTGGCCTTACATGCTCAGATACCTCCGGGCGAAAAACAATGCGGCGATCTGCTTTGTTGGCCAAACGGCTGCTTACGTCACCCAACAAGCTTTACCGCATATTTCGCGTATATTGAACATGAACACTATAAAATTAAGCACACCAAGACATAGTCACTATTAAACGGAAATATGTTAAATATTTTTCTGCAACCGCCATAATGAGTTCAAGCATCGATAAGTTGGTTTTTAACGAGCTGGTTTCGAAGGAAATAGCAACCATAAAAAGCAGACTTTTAAAAAATTGTTCTTTATTCTTACTCAGTGGGTAGTCTCCTACACTAAGAAGTTCGCTCCGAGTCGTTCATTGCCCCCCCCCCTTTTTTTTTTGTCTCGGTACATAATTCATTTCACTTTTTCTCACACTGTAAAGCTACAAAGAGCTTTCTTCAAGACTATATGGCACTTCGGAGAACTATAGCGGACAGGGAGGAATATCCTTTCTTGTAACCTTCTTTGCTACTCAAGCGCTTCTATTGTTCTCGGAACCAGCAACGGACGGGAGCACTCCCAACTGGCGATATCCATGAACTCACCGCTGGAGACTTAGGATACGAAAACGGAAGAAATTAGTTTTGTTTTATATGTGGCATTGAACGACTGCCCATGAGCGTTTTCCACGCGAGGATTGAGCGCAGAGATCAGTGCAGGCCCTACATTAAGTTACTACATACTGTCTATTACAAAAATGTACAATATATCTAAAGTATAATTTAAAATAATTAAAAAAATTAAAAAGTGGCAACTCCGCTTTCGAAGTTATGAGAAGAAGACTTATATCGTCAACTTACTATGTAACGAGTCAAGTTATTTCTGTTGTTGGTACCAACAGTCTGAGAGGCCTGATGACCTAGATGTTTAGTCCATTCAAAACAGCAATAAAAACCAACAGTCTGCGAGGCATTTTACTCGAGAAGACGAACTTTGAAACGAGAGAGAACATAGAAGAAGAAGAAGAGGGAAAAAACGAACATGAATAAACGATCGAAATGCATCTACCTGAAAGGGGGGAGGGGGGAATAGCGTAAGTGGTAGCGTCACGCGGACGACCTGTGTTCGACCTATCCTCAAGTAGCAATTTTTATAATTTCTTCAACTGTCAACACTATTTGACGAGAAATTGTCGTTGAAGATTCCGAAGTAATCAAATTATTTGCAACAAGAAAGTTTTAAAAATAAACGACTGCATCTGTTAATATCACTACCGATACTTCACTGCATAATGAATGTGCACATTTTGATGATTTTCTGAAGTCTTCATTGACGGACAATTGTAATTCATAATATTGTAAAAATTCCGATTATATGCCACGGTACAGAAAGCTCCAATCTCTTCGAAATTCAGTAACGAAATGACTGCAGCAGGTACGGCTCACGGAACGGTTAGTTCCGTGCGGGGGGCCTTGACTCTTCCTGACTGTCGTCATGTTTGTATACATACAACAGAGCAACGGGTGTAGTGCGCTTTAAAACTTCTGTGAGTGGACACCCTTGGTGTGTACTAATAACATGCGAAATCTCGTCCCAAAATGAAGGACTTCTTGTTGGACAAATTGCAAATGTTACAACGTGAACTTCTCCTCAGGCCTGTGAGATATCATTACACACTGACATAAAAACAATACAACCGAAAAGACGATGTGCGTTCCACAGCGGAGTTACATTTAGCATCCTGTCTCGACGGGTTGTTAACCGGAGATAACGGTCATGTGTTGCTGAAGTTTCCCATGAACGACATTGGCCTTGTCTTCATTAACGTTTCCTGTTGTTTGAAATCGCTTACAGGTCGTGGAAATTACTCTTTGGAACACTCCAATAGCTGCAGCCACCTCCTATTTGTCCCACTTCCAACCTTCGTATGGCTCTCCATGCCATGGGTAATTCACGTTATTGTTGGAGTGCACTACCTGCTCACTACACGACCGGAACCCAACTGCTTGTGTAATTCGTTTGGTAAACACAGGACAATACCAACCCTCTTTGAAGCAACTCTCTGTTGTTACCACTGTCTCGGTTGCCGTGATATTGTTGTCTCCGCTCTGTAGAACCGACAGAAAGACGTCAAACCATTTTGGTTGATTATGCCGTTCACATCAGAATCTGGATGTCTCCGATGACTGGCCGAAGTGGCCGAGCGGTCTGCGGCGCGCCAACACAGAGTAACATATACAGAGAGGAAGCCCCCCCTAAACTTCTGTCCTATGCTCCCCTCGTAGTTCCGTAAGATGCTAGTAGATGTCAGGTGGTTCCCCGGTTTAGTACCAGTAGACCACAGTAGAGACGCTTCTGTGGGTGCCTCTCGCACGTCAGAGGGTAGCGTGGAGGGGAGGCTGAGGGGAGAGTTCGTGCCGCCTTCCACGAGGCCACGGCTGTGTCGGGCATGCTGGCTTTTGAGGGGACGTAGTGGTGGGGACAGCCGCTACCTGCTGCCTGCTCTGGCCAGTTTTAAAGTTTGCTTCTGACCGCAGCGCCATCATGGGACATCTTACGGAACTGCTCTAGCCCTCCCTCCCCACACCCCTGAGCGTAGGACCGGGCCCTTACGGAGGTTTCCCGTCTGTATATATTTGTCTGTGACGCCAGTCACAGTCTGCACGGCCGCTACGGTCGGAGGAGCGAATCCCCCCTCAGGCATATATTTTTGTGTCCTCTTTAGTGTAAGGTAGTTCATAAGTAGTTTGTAAGTTTAGGGACTCATGACCCCGCAGTTAAGTCCCTTAAGCTTAAGAAACATTTGAACATTAGCAACTCTCTGTTATTATCACTGTCCCGGTTGGCGTGATGTTGTCTCCGGTCTGTAGAACCGACAGAAAGACGTCGACCCATTTTGGTTGTCTCCGATGATCGGCCGCAGTGGCCGAGCGGTCTGCGGCGCGCCAGTCACAGTCTGCACGGTTGCTACGGTCGGAGGTTCGAATCTTTCCTCGGGCATGGGTGTTTGTGTTGTCTTTAGCGTAAGTTAGTTTAAGTTAGTCAAGTAATTAGTGTATAAGTCTGATAACCACGCAGTTTGGTCGCATAAAACCTCACACAAATATATTTTTTTATTATTATTGTTTTTTTTTGTCTCCGATGAACCCCTGATTGTTTTGACCAGCGTGTAAACTGGCTAGTTGTCGATACTGAGAGGGAACTACTCCGCTGAAGAACCACGTTTGCCCGCGACTACGATTTATGCGCCGCTGTCAGCAGAAAAGCGCTGCTATCCATCGCGGTTGCAGCAAGAGCGCCGGCTGGGAATCCGCGATGCTATCCGGCCGTTTGTTTCACAACGGCGCGCCGGCGTCTTCGTGAACCGCTAAATGAAAAGCGGCCCGTGCGAAACGCCGGACGGGCTGTGTTGAAACTGCTATCGCCTGCCCCGGATCTGCGCATGGATGCTCGCAGGCGGTCCGGCGCCTCTCTGGCAGGAGAACAATGGGGGCGCGAGGTCTGCAGGTGAGCCGTGCTCAGTCGCATGCGACCGACTAGCCGTTTACAAGGCCCGAGCTTCTACCACGCCGTAACGGAGACTCGAGGCAACTGTTTGCAGAACTGAAGGCCGCTATTTGCAGGGACAAACACTCTGCCCAACCTGAGTCAGTGTGGTGAGTGCCAGGCGCGACCTTCAGCTATGTCGCCAGAGTGCCAACTTACTTTGCACCGACAGCATTAGATTCGATTCGATTCGATTGGATTATCTGTTAGTTCCATAGATCCGTATTTAGGAGATCGTCTTGGATGTGTAACATGTCACTATATCATCTGGTCCTGAAACTTCCTGGCAGATTCAAATTGTGTGCCGGAACCGGGACTCGAACCTGGTCCTTTTGCCTTTCTTGGGCAAGTGCTCTACCGACTGAGCTATCCCGACACGACTCGCGATGCCGCCTCACAACTTTACTTCCGCCAGTACCTCGCCTCCTACTTTCCAAACTTCACAGTTCTCCTGCGAAACATGTAAGACTAGCACTCCTGGAAGAAAGGATATGGTGGAGACATGGCTTAGCCATAGCCTAAGGGATGTTTCCAGAATGAAACTTTCACTCTGCAGCGGAGTGTGTGCTGATATGAAACTTCCTGGCAGATTAAAATTGTGTGCCGGAACCGGGACTCGAACCTGGGATCTTTGCCTTTCGCGGGCATGCGCTCTACAGACTGAGCTATCCCGACACGACTCACGATGCCGCCTCACTACTTTACTTCCGCCAGTACCTCGCCTCCTACTTTCCAAACTTTACAGAAGTTCTCCTGCGAAACATGCAAGACTAGCACTCCTGGAAGAAAGGTTATGGTGGAGACATGGCTTAGCCACAGCCTAAGGGATATTTCCAGAATGAAACTTTCAGTCTGCAGCGGAGTGTGCGCTGATATGAAACTTCCTGGCAGATTAAAAGCCGGCCGCGGTGGCCGAGGGGACTGAGGCGCTCCAGTCACGGTCTGCACTACCACTACGGTCGGGGGTTCGAATCCCCCTCAGGATATTTGTGTCGTCCTTAGGATTAGCTAGTTCATAAGTAGTTTGTAAGTTTAGGGACTGATGACCCCGTAGTTAAGTCCCATAAGCTTTACAAACATTTGAACATTTGAGCAGATTAAAATTGTGTGCCGGAACCGGGACTCGAACCTGGCACCTTTGCCTTTCGCGGGCAAGCGCCCTACCGACTGAGTTATCCCAACATGACTCACGATGCCGCCTCACAACTTTACTTCCGCCAGTACCTCGCCTCCTACTTGAAAGGCAAAGGTCTCAGGTTCGAGTCCCGGTTCCGGCACACAATTTTAATCTGCCAGGAAGTTTCATATCGGCGCACACACCGCTGCAGAGTGAAAGTTTCATTCATCTGGTCCTGTTTAAAAATTCGTCAGTGGAGTAGAAGTTGACTACTAGTAAGTGTTTCAGGCTCCTCTTTAACTGATCAGTGGCTAGATTTTTTTTAATGGTTGCTGGCAAATTATTGAAAATGTGTGCTCCTGAGTATCGGATCCCTTTTTGAACTAAAGCGAGCACTTTTAAGTCGTGGTGTAGACAGTTTCTGTTCCTAGTATTGTATGTATGAACTGAGCTGTTTGTTAGGAAAAGGGATATATTATTTACAACAAATTTCTTTAAGGAATACATACACTGAGAGGCAGTAGTTAGTATACCCAGTTCTTTGGAGAGACTTCTACAGGATGTCCCTGAGTAACACGTGTTGCACGCTTTTGGACTGTGAAGACTTATTTGATTTGAAGATTTACCCCCATATATTATACCTCATGACATTATGGAATGAAAGTAAGCGAAGCATGTAGTTTTTATTTTTATTTTTATGTCGCCTGCGTCTGCTAATACTCGAACTGCAAATGCAGATTTGTTACGGTGTTTCTCCAGTTCTGTGTTGTGATCCTCCCAACAGAGTTTTTTTTATCAAGTTCTAATCCCATGTATTTAATACAGGGATTGCAACTTGATAATAAATTCAGTGGGAAGGAATGAAGGAATGAATACTGACCTACGATGCATAGGGTATGACAAACGAAGAACGAAATAAAATGATTTTCATGCATAATTCATTCTGAGTAATTTCTGACTGTAATGTAGTTTCCAATTACTCTGTATCACTTCTTCGTCAAATCACGGTGAATTATAAAAGCAGCGTTATTGTAATAACACTGACGTGGTGTTCCGGGTACTGCAATGCGGGCTGTATACATCGCAGGATGCTGAAACTTCGTGGGTATATTAAGAAAAAATGTTCAAATGTTTGTAAATCTATCGGACCAAACTGCGTGGTTATCAGTCCTTAGCGTACAAACTACTTAAACTAAGTTAAACTAACCTAAGGACGACAACACCCACACACCCACCCACCCACCCACCCACCCACCCACACACACATTCTCACACACTCCCCCATGCCCCAGGGAGAACTCGAACCTCCGACGGGGAGCAACCGCGCGCTCCGCAACGAGGCGCCTTATAGACCGCTCGGCTACTCCACCGCGGCGGTATATTGAGAAATCGATGCGCTCCTGCCATCAAGCGAAAATATGGCGCTGTGGTGTGGGTTCAGGAACAGGGGAGGAACGATCAAATCATAATGGTGGTTCTGTTCTATTTATTAGGATACGTTTACATGCATTCAGCATGACCTCCTGACACTGCAACATTCTGTATCCTTAACAAGGCGTTGTCGAGCGTTGGCCGCAGTATACCCGGAGCAATGAGGACGATATGACGTCGTATGCTGGTATTCAGTTCAGGAAGAGTCCGGATACATGCCTTATAGACAGGATCCTTCAAATATCGCCACAACCAGACGTCATATGGATGTAGGTCGAGGGTCTGGAAGGCCATATATCTCGACAGTGCCTAGAGACGATGCGATCGTCGCCGAAAGGTTTCTCGAAGCACATCTTGCACCTGGCGAGCGGCACGCGGTGTCGCCCCATCTTGCATGAAAATAGTGATGTGGTCACAGTTACATTGCTGCAAATTCGTAATCGCGTATTGCAAGAGGAGGTCTTTATAACGTGCAGCTATTATTGTACTCTTAACCTAATAGGCCTCCCCGAAGAAAAAGTGACCGAAAAAATTAAGGAGCTTGTGAAACCTCTCCTCACAGTCACATAAGCTGAGTGCAGTGGATGCACAACGTGTGGGAGAGTAGAATTCCATAAGCGACAATTCTGTGGATACACGACACCATGTACAATGAAATGTGCCTCCGCCTTCCAAAGAATATTCGCTGGCCTCATGTCGCTCTTTTCCATGCTTGCCAAGACCTAACGGCAAAGACACGGCTTTATAGCCTATCCTGGGGCAGCATTTGGTGCACATTGTGAAGCTTGTAGGGATATCAGCCAGTGTAAAATGCGCCCCAGTCTTTTGAACTGTTGAGCAGCGGAGAGACAATTCCCGTGCAATAGCTTGAGCACTGGCTGCAGAATTTTAGGGATGTGCTGCATGTTTGGCTACATCAGCGTTAGCAACCACCATGGGAATGGGACGCTTCCATCTCCATGCAGCACCACCTAATTCACCTATTTCTTCAAATTATTTGATAATATCCTTTAGCCCATTTATTGACACTGGACCTCTTCCCAGCTGTTCCTGTCGGCGATATTCCTGCCTTGCAGCGTTGCTGTTGCTACCATTCTGATAAATCCACTTTACCAGAAGTGCATGGTGATTCTTTACCATAGTCCATGCAGTTTGCACTGAAAACTTCATCCTTCTTAAACCTTTACTCCAATAGTCATTTCACAAACGACATCAACAAGCGTCGCCAAACAACCAACAGCATTCTGATTTCAAACCAGGAGACATTTCACATTCTGCTTACAGATCTATATTTTCACCTATATATTACTTCGCGACCGCACCGATTACAGAACGTACGCACGAAGTTTCAGTCTCCTGCAAGGGATGCAGCCCGTGCTGCAGCACTCAGACCATTGTCAGTTTCATTATAAGCAATAAGTATGTAATCAGATATGTAGCGTTCGTTTCCCACGATTGGAAGCGGATATGTGTCTTATCACATAATTTCCTCATATCGATTAAATGTAGTCCATGAATTTTCAAAATAACATATAGAATTATTTTAGTACTTAGATTTAGACTTTCGGTTATAGTTTGATATTTGACGTCATAATTTGTATCTGTCTTTTATGATAATTTTTCAGACTTTTCTGGGATAATTTTATAATCCTTCACTTCCATATGCTAATTTTAATGTATTTTTTCTTTCACCTACCATGTGATAATCAATATACATCTACTAACGACTTCATTTTCACGCTTTTTCCCTACAGCAAGGATAGAGAGAAGTTATGAACGTTATTTGCACGTGTTAAATCAAGGTGTATCCTAATTAACATCATTTACTGATTGCAGTCACACCGCTTTCTTGAAAATGAAGGCTTTCAATATGGTATTGATACCCTAGCATCACTGTGCCATCTACTTACACTCCTGGAAATTAAAATTGCTGCCGGCCGCGGTGGTCGAAGAGACTGAGGCTCTCCAGTCACGGTCTGCGCGGCCACTACGGTCGGGGGTTCGAATCCCCCCTCGGGCATGGATATTTGTGCCGTCCTTACTATTAGTTAGTTCGTAAGTAGTTTGTAAGTTTAGGGACTGATGACCTCGTAGTTGAGTCCCATAAGCTATACAAACATTTGAACATTTTTTTTAAATTGCTGCACCACGAAGATGACGTGCTACAGACGCGAAATTTAGCCGACAGGAAGAAGATGCTGTGATATGCAAATGATTAGCTTTACAGAGCATTCATACAAGGTTGGCGTCGGTGGCGACACCTACAACGTGCTGACATGAGGAAAGTTTCCAACCTATTTCTCGAACACAAACAGCTACTTTTTTTTTTATCGCTTCCTTGATAACATAGTCCCAGTAGGTGGAAGTGCCATCCAAAATTAAGGCACTGTTGGGACACCCGTTGCACATGTGGTCGATAGCGCAAAGCTTTTTTAATCTGCCCTTCACTATAGCTATTAAGACGAACAGTGACCTCCAGATGGTACAACTCGGTCGGGAAACTTTCCGGGTCGGAAATGACGTGAGCCCTATGCACTAAGGTTCAAAGCAGCCCCTTCACGTTGAGATGGGTGGTGACAACTATCAACTGGCAGATACAAATCGGTATGAGTTGGCTTCCTATAAACAGCATGTCCCAACGTACCATCTGCCTTCCTCCTGACCAACACAACCAGGAAGGGAAGGCAACCATTTTTTCGACTTCCATTGTGAAACAGATATTGGGGTGGGTTAAATTTAGATGTTTCAAAAAATAATTCAAGTTCTCACTACCAACAACGCGAGTGTCGTCTACATATCTGAAAAAGCAAGCAGGTTTCAACGCCGCTGACTCTAGTGCACGATCTTTAAAATTTTTCGAAGTTGTTATTCGCCAGGAGAAATTAAGGACTCAAACGTGTTCTTACTTGGAACATAAATTTACTGAAACATTTTAATCTTCTGTTTATGCACTGTCATCTACTGTCGTTATTTTTGGAAACTAGCGTTTCGTATGGAGTGAGTGATTACCTGTAATAGTAATAAAAAAGATGCCATCATCGCGCTTTCGCGGCATAATGTGAGTGGCTGTTAGTGAGGCAACGAGTCGCGACAAACGCGCCTGTCGGTTACGCCAGCGCCAGCGCCCCGCCGAGCTGTCGATTAAACTTTCTCCGCGGCAGAGATGACGCCCACGGCGCAGAGTTTTATGAGATAACTGCCAGCAGCGCGTAGCGGGGGGCGGGAACGGTTCTCAGGTGGCTCCCACGCTCCCTCGACAGCCAGCCTTCCGGCGCACTCGCACGGAAGCGACGCCAACCGGGGCACTGGCAACGAGTCGACGAACGTGCACGCTGCACGCTGCTTTCTTTCGCGACGCCGCAGCGGAGAAAACGGCGCGCAACGCTCTGTGAGCGAGGGGCCAGTTCCTTACGACTTAATTGCCGTCTGCGGAAGACGCAAACGCGAGGCAGTAGAAGTACTCTCGCAGAAGTACGCGACCCGTGGGCGCGGCTGTGGGTGGTCGCAGACGCTGGTCGAGAGTCGAAGACGAGGTAAGAACTAACGGGAGCGTCAAGGGATTCAATAGTCGGCCAGGTCAGCGAGTATGTAGTGAAAGAATACACTGACTTAGCGGATATCACGTGATAGGCACCTAATATCGCGTGGGTGCTCCTCTAACAAATTCAAATGTTCAAATGTTTGTAGAACTTATGGGACTTAACTACGGGGTCATAAGTCCCTAAACTTACAAACTACTTATGAACTACTTACGAACTAGGACGGCACAAATATCCATGCCTGAGGGGGGATTCGAACCCCCGACCGTAGTGGCCGTGCAGACCGGCACTGGAGTGCCTCAGTCTCCTCGCCCACCGCGGCCGGCAACCTGTGTTCAGGACTTGTTGATAATAACCTGTTACTGGCCCGTTCCTTGACCAGTCCAAGGCATTTGATATTATCGACCACAAGCGGCTCCTTATGAAACTCCCGAATTATGGAATTAAAGGTATAGCCCACAAATGGTCTGGCAACTATGTAAGCAAAAGGAAGTAATATGTTGAAACAAATTCTAAGACATTGAGGTCCTGCAGGCCATATACACTACCTACAACAAAATGTATGCAAATGTTCAAATGTTTGTTAAGCTTATGGGACTTAACTACGGGGTCATCAGTCCCTAAACTTACAATCTACTTATGAACTAACTAAGACTAAGGACGGCACAAATATCCATGCCCGAGGGGGGATTCGAACCCCCGACCGTAGTGGCCGTGCTGACCGTGACTGAAGCGCCTCAGTCCCCTCGGCCACCGCGACCGGCTGCTCCTCTGACCCTGCGGACTGCAGCGGTAACAAAAAGCGCTCCCTTGACATGAGTTCACTAAAAATTTAGAAGAACACCTCTGGGGCAGTATTCGCTAATTTTCAGTTTTTTCATCTTAGGCATCAGAAGACAAACAGCTATGAAACAATACATTTCTTCATATACGCCGGCCGCTGTGGCCGAGGGGACTGAGGCGCTCCAGTCACGGTCGGGGGTTCGAATTCCCCCTCGGCATGGGTATTTGTGCCGTCCGTAGTATTAGTTAGTTCATAAGTAGTTTGTAAGTTTAGGGACTGATGACCCCGTAGTTAAGTCCCATAATCTCTACAAACATTTGAACATTTTTTTTAGAGAAACGATCTTGGCGAAACAATAACAAGGAAGGAAGGAAGCTTGGAGTTAAACGTCCCGTCTACAGCGTGGTCATTAGAGACGGAGCTTACGCTCGGATTGTTTGGGTAAGGACGTGGAAGGGAATTGGTCGTGCCCTTTCAAAGGAACCATCCCGCCATTTGCCTGGAGTGATTTAGGGAAATCACGGAAAATCTAAATCAGGATGGCCGGAGGTGGATTTGAAGTACCGTCCTTCCGAATGCGAGTCCAGTGTGATACCACTGCGCCACCTCGCTCGGTAACAATAACAAGGTTCCGTGATGATTTCGAGTGGCATTTCTGGCCGTTAGACCCTAGCTGGGATCGTGTTCGACTTCCCTGGTGCAAGTCTTTGGGTGACGCCACATGAGCGACTTGCGTGTCGAAGATGATGAAATGAAGATGAGGACATCACAACAACCCGGAGTGGAGAAAATTACCACGCCGACCGAGAATCGAACCCGGGCCCCCTGCGTGGCAGTCTACTCCGCTGTCCAGTGGACCACGGAGGTGGACACAAGGTTCCGCATTCAAAGAGATCTGACCCATCAACATGTGTAAAGCTCATTAGTGTTTCACATCGGCGGTCTGGCGAGATCCTGTGTAGTCACCCGAGACACCGTTTAACCGATCGCCTAAAAATTTTGCAGATATAGGTAATTTTTCATACATACGGGAATGAGGAAATGAACAGAGAGAGAGGGTAGAAGGGTATAGGCAAAGATCGGGGAGATGTATTGGCGGGAGGGGCGGGGGGAGGAGGAGGAATAGCAAGTAGGAAGGAGGAGGGAGGAGGAAGCGGCAGCGTCGGTGGCTGTGAGGAAGGGAAGGAGGCATAGGTAAACGGAAAGAGGATGGAGGAGATGATGAAGGGAAGAGTACATGGATTAACTGAATACAGAAGCAACATCAGATTTTCAAAAATTTTCAAATGTTTGTTAAGCTTATGGGACTTAACTGCGGCGTCATCAGCCCCTAAATGTATACTTATAAACCAACTTATACTCAAGACAACACAAACATCCTAAGGGGGGATTAGAACCCCCGACGTCAGATTTTCAGAGAGCTAATGCAGACAAAAGCCTAAGAGATGAAGGTAAGCCGCGATGGAGTAGTCGAACGGTCTAAGGCGCCTCGCTGCGGAGCGCTTAGTTGCACGCCGTCGGAGGTTCGAGTCCTCCTTGGGGCATGGGTGTGTGTGTTTGTCCTTAGGTTAGTTTACCATCGTTTAAGTAGTTTGTAAGCTACGGACTGATGACCACGCAGTTTGGTCGGATAAATTTACAAACATTGCAATAAAGTTCCGGATTGTTGCTTACATTTTATTCAATAGTGCTGCAGCTGTTTCGATAGTTTGTCATTCTCAAGCGCGTCTACGATGTTTGGACGTTATATGCTGACATCTGGCGTAACTGTTGCATAAACTATATGGAAATATACACGTATTTAGTTGTTGTATACGGTTTTTAGCTATCAGGTATTATGCAGCTTTTTACGCTAAAACGTTGTTAATTACGAAAAATATAAAAGTTTTCTTTAATTTAACGTTTTAGCGTAAGAAGCTGCATAATACCTGACAGCTAAAAACCGTACACAAAAACTAAATACGTATATATTTCCATATAGTTTATGCAACAGTAACGCTAGATGTCAGCATATAACGTCCAAACATCGTACACGCGCTTGAGAATTACAAACTGTCAAAACAGCTGTAGCACTATTGAATAAAATATAAGCAGCAATCCGGAACTTTATTGCAATGTCTTTCTACGACATATATGATGCTGCAGGCCCAACAATTAGGAGATTTACAAACATTTGACTTTGATGAAGGTAAGAAATAACCAATGAGACGGGGAAATAATGGGCACAGAGACTGAGGGAAGGGGTTGTAAGATGCATAGATACAACTCCCACAAATATTTAGCAATTGCGAAGCATTGGAGGGTTCGATAGTCTGTAATAAATGACCAGTGTGGCGAACTTGGGTACCGAATTTTTTTGTAGATTTATGCGCAACGAAGATGCAAGGCGATCCAGAGTGCTGCGAACGGCTTCTAGAAAAGGATGTGCTCGCTCGACTTCGCGGGGTCATTGCCGCTCCCCCAGATAACGGATCGCTTTGCTATCGCTCCTTTCAATACATTCTCACGCTCCCCTTGGAGGAGCGGAGGGGGTTGCCTCACAGTTTGGAAACCAGTGGCGTAGTGTGGCACGGCAGGGCGCAATAGTCTAGGCTTCATAAGGAGACGCAGTGTGAGTCAAAAGGCTTGCCGAAAGCGACGCGCGCTGCCGTGGGCCGGGTGTATGGGGGTCAGGATCGCGCGGGCGGCGGCGGCAGGTGTTGGTGACCCCAGGCACGACACGGCGCCGTTACGAAAGCGCCTACCTGCGGTGGACGCCGCGCCGTGGCAGGCCGACGCGTCCGCAAGCGGGACGCAGACACGTGACGTGGCGCGACGCGACGCGAAGCGCGGGTGAAAGTGCACGCCGCTGCCAAGACGACGACGCATGCCGCGGCTCTTCCACCCAACGAGGCTGCCGAGGCGGGGCCGCTCACCGACAATTTAGACACTATTTACAACGGACTAATGGACCCTTTGGGATTTTTTTGCGATCTATGAAAGACTTTTGACTGTGTGAATCATGGAAATCTTCTAGACAAGAGTTAAGTATTGTACTATGAGTGCACGAAAGGTTTAAATCAAACTTAACTGAAATAATGCAGAAAGAAGAAATAAGCAGTTCACATAATATGCAAGAAACAGCTAATTCCTCTAACTGGTGCCGCGGCGGAGTGGCAGAGCACATCGAGGCGCTATACTGCGATGCGCGAGACCATTCCCTGTCGGGGGTTCGTACTATCCCCTTGGGCATGGATGTTTGTGCTGTCCTTAGTATAAGCTAGTTCATAACTAGTTTCTAAGTTTAGGGACTGATGACCCCGTGGTTAAGCCGCATAAGCCTCTAATTGGGGAGCTATAAAAATGGGGTTCCACAAGGTTCAGTCTTGGGTCCTTTGCTGTTCTTAAAATATACACTCGTGGAAAATAAAATAAAAGAACACCATGAATTCATCGATGCAGCAGAGGGAAAGTTTATTAACATATTCTTGGTGTTGTATACAACACACGATCACACACGCAGAGTCGTAACCACGTGAGTACAGTCACTAGAGCGTCCGCAATGATGGCGTAAGTGCCGTGTATACTCTCCTTTTGCAGCAATGCAAGTTGCAATTTTTTCATG
This sequence comes from Locusta migratoria, assembly GCA_026315105.1. Classification (NCBI taxonomy): domain Eukaryota; kingdom Metazoa; phylum Arthropoda; class Insecta; order Orthoptera; family Acrididae; genus Locusta; species Locusta migratoria. The sequence goes on along the minus strand of CM048747.1, from coordinate 248,485,625 downwards.
GAAACGATCGTAGGGGCTCTCAATGTGGTTATGTCGAATGGCCTCCCATGGAGTTTCCACCTGGTGCCTCAGTTGGCCCAGATTTAATGCCGCTCATACAGATCGCCCAAGATGACGTTTCATGCGGTCCCAAACATGCTCAATGAGGGAGAGATCTGGGGATCGTGTTGATCAGGGTAGTTGACATACACCTTGAAGAGCACGTTGGGTGGTACGGGATACATGTGGATCCTGGAAAAGCATAACACCTTGTTGGTGCATGAGTAGTAGCAATACAGGTTAAATGATGGTTTCAGTGTACCGTGCACTGTTCATTGTTCTGTAGACGATCACCACACGACAGTGGCGAGTGTAGAATATAGCTCCCCTCACAATGATGCACGATCATGTGTGCCGTTAGAGTGTCCTCTGCTCACGCGCCAACATCGTTTCAGCCCTCCTCCAATGGTGCCATGGTAGGTGTTTCTGAAGGGACGAATAGAAACGTTCATCTTCAGTGTTGAGAGTCGTCACTGACTTGGTGCCAATGATAGTCTACACGTGTGTGGTGTCGTGGAGGGGAGTGCGAAAATCTGGAGTATACGCAACAGAGATAAACGGGGCGGACGCATGGTATCATGGTGTGGGGAGCCATAAACTGCACTGGCCGTTCTCCACTGGTGTTTGTTGTGGGAAAATTGAACAGTACACGGTACAGTGAAACCATCATTCGACCCGTCTTGCCACCGTTCATGTACCAACAAGGCGATGTGCTTTTACAACAGGAAAATGCACGTCCACGCGTATCCAGTACAGCCCAACGTGATCTTCTAGGTGTACGTCAACTACCCTCCTCATGACACGTTCCACATAATTGCTAAATGTCGTATTTATGATACATGGAACAAGTATTAATCTAATCTATTCTAATCCAATCTTATTTACTAATGACCACAGCGTCGAGGGCACGTTAGAACCTACTTTTCATTCGTCCTAGCGCTGCATACGTTCCACAGTGACTTGATTTGCTTGCCTGATAAGATACTCTGCAAATCCTCAAAGTTTGTAACGGGAAAGTAAAGTCTCGCAAATAAGCAAAAATTAAACGATGCCAAAATCAACGTAAGGAGCTCCAAGTGAGAGGCGTTCAGCCGCTTTCAGAACACTTTTTTGTGTATCGACTTGGCAGAAAATCCTAGGAAATTTTGGTCGTACGTCACAATGGCGTTGAAACGGAAGATGACTCGCAAAAGGCCGAAACACTAAATGTCTTTTTTCCAAAGCTGTTTCACAGAGAAGATTTTCTTCTGTAGTTCCTCTTCGAAGCCATCGCACGAACGACAAAAATGGCAGATTTGAAATAAATGCCGGAAGGAAAGAAAAGCAACTGAAATCGTTCAACAGAGGAAAGGCCGCTGGACCTGATGAGATGCTAATTCGATTATACACGGAGTACGCCAAGGACCTTGCGTCCCCTTCTATCAACAGTGTACCGAAGGTTTCTAGAGGAGCAAAGCGTTCCTAAGTACTGGAAACTAGCGCAGGTTATTCCCGTTTACAAGAAGGGTCGTCGATCAGATGCCCAACACCACCCATAAGATTATATCTCTGACATGTCACTTGCTCAGTTTTACTCTGGAACATCGAGTATTATGACATTTCTGGAGACTGGAAATCTTCTTTGTAGGAATCAACATATATTCCTAAGGCAACGATCTTGGGAAAGAAAGCTCGCGCTGTTTATCCATGACACCCAGATGACAGTATATACAGGATCCCAGGTACACGCAGTGTTCCTTGATTGCCGCAAGGCGTTCGATACCTTTCCGCATCGTCGCCTAATGAACAAAGTGCGAACATATGGAATATCAGACCAACTGAAAGACTGGATTGAGCCGTTCCTAGTAAACAGCACGTAGCATGTCAATCCTCGTCTGTGGACGTCAAAGTGATCTCAGGCGTGCCCCAGGGGAGTGTTATACAACCTCTGACAGTAAAAGTTTGGTGAATAGTCCTGCAATATTTATATGAAATATAAACTACAGTTACCTTACTGTCCTTCGAAATCACCCCCATAACTATGCGCTGTTGAGCTCTGCGGTACATATCCTGGCAATAGAGCAATAGAGCCTTTTGGGATGGTCTTCAAAAGCATTGTCACGTTTCTTTGGATGTGAGGAATATTGTCACATCTCTAACCTTTCAAAGCGTGTTTGAGTCGAGGGATGATTGAGTTCCGACAAGTAAGGTGGATGTTCTGGTTGCACCACTCTCTTTTCTGCCAGGAACTGTTTGACTTTATTGGCTGTGTGTGGGCGAGTGCTGTCGTGCAACTCTAACATCCACCATACTCGACGGATGTCAGTCCCCCAGAATTCTTCCTATTCTTTAGATTCAATCTCGCTTTGAAAAGAAAGACATTTGACGATATTCCCGACATATTCGTTCTGTAGCACTCTCCAAACTCCGGTCCTCTAAATTTCTTTGTTTCTCGAAAAGAACGTCGCCTTGCTACCAGTGAATCCCGTTTGAGTTTCGAAGCATCTCAGTAACATTCGCGCATTGATCGAACCTACCAGCAACAAACCTAGCCGCCTGACTCTGAATTGCCTCTGTGTCTTCCTTTAAACAGATCTGGTGGGGATTCCGAACACTTGAGCAATACTCAAGACGGGGTCTCACAAGCTTTCCATGTGCGGTCCCATTTACAGACGAATCACATCTTCCCAGAATTCTCCAAAGAAACCGAAGTCGACCATCCTCGTTCCATTTGATATCGCTGTGCAATGTTACGCCTAGATATTTAATTGACGCGACTCCGTCAAGCAGCACACAACTAATGCTGTATTCGAACACTACGGGATTGTTTCTCCTACTCATCTACATCACCTTACGTTTTTTTCTACATCCCTCACAACGCTTCCTGACGATACCCTAGTCTGATGAACACTCGCCATCGAGGACAATGTACTGGGTTCTATCACTTAATTAGTCTTCGAGCCATTCATATTTGGATACGTATTCCTTATTCTGGTACCTTCGTTAGCAGTCTACATTGCGGCACCATGTCAAACGCCTTTCGAGAAATATGCAGTCTGCCTATTGCCCTTCATCCATAGCTCCCTTAGATGTCACGAGAAAAAGGCAAGCTAAGTTTCGCAGTATGTTGACGCAATGATATCGCCATCCGCTCCGGCATTCAGCTGAGATCACTGGTACAGGTTTCTTCACTGACGTTTCAAGGCAGTCGATTAGACTAGAGTCGTCTACTTTTCGGTACAGGACGAAGGTAGTTATTCTGGATAGAGCTTATTACACTGCGTTATTAGTCATGGCCGAAGTAGGCATTCGGGATACAATGTCAGTTTCTTTGACTCCATGTTTCCTGTCCATTGAAGGAAGTGTAACTTCGTCGTTTTGCATGTAGTTTAGTTGAGATTTATCTTTAAATAAATTGTATGATAAAGATTTGCATTTACACTTTGACGACAAGCATAATTTCACTTCAACATTTAAGCAGTTAATATATTTTATGGCTCTGAATATTAGGAGGAAGCATGCAAAGGGATAAGTCCATGCTTGAGTTAATATTGACAGGAATATTTTCACTGTTTCAGGCCCTGAAGCATATTTAAATATTTTCAGTCAGTTGATAATGTATTTATTTCTGCTGTAAGCATCTGTCCAAGGGATATTAATGAGTGACAGGACCTTCGCATTTATTCCGTTCAGCAGGTAACACTAATAAGTACCCTTACTTTACATAACTCGAAGCTGTAAAGTGGAGTACCAGGAAAATGCCCGGAAGAGAGGGTCTTAGAAAGTAAGCCACTGAACTTTCACACTAATACATGAAATCACAGCGTTTTAATACCATACTCATCCACGTAGTGGAGTATAAAGTTAGGTTATCTTCTTGTCTGAATATACAGTCGTATAATTTGCAATCTATGGAACTAATGATGCACCTCGACTCTTGAGTTAATGCGGAACGTGAGCTAAAAAGAAAAAAAAATAGCAGGAAGTATCTACACACACCACTCTGTGTCGTTACGTTGCTAGCTGTTCAAACTGTGTAAATTGTTAATTATGAGTTCTTCTATTTAAAATTGACTGAAATGAAAAAATTACCTTCAGCCTAAGACAAATAAACCGATAATAATTAATTCTAGCAGCTGATTCGGATATGGTCATAGAAACAAACGCTTCGTGTGAGGTATCTTTAGACACAGTGAAAAGTCGGAGTTGATAATCTCATATTCATTACTTCTGTACCAAGAAGTTTTCCTGGTTTTGGTACAAATAAGTTGATACACGAGGGGACTGATGACCAAGCAGTTTACTCCCCCTAAACAACAACAATAACAACAACAACAACAGTAATTTGATAACGAGCTACAAACATGTTAGTTAAAAAGATGTCTTTTTTCACGAATTACTGTTCTATCTGAAATGTAACTACTCACTTCGAATGAGTGTGACGGTGCATTCAAAGTGAAGTGTTCGTACAACACAGTTTTGTTTTCAGCTGTAATCCGCACACCTTTTCAGCAGTTGTGGTTCTATGTTTCCGTTCTCGTCTGCTCTTGTCTATCGGGGGACGTTGTCTTAGTAATCGTCCTCTGCTCAACTTGAGGCTGTTGGAATGTTTCTGAGATGGTGTTCCCAGAGGGATGAAGAGTAACAACGAGGTTGGCTCTCTGCAGAGAACACAAACATCGAAGCATAACAGCTGAAAAAGACGACACATTGATAACAAAATTACCTACTAATAACAGATAATGGCCGACTTCAATCAACAAATGTTAAAATATATTAAACTGACGAGACGTATTGAATTAAAATTTTTTCCACGGCCGGGATTAGAACCCGGGACTTCCAGCTTATTAGGCAGGCGCTAAACCACTCTTTCTTTTTTTCTTTTCATGTGGTAGATCTATGGATGTTCAAATGTTTGTAAAGTTTATGGGACTTAACTACGGGGTCATCAGTCCCTAAACTTACAAACTACTTATGAACTACTTACGAACTAGGACGGCACAAAAATCCATGCCCGAGGGGGGATTCGAACCCGGGCCCGACGAGCCACTAAGGCACCGTGACTTAATGTATACAGTGACTGTACAGACTGCCTTACGGCACATCTCCCTCCACAGCACAAATTTCAGTTGTGTCTCATGTTCCCTTATAAAAAGTTAAAAAGTCGTATGGCGAGACTGGGAGGCCCCAAAGGGCAGGTTCAGCCGCCTAATTGGAAAGCTTTTTTTTTTCCTATCCTCCGCGCCCGGAGGCACCTTTCCTCCACGAAGTATGATAACTGTGTGCTGAAGTGCTTCTGTTTAGTGTAGGTGACTGTATTGGGTGCGTGTGTAGTGTAGTGTTATGTTCATGTTGGAGATAACGGGAGAAGGGAGAGGGTGAAGCCGGCGACTGCGACGCGCCAGTCAAAGTCTGCACGGCCACTACAGTCGGGGGTTCGAATCCCCCTCGGGCATGAATATTTGTGCCGTCATTAGTGTTAGCTAGTTCATAAGTAGTTTGTAAGTTTAGGGACTGGTGATCCCGTAGTTAAGTCCCATAAGCTCTACAAACATTTGAGAGGACGAAACCCGGTGCCGGCACACAGCCTACTCCTCTCGAAAAGCACCAAGGGGGCAGCCGAGCTTGACGTCCTCAACCGACTGAAGGATCACCATCAACAGTGTCCCATGTCCTCACTCCATGGGACACGGAGGAGAGGTTTGGAATTTAATCCATGACATTGGTACAAAGACTGGTGATCCGGGACTTTGCACCACCACCCCTCAGTTTCCCATCTGCCGTAAGGCAAAGGGAAAATTGTCAACAACGCGTGTCGCACCCGGACGGTTACCCATCCAAGTGCTGGCCACTCCCGACGGTGCTTAACTTCGGTAATCTGGCGAGAACCGGTGTGTCCACCTTGGCATGGCCGTTGACATGTTCCAAAAATGTTCAAATGTTTGTTAAGCTTAAGAGACTTAACTACTTAACTGCGGGGTCATCAGTCCCTAAACTTACAAACTACTTATGAACTACCTAGACGACCCAAACATCCATGCCCGAGGGGGGGGGGGAGGGGATTTATACCCCGACCGTAGCGGACGTACAGACCTGGCGTGCCGCAGACCTCTCGACCATGACATCTTTCGTTGTATGAATATGTATCAACATTGCCAATGCTCTCCAATAGCGAAATAGCAGCCTAGTAATGAACGTTAATGGGACCGATCCTGCCTTGTATCTCACGGACAAATGATATAAATATAAAATAATAAATCAATGTCTCCATATAGATCAAAGATATTAAACTTACGAGACGCATTGAATTAAAATTTGTGCCACAGCCGGGATTCGAATCCAGGACCTTCTGCTTATTAGGCAGGCGATTTAACCAGTGAGCAACCGTGATTTAATGGCTACACCCACTGTCAGAATTGTCTCAAGACACGTTTCACTCCAAAAAAATATGTAACCAATGTTTGTAAAACTATTTAACATTGATTTATTATTTGATATTTATATCATCTGTGCCTGAGATACAAGGCAGGATCGGTCCCATTAACGTTCATTGCTGGCATGCTATTCCGCTATTGGAGAACCTTGGCAATGCATCAGTTTAATATCTTTGATATATAAAGAGACAAAATATGTCTCTGATTTATTATTTGATATTTATATCATCTCTGTCTGAGATACAAGGCAGGATCGGTCCCATTAACGTTCATTGCTGAGTGTTGGGAGTGTTATGCTATATACAAGGCAGAGTGTGATCGCCCGGAGGATCGGCACGAGCATTTCGGAAACTGCACTTATCGAGAGTTCGAGGGGTGCTGTGGTGAGTGTCTTCAACAAGTGGCGAAACTAAGGTGATACCACGTCCAGACATCGAGGGATTGGGCGACCACCCTTCATGGGAGGCGAGCAGACTAGTAATACAGGGTAGGTGTCGAACTTTTACGGAACTAACACTAGACTTTAATGCTGGGCACAGTAGAAGTGTGTCTGAACACAAAGTCCACCTAACGATCTGCCTCCGCAGCCGACGACCCATGTTTGTGCCAATGTGGAATCAACATCATTAGTAACTGCTACTACAATGAGAAGGAGGCCAACGTTACTGGACGCTGGAGCAGTGGCAGAGCACTGCATCGTCTGTTGAATCCCGATACCTTCTTCACCATGTCGATGAAAGTATGCGAATCCGCTGTCTTCCAGGAAAACAGATTCTTGACACCTGTATTGCGGGACTGAGACAAGCTAGCGGCGGCTCAATATTTTGCTTTCACGTGAGCATTCATGCGTCCAGTGAAAGGTGCCGTGACGGCCAAGCAGTGTCGTACGCTGGTTGCAAACTACGTACACCCTTCAACGACGATTATGTTTCCCAACGGCAGTGACTTTTTCAACAAGATAATGCGCCGTGTCATATAGCCAGGACTGTGATGGAGTGGCCGGAGGAACACTGTGGCGCGTTGCACTTGATGTGCTGGACGTCCAATTCGCGAGTACTAAACCCAATCGAACACATCTGGGATGGATTAATCGTGGCGTCAGAGATCATCGCGCCTATCTCCAGAATTCACGGGAGTTTGTGTGGCAGATGTGGTGCCAACCCTCCGCTGGCCGCGGTGGCCGAGGTGACTGAGACGCTCCAGTCACGGTCAGCACGGCCACTACGGTCGGGGGTTCGAATCCCCCCTCGGGCATGGATATTTGTGCCGTCCTAGTTCGTAAGTAGTTCATAAGTAGTTTGTAAGTTTAGGGACTGATGACCCCGTAGTTAAGTCCCATAAGCTTTACAACATTTGAACATTTGAAGCCAACCCTCCAGCGATCTACCAAGCCATCATTGCTCCCATGGCAACAAACTTTGCCACTGTTATCCGTGCCAAATTAATTCGGATATTAATACAAAATATACCTTCATACGGTTATTGAGACAATATCGAGACAATATCGAACTTTTTATTTGTCTTTACCGGTTTCGATTATATATATTATCAGCTTCAGAAGGTTGCATTGGTTTTAATACATAGTCACTTTGGAGAGTAAAATAAAGGGTTTCTCGTCAAAATGTAACACGAGTAAAAGTACATAGTCTACTTGTTAAAGTATACGCCAAAAATGGATCATCATATCAGATTAAAAGATAAAATATGATGACTGTTTCTCATTACAGTCTTGTATTTATGTGAGACCGCTCGGCCACTCCACTGTGGCATTTACACAATCCAATAAAACTACAGGTGCTGAAGGAAGAAATTTAATTCGCAATAACTGAAACAACTTTCCCATTTACGAAACATTAAGGCCATTTACCATTAAAAAAAGTACTTCCTTTAGATAACGTCCACATGTACGAATACATTCTTGAAATCTGCTGTGGAGTTTCCTCCTTGACAGCTACAACATCTCAGCTGGGAATATTTCAGAATCGTGAGACTACACGGTTACCGAACAATTCTCGCACACATACCATTGATTGCCGTGGAGTGTGTGATGTCGCTCCGTACTATCGAAACAAGGCTTCTTGAACGTTTGGAATGTTTTCAACGCAGGTGTAACGGAAGTTCGTAACATGTCCACGTAACGATCGGCATTGACATTTGTGTTTCCAATTAATTTTTGGAAAAAAAATTCTACGGGCCTAAAATCCCATGTGATGAAAGACCACACCATATTGTCACTTTACTACCGTGTAAAGGGCGGTCATGATTGTCATCAGGATTTGTGTTTGAACAGTAACGTTAATTCTGTATTCGTATAGGAGGACGCGATCTAAAGGACGTAATTTTAAAAAAAATGATAAATGACATCAATGTTTCGTAAATGGCAAAGTTATAAGATTTCAGTTCATCACGTCTAGTTTTAATGGACTGTGGAAAAGTTCCCTTTCTTGTGTCACCCCGTATTTCTACAGCGTCCTTAATAGCACTGTTTAATAACTGAAACTCATAAATGGGCGAATACCTCATCAAAGACTTCATGTCATGTATGGAATTTTAGTGCCTTTGATGATGGCGCGCCTAGACTTCAGAGCATCACCTGGGCTCATGAGCGTGTCAGTTCGATTCTAGACGACTGGTGACCGAGTAGGACGCAAACTCCAGGAAGGCATGGACCCCAATTCTCAAAAAGGTCATGAGCAAGCTGTTGGTGTCTCCATAATCCATCCGGGCGTTGTTAGATTGAACGAACTGAGTCTTCTGGTCCAACTCAACAGACGATATACTGGGAATGGTTAAGTTCGGCTACTTGGAGATTGACTTCACGTTCCTAGACAACTATGGAAGTTTTACGGATGACAGTGCTTGAGACTGGTTTGAACAACAGTGTGGACAATTTCCAATGTCTAATTTGCGCACCTAGATCACCCGACATTAATGCCATTGAAATCTTGGATTAAGAAAAGATATAGTAAATCGGCCATGCCTTTTCAGATAAACCACTGAGGACTAAACCTTAAGTTCACGGAAAACGTACATCTCGTCACTGTGATCTGATACGGATTCGAACTTTGGTCCTTCGGAATACGAGTCCAAGCCCCTGCAAGCAGATCTCTGATAAGCGGCTATATTTACACACTGTTGTCACACCCAACTAGTGCATACAACGGCTAACGTTTGGTAACACATACGTCAAACGCCGTGCTAGAGTGGCCGTGTGGTCTAAGGGGTCATGCTACGGACTGGGCGGTCGCTCGCGGAGAGGTTCGAGTCCTCCCACGAGCATATGTGTGTGTGTGTGTGTGTGTGTGTGTGTGTGTGTGGTGTTTGTGTGTGTGTTGGTCTTAGTGTAAGTTAAAGTAGTTTGTACGTGTAGGGATTGATGACCATAGCAGTTTACAGCGCAAAATCCTTCACCGGCAGCAGTTCTCTGAATTATGGACGACTATACAGGTAACTTGGCTCAATGTTACTGCAGGGGACTTCCAACGACCGTCCGTGTACGTCGATTCGCTGCACTTCGTTGGACAAAATAAGGTACGACACGATTCCCCTGACTTTTGTACCTCACTGTATTTTGATGCTCTTTCAATGGTCCCAGATTATTTAATCGTATAACATATTTGGAAAAGAGGCGGTAATGAGCAAAATGCAAACGAATCGGGTCAAGACACTTGCTGTTAGCGCCGTCATTACGTCGGTGATTCAGCGCGCGAGGAAGCCTCTCCCGCTTGCCTGTATTGGTGTTAAGGACGCTTTCGTGCTTCGCAGCTGTATGTTAACCGTGCAGCTAGACAAACGGCTGGCGAATGAAAGACAATGCACTCCCGCGCTGTTAACTGGGAATTACTTATTTCACTGTTTTCGCCACAGTCCGCTAGAAACAAAACGGGACAAGCGCTCTCTTTGTTGTTTGCTCTGAGACTATTCAGACCCAGCACAAAAAGCCAGTCCCGACGTCCTGCTTATTCAGCGCATTTACTCTCGCAGACTCATGAAGCTAAGTGAAATATTTATGTATTTTTCCTTGAAGAGATGAAACACAAATCATTGAGGCGATGTGTCCTCACTGCAGGGTTGCAAACTCATCCGATAATTATGGGGGCATACGATAATTTCAGTGCTTGTACGATGTACGGTAGTACCTTGTTCGATACTGGCCAAATGTACGATAATTTCTCTCCGGCTGGAGATACCATTTAAACCGTGCATATCAGGTACACTTAAGGCAATACGAATTGTCGATACAACTAAGGTAAGTGAAATTACATTAAACTCATCATACGACTTACGTTACTATAATAAAGACTACTACTTGTCACTACTACTACTACCACTACTACACGTATGACTTGGCGCGATTATTTAATAAACTACAGTGTCTGTTTTCCTAATATTTTGGTAATTTGCAAGGAACGATGTACATCGAAGAATCGATATCAGTATAGCGTAATACTACGTTTGTTTAAGAAAAATCTCACAGGATGATATGTGGATGCTTCGATGTAAATGGACCAGTTTTTATTGAATAAAGTAAAGACACGTTAGTCAATCATGCGATATATATCGCTGGCACTGATGCCGCTACTTCTATGTATACCGTTCCTTGGAAATTACCATTATTTTTCCTATTTATTAATTTTTTGCGTTTTTAAACATATTTTTGTCTGATGTACGATAATTCTGAGTAAAAATCTATAATTTTGACTTTGTAGTACGATGTCTTCGCTTTTACGAGTTGGCAACACTGCCTCACAGTGCTGGAAGAATTTAACTTGTAGTTTACTGTAGGGGCGGCTCTGCATGCTTCACACAATGTTTACTTTTCTTTTGTAACCACTTACGCGATTTTATTATCTTTACATGGTTATTTGAGTTCGCATCCATATATGAATGTGTTGCTCGGTGGCAGACTGCCAGACTGTGAACCCAAAAGTCGCTGGTTCGAACTCTTGACAACCACGGGATTCACGTTAAATTGTATCTTTCCGTATAACTGACTGGGTAAGTCGCTTCAAAGGTGCCAGGAATGCAGGACCATGCCTATTAAAGAACTGTGGTGATCAAATCAATCTTCACATGGATGAACCCCTCCTCACAACAGTGTCAACAATAATATGTGTGTGTGTGGTGTGTAATACGCTCACAAATGAAAGGTCACAGTTTAACGTCCCGTCACTGACGAGATGATCAGAGACCGACCGAAAGATTGGATTAAGGAAAGATATAGGAAATCGGCCATGCCTTTTCGTGTGAATCAATGAGGACTAAACCTTAAGTGCACGGAAAATGTACATCTCGTCTAGATGATCTGATACGGATTCGAACTTTGGTCCTTCGGAATACAAGTCCGAACCCCTGCAAGCAGATCCCTGCTAAGCGGCTATATTTACACACTTGTCACATCCAACTAGTGCATACGACGGCTAACGTTTGGTAACACATACGTCAAACGCACATAGGTTTTATCACCTGGAGATGCAATTTTTAAATCTCAATATTACCGGAGAACCGTTAAATCCACAGGGATTTCGGATAATACTCTCGGTTTCTTTAAAAGCGCCGGCCGCGGTGGCCGAGGGGACTGAGGCGCTCCAGTCACGGTCTGCACGGTCACTACGGTCGGAGGTTCGAATCCCCCCTCGAGCATGGATATTTGTACCGTCCTTAGTATAAGCTATTTGATAAGTAGTTTGTAAGTTTTGGACTGCTGACCCCGTAGTTAAGTCCCATAAGCTTAACAAACATTTGAACATTTTTTCTTTAAAAGCTTTGCACAAGGAGACATAATCCAGTTTTATCTCTGCCTGACAGATATTTTTTCTATTGTTCTACAAACAATTCAGTCACGATGCTCTTGTAGGTAAACATCAGTCGTAAACATCGAGTATATTAGAAGTTAATGTGGAACTAGAAGAAAGAGCACAGAAATTGATGGTAACAGGTAAAATCAATAGAGAAGCTCTCTTGGAATGATTACGATACATTGTTGATGGGCACGGTACTGTACGCGGAGATATCTCACAGTTGACAAGAAGAAGATCGAGACAAATTCTCAATTAGTCACTGGATCGTCTAAGATATATAACAAAAAGCTTTGTTCAAATGTTCGTATAGCTTATGAGACTTACAAACTACTTATGAATTAACTTGTACTAAAGACGGCACAAAACATCCATGCCCAAGGGGGATTCGAACCCCCGACGGGGAACGGCCTCGCGGATCGTAGGATAGCGACGCTCCGCAGCGGCCAACAAGCTTTGTGTACATGACAACTGAACATTATCTCATGGTACGAATTCTGTTTCCGAAATAGGCAGATCTGGTGGAAAGAACGTGAGGGTTGCAACGACGCCCATAGTGTCTTGCTGAACTGGGAAATAGGAAAAAGAAGGAAAAGAGTGTGCTATTACGAGAGGTTTCCAACCGCTGAAACAAAGGAGATGATATAATAAGATTGGCTCAAGGCAAGAAGTTTTGCTTTCATTGTCTCTGTATTGGTATGGTAATGAGTTTCCGAAATTACTCGTCTGAAAATGATACTTGGACCACGTGAAAACCGAAGGGAAATGAATGTGGAAAGCATATTGGATGTCGGAGGGTGGTGTCTGTACACTTTCCTTAATTTTTGTTGTAGAAATTGACCGAAACCAAACGCTACAGTAACAATTTTGCTGCACTATTGTATCTCCAGACGTCAACACTGAAAACCAGATATTCAACATCGGAGTCAAGAGCCGTGTAGCAAAAAATACTTTTCGTTGTCGACTGAATGCTGTATGCTACTGACTATTTCTTTCTTATTCGAGCCCAGTGATTCCTGTATCCTTCTTGTTGTATAATTTTAGAGAAATCTTCAGGGTCTCAGAACAGACATTGAGTGATCTTAGCAAATTTTGAATTAAAGTTGCACTTTAGAAATATTGAAGGGATAATATTTTTTATTATTTTCATTTATGTCATTCGGATAATTCTTCCAGCTAGTTTTAAATCTTTATTTAAAAACGTACAGAGTTTCTGTGAGAAAGTGATTAGAAACTGTTGCTTCAAGCATCGTGTCCTATGTGCAGTGAACTCCATTCCTGCGGTGTGTTAGTCTTAAAATTTAATGAAAGATTAATGAAAGAATCAAGATTGATTCCGTATTGGATCACCGTGCTCTGCGACTGTTGCAATATGTGGATCAGTTGCAAATATTTGTTATTGTGTATCTAGATTTCGGTCACTGTGTGAGCAATAACAATGCATTAAAAACGTCGTTTAAAACGTATAAAATTTTTGGTTCTTTATGTTTCAAAGCACGTTTTTAAAGCATTGACAATGTTCACTTAGTAACCGAAATGTAACAAGTAAATATTTTCGACTGAGTGATGTTCAACATTCATATAAGACTTTTGTATTTTCCCGCTATTATCTGTTTATAGACTAGAGTAAAATAGGTTTCTAAAATGTGAATACAAGTCCTTACGTTCTCGGCTGAATTCAGTAGAAGTGTGTGTTAATAGAAAGGTCAGTCCGACTGAGGTGCCTATTTGCAAAGAACGAAAATATTTTTGGCTGATTCTAGTAAATACATTTAGACGAACTTTACCAAGTAAAACGACTAAAAAGAAATGTTTATCAAAATCTTCAATACTGCTCACGTGATATAGGTTATGCTAAAACGGACAAAATGAAAGAACGTTCATGAGGCACCTCCTTCGTTTTGACATCGCCTTCTAATTTCAACAACAGTAACTAATACTAAAATTTCTCGTACATTTTTCGTTTGATTTTGAAAGTAGTCTTCATCTGACTGTATCCATATTTCCCAACACTGCAACTTGCATGTGTTTACGATGTTGTTGTTGTGGTCTTAAGTCCGCAAACTGGTTTGATGCAGCTCTCCACGCTACTCTATACTGTGCTCCCCTCTTCATCTGAAAATCTGCTTGCTGTATTCGTCCCTCGGTCTCCAGCGATTTTTACCCCACACACTTCCTTCTAATGCTAAGTTGACGATTTCTTGATGTCTCAGAATGTGCCCCACCAACCTACCCTTCTCTTAGTCAGGATTGCCAGAAACTCATTTCTCCCCAATTCTGTTGAGCATCTCCTCATTAGTTACCATCTAATCTTTATCATTTGTCTGAAACACCACATTTCGAAAACTTCCATCATCGTTTTGCCTGAGCTCCTTATCATCCACGTTTCACTCCCATACAACGCTACAACCCAGACAACTGTTTTCAGAAAGGACTTCCTAACATTTAAACTAATAGTGGATGTCAAAAAATTTCGCTTTTTCTTCCCGTAGCCATTCTACATTTTATGTCTTCTTTACTTCGGCCATCAGAAGTTATCTTTCTACCCAAATAACAAAACTATTCTACTACTTTTATTGACTCATTACCTAATCTAATTCCTTCAGCATCCCCTGATTTTCTGACTCTACAATCCAATACCCTCGGTTTACTCTTGTTAATGTTCAGTTCACGATGCTATCCTTCGCGAATTTCACCATTTTCCAAGAAGACTTGCAAGGTAGCCGGCGGACGAATAAAAGTTGCAAGAGCAATAAACATCGCGACTTGTTGCGTTGCTTCTATAATTATATAAAAAAATCCTTTAAGGACTTCCTAACATTTAGACTAATATTGAATGCCAACAAATTTTGCTTCTTCAGAAACGCTTTTCTTCCCACAGCCATTCTGCATTTTATATCCTCTTTACTTCGGCCATCAGAAGTCATCTTGCTACCCAAATAACAAAACTTTTCTACTACTTTTATTGTCTCATTACCTAATCTAATTCCTTCAACATCGCCTGATTTTCTGACACTACATTCCATTACCCTCGTTTTACTCTTGTTAATGTTCATTTTACAATGTTATCCTTCGCGAAATTCACAATTTTCCAAGAAGACTTGCAAGGTAGCCAGTGCACGAATAAAAGTTGCAAAAGCAATAAACATCTCGACTAGTTGCATTGCTTCTCAAATTTCGCTTCTTCAGAAACGCTTTTCTTCCAAGAGCCATTCTGCATTTTATATTCTGTTTACTTCGGCCATCAGAAGTTATCTTGCTACCCAAATGACAAACTCATCTACTACTTTTATTGTCTCATTACCTAATGTAATTCCTTCAGCACCCCCTGATTTTCTGACACTGCATTCGATTACCCTCATTTTGGTATTGTTAATGTTCAGTTTATGATGTTATCCTTCGCGAATTTCACCATTTTCCAAGAAGACTTGGAAGCTATCCGATCAATAAAAGTTGCAAGAGCAATAATCATTGCGACTAGTTGCCATTACTTCTAGAAATAATCTCAAAGGTAAAAAAATAAAGTACGTGTCTCAGCAGTGCCGACGGCAGCGGCGTTGGCGCATCCACTTACCTTGGATCACGGGACGAGAGGCGGTATGAAAATCCGTGCGCTGCGCCGCAGTCGTGTGTTTATATAGGGTGGGGTGGGGGGCGCGGAAGGCTGCAGACGGAGAAAGGAAGAGGGCGAGGGCTCATCCTCTCCCCTCCTAGCGCCGCCCCCCTCCCTGCCCCCCGCTTCGCCCCCTCCCCATCCCCCTCCCAGCGACCCGGAGTTTACCGACTCATCCTCGGCTCGTGACCTTGGAGCGCCTCACCTGCACTTTCACTTTTCTTCATTCAATGTCAGCCCGTGTATCCTCCTCCTCCTCCTCCTCCTCCTCCCTTCCTGCCTCTTGCAACCGGGACGGCTTTGCGCCGGGGCTCCTGGAAGTAAGTCGGTACTAAAAGATTCGTTCCCGGTAAGAATGCAAGGCCATCCACGGTTCAAGAACCCGAGGCAGTCGAACAACAGATAGTCGGAATGCGCCTCTGACATCACAGTTAACTAACGATCAGCGCGGGCGAAACCAACGACTGCATCCTAACGCAGCTGACCTTTATTCGCAATCAGAATTAAAAATGAAGCTCCTACAACTTGGAGAGTGCTTAGGTTCATTGCTGCCATACCACTGCGTGACGTCAACATGAAGTATGCATCCCCAGTTTCGATTGTCGATTATGTATATCGATCTAGCGAGGTTTATTCGTCTGCAATATAGACCAAAGATAACACAGACTGCGCGTGTCCCAGTGATCTGTATACAAACTGGATGTATAACTTTGCTGTCTGAGCATAGAACTGCAGCGTGCCAGCACATTCACATGTTTTGTACACAATTTCGCGTTGTCCGCCATGTTTAAATTTGGCAAACGAATTTATATTGGTTACTAGCTGAAAACCCGGCGTTGCCCGGGTATTTACTTATTTATTCTTATATTTCCTTATTCGTATGCTTATCCATTTAGAGAAAGAGCTGAAGACATTGTAGCACGCATATACCAAAGATATGGTCTGTGGCATCACGTTTTGCTGTATGTAACCTCCTTGCTACAGAGTTGCAAACGTCATCGCTGGTCTTCAGTCAGAATTTTTTTTATAACTTGATGACTTTCAACCACCCCCTTATAGCTATCGGCATGGAACTGCTATGGTGTACGACGGGAGACTTCGGACAACAATTACACACAGACCATTCGTTTGCGTTCTGTAGTTTTCGCTGCAGAGCGAAATATTAACACACAAGCACGTAGAATTTTATATGCACCGATAACTCTCCATCCCAATATACTCCACCCTTTTATCATTATAAACCCTCAAACAACAATGCAACCAATAAAACCATTTTCAAAGAGTAAATATAATTTTCAAAGAGTAATTATTGTTCCGCATTTCGCGTTATATGCTTCAAATTACTATTCAATTCGCTATAAAACCGTGCCTAACACTTTCGTCAGGTATAAATTAGTAACTGTAGAAATATTTAAGTCTCTGTGTCTTGCCGTTCGGACGTGATAAGCATACACTGAACAGACATTCACATTAATATATATAGATAAATAGCTATTAGATCACCATAAAACCGTGCCTAAAGCCTTCCCCAGGTAGACATTAGTAACTGTACAAATTTTTAGCTCTTTATGTCTTGTGGTTCAGACGTGATAAACGTACACCGAACAGACATTCACATTTATAGATATAGATTACGTGACAAAGAATTGCTTGCTTACCTCCTGATTTGATTTTTAAGTCAGTATGTGATATAATAGATTGTTATGGAAGCGGAAACGAAAAGTATTTCCTTTTGGTTTACTTATAATACTTCATAGCCGTCATATCTGAATTTGGCAAGATACGAAAATGAACGTCTATGGCTGGCACGCTTAGACAACTGAAGTTCAACATCCAGGTAGCATAATCAATGGCGTGTCCCTATCTCCGCTGTGTTGTGGTTTAAAACCAACATCTAACATTGCCCCGAGTCACGTGACTGAGTTTTCGTCATTATGAGCAACAGTTATTTTCATTTACAGGTGAAATCAAGCATTGGTTTTAGCAGTAAAACTACTTCCCGCATTCCTATTTCACTTCTGGCGGTAAAGGCAATGTAATTTCGTCCTATTATTAACATTAATGCAGTGATTGTCGTGTTTACATGTGCCCAGGCGAAAAGTACCGTATTGTCAGTTATTTTTAGAAGCAACAGAATTACATATCCTCGGTGTTCGTGTTGTGCTATGAAACTTTTACTTTTTGCACCTTATGAATGTGATTATCGGTGTGACGATTATTGAAGCTAATCTTGAGCGAGTTTAGGTGTCAGCAAGTAAGTCATTTCTGGTGAAAAATTGGTTTTCAGTAACGTTATACAATGCTAAAAATTCATACAGATTATTCATTATATCTATAAAATCACTTCTTGCCGGCTGACTCGACGATGTTTCCTCACTACCCTATTATTTAATGTAAACAGGTAATATTTTGGAAGTTTTACGTTTCGGCATCACCGATTGTGGCAAAAGTCTTATAAACGATTGTATTCTTTTAAAGTCGGACATTGTGTATGCAATCAGGTATCAGCTCTTATAAAAGCACAACAAAACATTTCTCATGTATTGTTGAGAAATTGTAAGAAAACTGATTCTGCTTGTCGAACTGGTATTTCGTGTTCTACACGCGTGTCAACTACAAACTAAACGACTCACAGTACAAGGAAAAGAGGTCTTTCGTTTAAATCTGCAAGTTGTATTGCTTATATAAAGAATTGTCAATACGTTTCATCTAAGCACATGTAAAATCTGTAGCTATCGATTTAATATTTGCAGTTGCGAAGATCTAATACCAGCCGTATTAATAAATGTGTAATAAGAACACGAAAACACGCTTTATTGTTAAAATCTACGCTTAATTTCCACTACAAAGGATAAGAACTTCAACTGTCAGCTCCATTTCACACACTCGCAATGATGAATATGGTTTCCTGGCCAGAGTCACGTGACTTATATGTTGGTTTCATTTTAATGACGTCACACGCAGTCTATTACATCTTTGGTCTGCAAGCTCTCTCCTGCAGAGACGCCATCTTCCCCTTCGTATTTTCATGATTTTCACGTCATAACTCACTTGTTGCTATTTCAAGGTATTGACACTCTGAAGAGGTACCAAAAATACATCGTTCTCAGTACGATTAATTGTAAACTAAACTCAACAAATGCCATATTGGCAGGTAACTCCTGAAGTTAGTGATAAAGTAACACAGAAACACAGTTACGTATTTGGTGTAGCGTTGTGGACAAAGGCATGATGATGTTGAGCTGAAGTTCGTGGGCGGTAGTTCGTTTCCAACTACTGCAATTTTTTTAAATTAAATAGAATTTACGTCTGCGTTATTTCGACTTATTTACATGACCTGTGTTTTTTCAGTCCTATTTAGTGAACATGCCGTGAAATATGGACCAACGAGTTGTAAACATTGTCTCCTGAACTACTTGCAGGTAAACTGTGGACACAATGCGATAACGTATTTGGTGTAGCGTTGTGGACATTTTATACACAAATTACGTACCTATTAGAGTTCAGTGGCAACTGTCGTTCTTTAATGATAACAAAGTGTCTTGTTTCTTTTAAAATACACGTTCCTGCGTTCTATACGCACTATTTATGGGATACGTGTGCTAATACTGTATTTCACGGAACTCCAGAGCTTTACCTATATTCCCTTGTCAATGCATGAAACTACTTGTATCAGCATGAAATTTACAACTTTCATGTTACTGTGGGTCCGCAGTTTATGTGCGGATAGTTCAAGAGACAATGTTTACAATTCGTTAGTTCATATTTCACGGGATGTTGACTAAGTAGAACAAATGCACTTTTAAGAAAAACGCTAGTACATTTAAGAAGTCGAAACATCGCAGAATTTAATTAATAATAGTAGGCCCTACGCAAGGTACGTACATCTACGGCACACCATCACACTATTATTCACCTGCTGACTTTTCTCTGTTTGTGTTTACCATTAATATCAGGAGTTATCCGCCAATACTACATTTGTTGACTCTATTTCACAATTAATCGTACTAAGAACGACGTATTTTTGGTACCTCTTCAGTTTGCCATTACTTTGATACAGCTACATGTGAGTTACAAGGAAAAATCATGAATATGCGAAAAGGAAGAGTCTGTCTCTGCAGGCTAGAACTTGCAGTTGCATCGAACAAACCTCGGAATGTTTGAGAGAAGTAGGCGTCGTCAATTAGACGTCAGCTCATTGGCATGTTGCAGTAGCCTCAGGGCGCTCAGTCAATATACACTATCGAAGATCGAAATTGGGCACGTATACATCTCATAATGACGTCACGCAGTAGAACGATGTCGGTGAACCTATGCTCTCCCTACAAATTCAGGCTGGCGCATCCGACATTTTGTTTCGCAACGAATGATAAACACAGCACATAGCTCATGCAAACTGTCTTGTTTTTTAAAGGTTTTGTCAAATATTTGAGAAGTATCCAGCATGGAGCCTATCTTGAGCTTGCAATCCACTCGTGTTTACATCGATGCTAGACACAAAAGTCTACTGTTTTCTTTACTTATTAAGAGCCGACATCGTCGGGATGGGAGAGCGATCTATTAACACTCCCTGTGCCAGGCCTATTTTATGCACCTGTCCCTAGAAAATGGGCAGTTTTACACAATATTAAAAAATCACTGCATGAAATCTAATGTTTGGATTGTGGCCAATTAAGTACTATTTTGAAGCTGCACGTTTCAACTTTAATTCCATGCAAAAGAAACTACTTTGGAATGCACAGCTTTAAGATACAGTTATATTAATTACTTTGGTGTTTTGTAGTACCTATTTAGAAAAGTAATACAAATAAGATTATGAAACTGTAATTTATTTTTGACCAATATTATGACACAACAGTACCTCTTTCTGTCAGTCTACAGTAACGGGATACAAAATCACACAGAATTATATTGCTTTTTATGGCGGAAAATTTGAAAGCAAGGTTCCGGGCAGAGTGCAACGCCACACTGTTCACATTCGTAGCATCTGTGGACAAATTTTCTCATTAAACATGTGTAGAATATGTAACACTGGGCAAATTCATAGAAGTAACGTTACAATGTTTTGCATTAAATTAAATGTAGCGGCACGGAAATTTTACGGGTCTGGTGATTTTTGTGCGATCCCAAACCCGTAAATGTTACTGTTTTCGCGCATAAATTATGAGAACAATACTTCACATGGAAGACGGCGTAGATCGCGTATTTATAAATTATTTATTGCGACTAGTTTCGACAAACTTTCATTTTCGAAAATAATACAAAATATTTAAAAACATTCTGAAAAGTGGATATACACTGATACGTACATCACGGATAGTATAGTAAAAAAAGTGCAAACTGTGTGCTGTTGACTCTAGTACATAATGTTCTTTAAAATTACCATCAGCACACAGAGCCACAGATGGAAGTTCATAATGTGGCATATCAATCACTGTACATAAGCCAAAAGGACATTAAATTCGAACAAATGGTGTTTGTCTGAAATAAAAACAGTATAAATTACGTTAATAGCTATCACCATTTACATACATTTCGTTAACATTTCTTAACGTAGTTAAAATACCTGTACAATCCAAGAGCATAAAGCATTCTACGATATACGTACAATCCAAAAGCATAATGCATTCCACAATACAAGGTCATCATGAGCTGTCACTTGTGTGATTCAAAATCAAGATCTTCTGTATGTGTGCACATCTAAAGTCAGGACACGAGTGACAGCTCATAACGTGTGTCATGTTAGTTTACGTAACTCGTCGTTGCGCCGATTTGCGGCGCTGAAGTGATTACGAAGTTTTATTATTCAAAATAAAATGCATACACAATTGTTTAATAAGTTTACTGAGAATGATATAATGTTTTGTAACGTGTAAGGGAGAATTGTAGAATACAGTTTAGGCAAAATACGATATAACTACTGTTAAGCATCTGATAACTTGTACAATCGTAAAATGATAGGTGTATCAACGTACCCTAACTATATGTTTTAATAAAAGTCTCATATATGTTACTGGTAATGATGAAATGAACGAAATAATCTAGTCCAATTAGTCATGTAAAGAGGCGAAAAGCCAGAGAACCGGCAGAGTTCAAATAATCTAATTTAGGGAAATAACTATGTTCCACTGAAAGTTGAATCAGCACTATTGTTACTACGTGACATACACGGAGTAGTAATACAAGTTTTCATTGCCACACATGTGAAACACGCTACATCAAAGCATACATTCCTCACACTGAACATTGCAAACTAATGCCTAGGTTACTCTCGAAAAACCACATTAAAACAAGTTAATGCAGTGTATAGCAATATTATGAAATTTAAAGATTATTACTTATCGCTGCTTTTCTTTGTTGTCCAAATAAAAAAAGAAGGTGCAAGAAACATAGATATTTCTATGATCAAATCGCACAATATGTTTATGTTTTATTTTCTTCGCGGAATTCAAAATGAACATTCGATTAACGGCGTTCATTAAATTTATGTACCAGGCTTCTATAAGTACGACTTCGCGCGGCTGTGTCGACAGTTTTATATATGGACAATGCGAAACTCGCCAAACACATTTTCTAATATAATGAACAGTTGCATCCATAAATTTAAGCGATCTAGGAGTGTATTTGAATAGTGACTGTCTATATGCCAGGTTTGTTCGCCGTCTTGCAATAAGGGTTTGTTGTCTACTGTGACTAATACACCACATCGGACTTTGTACTCACATTGCTGAATAGACTTCTATTACGTTATTGAAAAAGTTTCAGAATGAATTCAAGCGCTAAAACGAAACAGAATATTAGTATACAGTGTAAAAGTTTACTTACGGTCGTGGACGCTACATTGCTAATGATGGCAACAACCGTTGAGTGAGTTTTTGAAAACACAATCACGTAGAATGAGGGCAATAATCCTTTTTGTTGATCGTGAAATAAATAAATAATGATGTTCCTTCTCTAAGGCTGACAGGTTTTTGTATGTACCGGTTCACTTGTCAGGAAATTAATCATTCTTATGAAGCAAACATTCCCTTACCAACATTAGCACACAACGCCGCCGCAACCGTAAGTAAACTTTATCCAGTACTCTATCTGTGTTAATTACGTAATGGACTCTTATAGATATGTGTCAATATTGACATTTATTTATAAGAAATTGAACTGAGGATGTGTTTTGTGATAAAAAGTCACTGTTCTTTCAAACTGCATACCTACTGAAAGTAACAAAGCCAGAACTTTGAAATACCAGTAACAGCATTCAACGATTGTCGCCACCACCGCCGTAGGTCAAACTTTATTCTTATATTCTTTTTCATTTTTGTGTTTGTAATACATTCTGGGACTCAATAACGTAATAAAATATGTTCAACAATATCTATAATGTGAGTACAAAACTCTTTGATCTGCTGTATTTGTCAGTAAACTACAAGACACACACATTTTACTCTAAATACTATATGTTCTGGAAAGTTTTGCTGTGTTATGATATTTTTGGGTTGCGAACTCCCTACAGGCAGAATCTCGGTAAGGAGGTAGGCCTAGTACTTTCAAAACAGCTAAACAAAAACTTATGTTCGTATATCACACACGATATTTACTATTAAATATTGCTTCATGTCTTAATAAATATTATTCACTTACTATATATAAGTGTAATCCCCGTACTACAAAGTTTTTTGAATTCTAGTTCAGCTTATTAAAAATGGATGTGACAGAAAACTACACGCATTTCTGCACAAGAGTGAAGGAAGTGTGATCCAAATGCAAATTCTATTTCTGCCTTAAAAGAAAATATGAATTGAGATGCCAATGTCAGAATTCCCAGGTTACTAAACAAGAGTCGACAAGAGTTCGCGAGATTACATCACATAGTATTCGAGATGCCCGTTAAATAAGTTACCTCTACTGAATCAGAGGAGTCCCCCCCCCCCCCAAAAAAAAAAAAAAAAACACCACCATATGTGATAAGCGAAAGGAAAACGGAAAATTGTCTATTTTTTAGTTCAACTATCACTTATTTCAAAACTGTTCTAATGGTAAACAATACAGTATTTACATTTCAAATGTTCAAATGTTTGTAAATCTATGGGAACAAACTACTGTGGTCCTAGGCTTACAAACTACTTACACTAACCTAGGGACAACACATACGCCCATACTCGAGGGAAGATTCGAACCTTCGGCGGGAGTATTTTTTTTTTTTTTTTTTTTTTTTTTTTTTTTTTTTTTTTTTTTTTTTAACAAGTTCCTGAGCATGGGTCCTCCACTGTAGGTAACTATCTACCTGAACGTCTAGAAATTTGAAATGTCAGTCTCACATATCATGAGCTCATTCTGTGTAATCAAAAACTAAGTTTTGTTGAAATATGTCTTAGAAACTGTAAAAATTGTACCTCATTGTGATTAAGCATAAATATATTTTCTATAAGCCATTAATTGATTTATGCATTTATTGATACTGCGTCAATATTGCAAACAGCATCCTTCACTAGCAAGCTGGTGTCATCAGCAAAACAGAAATATCTTATAATTAGATGTTGTACTACAAGACATATGAATGAGAAATAACAGAGGTCCCCCTCCCCTTACACACTTAACTGTGACCAGTTGTGGATGCATGTCCCAGCCAATTTCAACAATGCAGAGAACTACCTTCTGCTGTCTGTTATTAAAGTAAGAGGTGAACCAATTATGAGCTACTCCCCATACTTCATAATGTTCGAACTTCTGCAACAATGTTAGGGACTTATGATCCCGTAATTAAGTCCCATAAGCTCTACAAACATTTGAACATTTGCAACAATGTTTTGTGATAAACACAATCAAATTTTTTTGTTAAATCAAGGAATATGCCTAGCGGTCGCAGTTTTTTATTTAATACACCCAGTACCTCGTAGAGTAAAGAGAATTTTTGACGAGGCATTCAGAAGTTACGGACAAGAATTTTCAAATTCGTTCCACATTTCTAGATTTCCAGAAAGCTTTCGACACGAAACCGCACAACCAACTTTTAAGTAAATTGCGTGTCTATAGGTATCGCCTAAGTTGTGTGACTCGATCAGTGATTTCCAGTTCAGGAAAAAAACAGCTATTAGTGATATCTGGTGTGTCCCCCCCCTCCCCCAGCGAGCTACATTTATAGAGGCGTCTCCCGCCCTTCTAGAATAAATTATCTACAACCCTGCATCAATATAAATAAATTTTTCCTACCGGAAGTGTGATGAGATCTAATTTTGTATACGGCTTCCTTATTCAAGCTCCGCATAATCTTTTTCTGGGGCAGTAGGAGCACATTGATTCTTCTCTCGTATCTATAGCTTTCATGTGGAAATCGGTGACTTCATTATGAGTCGGCGTTGATTGCTTATTCTATACATATTTTAAAACAAAGCTTGTTTATGATTATATTTTAACTTAATATTATATTTTAACTTAATATCTAAAAATTAATATCTAAAAAACTGTAATAAGCTGATAGCTCTTTAAATCACTTTTTCACTCTCTTATTGCAAAAAGAATTATTATATTGTACAGCTAAAAATGATGCTGTCGGAGTGAAAAAAAAGGGGGAAGACAAATAAGTCCTTGTACATATTGCGGAGCACGATCAATATTTGTATACTCATATAAAGAAACAACACCTAGAAAGAACAGAGATATTTCACATTCACAAGATGAGCATTATTATGTTCTGCAGAAGCAATTAGCAGATTCAAGGTCAATATCGATATCGCGGCGCAATACAACTTATCAATAAAATATGCCTACCACTCTGGTTATTGCTATAAACTGAACGTAATGGATCGGTGTGATGTGAGCAGACGTATAGGATACCTCGCAGATGTATGTGAGAACCGTAACCTTCAGATCAATGACTTTGGCATGAGAGAATGTCATGGCCGCGAAGTCTAAGCCTCCGCGGCGGTGCAACCGCTGCGATTTTGCGGGGGCACCGCTCGTCACTCACACAGCAGGTGTTTCAGCCGCAGTGAATTTGAGCACCCTATTCCCACCTGGCGGCCAGACACGTGTATGCGGTTTGGAAGTGCAGCCGCTGGTATTTTGACGCCGCAGCGGAAGACCGGAGGGGCCGACGCCGCAGTCTCGCCTATAAACAGGGCCCACGCTGCCTTATGAGAAACAGCGCACTGACAAACCGACGCGATTACTCCGCCGCGATTACTCCGCCGCGGAGCAACCACGGGCTATAAACACAGCCTAACGGCCAATTCACACTGTCCGTCACGTCTCCGTCCAATGTTCCAATGTTTGTATAGTCTATGGGACTTAACTACGGGGTCATCAGTCCCTAAACTTAGAAACTACTTATGAACTACTTACGAACTAGGACGGCACAAATATCCATGCCTGAGAGGGGATTCGAACCCCCGACCGTAGTGGCCGTGCAGACCGTGACTGGAGCGCCTTAGTCCCCTCGGCCACCGCGGCCGGCCGTCACCGTCCGTCAGAACATTCCGCAATGCATTTCTAATGGCGGCATTCACACTGTTCGTCACCGGACCGTCACGTCACGTCAAGCTTTTTCGAGAAGAATGTTTTGACGGAACGGCCGTCTGCTAACATCGGAAGTTAACCTATCTTCGTCACGCGAATTACATGTTACAGTCGACGATTGCACTGTTTATATGCAAATGTGTCTTATTCATCTTTATTTTGTTGTTGTACTTCGTTTTAGGGGTAAATCTCAAATGTTTCATGACGACTTAAATATTTTTATCAATTGATTGTCCCTCTAAAATCGAGGTAGGATATCTGAAACGGTTTATGGTTTATGTTGCGTAACATTATAACAGAAAAGACTGAAGTAAACTGTTTGTTTGAATAAGATTGTAATTTGATGACGCATTTTTCATTAAATAGCATTTTAAATGAAAAAGTCAGTTCCAATGAAAGACAAAAATTCAGTTGTTTACGACGGTATTAACAATGTCAGCGGACAAATCGTAATGTATGAAGTAAACAGGCACTATTTATACTCATAAGTATTGTTTGGTGTATTCATATGTTTATTTTTTCGTTTGAAAATAAATGTCGATGTTCTGAATTGTTGTTTCAGTTCCCAGTATGTTGGCCAAAAACATACACTGTAAAGTTTTCTTTGGCCGTCAATAACATTTAGCGTTGTTGTTCCCTCAATTCTAGTATTAAACTATGACTTTCTACATAACAGATCGCCACTCTTAACCTCACTTCCTATATCACGTATTGAGATGGGCGAATTGACGTGATGGATACTGACGGACAGTGTGAATACAACTTGACGTGACGGTGCCGTGACGTGACGTTGACGTGACGGACAGTGTGAGTTGACCTTAAGGCGTCATGCTACAGACTCGGCGGCCACTCCCCCGTCGGATGTTCGAGTCCTCCCTAGGGCGTGTGTGTGTGTGTGTGTGTGTGTGTGTGTGTGTGTGTGTGTGTGTGTGTGTGTGTTGTCTTTAGTGTAAGTTAGTTTAAGTAGTTTGTAAGTCTAGGGATGACGGCCATAGTAGTTGGGTCCAAAAGGTTTAGAAACATTTAAATATTTTGAGAATGTGTCGCATCCATTCAGGAAACCACTGCTTGTGTTGAGCATAGTGTTTAGGCAGTGCATAGTGTGTGTGCAGACATTGGAACAATACCAAGAACCCTACCTCCCATCCCGAGAAGATTAAAAGCTCATTCGTAAGGGGCCACTGCAGAACAGATGTACGTTCTCCTCGGCTCTAGCACAACAGTGGAACAGTGTACAGAAAAATACTAGAAGGGAATGGTGTGTGCAGTGACGTCATTGCTGAAAGACAGTGTTTCGGACAAATCCAGGTTCTGCCTGCTTTAAACTGATGGTTCCATTTTGGTTCGCCTCTGACAAGGGGAGTGGCATTACAGTGTGACGTCGCTATTTACCACAACGCCGGCGTTCCGCGCAGGTCGCCGCGCAAGTAGAAGAAGAGCGATAGCTCGCTATGTGGTACTTCGACCGCTGGGGGCGTTCGCAACCTCGTTACCTCTCTGCCTGCTTCGCGCGCCGGCCAATCGGAAGACAGGTGCTCGCCAAGATATGCCGGAACACTACAGCCATGACAGTCAGTACAGGAAATATTCATAGAATATATGACATCAACTGGGTTTGGGCAAAGCTGAAAACGTGTACCCAGCCGGGATTCGAACCCGGGTCTCCTGCTTTCCAGGCAGTTGCGCTGACCCCTACACCACTGGGGACACAGTGATCACCACACCTGCAAGGACAACCTAAGCACGCCTCCTGTCAGATACAAATTCCCAGCTTCGCCCTGCCCACAGTACTCAAACTCGTAGTTTTAACTAATTCCCGTAAGAGTAGGGGCTTCAAACTTTGCCCACCCCTCCCCAGTAACGATAGGATCATTGCCCGTCACCGGCATATTATATATATACATGAGGCGTCTGTTGCGAGAGAACAGACGTCAATTCTGATCCTGCAGTTGTTATTATTTAATATTCATAGAATATATGACATCAACTGCGATCAACTGCGACGGGAGGCGTGCTTAGGTAGTCCTTGCATGTGCGGTGATCACTGTGTCCCCAGTGGTGTAGGGGTCAGCGCAACTGCCTGGAAACCAGGAGACCCGGGTTCGAATCCCGGCTGGGTACACATTTTCAGCTTTGCCCAATCGCAGTTGATGTCATATATTCTGTGAATATTAAATAATAACAACTGCAGGATCAGAAGTGACGTCTGTTCTCTCGCAACAGACGCCACATGTATATATAGTCAGTACAGGATTACGGCAGAGTACGAAGCAGAGTGCTACAATCCCATCCTCGTCGCCAGTTTTATACCTCCAGGATGTGGCAGTAGAAGGAGAAGGGCCGTGGCGAGCAAGGATGTGGACTAGGTCTGCAGCTAGAAGAAGTGATTAGTTCATGTATACTTTTATT
Source organism: Locusta migratoria (assembly GCA_026315105.1). Classification (NCBI taxonomy): domain Eukaryota; kingdom Metazoa; phylum Arthropoda; class Insecta; order Orthoptera; family Acrididae; genus Locusta; species Locusta migratoria. The sequence continues at coordinate 248,456,841 of CM048747.1, read as the reverse complement.
ACACATGAAAAGAATACTCGACTTTTGGTGTTGTTCTTGTTGGATAATTTCTTGCTAGTTACAAAACAGTTCTACTCCAGTCAATAGTAGTGTTCCGGCTTGTGCTAGCGCGGACTGTTAGCTCGCCGTTGACAGATCTCCTGGAACTGTAGCAGTTCTAGATCTGCTTTGTACTCTGCCATAATCCTGCATTGACTGCTATACTGACTGACTGTCGTGGCAGTGGTGCGCCGGCATATCTCGGCGAGCCCCTGTCTTCCAATTGGCCGACGCGCGGAGCAGGTAGAGAGGTAACGAGACTGTGGGCGCCCTCGGCGGTCGCAGTACCATAGAGTTATTGCTCATCTTCTACTTGCGCGGACCGCCGGCGTTGAGGCGAATAGCGACGCCACAACACAATGGTTGTATTCACACAAGAGATGCAGCGCCTACTGAAGGTCTTATGCTGTGGGGTACAACCACAAATCACACTTGGTGCCTGTTCAGGGCACTGTGCCTTGTCATCTCAGACGCTATTTTTCAGCAAGACAATGTACGACCACTTGTTGCTGCCAGAACATGTGGCTTATGCTGTCACAGGATGTCAGCCTATTTCCTTGCCTGCCGGCTTACTAGACTTGTCGCCAGTCGAAAATGCGCAGGGTATGGTGAAACGATGGGTGAAGATTCAATGCCGCCATAGATGTACTTTGGAGCCAGCTGAATTCAGCGTGGATGGTTATACAACAAACCCATTCACGCAATATCAGCGTCTGTGCCATCACACGTGGAACGAGTCATTATTGCCCATAACAGACCCTGTGCCTACCAGGCAACAGCACACATGCTGAACTGAGGCGACTTTAATGCTGTTCATTCCTTCAGAAAGTTTTGCCATGTTTGTAAAAGCTTTTCTTGGTGAAGTGGTGAATGTAATGAAAACTAGATGATGGCATTTTACGCTATCTTGACTGCTTTACATAATCATTTCCTCATAACATACTGATGAACATATTCTGCGAATGTGAACTTCGTACATCTAATCTTTCAAGGTGCTCCATTTTTCACCCAGGATCGTGTTTAATATATTTATTTTTTATGCTAATATAATTTTTTACACAAGGAAATGTATGTCATAGATCGCTAACTGCTGGTCAGGAGATGTGCAATGTTTCGTTTCATATAATTTTCCACAAAGGAAGGTATGCGATAGAACCCTAGCTATATACGACGGTTCGAAATAGCGGCAACACTGAGGTGGAAACACTATGAATAGAAGCTCCTACGCCGGCCGCGGTGGCCGAGGTGACTGAGGCGCTCCAGTCACGGTCAGCGCGGCCACTACGGTCGGGGGTTCGAATCCCCCCTCGGGCATGGATATTTGTGCCGTCCTAGTCCGTAAGTAGCTCGTAAGTAGTTTGTAAGTTTAGGGACTGATGACCCCGTAGTTAAGTCCCATACGCTTAACAAACATTTGAACATTTTGAAGCTCCTACTGCCGCTGATAGCACACGTTGTGGACGTTCCTACCTCACCTCCGAGCAAATGGACTCGCCCGTCCCACGTCACTGACGTGCGCACAGTCGAGGGAAGCACAGCCACTTGTGAGAGAGCGGTCCAACGTAACGGTATCATTACGTTTTCGAAACAGGAACAACGGCGTTGGATCAAGATAGAATGTGACAGACGTCGTACAGCACGACAGTGTCATTAAGGTCTTCAACAGGCTTGCGGGGAATCGGCATTGTCGTACAGATCAGTGAGACGTCGGGTAAAAGCCTTCCACGAAGGTCGGCATACTGTGGAAGACATGTATTGGGCAGGTCATCCTAGCATCTATGAAGAAGAAGTGCATCACCAGCGACCAGCTTTGCGAAAGATGCGCAAGTACCTGCCCAAGACTCCCATAATTTTGCACGACAATGCGCGGACGCATACAGCGCAAGCTGTGGCTGCTCTGTTCGGTCGATGGGACTGGGAAGTACTGTACCATCCGCCATACTCCCCAGACTTAAGTCCTTGTGACAGATTTCTCTTCGTGGCAGTTTCTTCAGAAATGTTCCAGATGTTCGACAGGCAGTAGACCGCTGTATTTGCACCATCTGCTAACGGTATCCTACGTCTTACACATCGCTGGCATCGGTATTTTCCACAAAGGAATGTATTCCATAGATCACAAACTATAGTATAGTATTTTTCACAGAGTAATATATGTCATAGATCGCTAACTGACTATGTCAGGCTGCATAAAATTTTCTTTTTCTTTTCTTTTATTTCCACATTAGCAGAAAACCCGGCGTCGCCCGGATATTTATTACAGTCTAAATTTAGTCCGTCACTCCTTTCCTTCTCTCTCTGTGTCCACCTTTTGTCTCTGCCCATTTCCTAACCTCGCCTCTCTCTCTCTGTATCTACTCCTACTACTCTGCCCACTTTCCCCTTTCTCTGCCAATAACCTCCTCGTCTCTCGGTGGTACTCTTCCTCTACCTCCTCAGTACATTGCCTCTTCCATCTGTGAAAACTTATGTAACGCTATTAACTTTCGTGGTGATTAGTGAAGTGGTGTGTAAGTTAATTGCAAGGAACCCTTACGCATGTACCATATGAAGTCTTAGGTAGACGGTAATGTTGGGACTGATGACCTAGCTGTTTGGTCCCATCCACCCGTCAACCACCACCACCATCACCACCACGGTAATGTTCCTCTTGTTTTGAAAGGTAAGTGTGCATAATTTTATCATAATGAAAATAAAACGGTAGATCTTTTTCGAAGTTCGTAGATGAAATACCCTCTGTCATACACCATTCGAGTTTTACGTAGACCGTGACTTTCCTCTTTTTTTGATCAAGTGTGCAAAGTTCCATCGCAATAGTAGCGCAGAAAATACGAGGAAAAATCCAAACAAACATTTTTATGTATTAGATTACCGCTTATAACATACAATCTGTCATCTTCAGACCTTCTGGATTTGCTTTAGCCGGCCGCGGTGGCCGAGGAGACTAAGACGCTTCAGTCACGGTCTGCACGGCCACTACGGTCGGGGGTTCGAATCCCCCCTCGGGCATGGATATTTGTGCCGTCCTAGTTCGTAAGTAGTTCATAAGTAGTTTGTAAGTTTAGGGACTGATGACCCCGTAGTTAAGTCCCATAGACTTTACAAACATTTGAACATTTTTGATTTGCTTTATTTACCTGGGCTGCAGGAAGTGTGTAATGTTTAAATTTTTACCCTGTACTGTAGGGTAGCTAGAATATGTACGCTATTGTGATAGGTATGCAAATGATCACTTGGCCAAGAGATATCCAAATACATTACTCCTTACGTCTGCGATAAACAAAATGCTGACGCAGCAGATAGTCAATTAAGAACAGAGGACACATCAAGCACAAAAGCAGGAAGAAGTGCCATGGAACTGTAAAAATAAAATAAAATAATGAAATTAAAAAAAAATCGATAATCGTCTAAATTCTAGATATGCAACATCGAACATAGAGTCAGAGTCGTCACCACATGGTGATGGACTGCGATGCGGGAGGTCCGTGGTCACATCTCCTTTTGCCAATACATCTCCACAGTTTGTTTTTCGAAAAATTATGAACTGTCCGTCAGGTTACTGACTCCTTAATATCCTTTTTGTCGCCCTGTCAATCGCGTTAACATACGTTAGTCATAGAATATTAACCACGTGGTAAGCACAACTACATTACCGTGGCAAATAAATGTGATGACTAATGACTGCGGGGCAGACCTCTCACAGAAATGAAAACAGCCGCGCGGGAATTGTGGCGCGATCTGAAGCACCTCGTGACGGATTGCGCGATCGGAGGTTCGAGTCCTCCCTGAGGCATGGGTGTGTGTGTTGTTCGTAGCGTAATTTAGTTTAAGAAGTTTGTAAGTCTAGGGACCGATGACGTCAGCAGTTTGGTCCCTTAGGTTTACAAACTTTTAGAAATGAAAATCACAAATAAACGGAAGTTCTTACACAGAATAAACTTCGCTCTTGAAAATTCTGGGACATACTCAGACATACGTGGAATTTCGTGGTATACGTGTGGAAAACGTCGAAAAACACATATTTTTGCAGTGCACAGGAAAACGTTCCTGATAGTGAAAGTGTTGCATACATTTGTTGCACTTATGTGACAAACTATCATGATTTTACAAACTACTTTGGCCATAGGTCCCTAGACTTACAAACTGCTTAAACTAAGTTAAACTAACCTAAGGACAATACACACATCCATGCCCGAGGGAGGATTCGAACCTCAGACGCGGGAGGCCTCGCGATTCGTAACGTGGCGCTCCAGATCGCTTGGCTACTCCCGCGCGGCATGATTTTACAAAATGTTGAAATGCTTTTAAACCTTTTTGTGTCCCAGCCTCGTCGCCACTTTTGTGTCTCTTCCGCCGGTTGTCGTAGGTGTCGGTGGCCGAGTAGAAAGAGACCGACACAGGAATAAAGGATGCACGCGTGTGCAGGTACGGAGGTGACCAGCCACAGCAGAAACTAGAAACACTAGAGTAAATTAGTACGAGATATATATTTCATAGAGACTTAGTAATACTTAACTTTTACATATTTCTTGACTGCAGAATGCTGATACATAGATTAGATAGAGGCCTGCTTACTGATGATTCCTAGTGCCTATCCGATAGCCAAGTCTTCACTGGTGCCTATCCGATTCCGAAGTGTTAACTGGTTCCTATCTCAGTCCCAAGTGAACGATGCATCAGTCGTGGCCAGGAGCGGAGTTGCAGCAGATGGCGCTTGTGGCTGACGTCGTAAGAACGCCGCGCCGTGCGTGTATGGCGGCGCGCGGCGTAAGTACGTGGCGCGCACTTCATACTTGCGCGACACCACAAACCTATTGCACCATACTGCTATGGTCATCAGTTCCTAGGTTAACAAAGTACTATAACTTAGTTTAACTAACATGAGAACAAGGCACACATCAATGTCCTAGGGAGGACTCTAACCTCCGACGCTCCGCAGCAGGGAGAATAAGAGCGGTAGGCCTCTCCACCGCGGGTAGGATTTAACAAGGGTGAGTCATTCGCAAACTGAGGTAGACGCACCGGTACTGTGTTTACAAGCCTGAAAATTGCTTTTCAGCTGACTCCAGCTATAAATTTAAACACTCGTCCCATCGCTCGAGAAGGCTTTAAAAACCCGGAGCTTGGAACTTTTATGGCAGCGTTTGCTTCTTATAACTGACGCTGGTAAGCTGTAACTTTATTTGGTTCCTTAAACTGCTGCAACCCACAAGACGGGTGTGTCGTAGCAATAGAGGAATACCCCTACACAGCGTGCAGTACTGGCGTGTCTACCTCAAATGTTTCAAATGTTTGTATAGCTTATAGGACTTGAGTACGGGGTCATCAGTCCCTAAACTTACAAACTACTTATGCACTAGCTAACACTAAGGACGGCACAAATATCCATGCCCGAGGGGGGATTCAAACCCCCGACCGTAGTGACCGTGCAGACCGTGACTGGAGCGCCTCAGTCCCCTCGGCCACCGCGGCCGGCTGTCTACCTCAGTTTGCGAATTAGTTACTGACTCACCCTCGTATTATTTCATTGGGAGTGATCACATTCACATTCAGAGGAACACCTAAATCGCGAAAGGAGGCACATATCACTCTCACCTGACGCACAGTCGAGAACATCGATAAGCGATTCCTATTATATTGATTTAGATTGATTTTTCCAGGGAAGCCAAAACAGTCTTGGTCCAACCCGCCACTGCCCGCACCGAAACTAAGTTTATTGTGCTGTATCGCTCCCTGGATATCTAGTAAAGCCAACCAATTCCCTTGAACAGTGCAAGGAGTCCCTTTACCAGGTCTTTATTAGACACAGTTTCTTCGGGTCTGGTTGTCCCAGATATTCTGTGCCTTTTATTCTCCAATGCAATGAATTCGAAATTAGGTGTGATGCAGTTTCATCACCGTCATCACAGATCCTACATTTAGGGTCCTCTTCTGTTATTCCCATTGTACGTAGGTGTTTTTAGAAATTCCCATGGCCTGTCAGCAATCCAACCATGAGTCTAATCTCTCTCCTGTTCAGACCCAGGATTGCAGAGATTCTTTTAAAACGTGGCTTTGGCATCATTACCTTGCCACGTTTTTGTTGATGGACTTTGGTCCAATATTCTACATGCTGTCTTCTGAGCCAGTTACGTAGCTAAAATTTGATCATTGCCTTGGTGATTGTCAGGACAGGTTCCGGTCCAATAAATGGAGTATCTACCCCCATCCTGGCTAATCTGTCGGCATGTTCGTTGCCACTGATCCCCGAGTGGCCAGGGACCCACAATAGGTTTACTCTATTTCTTTCCTCTAGCTCCAGTAGAACCCTGTGACATTCTGCAACAATTTTAGACCTTGTTGTAGGAGCTGCCAGAGATCTCAGAGCTGCCTGGCTGTCTGAATAGATATAGATGCTACGATCTTTGTAGCACCTACGCAAATTCTCCTCCACACACGCCCTGATGGCAGTGATTTCGGCCTGGAATACGGAGGCCAGTTTTCCTAGAGAGACGATGCCCTCCAGTCTTGGCTGCACCCCATATACCCCGGCCCCACCCTTGGACTGATTTTGACCCGTCAGTGAACCAGAAAATATCCCTCGTACGGTGTCGAACTATTTTCTCCCATTGCTCCCTACTTGCAATTGTTATATTGAAAGGCTTGTTGAAGCAGTATGGGGTTATAATATAGTCGCTTGGAATTTCCCCAACCTTTCATATATTTACCTCACTCACTATTTTAGTATGTTCCTATTATATTACGCACATACTGTCAAATATCGTGTATTATCAGACGTGTTTTCAGTAGAGGATTCGGATGACTTGACGCCTTGTCATCAAACGTTTGCGGCTCTCACTCGAGCTCCATTTCCTTTCGACTGCTAAGGGAGCGATTGTGCGGCACGAATATTAACACCACAAGACACACACACAAAATAAAATACAGTCGACAAACATGTTAAAGATCGGACGGACAGTTGATAATTCGTGAAAAACAAACATTAAAATAAAAATATAGAGCATGGCGATAAACTTGCGCATAATAGTTCGCGATCGGGAGCGCACACTTTAGTTCGCGGCTATGCCGCGAACTATTTCGTCCTTTTAGTTCGTCCGCTCCCACTGACGGCTGAGCGGCGTGGTCTGCGCATGTAGGTGGAGGGAGAAGTTACCCCACCTAGCTGCTTCATGCGCTTGCTGCTTGTGCCTCTAACGATATCACGCAAACCAAAAGAAACAGTTTGTGATAATTTCTCGCGTTTAAGTTTAGAGTTGAAACTTCCTGGCAGATTAAAATTGTGTGCCGGAACCGGGACTCGAACCTGGGACCTTTGCCTTTCGCGGGCAAGCGCTCTACCGACTGAGCTACCCCGACAGGACTCACGACGGCGCCTCACAACTTTACTTCCGCCAGTACCTCGCCTCCTACTTTCCAAACTTCACAGAAGCTCTCTTGCAAACACGCAAGACTAGCACTCCTGGAAGAAAGGATATGGTGGAGACATGGCTTAGCCACAGCCTAAGGGATGTTTCCAGAATGAAACTTTCACTCTGCAGCGGAGTGTGCGCTGATATGAAACTTCCTGGCAGATTAAAATTGTGTGCCGGAACCGGGACTCGAACCTGGGACCTTTGCCTTTCGCGGGCAAGCGCTCTACCGACTGAGCTACCCCGACACGACTCACGATGCCGCCTCACAACTTTACTTCCGCCAGTACCTCGCCTCCTACTTTCCAAACTTCACAGAAGCTCTCTTGCAAACATGCAAGACTAGCACTCCTGGAAGAAAGGATATGGTGGAGACATGGCTTAGCCACAGCCTAAGGGATGTTTCCAGAATGAAACTTTCACTCTGCAGCGGAGTGTGCGCTGATATGAAACTTCCTGGCAGATTAAAATTGTGTGCCGGAACCGGGACTCGAACCCCCGGTTCCGGCACACAATTTTAATCTGCCAGGAAGTTTCATATCAAAGTGAAGGCCGTAAACTCCACAAAATACCTAAGAATTACTATTACTTCAGACTTAAATTGGAAAGAACACGTAGATAATATCGTGGGAAAGGCGAACCAGAGACTGCGTTTTATTGGAAGAACCCTTAAAACATGCAACAGAACTACAAAAGAAACTGCATACACTACCCTTGGGTTTAACGAACGACATCGAAAGAGTTCAAAGAAGGGCAGCTCGATGCGTATTGTTACGATACAGGGGAGACAGCGATATGGAAATGATACAGGATCTGGGATGGGAATCATTACAACAACGGCGCTTATCGCTACTTACGAAACTCCAATCGCCAAATTCTCCTCCGAATGCGAAAATATATTGTTGACTCCCACTTACATAGGTAGAAATGATCATCAGAATAAAGTACGAGAAATCAGAGCTCGAACGGAGAGATTCAGCTGTTCTTTCTTCCCGCGCGCTATTCGAGAATGGAATGGGAGATAATTAGTATAATGGTGGTTCGATGAACCCTCTGACAGGAACTTAAATGTGATTTGCAGAGTATCCCATGTAGATGTAGTTCCCCCTCGAGGATCCTTTCGAAGACAAGAATGTTATTTTACGGTTTTCTTCTGCGGACTAAAAGTTTAGAAAACATCTCTTCTGGACTTCTGTCCTTCTTCACCTTAATTATGTGCTTCAGTTTAGATGGCGGATAACCTAAATCTGGAATGCCAGGAAGTTGAAATTGTAACAGATCTTTATCCTTATCACAATTGAAGAACTATTTGAATTATTATTATTATTATTTATTAAAGGCTGTCCGCCATTTGACTGAAAGTTTTGTTTATTGGCACTACCTGGTTTCAGAGGAACCCTATCTGACAACTTTTATCACAGCACTTGAAAATGGCCTAAGGCTGAAACCAGGTAGTGCCAATAAACAAAACTTTCAGTCAAATGGCGGTCAGCTCTCTCTCTCTCTCTCTCTCTCTCTCTCTCTCTAGACTCCTGACGCCTACAAAATCATATTTGAAATATGTTTTTGATCTCTCAGCAATGTTTTGAACTCATTAATGAGTACAGTCCCTAGTGCCTTTCATCTGGAGCAAGTCCGTATGGATGTCTTAGACTGGTATCTTTCGTGGTGCTGCTAAGAATTCCAATATTTGTAGCAGCTTTGGAGAGAGACTCTTCGAGTATGTTGCACAGGTGTCAGTGGTCTGGCGACACTGATTTATGATGGAAAGTAGCAGCAAAGTGCGAATGCCTGTTCCCTTGTGTTTTATCTTCGTGACGACAACAGGTGCCAGAGAAAACTAAATGGGAAAGTAGGTATAAAAGAAAGTAACGCACATAGGTCGTACTAGAATTTTACCACGATTGGTATTTCGAGTATGATTTTGCAATCTTTCCCGATCTCACTGAGTTACTGGCATGGACGGCATCCAATACGAGGTTACCTAATTATCTACTTCTGTATAGTCTTTATTTACGTCTCCATGCACGGATGTACTTTGCAATCGCAGTGAAGTGTGTGACAGAGGATACTTAGTATGGTAAATAGCTTAGGCTGTCTCCTCGTTCTAGCTGCGTCTGGAGCGCGGAACCATACACTACTCAAATGCCACTGTGTTTTCCGTGATTAGTCTAATTATTTTGCTCAAATTCAAATGTTAGGCTTATGGGACTTAACTGTGGGGTCATCAAGCTACTTAAGAACTACCTTGTGTTAAAGACAGCACAAACATCCATGCCCGAGGGGGGATTCGAACCCCCGACGGGGAATGGTCACGCATCTCAGCATAGCGCCTCAATGCACTCAGCCGCTCTGTCGCGGCTAATCATTATTATTTCTTTTTTTTTGCGACATATTAATATCGCAGTCATAATAGATTATTTTTCTGCATTTTGTTAAGTGCATTGTTTTACATTTCAGGGGATTTAAAACAAGTTACTAAATCTTGCATCACTCTGAAATCTCGTCACAATACAATTTCTATACGAACAGTCGTGATTGCGTAAGGTTGATTTATTGATACGATGGCCGGCCGCAGTGGCCGAGGGGACTGAGGCGCTCCAGTCACGGTCTGCACGGCCACTACGGTCGGGGGTTCGAATCCCCCCTCGGGCACGGATATTTGTGCCGTCCTTATAGATGATAAGTAGTTTGTAAGTTTAGGGACTGATGACCCCGTACTTAAGTCCCATAAGCTTAACAAACATTTGAACATTTTTTTGATGCGATGACTGTTCTTGATCTCAGGTCGTCTTCAGATCTGTTCCTTCATGACTGCGGAACTGTCGTAGAGAAACGCCGCGCGGTAATAGCCGTGCACTCTAAAGCGCTTTGCTGCGGAGTGCGCAGCCATTGCCCGTCTGAGGTTCGAGTCCTCCCTCTGGCATGTGTGTGTGTGTGTGTTTTGGTCTCAGAATAAGTTAGATTAAGTAGTTTGGCAGTTTAGGGACTGATGACCACTGTAAATAGATGCGATAGCTTTACAAATATTTGAACATTAGATTTTGAGAAACAGAGGATTTCCTCCGCGCACTACAGAAGAACCTGCTTCACGACGGTCCCTCCATCATCAAGGACCAGATCTGAAGATGATCTTATAAATAAAATTAATTTTAGGCGATCACGACTGTTTGTGTCAAAACTTTTATACTAAAATAGAGAGCTGATTCCTACTAAAATGATTCAGAAAATATTATCACAATCTGGCTGGATTTTTCTGCATTTTTCCAGAAAGTACAATATGAAAAATGCCACTTCTCTGGGGTAAATTTGAAACAAGAAGTTCTACTACAGTAATGCTAAATCAGATATAATATACTGCGCCCTACCAGTCAAAAGTTTCCGATACCTCATGAATAGTACTTTCGTTAATAAACATTGGAATGGTACCGAGTCAAACGCTTTCAGGAAATAAAGAAATACTGTGTCCACCAGAGCAAATTTCATGAAATGGGTACTTGGTACCTTGTTGAGCCTCTTCTGACCCTGCTGTGAGATGCCGTTTAAGTGAGTCTACAAGTTCCAGGTACTCCTTTCGATGCAGCTGATAAGTAATCGTTCGCAGATTGACACGGAATCGTTTACAGAGCGGCATGCAAATCTGCTTTGTTCATGGGTGCAGCATCCATGCATGGAGCCTGAGTTCCATGACATCTCAAATAAGCTTGATGGGTTTCAAATTTTGGTTCCAAGGTGGCCATCTCAGTCTTTGGACACCCCCTCCCCCCTTGCAACAACGGATATGATGCATCAGTAATAGACAAGCTGAATCTGAAAATAAAAACAAAAATTGCTGATAACAAGTCTCCACAGCAAACAGTAGGTCCAGCGTGTATGAACAACACAAAACCAACATAATATGCGGTCATACCATTCATAGGCCCACTCTCATAAGAAATTTCCAATTTCTTCAAGCATCCAGCAGAGAGTTACGAGAAATTTTGTGGGAGGCAATTTCTAAAGTACTAACACATTGAAGCGTCACAATAGTGTTATTATTATTATTATTATTATTATTATTATTATTATTATTATTATTATTTTCTTCTTCCATAAAGCAGTTCTTCATTTAGTGAAAAGTATTTTCTTTTATGAAATAATTTTACTGCAGCGGTCACTTTCCAATAATTTTTCACTAGCACGACGCGTTTCAGTAGCAAGCTGCGTTTTTACAATTATAAGTCCATTACCGAGGAGTTATGTTCATATGCTGTGTGTTCCAGAGAGGTTATGTGCGCAAATTGAATCCTGTTCAGGAAGATACAACTCTTTTTTAGTCCGTAAATTATATTAGTGCATCTACTTACTGTTTTGTTGGTAGCACACAGAACACTAGAACACAGAAACACATCATATGCTGACATTTCGGTGTCACATATTTATATTGTTCCACAATTTCTTGGAAACTAAGATAAACTATATATATTTACAACTAGCTGAAAACTCGACGTTGCCGGGGTATTTATTTATTCCAGCCTTGAGTTAACATCTATTCCCTTTTCCTTCTACCTCTTGCTCCCATCCATCTCCTCATCTATGTGTCCCTCCTTCCCCTTCTCTCTCATCACCTTCTCCTCCTTCTCCCCGTATCCTCCTGTCCTTTCCTCTGTTCATTTCCTTCCCCTCCTTCTGTTCGCCTTCTTTCACCTGTCTGTCACCATCTCCCGTCTTTCATTATATTTCCCTCACTCTGTTAGTCTCCTCCTTGCTCTGCCCCCCCTTCTCTTTCTGTCAGTCTCCTTTTCCACCTACTCCACTCCCTCCTATATATGAAAACGTAAATATATGCGCCAAGTTTCATGGGGACTGGTCAGATGGTGTCGAAGTCGCAAGGTATCCTCCGCATTCTATGCAGATTATAAAAATCTCCTTCATTAAAAGATACAGGTATGTGATGACTTTTAAGATGACCAGTCAAACAATTTGGATGTTTGTTGTAACGTAACCTCCGCCACGCACCCTACGGTGATTTACGAAAGGTACCTCATGTATTAATCAGGGTATATGCTAAATCTGTTCTAAATGTCATTCATATCCGTCCAGCCACTTCAGCGAGAAGACGTAAGAAAATAATTAACTAATTATAAAGCACCCTCCGCCATGCATCACACAAATTTATGTATACCTTCGCGCGAATGTAAGCAATGAGTTAACAAAGTTTGATCACAATCGGATGTACGGCATGGCCGTGCATAAAACACAGACAAACAAACAAACATTAATTTGCATGTATAAGATTTATTTTCAAATTCGATTCAAAACCACACGTTACTAACAACAAATTCCTTCTGCTGCTGGTTTTCACCCCAAGGGTCGGCACGCTTAGTATGCATCAAAGCTGACAGCGAAAAAACAGCCATTTAAAAATCTAAATGAAGAATGCCTTCCACTGAAGCATATTAAAAAAATGTTTTTTTTGCTTACATAAAATTAACATAGTCTAAACAATATTTGTGTTTTAAATGTTTCTTTGATGATTATCGCCCTGAAAAACGTAACGTAACTTCCACAGAGAGATGCTAGAATATTCAGAAATTTTATTTCATTGGAAACTTCGCCGAAATCAGAAAATTAACTGTTTAGCCCAGTTCATTAATTGAAGTGATTATAGGTAATCTGAATATATTAATACTGCACCGATAAACTAAATTCTTCAATCATATTTAAAAATTTCATCAGGATTGGAATACAACTGTAGAATCCTCCGTCATGCCCCATCCAAAATTTTATGTGACAGTGACCTTCCCCTTGTTTTGAAGGTCAAGTGTCCAAAATGTCACGAAGATTTCAGGGTAAATAATATGTTCTTATTCGAATGTCGTATGATGTCACAAGTTTTCAACCATATAATTGTTTATGACGACGTAGAGGGTATCCAGAAAAGGGCTCCCTGATTTAAAAATTAAATATCTCGAAAACAAAGATCGATAGAGGAATGTTTATTGTGAAAGCTGTAAGAAGTTTATACAGCAGTTTGAAATAATAGTTACAAAAGCTACTAACAGAAGGCGCTGTACGCTGTACAGCTCATATCAGCATACATAAGTGAAATAATCGTATGAAAACACCCTTTGCAAACAATCACATCACAATGTTTTCAAAATGTTCACCATTGGCACTACAGAGGTGGCGCAAACGAAGACTAAAATTCGCCATCACATTTCGTAGTGTCTCAACCGAAATGGATTCACATGCCACAGAGATCGCCGATTCAAGCTCGTCCAGCGTGGCGGGATGCTACGGGTAGATCATGTCATTCACTGTGGCCCACAAAAAAAAAAAAAAAAAAAAAAAAAAAAAAAAAAAAAAAAAAATCACAGGGAGTCAATTCCGGCGAAAATGGAGGCCAATCCATGCCTGCACCAGTAAATATGGGATATTCCAAAGCAATGACTCGATACCCGAAGTATTCCTCAAGAAAGCGAAACACATGTTCGGTCCGATGTGGTCGGGCTCCATCTTGCGTAAACCATGCAGTATCTGGTCGCTGTAGGCAAATTGTTCCAAATTACAACGTAACGTGCACCAGTGACCGTTTCTCGAATGAAAAAATGGCCAAAAATGCCTCTGCTGCATACTGCAGCCCACACAGTAACTTTAGGAGAATACAGGGCTTACGCTTCACACCAATATGGCTTTTCGGAACCCAAAATCGCCAGTTCTGCTTATTCGCGTATCCATTCAGGTGGAAGTGTGCTTCATCTGTAAGCAGCCAACAACAAATACTTCACTATCAATCATTGTAAGCATCTGATTAGCAAAGGCAACCCTTTGTTGCACAGCTCGTACGGGTATGGCCTGGTGCGTTTGAATTTTGAGTGGAAACATGTGTAGGCTCTTCCTCAGTATTTTCTGCGTGCTGGAACGCTTCAAACCAGTCTCAAATGCAATTCTACGGACGGATGACATTGGATTACGCTGAATAATTTCAGAAACTGTGGCGTTATTTTCAGGCGTAACTGCGGTTTGTTTGCGGCCAATAAGCCCTACTAGATCATCAGTTACGCTGCCTGTTCGTTGAAATTTTGCGAAGGGCGTACGAATAGTTTTCGCATCGGGTCCTTTTGGAACATTAAATCGTGCTTGAAAACTTCGCCTTGTTGCCGTAGGACTGTCTTCTAACCTGTGGTACTCTAGCACCAGAAAAACGCGTTGTTCAATGGAGTACATTGTTTTAATCTCTTCCTTCGGTACGCTAACCTCCTTTCACGTTTCAATAGTGGAACTGATCGCTCTGGGCTTCGGATCACTATTTATACTAGCCAGTACGTTTGGCGATTACATCGCCATCTGTTAGCAGCTTTTGTAACTATTATTTTAAACTGCTGTATAAACTTCTTACAGCTTTCACAATAAACATATAGTTTACTGCATTCAAAAAATGTTCAAATGTTTGTATAGCTTATGGGACTTAACTACGGGGTCATCAGTCCCTAAACTTACAAACTACTTATGAACTAGCTAAGACTAAGGACGGCACAAATATCCATGACCGAGAGGGGATGCGAACCCCCGACCGTAGTGGCCGTGCAGACCGTGACTGGAGTGCCTCAGTCCCCGCGGCCACCGCTGCCGGCTTACTGCATTCCTCTATCGATCTTTGTTTTCGAGATATTTAATTTTGAAATCAGGGAGTCCTTTTCTGGACACCCTGTATCTCCTGAACTATATGTCGTAAGCAATTCTTACCCCTACGTCATTTGTTACCTCATGGAAGGAATATATGTACCAAATTTGGTTGAAATCGGTACAGTGGTTTAGAAGCAGACGTCGCCTGATGCAGCACTTTTCCGCGCATTTCACTGTTCATTATGTCATATCTACTGAACTATTTGCCGCACAGTCATTTAATGGTACCTATGACCATCGCGAAAGTGCAAGCAATATCATGACAAAGTTTCATCACAACCTTTCTAACTGTACGGCCGCGCATAAAATACTAACACACAAACATTCATTTTTATATAATAGATTACCAATTTCGATTAACTTCGGCTTTTCTTTCAATAGCATGACCGATACACTGTTCTACTGTTCTAGTTGCCATGTATCACATGCATCTTATTCTGAGTGTTTTTACGATAACTACAGTTTGTTTCAACTGTATGTAATATGTTTATTTCATAACACGATCTTACGATAAATGTATGAAATACATCTACTTTGGAAGTATTAGATCAAATGTAGAGCATGTATAAACCAAATAGTAAAGCTTACGACGTCATTTAGCGTTAGAAGATCATAGCGAATTGCAAGCAATCTGTTGACAAAGTTTCATCACAATCAGTTGAATTCTTACGGACGCGCATAAAATACGAACACACAAAAATTCATTTTATATATTAGATATAATCGCTCATAGTATCCTGGAATTGATGACCAGTGTCGTTGATGTGAGTGGCAACTGCTGATTTACTTAAGTTAATAGTCTGGTAGGCATTTGTGTGTACATTGCATTTTGCTTGCAGTGTCTTCCTGTATCATGGATAACTTTATGTTAGACAGAGACGTATTTTCGAAGGTTTTCCACTCTTCAAGAGCTCACTAAGTAATCACTCGTGACGAAGAATAATTTTCATTTGCCTATTCGTGGGATAAATTCGTCGTGTTTACGCTTCGTAACAGGATTGTCTCTTATGTACGGGGCCGCTGCGTGGTATGGGATGACGCAACAGTCGCTGGCAGCAGCGAGGTAACCGCGAGGATAATTCATTACTGACGAGCCGCGACACTGTTTGCCCGGTCGTAGAACTCATCAGAATGCTCCGCTAGAATTTGTAATTAGCGCCGCGGAGAAACCGCGAAAGACTGGGTGCTTGCGAGATACAGTATCTTGTAATGGACTGGGCGTGTATAGCCTGGGCGACACCAGCGGTGCAATCCCGCCTAAAGGAGTCCACGATGGTTTCAACAGTCCCGCTTCTTCCGAGTTTTGTGTTGCCTGATGGCGCAATGGACTCTTATTGGCAGCCAGTTCCAGTGGCTTAGGTTTCCTTTCTGGCGGGGAAAATGTGTGGTAAGGGCGGAGACAGACAATTAACCAAACACTGCTGTGAAACATTCGGGCCTGGTGGTCTCTGAGTAAAGCGCTCGATTGGAAACCGAAGACTTAAGACTGAGCGACATGCCAACTTTATTGTTTCCAACGCAATAGGATCACAGGCTATCTCAGTTCGCACATAGTGCCTTCCAGAGTGCCCCTGAGAGCTACAACACCAAGAAGAATCGCTTCTCGGCTTTTGGCAAGATCAATGTGTGTTTTTTTATTTTCTTTTTATAGATAATGAAAAAAGGTAAGGACACATACTTTATTTAACTTTTATGATAATATACAACATCACCAAGCCGCGGTGGAGTAGCCGAGCGGTCTAAGGCACCTCACTGCGGAGCGCGCGGTTGCTCGCCGTCGGAGGTTCGAGTCCTCCCTGGGGCATGGGTGTGCGTGTTGTCCTTACGTTATTTTACATTAATTTATGTAGTTTGTAAGCTACAGACTGATGACCACGCAGTTTAGTCCGATACATTTACAAACATTTGAACATCACCAACAACTTTTATTGCAGAACATTTGCCGGATACTTTAACCTATACACAACAGCCCTCTTGTTCATTAATTTTGTGATGATTCCTCGTCCTCAATGAAAAAGGCATGTTACACATATAATAAGAGGTCCCAACATCACGATTGTACACCTCAGCTACTTGATACGTACTGAAAGCAATACCATCTCTGCTATTAAAGCTCTCTAGTCCGCCAACTCCTTTTACAGTACTACCATAGTTATCATCCAGTGTGTGTGTGGTTTCGCAGCGTAAACTATGTTCTTGAGAAAACCCTACAGAAAGAAGTCTAGAGGAGTTAAATCTGGAGATCGAGCTGGATGCTCCACACTCTGTCCTGTCCATCTGGCAGGGAATGTGCGATCGAGAAAGGTGAAAGTGGGGTGGTGCCACATCCTGTTGAAAGTAATAATTTTCAAATCCAAATATAACTTTCAGGAGTTATCATTTCCAACATTTCAAAGTAAGAGTCGCCCGTGGCAGTGTTTTTAAAAACGTAAAGCCCGATTATCCCTCTAGAAGACAGACCACACAAGGCTGATACTCCTTGTAGATTAACATGCCTTTGTTCGGCTAAGTATGGATTATCCCTCGGCGGTCGCTGTCAGTCAACAAACGCGGTAGGATGTATGTATTCCTTCACGTTTCCATTTCACTATAACATCAGAAACAGTGGACGTATGGATGTCTAGCAGTGTGGAAATCTCCCATACAGATTTCTAACACAAGTGACACCCAATCAACAGACCACGTTCGAAGTTCGTGGAGCGCCCATTTTGCTCTGTCAAGATGTCTAATGACTACTGAGGTCGCTGATATGGGTTACCTGGCCGTATGTCGCAGCACAATGCACCTAATATGAAAAACGTATGTTTTTTGGGGTGTGCGGACACTTTTGATCACAAAGTATATATCGACTACATAGGGCGTCCCAACATAACGTATACATTCTTGGAAACTGAACATCTGTTTAATGAAAGGGGTTAGAAATACAATTTTAGTGATGATAGGTGCCTCATGGTCTGACTTAAGGTGGTAAATGTTTAAACTGGTGCCCGTCCATGGCGATACACCGTCGACAAAGCGTTGCGGGTTCGAAACCAGGTCGGATCACGGAATTTTTCATTCGACGTTTTAACCCAGCCTTCACCTATCAACGATGTGAAGAGTCACCAGAAACGATACGTGGTTCGAATTCCATGTTCAACTGTAGGTCTCCTTTCCCCGGTTGGATAATTGGGGTAGGTTAGGGGCAGGACTAGAAACTCGACGAAGTGGCAGCCGGGGCGGTGGCTCAGTGCTTTTGGTCTGCAACAATAATAATAATAATAAAATAAAAAAAATAAAAAAAACTGAGCCAAAAACTCAACGAACAACCTAGAATGAACATGAACAAACGACCGCAACTAAACGATACCTGGAAAAAAAAAAAAAAAAAATAAAATAAAAAAGGAGAGAGAGAGAAAGTGGCGTCCAACTGAAAGACTTGCTCGGGGCCACGCGAAATTATTGCATCTGAAACAGTCTCGTTACAGCAGGTAGAGTACGTATTTCACTGCTGCCTTGGTTCGGCGGGCTTACGGTCCAAGTGAAGGTAGGCAGAGAAGAAAGCCAGAGATCGGCAAACTTTGTCGAGTTCAAAATGAATTTCAAAATATTGAAAACTACGAAGTGACTGCACTTTTTCAACTATCGGCCTTGTGATACGCCTGGATTCGAGCACCAGAGCTCGCACGGCTCTTGCGATTCCCAATATTCTTACCATTGAGATGATCTGATACATTCACCCTCGTCATTCGGAATTGTTTGATCTCACTGGAAGCGTATGCACCACTTAATCCCTGACTCATATAAAGCCTCACTGCTGCCGTAAAAATAATCGAATTATGTCTTGAATTTTGCAGTGTTTCTCCGCGTCAAATGAAGAAAAATGAATTACCGCCTGGAACTCCACATCAATAGTCTTTGCCTTTTTATTCGGATGCCTCTAGCGAATTGATGTAAGAATTTTTGTGTCAGTCCAGGCCGTAGGCAATTACTTAGAAATAAACTCAAAAATAATCACGGAACTTCATATTTTTGAGGCGATAATGTGATCATTATGGGTATCCTTCATAGATGTACGAGACGTAACCAAAAAGTAAGTTTACCTTTTCCTTTTTTTTTTTAACAAAGACAACATAGGTACATGAAAAATGTTATTGCTAACAGGTACAGCAATGTTTGAACAACTTTTAGACATAATTATCAAAGGAACGTAAAAGACAAAAGATCTGCATAGGTATATTTAAACCGCAGTGAGCTGCAATAAGTATGACAGGTAATATTACTTAGGGGTTAAAGCCCACTGTAAAGGAACGAATCAGCTTCAGTAAAGATTTTTTCATCGGGGCCACGTTCTCGTTGGTGCAGTACGTACCACCATAATTGGTATGGTCTATAGATACAGAATGAATCGAAAACATTGCAGTGTCTAGGAATCTAAATGCTGTTGTTCTGTTGGACAAAACAGGCAAAGGAACGCAAGCCAGCGTGCCCTAGCGCAAAGCGAGACTGGTCTAATGCTGGTAAACTACTGCCAATTTGGAGACAGTCACTGGCTTTGCTCTTTGACACTTAGTCAGACAAACAAGTACACATTTACATTATTTATATTCACAGTAATATCTCAGTAGAAATAATAATTTGTTTCAAATAAGGTTTCTTGTAAGGTTTTCTTGGTTGTAAGGCAAATCCCATTCCAGTAATTTCTAATAACGAATCTCCTTATCCCTCTTGCAGTTTATAGAGCTCTGGCTGAAAATATAAACTAAGTTTTATGATGACAGTCTTTTTTTTTTTTATAACAGTCTTTCACAGTTTCGGACTTACTCATTTCGGCAGCGATGAAGCGTGTACGCTAAAGAAAAGAGCCTCAAGCGAAGCAAGGCAAGCATTACGTCACACATGCAGCCGTTCAGTTCCAACAGCCTTCGTTCTCAGTGCTAACAGTGTTTTTTGAGTGTAAATTTTACTCACAAGGAGAGCACAAGGGTATCGTAGTTTAGAATTTTTTGATATTTATAGCATGTGAAGTTCAGAATTCAAGTAACAATCAGCATGAGTCGGAACTCTCAAAAATTTTGAAGAAAATCGACTTTGAAGTATTGCAAGTAAGTCCCAATCATCAAATAAATTGCAGCATCTGTTTGTATAGCTCATGTGGTAGTATTCTGGCCTTTCAACCCTTAGTGTCGGTGGTTCGAGTCCTGTTGTAGCAGACGTTTTATATATATTTTTTGTTGTGTTCGAATACTTACACAATTGTAATATCTAATGATAATTTTTACCAAAAATGCACATATTTTTGTTTATTATAATTTTTTTATATTTTATAGAACGTCGTCAATAATGATGGTTTCAATCAAAAAACGTAAGTTACATTTTTTGCAGTATCGGCTTCACTATTAGTTGACGACGGTAGTCTTTGTTTAGTTTGTGAAAAGCTACGGCATTGTTTTCGTAAAGTCATCTCCATAACTATTGATGGCTTTCCAAGCAGCTAACCTACTCAACCACCGCATTACATAACGACAAGGTTTTCAGCTCGGCTACATACACATAAACAAAAACTGACACAACACGTGGAATTAGAGATATCAAAATGTTTTATATAAGTGAATTGGAAGTTTCTGTCACGATGTGATTCGAACCACTGACTCTATGGCTGTGG
Organism: Locusta migratoria; assembly: GCA_026315105.1. NCBI lineage: Eukaryota > Metazoa > Arthropoda > Insecta > Orthoptera > Acrididae > Locusta > Locusta migratoria. The sequence continues at coordinate 248,436,084 of CM048747.1, read as the reverse complement.
GGGCAAAACGCTACCACCAGTTTTTCTTTATTTTTCTCACCTGAGCTACACCGACAGATGCTGCACTGTTTTAATTATTTATACTTACGTGTACTTTGCAAAATATGAAATTCGATTTCCTGGAGAAATTTTGAGAGTTGTGTCGAATGGCTTTGGCTGATTGTTATTTAAGTTCTGAACTTCACATACCATAAATATGAAGACATTCTAAAATCCGATTTCCATGTGGTTTCCTTGTCAGAGGTTTTATCTCTTTCCCGACTTATCTTCTACATTAAACCTTTTCTACAGCACTGTTTTCTGTGTTACTGTCATCAGGTTATAATTCTAGACAATATGTAATTGACAGAGGACTGTGAAAAATATGTAATGAACTGGTATTTTTTATTTTTAACTTAGAGTATCAGTTTTTGGGAGTCTACAGCACGGTGGAACACGAAAACTGCAGCCTTGATAAGCTTGTCATCAGCAAGGCCATTGGTCTCAAACGTCTGTTAAAATCAAACCCCCCCCCCCCCCCCCCCCCCCGCGGCAGCTCTTGCGTCTGTTTGCACTGCGGTGTTGTTTCTGCTGCTGCGCAGGGGACAATGTGGGAGTATTCCTTCGCGGCAGGTTGTTTTAGCCTTGAACCGCCGACGTCTGAAGCTGGAATAGACGTGTTACGACAGACAGCTCCGAGAGGACGCGCAACGGTCGCGTCTTCCGATGAGTAACTCGCTTAGCTGCCTGCGCCTCCGTTACTCGACTGCATGGTGTATGCAAAAGTGGATTTAAAAAATGAACGGCAACCTAGACGCAATAATACGATACTAAGGACCGGGTTTAAAACAGCTTCCGTGATCGGATTTCTTCACAAATATGATAATGTATAACTTATTTCACGTTAGGCATGTAAAAAAAAAAAAAAAAAAAAAAAAAAAGTCTAAGTTTTTATCGAAGTCAGCAAGTACTTTCATGATTGGATAAGTAAAGGATAAGTAAAGTCAGCGTGTGCTCCGGTTTCAGTGAAAGAAGATTTTTCCCACACATCTCAAAGTCTCTGTAATATCAGTAAAACGATTTAGGAGGCTATCTGAACAAACCTCTCGGACTGTACCCACGTGATGGCGTTTTTTATCGTCTAGTGATATCACCAGTCGATCAAACTCAGCTGCTAAACGATTTAGTTGAAATATCAGTATGGGTCAAGAAAGGGGCAAAACGAAATGTGTGAGGTCGTCCACATGAGTACTAAAAGTCATCCGCTGAACTTTATTTACACGAGAAATCAGTCAAATCTAAGGGCCATAAATTCAACTAAATACTCAGGAATTACGATCATAAATTAAATTTGAATGAACACATAAAAATATATAAAATGTTGTAGGGAAGGCAAAGGAGAGAATGCGATTCATTGGCAGAACACTTAGAAAATGCAACAGTTAGACTAAAGAGATTACCTACAATACACTTTTCCGCATTATTTTGGGTTATTGCTGACCAGTACGGGAGTCTCACCAGGTGGGACTGAAGGAATATATATATCAAAGTAGCTGAAAACCCGGGGTTGCCCGGGTATTTATTTATTTATTCCTGCCATTTTTCAGGTATATATTCATTTGTATCTCCGTAACATCTTTTGGGAATATAATTAGTAGTAAAGAAGTAATAGATTAAACTTGTTGGGTGATGGGGCGATTTTCCATGAAGGTTACTGTTTATGTGCTCATATCTCATGAACTATGTGTCGTTCTGTGATACAATTTAGAAGCTACATTCAACTATAAATTTGTATACTGTCTGTAAAATTTCCTGTCGCCAATTTGTAGTGTTCAAATAATAAATTGTAACGTCATACCGACAGCCGTAGTTTTACTACATAAACAGCGGAAAAGTAGTAAGCGAGAAACTTTTTTCCTTTCATCATTTTACTGTGGTTGCCAGCGAGAAAAAGTTTAATAAAGGTTTGAAATTATGTTTAAAGTTTGTTGCAAGTCGCTAAGTACTGTAATTCTCATACAGTGTATTTCGAAAGTCTTGCCGCATTATATGGCATTTTTGCGATTTCTATTGGTTATTACGTAATATCTTTTGAACCATGTGCCGTAAGTGATTCTGAACCATGCAGAAATTGTTACCTCACGGTAAGGAATGTGTGTACCAAATTTGGTTGAAATCGGTCCAATGGTTTAGGAGAATATGAGCAGCATTGTCGCAAAATGCAGCAATTTTTCGCGCATCTGATTGTTTGTGACGTCATATCTCGTGAACTATATATCGTATGTGATTCTTACACTTACGGCGACCGTCCTCATGGATTGAAGCTTACGTGTACAAAATTTCATAAAGATTGGAACAAAACTGTAGATTTTTATGCAACACGTACAAACATATGGACACACTGCTTTATATATTAGAAGTTCTGAGAAGAGAAACTCGTTTTGTAGAGGGTTGTCGCTTAAATAGTGGCTAATACTTATTCACAACTGATACAAAAGCGTTACATGTTTGCGCCTGTTAATGTCCTTCAAAGTAGTCACCAGCGTTGTCTAGAACCCGTTGCCATCGATGTGGAAGGTGTAATATACCGTTATCAGATCCTCTTTTGTTGATCGTGCGAATGGAGCGGTCTACTGCCTGTCGAATCTCTGGAACAGTTCTGAAGTGATTGCCATGAAGTGGTTCCTTCATCCTCAAAATCAAATCAAAGTCGCATAGACTCGAGTGTGGTGGATGGTACAGTACTTCCCAATCCCATCGACCAAACAGACCAGCCACAGATTGCGCTGAAAGCGTCCGCGCATTGACGTGCAAAAGATGGGTGTATTGCGCAGAAAGTGTTGCCGTTTCTTTCGCAAAGCTGGTCACACTGTGCATTGACGGTGTGCCGCGGAGGAACGAAATGCGGTAGGATGACACCATAACCCAACGTGCCACTGTTATGTACGACAATGCCTATTCCTCTCATGGCTCTTGAAGACCTTGATGACACTGCCAAACTGTACGTCCTCTGGTACATTCAATCTTGATCCAACTCCGTTGTTCCTGTTTCGAAAACACAGTGACGCCGTTACGTTAGACCGCTCGCTCACAAGTGACTTATGTCTCCCTCGATTGTGCGTTCACCGGTGACGTGGGACGGGAGAGTCCATTTGCTCGGAGGTAAGGTAGGTATGTCAACAACGTGTGCTATCAGCGACAATAGTAGATTCCATTGCATAGTGTCTCCACAGTAGAGTTGCCACTATTTAAGTTCCAACCTTCGTATTATTGCTATACAGCGGAGGGAGTGTCACGGAAACAATGAATGAGCTGGGTTGGAAATAAATATAGAAAAGGCATTATAGCTGCGGCGAAATTTCTTTCACCAAGTTTCTTCTCCGAATACTAACATAATTTTAACCCCCCCCCCACCTGCATAGGGAGGCATGATCATCATAATGAAATAAGAGAAATGAGATGTAAAACGGAAAGGTTTATGAGTCTTTTTCTCTCACGCATTATTAGAGAAAGGAACGGTAGAGAAATTGAAAGTGGTTTGGTGAACTCTCTGCCTAGCACTTACAAGTGAATTACAGAGTAGCTATGTACTGAAGATGTACTGTTTTCTTGGGTTTTGTTTGTCCATAAATGGGAAGATGTATCACTTCATAAACACCAATTCACCGTAATAGAAAATACCACAGAACTTTGGTTTGGTAGCTGATTTGGCCTTTTTTTATATGTATTTGTTCACGGTGAAACGAGCCTCATTGATGGTAAGAGAGAAATGAGGACTTGGTGTTTTACGTTTGGCGGCCTCTCCGATGTGCATTGAAGTTAAAACGTCAGTCTGTTTCTCGGGACTGGTTTTTTAAAATATTTTCATTTTGAATATGTCATAGAGACGATAGCAGTGTACAGCACATAGAACTATAGCCGAATCGGAGAGAGTTATTGATACAAAAAATGGCGGCATTCTCAGTACAAAAATAACGTGTTATCACTCGTTTTGTCCATTTGCGTAGTGTGCCACCGATTGAAATTCATCTCCAATGGAGTGAGATAAGAGACGATGATGTCATGGATGAATCCATTGTCCGTTAGTGGTTGCAACTATTCAGGGAATTTAGAATGTCATGTGACAAGAACCAAGACAATCTCGGCATCGCACCAGCCGGTCTGACGTTATGATCGAACGAGTGGAGAAAATTGTTTTGGTGGATCGCCGAAGGTCTGTAGCACACATCGCCTCTAGAGATGCCATTTCTGTGAGATCTGTGCACACAATCTGAAGTGGAAACATGAAAATTGCGAAAAGTGTCCTCCGGTGTCCTCCGCGAAAGTTGACAGATGACCACGAGGTTGTGCGTGTGGCATGTTGTCAGATAATGTACACGCGCGGTGACGATATGAATGGGACTTTCATTCTATCAACTGAGACAGTGGATGAGACATGGATTCCGTTTTTCAGTCATGAAACGGAGTGCCATTCAGCTGAATGGAAGCACACGAATTCAACGCCACCAAAACAATTTCGGGCAAGTGCAAAAAAAAAAAAAAAAAAAAAAAAAAAAAAAAAAAAAAAATCAGAAAGTTCACTCTAGTATTGCGTGAGATACGGAGGTAGAAGACTGCATGTGTGCTTCCTTAATCAAAACAACGCACACCGCATCTCTCTCTCTCTCTCTCTCTCTCTCTCTCTCTCTCTCTCTCTTTTTTTTTTTTTTTTTTTTTTCTGACAACAAGTCTGATGTGATGTTTCATGCTCCTTACTGACCTGACCCCTGGCGAGTTTTGGCTTTTTCCAGAGAGGGAAGAGGCTCTTCGCTGTCTCACATTCCATACCCGTGCTACAGATGCATAAGCGTATTTCCAGTGGCCAAAGCAGACACGTAAAGAAGTGTTCACTGCGGCCACGGATTCATGGCGTCGTTTACTTGAAACTTGTTTGTAGCTTGTAACGTCACAGAAGGCGTAACTCATAAGCCGAAGTATTCGACACCCGATTTCAAACATTTATATGTCTCAATTTTCGAAGTACCAACACACAATAATTTTGTACCATGTTACTGTGTGCTTGTTAACAGCTAAATATTACTTATGTTTTTTTTTCTAATTTTGTAGCTGTCTTAAACTGTAAAATCACTAGTAAAGTGAACCGATACTCATCAGAATCCGAAGCTGCGTCTCAGAAAATGAGATCTGTTTATTCACTGTGTAGTTTAATTAGCCGTATTTACTAAGGCACTTAAAATTTTTTTCTGCATCACTTCGTAATTCCGTAAGTTATACGTAATTCGTGTGGCTCGGTAGCACAGTGATAAAGTGCCGAACTATGAATTCGAAGGTTGCGGATTCGATCGCCGCCATATCCTGGGAAATTTATCTGTCACTCTCCTTTCATCTCTGGAAATGATTCTGATGTGAAAAATATCGAGTAGCACCGTGGTTCGGAATCTACGTTAATCTGTAGGTCCCCGTACAACGGGCTGGACAAGTCAGGTCGAAGGTCGGAGAAAGGCAACGGCATAACACCTCCAAACAGGACCATGCCCACTAAAGGACTGTGATGTTCAAACCAATTTTCGGATTGTTAACTAGGTAATTCATAATCTAAAGGTACAGCACGAATTCAAAATAAACACTTTTCATTATCAGCCAGTTCTATCATTTACGTTAGTGATGTGGTCTCTTTGAGTCGGAGTGTTAACAAATGATCCAGGAGATTTTTTCCATTATCCCCGATCCTGATCTTCCCGTTGCCAACTGAATCATGCTGTGTACCTTAGAGCTTTGTCCCATCTGTCTATCGGTCTTCTACTAGGTATTTTTTTTTGGTAAATTGTACTCCAGTCTATAACTTCTTTAGACCATCCACCATATTTTATTCGAGATACATGACCAGCCCACTGCCATGTCAGTGTATTGATTCTTTCCAATATGTCGATGAGCTTTGTTGCTCGTCTTATTTCAGTTGCTCTCTTTCTGTATTTTGTCGTGTAGCCCAACATTGATCTCTCCATTCCTCTTTGTGCTATTAATAGTTTCCTAACAGTGAACTCAATGTCCATGTTTCACACCCATAGGTTATTACTGGCAATATACATTGATCATAAATTGTTTTCCTCAGTTAGCCCACTTCTTAGTTTTGAAAACTGAAGAATGTCTGCCGTAAGCTTGCCAGCCCGATTTAATTCGTCGTAATATTTCTGGATTTAAATCTCCTTTCATGTTTATCAGTTCACCCAGACAGACATACTCTGTGACTCTTTGCATTTGTCTATTTGCAATCGATATACTTCCCTCAGGCGTCCATTCGTTGATCATTATTTTGGTCTTACGAATGTTCATTTTTAGTCCAACTTCAGAGCGTACTAATGCAAGTTCAGTAACTATTACTCGAAGTTATATGTTGTTCGCAATTAGAACAACATCATCTGCAAATTTCAATTTGTTCAGCCTTTTCCGAGAACTTGAATTCCCTTTTCTACAAAATTCAATATAGACTTCGCTTTTTCTAAGACACTATTACGAATTAAACACCTGAACTAAAACTTTCCTCGACAACATCCACTTTAGATCACTAACACTGAAGTTGTCAGCTCTGTTTGTGTCAAATGTATTCCTGTCACAATTTGGTGTGTAAATTATGTATTTATTTATAATATTTAGCGTAAAAAGTCAAAGATTGTGTGCTCAATTTTTTTTATACAAGGTATCGGGCAGAGCATACAAGAGGGCAGTCTCTGTCAGTACAGCCAGTCCTGTCAGGCAGTTGTGTTTGTCGTGTGGAGACAGCTATTTTGTTTTGATTACTGACCAAAGAGTTTAGCTCGTATTTCAAGATGGTACCCCTAACGTTTGGTAGACGATTTCTGACTATAATATAGGGAAATAAATACCATATTCTCACAAGGAAAGTACCCGGGCTCGAACAAACATACCTGTATGTCACAAAATACTAATTACTTTCTCAAGAAATGTGGATTGAAAACTGACAGAAAAACGTCTTCAGATGTTATTTCGTCATCTTCCCACTCACACCTGCGTTGACGACAATATTTGGAGGGCAACGCGTATCTATTTCCTTTGACAACGTGGTCCAAACTTTCCATTAGGTTCTCGGAAGCAGCCGCGACGGAGTGGCCGAGCGCATTGAGGCGCTATGCTCCGATGCGAGAGGCCGTTTCCCGTCGTGGGTTCGAATCCCCCCTCGGGAATGGATGTTTGTGCTGTCTTTAGTATAAGGTAGTTTATAAGTACTTTGTAAGTTCAGGGACTGATGCTCCTGCAGTTAAGTCCCATAAGCTTAACAAACTTTTGAACTTTTTTTTTTCTTGGAAGCAAATATAGAATTTGTCTGCCAATGCCCCCCCCCTCCCTCGTAGAGCCGGCCCTGCACATACAGAGGCCTCTAACGGACGACAACAGAGTTTTGCAGATGCAGGAGTATCACTAGTGCAATAAGGGACTTTTAATTTATCTACGATTTTGGTGTATTTGTGTTAGTTCGATCCAAGTACTCTCCTTGTCGATTACATCTGTTTAATAAAAAAGTTTGGCGGATACCCGAATCTTGTGTAGGAGAATCATGCTTGCTTACTTCGACAGCTAAGGTAAGTAGCAGATTTTATCGCCGCAGCGGAGTGGCCAAGCGCATTGACGTGCTATGATGCGATGCGCAGGCCGTTCCCCGGCGGGCGTTCGAATGTTTGTGTCGTCTTTAGTATAAGTTAGTTCATAAGTAGTTCGTAAGTTTAGGGACTGATGACCCCGCAGTTAAGTCCCTTAAGCTTAACAAACATTTGAACATTGAAACAGATTTTATCTTTTTTTTTTTACTCTGAATTTGTGTATTTCACTGCCAAATGATTTGAAAGTGATAATATCAAACATTAATTAGAAGAAAGAAAGCACTCTGGAGCTCACAGTATGTTGTTGTGGTCTTCAGTCCGCAGACTGGATTGATGCAGCTCTCTATTTTACCCTGTCCTACGCAAGTCTCTTCATCTGAGAATACGAACGGAAACCTACATCCTTTTGAATCTGCTTACTGTATTCGTCCCTCGGTCTCCCTCTACGATTCTTACCCCTCACACTTCCTTCTAATGCTAAGTTGACTATTCTCAGAATGCGTCCCACCAACCTATCCCTTCTCTCAGTCAGGATATGCCTGAAACTCCTTTTCTCTCCAATTCTGTTGAGCGCTTCCCCATTAGTTGCGTGATCTACCCATCTAATCACCATCATTCGTCTGTAGCACCACATTTCGAAAGCTTCTGTCATGTATTTGTCTGAACTTCTTATCGTCCACGTTTCACTCCCATACAATGCTACACTCCAGACAAATCCTTTCGGAGAGGACTTCCTAACATTTAAACTAATATTGGATGTCAACAAATTTCGCTTCTTCAGAAACGCTTTTCTTCCTATAGCCATTCTGCATTATACAGGGTGTTTCACTAAGTGTGTTTGCCTCTGTAACTTATAAAATAATAGGTGACGGGAAATTTTAATGCGGTAGGTCAACACAAGAAATGTTACACTTTCTGCGGAGCTATGAACATAGTTTATTGTATCATTTTCCAAAGAGTTACAGCACAAAGATATAATTTTTTGAATGGAACAATAGTTTTTTCTATCGTGCATTGGGTTCGTTGAAACCAGCTGCGTCCAAATCAATTTAAGCTACATTCCTATCACTGTTAGTTTCGGAGCTACAACCCTTCAAAGTTTAGGGGGCGGAGGCTACGACAGCGTAGCTAATTGGCTGGTGGTCATGAGGCAGTGGGCCGTGCCCCAGGGGATAGCCACTCGGCCAGTCAGATACGCTATCGTAGCCTCCGCCCCCTGAACTTTGAAGAGTTGTAGCTCCCAAACTAACAGCGATAGGAATGTAGTTTAAATTGATTTGGACGCAGCTGGTTTCAACGAATCCAATACACGATAGAAAAAAAAAACTATTGTTCCATTTTAAAAATTATATCTTTGTGGTGTAACTCTTTGGAAAATGATACAATAAACTATGTTCATAGCTCAGCAGAAAGTGTAACATTTCTTGTGTTGACCTACCGCATTAAAATTTCCCGTCACCTATTATTTTATAAGTTACAGAGACAAACATACTTAATGAAACACCCTGTATATCTTCTTTACTTTAGCCATCAGAAGTTATCTTGCTATCCAAATAACAAAACTCTTAACTACTTTTATTGTCTCATTACCTAATATAATTCCTTCAGCATCGCCTGATTTTATGATACAGTATACCATTACAAATTGTGAGATGTTACAAGCTGCAGAGAGAGAGAGAGAGAGAGAGAGAGAGAGAGAGAGAGAGAGAAAGAAAATGTTCAAATGTTTGTAAATCTATCGGAGCAAACTGTGTGGTCGTCAATCCGTAGCTTACAAGCAACTTAAACTATGGTAAACTAACCTAAGGACAAACACACACACCCATGCCCTAGGGAGGACTCGAACCTCCGACGGCGAGTAACCGCGCGCTCCGCAGCGAGGCGCTTTAGACACACACACAGATGAGTGAGAGAGAGAGAGAAACAAATGTTCAAATGTTTGTAAAGTCTATGGGACTTAACTACGGGGTCATCAGTTTCTAAACTTACAAACTACTTATGAACTACTTACGAACTAGGACGGCACAAATATCCATGCCCGAGGGGGGATTCGAACCCCCGACCGTAGTGGCCGTGCAGACCGTGACTGGAGCGCCTTAGAGAGAGAGAGAGAGAGAGAGAGAGAGAGAGAGTGAGGGAGATAGAGAGAGAGAGAGAGAGAGAGAGAGAGAGAGAGACAGTACGTCGAGAAGAGACGGAAGTTAAATATTAGTTTGGGAGAAAAGACAATCGGAGGTGCTGTCTGTACCTTGAAGGCGTGGGCGTGCACGAGCGGCCTGGTACACAAGGGACGGGAGGCAGGAGTCGGCCAGAGACGGTGCCCGCGGTCGCCCCACAGCCTGGAGGCAGGCAGGCCGATGCGGCGATACGCGCCGGCCTTGCATTCTGCCGCAAAGGGCAGCAGCCGGCAGATTCCCTGGCGTTCAGGGATAGGGATGCGGCCGCCAGACGGGTAAACCCCAGATCGGAAAAATGCCGCGCCAGCGCTCGTCCAAGGCCCTCACTGCCACGAAGACACCCGCAGGCTCACTGTCGCGACTGCCACACACACACACACACAAACACACACACACACACACACACACACACACACACAGAGAGAGAGAGAGAGAGAGAGAGAGAGAGAGAGAGAGAGAGAGAGAGAGAGAGAGAGAGACAGGTTTCCTAGAAACTGTTACGAAATAATCCATGAGATGTTCATTTCGTTCCTGTATTCTACATCATGGATGAAGCTGGTCCACTATTCTATAACTATGCAAGGTGAAAACACGACATTGCCCTGGTATGTACACTACTCGCCATTAAAATTGCTACACCAAGAAGAAATGCAGATGATGAACGGGTATTCACTGGACAAATATATTATACTAGAACTGACATTTGATTACACTTTCACGCAACTTGGGTGCATAGATCCTGAGAAATCAATACTCAGAACAATCACCTCTGGCCGTAATAACGGCCTTGATACGCCTGAGCATTGAGTCAAACAGAGCTTTGTTGGCGTGTACAGGTACAGATGACCATGCAGCTTCAACACGATACCACAGTTCTTCAAGAGTAGTGACTGGCGTATTGTGACGAGCCAGTTGCTCGGCCACCATTGACCATACGTTTTCAGTAGGTGAGAGATCTGGATAATGTGCTGGTCGGGGCAGCTGTCGAGCATTTTCCGTATCGAGAAAGGCCCGTACAGGACCTGCAACATGCGGGCGTGCTTTATCCTGCTGAAATGTAGGGTTTCGCAGGGATCGAATGAAGGGTAGAACCACGAGTCGTAAGACATCTGAAAAGTAACGGCCACAGTTCAAAGTGCCGTCGATGCGAACAAGAGGTGATCGAGACATGTAACCAATGGTACCCCATACCATCACGCCGTGTGATACGCCAGTATGGTGATAACGAATAAACGCTTCGAATGTGTGTTCACCGCGATGTCGCCAGACACAAATGTGACCATCATCATACTATAAACAGAACCTGGATTCATCCGATAAAATGACGCTTTGCCACACGTGCACCCAGGTTCGCCGTTGTGTATACCATCGCAGGTCCTCCTGTCTATGATGCAGCCATGGTCTCCGAGCTGTTAGTCCATGCTGCTGCAAACGTCGTCGAACTCTTTGTGCAGGTGGTTGTTGTCTTGCATACATCCCCATCTGTTCACTCAGGGATCGAGACGTGGCTGCACGATCCGTTACAGCCATGCGGATAAGATGCCTGTTATCTCGATTGCTATTGATACGAGGCCGTTGGGATCCAGCACGGCGTTCTGTATTGCCCTCCTGAACCAACAGATTCCATATTCTGCTGCCATTGGATCGCGACCAGCGGGAACAACAATATCGCTATACGATAAACCGCAATCGCGATAGGCTACAATCCGACCTTTATCAAAATCGGAAACGTGATGGTACGCATTTCTCCTCCTTACACGAGGCATAACAACAACGTTTCACCAGGCAACGTCGGTCAACTGCTGTTTGTGTATGAGAAATCGGTTGGAAACTTTCCTCATCTCAGCACGTTGTAGGTGTCGCCACCGGCGCCTGCCTTGTGTGAATGCTTTACAAAGCTTATCATTTGCATCTTTTTCCTGTCGGTTAAATGTCTGTACGACATCATAGTCGTGGTGTAGCAATTTTAATGTCCAGGAGTGTATTCATTCCAATGTTCATCCTGCTCTCTCTCTCCGTATATTAATCTCCTCCTACCCGTATTGAACCCGTCTCTCCCCCCTCCCCCCCCCCCGTCCTATCTCAGCCATCTCGTCCCGTCTCTCCGTCATAATTCCCCTCCTTATACAAAAACCAATTTCTGGCGATGAAAGCATAAAAAGTACTTCGTAAGAAGAGAGCAATAACCTCACTTTTTTCCGTTCTGGGAAACAGTGCCGGAAAGATTAGCCGACTCCTGAAGAGATATACCATCGCTTCTGTGTTCAGGCCCCAAGGCAAAACTACGACAGATGATGAAGGCTATAAAAGACGACCTAGGGCTCAAACGCCACGAAACACAGATACCTCTTAAGTAACATGATGAGTGATATCTACAAAAAAATCTCAAATCCATTCCATATTTCTAGATTTCTGGAACGCTTTTGTACCAAGCAAGCGTCTTCTAATCAAATTGCACTCTTATGGGAAAGCGCCAAGGTTGTGCGATAGGTTTCGAGATTTTCTGTCAGAAAGGACACAGTATGTTGTAATTGATGGAAAGTCATCGAGTAAAACAGAAGTAATATTTCGCGTTCCCCACGGAAGTTTTATAGGGCCCTTACTGTTCCTTATCTTTATAAACAATTTAGGAGACAATGTGACAAGCTATCTTAGACTGTTTGTGGATGATGCTGTCGTTTATCGATTAGTAAAGTCACCCGAAGGTCAAAAGTAGCTGCAAAATGATTCAGATAAGATATATGCATCGTCATAAATTGGCAATTGATCCTTAATAATGAAAGTGTGAGGTCATCTATCCAAGCACTAAAAGGACCGCTAAACGTTATTTACACGATAAATCAGTTAGATCTACAGGCAGTAAATGCAACTAAATACTTAGGAATAACATTTACAAACAAAGTGGAAAGAATACACAGAAAATATTGTAGGGAAGGCGAATCAAAGGCTACATTTCATTGTCAGAACACTTAGACGATGCAACAGTTCTACTAAAGAAACTGCCTACACAACACTTGTGGGTCTAATTTTGGAATATTGCTGCCAATTGGGGAATACCCACTTAGTGGAACTAACGGACAATTTATAGAAAGTTCTGAACAGATTATGGAGACTACAAAATCTACATCAGGAGAGTAGTCAACCCACCAAAAATTGAAAATTTTAGAAAACTCCTCAAAGACATGAACTGGAAAGATGTATATAGTGCTCATGGCATGAATGAAAAATATAACATATTCATTAATAATGTTAGCATCATGCCTGAAAACGATTTTCCTCTAAGAGTAACTCAAATTAAACAGAAGTCTATAATAAAACCATGGATTGCACAAGAAACAAAAATTTCATATAAGACAACAAGAAAAATGTATCTATCAGCCAAGAGTAGTTGCAATGATGATGATTTAGCTAAATATAAGGAATACTGTAAAATATTAAAAAGTTATTGAGGCATCTAAACAAATGCACTATAAAAAGAAGATAGCAACATCAGGAAACCAAATAAAGACAATATGGGATATAATGAAAGAGGATACTGGTAGAACCAGAAAGGAACAAGAGCAGGTAGCATTAAGAGTAGATGAGACATTAGTAACTGATGGGCATAGTGTGGCAAATCTATTTAACAAGTACTTTATATCTGTTACTGATAGTATGGGATTGTCTGGGTCAGTAAATAATTCCCTTGAATATTTGAAGCTAGCATTTACAAATACTTTCAGGTACATGAATATGTCACTCACTTCACCACAAGAAATAACTTCCACAATAAAGTCTTTAAAAACAAAGCATTCTAGTGGTTACGATAAAATATCAACAAAATTAATTAAAGTGTGTTCTTGTGAATTTAACACAATCTTAAGTTATTTGTGTAACCAGTCTCTTATAACTGGAATATTTCTTGATTGGCTAAAATATGCGGATATTAAACCTCTATTCAAGAAAGGGGATAAAGAGATGCCATCAAACTACACACCGATTTCACTTTTGCCTGCCTTCTCAAAAATTCTAGAAAAGGTAATGTACAAGCAGCTTCTCAACCACCTGATCACGAATGACATATTGTCCAGAATACAGTTTGGATTTCTGAAAGGTTCCGATATCGAGAAGGCTATTTACTACTACAGTGAGAATGTACTTAATTCATTAGATAATAAATTGCAAGCAGCAGGTATTTCCTGTGATTTGTCAAAGGCATATGATTGTGTGAACCATAACATCCTTTTAAGTAAATTAGAATTCTATGGGGTCACGGTAAATGCTGCAAAATGGTTCAAGTCATACCTCACTAACAGGAAACGAAGGGTGTCAGTGCAAGTGACTAGTGAATTAAGCCAACAGTCATCATCGGATTGGGAAGAAATTACATGTGGTGTCCCAAAAAGATCCATCTTAGGGCTATTGCTTTTTCTTGTGTACATTAATGACCTCTCATCAGTTACACTACCAGAAGCAGAGTTAGTTTTGTTTGCAGATAATACAAGCACTGCAATAAAAAGTACGCCAAGCATAGTTATAGAAAGGTCTGCTAATGATAGTTTCATGAATATTAAAGAATGATTTAAAGGCAACTCATTGTCATTAAACTTTGAAAAGACTCACTACATGCAGTTCAGAACATGAAAGAGATTTCCCGTCAGCTTATGCATTAAGTATGAAGAAGAGCAGATAGAAGAGGTTGACAGTATTAAATTCCTCGGATTACAGCTTGATAATAAATTCAGTTGGGAGGAGCACGCCACAAAACTGCCGAAACGACTTAACAAATCTGTATTTTCAATACGAGTGTTATCAGACATAGAAGACGTAAAAATAATAAAGCTTGCATACTTTGCTTACTTTTATTCCATGATGTCTTATGGTATAATATTTTGGGGATAACTCTTCGAGTCAGTCAAAAGTCTTCATAGTCCAAACGCGTGTAATACGTATTATTTGTGGAGTAAATTCACGGACGTCCTGTAGAAGCCTCTTCAAAGAACTGGGTGTATTAACTACTGCCTCTCAGTACATTTATTCCTTAATGAAATTTGTCATAAATAATATATCCCTTTTCCCAACAAAAAGCTCAGTTCATACATACAATACTAGGAACAAAAATGATCTACACAAGGACTTAAAAGCACTTTAGTTCAAAAAGGGGTCCACTACTCAGGAACACACATTTTCAATCATTTACCATCAAGTATAAAAAAATTTGCGGCCCAACAGTTTGTGACAGCTGTCTTGTCAGTATTTGTCTTAGGATCTTCTGAAGGCTTTCACGGTAGATGTGTCAGTTATCAGAAATTTTACCAAATAAGACGTGATTCTGATAAATCTTCTATACGCCGAAAACAGCTGTGAGACGCGTATATTGCCTTTAGGAAAGCTCTGCGCATCCGCCAGGTGCTGTAAGTTAACTAGCTACATTGTCTTGCTTAGGGTTCAACATCCCGTCGACAGCGTGGTAATTAGAGACGGAGCTCACGTTCGGATGCTTGGGTTAAGGAAGGGGAAGGAAATCGGCCGTGTCATTTGAAAGGAACCATCCCGGCATTTGCCTGGAGTGATTTAAGGAAATCACGGAAAACCTAAATCTTGATGACCGGAGGGGGGTTTGAACCACCGTCCTTCCGAATGCGAGTCCAGTGTGTTATCACTGCGCCACCACGCTCGGCCATTGTCTTGCGCTCGGACCGACTCGTGCGTTTCCGTTAGACAAACGTAGGAGCTGCTACCTCCACCAGCGCAAAGGCGCAACTTAGTACCAATGTTTCCCCTAGTCTCTTCCTACACGATTGTTTGCGATTACGCACTCGCCTGCCCGGCAGGAAGCAATAAATCGCACAAAAGCACGCATAACATTATTTAAAAAGCGTCATCTTGCACGGATGACGGGCAGAATAGATCAGGAACGGCTGTTAGTGCACCACATCCTCCCTGAAAGCCGTCGACGGCGACGGGCCCTGATTGGAAGTATAACGTTATATGATGGTCGCAGCGCAACGTGCGATCGAACATGCTTTCCAAGGACACTATCGACATCTGTACGCTACCCAGTATCATTCTCCAAAAGTGATATAGGAGATCTCTCGCCTTACAAATGGCACACTACCTCAGGACGCGCAAGTGGGTCTACTTGAGGACGTAACCGAGGAGGAGGTCACTGCAGCTACATTGGGAGGTCTGCCACACGTCACCAGGACTTAGATTTCTACAAAACCTACGACCAGTTGCTGACGCTGGTCTGGGTAGAAATATGTCGCGAACCAAATGGTGGAACACGCCTCACAGACTCTCGTCCACTGTCACTCCTGAATTGTGACATGAAGATCATTAACCAGTTTTGGCAGTACGTTTCCGAAAGCTCTCCAGCTTCGTGATATCCCAGGGTCAGGTGTCTTTAGGAGGCTATCACAACACTCGGTCTGCGTTATGTAGATCGATACCGAGACGTGATCGGACTTGAACGGACATGGCGCATGGAAGAGGGCTTCCCTCGATTTAAGACAGGAACTCGGCAGGATTTATCACATACATGCCGCGCGGAATGGTCGAGTGGTCTAAGGCGTTATTCTACAGTTTGGACGACCATTCCCGCCCGAGGTTCGATTCCTTCCTCAGGCATGGGTGTGTGTGTGTGTTGTCCTTAGTGTAAATTAGTTTAAGTACTTTGTAAGTCCATGGACTGGTAACCATAGCGATTTGATCCAAAAACTTTACAAACAGTGTTTTTTTTTTATCACAGCTATCAGACAGACAGAGAAAGTTATGTTGAAGAAAAAAACAAAGCCAAACGGATGATTGCATACTCCAAGCAGAAATCATGGGAAGACTTTGGAAATAAGCTAGAAACTCTGGGTCAAGCCGCGGGAAAACCATTTAGGAGCGTAATTAGCAATCTTCGAAAGGGAGGGAAGAAGGAATTAACAAGTGTTTTGACAGGTCACGAAAGCTGCTAGTCAATCCTGCGGATGCCTTGAGCAGATGGAGGGAATATTTTGAAGAATTGCTCAATGTAGGCGAAACGTTCAATAATGTGTCAGATTTTCAGGTAGAATGGAATAGGAACGACGATGGAAACAGGATCTTATTTGAGGAAGTGGCGAAAATGGTCAGTACATTACAGTGCAATAAAGCGACTGGGGTGGATGAAATTAAGCCCGAATTCGTCAAACACAATGGAATATCAGGTCTCAAATGGTTACACAGGATAATTGAGAATGTGGTAATCACGCATATCCTCAAACAAGGAAACAGAACAGATTGTAAGAATTACCGAGGTATCTCTTTAATTATCGTTAAAATATTCTCAGATATTGTTGAAAGGAGAGTGCGAGTATTAATTGAGGAGAAATTAGATGAAAATCTTAGAGGCAGTTAGAGTAGATGGCAAATTAAGCTCATGGTTTAGGCTAGTTTCAGGGGTAAGACAAGGCTGTAACCTGTCACCTCTGTTGTTCATGGATCATATATTGAAAATAATAGACTGGCAGGGCGGGATTAAAATAGGTGAAATAAGCAGTCTCGCATAAGGGATGACTTAGTCGCAATGGCCGATTCGATTGAAAGTTTGTAAACTAATATTTCAGAGCTCTATCAGAGGTGTAAGGATTATGATATGAAGATCAGCATCTCCAAAACGAAAGTAATGTCTGTGGGAAAGAGATTTAAAAGATTTAAACAGATTGATTGCCAAATAGGAGGAACTAAGTTAGAACAGGTAGACAGTTTCAAGTACCTGGGATGTATTTTCTCTCAGGATGGCAACATAGTGAAAGAACTGGAATCGAGGTGCAGCAAAGCTAATGCAGTGAGTGCTCAGTTAAGATCTACTCTCGTCTGCAAGAAAGAGGTAAGTGCTAAAGACTAAGTTAGCAGTACACCGCTCTATCTTTCGACCAACTTAGTTGTATGGGAGTGAAAGTTGGGTGGATACAGGTTACCTTATTCACAAGGTAACAGCTATGAAAGTAGCAAGAATGATTGCAGGTACTAAGAGATGGGAACAATGGCAGGAGGGTGTCCATAATGAGGAAATCAAAGAAAAACTGGGAATGAACATCATAGATGAAGTGGTTAGAGCGAACAGACTGAGATGGTGGGGTCATGTTACACGCATGGGAGAAGCAAGGTTACCTAAGAGACTCATGATCTCGGCAGCAGAGGGTAAGAGGAGGCGAGGTAGACCAAGAAGAAAATACTTAGATTCGGTGCAGAATGATTTTGAAGTAAAAGGCATAACCTCGGACGAGCCATCATGGAGGAATTTTATTAGAGGTACCATGCTCCAGACTGAACGCTGAAAGGCATAATCAATCTCTGATGATGATGGTCTATTTGGCAACGGTGATGCGGAATATGAGAATCCCAGACATGATTGTGGAGGTAAGAATGTGCGGCTGCATGTGGCCTCAGCCAACGCCTCTCCGTGGTGACCTTTGACAGCCATACCTTCTGCTGCACGGCCTATGCGGACGACCTAGTCGTCCTCTTGCGAAAAGGCAGGGACGTCCAAGTCACACTGGCGTGGGTGGAGTCGTACGGCGCTGCGTCAGCAGCGTCCTTAACATTCGCAAACCACGCGCGCTGCATAGAGGACGCCGCAAGCAGGAGTCGCTCCCCTGCCGATCCGCGACACGGTGAGTTGTTTGGACTTGATTACGCAGCCTGCTTGCGGCGATCTGTGACCCCAACAGTCGGCGCCTCCTACGCTGGATCCGGGTGCAACTTCTTGGTCACCGCCTTAGAGGTATGGATATGCTGCAAAGCACCCGGTACGCCAGGGTTGTCCAACCTTTCAGCTTACCTGGGCCACAAGGGAAAAGGCGGAGTTTTAGGCCGCACTAAGGATGAAAAAAAAAAATAAATAAATAAAAAATTATAATAATAATAAAAATTTAAAAAAAAATAGGGCGGTCAGAAAAAAATACCAAGATGGAATTAATTTGATACTTCAGATATCATTAACAATTTTATATATAATTACAAATCAAGAGAGACAATGCTGTGTAGTGCTAGCTACTTTGCACGTAATTCGAATCACTTGCATAGGTAGACCGACACGCAGAGAGATGCATGTACAAATGTGATTTTCATTTGTAGCAATGGATACAATAACAGAATTCTGTTATATTCTAACACAATTCCAGTACAGTTACATAAAAACATTTGCTACTCTTTGCAGGAGAACTTCTGTGAAGTTTGGGAAGTGGGAGGCGAGGTACTGGCAGAATTGCAGTTGTTTAGTGGTAGAGCGTTTGCCCGCGAAAGGCAAAGCTCCCAGATTCGAGTCCCAGTTCCGGCACACAATTTTAATCTGCCAGGAAGTTTCAACATTGGCAATAATTGCAATCCAAATGTAGATTTACATCTTATACCAATTTTTACTGGTCAGAAGTACGGTGAGGTAGGTCCCTTATCGCAAATGTACCTAAATCTACGTCTACATCCATACTCCGCAAGTCACTCGACAGTGTGTGGCGGAGGGTACCTTGAGTACCACTATCGGTTCTCCCTCATATTACGGTCTCGTAGTGTTCGCCGAAAGAAAGATTGTCGGTATGGCTCTATGTGGAGTCCAATCTCTCTGATTTTATCCTCATGATCTCTTCGCGAGATATACGTAGGAGGGAGCAAGCTCGCCGGTAAAGGTCTGTTATCAAAACTTACAAGGAGACCACACGGCTATCGGATTTTAGAATTTCTTTATATTTATGGTACGTGAAGTTCAGAACTTCACTAACAATCAGCCAAAGCCATTCGACGCAACTTTCAAAAATTCTTGAGAAAATCGACTTTAAAATTTTGCAAAAAGGCACGTAAGTACCAGTAATTAATACTATAGCAGCATCTGTCGGTTTAGCTCAGGTGGAGCCGGGCGCCGTGGCTCAGTGCGCCATATCAGAGGGCTAAACGCACTCTGTAACAAAAACGCTGAGCCAAGAACAAATGGAACAACAACGAACAAACACGATCAGCGACTGTCTAGGTCAGAACTACCCATAGACAGAGGGGAAAAAATGTGGTAGCGTACTGGCGGCACAACCATAGAGTCGGAGGTTCGAATCCCACTGGTACACACACACACACACACACACACACACACACACACACACACACACACACACACATATATATATATATATATATATATATATATATATATATATATATATATATATATATATATGTATATATTTGGGATCTCTAATTCCTCTTGTTGTGTCAGTTTTTGTTTATTTGTATGTAGACGAGTTGAAATCCTGGTCGTCACGTAAAACGATGGTTGAGTAGGGTAGCTTATTGGAAAGCCATTAGTAGCTAGGCAGGTGACTACCAAATAGAGTGCCGTAGCTCTTCACAAACTAAACAGTAAAAACCGTCGTAAACTAATAGTGAAGACAATACTGTAAAAAATGTTACTTACGTTTTTTGATTGACTAGCATTATTAACAACCTCCCATAAAATCTAGAAAATTAAGAATAAACAAAAAACACGTGCACTTTTCGGAAAAATTACCATTAGATATTAAAATTGTGTAAGTATTGGAACACAACGGAAAAAAAACCCTGCTATGACAGAATTCGATCCACCGATCCGAGTGTTGGAAGGCCAGGACGCAACCACCTGAGCTACACGAAGAGATGCACCAACTATTTTCCTTATTGGTACTTAGTGTACAGATGTACTTTGCGAAATTTTAAAGTCGATTATCTCGAAAAATTTTGAGAGTTGCGTCGAACGGCTTTGGCTGGTTGTTATTTCAGTTCTGAACTTCATGCACCATAAATATAATGAAATTCTAAAATCCGATACCCATGTGGTCTCCTAGTTAGACAAAAGCCTGTACCGAGCTACGGAGCGTCTGTTGAAGACTCTTCCACAGGAGTTTATCGATCATCTCAGTAATGCTTTCACGATTACTAAATGATCCTGTAACGAAGCGCGCTGCTCTTCGCTACCTCCTCTATCGACCCCACCTTGTATGGATCTCACAACAATGAGCAGAATTCAAGCTGTGGGCGAACAAGTGTACGGTAACTTTTTCTTTTCGGACTACATTTCCTTAGGTTTCTTCCAATGAATGTCAGTCTGGCATCTGCTTTACCGCCGATTAATTTTATATGGTCGTTCCATATAATCACTCCTAAAGCGTACTCCCAGATAATTTATGGAAATAACTGCTTCCAGTTTTCCAGTTGCTGACCTGCTATAGTGCAACTAAATGATACAGGATCTGAGCCGTCCCGGCTCGCGCTCTTTCTCTCTATCCCCTTCCCGCTCCCCCTCCCCCTCCCCCCACCGCCCCTGTCATCTCTGTTTCCTCTGTGTCACTTTGCTGGCTAAGTGGGGATCAATCTTGCTCTCATTTCACCGTTTGCGGCGTTGTACTGACCTTCGTTGCCGCGAGTGGCACGCGCAGTTAGGAGTGGTGAGTTGGGGAAGTATGCGTGGCCTACGAGAAAGACAGGCCCCAGCGCAGTCGTCATGCCTCGTAAGCAAGGTAGTTCCGAGCCGGCGCGATCGCTAGCTCAGTGGCTGCCCACTATGACACAGTGGGCAGTGCCCCAACGGCTGGCCACTCAGCTAGCGATCGCGCCGGCTCGGAACTACCTTGCTTACTTGGAATGATGACTGCGCTGGGGTCTGTCTTTCTCGTAGGCCTCGGGAGGTATGGCTATGACGTGAGAGATAGACTGTCAGTTGGGCTCTTGGAGGCGACACGAGGAGGGCAGCGGCTCGGCGCGAGGCGTGTTTACGTCGTTCTTCCACTTGTGATGCGGCCGCGGGTCTGTTGTCCGTTGAATCTGACTGGAGTTCCCTGCCCGGTGCCTCCGTAGTTAATACTTCCTACCTGCTCAGGCGGGGCTTACTTCCTGTGCGCTTTTCCGCTTTGTGAGCCGCATCACTGTGTATTCGCTCCATCGACGTCACCTACGTGGTTTGCTGACTGAGAGTCTGTTTGCAATGTGGAAGGAGAACTTCTCATTTACTTCGTTATTCGGACAAGCTAAGTACTTTATATTGGTGGTTCTGTCTCGCTAAGAGACGAGAAAGTTTGTGCATGTTCGTCTTGAGCTGAAGTCAGGGCCGGTGGCCGTTTATGTCCTTGTTCGTCCGTGTTTTCAGTGTTTCTTACCGTTGCTTGAAGCTTTCGATGTCTTATTTCAACTCTTTTTTTTTTCACCCCCTTGCCTTGTGCAAAGTGATCTTTAGCTTCAAATTAATTGAATTTGTTTAGCGCCAATGAGGGAATTTACCCTCCACTGACTCGTACCTGCACCGGCAGTGGTTGTATCAACTTGCAGATTATTTTCACACCGCGTGGTATCTAAGAGTGATCTGATTGGCTGTTGCTAAATCTTTACGCGCCACAACCTCCCAGCTACTTTATTAATTATTTAATAAATAAAAATTCAGTTATCAATTCTATTGCCATAATTTGTGTTAATTGCTTGTGATTACACTATTGTTTTGTAGATTTGTTAGATTAACTATTTTAGGTAAAGAGTGAGTGTGGCGTTCTAGAAGTGTCGGTTGGCGCCAAAACCTCTAGGCGCTAGCGTAGAGCCCAGCTTCACTGCTAGTCAGTTCACTGCGAGCATCGACACGGTAAACATCTAGCGGCACTTGCGATAACCAGTCTTGTATTAATCGGTCGATAATGGGGCTAAAAATATTTGTAAAGTGCGTGCAATGTATGTCAAAGTGTGTTTTGACTGTAACAACGTTAGTTTTGTGAATTTTTAAAAGGAAACTAATATTGACGTCAACATGCAGTTTGTGGCTCTGTAGGAATTCATCGACTTCGTTAATGGTAGTTAGACAGCCACAGTATCCACCACTTTCAGTTTCAGCCTCACTTCAGAAAACTTCGAGTCTACGACCTGTGTGCTGCTTCTGCGCTGGGACATCTACGAGAGAGAAGACACCAGGTTAGTCAAATATTAAGTGACTACCGCCTACGGGCCTCACGTACAACGTTCGGTCTATTACAACAAAACGAGTCAGCACGCTGCTCGCGGTAACGTGAGTGAGGTAAAGGGAAGATAGAAAAGTGTCAAGGAAACTGTCACATGTGGACTTGATAACATAAACTTTAACCATAACATTGAATTGGTTTATAGATTTAATTTTACCTATCTCCATCCCCGCCGTAATCTAATATATAAAGCAGAGTGTCCGTATGTTTGTACGTGTTGCATACAAATCTACAGTTTTGTTCCAATCTTTATGAAATTTTGTACACGTAAGCTTCAATCTATGAGGACGGTCGCCGTAAGTGTAAGACTCACGTACGAGAAATAGTTCACGAGATATGATGTCATAAACAATAAGATAAAAACCGCTGCATTTACTGACAATGCTGCTGATTTTCTCCTAAACCACTAGACCGATTTCAACCAAATTTGGTACATACATTCCTTACCGTGAGGTAACAATGGCTGCAGGGTTAAGAATAACATACGGCGCATGGTTCTAAAGATTTTACGTAATAACCAATAGAAATCGCAAAAATGCCATATAATGCGGCGAGATTTTCGAAATACACTGTATGAGAATGACAGTACTTAACGACTTGCAACAAACTTTAAACATAATTTCAAACCTTTGTTAAACTTTTTCTCGCTGGCA
This sequence comes from Locusta migratoria, assembly GCA_026315105.1. NCBI lineage: Eukaryota > Metazoa > Arthropoda > Insecta > Orthoptera > Acrididae > Locusta > Locusta migratoria. Next base: position 248,412,691 of record CM048747.1, on the reverse strand, counting down.
ACCATAGTAAAATGATGATGGCTTACTACTTTTCCACTGTTTGTGGAGTAAAACTACGGCTCTCGGTATGACGTTACAATTTATAATTTGAACACTACAAATTGCAGCGACAGGAGATTTTACAGACAGTTTACACATATATAGTTGAATGTAGCTTCTAAATTGTATCACAGTGCGACACGTATTTGAACACATAAACAGTAATATTCCGCTGTTCATGGACTAAAACTACGGCATTCAGTATTTTTCAATTTCTACACTTCAAATTGTAGCCGCAGGAAATTTTACAAACAGTATACACGCATATAGTTAAGCGTACCTTCTAAATTATATCACAGTACGACACGTAGTTCATGAGATATGAGCAAATAAACAGTATCGTGCATGAAAAACCGCCCCATCAGGCACCAAGTTTTAATCTATTACTTCTTTACTGTTAATTGCATTCCCAAGAGATTTTACAGACGTACAAACCTTATATAAATGAATATATACCTGAAAAATGGGAGGAATAAATAAATAAATAAATTCCCGGGCAACGCCGGGTTTTCAGCTAATGTTCAAATGTTTTTGAACCTATGGGACCAAACTGCTATGGTTACCGGTCCCTAAGCTTACTAACTACGTAAACCTATTCTAAGGACAGCACACATACACATGTCCGAAGGAGGACTGGGTTCTCCGGCGGGAGCGGCTGCGCAGTCCCTGCCTAGTACCGCACGGCCATTTCCGCGCGGCAATTGTCAAGAACCCGAAATTTCTCCATGATCCACCTCGCAGTTGGATCACTCCCGTTAGGAGCAATTGACATACATCCCCTATACCAGGTTTTGATTGATCCAAGACGCAAGTGGATTATCTGCTGCAGTGTCGACAACGCGTGGGTTCTTCCGTTGCTAATCGAAAGCAATAGCTAGTCATTCTGGTCGTACTGGTCCTATGGATACTCATCATTCCATTACATAGAGGTCGCAGATATATTACTGTTTGCAGGGCTCCTTCATTTAATTTTTCCTCATCATATTTCCTAATTTTTTCAAATAAATAAGCCTCTATCTCTGTCCCGGACAGGCCTCGAAGGCCCAACGGGCACCGATCGGCCGCCATGTCATCCTCCGCCCGACGGCGTCACCGGATGCGCTATGGAGGGGAACGTGGTCAGCTAATCGCACTCCCCGTCGTTATGTCGGTTTGCGAGACTGGATCCTCTACTTCTCCATCAAGCAGCTCCTCAAATGGCCTCGAAAGGGCTGATGCACCCCAATTGCCAACAGCGCTCGGCAGATCCAGACGGTTCCCCATCCAAGGGCTAGCCAAGCCCAACAGTGCTTAATTTCGGTGTTCTAACGGGAATCGTTGGATCCACTGCGGCACGGCAGTTGGCTCAAAAAAATATGGCTTCATAAAAAGTTCTTTAACCTTAAAAAAAGAATGGCCAAAGGGTGACTCAGGAGGAACGCTATGGAACCAATGTGAGGTGTCTACAGGATTGCCGGCCGCGGTGGCCGAGGGGACTGAGGCGCTCCAGTCACGGTCTGCACGGCCACTACGGTCGGGGGTTCGAATCCCCCCTCGGGCATGGATATTTGTGCCGTCCTAGTTCGTAAGTAGTTCATAAGTAGTTTGTAAGTTTAGGGACTGATGACCCCGTAGTTAAGTCCCATAAACTATACAAACATTTACAAACATCTACAGGATTTAAAGGATTCTCATGCGGTAAAAAGTATTTAGAGATGCAGATAAAATGATCTGATACTAGAATGAAAAGAATAATCATAGTTTGAATATACAATACCTTTTTTGCACGAATAGCTTCTTTCCGGGATTCAATGAAAAATTAACACATAGGACGCGCCGGCACTGTCTATGTCAGCAGCATATGTTTTTTTTTTTTTTTTTTTTTTTTTTAGTTTACAAGAAAACGAAATATCCACTAACGCTGTTGTAGTCTATTAATATCCACGGGTTTTACTTTAACTGCGAATGGGTGATGTTGATAATGTATATCCAGCCGTGATTCGAACCTGGGTCTCCTGTTTGATACGCAGTTGCGCTGACCTCTACACTACTGGGGACACAGAGATCATCATACGGACTACTTTAACTATCCTCCCGTCAGAACCAAATTCACAACGTCTTCCTGCTCACTATTACTCAAACTCATGGTGTTTTCAAGCTGTTTCCGCACTGAAGAAAGGATCATTGCCTGTCATCGGCTTGTATATATTGTTTGTGTATGTGTGTGTGTGTGTGTGTGTGTGTGTGTGGATGGGTGGGTGTGAGTGTCTATATGGCATCCGTTCTTTCGGACATGTTCGAAGGAACAGACGCCATAAACACACACACATACACACACACACAGAGAGAGAGAGAGAGAGAGAGAGAGAGAGAGAGAGAGAGAGAGAGAGAGAGACTATGTCATAGTGTTTTCTCTGTATACCAATACTGCTAGTTTTGTAAATCACTTAGACATTTGGGAAAAGAGAATAAACTGTCCACAAATGTTCGCAAAGCTATATTGCAAATGAAGAAACTAGTAGAGGATCGTAAAGAGCATGCGTTTCATGAATTTGTAGTTAATATGTCTTTAGGGACCTTATGGAACAACAAAAGTACTTCGTACAAAAAGATTGAGCTGGTATAGTGGACTGCGTTATGTACTCCACGACAAATGCCTGTAACACGGTAACGAAAGCAACGCAGAACATGATCTCCTTGGTGATCTAGGGAATTCCCAGAGCTTTCAACCATATTTAGACACACCCGTGTACTCCGGAATTTAGTACGTACTCTTCATTCCATGTCTCATTTGAACATGACTGGCAGGTATCCAATTGAAATATTGTGTGTTAGACGATGACCGGCTACAAGCCCGTAACTTCTGCGAACAAGACTCTTCTAAATGCAACGAAATTCTGACAGAAATATGTTTATAACAACAAGTTTTACTGTTGTTTTGGTAGAGTTCTTTTGGTAGAGTTTTCGTTAGTAGTAATAGCAGTGACAGTAGTAGTAGTAGTAATATTACTACTACTAAGTTTTGCTGTGCTAGTAAAAGTACTAACAGGAATATCACACAAAAATCTGTTTAAAAATTTATTCTCCCATATAGACAAATATTCTTGACCAATTGGTTAGTCTCTGAGCTCGCCTCGACTTTAGCAACCGCAAATGTAACATAATATACCGAGTGGAAACCTTCCCCATACACTATATGAAACATTGAAACATGTGCAATAGTTTTCCTGAAAGGCTGTCCGCCTCCGTAGCTCAGCGGGAGCGTCGCTGACTACCACGCAGGAGGCCCGGGTTCGATTCCCGGCAGGGGACTGGCTGTTGTATGTTGTCCTAATCATCATCATCATCTCATCTTCATTGGCACGTAAGTCGCCCACGCGGCGTCAAATAAAAAGACTTACACTAAGGCGGCCGAACAATCCCGCAAGGGATCTCCCGGCCAAGAAAGCCATACGCTCATTTCATTTCCTGAAAGGCTCATAGCATATAAATGCGAGAAACCTCTATGATATTGCGGTTTATTGTGACGTCAATAATGTACTGTCAAGAAGCACAAAAATTGTTAACCGTCGGCGGAGTCAAACCTGCGACCCTTTCAATACGGATCAGATCTGTTACCAATGAGCCAAACACCGCTTCCGAATCACATTATTACAGGGGCAATTGAGAAGCTGCTTATGGTGATAGATCAGCATCAAAAGTCCTTTTTTAGTAAACAATTGGCCGTCTGGAGTTCCCACTTGAATTCTTTCATGTCACACCATGCACTACATGGTACAATAAATTTGGACGAATTCGGTGATAAGTAGGCGTCCTCTCCTTGTTAGATGATTTATTATACAATCGCATCTAGGACAGGTGGAGTGTAGTGTTAAAACGACACATGTGAAACGTCTGTACCCCGCAATCCCCATGGAATTTACTAAGTCAGTGTAGAGCTTGTGGAACATAGAACATAAATATAATTTCATTAATACTAAGTCACCTATGCGCAGTTTTCAGTCGTGACGCATAACAGGACTCGAATTCGCACGAAAGCCCAACATGTTCTCCTCAACACAGCGACCTTTCAGCACATCACGGGAGAGCAAAGGCGTATGTGTGTGTCGCGACTGACTCGACAGCAGTGCCTGCGGCCCTAATATATCGGTTCTCGAGAACAAAGACCACGACGGTGTTTGAGGAAGAGCGCCGTTGCTTTCTCTGGTCCATTACGGCGGGGAGCGGCGGATGGTAAGGAGGCTCAACGCAGCCTCGACCTGCGGGATCGTGAACTGGGAACAGGCCGTAAATTGAGAAACCAGAGATCTACGACGCTGCAGCCTGCGGCATTTGCAGCGCGGCGTAACGCCTCTCTGACCGGAATTCGGTCGAGTCACGCTCCGGGCGAGAGCGATAGATCGACACGGTCGTTCTGGTGGTCTCGACGAGGAAGTGCTCTCTAACGGCGACTGATACACTGATTACAGCCGTGGGGCGGGTCAGTTAGCGATCGCGGATGTCACCTTTCACTACCACGTTCCTTGCAGACGCGGATTGAAAGGGAGGGTCACGGGGCATCGCGATCGCCTCCACTGGACCATTTAGTAGAACTACACCGGCGGGGAAAAAACTGAACACCTGGAGAGAAGACGCAGATTTTGATCCGATGACGGCAGTTACTACCTGTTGGGATAGTGGAGGTACTGGTAATGGTTTCCACGCCGTCCTCCAACAGCATGGTGAAATACCTGCCAGGATTCCATCTGTGTGTATCCTTTAATAGTGAATGCTTACAGCGATAAGGATCAGTGTGATTTCAATTTATAAAGCAACCAGGTGCCATGCCTTGGAGATGCACTCGCGCTTCTGAGTAAGTTTGAGTGTGTTCAACATCTACAACCATACTCCTCAATCCACCCAAAGATGTTTGGCTGAGGGTACTCAATACTAGTTACTTGCTTCCATGTTACATTTTGTATCTCAGCCTCGTCGCCACTTTTGTGTCTCGTCCGCCGGTTGTCGTAGGTGTCGGTGGCCGAGTAGAAAGAGACCGACACCAGAACAGACCCACACGCAATGGATTGGGGGGGGGGGGGGCGGAGCAATTTCTGCGTGCTCCAAATGTTCAAAAATGTTCAAATGTTTGTATCGTCTATGGGACTTAACTACGAGGTCATCAGTCCCTAAACTTAAAAACTACTTATGAACTACTTACGAACTAGGACGGCACAAATATCCATGCCCGAGGGGGGATTCGAACCCCCGACCGTAGCGACAGTGCAGACCGTGACTGGAGCGCCTTAGTCCCCTCGGCCACCGCGGCCGGCTTGCGTGCTCCGACTGCTGCTGTCTGGCTGCTGCAAGCGAGCTGGTTCAAGGTTCGTCTGTCCCATCCTCGTCGCCACTTTTGTGTCTCGTCCGCCGGTTGTCGTAGGTGTCGGTGGCCGAGTAGAAAGAGACCGACACAGGAATAAAGGATGCACCAGCCAGTGGGACAGCAGAAACTAGAAACACTAGAGTAATTAGAACGAGATATATATTCCATAGAGACTTAGTAATACTTAACTTTTACATAGTTCTTGACAGCAGAATGCTGATACATAGATAGAGGCCTGCCTACTGATGATTCCTAGTGCCTGTCCGATAGCCAAGTCTCAACTGGTGCCTATCTGATTCCCAAGTGAACGATGCAGTCCAGTGGTGGCCACGAGCGGAGTTGTAGCAGAGGGCGCTCGTGGCTGACGTCGTAAGTTCGCCGCGCCGTGCGTGCATGGCGGCGCGCGGCGTAAGTACGTGGCGTGCACTTCATACTTGTGCGACACTACATTACACTACCATAAAGAACGAAGGAAAAACGAATGCTTGTTGCAGTTTCTGAAACGAATAAGAGAGGCGTTGTTGTAGTCTCGAGTCCTATCTCGCCGCTTGTGACGTTAGACAGAGCTCGCGTGAAGCATGGATGGTTGGAGGCAATAGGAAGATTGCATTTAGTCCGGTTTCTCTTCTGATACACTAAATTTAGAGCACATTCGTCATATTAGCGACAAATGATGAATGAGACTGAATAATTTTTAGTTTCGCAGAATGGGTGATTATAAATTCATCACCATTATCCTACACAGTTTCCAGCCACAGTCTGGGTCTGTTCAGAACAAAATCCCCGCCACTTTGTCCCGTCTCCCCACAGTCTCTCTGTTACCACTCTCGCCCAATCCTCTCCTCTCTTCTTGACACAACCCTCTACTCATTTTAGCCATCTATCCCTCGATGTTCCTCTTGGTCATTTCTTCTTCATCTGTATTTCGTATATCCTCCTGGGGATCATATTGTCCTCAATTCTCTGTAAATGACCGTACCACTGCACTTTTGATCTCTTAACCCTATCCTGCAATGGCTCCTCTCTCACTGTTTCTCTGATCCTATCATTCCTCATCCTGTGTTTTCTTGTTAGCCCTATCCTGCTTCGCAGAAATTTCATTTCCCCTGCTTGTATTCTGCTCTTATCTCTTTTCTTCGACATCCAATAACTTCGGTATAGCACTCCTTTACTTTTCTGTAGTGCTCCTTTAGTCCACACTAAACTCCTAACACTTCTTACAAATACTTCTTCTGCCTGTCTGCCTCTTTCAGTAATCTCCTTGTTATTTATCCCATTTTCCTCAATTACACTTCCAAAGTACTTGAAGCTTTCTACCTTCTTCAGCTGTTCACCTCCACTGATCTTTCCTTTTCCCTGGTGTGTAACATGAACTCACATTCACGGATGTTGAACTTCGTATTCTCCCACTGTTTCTTTCCAAGCACCCAGCTACTCCTGGATTTCCTCCTCTTTGTTGCCCCAGACCATCAGATCGTCTGTAAACACTACTGCTTTCATCTTCTACAATTTTCCCTGCTACCTTTGTCATTATCTCACCCATGAAAAGAAGGAAAGACTATGCCTTGATCAAGCCGGCATACTTGTTGGAACCATTCTGTTATTTCCTCTCCTACTTTCACACAACTCATACTTCCACAAGACATCTCGTTCACCCTGCTTGCAGAATCTTTTTCCATTCCCCTAATTTCAAGTGCTTTCCAAACCTTTTTCCTATATACACTATCTATGTCTAGAAAGGCCATCAACAGGTCCTGCCGCGGTGGAGTTGCCGAGCGCATTGAGGTGCTATGCCCCGATGCTCAAGGCCGTTCCCCGTCGGGGATTCGAATCTCCCCTCGAGCATAGAAGTTTGTATTGTCTTTAGAATAAGTTAGTTTATAAGTAGTTTGTAAGTTTGGGGACTGATGACCCTCATAAACTTAACAAACATTTGAACATTTGAACAACAGGTCCTCCCCATATTCATGCTGCTGTTCTTGGAGCTGCCTTACTGCAAATATGAGGTCCACTATCGATCATTATCATCAATGTTCTGCCAAAAGGCAGGTTTTCACATGGCAGTTGTCCACGCTGTCCAGTCATCTGCTGTCCTCTTCAGATCAGCATAATTTCCTCTTCCATTTACGTCATCTATCATCTTGTATCGCTTTCTTTCTCTGTCTTCTCCCACATACCAGTCCTTCTAAGGCATCTGCTACCGTGCACTCCCTTGTCAACTAATGTCCCAACCAGTTGTCTCTCCATTCTCTTATAACCTTCAGCAGACATCTTCTCTCCCCAACCAATTTCAACACTCTTTCATTGTTCATTGTTTCCATCCATATTACCCTCTCCGTTCTCCTCCATCTAATTTACTATCTCCTCTTTCTGTTGAATGTCTCCATCGCTACGGCAATCCGAGATTTCACATCCTGGTGGCATCTCAAGTCTACATTTTGTGTGCTTCCAAGATATTTAAATGCACTATTTTAATATTGGCCAGTCTGCGTCTTTTACTGATGCCCATATTCTTTGTTTTTGCTGTGTTTATTTTCATCCCTTATTCCACACTAGATTCATTTATATCTCTCAGCATGTTGTTCGTTGTACGCTCACTTTCTGCCACTAATACCATGTTATCGCCAAATCCTATACATTCTATTCTCTTTCTACCAATACGTATTCCTCTTTTCGCATTTAAAGGGCCCCACACGCGATGAGATTTATTGGACCAGTTCGTTGGTCACCCGATACATTGGGCGGTTTTAGACGCTACCCGACCAACTTTCCTTGTCGGCCGGTTGGTTGTGCCTGACCACCCGATCTCCGACTCCCCCACCACTTCACCCGACAAATTGTACTGTGTGTAGCGCTTCCCGACCAACTGCCATGCCTGAGATCGTCCGCATAGCGAACACGCGAGAACAAAAACAGTTCGACAAACAGACACCAGAACAAGTTGGCGCTACGTGCAGTTGGTCGGAACGTGTGAAGGCTGCTACCAATTGGTTGGTACGTTGGACATCTTGTTGCTCGCATGATAAATCGGAGCGTGTGTATGGGCCTTAAGCCTTCGAGTCGGGGTGTAGTTATTTATTTTAGACATAGTTGGCGCCCCTGGGCTCCGGCCCCTACACAGGTTCAGATTTGTCGGGACTAATTTATCGGCAGTCCGATAAATTGGACGTGTGGAGGTGCTTCCCCACCAACTTTCCATGTCGGATGGTTGGTCGGGCATGGTCGTCCGACTTACGAGCCCCCACCCCCACCACTCCACCCAACAAATTGTGCGTGTGTACCTCTAACCGACCAACTTCCTGCCTGCGATAGTCTGCTGTCTGCACAGGAAGCACGCGAAAACAAAACCAGTTCGACAAACATACACCAAAACACGGAGGCGCTGCAATTGCTGCATGCAGTTGGTCGGAACGTGTGTAAGCTGCTACGAATTTGGTTGGATTGTTGGTCAGTTGGTAAGTCGGACGATAAATTGGAGCGTGTGTAGAGGTCTTGCGCTGATAGGAGTCAGGAAGCTGAAGCTGCACGCCGAGGCTGTTGGCACACCTGCCACTCGCTGGCTGGTTTCCGCCACCGCCACATTAGGCCGTGGCACGCGCCGTTGCAATTGGCGACGCGCTTGTGTAAGGGCTCGCGGTGCCATTTGAGACGCTGCTATTTCTTCCTGTTTCGCCGCCTTTGTTATTCCGTGTAGAGGCTTCCGCGGGACTACGTTACAGCTCACCGGTTTCTACTACATACGGCTCCTCGCCATCAGCGAAACAGTACTCCCGGTTTATGAGTTACGCGAAGCGTAGTGAGCTGCAACGAACGCGAAATTTCGATGCATTAGAGTTACTTCCCTGGAAAGACGCACTGAGTCTTCCCAGCATGCGGGAATACTTTGTAACATTCGCGTGTTAGTGGATCTAACTGCAGTGCGGGTTTCTCCTTTTAAGAATCATGAAGAAATTTACGGCTACCGGTATTAACGGCTACCTTGTTAAAATGTGCCGTTAATGACAGTTACACAACGGGGGCCTGAAGATGGTGTAATTGAAGTAGCGAAACCGGTCGCGCAAAATTGAATAAGTAATTTCTATACAGCTTCTGGTACTTCCTTCCACCTTCAAAACTTTTTCAACTGTGTCCCATTCCATCAATTATGGAGAGAATTATACCCGATTAAGGGTTATAACATAGAATGCCTGTTTTGTTTTTCTTGATGACGACATCCTCTGAGTAGCCCCGCCCGGAGATCCGACTGGGAGACTACTTTACCTCCGGAATATTTTACCCGAGAGGACGCCATCATCATATATTCATTCAATCCTCGGGAAAATTAAGGACACTGTAGTTTCCCTTGCATTCAGCCATGTTAGTTGATGTTACAAGGCCAGCTCAGTCAATCATCCAGACTGTTGCCCCTGTAACTATTGAAAAGGCTGCTGTCCCTGTTTAGGAACCACACGTTTGTCTGGCCTCTCCACAGATACCCCTTCGGTACGGCACGGCTATCTGTATCATTGAGGCACGCAAGCCACTACACCTCGGCAATATCTGTGGTTCATGAAGGTGGTTTGAACCATAGAAGATTTTTTTTTTCAAATATTACTGTACTAGGCATCACATCCCAAAGATTGGGGTAAAAGAGCAAAATAAAATTGATATAAATATATGTGCTTTCCAATAATAATAATAATAATAATACATGATTTATAAAATAATACGATGTAACCAGTTTAAAATAATATTTATTGTTTTTCAGCACAGTCGTTACGCACATCTGTGTTTCATGCACCCACTTTTTACAACGGATGCACTCGATACTCTCCACTTGCGATCGATTTCCATCGTAGTTGCTTATTCTGAAGTGAGAACAGCAATTATTGTCTTCTGTTGATTTTTTCTTCCTCCGAAGTTTGCTGATGGAGTTCTTTTAGAGCTTTTGGACTTCATGATTATTGTGATTTATTCTGTCTTGGAGGTTCCGAAATCTATATCGGGGTAAAATCATGGCCGGCCGCGGTGGCCGAGGGGACTGAGGCGCTCCAGTCACGGTCTGCACGACCACTACGGTCGGGGGTTCGAATCCCCCATCGGGCATGGATATTTGTGCCGTCCTTAGTATAAGGTAGTTGATAAGTAGTTTGTAAGTTTAGGGACTGATGACCCAGTAGTTAAGTCCCATAAGCTTGACAAACATTTGAACATTTGAATTTTGGTAATATCATGAAATGACCTCCCTCTTTTAGCTGCAATATTTGAATTAGACGCACTTCCTGAACCATTACTAACTCCAAATTCAGTTCGTTAATTTACTACATATTTAGTCTTGATGGTCTTTCTAAATTATTATTTTCGTCTTTTAAAGTCAGATATGGAATCCCATACGCCTCAGACGCTCGAAGGCAGTTCATTCCATCAGTTTTGACATGTTGCTAATTAGGCGCTTTTCACTCCATGTCCCCCCCCCCCCCCAAGAGACTCACGGTTCTTTCGTGAATACGTGCGTGGCGAGCACGGGGCCCCGAGCTAATGCAGTCTTCCTTCCTTCTTTACTTCCCAGACTGCATTTCCTTTCCCCCCTCCCATCCTTTCCTATCCTCACTCCTTCCCCTCCCCACCGGGGGACTGATAACCTTAGTAGTTTAGTCCCCCTATCCCAACCAAACAACCCAACCCAACATTACTCCATGTTCTCTTTGTCTCTATTTCATAATGTCTTGTCGTTACCTGTCAATATATATATATATATATATATATATATATATATATATATATATATATATATATATATATTGTTGTGGTCTTCAGTCCGGAGACTGGTTTGATGCACCTCTCCACAATACCCTATCCTGAGTAAGCCTCTTCATCTCCACATAAGAACGGCAACCTACATCTGTCTGAATCTGCTTACTGTATCCATCTCTTGGTCTTCCTCTGCGATTTTTACCCCACACACTTCCCTCCAATGCTAAATTCACAGTTCCTTGATGTCTAAGAATGTGTCCTACCAATTTATCCCTTCTTTTAGTCAAGGTATGCCGGAAATTTCTTTTCTCCCCAATTCTGTTCAGTTACGCGATCCACCCACCTAATCTTCAGCATTCTTCTGTAGCACCATATTTCAAAAGCCTCAATCCTCTTCCTGTCCGCACTGTTTATCGTCCATGTCTCACTCCCATACAAAGCAACACTCCATACAAATGCCTTCAGAAAGGACTTCCTTAAGCTTAAATCAATATTCGATGTTAACAAATTTCTCTTTTTCAAGAACGCTTTTCTACCCATTGCCATTCTGCATTTTATATCTTCTGTACTGCGACCATCATTTGTTATTTTACTACCCAAGTAACAAAACTCATCTACTTCCTTTATTGCTTCATTTCCTAATCTAATTCCTTCAGCATCACCTGATTTTCTTACACTGCACTCCATTACCCTAGTTTTGCTCTTGTTAATGTTCATATTATATGCACCTTTCAGCACACTGTCCATTCCTTTCAACTGCTCTTCCAGGTCCTTTGCTGTATCTGACAGAATTACTATGTCGTCGGCAAAACAAAATGTTTTTAATTCTACCCCTGATCTTTAATTCCTTCTCCAAATTTCTCCTTGGTTTAATTTATAGCTTGCTAAATGTACAAATTAAATAACAATTGAGAAAGACTACAACCCTGTCTTACTCCCTTTCCAACCACTGCATCCCTTTCATGCCCTTCAACTCTGACAACCGCTGTCTGGTTTTTGTACAAGTTGTAAATAACCTTACGCTCCCTATATTTTACTCCTGCTTGCTTCAGAACTTGAAAGAGTTTATTCCAATCAACATTGTCAAAAGCCTTCTCCAAATCTACAAAAGCTAGAAATGTAGGTTTGCCTTTTCTTAATCTATCTTCTAGGATAAGCCTCCCGTGTTTCTACATTTCTCCTGAACCCAAACGGATCTTCCCCGAGGTCGGCTTCTACCAGCTTTTCCATCCTTCTGTATATCATTCGTGTTAATATTTTGCAACCATGACTTATTAAACTGATGGTTCTGTACTTTTCACACCTGTCTGCACCTGCTTTCTTTGGAATGGGGATTATAACATTTTTCTTAAAGTCTGAGGGTACTTCGCCTGTCTCATACATCTTACACACCAGGTGAAACAGGTTTGTCATGGCTGGTTCTCCCAGAGACTTCAGTAGCTCCGAGGGAATATCATCTACTCCAGGGGCCTTGTTTCGACTTAGGTCTTTCAGGGCTCTGTCAAATTCTTCTCTCAGTACAGTATCTCCTATTTCATCTTCACCTACATCCTCTTCCCTTCCTACAATATTGTCTCGAAGTTCATTTCCTTTGTTGAGCCCCTCTATATACTCTTTCCATCTTTCAGCTTTCCCTTGTTTGCTGAGAACTGGTTTTCCATCAGTGTCCTTGATATTCATAGAGCTGTTTTTCTTATCTCCAAATGTTTCTTTTATTTTCCTGTAGGCTGTATCTATTTTTCCCTTATTTGTACATTCTTCTACATCCTTGCATTTGCCTTGTAGCCACTCCTGCTTAGCCATTTTGCACTTCCTGTCAATCTCATTTCTTAGTTGTCTGTACTCTATTTTGCCTGTTTCATTTACTGCATTTTTATATTTTCTCCTTTCATCGATTAAATTTAGTATCTCCTGTGATATCCAAGGATTTTTTGTAGGTCTTGCCTTCCTACCTATTTTGTCTTCTGCTACCTTCACTATTTCATCTCTCAATTTTACCCATTCCTCCTCTACTGTTTTATTTTCCCCTGTTTCTGTCAATTGTTGCCTAAAGCTCCCTCTGAAATTCTTAAGAACCTCTGGTTCCTTCAATTTATCCAGGTCCCATCTCCTTATTTTCCTACCTTTTTGTAGTTTCTTCAGTTTCAGCCTACAGTTCATAACCAACAAGTTATGGTTAGAGTCTATATCTGTTCCTGGGTATGTCTTAGACTGTAAAACCTGGTTCCGAAATCTACGTCTTACCATTATAAAATCTATCTGGTATCTCCCGGTGTCTCCTGGTCTCTTCCACGTATACAACCTTCTTTTGGGATTCTTGAACCAGGTGTTTGTTATAACTAAATTATGTTCCGTGCAAAATTCTACCAGGCGGCTTCCTCATTCATTCCTTTTGCCCAGACCATATTCACCTACTCTCTTCCCTTCCCTTCCTTGTCGTACTACCGAATTCCAGTCTCCCATAACAATTAAGTTTTCCTCTCCCTTAATTGTCTGAATAATTTCCTTTAGCTCCTCATATATTTCTTCGATTTCCTCATCATCGGCAGAGCTAGTTGGCATATAAACCTTTACTACTGTTGTCGGTGTTGGCTTCGTATCTATCTTGACAATGATAATGCGATCACTGTGCCGGTCATAGTAGTTTACTCGCATTCCTATTTTCTTATTCATTATCAATCCTACTCCTGTGATACCCCCAACTGATTTTGTATTTATAATCCTGTACTCACCTGACCAGAAATCCTGTTCATCCTGCCACCGAACTTCACTAATCTCCACTATATCTAACTTCAACCTATTCATTTCCCTTTTTAAATTTTCTAATTTTCCTACTCGATTAAGGGATCTATCATTCCACGCTCCGACCCGTAGAATGCCAGTATTGTCTCTCCTGATGATCACATCCTCCTGAGTAGTCCCCGCCCGGAGATCCGAATGGGGGACTATTTTACCTCCGGAATATTTTACCCGAGAGGATGTCATAATCATATGTTCATACAGTAGAGCTGCATGTCCTCTGGAAGGGTAACGGCTGTAGTTTCCCCATGCTTTCAGCCGTTCGCAGTAGTTGTGTGGCAAAGCCACATTAGCTGATGTTACAAGGCCAGCTCAGTCAATCATCCAGACTGTTGCCTCTGTAACTACTGAAAAGGCTGCTGCCCCTCTTCAGGAACCACACGTTTGTCTGGCCTCTCCACAGATACCCCTCCGCTGTGGTTGCACCTACGGTACGGCTATCTGTATCGTTGAGGCACGCAAGCCACCCCACCTCGGCAATGTCTGTGGTTCATGGGAGTGAACCGATTTGGCTAAATTTAGTTTTGAAATATTCCTGTAAGTTTTGGGAAGGTTTATACGGTGATAAAATACCTTTGGGCCGCGGTGGAGTAGCCGAGCTGTCTAAAAGCGTCTCGCTGCGGAGCGCGCGGTTGCTCGCCGTCGAGGTCCGAGTCCTCCCTGGGGCATGGGTGTGTTTGTTGTCCTTAGGTTAGTTTACCTAGGTTTAAGTAGTTTGTAAGCTACGGACTGATGACCACGCAGTTTGGTCCGATAGATTTACAAACATTTGAACATTTGAAAAGAGGAAATCGGGAAAAACTGAAACAGATTTTCCAGTGAGCTATCAATACCATTAGTCCAATTCCAATAAAATTTTGTACATTTCATGTTGAAAGAAAGAGGAAGGCACGCATCAAATAAAAGTTTAGAAAAGTCGCCCGGAAAGTAGGAAAATTTAGGAAAAACCTAACTCGATTTTTTCCGATGAATAAAAATCAGTTGCCACATAGTTGTAAGAGCTTGATAGGGCAAGGTTTGTATGAGTTTTTTTTTTTTTTTTTTTTTTTTTTTTTTTTTTTTTTTTTTTTTTGAAATTCTACAGGAATATTGGAAAATTTGAGAAAAACTGGAAGTGCTTTATTCAATGTGTTTTTCGTTGAATTCAGCACTATGACTATTCGCATGACAGAGAAAGTTATTTTCTTTTTTGTTCATTATGATCTTGTAAAAGTTTTCAGTAAGGAAAAAAATTAGGGACAGTTAAAAAAGAAAGTCACAAAATTCGAACGAAGTTCCTTTTTCAATGTGTTTCTAAACGTATTCAATACTGTAAGTTGGGAACCGTTCATCCCATTGAGATAAAAATTTGATTATTTGACGTTCAAAACAAGAGCACATTCATATTAGCAACTGCGAAGCATTGGCGGCTCGACTAGATGACTATATGACCCGGTGAACTTCGTGTCACTTACCTCTTAATATAAACCATATTAATTTAAATAATATGTATTTTAGACCCAGTAGTTTAATAAAGGAATCATCAGAAAGTCTAAGTATCGGCTCGATAGTGGGCGGAAAGGGTGAGAAAATTACGCACAAATGTTTAGGATAATGTTCACGTCATATTCGTGGAAGTTACGGAAGGTTTAAACGGTGATAAAATATGGAAAAATTGCGAGGAAAATTTGGACATAAAACATGTAAAATAGTGACAGGTACTTCTGTTGTTCCGTCGTTCTACTTTCTCTCTCTCTCTTTTTTTTTTTTTTTTTTTTTTTTTTTTTTTTTTTTTTTTTTTTTTTTACAAAAGGAACATTGTATTTTTAAAACTTAATTGTAACTTCTGAAAAATAGTTAAGAAGTTAAAAAGTAAATAGCTTTTCCAGAGAGTAATTTATTGTTCGATATTTCGCTTTATATAATTCATATCAAAAAATATCTTGAATTACACACATTCTAAAGTATGTTATCCGGTATTTCAGCGCTCAAGCTATCTCTGCACCAGATTTCTTCACAATAGATTCAGTGGTTTATGTAATGATATATGTTGCCAAACTGGATCAGACGTTCGCGAGTTTTAGCGAGACTAACGAACAGGTATTCATTTTTATCTTTGACAGTTCATATACGGGTTCAGATCGTGTAAAGCGAACTTAGCTCTTTCAAAGTATATTTCTGAACACACCCAACACAACAACCAAGTCATTATTTTACACGTTCTAAAACTAAATTTTCCTCGCAATTTTTCCATATTTTATCACCGTTTAAACGTTCCGTAACTTCCACGAATGTGACGTGAACATTATCCTAAATATTTGTGCGTGATTTGCCCACCCTTTCCGCCCACTATCTACCCGATACTTAGACTATCTGATGATTCCTTTATTAAGCTACTGGGTCTAAAATACATATTATTTAAATTAATATGGTTTATATTAAGAGGTAAGTGATACGAGGTTCACCAGGTCATCTAGTAAGAAAATAAATATTTATGAAATTAATGACAATGACCGTTATAGCCTGAAGAAGTTTTGAACACTCTCTACCAGCCAACGTCGTTACACAGTATCACCAAAATGCCGTCATTTCGCCATTATAGTAGAACAACGAGGTAACCCTAGCTTTTGCACTTTTTAGTTATCTTTGTCAGCCTAGTTTACTCTATGTGCTCTTCTTCAGTGGGACTGTTGAGAAAGGCTCCAACTTCTAAAATGGCGGAGGCGCTTCAGTCACGGTCTGCACGGCCACTACAGTCGGGGGTTCGAATCCCCCCTCGGGCATGGATATTTGTGCCGTCCTAGTTCGTAAGTAGTTCATAAGTAGTTTGTAAGATTAGGGACCGATGACCCCGTAGTTAAGTCCCATAAGCTTTACAAACATTCGAACATTCGAATTCTAAAATGGCGGAAGGGGAGGTGTGAGGGAAAGACGGGGGGCAACTAGGACGACGCCAAGTATCTTGTCCCCCACCCCATCACACTTCAAGGCTGTACCTCTCTGTGGATTTCCTATGTCAGGTGATCGGACCTGTTTTCTTACAGCAGGCGTTTCTTTGCCTAGTAAAGAAGTGATTTACAAAAGGTACAGTAGGAGAAACTACAGGCGAAGAAATTTCCAATGATCTGTCGAAACATCTACATCTACATGGGATACTCTGCAAATCACATTTAAGTGCCTGGCAGAGGGTTCATCGAACCACAATTACATTATTTATCTCCCATTCCATTCTCGAATAACGCGTGGGAAGAAAGAACATCTGAATCTCTTTGTTCGAGTTCTGATTTCTCGTATTTTATTCTGATGATCAATTCTACCTATGTAAGTGGGAGTCAACAATATATTTTCGCATTCGGAGGAGAATGTTTGCGATTGGAGTTTCGCAAGTAGCCCACGCCGCAGCGATAAGCGCCGTTGTTGTAGTGATTCCAATCCCAGATCCTGTATCATTTCCGTAACGCTGTCTCCCCTATATCGTGACAATACGAAACGAGCTACCCTTCTTTGGACTCTTTCGATGTCCTCCGTCAAACCCACCTGATAAGGATCCCACACTGGGCTGCAATACTCCAAAAATGGACGGACAAGCGCAGCGTATGCAGTTTCTTTAGTAGTTCTGTTGCATCTTTTAAGGGTTCTGCCAATAAAACGCAGTCTCTGGTTCGCCTTTCCCACGATATTATCTACGTGTTCTTTCCAGTTTAGGTCTGAAGTAATAGTAATTCCTAGGTATTTTGTGGAGTTTACGGCCTTCACGTTTGATTGATTTATGTTGTAAACAGAGTTTAACGGATTTCTTTTCGTACTCATGTGGACGACTTCACACTTCTCATTATTTAGAGTCAATTGCCAATTTTTACACCATACTGATATCTTATTCAGATCGTTCTGCAGTTGGTTTTGATCTTCAGATGATTTTACTAGACGGTAAATGACGGCGTCATCTGCAAACAACCTAAGAGAGCTACTTAGATTTCCCCATAAATCGTTTATGTATATAAGGAACAGCAGAGGACCAATAGCACTACCCTGTGGAACGCCCGATATCACCTCTGTTTTAGTCGATGCCTTACCATCGATTACTACGAACTGTGTTCTCTCTGACAAGAAATCCCCTATCCAATCGCAAATTTGGGGCGATATACCATAACCACGTAATTTGATTAAAAGCCTTCTGTGAGGTACGGTGTCAAAAGCTTTCTGGAAATCAAGAAATACGGAATTGATTTGCGAACCTTTTTCGATAGCACCCATCACTTCGTGTGAATAAAGAGCTAGTTGTGTTACGCATGAACGATGTTCGAGATAATACATAATATTTGAATACAGGATATGTTCCAAAGCCCTGCTGCAAATTGACGTCAATGACATAGGCCTGTAGTTTAGTGGGTTACTCCTACTGCCTTTCTTGAATATAGGCGTGACCTGGCAACTTTCCAATCTTTCGGTGTAGATCCTTCTATTAGAGAGCGGTTGTGTATGACTGTTAAGTAAGAAGCTATCGCTTCATCATAATCAGATATTCAGAAATAAACTCAAATCTCGGAGTCACCCAGACCATTCTGCGCATGCAGAACTGAACAACAGAATCCCTGGAAGGGATTCAAAATGTTTCTCAAACTTACATTACCTGTAAAACATTATTTTAGCTCAAGAACGTTCTTCAGTTACTGAAAAATATTCGTGCTCGTTGCACTATTTCGTTTTGTGGGGTTTCAAGGTTTAAAGGGGCTTTGTAAGGTTCCCCTTGGGATTATAACGGTCATCTTCCCATAGGACTGTGCGCGAGTTGTGACAAATAAACGGCAGTTTGTTTTTCGATTTCATCGTGAACAGACGTGCTTTTTTCAAATTTCAACGTGTTATTTCGATCCGAGGTTAAACATGTCGTCTGAAGAATTTTCTGGCTCATCTGGAATGGGAGAAGAAATTCCTGAAGAATCCATTCATAGTGACCGATCAAAATTACGACTGAAGGACGCAGTGGTGTATTATGAAAAGCTGTGGACGGAAAATAATTTAATTGCATCTTCGGAAGAAATCTCTCACGATATCATGTTATTGGCCGGAGAAATAATACATTGGAACTTTTGGGTGAAAAAACATTCGTAACTGAAGAGGAATTAATTGACGCTCATGAGGATTGCGAAGAATTTGAGGAGAATGAATAACAGTTCGAAGAGCCACAAAGTGATTCGTCTTCAGACAAATATAAACCTTCACCGAAAAGATTAAAAAGTGACATGATTCCCATTGCCTACAAAGTCGTGAATATTGCGAAAGCGCACGCCACTTGTTACTTGGCGATAGTACAAAAAAAAAAAAAAAAAAAAAAAAAAAAAAAAAAAAAATATATATATATATATATATATATATATATATATATATATATATATATATATATATATATATATAAGAATTTGCCGCCAATTGAAGAGAAAAGAATATCTTTCACAATGGGAGAAAGATATTAGAAGTGATGGCGGGCAAAGGATAAATTTGAGGCGATAGATTCGTGGACCTACGACCGTTTTGTGGAAGCAAGAGAGCAATTGCAGCAAGTCACGACAAGAAATGTATATCAATGGGCATTGGCTGCGACTGCACAGTTGGTCGACTTCAAAATCAAGATCTCGAAACTTGTTTCGAAAAAAGAAGCGTGTCAATGGAGGACATCCAGGTGTCTGCGGAGACCTTTCGTCGGCAGACGTGCCGTTTAATCCCTCAGTACCATGGGGATTATGTGATAAATACTGGCCAAACAGGTAACTACATGTTTTCTGCGTGCAAAATGTTTTTACCGATGTAAAGTATATCAATTCAAATTTAATTATAGAAAAAGATATTAACATACACATTCGAATATTGTTAAATATTAAAAATACTATTGTTTCAGGATGCCAATATCAATCTGTTTTCAAAAGGATTCTCACTGAAAAAGGGAGTAAAACAGTTTTCGTGAAAAAGTCGAATTTGAATAAAGTGACGCATTCGTACACCGCACAATATTCAATAACATTATACGGAAACTGCTCCCACATGTCTTCATATGATTACAAGAAGCGACAGGTCATTTCGGACCTCGTATTCACAAATTAATTGATGGCTATGCTAATACTTATACGAACGTCATCGTAACTTCATCGAAGTCCGGAAAATTAACAACAGATTTATACATGGATTTTCTCCGGAAATGATTAAAATCTTACGTCGGGGAGAATAAATTTTTACTTCTCATTGACTCTAGGGGAGGTCAAACGAATCCGGAGATGACGAAAATATGCCAACTTGGTATGTAAAAGTCATACCTCCAAAATGCACTTCTTTGATGCAACCTTGTAGTGTTCACTTTCAGAGGCAAGTTAAAAATTTCATAAAGTGCTTTCAAAATTGCAGGGCATTGTTAAGGAGAATCGTGAAATTAATTCCCGGGAAGATCGTGTAAAAATTCATTCTATAATTCACCATCAATTATCGTCACCAATATTCCGAGAGATGATTCAATATGCCTCGTTTGCCTCAAAGTTACCAGAAACTCTATAAACATTTTCGTAAATGTTAATGGGGCATGTTTTTGTACAGATTTATTGCAAACGCCCTGGGATTTTAAAAATCCGCTTTTATATGTTGCGAAATATGTCGCAAAAATTATTGCTTTTTTTACGATGATTACCACTGCGGTTCTTGTTTATAATTATTATATGTATGAAAATTGAATATTTCCCAATCGACTTTGTTATTCTGATTAAAAACCCAATGTTTCTCCTCATATACGTTACAATTAATATTGAAAAACCCACCGCCATGAATTTTGTTGTTGGACAAAAAGAAAATAATTTTTATTCAATAATGTAACTAATTTGGTAAAGATAATGAAGATTTGGGAAACTTTCTGAATAATTGGTGGAATAACTAAGGAAAATAAAACGGAAGAAAAAAAAGTGCTTGAGGAGGAATCGAACCCGAGACCTCTGGCATAAGAGCGCGAGCCCTAACCATCTAGGCCAGGCAATGGACTAACATTTTATACTCATGAGGCACCTAAGAAACTTCGGATCGATTTTTCTCGGGATTTTCCGAGTAGTGCGTCCTAATATTTTAACCATGTGAGGTGTTAGGGGTCCTCTTTCACCACACAATATCTCGAACAAATCCGCGACCCCACGGCCGTGCCGTCTCCTTGTTAGATCAACTTTTGTTCCGAGTACTCATGTAAAAGGAAGGTTTCTAGTACTGATAGCAGTCTTCTCCTGTTTGAGTTTCTCCTGTTCCTTTCGTGAAGTTCAGAATCGTATATTAATGATTGAAACGCTTTTTATATTATGCAGGGTGAGACAACTAACTCATAAGACCCGTTGTATCTCCCCAACCGTAAGAGATAGAAAGATGCGTTTGAACAGTGAATTGCAGGGACAGGGGCTACTTGGATCCCCCTACCAACGAAACCCTATGTTAAATTTTAGCATAACATGATGGGCTTAAAAAGACGGTTTCAAATATGTGTATATCATAATATTTAGGCGAATACTTTTTGAGACACAGATATCGTATTCGTCCTTCGAGCGGCGTTGTCCAATTTGACCCTTCCTGTTGTCCACTGAGGAACTTAACAGGAAGGCGTTGTTTTCTTGCTTCTCCATAACGCCGCAAGGTGACGCATGCGATAGCTGGACAGAAGGGCATAAATGTTGTTTTTTTTTTTTTTTTTTTTTTTTTTTTTTTTTTTTTTTTTTTTTTTTAAGTAATTGACCGCTATTTGATTTTTATATTTATTATCACAACCAGGTTTCAGCCTTAGGCCATTCTCAAGTGATAAAATCTGTAAGACAGGTTTTCTTATGTGCTGCTGGGGTAATGAGACATCGCGTTTCCGTCACAGTTTCTTGGTACAGATATGTACAAGAACGAAGAAAAGCTAGATTTGCTTCTAGTATATGGTGAAGACGAAGCAGAAGAAATGCATTTAGTGCATAGGGATAGGGAGATACGAGCGAGCTTCCTACACGTATTTGCAAGAAACTTCTTAAATCGGAATCGTTGAACGCCATACAAAGGACAAGGCAGAAAACTGCAAGTGGCGAGGTACATGAAGAGGGCGTTTAGCGTTGGTCCACAACGACCCTACTGTTTCGTCGCGACGTGTCGCCATTGAATGTGGTAAAAGTCAGAGAATATTTGTACGCATAATGCACCGGCATAGATTTCACTAGTTTCACCTCCGATTACATCAAGCACTCTCCGGTGTGGATTTAGAACGGCGTCAGGAATTTTGTCGGTTTGCTCTGCAGCGCCTACAAGATAATCCAACGTTTTCCAACGACTGCTTTTTACTGATGAAGCGACTTTCACCAACCACGGTAATGTGAATTTGCATAATATGCATTACTGATCAACGGAGAACCCTCATTGGCTTCGGCAGGTACAGCACAAGTGGAGTATTACCGTGAGGTGCGGCATCGTCGGAAATGTCACTGTGGAGCCGTACGTCATTCCGGATACACTAAATGGCAATAACTATGCACAGTTCCTGCGAAACGTTCTGCCCATTTCGCTGCAAGATGTACCACTAACTACGGGTCAGTGCATGTGGTTACAACATGACGGCTGTCATGCTCACTCTTCCCGTGTGGCTACAGAGCTGTCAAATGAAAAGTTCCCGGGTTGTTGGATAGGACAACGTGCTGAAGTAAAGTGGCCATCCCGTTCTCCTGATTTTCTGTGTGGAACAATCAGTGATCTCTATATAACCTGGATGTATAACTCTGGTGTCTGAGCATAGAACTGTAGCGTGCCTGCACATTCATATGTTTTGCACACGAATTTGCATTGTCCACCACGTTGTAATTAGTCAAACGAATTTACATCAATTAGTACATGACAAATTACCTCTGGATTTGAAATTTATGTCAATATATGAACTAACAGACTCATGTGAGTACGGAATCGAAAAATATTTGCTTTTCGTTTTCTTGTAATACTTCATAGCAGCCATGTAATTAGTCAAGAAACAGAATGTGAACATCTTTGGCTGGCACGCTCAGCTATATGTAGTTCAACATCCAGGTAATATAGAGATCATTGGCAACAATCAAACATAAAGTGTATGCTCAAATCCAACTACGCCAGACGATATGAAGCATCGTATCATCGAAGCGTGCGCTTATATCTCACGTGCCACTCTCGTAGCCGTTCACAAATCATTCGTACGGTGACTACAAATGTGCATTCATCAGAGCACATTCATTTTGAGCACATGCTTCAGTAAAGTTTTGTATGTGTACAGTATGTATTTTGCATCTTTCAAAAAATGTTCAAATGTTTGTTTAGCTTATGGGACTTAACTACGGGGTCATCAGTCCCTAAACTTACAAACTACTTATGAACTACTTACGAACTAGGACGGCACAAATATCCATGCCCGAGGGGGGATTCGAACCCCCGACCGTAGTGGCCGTGCTGACTGTGACTGGAGCGCCTCAGTCACCTCGGCCACCGCGGCCGGCTTGCATCTTTGTGTGTATATACTTCGTATTGTGATCAGTATTAAATATTTTCAAATGTAAGAAAAAAACCGTACGAAATAATTGTGTCCAATTATGGGCCTCCTAATTTACATTTGTATTTCTGTTACTTGAAATGTATTAACATCTTGTAGTATTTTAATACTGTATGTTGTCTACTATGTTGCTACCCGCTCGGTTAGCCGTGTGGTCTAACGCACCGGTTTCCAAGACGGAGAGGCGTACCAGGACCCGGTTCGAATCCGAAAGGGGTTGGAGTGCCGGCTAGCCTGGATGTGGTTTTTAGGCGGTTTTCCACACCCCCTAGGTGAATACCGGGCTGGTCCCCAAGTCCCGCCTCAGTTACACGATTCGCAAACATTTCGTAACACTTTACACTTTCACACACACCACACATAGAACACTATACACAGACATTTGAGGTAAACATTTCCTCTTGGGGGGCATGGGGTGGCGGCAGGAAGGGCATCCGGCCACCCTGTAAATATTAGCCCATGCCAAATCCGCTTTTAACACAGTGCCGACCCTGCATGTGCGGGAAAAGGGCCAAAGAGAGTCAGACAGACAGTTGTCTACTATGTTGCTATCACAGTTGTCAACTGAATAATATTTGTGCGACATCATCAGTTAATTTTTGCGCAAAATATTGCAGTATGTATTACTATTGTCGGGTAAATGGGCGTGTTGTGTAAGGACGAGCTCGCGACGTGTACTCTACACAACACGGAAGGTCGCTTTGGACAACGCCGCTTCGAAGAACGAATACAATACGAGAACATATATATTTCTAAAAAATTATTCGCCTAAATATTATGATATACATATATTTGAAACCGCCGGCCGCGGTGGCCGAGGAGACTGAGGCGCTCAAGTCACGGTCTGCACGGCCACTACGGTCGGGGGTTCGAATCCCCCTCGGGCATGGATATTTGTGCCGACCTTAGTTGTAAGTAATTCATAAGTAGTTTGTAAGTTTAGAGACTGATGACCCCGTAGTTAAGTCCCATAGACTATACAAACATTTTTTTAAATTTGAAACCATCTTTTTAAGCCTATCATGTTACACTATGATTTAACATAGGGTTCAATTTATAGAAACCAAATATGGCCTCATATCTCTGCAATAAAAATAGCACAAACATGAAATTTGATGTATTCAATGAGCTCCTGTCCCTTAAATTCACTGTCAAACGGCATCTTTATATCTTTTACGGCTGGGGAGATACCAGGCGTGTTATGACTTATCTTCCTCGCTCTGTATAACGTGAATTACAAAAATCTATAACTACATTCGATAGTGAAAAAAAAAAAAAAAACATATCGAACATTACAGCAAATAATCGATACAGAGGATTTCCATGTGTAATTCGCCGGTGGACAAATACGTTAATATAGAAGAATTTTGTGATATAGTACAGATTTAGAACAAGAATAGCATTCGACTAACTGATTTAGGACTTTAACTAATGGACATCAATCATATGAAATAATATCAGAATATATTAATACAAGCAAACAGACTCGCCTGTGTAAACCAATATTACAAAATTTCATCTTTGGATTGTTGAACTTTCGTGTGAGGAAAATAATTAATAGTCACCTTACATCTGATATTACACATAGGGCTATTAACGGAAATAGATATCTCTGCTGTATTTAGAAGAAAACAGACACTAAAGGTATCAAACATTATGCAAAACTAGTGCTGCGGTAAGTAAAATTTAGTGATTCCAGACTGTTTAACATTCCTCTGCGACTGGAAGTATACTCCTGGCCATTACAATTGGTACACTACGAAGATGACGTGCTACAGACGCGAAATTTAACCGACACGAAGAAAATGCTGTGATATGCAAATGATTAGTTTTTCAGAGCATTCACACAAGGTTGGCGCCGGTGGCGACACATACAACGTGCTGAAATGAGGAAAGTTTACAACCGTTTTCTCATACACAAACAGCAGGTGGCCGGCGTTGCCTGGTGAAACGTTGTTGTGATGCCTCGTGTAAGGAGGAGAAATGCTTACCATCACGTTTCCGACTTTGATAAAGGTCGGATTGTAGCCTATCGCGATTGCGGTTTATCGTATCGCGACATTGCTGCACGCGTTGGTCGCGATCAAATGACTGTTAGCAGAATATGGAATCGGTGGGTTCAGGAGGGCAATACGAAACGCCGTGTTGGAAACCAACGGCCTCGTATCACTAGCAGTCGAGATGAAAGGCACCTTATCCGCGTGCCTGTAACGGGTCGTGCAGCCACGTCTTTATCCCTGAGTCAGCAGGTGCGGACATTTGCAAGACAACAACCATCTGCACGAACAGTTCGACGACGTTTGCAGCAGCAAGGACTATCAGCTGGGACTCCATGGTTGCGGTTACCCTTGACGCTGCATCACAGACAGGAGCGCCTGCGATGGTGTACGCAACGACGAACCTGGGTGCACGAATGGCAAAATGTCATGTTTTAGGATGAATCCAGGTTCTATTTACAGCATCATGATGGTCGCAACTGTTAGGCGAAATCGTGGTGAACGCACATTGGAAGCGTGTATTCGTCATACCCATACTGGCGTATCACACGGCGTGATGGTATGGGGTGCCAATGGCTACACTTCTCGGTCACCTCTTGTTCGTATCGGCGGCACTTTGAACAGTGGCCGTAACTCGTAGTTCTACCCTTCATTCGATCTCTGCGGAACCCTACATTTAAGCAGGATAATGCACGACCGTATGTTTCAGGTCCTATACGGGCCTTTCTGGATACGGAAAATGTTCAAATGCTGCCCTGGCCAGCACATTCTCCAGATCTCGCACCAATTGAAAACGTCTGGCCAATGGTGACCGAGCAACTGGCTTGTCACAATACGCCCGTCACTAATCTTGATGAATTGTGGTGAAGCTGCATGGGCATCTGTACCTGTATACACGCTAGCCAAGCTCTGTTTGACTAAATGCCCAGGAGTATCAAGGCCGTTATTACGGCCAAATGTGGTTGTTATGGGTACTGATTTCTCAGGATCTGTGCACCCAAATTGCGTGAAAATGTAATCACATGTCAGTTATAGTATAATACATTTGTCCAATGAATACCCGTTTATCATCTGCATTTCTTCTTGGTGCTGCAGTACTGTAATATCTTTGAGGTCAACATCTGGCTTAGTTGTAAAATGTATGCCTCTGTGTGTGGAAATTCTTTACTATGTGTGCGAGTGGAGTCGACTGCGACAGTACTCAGTATGCAAATTCCCACTTGATAAAATATTTTTAATTTGTTCTTTAATATTTTATGTATAAAAGTGATATCATAACATTTTGACAGTTAAATTAAGGCCGCTGTCATGTTTATAAAAACATGCAATATTATTTCTTTTATTGACCTCACTTGCTAGTTGGCGTATGATATGGTCAAACACATTTATTTCATAAATTCCTAACTAATATCACAATGAGAGGTACCACCAATTTAAACCTAATTTACTCGGTACACTCCTACGTTAACTAATACGTGTTTGCCCCTCCAAAAGTATGAATGATAAAGAAGGTTTCAATTGAAGGAATATACATACTTCAAGTGCAATTTATTTACCATAAACAATTCATCCTGTCACATGACAAAGCTAACGAAACATTACACATACTTTGTAATCAAGAGATGCTATACGCAACAGTTAAAGAAAATTGACAATTAACAACATGAAATAAAGTTGCCTGTATATATTTACATCAACAAATGACTGGCTGAGTCAAGGGAGAAGAAAACTTTTTCATGAAGAATAATTATCCAAACTACTGCCGCAGATGCACAAACGCAAAGGGCGGATAAAGTTTTCCAATTTGAACAAATAGAACCAGTTAAAAAAAGTAAAAAAGAGAGAAAATCCTTCAAAAACAACAGTATACTGTCCCTAGCAATGATGTAGGCGACAGATTACCAAATATCTGGAGCAGACAGGAGTCGGCAGCAGCAAATGTTCAAATGTTTGTAAAGTCTATGGGACTTAACTACGGGGTCATCAGTCCCTAAACTTACAAACTACTTATGAACTACCTAAGACTAAGGGCGGCACAAATATCCATGCCCGAGGGGGGATTCGAACCCCCGACCG
Organism: Locusta migratoria; assembly: GCA_026315105.1. NCBI lineage: Eukaryota > Metazoa > Arthropoda > Insecta > Orthoptera > Acrididae > Locusta > Locusta migratoria. The sequence continues at coordinate 248,385,174 of CM048747.1, read as the reverse complement.
TAGTGGCCGTGCAGACCGTGACTGGAGCGCCTCAGTCTCCTCGGCCACCGCGGCCGGCCGGCAGCAACAGGTGATGACTGTAGACCAGAGCTGAAATAAAACACGACCGTTTTCTCAATTAGTTCTGTGAAGCAGATACGATGGTTAACTAATAGCCTCTCTAGCGTTGGCGCTGATAGACAGAAATGGCTGCACAATTTTAAATCGCGAGCAGATAAGTCGATCGTGGTGTACTTGTGAAACAGTGTTCACAAGTGCAAATCACCAAGTCAAACTTGCGACACAAAATCTTAAAATATGCGCGATCCGCAAAGTGCGAATGATCAACGTGGGACTTCCAAAATATCTAAGTCAACTGTGACCGCCGGAAGCGAACCTACAGGACAAACATCAAAGGTCAGACAACAGCACAAGTAAATCGCGAGACCTAAGTCGACGAGCACACTGTGGGGACCTACCTGCGAATTACCCAAAATCTCTGTTCCTGACAGCGTTCCTGGTCGCGATCCGCGACCCCGTCTACGAGGCCAGAGCGCTCCAGTTACCACATACGGCTAACAGTCTGTCCAGTGATATCGCGAGAAGCTGCTGACAAATTACAAAACTGTCACAAGCCTAAGCTTTGGCGAATCACAGAGCATTGTGGGGACGCTCCTACAAGCTTCTCCCAGATGAGCAAAGTTCCCACAGAGACGTTACTGTACACAGGTCCACGATCTCTCCGGAATTTTCGGACGCTCTTTTTCGTTCCCAGGCCTCACAATACATAACTTTTATGGCCATAGGCGCGAAGCCCCCGGTGGTCCAGACGACCACTATGCGCCCAACAAACTGCTTAATATTGTTCACGCAGAAGAACGTTACCACAACCACCCTCCTCGGAAAGTTCAAAGAAACCGGCATTCATAACCATGAAAAACACGCCGCTATGGCGAGGATCGTACTAGATTTTTGCGAATGTCGCCCTGAGGCGGGACGTCCGATTGTGTTGAAGTGGCGATAGTTTGTCGGGCAACCTGCTGTACGCCCGAAAAAAAAAAGTTCAAATGTTTCTAAAGCTTATGGGATTTAACTGCGGGGTGATCAGTCCCTAAACTTAACAAACTACTTATGAATGCCTTATACTAAAGACGACGCAAACATCCATGCCCGAGGCGGGATTCGAACCTCCGTCGGGGAACGACCTTGCGCATCGTAGCACATCGCCTCAATGCGCTCGGTCGCTCCGCCATGGCAGTGCGTCTGCAGGGCATTGTCTTGCTCTACCAGTAATTTCAAACACTAGCTTGCAGGTAGCAGCGGTCGGCCTTCTTAGACCGCTCTCTCCATTCACTGGCCACCGAACGGGACCTCACAGGTATCAAACTACGACAGGACGCCCTGCCTTGCACAGCTGGGTCGTCAATTTCGCAACAGAGAAATTCCACGAAGACAAATGCCCAAACACGCTAATTTATGGACGCCAACATGCCAACTGCCGAGGCTACGTGAGAGTAAGCACGCCAGCCGTCCGCTTGCTGTCACCAGCCTGTCCACTGGACAGCAGATATTAGATAGAATCTCAGAAAAATTCAATAAGAAACTGCTGTAATTAAGGACTTTTCCTTAGACGACATGCCCCCATAAAAACGAAAGTGGCAACAAATCTAATAAAGTTATCAAAACGACACTGAACTTCCCCATCCGCCCAAAGACCAATAATAATAATATAATTTATACAAAACGCAGGATATCTATAATAAGAAATGTCTTTCCACTTTCACCAAAATTCGTCACTACAACACCGTAATCAAACCGGAGTTGCTATATGCCAGGGAGACACTGATGTTACACATAAAGACCGACCTTGAGAACATCGTCACACAGGAAAGAAAAATCATTAGGAAAAGTATTGGACCAAAAATTACAGACGAGAGCTATAGACTTCACTCCAGGGATACGACAGAGAAGTTCTCTAACTTCGCAACGGACATTAGAAAGAGGGACTAATATTTTATGGACACATCAACAGACCTCCACAGACCAGACTCACCAACAGAATCCTCAGGTACATCCAGGGTCTCAAGACCACTACACCCTGGATGATACAAGTCAAAATTGATCTGGAAAGGGCATATATACAGGGTGTTACAAAAAGGTACGGCCAAACTTTCAGGAAACATTCCTCACACACAAAGAAAGAAAATACGTTATGTGGACATGTGTCCGGAATCGCTTAATTTCCATGTTAGAGCTCATTTTCTTACTTCTGTTCAAATCACATTAATCGTGGAATGGAAACATACAGCAACAGAACGTACCAGCGTGACTTCAAACACTTTGTTACAGGAAATATTCAAAATGTCCTCAGTTGGCGAGGATACATGCATCCACCCTCCGTCGCATGGAATCGCTGATGCGCTGGTGCAGCCCTGGAGAATGGCGTATTGTATCACAGCCATCCACAATACGAGCACGAAGAGTCTCTACATTTGGTACCGGGGTTGTATAGACAAGGGCTTTCAAATGCCCCCATAAATGAAAGTCAAGAGGGTTGAGGCCAGGAGAGCGTGGAGGCCCTGGAATTGGTCCGCCTCTACCAATCCATCGGTCACCGAATCTGTTGTTGAGAAGCGTACGAACACGTCGACTGAAATATGCAGGAGCTCCAACTTGCATGAACCACATGTAGGTGGAAGAATATGAGGCCCAATCGAGACATCTCCAACAATTCCAGCCCAAACGATCACAGAAAATCTGTGTTGATGACGTGAGGAAGTACAGTACATACTAACGAAACAATTGGGTATATTGACAATTGTCTTTACAAGCTATTTCAATTTACATTTAAAGAGAAATATTAAAATGAGCTCTAACATGGAAATTAAACGTTTCTGGACACTTGTCCACATAACATATTTTCTTTCTTTGTGTGTGAGGAATGTTTCCTGAAAGTTTGGCCGTACCTTTTTGTAACACCCTGTAGATTCGGAAGACATCATAGACAAAGTCGTCTTTAGACACAAGGTGTACAAGTGGGAAGTGACGTCAGAGAAAACAGCACCTAAAGCCCAACGACGAAAGTGGTCTGAAGATCGGAAGAGGGTCTTTAGTGAAATAATGGACTACTGGAGAACAGGAATGTTTCGCGTGGTCTGATAAAAGGCCTGTAACGTGTGCAGTCAATTATTATTATTATTATTATTATTATTGCACAGTGGCAGTAATATTTAGTCAATTCTTCTTCTTCTTACTATTAAATATTACTGTCACCTCATAGCGTATCATATTCGCATGACATCGTTTAAAAATTTGAACCTTATCTTCACTATACTGTGGTGTCGCACAAGTCTGAAGTGCGCGCCACGTACTTTCGCCGCGCGCCGCCATGCACGCATGGCGCGGCGTTCTTACGTCAGCCACGAGCGCCCTCTGCTATAACTCCGCTCGTGGCCACCACTGAACTGCATCGGTCACTTGGGATTTGGACAGGCACTAGGACTCATCAGTAGGCAGGCCTCTACGTAGCTAAACTAGTCTGCTGCCCTCCAAGTTAAGTATTGTGTAATTTCTACGAAATATACAACTTGTTCTAATCTAGGTTTGTGTTTCTAGTTTCTGCTGTCCCACTGGCTGGTCACCTCATACTCTGTACCTGCACACGCGTGCATCCTGTTTCCCTGTGTCGGTCTCTCTCTACTCGGCCACCGACACCCAGGACAACCTGCGGAAACGAGACAGAAAAGTGGCGGCGAGGATGGGATACAAAATATACAGGTTATTGGCTTACTGCAGGTATGAGGATCACGTGTAATGTCGTAATCTTGTCCGGCAGCAAATTGGGTTCGACTACTTAACGATCCCCGTGGTGCTGAATCACGACGGTTGTAAATGCTAGAGGATGTTGTGAAAGCTATCGGCAGAAAGCCAGGGAGGTTTTCGACGCTAGCCTGGGGAGGGATTCAAAGGTACGAGAGCCAGTTAGTACTTAACAAAGGCGAGGAATTCGTCGGATGATGGCGGCGCTGCAGTGCCTTTGTAAGCGCTTCCTGGCGCCACACTACGACCCCATTAGGCTTCCTGAGTACAATCTGGTGCCGCAGGAGGCCGCTGTTTGGCATCAAGGCCCGGGGCGGCCATTGTGCTGGCGGCGGTTGCGCCACGCAGCCTTGCTGCCACTGCCTCGCGTCTCCGCTGGACCACGCAGCGGACGGTAGCGTAGGTACACACGGGAAGCCTTTGTCTTGACGTTGCCAGCCGTGACTCGGTCCAGCGCCAGCGACCGGAAGCCGCAGCACCAGCTAGAGGTCTGCATTTAGCGGTCATGCTTGCTCGATCGCGTAGTTCCGTGACAGTCCGGTAGATGTCAATGTAACTGCTTCGCCCGATGCTTGCAACTGCATTTGATATTAAAGGCTTGTGGGTCTTTTGTTGTGCACCTAATTTAGGGGTACATGGATTCATGACAAAGCATGATCTTTTCTCATAGTCATTAAATAAAGCATCACAACTTTTGATAGCTTTTTTGGTCTTTGCTGTGAATCTGTTGGTTGGATTGCATGTTATTTCAGTAATTTTGTTGTCATCAAAAAAGGCTAAGACTTTGTGTACATAATCAGTGTGATTTAGTATGACGATGCTATTTCCTTATCAGCTTTTAAGGCTATAGCATCATTTGCTAATAGTTTTTTGTTTATATTTCTAAGTGTCTGCTGTTCTAAGGTTGATTGACTTTTGTGTGTTTTATGCAACTCATCATCGATAATATTTGCTAATTTTACAGTAATTTCATTTTGTTTCCTGAATGTAAGATGTGACATGTCAAGTGCTACCTTAGCAGTTTATATTATATCTTTTATACATGAATTTTGCAATTTTGGTGTTACATTGTATTTTAATCCCTTATCCAGTATATTGGATTCTGTCTCTGTAAATGCTATATTTGTAAGGTTTTTCACTCTTGGATAAAACTGGAAATCTGTATGATATTCTGCTATTTGGTGATTTTGGTTATGTTGGATGTGCATAAGATAATCAAATTTTTTGTTATGTGTATATCGCACTTGCATGTTTATGAGGTTTATACACCAATATACCAGTACAAGAAACAATAAAACTTATCAAACAGAATTTACTATAGTTCAGAAAGACATCAGTTACTACAGCACATGAAATTATACTTCTCTTAGAAACGGCACTTTCTCAAAATTACTTTGCATTTGATATTCCTCATGCTTGCAAGCTTTCGATGCTTGCATTGCCCGCTGTATACTCTGTTACGCGATTGCTGTTCATTCATGTGGTGTCGCACGAGTCTAAAATGCGCGCCACCTACTTTCGCCGCGCGCCGCCATGCACGCACGGCGCGGCGTTCTTACGACGTCAGCCACGAGCGCCCTCTGCTACAACTCCGCTCGTGGCCATCACTGAACGACGTCGTTCACTAGGAACTGAGATAGGACCTAGTTAACACTTCGGAATCAGATAGGATAGGCACCAGTGAAGACTTGGCTATCGGATAGGCACTAGGCAGGCCTCTAGCTCAACTATGTATCAGCATTCTAAGTCTCTAAGAAATATATATATCTCTTTCTAATTTACTCTAGTGTTTTTAGTTTCTGCTGTCCCACTGGCTGGTCACCTCCTACCTGCACAAGCGTGCATCCTTTATTCCTGTGTCGGTCTTTCTACTCGGCCACCGACACGTACGACGGAAACGAGACACAAAAGTGGCGACGAGGATGGGAAATTATTTTAAATGAAAATATTTTTAATCAAGGGAAATTATGTTGGCTACGTTTATTGTGGCAATTGTTCTGCTCTTCTATCTCATCGAAACACAACACACCTGCAGGCACGTGTCTGCACAAGACAACAAGAACAAGGACGCTCTGAAGCATTACCGGCATCAGTTAAAGACTCTGTCACTAAAAAGTGTGTCGAAATGTGTGCCAGGAATATTCGTCCATTTACAATAATTTCAAGAAGTGCATTTCTTTCTTTTTGCCAGGATCTTGTAAATATTGGTTCGTAATTTGGACAGGTGGACGTCTCCAACATTCTGCCTCAACCTACGACAGTGGCACGAAACATAGAAATTTTTAAATGTCTGTATAGCTTATGGGTCTTAACTACGGGCTCATCAGTCCCTAAACTTACAAACTACTTATCAACTAGCTAACACTAAGGACGGCACAAATATGCATGCCCGAGGGGGGATTCGAACCCCCCGACCGTAGTGGCCGTGCAGACCGTGACTGGAGCGCCTCAGTCCCATCGGCCACCGCGACCGGCAAACATAGAAAGACAAGGCGATGAAATACGGGCAAATTTTATGCCCAGCATTGTCCAGACTGTAGACGCAAATGCATGTGCGTGCACAGCTTATTTGTATACCGATCCGTATCGAAAAAGATGTTACGTGTCTGGTACTGCACACATCGTTCATGAAAAGTGGACGTTAAGGAACATAGTTTTGGCGACAATCCATTTTTCTGAAAAGAAGAAATCCGGGGAATATATTAAGAACCATATTGAGGAAACATTTTTTTAAAATTTAGGGGTAAATCCGTAGCACCTTAATAAGAATTCTTTTCTCACGGACCTAGGTACTATTTTGAGTTCCGGCCTCAAACGCAGCTAGTGAAAGAGATTTCAGTGCTGCTGGGAATCTTATTTCCAACAAAAGAAGCAGACTTCATCCAAAACGGGTCGATGAGATTCTGACCATTAATTGTAATTATGATGCTAATAATGAATAATATGGAGACAGTTTTATTTGTTATGTTTGTAATGTATTAGGTGGAAATACTGACTTTTCTAAACAGGAATCAATGAAGTATACAATATTAGGAAAGACACTTAAATCGCTCTCCGTCTTGATCAGTGACACAACTCAAAACTGTAATACTTGAGATTAGCAACATTTTTCTTGCCATGACAAATATTATGAGCCGGCCGCGGTGGCCGAGGGGACTGAGGCGATCCAGTCACGTTCCACACGGCCACTACGGTCGGGGGTTCGAATCTCCCCTCGGGCATGGATATTTGTGCCGTCCTTAGTATAAGCTAGTTCATAAATAGTTTGTAAGTTTAGGGACTGATGACCCCGTAGTTAAGTCCCATAAGCTCTACAAACATTTGAATATTTGAAATATTATGGCCTATCCTAGAACATAAATTATACTATTCTCCTCAAGCGGACAAAAGATGTGGCATTTTTGGTCCAGGTTGGAGCTCGTCAAACATATTTTTCAATGATAAACTAAAAACTGCCGGGTTTAAAATTGTGTCACTCTTCTTGCCGGGGTGCGAAATGTAAGTTTTCATGCTCATAACGTCCACATTACAATAGTTTATGGCCTTTCTCTTTCGTTTTTCGTATTATTTATTGTAATCCTGTTAGAACGTAAGAGTATTGTTGCATAAATAAAATGATGCGGGTGTAGTTCCGTCATCTGGTTGGAATATAACAGAAGCGGCAGCGGCGCGCGGACACACACGGCTGCCGTGTGGAGTAGCAAACACAGCCACTGCCTTCGTGATAAAAACAGGCGTTAGTATAGAACTGGCGGGAACGCGATCAGCTGTTTCATTGAGGCGGTGTACGGAGCATTCGAGCTTTTAATTATCTTTAGTTGCATGGTGTTTTTCAGTTGTATAATGCCTAGAAGCTGCTGTGTCCACGGTTGCCAGTCTAATTACTATGGAGGGAAATAGGTTCCAGTGTTTTCTTTTCCTTCTGATGAAGTGAAGAGAAAAATTTGGATTAACAAAATTCCGAGGGAATTGGTAGTGACAAAGAACACATGAGTCTCCATCCAGCGTTTTCATGATAATACAATTATTCGTGAAACGAGAGCAACTCGATCTGAGAGTAATTGATTATTAATAGGTTACTCTTTTATTGTGTGCAACAAGCGTGGTTATTGTTTTGTAGGTTCCGTACTACTCGTTCCGCGTAAAAAGTTGGATTTGTAAAATGATGCTGTCCCGTGTTTATTTCTGAATCCACCATCATATTTGTCCTGTTTCACAGTGCTCTCATCCGGACATCAGAAGAAAGGCTCACGAAAACGTGAAATGGACGGATATACAAGAGTGGCTCTCTGAAGACAACATTGAACAGTTTAAAGGGCATTACGAATAATGCAGACCAATTTGCCCACAATGACCGGCTGGTTACAAAGCATGACAACCAAGTGTACTTAATGATAATAGAATTTAAAGAATGTCCTTGTATTAGAAAAGTTTTGACATTAAAAATAATTTTGAAATTTTCGTAATGTGTGATGATGTAAATATAGAAGCTAGAAAGAACGTTTGTATGGATTTTAGGACCAAAACGTCTATGTAAGACAAAAAAGCTGTAAAAATATGGAGGATAAAGAAATTACAGTTCAGGAAACCACGTGTAAAATTCAGATAATATTAACTGTGAATCTGTGGATGAAAGTGGAGATGATGATGATGTAATATCAGGACTTAAGTTCATAAATGAACAATTGCTACTTCTCACATTCAAAGAGCTGAGGTTTTGAAGAAAAAGCCTACAAAGCTACAAAAAAAGCTCATTGTGATGTAGCTGCAAGAAGACCACGAAAGGCTTCAATATTTATGTAACTTGTGTAGTTAGAAAGTTATCACTGCAAATTGTCATTTACTGGTGCTGTAATAAGGGAGAAACGAAAAGTAAAAATATTGTTTAACCTCAACTGAGAAGGTATTTTTTTTTGTATATATATATATATATATATATATATATATATATATATATATATATATATATATATATATAGAGGGCAAAATATAGATTTGAAATGTTTATCAGTGACGGATGGATCCTCTTTGACGTGGACATTTTCCCGTTTCTTTGTAATGTATGCATTTCTATATATTTCCAGTATTAATTCCTACACTAACAAGGCAATTAGGTACAACGAAGTTTAACATAATGTAAAAAAAATGTTCAAATGTTTGTATAGTCTATGGGACTTAACTACGGGGTCATCAGTCCCCAAACTACTTATGAACTACCTACAACTAAGGACGGCACAAATATCCATGCCCGAGGGGGATTCGAACCCTCGACCGTAGTGGCCGTGCGGACCGTGACTGAAGCGCCTTAGTCCCCTCGGCCACCGCGGCCGGCTAACATAATGTATGTACATTATCCTAAAAATGACAAAGAGAGGTACAGAAGTCGTCTTTACGTACGTCTGCATACGAATCGGCCGCCTCAGCGCCGCCTCAACGCGTGACGTCATCGAAGCTATGCTACGGCCTGTATTTATCAGGAAGGCAGTGGCACAGCTCGCCGGTGCAGACCGCCGGCGCTGCCCTGTCCACCAGCCCCACGGCGCTGTAAACAAGCACAGCTGGCCGTTCAAAAGTTCATAATCGGTCAAGCAATAACAGAGCGCGGCGCGATCGAGCGAGTACAAGCAAGAAAATTCGCCAATATGCATACCTCTAGCGCCAGCCTAGCTTAGCGTCCTGTGAACAGTGCCACTACTCATAGTCGCCACAGTCTAAGGCTGGTTGCAAACACTCCGATTTTGGACGGCCGGTAAAATATCGGCCGTCCATATTCCAGCAGTGGTCCGTTGGCGGGGGCATTGTAGCCTGCACACTGGCCGGCCCAAAGACCTTGTAAAAATAACTAGACTCCCTAAAGGGTCCTACACACGATGCGATTTATTGGACCAATTCGTTGGTCACCCAGATAAATTGGGCGGTTTTAGGCGCTACCCGACCAACTTTCCTTGTTGGCCGGTTGGTTACGCCTGACCATCCGATCTCCGATTCCCCCACCACTTCACTCGACAAATTGTACCGTGTATAGCGCTTCCCGACCAACTTCCATGCCTGAGGTCGTCTGCACAGCGAACAGGCGAAAACATGCACAGTTCGAAAAACATTCATCAGAACAGTGTGGCCGGCCCAAAGACCTTGTAAAAATAACTAGACTCCCTAAAGGGCCCTACACACGATGCGATTTATTCGACCAATTCGTTGTTCACCAGATTAATTGGGCGGTTTTAGGCGCTACCCGACCAATATTCCTTCTCGGCCGGTTGGTTGTGCCTGACCACCCGATCTCCGATTCCCTCACCACTTCACTCGACAAATTGTACCGTGTGCAGCGCTTCCCGACCAACTTCCATGCCTGCACTTCGTCTGCACAGCGAACACTCGAAAACAAAAACAGTTCGACAAACATTCACCAGAACAGGGTGGCTCTGCTTGCAGTTGGTCGGAGCGTGTGTAGGCTGCTACTAATTGGTTGGTACGTTGGACATCTTGTTGATCGTATGATAAATCGTAGTATGTGTAGGGGTCTTAACGGCACTGCTGTCGCAGGATAATTTGAACCTTCGCCCGGCCGCCATGGTAGAGGCAAGCGTCAGATAAATACGAGTGTTGTTAGCAGGTAAATCGTGTATTAAATAGCTACTGCTATTGATAGTCACGTCTGTATTGTTTGAGTATTGCAGTGTACATGAAGCACGATGGTGAAGAGCTGCTCAGCATTTGAATGCATAAATCAATTTAAGAAAGGAATAAAAAGATCAAATACTGTCTTCCCATACATATTTCTCAGGAATCAAAGTAGCCCTACTACTTGTGTTCACAGGTAGTTACGCTTGCTTAACAGACTCTTAGTCAAGACAATATGCAATTTAGTACGATGGCTTGAAAGCGAAAAGCAGAGACATCAACGTCAATGTACAACTTGTCAGTGCAAGACGCGAGTATGTTTCTTATATGCGATTGTCTGAAAATGCTTACTTTGCTTCGAAATTCTTAACACAACGAAAAAAAAATTAATTTACAAGGGCATTACAATAGCTTCCATGCGAAAGATCATGGGCACTTACAGGATAAAAAAGCGAAAGTCCAATGATTATAGAACAAAGAGTGGGTCTGTCATGTCGGTCACCTATTTCGAACGAATTTTGCATAGACGTTCTATATTGAATATAAAAGGCCACGTGTTTCGACTTTTTGCTAGACACTCAGCAGTTTTTGAAAGTTAAAGTATTTGATGATGGAAAAATCGCGTTTTCAATGCTATACATCTGAAGATCGTCTAAAGATGAGCATGGGACCAAAACTTAATGATGTTCGAGTAATTAACGTTTTTGTGTTTTCATGCTGTACCTTCTGCACTCGTGAACATGAACGACATTCTGAGTGCCGTCGTCGGTGGAGCGGTCTACAGTTTCGACTTTCAGTCCGTGGATATAGGTTCGAACCTCCATCATGACAATTTTTGATGGATTTTTTAAAGATATATTCGATAATATTCTCATATTATAATACCTTTTCTTGCCTTATTTTAAATTAGAAGTAGGAAGTGTGATATAGACTCAATTAAACGTATTATTTGTTTGCAGCTGTTTCATTTGTGATACACAGTAGGAAAACAATAAAAATAAGAAATATACTTGACTTTCTCTTTCATACAAATAATTAGCCGCAGAATAGATTATTCAACCATAGAAAGGTGTAACATATCCGTAGAACATATCACCGGCCGTAGAATTAGGCTGTCCGACAATTCTCCGTTGCGTAGTTAGCGTGTTGAGATTCCTGACTCCCCGCACAGCCCCTCTCACCTCGTCCGCTACCAGTAACCGCCACGAGCCGGCCGACAGGTCATGCTGTGGCGCGAGCGCGAACTAGCTCGCTCAAGCAGATCAGTGACGAGGCCTGGTCTAACATACCGGTCATGACACTCGAGCGAAGTTTTTGCTACCCAACGCGATAGCAGCGCCAAGCGGCCAGCTGGGGACACTACTGAGTTGACAGTCGTTGTTGTAGAAAATTACGAATAAATAAAATTACATGCATTTTTCGTAAAATTACCACTGAATATTAAAATTGTGTGAGTATTCAGTCACTATGGAAAAAAATGGCACGCTCGAGATTCGGAACACTGACCCTACGGTTGTAACTCCAGAACGGTGCCACCTGAGCTTCATAGATAGATGCTACAACTTTTTTACTTATCGGTACTTACGTATATTTGCAATACTTCAAAGTAGATTTTCTCGAGAAATTTTGGAGTTGCGTCGAATGGCTTTGGAATATTGTTATTTGAGTGCAGAACTTCACGTTCCATAGGTATCAAAAAATTTAAAAACCGATACCCATGTGGTCTCTTTGTAAGACGCCAAGTCAAACATTGTGCCCCCCTTCCGTTGGAAGTTAGAGTGCTACCTCGAACATGTGTGTGTGTGTGTGTGTGTGTGTGTGTGTGTGTGTGTGTGTGTGTGTATGTTGCCCTTACTACAGGGTGTCCGTATTTAAAATCTCAATTTAGAAATGCTGCACACAAAAAAATCATTTGGCAGAATGACTACAGATTTGAAATGAACATACTTGTCGAAGGGGTAAAAGCAATGGCATAAAAAAAAATCAAGTTCTTAACTTTATAAGTAGATGGCGCTCTAAGCGGCACAGATGCACCATACATTGCATTTAGTATGGCTCGCCTCCTATTGCATATTGTCACGGGTCTCTCAATGCAGGATAGAGGTCTGCTTGTGGAGTTTTATTTTTACAAGAACGACGATTCTGCAATTGCAGCTTTAAGCAACTTCTAGCCATTAAAGAATAAGAGAAAAGGTTGTCGTCCGATGACTGTGAAGGCTCTGAAGAATATGGTGAAAAATTTCGAAGAAGCAGGATAGTTTTAAGTGTAATGTGGCTGAGGGAAGAAATCACTCGCTTAGACCTCTGTAGATAATGTCGCCATCACGTAACAGGAAGGGACGAGCACTTTTGCGCAAGACTGCAGTGCACGGCCGGCCGCGGTGGCCGCGGCGCTCCAGTCACGGTCTGCCCGCCCACTACGGTCGGGGGTTCGAATCCCCCCTCCGGCATGGATATTTGTGCCGTCCTTAGTATAAGGTAGTTCGTAAGTAGTTTGTAAGTTTAGGGACTGATGACCCCGTAGTTAAGTCCCATAAGCTTAACAAACATTTGAACAGCACAAATATCCATACCCGAGAGGGGATTCGAACCCCCGACCGTAGTGGCCGTGCAGACCGTGACTGGAGCGCCTCAGTCCCCTCGGCCACCGCGGCCGGCTTTTGTGGACAGATGAAGCCATTTCCACCATAAGGGCTACGTCAATACCCAAAATTACAGGATACGAGCAATGCAAAGTCAGTCTCATATGAAACAGTATAGCTTTATTCTGCATAGTTTACTGCATGGTGCGGGCTGACGGCATCCTTTATTGTAGCCCCCCCCCTTCCCCCCTTTTTTTCCCCGAGGAGAATGTTTAAATGTTTGTTAAGCTTATGGGACTTAACTGCGGGGTCATCAGTCCGTAAACTTACAAACTACTTGTGAACTAGCTTATAGAAAAAACAGCACAGCCGTCCGCGGTGGCCGAGGGGATTGAGGCGCTCCCGCACGGCCACTACGGTCGGGGATTCGAATCCCCCCTCGGACATGGATATTTGTGCCGTCCTTAGTTGTAAGTAGTTCATAAGTAGTTTGTAAGTTTAGGGACTGATGACCCCGTAGTTAAGTCCCATAGACTCTACAAACATTTGAACATTTTTGAAAACAGCACAAACATTCATACCAGAGGGGTTGCATTCGAACCCCAGACGGAGAACGGCCTCGGGCATCGGAGCATAGCGCATCAATGCGCTCGCCCACTCCACCGCGGCTCCATCACTGGTAACTGGTATACAAATCTTCTATGCAAACACGTCATTCCAAGCCTTCAACAGCCTAGATGTCTGGATAGTATTGTTTTCGTGGACAATGGCGCACCTCCGCACATTGCAAAGACAGTGAAGTAATTCCTCAATAGCTATTTCGCCAACGACAGAATTATCTGCCGTCATTTTCCTGTAGCCTGGACGTCAAGACCATTGGACATCAATTCATGTGACTTCTAACTGTGAGATTATTTGAAAAGTTTTGTGTTCAGTGGGCACTTAGCGAATTTGGATGAATTGAACGCACATATCACGCAACATATTTACACTTTGACCCCTGACACACTGCGGTCTGTTGAGAAACATGCTGTTTTTCGGTTTTAATTTCTAGCGGAAAATAGTGGACAGCATACCGCACATGATATGCGCAAGTCTCGTTGATAATTAACAGGTTTTACATTTCGTCCTTATTCTACGGTTTGTGGCCCATGGACAATTAAAAACCGAACTATTACGTGCTTTTTCTGTAATTTTTGGCCCAAGAACAATTAAAAACCTTTTTTCCCATCCGATGTGGTACGACCATACCATGATGGATGGACTTTACACTAACACTACCACGTTGTGCATAACGTGGACATTTGTCGGCATCCACTTTCCCTATCCATCTATTGATAAAGTTAGAAACTATTTTTATTTTTTGTTAATGCCATTGCGTTTTCCCCTTCGTCAAGTAAGTTCAGTGCAAATCTGCAGTCATTTTCCCCTATAGTGTTTTTGTACAGCATTTTGAAAGTGGGACCCTATATAATTTCAAGTAGTTGGTTAAGTCTAGGGTCCAATGACGGTATCCGTTTTGAGTCCATAGTTTTACGAACATTTCACTGTCACGTGTTGCGGCGAAACAAAGTGAGTATAACCGGTCCCACCGGTTCCTTGTCTGAAGTGTATTTTACGATGCTGTTGAAATTTGTCCATTGCCACTCAACGTTGCCAGTTCGGGAGAGATGAAAGTTTGTTTTGAACAGTCAGGTCTGAAATCTGTTTCTTGTCGCTCTTGGTAAACAGAAAGAACTTCCTATCTATCTTCGAATTACTATTTACAGTTATAATTATAGATGCTGTAACGAGCTTATGATCAGTGATATTTCTATTCTAAGCTTAACTGAATGGAAAAGTTAAATTCTGTTTGTCACCATTAAGACCAGAGTCGGTTCTCTGTTTAACTGTTCAATGTTGTTTTCAGATAAAGCACTCAATAATTTCACTCTATACTTTTCCCCTACCACCTCTTATAAACATTTAAGTTAAATCTCTACTTAAAATATACTAAAACATAAACATTTGTCTCATTATACAACTACGTCTGGTGAGGTAGGGGTCTACGAAGGCATCCGATTAACATATTTCATTCACTTTTAACACTGATCTTTACGATATTTAATTTACATTACAGCTCAGATATTATCGTGTTTCCATCTGCCACCCTCTGCGTCCAGTCAAACGTTTGAGAGTTTCGAATTTTTAATTGCTGTTCTATTTTCTTCCACCCGTCTGTTCATTTAACTATGAGTCCATTTTGACCGTTTATGAGCGAGAATAATTATGGTACCTTTAGATAGTCGATGCTGGAGTTAAATATATCTAAATATATATCTACATTGTTTTCCTTCTGTTGTGACTGTATTCATGACGACTTTTTCGGGCATGTGGAGGGATTTGTTTATCCTAAAGTATCAACATGTGCACTCCACAGATACTTAGCTACCCTAGTATCGCTTCCTGCGTTTATTGCACGGCTGAGCTCCACCCCATAGCGGAGATCGGCCGGCCGCAGTGGCCGAGCGGTCTGCGGCGCGACAGTCACAGTCTGCACGCTCGCTACGGTCGGGGGTTCGAATCCCCCTCGGGCATGGATGTATGTGTCGTCTTTAGAATAAGGTGGTTCATAAGTAGTTTGTAAGTCATGTTGACAGAGTTGTAAGAAGGCGCTCTGACAACATGACATACAATGCAGAAGGTGTTTTAAGTATTCTAACCGTTTTACGTGTGACGTACCATTTGTCAAAGTTAAATGTTTTATGATTGACTTGCCATTTTAATGTCATGCGGTTTCACGAAACGAAAACATAGGACACAAGCGATCAGATGATGATACCTTAAGTGTATCGAAACCGGTGGTCAGAAAAATAAATTAATTCATACTTCAAAGTAAGGAGATCGCCGTCCTACCATGGAAAAAAAAAAAAAAAACCATTATATGTATTTTATAAATCATTAATATTTCGCAAATATTAGCCTATGCATGGAGTGTTTGACTGCAGGATTATAGTTACGAGGTACCGTTTGCAGCTATTGTAGTTGTTAGGCATGAGAACAGACTTGTACGGCTCGGCCTTTAGACTACATTGAGCCTTATTTCATTTACTGAACCGTGGATAGCCCAATACGTGTATGATGTGTTTGGCCGATACAACTTGGATGTATTCGACATTCCAGAAAATAGTTTTGAATTGATATTTCCAACTGCATCTCACCTAAGAACACTACAAGATACACATTCTCATATTTCAAGGTCTTAGGAATTACACTAATATTTTCTAGTACATAACATTTGAATATAAACAAATTTTGAAATGTTTGTAAATCTGTGGGACTTAATTTCTTTGGTCATCAGTCCCTAGGCTTACAAACTCGGTAACTAACTTAAACGAACCTAAGGACAACACACACCCATGTCCGAGGAGGACTCGAACCTCCGACGACGAGCAACCGCGCGTTCCGCAGCAAGGCGACTTAGAACGCTCGGCCACTCCACCGCGGCGGACAATAAACCTAGAAGATTCCAGCTGATTATAGTTGACAACAAGTTAGAAGTTTATCCTTTATACTATTTTAATGCTCTTTCTGCCCTTCTATTGTCGCTAAATAAATTCTTGATTATGTTGTGATTATTTTCGGTATACGAGTACTTTATAAGAAAAGCAACAATACCCGAATACTTGCAATAGCTCGCGTCGTTGCGTAGCAACAGTCGGAGACGAGTCGATTGGCGAACAACTGCATGTGTCCATTTCCGGTCAGCAAATACTTAAGAAAAGCGTGAAACGAACGGCGAATCGAAACGACGGTAGCAGTCAAAAGGTAAGTAAACCATCAAATAATATCTGGAGTGTGTTACTCCGTGACACGAAAAACACAGACGTTAAATCAATTGCAGCTTTCTATGTACACAAAAAGTAAAATCCCAGAAGTATGTGTGTATAATGAACGCGGAAATCTTAGACAAGGCACTTCCATAGAATGTAAGCGAAACTGACATGCAAGGCGCCGAAGTTGCCTCAGACAGAGAGGCTTGCACGATGCAAGGAGCGAACAACGTCTGCGTTATTCAGACTAATGGAATGTCTTATGGAATGTGTAGCAAAGCTTGTTTGAAGTTGCGGAAGTAGTTGAAGAATCCTGAATTTTATAAATCGTTTGATTAGAGCAATACCGGAATTTTACATATTGAAATTATACAGCACATTCTTCAGCGACGTTTCCGAGAGAATTGTACTTCTGCATCCGTTCATATAGATAGTGTTGAGCGTGTATAAAGTTGGACAGTAGAGCGTATCCTCAGATTGTCGTAAAGTAAACTTTTTCTTAGCGCATATAATATGAAGAGTAGTTAAACGAAAACCTAACTAGTCCTGTGGGACCATGGGGGTCAATTGACGTCATACCTTAGTCATAGATAATTTGTTTAGTAGTCGGTCCTCTGTATAACACATTTGAAATTAATAGCTATGGCTACAAAATGGAAAATATAAGAAAACATTTTCTCGGGTACGTTATCTGAAGTAATCAGAAAAGTTAATAAACTGATTAGGTACCTCATCGAGTAATATTTGATCTAGGGATGATAATAAAGAAGTAATTTGTTATTTCTGTTGTTCTGTAAACTATCACATTCTCCACTAGACCAGCGACGTCGTAGTCTGCTAATGTTGGCAACGATATTTTCTCATTACAGGATAATTAATTTACTTCCCGGACAAGGGTACATACCACAGATGATGACACAAATAACACCCCACAAGTGACACTCGCCGATCGGACAATAATCACGCAGTTGAGTCCGATAGATTTACAAACAAACAAACACACGCCGATTCTGATACACATCCAGTACGTTGTAGCCTAAATGTTCAAATGTTTATTAAGCTTAAAGGACTTAACTGTGGGGTCATCAGTCCCTAAACTTATGAACTACTTATGAACTACTTTATACTAAGACGACACAAATATCCATGGCCGAGGGGGGATTCGAACCCCCGACCGTAGCGGCCGTGCAGACCGTGGGTGGCGCCACGCAGACCGCTCGGCCGTTGTAGTCTAGGTCAAAATTTGAGACATGTATTTTATATATGTATGAATATATAAGTGTCATAAGGCCGATGTAGCGGTGAAAACCCTTCCGAAGGAAACGCGGATCTTATGTTTCTGAATACATATCGTCTAAACCAGGCCTGCTCAGCAATCTGCACGAGCGAGCTGGCTCACTGTGGCTGATGAATGGTAGCGGACGAGCAGCGTGGGGCAGTGAGGGGAGGCAGGAATCCCAACAAAAGAACCTCGCAAACATTAATTATCGGGCAGTCTAATTCTACGGCCACTGATATTGTAACGTTTCTGCTATGTTGCACGCTCCTTACAAAAATCAGTTGCCAACATTACAAACACGAAATATCGGACACTTATGTAAAACTTCGCTACCGGACATGTAAAATATCACATTTTCCCTTCAGTTTGAAATACTATTAACACTATTAGTAAAACGCTTTTCAGAAACTGTATGTTGATTTAAACATAACTTTGGCTGTCCATTTACTTAATTTTCAATTTTTAATACTTTCGTAAATAATAACTAAAACACTAAAAATTCATTACACCAAGTTTGGGAAATTGCTGAACCTATATAGATACTAATTTGTATAAAAGCAACAAGACTACATGTTATAACTATTGCACAACATGATTACATATGTATCCTTTGTTTAAATAAATTCGGGCAGACAATGTTTTATGTATCACGCGATCCCAAATTAAATAGTGATCATTTTTCACGTACTAAAATTAATAATCCTTTTGGTACTAAGAAACTATCTTCGAAATAGATGAAACTACTACAACTTTACACAAATTCGTATTAATAAAAAATTAGACCGCAAACGAAAATACATTAAAATTCCATGTCTAAATAATAGTGCGCCTACAGAATATTGGCAAAACAGATACGTGTGCATTTCGAAAACATAAATAATGTAAATAAATTGAGTTATTTTAAACCCTAGTCAAAACACTACTTTTAATGTTTGTACCACATTAAATACAAATTTCATGAAACACGTACATACATTGGGATAAATAGTTAAACCTTAAATCTAATATTTTAATTTGTGTATCTTGGCATATTTAAAGTATTGTTGCATTATTAACCAAAGAACTTTGTCATCAATCTTATTACGAGGTTACGCTGCAAATGTTGGAGTGCGAGCAATGCTCTGTCACTCAGTTCATAGCTACAGACATGTTAACATCTCTGTTATCTGAGGCTAAATGTTTCTAACATCATAATGTTGCACAACCAAATAAATTTGTTTCCGTCACAATGGAACTATCATGTGTGTGTCTGTGTCTGTGATTATTTAATTGAATCTCCTGAAACATATTCTACTATTTTGCTGAATGTTGAGCAACATCAACGCAGATGTCCGTCTTCAAGAACCAAGATATGTAAAATATTTATGCTCGATCTTTCCCAACTAAAGTGAAGTGGATTGCTATAAATCTGACTGTTGAAATGAAATATGTATCCGGTATTTAGGAAACTTCAATTTCAACAGTTAAATCCACGTTCCAGAAGAGATGGTGTCGTTAGGATATGTTCTACGGAGATGTTACACTTTTCGGTGGTTGAATAACCTATTCGGTCGCAAACTGATTGTATGAAAAATAAAATACAATTTATTTCTTTCGAATGAAAGAGATTTCTCATGGGTGAAAAATACAATATATTTCTTATTTTTATTGTTTTTGTACTGTGTATCAAAAATGAAACATGCCCTACTTCAAAATAATGCAAGAAAAGGTATTACAATATGAGAATATTATCAAATACGTGCGTCTGACAGAATCTAACCAAAAATTGTCATCATGGAGGTTCGATCCTGGAGCCACGGATTGACAGTCGAAGCTCTAGACCGATCAACCGGTGACGGTGTTCGGAATGTCCTTGCCGGTCGCGGTGCCCGAGGGGACTGAGGCGCTCCAGTCACGGTCTGCACGGCCACTACGGTCGGGGGTTCGAATCCCCCCTCGGGCAAGGATATTTGTGCCGTTCTTAGGATTAGCTAGTTTATAAGTAGTTTGTAAGTTTAGGGACTGATGACCCCGTAGTTAAGTCCCATAAGCTATACAAACATTTGGATTTTTCGAATGTCCTTCATGTTTACGAGTACCCAAGCTACAGCATGAAACCACTGAAACGTTCATTATTCTAACGTCATTAACTTTTGGCTCCATGTATATTAGTAAAAAACGCTTATCTTTATAGAATCCTTCGATGTAAAGTATTGAAAACGCGATTTTAAATTATCAAATTTTACATTGATTTTTTAAAACTGAGTGTGCAGCAAAAAATCGAAACACGTGTCCTTTAATATTCGGTATAGAACGTCTATCCAAAATTCGTTCGAATTCTGTGACCCACATGTCAAACCCTGTCCTTGTTAGTAGTATGTTCTTTAATCTTTGGACCTCCGCTTTCTGCTCTTCATCTTGCAAGTGCCCATAATCTCTATTGTGATGCCGTTGTAAATTAAATTTTTCCGTTGTGTTAAGAATTTTGAAGCATGCTAAGCAGTTTCAGACAGTCGCATATAAGAAACATATACACTTCTTGCTCTGACGTGTTGTACGAGGTGCGTCCAGAGAGTAAGTTCCGTTTGGTAATAAAATGAAATTGTACACAGATACAGAAGAAATTTTTATTGCACAAAATTCTACAACTCTTAAACTACTTTTCCCCATAACTGCCGAAATTTTGCAGGCATTTGTCATAGCGTGGCACCAGCTTTTGTATACCTTCTTCATAGAGATCTGCCGCCTGTGTCTTCAACCAGTTGGAAACAGTTTCTTTCAGCTCGTCGTCATTGGTGAAGTGATGACCGCGAAGGAAAGACTTGAGATGTAAGGACAGATTAAATTCGCTAGGAGCGAGGTACCCAACGCGAGCAAAGTTCGCGTAATTTCAGTTGTTTGGTAACAATTTCATGGATCAGTGATCGTGAAATTTGGGGAAGTCCATAGCGAGAGCACTAATTGTAAACCTACGGGTTTCCTGGATCTTGTCATCAATCGCGTGAACCAATTCTGTAACCAAAGGTGGACGCCCACTTCGTTCTTCATCGTGCACATCACTACGCCCGCTATTGAACCCATCTTCTCACCATCGAATCACTCATCGCATTTGGTCCGTAAACATCGCAAATTTGCCTATAAATTTTACTTGGTTTCACTTTCCTCGCATTCAGAAACCGAATCACCGACCTGATTTCACAGGCGGCGGGATTTTCAATCGACGCCGACATTTCAAACAAGCACAACAAAGCGTACGTAACTGACAGCGGTCTCCAAATGGCGCACGTTCTTCTCCTTGATACACATCGTCTACAGCGCATGTGTGGAACTGCAATCGCAGCACTGCAGCGGAGATAAATTGAAACGGAACTTACTTTCTGGACGCGCCTCGTACATTGCTGTTGATGTGCCTGCTTTTGGCTTTGAAGTCATCGCACTAAATTTCTTCGACATTGTGTACTGCGTGGTGGGCACACGCACACGCTTGTAAAGCTAAGCCGGATCGACGTTGTGCTTAGTCGTGAGAAGACAGCCCCTGTTTACACCTGTATTCCCCTGCTCTGCTGCATTACGTCACGACGGCTGAGCATTCAGCGCCGTTCAGCCACGAGCGCTCACGGCCCACGCAGCGCTCGTGCTCGTCTAGCCGCCTCCTGGGCACGCCTGCTCTAAGCAGTAGGAGATATTTCAAAAGCGTTGAAACATGACTTTCACAGTTACTATTGTACTTTGTAACTGTGGGCAATTTCCTAGAACTGCTGCGAATCTAAGCCGGAACGATATCTAATATATAAAGAAGAGTGTCCGTATGTTTGTACGAGTTCCATGCAAAACTATAATTTTAATGAATTATGAAATCTTGTACACGTAAGCTTCAATCCATGAGGACGGTCGCCTAAGTGTAAGAAGAACATACGCTATATAGTTCACAAGATAGGACGTAATAAACAATGAGATGCGCGAAAAACTGCTGCATTTTGCGACAATGCTGCTCATTTTCTCCTAAACCATTGGACCGATTTCAACCAAATTTGGTACTCACATTCCTTATTGTGAGGTAACAATTGCTGCATGGTTAAGAATCACATACGGCACATCGTTCAAAAGATATTACGTCATAACCAATAGAAATCGCAAAAAATGCCCTATAATGCGGCGAGACTTTCGAAATACACTGTATGAGAATGACAGTACTTAGCGACTTGCAGCAAACGTTAAACATAATTTCAAACCTTTCTTAAACTTTTTCTCGCTGGCAACCATAGTAAAATGATGAAAGGAAAAAAGTTTCTTGCTTACTACTTTTCCGCTGTTTGTGGAGTAAAACTATGGCTCTCGGTATGACGTTACAATTTATAATTTGAAACTACAAATTATAGCGACAGGAAATTTTACAGAAAGTATACACATGTATAGTTGAATGTAGCTTCTTAATTGTATCACAGTACGAAACGTAGTTCATGAGATATGAGCACATAATCAGTAACGTTCATGGAAAACCGCCCCATCACGCACCAAATTTTAATCTACTACTTCTTTACTACTAACTATATTCCCGAGACATTTTACAGACAAACAGTCCTTATACACATGAATATATACCTGAAAAATGGCAATACCCGGGCAACGCCGAGTTTTCAGCTAGTCTAATATATAAAGCGGAGTGTCCGTATGTTGGTACGTGTTGCATACAAATCTACAGTTTTGTTCCAATCTTTACGAAATTTTGTACACGTAAGCTTCAATCCATGAGGACGGTCTCCGCAAGTGTAAGAATCACATACGATATATAGTGCACGAATTATGACGTCATAAACAATGAGATATGCGAAGAACTGCTGCATTTTGCGACAATGCTGCTCATTTTATCCTAAACCGTTGGACCGATTTCAACCAAATTTGGTGTACATATTCCTTACCGCGACGTAATAATGCTGTCAGGGTAAGAACTACATACGACACACGTTTTAGAAGATACAATATCATAAGCAATATAGTTGTAAGAAACTGCCACATAATGCGATGAGACTTTATTCACACACAGTATGAGAATGACAGTACTTAGCGACTTGCAACAAACTTTAAACATAATTTCAAGCCTTTATCAAACTTTTAGTCGCTGACAACCATAGCAAAATAATGAAAGGAAAAAAGTTTCTCGCTTACTATTTTTCCGCTGTTTATGGAGTAAAACTACGGCATTTGGTATGACGTTGCAATTTACAATTTCTACACTACAAATTGTAGCCGTAGGATATTTAACATACAGTATAAACACGTATAGTTGAATGTACCTTCCAAATTGTATCACAGTACGACACGTAGTACATGAGGTATGAGCACATAAACAGTAACGTTCCGCTGTTCAAGGACTAAAACTACGGCAGTCGGTATGACGTTACAATTTTTAATGTCTACAGAACTCAGTGTAGCTGCATGAAATTTTACAGACAGTATACACTGCGAGAGTGAAGGTCGGGGTGAGAGTTTAAAATAGGGAAAGTTTAATTTTTAAAACTCACAACCACCAACTGCGAACCAAACTCCTAAACACGCAAAAACACTGGAATTGTGATTACTGGTGTTTGACTCGTTCTCTAGGGAATGATATCACACGTTCGCAGCTTTCCTTACCTGCACATAATTAACAAAACAAATTCATAATAAAGTAAGTTCATGAGAGAAAAGGGTGTACTAACTACTAATTTTGAAAACACGTGAAAGTTCACTTTATGTTGTTTATTACACCATATTAAAACCCTGTGGCAGATACGTCTGTATGTCGACACATTTATCAAATAACGTTATAGCTCGCGAGTCCCCAAACAAAATGAATATTTGTCGCAAATTGTTTTCAAACCATGTGCCTGTCTCAAACAACGTTTATGTTCATGCATATGCGACGACACGTGTTACATTAACAAATCACAGTCACTTTAATTCAATGCGATGCACACCTTGTTCCACCGGCTAAATATTCACAAACACACAGTAACACTCGATTCAACTTGGTGCAGTCTACGACGAGCAACCACACGTGGCGATTGCCACACACCAAAAATCTGAAGTCTCCCCCTGGAGATACACATGCCGACTGATGCAGAGTGACGCCGCCCGGCCAGCTACACCACGTGCTCCCGACTCGTCACTTCCTGCACTCGCGCGTGCGCACCAAAAGCTCAACTGCCGGGATTTTTTCCCCTACGTCATCAACTTCCCCATGTGAGCTGTTCTAACCGATTTGCCAACGTACAGCGCTCAGCCAATACATTTCTAAAACCTTACTTAAAATCAAAATAATTACACTACACATTAAATAAATGTCTTTTTAGGTTTTTATATTGGTATAAACATCCTTTGTATTATTTATCATAATCGTGCAATTTCTTATCTCACAGATAAGTGATTTAACTGAATACTTCAAGATAAAATACACAAGATTAGTTGAAAATAAAATGAGAAATAGTTAATATATTATTTTTAAACAAACATTGCCATGCTAGTTGTGTAACTGTCTTGTATTCATTGGTAATTTATTACTTTTCATTGTCAATTAAACATATTACGCCAGATGTGACTATATCAGCTAATGTATTGTTTATTTATCAACAGGCTATTTTGTAATGAGGGCCTTAAAGGTTCCTAACTGCATCGTATTACTTCAAATGCAAGTAGTATTAGAATATTTTATTTCACGCTGTGCACTGCACTCCACCTGGCACTCGCCATTGTCCCTCTCCCCTCACCGGAAACGAAAACTGGAAAATCCTAAGCTGGAACAAGTCGCCCTGTTCGCTGGCCTCCCGTCAGCTACAAGCACACAGCAAATCTCAACGTGGAGAATTTCTACCTATGGCCTAACTATAAATGTTGTCACCCAACTGCGTACATACATTGCTACCATAATTAATAAGATTAAAATTGTGTAACATTTAGTGCATTGGCATGATCAATGTTTGCAGTGAACTTCATACTGTTTAATTATCAAATGCTATTAATTTACCAGTATTTCTATTGGGCGGTAATCTTACAACACTCATATAGTTTAGTGTACCTTCTAAATTGTATTACAGTGCGACACGTACTTCATGAGATATGAGCACATAAACAGTAACGTTCATGGACAGCGCCCCATCATGCACCAAGTTTTAAACTATTACTTCTATACTCATAATTGCATTCACATATACAGCCCTTATACAAATCAATATATACCTAAAAATGGCAGGAATAAATAAATAAATACCCGGGCAACGCCGGGTTTTCAGCTAGTAGCCTATATAGCTCTCATAACTCGGGTAATATATATCAAATAAGTGACGGACGCGCGATGAACAAAAGACATCAGCGATATGACATTTCCTCGTTTGGAGTTAGTCTATGCTGTGTGCGCTATTTATCATGTAAAATACTGCGTTCATTGTAATGAATAAATTGTCGCGGCGTGAGCTAAATACGCACGTTTCTTCCGTAGACAAATGTTTACAATTTTGATTTTTTTTCTAATAGTGACTCAAGAAGATATGTAGAGTGCAGCACCGAGAATAGTTTGAAGCTGTACAAGAAAACCTCGCGCCCGGACTTTCGATATGAATTTTATTGCACCAACTGCAAGAAAAGACATTCATTCGCAGCAACTCCTGATTTACCAACACAAACTTAAACATTGATAAAAGTATCACAGTTGAAACTTCCTGGCAGATTAAAACTGTGTGCCGGAACCGGGACTGGAACCTGGGACCTTTGCCTTTCGCGGACAAGAGCTCTACCACTGAGCAACCCCGACACGACTCGCTGCTCCCCCACAGAACTTCAATTCTGCCAGTACCTCGCCTCCTACTCTCCTACTTTCCTCCTTTGCCCGCGAAAGGCAAAGGTCCCAGGTTCGAGTCCCGTTCATCTTTCTTTTTTACTTCCAATAAATAGAAAAATACCACTTCACAGTGAACCCTCGATGTGGTGGGAGGGGGGGGGGGAGGGGGGAGGTTCATCTCTAGGAATGCATCCTAAACTTCGACCCGTAATTTCTTATCGCACGGCGCGAGAAATGCATTCTGGATAATCTGTAACCGTGTGTCATGTTATACTTGATGTTACATGTTACTTTGACACGATGAATAATATTGTATGAAACTGTATGTCATATAACATGACACCATTATGTGCTGTGTGAAACGAAGTGCTTTATGAATTCATTAAACGCCATATGGTACATTGTGTTACAGTATCATATATCATGGGGCACAAATGACATGACATCACCTGTCGAGTCACAACACAATGTCTCATGACATGATATGGCATGTGTCACATAAGATGTTACAAGGCAGATGGTGTTTCACATTCCACAATACGACGTATTGTGTCAAGATTTTACGTGAAATTTGCAATGAGCCAATTATTATATCCAATGCTACATTTGTGTTTGATGTGAGTTACACGACAGCCTTTGAAGTGGCTTCATAAGTGGCATCACGTGACTTAAGACGCATGTATGACGTGATGTGGTATGTGGGACACAGCTGTCGTTGACAGCAGTGGTTACGAATTAGAAAGTCTCCAAAATTTCGTCACGGCAAATTAAATAATCGTCGCCTTTAGGATTATTTTACTGTTCTTAATTAAAGGCTTACTGAATTTAATTTATAGAAATAACGAAACGATAGCCAACTGACTAAATACTATCAATTTGTAATTCCGACACTGTTTGGACGTCGAACGAGTCTCGGCAAGGGCTAAGTTCCGATCTACTTTAAAATATCATACCCGAACAACGGATAATGGTTACTGGATGAAAAAAAAATATCGTTATGACTTATCCATTTATCGACTTTTGTGCAAAATTAGGACCTATTCGTACAAGTTTAAAATCTGGACCCATTCCTTAGAGTTGAAGTTTTAGGAGTGACGCACTTCAAACACCTTCCAGAAAAACTGTATTTTGTACGTAAAATCGGAAGGGTGCATACAAAAATGGTGCCATTAGCTCAGCGTCAACAATAATTTCTATTTGTGAAACGAATTATTTGATTCGCTCGTTTGTCTGGATCCTCAGCTCTGATTCGTCCTCCGAATTTTGTTTGTATACAACTGTACAGAGCTACAGTAATAGCACAGTCTAACATACACAGTCCCGACACTCATACTAAAAAAAATTATCCATTTGTCTTTCTTATTTTTCCTAAGATATCTGGGAATGTATGGAACGGTATAGAACAAGGCAGTTCATTTGCGATTCTCTTGCACCTTTCACGTTGTAGCTTATGAAATTAATTTTCTATTAAGAACAAAAACTGGCCTGGAAATACCGGAAGATCTGACATTTCGGAGAAAGACGTTGCTCTTATATTAAGGTTTCTTCGCTACAGTTCCATTCCAATCTAGGAGTTTGAAACGTATATGGAATGCAATATCTACATTATTTATTTTATCAAATCAACTGAAAAAACCGTCACAGACGTAACAATAAACGTCAAAAGCAAAACAACTGTTTCCCAATAAAGGAGAAACAAATTACACAGTTGTTGCTACATCTGAACCGCAAACGGAAAGAATATTCAAGATATTCGATTTTTAAGGAAAATTAATTCCACTGAAAAGTATCTGTGTGTTTAATAAACACCAGTGAAGATTAAAAATGTGCGAATCATTAGACCCCGTACCGAATTACAACGCAACCACAAAGTGAAAAAGAAGTGCCTGTTATAGTAAGAATGGACAATAAAAATGTATGTTTCTCTTACATTTATATTCTATTACTTTACGCAAAATATGCTGCAAATATACACATATTCGTAAGTATTTCTCCATGGATAAGTAGTTGTTTATATCACCAAATCAGTAGAACTCGGGTGTTTTTACAATTATTTCTCCATTATTTACGTCTCTTGAGATTTCACTAATGCTTGTTACGCAAAAATTATAGTAACGTTTTTCGTTAATTACGTGGAAAATAATTATAAAGAATATTACTCTCAAGGCTGCTTGCCCACCGCTAGGGGCGGTAGTGTTGTTTCAGCTGTCAGTCGGTAACAACTTTCACAACAGAGAGTGTCGCGACTGTGTATGTAAGACTGTGGTAATAGCTATAAAAATGGGCGCTGGTCTGAACTTAATGTACACCACATGATCCTATTTCAAATAGAAAACGAAAACCAAGACCCTCCATCGCCGCTGTTCTTTCGGACATTTCCTAAAGAACAGACGCCGTGTGTATATAACTCATATAAATGCCGATGACGGGCAATGATTCCTTCTTCAGTGGGGAGACACTCCTAGGCCTTCACTCTTACGGGAATCAGTTTCCAAAAACTACAAGTTTGAGTTCTAGTGGGCAGGGGTAAAGTTGAGAATTTTTGTATCTGACAGGATTAGTACTTGGGTAATTCCGTGCAGGTATGGTGATCGATGTGTCCCAAGTGGCGTAGAGGTCAGGGAAACTGCCTAGAAAGCAGGAGACCTGGGTTCGAGTCTCGGCTGGGTTCACATTTTCAACTTTATCCATTCGCAGTTAATCTCATACATCCAGTGAATATGACTAGATAATAACTGCTGGATCGAAAGTGACGTCTGTTCTTTGGGACATGTCCGAAAGTACGGACGCTAATATAAGTTAAATGTCTTAATTACAGTCATCATACGACGGATTACCTCTTATAGTCTATTTTAACAGCTGCTGCGGAAGAAGGCCACACAACCTAACGTAGTTAATAAAAAGTATCTTTACGTGATATTTGAAAGCATGCATTCTTTTATTTATTATATTCTTTTTCTGTAAAATTACCTATTTATATCTAAAATTTATTCTACAGAATAAAAGGAATTGTCATTCAAAGAGCACTTTTTTTTTTTTTTTTTTTTTTTTTTTTTTTTTTTTTTTTTTTTTTTTTTTTGCAAATGGTAGATCTGTCAGATTTTTTATGCTATTTGGCAAGTGGCTAAATGCTTCCGTGGCAGTATAGTTCATCCCTCTCAGGGGCGAAGTTAGATTTAACCTTGAATAGTGAAGATCATCCTCCCTCCTACAGTTATAGTAAGGCCCGCTACTATTGCTTTTGAATTGGTTTGGGTTATTAACAGACATTGGTTCAAATGTTCAAATGTTTGTAAGTCTATGGGACTTAACTACTCTGGTCATCAGTCCCTAGGTTTACAAACTACTTAAATTAACTTATATTAAGAACAAGCAGCTAGGTGCCTTGGAACGCTCGGCCACTCCACCGCGACGCAGACATTGGTGATGTCCATTTATTTACTCGCAATGTGCGAAATTGCCGGCGCTATTCGTGCCGTAATATATTTGTAGATAGTCTCAACTGATTTCAAATACAAAGTAGTTTCTAGTAACCATAAAAAATTATCACATGACTTCTGACCTCCGTGGTTTCATTGCTACTGCCTCCCAGAGCTCTGAGGCGAAACAGTAATAGCAGAAAAACGGGCTTAATGTACATGACTGGTAACATACCTTTGTAAACATCTGATTCTTAGTGCATACAACTTTTGCATGTGTAAACCCAGTACCTGAGGAAAGTGAGGGTTACAACGTTTTTGTCGTCAGTGATCCGACTAGCCCCTAAGGTGCCTTTTAAGGAGTAAATTTAAGTTCTGATTGGATTTTTTTCTCTGTACTGCACTCGAAGATTTAACCAATGGTGTAACCATTGGCTGATCATGACACGGCTATCGGTAGACAGTCACGTGGCCTTCGGGGCATGATCGCCGGACTTCGTTTTGACGTTTCTTGCGCTCACCATTGTATCAAGGCTGTCCTTTCATAGCCTACGCCGCAAAATTTGCTCCCATCTAGACCATTTAGTTCGGTTTTTGTTGGCCTACTAATGAAGATCAGGCTTTTTTTGTACGTAAAGGAAATAAACTATTCGCATCTTTTCCCCGGAATGATTTTCGGGGATATACTGCATTCGATTTTTTTAAAGATAGCAATATTTTTCCCTTTAACTACTTTTATTCATTTTATTCTTCTATTCATTCCTTTCCTTCGGGTATGTGATATGTTCTTTCAATTATATTATACAGTATGTCAAAAAGAATTAACTTCATTGATATTCATCTTTCATGGAAAAATACCAACGCAGGGAAGGACGTTATGTTATATTGCGAAACAGATGAAAGTATTGCGGATACGATACGCGTCCTGGTTTGACAGTCACTGAATAAAACGCCTTTTCCGTTGCGGCAATATTTCTTCTCAAAATTTATGTTAGCAACTTTCTCCTTCGAATGCAAGTGAACATTTTTTGTTGAATTCCACCTAAATACTAGAAAGAAAATTTTACATAAAAATTTTTAATTGTCAAGATCGGAAATAATTTTGTTTTCTAATACTAATTTCGGCATTTTTTTAAGCCATCTTGAGATAAGCAATAATACAAAAACCTACAAATAAGGAGACTATCAGCTATATAAATATGACAAAAATGCAAACATACATTTAAAAAAATCTTGCATTTTCTTCGTAAGGCAACTGCTTGTCATCAACATGTCTACCCATAGAAGACGGAGCTATACTTTTGACACCTGACACAGTCTGCTCGTAGGCCTTGATGCGGCACATATTACTTCCTTGGAGTGACGCGATAGTAGACATCACTTCATGGCTTTAATATGAGTTTCTGTCTTGTATACTGTTTATTATGCTACAGACTTTCATATGTATCGTTGAATATTGTATGCTGTAATGAGCGACGGTAGAGGAACGGTTCAGTAGACATGTTGATGACAAGGTGTTATGTAACCAAGACAATTTGTTCAAATGTTTGTATAGTCTATGGGACTTAACTATGGGGTCATCAGTCCCTAAACTTACAAACTACTTATGAACTACTTACGAACTAGGACGGCACAAATATCCATGCCCGAGGGGGGATTCGAACCCCCGACCGTAGTGGCCGTGCAGACTGTGACTGGAGCGCCTTAGTCTCCTCGGCCACCGCGGCCGGCAGACAATTTGTTGATAGCTGTGATTCCATTATTGTAAAATTTATGTACCTGATAGTCACAAATTTACAACAGATTTTGTGTATTATTTCACATCTGAAAATGGCTTAAAAATCATGGAAAACTAGCAATTGGATTAAAAAAAATATTTGCGATATTCATCTTAAATTCAAATAAATCGCTGGTCTCCACTATGAGCATGACAGTAAGTAACATAAATAGTGAGAAACAAGTATCGTAATAATGTCAGAGAAAGCATAACTGGCACGGTAAGAATTAGGTGGTCGGTTGTCACGAATAGAGTGGCAATAGGTCCGCCATGTTTGAGGCAAATTGAACTCAAATGTTCAAATGTTTGTTAAGCTTATGGGACTTAACTACAGGGTCATCAGTCCCTAAACTTACAAACTACTTATCAACTACCTTATACTAAGGACGGCACAAATATCCATGCCCCAGGGGGGATTCGAACCCCCGACCGTAGTGACCGTGCAGACCGTGACTGGAGCGCCTCAGTCTCTTCGGCCACCGCGGCCGGCCAAATTGAACTGGCGTCTGCCAAGTTATTCCGAGTAGCGGCTGACAGGTGGTATGGCACACCCACACGAGAATTTTACCTATTTACAGTTCCTCGTTTTAAATAAAGATTGACTATTGAATACGGATTTGCATCTAGTTCCGTCAAACTTTATCGAACCTGCGAATTGACGATGCTGATAGTATATTTACTAAAAATGCGGTAATGAAATATCACGAACTTGTCAGTAATACAGTTCGATTTCGAAGTATAACAGTTAGCTGAGGTTTGCAATAACAACAAAAGTGTGCTTTGAAAATATTTGTGTTGATTTTAGTGCCAACACATGGCCTAAACGAGTTGTGAAACGTACAGTGTACAGTAATTGTTGTAAAGGGCAATCAAGACCAAGGACTGCATCTGTTGTTAATGTGTTCTAACAACTGCTTTCATAAAGTATAGTATACAATTATCTTCTGTTAAGACTACAAACTTGTAAAATTTGCTGTCAAAGGGGTTGTAACGGACTTTGGTGGACCAAAAGTGAGTACAAAGACGAAAGTGAAAACAAACTAATGCAGTTAAAATGCACCTCGGTCAGCTGCCAGAAAAGCATTACATACCGACATAACGTATCATTAATAACTTTCGTAGTTGCCACGCTGGAGTAAGTATATATTTGTCGCAAAGAACAGAAACATATACAAGTGAAAAAATTCTGGTTGTCACTACTTCTTCCACACTTTGCACTGGTTACATGCCATCCATTCTAGATCAAGTATTGTCAACAACAAATGAAGATATTTTTAAAGAAGGTGTAGACACTCAAAAGTGTGGTTTCATCAACCACAGGAGCAACAGAAGAAGAAACTTCTCAAAATCACACCAACAATAGGTAGTGTGTACTTCAAGGGAATTGCAGGTAGGACATCTAAAGCATCACTCTTGGGGAAGCTAAGGGCCATCAGTCAGGAATTTTGTTTGAGTATACACAGAATAAAATCATTTGGTGTTCTTGCAAGAAGTACTTGTGATTTTATCAATTAGATTTGTACATTAAAATGCTAAACATACTTTAGGCTTATTTCAGCAGCAAAAATTGTTCAGACAATACGCACCAAATGCAATATACACTGAATTCAAAACTTGTAGCTCAACAACAACATACGATAGACATACTTCTCTCAAGTGCACTGACCACCAAAAATACGGCGGCCGAGTTTTACATAGATTGCCACAAAGGGCGCTGTAACTCGTGTGTTAGCCGCTCAATGGAATTTAAGCTCGCTGGTTGTCACTCATGCTATTAGACAGGGAACAAGTCAGAAACAGTCTTAGTGTTTCTGAGAACCGCCGTAAAAGAATTTGGATATTAGTCGGTTAGTGGTGCTCTAGTTATAGATTCGTAAAACTGAAATGAGTAATAACCTCTTGGGAAAAATTATTGAACTGTTTCTTAGCTAATTGATCACTGTGGTGACAAAAGTCATGGAATAGCTGTTAATACCGTGGTGCGCCTCCTTTTGCCTGGCGAAGCCGTTTATAGATAAATGTCTACAAGATGTATTGTAAATATTTGAACTATTTTCAACGGTTAGTTATTTAGATATTTGCGATTCACGGTGCTAAAACAGCTAAAATCGGGTTTTGGTATTTTGTGCAAAACTATGATAAGTTTCAACCTCTGGATCTCGGTAATGGATAACGATACCGAAAAAAATTCAAAACGGCCTCGAGAATATCACCATAAGAAAACTTGGTAAAAATTTCGAAGATTTGCAATGTTAGGAAGTATCGAAGTGACCATCCCCACAATTCGTTTATTTGGTACCCAAAAATAATTTTTTTTTTTTTTTTTTTTTTTTTTTTTTTTTTTGTATCAGGAACCGCCCATGAATGAATGGTGCTTTTGTAAGCCATCTAAAAGCCCACCATAGACTACAAGTCATGTAAAAGCCATCAAAAGACCCGATCATGAATAATAATGAAGTCACAACTCTCCACCTAGCAAGACTAGCTGTGTGTTAGCGGCATCACGCAGCGATGTCGAAGATATTGGGTTCGAGACCGACTGAAAGCATTTTTTTTTTAAATCCCAATCCTCTGTTTTTAAAATAACTTTTGTATTGTTACGTGCCACAAAGCGTTGGACATTTTAGCAAATGTGTCGCTATTTTGAGTATAAATGACATTTATACTCTTCATTGTAACAAACATTTAACTATTTCAAAAAGATGTGGATGCAGCCTTTGCATGTGCATAAAGCTAGAAGGGGGTGCGACTTAGTCTTTTCATCGTAACAGATTCATTTTGTTAGTCACTTAACAGTGTAATCAGTTACTTACTGCGTGTTAGTGTTCATGTGCATTCTCAAATGCTCTTGGTTCTGTTTATTATCAAAGAAAAATGAACAACTTTCGGTATCTTGTAGAAACAAAACAGCTTTAAGCATGAAACGAAAGTGTGAAATAAACAAGCTTGATAGGCCGACGACTCAGCTCGAAGCGAGCGCAAACAACCTGAGGTAAGACATGGACGCGGCCAGCGGGAAGGGGGGGGGGGGGGCACTTAAAGAAGCGAAGCTCCAGTTATCTCAACCGTCAGCCGCCACTGTAAGGCAGTCATTTTAGTCTTCCTCCGGATTGTGGGAATCTAACACATTTCCATGCAATTGTCAAACCGTTTCAGTAACCATTATATAACGTCGGTTCCAAAGTATTCTGTTCAACAAAACTCTTGTCCAGGCCCGAGGCTTTGCTTAGCTTGCATTTCGCTATAGCTTTGTCTAGATCTGCTATGGTCATAAAGGTGGAGAGATTTGAAGTTTCTTGGTGTTCATTCCTGTCCTGATTTTACTATCGTGTTTTCCATTTTTGAGAAGCTGGTGGACTATTTGTGTTTTTTTTTTTTTCCCCGGATGACACCGTCTCTTGTACTCGAGGTCCCGGGTGCAGTGCCCTGTTGCACCAGCCTATTTACGCCCCTGCTGTTCTACAGTGGGCTGCAGGCCAGGATAAGAACTGCAGGCGGTGACTCGTCTTTCACCGAGCAGCTGCCCCTAGCGCGGGCGGTGGCCCCGCCCGCCTCCTGCCAGCAGTTGCCGTAAGTAAGCGTTTCGAAACGCGCCAGGCATCCGGGCTGCCACTAGCCAGCAGCGCAGTGGTCGTGACGCCGCGCCGCCCCGTGGGCTGTGTGCGGGGGCGGCGGGGAATAGCGGGGGGGGGGGGGGGGGGGAGGGTCACTGTGCCGGCGACGCCCCGCGTGTCCGGCTGCCGGCAACCCACGGCAATGCACTGCACTGCACGGAGCCGCCCCGTTGTCTCAACACATGCTCTCCAACGAACCACATCGCCATCACACGTCTGCATCCGGGGGATGTCTGCCGCGAATGGTACCACTAAAACTAGGTTCGTTCGAGTGGCCGAAACGCCGATAGTTTCTGACGGTTTGGAAGACCTCCACTTCACCACAAGAAATAACTTCCATAATAAAATGGAGTACATACGACTAAGAAATGAGATTGACAGGAAGTGCAAAATGGCTAAGCAGGAGTGGCTAGAAACCAAATGCAAATCTGAAGAAGAATGTATAAGGAGGGAAAAACTAGATACTGCCTAAAGGAAAATAAAACAGACATTTGGGGACAAGCAAAACAGCGCTACATATATCAAGAACTCAGATGGAAAACCTGTTCTCAGCAAAGAAGGGAAAGCAGAAAGGTGGAAAGAGTACATAGAGGAGCTCTGCAAAGGAAATGAACTTAGAGACAATGTTATAGGAAGGGAAGAGGAAGTAGATCAAGATGAAATAGGAGATACTATACTGAGAGATGAATTTGACAGAGCCCTGAAAGACCTAGCTCGGAACAAGGCCCCGGGAGTAGATAACATTCCCTCAGAGCTACTTAAGTCTCTGGGAGAGCCAGCCATGACAAAACTATTTCACCTGGTGTGTAAGATGTATGAGACCGGCGAAATACCCTCGGACTTCAAGAAAAATGTAATAATCCCCATTCCAAGAAATCGGGCGCAGATAGATGTGAAAATTACAGAACTATCAGTTTGGTAAATCATGGTTGCTGTGAGATTACAGCCCAATAGAAATACCGGTAATCAATAGCATTTGATAATTAAACAGTATGAAGTTCACTGCAAACATTGACCATGCCAATGCACTAAATGTTACACAATTTTAATCTTATTAATTATGGTAGCAATGTATGTACACAGTTGGGTGACAACATTTATAGTTAGGCCATAAGTAGAAATTCTCCACGTTGAGATTTGCTGTGTGCTTGTAGCTGACGGGAGGCCAGCGAGCAGGGCGATGTTGGTGGCTTGTTCCAACTTAGGATTTTACAGTTCGTTTCCGGTGTGGAGAGAGAGGGACAATGGCGAGTGCCAGGCACAGTGCAGTGCACAAATATTGTAATACTACTGGCATTTGAAGTAATACGATGCAGTTAGGAACCTTTAAGGCCCTCATTACAAAATAGCCTGTTGATAAATAAACAATACATTAGCTGATATAGTCACATCTAACGTAATATGTTTAATTGACAATGAAAAGTAATAAATTACCAACGAAGACAAGACAGTTACACAACTAGCATGGCAATGTTTGTTTATAAAAAATAATATATTAACTATTTTTCATCTTATTTTCAATTAATCTTTTGTATTTTATCTTGAAGTAATCAGTTAAATCACTTATCTGTGGTATAAGAAATTGCACAATTATGATAAACAGTACAAAGGATGTTTATATTAATATAAAAACGTAAGAAAATATTTGTTTAATGTGTAATGTAATTATTTTGATTTTAAGTAGAGTTTTAGAAATGTATTGGCTGAGCGCTGTACATTGGCAAATCGGTTACAACAGCTTACATGGGGAAGTTGATGACGTAGGGGAAAAAACCCCGGCAGTTGAGTTTTGGCGCGCGCGCGCACGAGGGCAGGAAGGAGGACTCCAGAGACCACGTGGTGTAGCTGGCCGGGCGGCGTCGCTCTGCCTCAGTCGGCATGTGGATCTCGAGGTGGTGACTTGAGTTTTGTGTGTGGCAATCGCCACGTGTGGTTGCTCATCGTAGACTGCACCAAGTTAAATCGAGTGCTACTGTGTGTTTGTGAATATTTAGCCGGTGCAACAAGGTGTGCATCGTATTGAATTAAAGTGACTGTGATTTGTTAATGTAACACGTGTCGTCGCATAGGCAGGAACATAAACGGTGTTTGAGACAGCCACGTGGTGTAAAATCAATTCGCGACAAATATTCATTTTGTCTGGGGGCTCACGAGCTATAACTTTATTTGGTACATTTACCGACGTACAGACGCGACAGCCACAGGGTTCAAATATTGTGAAATAAACAACATAAAGTGAACTTTCACGTGTTTTCAAAAATAGTAGTTAGTACACCCTTTTCTCTCATGAACTTAAATTTATTATGAATTTGTTTTGTTAATCATATGCAGGGAAGGAAAGCTGCGAACGTGTGATATCATCCCCTAGAAAACGAGTCACAGTAGCAATCACAGTTCCAGTGTTTTTGCATGTTTGGGAATTTGGTTCGCAGCTGCTGGTTGTGTGTTTCAAAAATTAAACTTTCTCTAATTTTAAACTCTCACCCCGACCTTCACGCCTCGCATTTGGGGGCTCGTCCGGGATTAGTTCACGTTGGACTTGCTCGGACGGAGAGATTAGGGTGTGTATAGGACAGTGAACAGTTACGAACAGTTGCAAACAAGTACGCGAACGCATCGCGCGTTTAACGACGGTTGGTGACTGGCAGAATTCGGGCGCGGGAATCCGTAACCGGCGATCGACGGCGCATCGGCCCGGCAGCAGTGAGCGGCGGCGCGCGAGATCACGCACTCAAATTTCATCTTCTTCAACGGACGGCAGTAATCGTGGGGACTTCGCAAGTCGTCAACGGAGCGTCGGGGCCCAGCAGCTTCGATTCTACAAAGGATAAGGGATGCAGTGAGGACATATTCCAGCCACAGCTTCTACAACAGACGGCAGCGAGCGTTGGAGACGTCGC
This sequence comes from Locusta migratoria, assembly GCA_026315105.1. Lineage (NCBI taxonomy): Eukaryota > Metazoa > Arthropoda > Insecta > Orthoptera > Acrididae > Locusta > Locusta migratoria. Next base: position 248,347,580 of record CM048747.1, on the reverse strand, counting down.
AGCTCATTGCAGCAACTTCTGGATTAAAAGATAAGTAAAGCCGCTGGCGCTATAAATTCTTGTGTGTTAATTAAGCTTTCTTGTGGTACAAAATCATGGAGCAGGTTTTTAAAAGGTCGCCAAGCGACGTAGATTCAGAGAGTAGCATACCAGAAAGTCCAGAGAGGGTAAATACTGGGGGAATGTTGTTGACTCCGGAGATGTTAGCAGCCATGTTAGCGAGTTTTAGCTCAAATTTAGAATCAAATTTAAAATCAGAAATACAAAATTGAAACTCAAATTTAAAATCAGAAATAGAAAATTCAAACTCAAATTTAAAATCAGAAATAGAAAATTCAAACTCAAATTTAAAATCAGAAATGGGAACTGTAAAATCAGAATTGAAAGCAGACTTTAAGGCAGACATTGGGGCACTACAAAATTCAATGTGTGCATTAAAGGCAGAAATAATCACAGACATTGACAAAAAGATGGGAAGTCTAACAGAACGGTTTGATAATAGGGAAAAGGAGATACATGCCAGAATTGGTGCTATTGAGACTGAGGTAGGAGACAAGTTAGATGCTGTGAAACAAATATGTGATCACAGGATTGAGGGGACTATGCAGGCGTTGGCTGAGGTTGACAAGAGGATGGTGGCAGGTATTGAGGAAACAAAAACTTTGTTGTCAGGAAAATTAGAGAATACAGAATGTAACTTTAGGAAAAAGATAGAACAAGTAGTGACAGTAAACAATACTGAGATTGAGAAGGTGAACACTAGAATAAATAATCTAGAATTGGGTACTGCATCAGGAAACACTAATTGGTCCATGGTGCAGACACATAATGGCAAAAAGTTTTCAGGAGTGGGTAATTATCATCCAGTAGATTTTTTGGCTGCATGCAGGGACCAATTTGTGCCTGGTATGTCAGACCAGTGTAAAGTGAAGTTAGCAAAGAGAATGCTTGACTGTTCTGCTCAATCTTGGGCAAATCAGTGTGCTGATAAGTTTGTCAGTTTTGAGGCGTTTGAAAAATTGTTTTTAAATAAGTATTGGGGGGAGGCCAAGCAAGCTAAGATAAAAATGAATTCTTGAACGGGCCAAACTATGTGAAAGGAAAACAGAGCATGAAGGAATTTTGTCAGGAGGAACTTGAGAAACTAGTGCATTTAGATACACCTTTGAGTCTTTAGCAGTAATTTCCACTTTGTGTAGGAGGTTACCTGCAGATTTGCATTGACAGTTAATTCACCATCCCACAGATTCAGCTGAGAATTTCATTGAATTTGTAGAAAAGATAGACCAGGGTTTAGTTATGGAACGACAGCTCAGGGGAACACAGCATGTGAACCACAATGAAAACAGAGGCAGTAGAAATGGGGGTCACAACCAGGGAAACCACAATAGAGAGAGGAATTTAAATGAAAACTGGAGAGGTAACAATAACAGAGGAGACAACAGGGAGAATAGAAGCCAGAGGGAAACATGGGAAAATGATTGGAGAAATCAAAGGCAGGAAGGTGGAAATAGGAATGGGGAAAACAGTAGGAGAGAAAATCAGAGACAGAATCAGGGAAACTAAGATTTGTTCCAAATGAGGTCCGTTTTGGGACAAGGAGCTATTCTAATAACAGGACCAGAAGATGGGATAGCAGGGGATCAAATGACCATAATTACAGTAGGAATAGAGATGGGGAGAGAAGGGAGCAAAAATTATGTCACATGGACAGAGATAATGATAGGAAAGAGGAAGTAGGAGTTCACAAGGGCGAGGATAAAGAAAAGAGGGAAGAAAACATAAATAGAGTAAACAAGGAAAGGGAGAAAAGAGAGGAAAGTATGTGTCAGATGGATGCTGTTATAGGTAGTGAGGAAATTTTTGGGGATTGGTTTTTGCAACATGACAAGAGAAATGCAAACAGGAGGAGGAATGATAGAAACAAGGACAATAAAGGAGAGTATGATGTGGGAAGTTTATTTCATAACAACATTAAAGAGGATAAAAACAGTGTTGGATTAGCCATAATTTTGGATAGGTCAGAGGCACAAGTGTTGACTGAATGTGAAAGTATGAATGTAAATATTGATGATACTCTAGCCAGCATAGATGTTGTGGAATGTATGAATGAGAGTGAATGTTTTTCTAAATTAAATGTAAATAAATGTGGTCCAGTAGAGACAATAAATGACAATGGACCTACTGTAAATGAAGGCCAAGTTGACAGTGTAGATGCACAAACCAAAAATTTAATTGGGAAAATAAACTGGATTAGGAAGTGGGCACTAGATGATTGGCTACTGCACAAATATGATTACTTGGACAGGCTAGGCAAACAATATAATAGGGACCAGACTTATTACAATGTGATGAAAGAGTTTGTGAATGGGGACAATGAGTATGATCAATTAAGGGTATTAGGCATGTGTACCTTAGATCATGATGAGATAAGTGAGGTACATGAACTTATACAGGAGGGGTCAGGTGATAAGAAGAATAAGATACAATCATCTGTCATTTATAATAATGAACAATATACATGCATGGATGAAGATGGGTTGAATGTAGGTTGGATTAACAAAGAAGTGCATAACTATGGGACTGATGATTGGATTAGGTTTTTAAAATATTTAAAAACAGTAGAGCCAGTGGCATGGGAAAAAGAAAATTATGCTTTTGCAAGAAAAATAGGGGTGCTAAATGCAGGGAACTCAGAATTTGAAATAATCATTGAGGAGGAGCTGTTTATTCAACATTTATTGGTGATGAAAGGTCTATGTTTAAATCTAGTGTTAGGAAGTGATTTTCTGTGGAAATATGAAGCTCAGTTGGAATATAAGGATAAAGTGCTAGAATTAAGTCTGGAGGGATGCATGAAGAGGGTGAAATTCAAAGATTTTATAAGTGATAAAGATTTAATGGCATGTTTACACAAGTAACTGTCATGAAGTATGATATTCAATGCATTGTAGATAGTAGGTTAAGAATGTGAGTATATTTATTCTGTGGTCTGTGTTAGTATCTACTTGTGTGTTTAGATTTAAGCATTGGGGTCAAGTTTACAAGTGTTCTTTGTAAATATTTTACTTTTGTTGTTTGTGTTAAAACATGTGCTTGTATCAGATTTGCAGTTCAACAGTGGCACATGAGGTAAATATGTATGTATGTATGCCAGCACTAAAGGATAGATGAAGTGGGAGTGTACTGTTTATGTGTGTGTGTATATGTGAGCAGTGCTGGATATGTGGTGTGAGTTGTGGGGTGACTCGGAGAATGAGAAAGTGGTGGACATTGATGCAGGCAGTGGGGTCTGTGGCTTAGATAAATTGTGATGAAAATATCAGCTGATAGTGTTGCATATTTGGGTGTGACTGACCATATGGGTGAGAAGTGAGGAATGTATGTTTGTTGTGGCTGTTTTGGCTAAAGGTGGGTTGGATTGAGAAATGTTTCAATGAAAGAAAGTGTTTGCTCTTTAATGTCTGTCTCTTTGAGTGTTTGGTAGGTAATGTGTCTAATAGGGAATGCTCTCTGTATTGTTATATTAAACTGATTCTGATAACACATTTTGGTTTCTTTAATTGTGCTCAACTGTTGACTGAACAATTTCTGCAACAACAGTTGATGAGAACTATTTTTCTGTCTAGCCTGAGTATCAATAGTGTTTGGTGATACTTTATTTAAAAAATGTAGATTTTTGTGATAAACCAATTTTGAAATTAGACTTAACCTTAGATATTTTATTGTGGGGAGTACTTGTGGAAAGGACATGAGGCTGATGACAGGGATCCAAATTTAATCTCACACCAGCAAAAATAATTTTTTTGGTGCGAGGGGGTAGGATTTGTATTTATGCTTGTAGGTGTCATTTTGATAGAACAGAAAATTCTCTATGATAACATTCTTTTGGTAGAATTATTTGAACTTTAAGATATATTTTAACACAGGCAGGTTGTTGGTATTGTATTTGATGGAGTAATACTCCAAGTAGGCCACATATTCTCTTGTCTGTTTCATCTGAAGCTATGGCTGATGAGAGTGCAGGCATGGTGGTTTGGGTTAATCTGATAATGACTAACAACAGCCACTTTCAGTTCTTAATTCTGTTGATTTACATGTTACTGTACATGTCTCAATGCTTAGTTTCAATTGCACCAAGTCTGGATGGCAGGGGGGTGGGATACAAATCCAACCGAATCCTGGTGTCCAGACAAACTTTTGTCTATGTTGACTCATGAGTGGCTTCTGCTCTTCCTGTTCCATGTAGGGTGCATATGACGTGTGTGAACAAGAACGCTTGATCCAGTGCCATGAATCTAAGCTGCAACAGCATGTTGGTTGAAATGACGGAGACATAGGACCGTACAACATGGACCAGAGTTGCTGCAACGATGACTCTGGGGTTCTCAGTGTCAAAGTGGTAAGAGATTTCCTTTAAACAAGTGCAGTGTACACCGTCAAAAGTTTTTTATAGTGATGATTCTAGGTTTTCCATGCAGAACAAGGTTCTCTAAAGACTAAAGTTTAATAATATTATAAATTTGGTGCCAATTCTGTATATAAACAACAGGCAGACTTAAATTTTATTGATGTAATTAGTTATAAGGCTTCTTTTCTAGAAAATATGCACACACTATAAGTGGTCTTAATGGTACAAATATTGGGAAATAATCTCACTGCCCTGTTTATTTTTTTATTTATCTATTTATTTATTTATTGCATTAGTTGAGGTCATAATTGGCATTGTGTTTGAGCCAATCCGATTCAATAATTTTGTAATTTAAAAATTTTGTTCATTTGAAATGTATTAATTTTGGTGCTACTTGCGCCATCCTGCACATGGTTTGGATGCCGCAAGTGGGGGTATTGTGAGATTACAGCCCAATAGAAATACCGGTAATCAATAGCATTTGATAATTAAACAGTATGAAGTTCACTGCAAACATTGACCATGCCAATGCACTAAATGTTACACAATTTTAATCTTATTAATTATGGTAGCAATGTATGTACACAGTTGGGTGACAACATTTATAGTTAGGCCATAGGTAGAAATTCTCCACGTTGAGATTTGCTGTGTGCTTGTAGCTGACGGGAGGCCAGCGAGCAGGGCGATGTTGGTGGCTTGTTCCAACTTAGGATTTTACAGTTCGTTTCCGGTGAGGGGAGAGAGGGACAATGGCGAGTGCCAGGCACAGTGCAGTGCACAAATATTGTAATACTACTGGCATTTGAAGTAATACGATGCAGTTAGGAACCTTTAAGGCCCTCATTACAAAATAGCCTGTTGATAAATAAACAATACATTAGCTGATATAGTCACATCTAACGTAATATGTTTAATTGACAATGAAAAGTAATAAATTACCAACGAAGACAAGACAGTTACACAACTAGCATGGCAATGTTTGTTTATAAAAAATAATATATTAACTATTTTTCATCTTATTTTCAATTAATCTTTTGTATTTTATCTTGAAGTAATCAGTTAAATCACTTATCTGTGGTATAAGAAATTGCACAATTATGATAAACAGTACAAAGGATGTTTATATTAATATAAAAACGTAAGAAAATATTTGTTTAATGTGTAATGTAATTATTTTGATTTTAAGTAGAGTTTTAGAAATGTATTGGCTGAGCGCTGTACATTGGCAAATCGGTTACAACAGCTTACATGGGGAAGTTGATGACGTAGGGGAAAAAACCCCGGCAGTTGAGTTTTGGCGCGCGCGCGCACGAGGGCAGGAAGGAGGACTCCAGAGACCACGTGGTGTAGCTGGCCGGGCGGCGTCGCTCTGCCTCAGTCGGCATGTGGATCTCGAGGTGGTGACTTGAGTTTTGTGTGTGGCAATCGCCACGTGTGGTTGCTCATCGTAGACTGCACCAAGTTAAATCGAGTGCTACTGTGTGTTTGTGAATATTTAGCCGGTGCAACAAGGTGTGCATCGTATTGAATTAAAGTGACTGTGATTTGTTAATGTAACACGTGTCGTCGCATAGGCAGGAACATAAACGGTGTTTTTAGACAGCCACGTGGTGTGAAATCAATTCGCGATAAATATTCATTTTGTCTGGGGGCTCACGAGCTATAACTTTATTTGGTACATTTACCGACGTACAGACGCGACAGCCACAGGGTTCAAATATTGTGAAATAAACAACATAAAGTGAACTTTCACGTGTTTTCAAAAATAGTAGTTAGTACACCCTTTTCTCTCATGAACTTAAATTTATTATGAATTTGTTTTGTTAATCATATGCAGGGAAGGAAAGCTGCGAACGTGTGATATCATCCCCTAGAAAACGAGTCACAGTAGCAATTACAGTTCCAGTGTTTTTGCATGTTTGGGAATTTGGTTCGCAGCTGGTGGTTGTGAGTTTCAAAAATTAAACTTTCTCTAATTTTAAACTCTCACCCCGACCTTCACGCCTCGCATTGCAAAATTTTTACACAAATTATCTTGTACAAAAGCCAGACCACAGTTATTAGACTAGAAGGGCATGAAAGGGAAGCCTTAGTAGGGAAGGGAGTAAGACAGGGTTGTAGCCTTTCTCCGATGTTATTCAATTTGTACATCGAGCAGGCGGTGAAGGAAAGCAAGGAAAAATTTGGAATAGGGATTAAAGTACAGGGGGAAGAAATAAAAACATTGTGTTTTACTGATGACATTGTAATTCTGTCAGAGTCAGCAAAGGACCTGGAAGAGCAGTTGAATGGAATGGACAGTGTGTTGAAGAGAGCATATAAAATGAACATTAACAAGTACAAAACAAAGATAATGAAATGCAGTCTTAGAAAATCAGGCGACGCTGAAGGAATTAGATTACGTAATGAAACAATGAAGGTGGTAGAAGAGTTTTGTTACTTGGGTAGTAAAATAACATGCGATGGTCGCAGTACAGAGGATATAAAATGCAGAATGGCAATGGGAAGAAAAGCATTTTTGAAAAAGAGAAATTTGCTAACATCAAATATTAATTTAAGTGTAAGGAAGTCTTTTCTGAAGGCATTTGTGTGGAGTGTTGCCTTGTACGGGAGTGAAACATGGACGATAAGCAATGCGGACAGGAAGAGAATACAGGCTTTTGAAATGTGGTGCTACAGAACAATGCTGAAGATTAGGTGGGTAGATCGCATAACTAATGAAGAGGTACTGAACAGAATTGGTGAGAAAAGGAATTTTTGGCACACCCTGACTAAAAGAAGGGATCGCTTGGTAGGACACATTCTTAGACATCGGGGAATCGTAAATTTAGCATTGGAGGGAAGTGTGTGGGGTAAAAACCGCAGAGGGAGACCACGAGACGCATATAGTAAGCAGATTCAAATGGATGTAGGTTGCCGTTCTTATGAGGAGATGAAGAGGCTTGCTCAGGATAGGGTAGGGTGGAGAGCTGCATCAAACCACTCTCCTGACTGAAGACCATACCAACAACAATAAAATCTTTAAAAACAAAGCATTCTAGTGGTTACGATGAAATATCAACAAAGTTAATTAAAGCCTAGTCTTGTGAACTTAGCACAATTTCAAGTTATTTGTGTAACCAGTCTATTATAACGGGAACATTTCATGATTGGCTAAAATATGCGGATATTAAACCTCTATTCAAGAAGGGGGGTAAAGAGATACCATCAAACTACAGACCCATTTCACCTGTGCCAGCATTCTTAAAAATTCTAAAAAAAGGTAAGTATGGATTTCTGAAAGGTTCCGATATCGAGAAGGCTATTTACACTTACAGTGAGAACGTACTTAATTCATTAGATAATAAATTGCAAGCAGTTGGTATTTTCTGTGATTTGTCAAAGGCATTTGATTGTGTGAACCATAACACCCTTTCAAGTAAATTAGAATTCTATGGGGTAACGGGAAATGCTGCAATATGGTTCGAGTCGTATCTCACTAACAGGAAACAAAGGGTGTCAGTGTAAGTGAATTGTGAATTTAGCCAACAGTCATTATCGGATTGGGAAGAAATTAAATGTGTTGTCCCACAAGGATCCACCTTAGGGCCATTGCTTTTTCTTAGGTACATTAATGACCTCTCTTCAGTTACACTACCAGAAGCAGTGTTCGGTTTTTTTTTTTTTTTTTTTTTTTGCAGATGATACAAGTATTGCAATAAAAAGTACGTCAATCACAGTTATAGAAAGGTCTAATGATATTTTCATCAACATTAATAAATGGTTTAAAGCCAACTCATTGTCATTAAACTTTGAAAAGACTCACTACATGCAGTTCAGAACATGTAAGAGATTTCCCATCAGCATATGCATTAAGTATGAAGAAGAGCAGATAGAAGAAGTTGACAGTAATAAATTCCTGGGATTACAACTTGATAATAAATTTAGTTCGGAAGAGCACACCAAAGAACTGCAGAAACGACTCAACAAATCTGTATTTTCAATACGAGTGTTATCAGACATAGGAGACATAAAAATAACAAGGCTTGCATACTTTGCTTACTTTCATTCCCTAATGTCATATGGTATAATATTTTGTGTAACTCTTCAAGTCAGTCAAAAGTCTTCAGAGTCCAAAAACGTTAATACGTATTATTTTTGGCGTAAATTCACGGACGTCCTGCAGAAGCCTCATCAAAGAATTGGGTATATTAACTACTGCCTCTTAGTATATTTATTCCTTAATGAAATTTCTCATAAATAATAATATATCCCTTTTCCCAACAAACAGCTCAGTTCATACATACAATACTAGGAATAAAAATGATCTACACAAGGAATTAAAAGCACTTACTTTAGTTCAAAAAGGGGTCCACTACTCAGGAACACACATTTTCAATTATTTACCATCAAGTATAACAAATTTAGCTACAAATAAAGATCAATTTAAGAGGAACCTAAAAGACTTTCCAGTGGCCAACTCCTTCTACTCCATTAGTGAATTTCTAAACTGTACCAAATGTGCATGTACTCATACTATATTAGTATAGACTTAAAAATGTATGCATCTGTATTTATATTATTAGTATTATCTATTATTCAACTTGTAAATTTTGTTTCTTGACATGCTCCACTTCCACGAGGATCTCCTCAACATGGATCTACAGGATGAAAAACTAATTCAATCTAATCTCTGCGTATGGGCGGTTTTCGACAGTTTGCAACTCCGAAGCCAACTCTAACGCATATTTCACCTGTTTAGCTGTTTGGCCATCCATAGAGCTAGTTGGTACCTTTGCTCTCTTCGGCAGTCGCCCAACCTGTTTCCCGATTTGTGATCTTCTATGCCTCTAGAAAACTTCACTTTGCTTCTGTCTGATACATATTTGAATGACGCCGACTGGTGGCTAGCGAACAACAAAAATATCAGAATTTTATTTAGTGGTAAGAGCTTTCTGTATCCGGTATCTTGAATGACAGCAACTAGGTGTCTTTTATGTAAAATGTTTTTATTACATTTCTCCCATTACTGGTTTCGATATGCCCAGCATATAATGATCAGATGGTGAATGGTTTTTCATATTACAGATGGTGTGTAGTGGAATTTGTGCATCTGTTATAATTACAAAAACAAAACAAGTGAACTATGTGGCCAGCATGACTGACATACTGATATTGATTTAGATCTAAATGTTGCTACTTACAATTTGTGTTATGGATAATCAATATTAGTATGTCAGTTATGCTGGCCACATAGTTCACTTGTTTTGTTTTTGTAATTGTAGGTAGCAACATTTAGGCTTAGGTCAATATTATTATGTCAGTTATGCTCGCCACATAGTTCACTTGTTTTGTTTTTGTAATTATAACAGATGCACGAATTCCACTACACACCATCTGTAATATAAAACAACGTTCACCATCTGATGATTATATGCTAGGCATATCGAAACCGGTAATGGGAGAAATGTAATAAAAACATTTTACATAAAAGGCGACTGGTTGCTGTCATTCAAGATACCTTATTTCACCACAGTCGCAGAGGTCCTCATCCATAATGGACAAAAGTTTCTTTCTGTATCCGTCATTCCTGTAATTATAAAATGAAGACCTCCCAGATTTTCCCGCTACATCCTCTGCCACGTGACGGCACACACGGAAATGTTCTAAAAATACAGCATCCGTGTACCGAGGAAGCACTATTTCGAAATAATCTTCATTCTTCTGTCTTCTGCTCCATTTCTTCCATTCCTTCCTCAGTAAACAAATAATTGTCACTTTCACCCAGCAAAAATGCATTTCTCATCCAGAATTAGCCACATTCGCAAATGAAAATTTATCGATGATACTTTGCACTAAAATACTACTTAAGTGATATCTCATCATCAAAAAGTTTTATCACCTTGCAAATGACCTACTGCAAAACCGGCAAATCCATTACATTTAATACCAAACTCTTCTCTTTACGACGCCTCTTTTCGACGCCTCAATCACTAGAAAATGGAAGTCTTTCAACACAAAACACTTCACGAATGTGCAGGTTTGTCTTTTGGAGTAAGTTCGTTAAACGCTTTGAAGTAAGTCAGGAAACGGTTTGACGAAAATCTGCTTACTGAAATAAACGATTTCAAACTATCGGCTCCGCCACACGAACACCTGATTGGTCAGTCAGATCTCGTCAGAAAGAGTCGAAAGAGCCACTCAGACGATTCAAACCGTTACAGTGCCACTCGAACGAATCAAGTGCAACGCCAGAAGGAATCACAGACAATGAACTTTTATACATACAGCGTGAGGCTTTTAAAACTGTTTTTCGGAATATTTGGAAAAATACAAAACGGATTGATAAAAAGTTGCAGTAAAAATTGTTCGCTTCCGGAAGGGACATCTATTAACATAAAGCTAGATCCCCACCTGTACCACCCCAACCACTTTGAAATCTTAAATAACAACCTAATTTTTTATTGCAGATTTAGATTTTCCAGGAAAAAAAATGGAACTCTTATGAAACATTTTTTTTCGTGTCATCATACATGGCGCTGTAATCGACGAAAATAAAAAAGGGTTGACACTTGTTGAAAACCGATAATATCTCAAACAAATACAAACCAGATTAGGAAATTCAAAGTACAATTTTTGATATTTTTTATAATAGGTTGAAAAAATTAGCTGTTAATGCCGAAATATTTCGTTCCATGATACCATGGTCTTTGTTGTTAGCATCCTTTACTTTATACAATAGTATATGACTCCACTAGGCAGTTAGTAGAGCGGTTTATGACTCTATTGGACAGTTATTATGCCGGTTTTGAATAAGAAAAGTTCCGTTTTCTCTTAAGAATACTGCATTATATGACTCTTGCATCCTGTAACTTTATTCCCCCTTTCCTCTTTACGCCCACTACATGCTTTATCCAAAGATGCACATATTAACAACTTAGTTACGAGTTCTAGCATAATATCTGAACTTGGTGTTCAGTGAGATTACAAAATGCTCCGTATAAACCTATAGGGTACAGTTTATGTAAGTACTTAAAAATTCTTCGTTTATACGAACTTAATACTTTGTACAGTTCCTTATTTTATGAATATGCAGCAGAATAGCGTATTAATATTTCACATTTTGTCACTTTTCAACAAAGCTTTATATACAATGTACGTCTTGCCACTTTAATCCTGTGATGCTACTAAGCATTTTATGTAATATTTGTATTTGTATATTATTCTTAACTGTTTCCTGTACAGATACCTGAAGAAGGGCAATAATTACTCGAAACCGGTTGTAAATAAATCTGCAACCTTGCAACTGGTGGTTGTTTACTTTTCCAGCCTATAAAACACAGTTGCTGCAGTGGATGAAACATTTAATTTTTGATAATGCTGTCAGGTGACACTTTCGGATGAAGCACAGACTGTGATCATGCTCTGTCTTTGGTCAGACTGTACTTCAGTGCTGCCGACTGTACATATTTCTCTCTATGCAGTTGTTCTACGATCTTAACGATTCCAGAGAGTAGACATCACTTCCTTGTACATTCAGACTAATGGAAAGTGCTCGTCAAAGGTATGATAATCTGTTCCCTAATAGAAATGTTACCTCTGCAACGACTTTTCCTGGTACTGTCGAACTGTTTACTAAAATTGGTAGTTTTGTGTCTCGTTGCCGCCGGTTGTCCTAGGTGTCGGTGGCCGAGTAGAGAGAGACCGACACAGGGAAATCGGATGCACGCGTGTGCAGGTAGAGAGTCTGAGGGGACCAGCCAGTGGGACAGCAGAAACTAGAAACACTAAGGTAGATTAGAACAAAAGATATATTTCGTAGAGTTAGTACAATACTCAACTTTGTTAACTGAAGATTAGTGGAATGCAGATACATAGGTTAACTAGATAGAGGCCTGCCTACTGATGAGTGCGTTATCTAGTGCCTTTCCTATTCTCAAATGACCGATGCAGTCCACGAACGGGATTGCAGCAGGGGGCGCTCGTGGCCGACGTCATAAGAATGCCGCGCCGTGCTTGCATGGCGGCGCGCGGCGAAAGTAGGTGGCGCGCACTTCAGACTTTTGCGACACCACAGGTAGTGTTAAACCTACAGTAAGTGTTCAGTGTATACTTGATCTAGAACAATTTTGACGTCATTTTCATTTCTTCCGATTACAGCGCCATGTATCAGCGAATGAAAGAAAAAATGTTCCATACGAAATTTACCTATTTTTCACGGAGAATCCAAATCTGCAAGAAAAATATGGGTTCCTATTTAAGATGTTAAAGTCATCCTCCCTCTCCAGTCCCGGGGGTGGCGCAGGTTTTTATTTTACTTTCCGTGTCCAGAACACCATCCATTAAAATCTAGTGTGAGGAATCCGTAATAAAATTTCAATGTTTTTTTTTATTTATTTTTTATTTTTTTTTATTTTCCGTAACTCTGTAACACTTACGGCTTTGTCATCGGCTAGCTATAAATCCAAGAAGGTACAGCTTCTGCTGAGATTTAGGCACGTCAGTACATGGTCGTTCTTTTTGATATTCCCACAGTCGCACAGAGATTCCCCGTATCTACATCTACATAGATACTCTGCAAATCACATTTAAGTGCCTGGCAGAGGGTTCATTAACCACTTTCATAACTTTTCTATACCGTTCCATTCTCTAACAGCGCGCGGGAAGAAAGAACACCTAAATCGTTCCCTTTTCGGTCTGATTTCTCTTATTTTATTAGGATGGTCGGGTCTCCCTAAGTAGGTGGGTGCTAGCAAAATATTTTCACATTCAGAAGTAAAAGTCGGTGATTGAATCTTCACAAACAGATCACGCCGCAATGAATAACGCCTTTCTTTTAATGATTTACACCCCAATTCGTGCAACATTTCCGTGACGCTTCTCCACCCCCCCTGCGTATTGCCTTTCTTCAATATTGGAGTAACTTGGGAAACTTTCCACTCTTTGGGTACGGATCTTTCGCTGAGTGATCGTTTGTAAATTATAGTTAAGCATGGAGCTATTGCATCAGCATACTCTGAGAGGAATCTAGTTGGTATACAATCTGGCCCGGAAGATTTGTTTTTGTTTAGTGACTTAAGTTGTTTTACTACTCCAGGAACATCTACATCTGCTTCTAAGTTCCATCGAGCAAGATTATATTTGCAATTTGAGGCCTTTTGAGAGCCTTCCAGGTTCTGAAGGGTTTATTATTTCCGGTCGCAAGTTCTTCTTTCAATATCCAGCTAGGGTTATAAGTTGCCTCCTTCCATAGCTGGAGTCTCCTCTCTAGGGCGGATACGTCGATTGGTTCTGACGTCCAGAGGAAGCTCTTTCTTGACTGAAGCCGCCTAGGCTGCTGTTGGTGACCGTGTTGAGGGTGGCGATTGTCATTTGTTTCTTCGTCTCCACCTCGGTGGCAACTTGCCGCCGTACACTAGGGGGGGGGGGGGGCTATCCCTATGAGCGGGAAGATCTCTGTCGGTGTGGGCCTCAGGCATCCTGATATGATAGGGGCGGACTGATTTACAGCTGTATCGATGTGTTTTACATGGGCTGAATTCTTCCAAACAGGCGCAGTATATTCAGCCTCCCACAGACTCAGTGCAGTGGCTGTTGTTCGAGGCACTTGTGGGTTAGCACCCCACATTGTGTTGGTCAATTTAAGAATGATATTACTCCTTGCGCTGATCTTCTTCTTAGTGTCCAAACTGTGCTATTTGAATGACAGAGTTCTATCTATCTTCACCTGAAGTATTTGGGAACGTAGCAGTGTCCTAGCTCTTGCCATTTACATCTCAAATGCAGTTTTCTTTTGGCTTCGTTGTTCCTGAGATGGAAACTGCAGACTTGCATCTTAGTCGGGTTTGGATTCGGCGATTTTGGTGACAGTAATTACCTAATATTTCAAGGGTTCTGGCTAACTTCTTCTCCACTTCGTCGAAGGTGCTACCCTGGGCGGCCACAGCCGTGTCATCAGCATGTACAACATCGGATTGCGTTGTCTGGTCGTTTATGTCTATGTTAAACAGCAGCGGAGCTAATACACTGCCCTGGATAAGACCATTGTTTTGGTCTCTCCACCTACTACATTTCCCTTGCGTGGTGACGTAAAGCGCCTATTCTGATGAATGCACTATACAAATTGTGAAAATCTCAGGATCTTTAGTTATCTAGTAAACCTTATAAACCAGTCTACTTTGATTAACAGTATCGTAGACTGCACTGAGAACGATTGAAGCCACACTGGTCACTTTCTTCCTTTCATATCCATCCTCGATGTGCTGCGTTAAATTCAAGAATTGCCTAGTTCATGAGCGACCTGGTTTAAATCCAGATTTTTCTGGCTTTAGGACCTCATCTATAGATTTAGATATTCTACTTAACAGTATTCTCTCGAGGGTTTGAATCGGGGGCAGGGTAGGGATACTAGGCAAAAGTTTTTAACGTCTGTTGGATCCTTGCCTGGTTTCAGTAGGGCTACAACTCTTATCTTTCTCCGTACCCTGGCGATCTGCATGGTGTTGATACAGTTGTTCATTAGGTCAGTTAGCCAACTAAGAGTTTTTGGGCCGAAGTGTTTAATTTATTCGACCCTTAAGTTATCTTGGCCAGCTGTCTTACTATTTTTCATTGCCTCCATTGCTGTCTGCAGCTCCCGTTAAAGGTGCTTCAAGTGAGTGGTAGTCATTTTGTGGATCTCTTGTTATAGAAAGATGTAGTGTTCTTTGGGTTGTTTTCCCCACTGAGTAGGAGCTGGTGGGCAATCTGGTTTGAGGAGACATTAGTCAGGTGTTTTAGAACTTGTTGGATCGTTGCTGAGGTTTCTAAGGAAGCTCAAGGCTTGTCTGCTGTTCTGTTTCATATCTATTTAAGCCACTCAGTTACACCACTTATATCTTCTACTAGTGGCTAAAGCACGGAGCAGATCCTCTCCCGTCATCCACATTTCCCGTGTTCTGGTTTTAGAAAGATTAGCCCGATGTTTCGATCTTCTAGGAGGCTCCATCTATATTGCAGGTGAATCGAACTTTATGTTAACGGATGCTTCTCTTCGAGGATAACAACTTTTATTACAAAGCCATTTAATCCGCTTTTTATTTTTTCAAATATTTCGAAAAATAGTTTTAAATGCCTCATCGGGTGTAAGTGAATTTAGTAATTTTTCGTAACAAAGTTTTCCCACCATAAAATTTATACCAATCCATATAAGATATATATTTAAAAATTAGGTATATTAAAACATGCGCTTATTCCAGTAGAACGTTGCCAAATTTTCATAGCATTCGCTCAAGAACTTTCGCAGATTTGCGTTTAGGAACATCTACATTTTCGAATGTAAATCATTTGATCAAAATATGGTATCTCCGAAAATTCTTCACATCTGCGTTGAAATTTTGACACAATGTCAACTTCGATTTCGCACATGTCTGTTTAGTGTTCATTGCGTTGAATTATATTTCGTAGAACACAGCGAGCAATATAACCATTTTGCCGCGGTGGAGTGGCCGAGCGGTCGCCATCGGAGGTTCGAAACTCCCTCGGGCTGATCTTGGCGTAAGTTAGTTTAAGTAGTTTGTAAACCTAGGGACTAATAACCATTGCCATTAAGTTCCTTAGATTTACAGACATTTGAATATTTTGCGAATAAAACCGTTTTGAGATATATGGTAAAGTTGGAACTCAAAGAGTAAATACTATTCTCACAGAGTAATTATTATTCCGTATTTTACGTTATATGAGATCAACGGTTGACACAGTATACAACCTGCTTAAAAGATGGTTTTTATCCATTTTTGCGCCAGTGACATACCTTCGATCGCGAGAAAACTTTTCACTGATGCAACTCTAACTGGCAATTTTCATTATAATTCACGATAGAAATGGCTGACAGCTGACAGATCTCTAACAATACCGTTTATTCGACTGCGATAAAATTTTCCACACTTGACCTTCAATAAAAGAGTAATGGCACTGTCTACATATTAATTCGTACGGTGCATGGCAGAGGGTACTTTACAACAGAGGTACAATCTACAGTTTTATTCCAATCTTGGTAAATATTTTCACACCTTAAATTTCAAGACACCTTAAACATCATTGTCTATATAAGATTTCCTGTGGGGCACGTTGAAGGGTATCAGACTCCAGATCTGGGCAGTCTTTGATCGATCACCATGAATTTTGACTGATGTCTAATTTTTGCATGTAGAGAGGAGATACACAGAAAAGGGGCGAATGTAATGACAGAGACAAGGGGGTTGTTGGGTGGATGTAAAAGGGGAGGAGGCGGACGTGGATAGGGTGGAGGGACAGAGAGAGGAGGAGAAGAAATACATAAATGGACATAAAAATAAATAATGGGACAATATGTACGCAGAGAGGAGGGAGAGCAGAAGATGGATAGAGTATGGGATAAGAGATATACAGGGATTGGAGTGAAGGTGATGGACAGACATAGGAGGATTAGGAGGAGATATACAAAGGAAGGTGGAGGGAGGAGGAGAGAAACAAAGGGAGGGAAGGAAAAGTAGACTACGATGTATATCCAAATCCCGTTGATAACAGCAATTGAGAAGCATTGACGGGTTCCGAGTGGTAGTTGGCGACTTCTGGGGATTTGGGGCAAATGGGAGACGTCTTCAAGCAGCGAAGACGGTTTTGCAAATCCAATGGTCGCCGCCACAGTCCGATGTCTTGGCGCTGATTTCTCAGCCGATCTCCACCACTCAGCACCTATCAATGATTGGTGCAGACTATCAGGGCATGTCTAGCAGATTACCAACTACGATCCCTCTACACTATCCAACGTGTGCATATGTGAACATTTATCATGCCCATCTCACACCTGATGTGGTTTCAGATACCACTTGCCCCATATCTCATGGCTCGACGTATGTTGGCGGCATTGGGCTCTTACTTCAGCTCAGGAGTGATATTCAAAGTGCAGTACGACTTTCTTGCACTCTCACGAAAACGTATTGGGGTGGGACCAACACACGTGACGGCAGACGCACGTCGCTCTACCTCAGATCCCAACTAAAACTCTGGCTCTCTTAATCGCAGAGCCTCAGCGGACTCCTATTCCATACCTTTGCTCCTGTCTCTTTGGCCGCAGCAGTTATTGGTAGCATTTATGAGCAGCTATGGTATCGACTATTACAGTCCAATTTTACCATTGGCGACGTTTCTACACGGACTATGGCTATGCATTCCAATTTTTGCCACTTGCTTGTTAGTACCAGACAAAAATGGAATAAAATTTGTTAGAACAGTGTCTCCCGCCAAGCCCCATAGAAATTATCCCAGAGCCATTAGTTTAATAAGTCATGGTTGGAAAATTTTAACACAAATTATTTACGGGAGGAAGGAAAGACTGATAGATGCTGACCTCGGGGAAAATTAGTTCTGATTCAGGAGAAATGTAGGAACACGGGAGGCAATACTCACGACTTATCTTAGAAGATAGATTAAGGAAAGGAAAACCTACATTTCTAGCTTTTGTAGGTTTGGAGAAAGCTTTTGACAATGTTGATTGGAATACACTCTTTCAAATTCTGAAGTCAGCAGGTGTAAATACAGGGTACGAAAGGTTATTTAGATTTGTACAAAAAACAAACAGTAGTATTAAGAGTTAAACGGGATGAAAGGGACGTAGTGGTTGGGAAGGCAGTAAGACAGGGTTGTAGCCTTTCTCCAATGTTATTCAATTTGTGCAAAGAGCAAGCTGAGAAGTAAAACAAGGAGAATTTTTGAGAAGAAATTAGAGTTCAGGGAGAAGAAAGAAAAACACTGCGTTTTGCCGATGACGTTGTAATACTGCCAGAGACAGCAAAGGACCTGGAAGAGCAATTGAACGGAATGAACAGCGTGTTGAAAGGAGCGTATAGGATGAACATTAACAAAAGCAAAAAAAGGGTAATTGAATGCAGTCTAAAAAAATTCTGGCGTTTCTGAAGCAATTAGATAAGGTAACTAAATAATAAAGGTAGTAGATGAGTCTTGTTACTGGGCAGCAAAATAACATATGATGATCCCAGTAGCATATAAAATTCAGAATGGCAATGGGGAGAAAAGCTTTTTCGAAAAAGAGAAATTTTCGAACATCGAATATTAATTTAAGCGTAAGGAAGTCTTTTCTGAAGGCATTTGTGTGAAGTGTTGCCTTGTACGCGAGTGAAACACGGACGATAAATAGTTCAGTCAGGAAGAGGATAGAGGCTTTTGAAATGTGTTGCTACAGACGTACGCTGAGGATTAGGCTCGTAGATCGCGCAACTAATGAGGAAGTACCGAACAGAATTGGGGAGGAAAGGAATTTGTGGCATACCTTGACAAAAAGGAGGGATCGATTGCTGGACACATTCATAGACATCAAGGAATCGTAAATTTAGCATTAGAGGGAAGTGTGTACGGTTGAGGAGATGAAGAGGCTTGCTCATGATAGATTAGGGTGGAGAGGTGCATCAAACCAGTCTCTTGACTGAAGGCCACTACCAATAACTAGTTGTTCCAGCTTATGTAAATCTCTAACAGGTTGTCTGTTACGGGTGTTGATGGCGACAAAGACAACCCGTTAAACACCACACGCTCTTAATGACCTGTCGCCTACTGCACCTGAATTACGACTGTCTTGGGACGTCATAAATCTGTTGTTTTTGCTGTAACCTCGCTGTGCGGACATGTTATATCACTTTTCTCGTCAGCCTTCTGATCATTCTTTGACTCTTTTCAGTTGTTTCTGCTATTTTCGCGTTGATAAAACTTTTCAAATTACGTGAGATTTTTAGCCCCGAATCGACGGATATTTCGGGCTATGTTCCACGCTCCTTCTAACTATATGGTTCTTTTTTATGTACAATGAGTTTACTATTGTGTGAACCATAAAAACATGATACTAGGACATCGAATATTTAATGAAGAGGACAAAAAATCACACTGTTCCTTTTCTTTTTACACATTTCACTGGTTGCCATAATAGAGAATGGTGAACTGTTCCAGATATCGACTGATCGAAGATTTAGGATGAATTCGGGTAGGCCACAGTGAAGTAGAAATTCGGACAGGAAGTTAATAGTTGTTTGTGAACGAGGATTATCAGTGGATTGAATGAATGTGGGAGTAATTGAAAATGCTTGGAAATTGGGTTCATTCAGGAGGTCTTTCCGGCGGGGAGAGGGAAACAATAGTTTCCATTTGTTCTGGAGGATGTTAGTTTGGAAGATACATGAAAATTGTGAAAGGGGATATGTAACAAGACAGTTCCTACTTTATTTGTACTACCAGCGGATCGTACTGAAAATCACTCTAGTCTCTCACAATTTACAATCCCTTCATTTCTGCCTTCTTTCCTCTTCCTTTACCCTCATTCGTCTTATTAGAAACGTATATGTCTTTGATCCTGTTTGTACTAGAAGTGCATGACATGTAAATTACCAAGTTATGTTTTACCACGTCACGACGGAACTCTGTACTTCTATTGATATTCATTAACCTCAGAACTTCTTTAGATGTCGTTGTGCCAGCGCAGAAGTACCACTCTGGTCGTATGTCCGTGGATCTTGATATGAGGCAGGAAACTTTAAGTGGTAATGGCGAAGGCTGTTGAGTTCAGGAAATTGTATCCTCACTAGAAATTTAGGATGCTAGGATCTTTTCGCTTTATTTAGTTATACACTTAAACTCGCAGGTAATGCATGAAACTGTTTATACATTTTCTTAATATCATCATAACAAATAACATTTCACAAGATTCACTAAGTGAGCATTTTTATACAGTTCTTTCCTACTTTCAAACGAGCCTACAATTTATTACGTTCAAGGTGTTTCTGAAGTAATAGTAAATATTATAGGAGTTGGAAGTACAGACGAATTGCAGTAAAAATGTCATATATGTTTTCAGTTTTTATTGAGTACAGACATACAGGTGTTAGTATGTAACCCAAACAAACTTAAAGCAAAAGTAAGTGAGAATATTTTGTTCTTCGTAGAACATCATCACATTGAATTAAAAGCACAATTTTGTGTATGTTTGACAAGTTTTTTTAT
Organism: Locusta migratoria; assembly: GCA_026315105.1. NCBI lineage: Eukaryota > Metazoa > Arthropoda > Insecta > Orthoptera > Acrididae > Locusta > Locusta migratoria. Next base: position 248,327,164 of record CM048747.1, on the reverse strand, counting down.
CTTTCCTTTTTTCCTTTTATTAACCGGTATTCGGCTTAGAAGGCCAACTTCAGACATTAAAGCCGAAAACCGGTTTTTAACTGGGAAATTATAAAATCCGAAGCTGCCGTGTCTTGAGAGTGTGGAGGATGAGACAGCACAATGCAGTAGTCACGTGTGACTGTTTAGTGGGTCACTTACAGCCACATATAACTATTTTTCAACATAACTTCCAGGCGAATATATAATAAATCAATTAGTTTTCGAAATAAAAACATTGTTTGCAGATGGCAAACTGTGAATACCTGTTATTCCTCAATTAAAGTAGATGCAAATCATGAGAATGATGTTATGTAAGTATCGTAAACAAAATGAAGCCTAATACATCTAAGAAAATGCCAAATAAAACAACTCGTCCAAATGACTGTATAATCAAAAACCTGTAACATGTTTTTGTAGAAAATAAAAGGCAAAAGCCCACAGAAGATGGCACAATAAGTGCAAAAACATGTCTGGTTAATATAAATAAAACAAGGTTTCTTGCATAAGGCGGATTTCTTCACAAATCTACCTATATATATTATTGTTCAGAATAGTCACTTTATGGTGAAGGTGATATTCCTAGTTTTTTTAGCATTTCTTAAGTTTGCGTTGGAAGAAACTAGAATGCAGAATAACTAAAGATAAACTGATGCAACATGTTAGCCTCTCAGACAGCATTGATTATTTCAAGGGTAAAATTGCCTGTGAAACATGTTTTCAGTGTGATATAGATGTCAGGATCATTTTTATTTTCGTTTACAAAGTGAAAATACACTCCTGGCTATTAAAATTGCTACACCACGAGGATGACGTGCTACAGACGCGAAAATTAACCCGACAGGAAGAAGATGCTGTGGTATGCAAATGATTAGCTTTTCAAAGCATTCACACAATGTTGGCGCCGTTGGCGACACCTACAACGTGCTGACATGAGGAAAGTTTCCAACCGATTTCTTATACACGAACAACAGTTGACCGGCGTTGCCTGGGGAAAAGTTGTTGTGATGCCTCGTGTAAGGAGGAGAAATGCGTACAACCACGTTTCCGACTTTGATCAAGGTCGGATTGCAGCCTATCGCGATTGCGGTTTATCGTATCGCGACATTGCTGCTCGCGTTGGTCGCGATCCAATGACTATTAGCAGAATATGGAATCGGTGGGCTCAGGATGGCAATACGGAACGCCGTGCTGGATCCCAACGGCCTCGTATCACTAGCAGTCGAGATGACAGGCATCTTATCCGCATAGCTGTAACGGATCATGCAGCCACGTCTCGATCCCTTAGTGAACAGGTGGGTACTTAAGGAAGACAACAACATCTGCACGGACAGTTCGAAGACGTTTGCAGCAGCATGGACTATCAGGTCGGATACCATCGCTACGATTACCCCTGACGCTGCGTCACAGACAGGAGCGCCTGCGATGGTGTACGCAACGAATGGCAGAACGTCATTTTTTCGGATGAATACAGGTTCTGTTTACAGCATCATGATGGTCGCATCCGTGTTTGGCGACATCGCGGTGAACGCACATTGAAAGCTTGTTTTCGTCATCGCCATACTGGCGTATGACCCCGGCGTGATGGTATGGGATGCCATTGGTTACCGGTCACCTCTTGTTCTCATCGACGGCACTTTGAACAGTCGCCGTTACATTTCAGATGTGTTACTACCCGTGGCTCTACCCTTCATTCGATCCCTGTGAAACACTACATTTCAGCAGGATAATACACGACCGCATGTTGCAGGTCCTGTACGGGCTCAATGCCCGGGCGTATCAAGGCCGTTATTACAGCCAGAGGTGGTTGTTCTGGCTAGTGATTTCTCAGGATCTATGCACCTAAATTGCGTGAAAATGTTATCACTTGTCAGTTCTAGTATATTTGTCCAATGAATAGCCGTTTAGCCGCCCGCGGTGGCCGAGGGGACTGAGGCGCTCCAGTCACGGTCTGCACGGCCACTACGGTCGGGGGTTCGAATCCCCCCTCGGGCAAGGATATTTGTGCCGTCCTTAGAATTAGTTAGATCATAAGTAGTTTGTAAGTTTAGGGACTGATGACCCCGTAGCTAAGTCCCATAAGCTAAAAATTAAAAAAAAAAAAAAAACCGTTTATCATCTGCATTTCTTCTTGGTGTAGCAATTTTAATGGCCAGTAGTGTAATATCACTCTTGTTTTTGTTTCTTGCACTCTACATTTACCTACTCTTCTGATGGTTGGTTGGTAGAGGAACCCAATGTAACGAGATCGTGGAATTAATTAACCTTTCTTACTTCCGCTTCTCAATCAACTAATAACTGTGGTGTCGCACAAGTACAAAGTGCGCGCCACCTACTTTCGCCGCGCGCCGCCATGCACACACGGCGCGGCGTTCTCACGAAAGTCACGAGCGCCCTCTGCTGCAACCCCGCTCGTGGCCACCACGGAAAGACATCGAGCACTTGGGACTGAGATAGCAACCAGTTAGGACCTTCGTAATCAGCTAGGCACCAGTGAAGACTTTGCTATTGTACAGGCACTAGGCAGGCCTCTAACAACTATGTATCAACATTCTGCAGTACTATGTAAAAGTTAAGTATTGTTACATTCTGTGCAATATATATCTCTTTCTAATTTACTCTAGTGTTTGTAGTTTCTGGCTGCTCCCCTCCGTACCTGCACCAGCGTGCTATTTTTGTTCCTGTGTCGGTCTCGTTCCACTCGGCCACCGACACCTACGACGAGGCTGGGACACAAAAGCGACGTCGAAGTTAGGACACAAAAATAACTTACCTGTGAATCTTCTGTTGCTGTGACCGTTGCTAGCATTGGCCCTCCTCTCTTACAGCAGGGGTTCCTGTTACTTAATAAGTGAATAAAAATGGAAGCAACAAGGGAAGGCTATAGAGCAGAAGTAGGTCGGTTCAGTGAAATAATCAATATATTCTGTAAGTATCACACAGAATTACGTGGTAGGCTGTTACATCTTACAAAACAGTTACTTATTCTTGCTGCAGATCCTCCGTGGTAGTCCAAGCTGTCTTTGACGGCCTAATCTCAAATTAGCAAAAATGATTACTTGTGTCGCGTTGAAATGGAAGCAGACTTGACTTCGAAGACAACTGAACTCAGCACTTATACTGAAAGCTGGATTATTACGAACTTAACATACACGCAGCACTAACTGCCTCTCGGGCAGAGTGCTCTGCTATTTACACACAGACAAAATGTACCAGAAATTAGAAGAACAGTTAACATAAGAAACAAGTAGAAATTACAAGTGAACACAAGAAAGATGTGGAACATTCTGGAATTGTTAATTAGAAAGAAATAAATTTTTGCCGGTGGGCGGAATTGAATCGGCGACCATCAGCACCACAGTCCGTGACGCTATCCCCTGCGCCACGCCGGCAGTCGGTGTATGTGGTCTCTCGCGGCACTTGAAAATAAATGAAAAATACATATTAAATTTAACTAGATTTTCTTCTTCATGAGACTCGATCCAAATGGCGAACGCGGAAAGAAATCGCAAACTTAGATAAAACGGTTTTTCTTAATTACATTAAAAATATTAAATAAATAAATAAATAAAATAAAAATAAAAACAATAAAAACCAACCCTATAGCTCCAACCAAAAACTTCAAATTAGGAAGTTGGTGGGCTTAAAACGCTCTATCGATTGCTATTTTATAAGTATCAGTCGCTTTATTAGGTTTCGTTATATAGTAAAAGCCGATATAAACATTTAAAATACCTGATTATCTAGAACTGGTTAACCTTTACTTTCCCAGACTTATTATTTACAGCTAGTATAGCCTGCGGTAAGTCAGAAAAATACTTAATTGAATACTTAAAGTATATTACTTAGATTTGAAATATATTGATTTCCTTTGGAAAAAAGGTCTCTTCGGAAAATTGTTATATCTCGTCAGGGGCCGGCCGCGGTGGCCAAGCGGTCTGCGAAGCGCCAGTCACGTTCTGCACTGCCACTACGGTCGGGGGTTCGAATCCCCCACCGGGCATGGATATTTGTGCCTTTCTTAGTATTAGCTAGTTCATACGTAGTTTGTAAGTTTAGGGACTGATTACCCCATAGTTAAGTCCCATAAGCTCTACAAACATTTGAACATTTTTGATTTGGTTAATCGAATTTATTTGTTTATTAATTTTTTTTTTTTTTTTTTTTTTTTTTTTTTTTTTTTTTTTTTTTTTGGATCTCGTCAGGGGAGATGCCTACAGTGACAGTTTTAATCTTACTTTTTTCCCTAAAGAGTTGTAGTTCCATACCATTAAATAATATTTCGGCCAATCCGGTTTTTAAAGGTTTATTGGGGTTTTTGCGATGTATCTCGAAACCTAAGAAAGCAATCGAGACTTATAAAAAACAATCAATAGAGCGTTTTAAGCCCTACAGTGTTTTACATCAACACTTTTAGATTGGAACTATTTTTTTCTACTTAATTTAATAATAACAGTTTAATCTGGATATATTTTAGACCATGTTCGCCGTCTTGGATCGAAGTTTATGATATAGAAATTCTGTTTAAAATTTAATTCCCTATACGCTCATATTTTTGGTTGATATCAGGTAATACTTTTTGTATTCGCCTCTCCCTAATGCTTGGACTATAGCAAATTGGATGTCGGCGGGGCAGCTTAACGCTTGCGCAGTGGTGTAATGTTTGTGAATCTAACGGAGTTAACTGCTGCCGCGGTGGGGTAGCCGAGCGGTCTAAGGCGTCTCGCTGCGGAGCGCGCGGTTGCTCGCCGTGGAGGTTCGAGTCCTCCCTGGGGCATGGGTGTGTGTGTGTGTGTGTGTGTGTGTTTGTCCTTAGGTTAGTTTACCTAGGTTTAACTAGTTTGTAAGCTACGGACTGATAACCACGCAGTTTGGTCCGACAGATTTACAAACATCTGATCATTGACTTAACTGCTGCAGTCAGTTGTCCCTAGGCTTAAAAACTACTTAAACAAAATTAAAGTAAGATGATAACGACAACATACATACCCATGCCCGAGGGAGGACTCGAACTTCCGACGTCGATGAACCACACGCTCCGCAGCAAGGTGCCTTAGGCCGTCCGCATACGGGTCGTTTCTCACTCGTCGTTGGCGCGACTCGCGTTTCGTCCGTCTCGCGCGTCTTGTGAGAACCTCGCGAACCAGCGACGGCCGTCCGTACACGGGTCGATTGGCACTCGTCGCGGGCGCGATTTTCCTTCACTCAGCTTGCGACTTCCAACAGGAAGCTACAAAACTGTGTTGGTTATTTCTCCAATAATTACCCTACAATTGACAGTTCTATTGATTAGGGGAACGCAGTGATGTTTTACTGCAACCGTCGCAAGAGAAGGAAGACACAAAGAGTGCTGTGTGTGCATCCGTACAAAGAGCAGAATTGTCTTAATGAGTTTGTTCGTTGGCGCTTGAGAGCTTCAAGAGACTAAACATCTTTTTAGCATTTTACAGATATAAATAACGTGGTTTGAAATAATGGGATATCCTCGAAACAGTAAATAAATATCAGCAGCTCTGGTTGAGATATAAAGAAAAGGTCTTTTCTTGAAGATTTCCGAGCTGCAAGACACGATACACTGAAAATATATACTATGTACTTATTTATTTATGAAATGTTCATTACAGTGATTGCCTGTAGATTTTATGGGCTCTAAAGTGTTTTTTGCACTGGAAATACAGAAAAAATACCTGGTGAATGACCTCCATGACGTACGATCCGCTCGTTACTCTCGAACTTTCCCGTGCACTGCAGGTCGCATGGGACGAGTGTCGCTCGCGACCACTTCGAGACGATTATGAGGCGCGTGCGAATCGCCCCGTTGGCGGCCTCACATTTACTTACGTGGGCAGTCGCGTGGGGACGGAATCGCGTCGAGGACGAGTCGCAGCTGCGACGAGTGCCAATCGACTCGTGTGCGGACGGCCTTAGAGCGCTCGGCCACTCCCTTGCGGCTTAGCTGTCATGAAAACTGAAGGCAGCTCTCATCAATATAATCTGAAAATCCATAGGCGAAGAAGGACGACGATACAGTATTAAAAAAGGCTGGCCATCGCCACAGATTCTCATGTGAGAGACTTGTGTTCGATTCTTGGAGATATCAGAGAATTTTTCCTCTTTGGGAGGATTGTGGCAGTGGGCACACAAGAGTTGTAGTACCAGCTGAGGAGCTACCTGATCAAGGTGTAACAGTTCGAATTACAGGGGGATGCGGTTTGCTAACATTTTGCCTCTCCATACCACTCCTGATGAAACCGTTGGCTGAGGATGATACGTCAGTAGGTCAACAATCGCGTGATGTGCAATGATTAATAGCGCGGTTTAGTTTATTCTATTTTGTTTTACTTTTAATTCCGTCAGCCTCACCCGACATATTTTAATTAGATTTCATCCCATTGTTTTGTTGATATTTATTTTATTGACACTTTTTGTAAAGACACAAATAATTCCTGTTAACTGTCATACGCAAATTTCTCCTTGGTTCCTTTCTCCGCTTACTCATTGTGCAGATTGTATACAATTTCGAGTGGAATGCAATCCTTTATCATTCTTTTGTAAGCCACTGCTCAGCGCGAGGTGGCGCAGTGGTAACGCACTGGACTTGCATTCGGGATGGCCGTGGTTGAATTCCACCTCTGGCCTCCAGGTTTATGTTTTCCGCGATTTTCCTAAATAGATCCAGGAAAATGCTGGGATGTTTCGTTTGTAAGGGCATAGCCGTTTTCCTTCCCCATCCTTACCCAAAAATCCGAGCATGAGCTCTCTCTCTCTCTCTCTCTATTGACCACGCTATAATGCGACGTTAAACTCTAAACTTCCTTTCTTACTTCCAAACCACTGCGTCGGTTTCATATTCTTCAGCTCTTGCTACTGCAAACCGATTTCTGTGCAAGCTGTAAATTACCTTTCGCCCCATCTATGGGTTTGATGCAGCTCTCCACACTACCCTGTCTTGAGCAAGCCTCTTCAGCTGAGAGTAAGAACGGCAGAGTACAACTTTTGAATCTGCTTAATATATTGTGTGTTTCTTCGTCCCTCGATCTCCCTCTGCGATTTTTAACCCAGTACACATGCGTGCGCACATGAATGGATGATTCTGAGGGTATGTTCTCGACTCCAGTGCCTATTTCCAACTAAGATTTAAAATAAATAAAATGAAAGGTAAATATAGTCGAGCTTTCCTGGTTACGTGGAGAAACAAATATCATCGGGTAATCTATTTGAAGCTGAAATACCTTATCAAATGACCGAAAATCTATGTATTTGATTGAGCAAGTGATCATCTACTGTAAGGGGTGTAGTCATGTGAGATTTTTTAGTGTCTTTAATACGAAATGTTACGAATAAAATAAAAATTTTCTGACAGTATTATTATTCCCTGAATGGCAAATAGTGTAATTTACTTCTTAACTAGCTTTTACCCGCGGCTTCTCTCGAGTTGATGTTCTAGCATACGTGTCCAAGACTATCGAAAGTACAGTAATTTCGTAACTTACGCCCAGGATAATCAGGATAAAAAAGATTTCCAGTGTTCTGGTTTAAATATAAAGCCTGTCTAGAATGACGGTAAGTACTGTCTTCTTTTATCAGTATGAAAATGAATATATTACTAAATACTAAAAGGAGCTCTGTTACATGGTGATTAAACCACTGATTAAAGAAAATGTCAATTCAGGACTGCTCTAGAGTGTAACAAAACACCTGATTAACAGACTTCAAAATTCGTTAAGAGAAGTTTGAGGACTATCTTGAGGATATGGTGGCCACAAGTAATCTTCATTGAAGAACTATGAAGAAGAACCCATCAAACACCCATTGATATTGAGATGCGGTGTAGGAAATGGAAATGGGGTTGTTCATATATTACGGCGAGATAAAGACAACGTGGCAAGACAAGCCCTGGCATGGAACCCACAAGGCAGCAGGAGAAGAGGTAGACCAAGGAATACATGAAGGAAGAGTGTAAGAGCAGAAAGGGCCGAGAAAGGAGGGAAGACCTGGATCGAGATCAAGACAGTGGTGCTGAACAGTCCGGTGGTCCGGTGGTGGATGTTCATTGATGCCCTATACTCCGCTTAGGAGATATCTGCAATAAGTCAGGTAAGTCAAATTATGCAGGCTTCAAATTTCATCGAAATTGGTTCGGCGATTTGAAGACATTGAAGACTTGTGTAAGCATTGTAATCATAATGTTGAATCGTATTACTTACGACATATCAACCATTAAAAGTATTTTAATAATTGCGATAAATTTCAAACTTCAAAGAATAAATATCTATTCCAAGGAGTTTTAAAACGTCTCAGAAGCTATAAGAGAAACTTTGATGCTCACCTGTTGCATATTACGAGTTATATACTTAAAATCGACAAATATCTTTTGAATTACGCTCTTTCTAAATTAGCCCATTTTCTTCTTCAGCGTTCCAGCTACTCCACATCCAGTTTCATCAAAATCGGTTAAGCGGCATAGTGGTGAAAGCGTAACAGATAGAGCTCTCGGATTTATAAGATTATATTAATATGGATTATCATACTTCTGCTTGTTTTATTTTTTGTGTAGAGTGCTTCATTAGTTTCTTATAAGGAAAGACGAGATGTTTCGGTGACTGAAAGCAACTGCAGCAAAATTATGAAGAAACTGGGGAGATTCCGCTCTCAGCTGACGTGAGCTGCTGACAGCGACAGTAAGTGCCGGAGGAATATACCGCGATACGAGACACTGATAACTATCGGAGGCGCACGCCTCTGGGAGGGGAACGCCTTCGCAACAACTTGTCTGCCAGATTCCTTTCCCGGAGTAGAAACGGGGACATCAACAAAAGTTTCTCAGCTCTCACACTGTGTCCAAGATATCAAAAAGTAAAACATCACAGCCTCAATAAATTTTTTTTAGCGTCACTGATAAACAACGTCATACTGATTTTGGAACTCCTTCCAATCAAACTCCTCTCGGACATGAATTCTCTCAACGCTGAACTAAGAATTTTTACGGTCGCAGGTAATTTTTCTCGACTTCCAACGCTAATACACTGTCGTTCCATGCAGCATTATACTGTCATAAAATTAATTTGACGTTACTCCAGACATTCGTCATTTCAACAGCACATATTACTCCTGAGAGTAATTGTTTCATGAAAGAAACATTATCCTTAATTACCAACCTCTTTGACAATACCCTTGTCTACAAATGTTTAATGTTATTGTTAGGGATTACACATAAAGTATATCCTCAGTAAATCTGTGCGTGAAGCTCCATAAATTCAAATCAACTATATGGACTTCAATGAGCAGATGAAGCAAAGTATGATTGAAAAAATGGTCTCTAGCATGGAAATCACGCATTTCCGGACGTAAGTTGATAAGACGTTTGTTGTTCCGTATAAAAATGTTCAAATGTTTGTATAGCTTATGGGACTTAACTACGGGGTCATCAGTCCCTAAACTTACAAACTACTTACAAACTAGCTTATCCTAAGGACGGCACAAATATCCATGCCCGATGGGGGATTCGAACCCCCGACCGTAGTGGCCGTGCAGACCGTGACGCGCTTCAGTCCCCTCGGCCACCGCGGCGGCTGTTCCGTATACTCTCCTCGATCAATCCCCTGAGTTGATTCGATTTAATTTTAACAGGGCAGCCGAAACAGCTTTGCTTTAATCCGCCGCTGCCCGCACTTTTTCTGTTATGCCCATTGTATGTATGCGTTTTTTGAAGTGTCCATGGTCGGTTATGAGTTCAAACACGAGTTTAATCTCCTTCCTGTTGAAATCCAGGAGTACAGAGCTTCTTTTAAAACACGGCTTTGACTTCGTTATCTTGCCACGTTTTTAATTAATAGACCTTGCTCCAATATTCTAGGTGCGGTCTTCAGAGCCAGTTCTGTAGTTTTAGTTTGATCATTGCCTTGGTGATTGTCAGGACAGGGTCCGGTCCAATGAATGGAGTTTTCCCCCCTGGTCAATCTATCAGCTTCTTCATTGCCGAGTGGACAGGGGCCACACTAGTTTACCGTATTGCTTTCCCCTACCTTTACTAGAACCCTGTGACATTCTGCAACGATCTTACATATTGTTGTAGGAGCTGCCAGTGATTTCAGGGCTGCTCGCTGTCAATAAATATAGATGATACGTTTCTTGTAGCATCTACGCCCTGATGGCAGTGATTTTTGGTCTGGAATACCGAGGCCAGTTTTCCTAGAGAGTTGACGCCCTCCAGTCCTGGCTGTACCCCGTACACCCCGGCCCCAACGCCTTGCTCTGATTTAGACCCGTCAGTGAACCAGGCAGTGTACGCCGTACGCTGTCCAACTGTTATCTCCCACTGCTCGTTGCTTCCAGTTGTTATACAGTAAGGCTTGTTCAAGCATCTACATCTACATACTCCGAAATCCACCCAAAGGTGGGTGGCGGAGGGTAATCAGTACCACTACTAGTTACTTGCTTTACTGTTCCACTCCCACACAGAACGAATGATAAATGAAAGCTTGAATGCATGCGCGCGAGCCCTTCTCTCTCTGATCTTATCTTTGTGCACTTCACGCGAAATGTAGGTTGGTGGCAGTAGAATTTTTCTGCAGTCCGCTTCTGGTCCTCTAAATTTCTTCAACAGTGTTTCTCGAAAAGAACGACGCCTTCCGTCCAGCGACTCCCGTTTCTACCAGTTAGAAACCTAGCCACCCGCCTCTGAACTCCCTCTATGTCCTCCTGGTGGGGATCCCAAACACTTGATCAATACTCAAGACGGGGTCGTACAAGCGTTTCATATGCGGTCTCCTTTACAGACGAATCACACCTTCACAAAATTCTCCAAATAAACCGAAGTCGACCATTGCCCTTCTCCACGACTGTCCTTACATGCTCGTTTCATTTCATATCGCTGTACAGCGTTACGCCTAGGTATTTCATTGACACGACTCTGTCAAGCAGCACACTACTACTGCTGTATTCGAACATCACGGGACTGTTTGTCCTACTGATCTGCATCACCTCACATTTTTGTACACTTAGCGCTAGTTGCCATTCCTCGTACCACTGAAACGATACACGATTCATCGGGTAGGTCGTAGTAATAACTTTTCTGTAAGTCAGCGTCATTCTTTTCGCTGATTAGATACCTCACTGATCAACCCTTTTATTATTTCCTCTCTGCAAAGAAAATAAACTTGTTTTCATTGTCTTTAGATCCGTTGTCTCGGAAGGACGTAGGCATTCCTGCTCATTCAATTCTACAACTGTTAATGTGAGTAATTTGTTTTTCGAGATAAATAATGAATAAAGTAGGGTTAAAGTTTACTAAAATGTTTTTAGTCATTTCAGCTTTATCTCTATCCATATGGCGTTAATGTTCAAGAACCTAATCTTATAGTGATTTGGACACCATTATAGTAAAAAAAAGTATCATGTACAAGCGGTTGCATAAATTCATCAGTAAATAGCGGCAATTCATTACTTCACAGTCACAGTATCGGAAGAGCCTGCAATCATTCGATCCCGCCGCATTTACTTTTCTTTTCGAAGTCGATAAGTGAACATAAAAATTATTCTTTGTTCACAGTGTTGCAACATAATCCTGATTATTTTACATATTCCGATTGTGCATGACATAACAACTATAACTGATCCAAATCACTTTAGGAATAAGTTACCAATAAAAAGATATTTTAATTTCAGCATAGTCGACAGATTGGTGTTGCAGAACCAGCATCGACTAGCCATACGAGGTAACTTCATTCCTAATTTTAATAATGCTACTAGCCGCCCTATGTACAACCTTTAAATTGAAGTTATGAGTAAAGTATAATAATTTAACCATTTTTTGACTATTTTCCACCACCTTGAATTTCGAATAAATTTTATCCGTAGATTAAACCAATTCTTATTGGCGGTAGCATTATACCACCTAGAAATTTGGTCCCTAGACATCCTGCATCCTACTATAGTCATTCAATGACGACACCCCCCTGTATACCACATCATCATCATCAGCAAACAGCAGCATAATGTAACTAACTATGTCCGTCAGATCATTTATATAGATAGCAGCGTTTCCCCAACCGTTCCTCTACGTATTTCACTCACATCCCTGAACTTTCTACACGGTGAAAAAACACCCTTTATTAAAGATTTTAAATATAGTTTTTCTTTACTAGCTAGTTCTTACCTGTTTGCAAGAATTATGCATAGCGCTGCTTTCGTGGCTGGAGGATAGTGTTTGCATTTAAAGGTCGTGCGCGAGCAGCCATCCATTTGCACGGCGTTATTTTGATGCGCACGCTCGCGAATGTAGCCCACTGATTATCAACGGCCGGTGCCGCACGCGCTGCCCTTTCCTGCCAGCTGCTGAAGACCGCAGGACTTCTGCTGCCGCCTACATACCACTGAAGGACGAGCGCTCAGCCGTCTTGCAACACCGCTCCCGCTACTCACCGCTTGCAATCGTTCAGTTTCTAGGTATCGAAAATCATATGACAAATACAAGTGTCTATGAAAATGTCCGAGAAACTTGTCATGGTACTACAGGTCAAGTGGTTTCGAGAATAGTTAGAATAGTTAAAAAGCGCTAGGCTGCACCGTTTCTGATTTAACCCTCTATGATCTGATGGGACTTCAAGTTCCACTTCCTAATAATGAGTGTATAATTTTCTTCGTTATTTGGATTGCCGCGGAAATGTAGCGCGGCACTTATTCTTGGTGTGGTACATTGTTAATGCGTCGCAGTTCCTTCATTGTTGTGGTATCTGTGACGAAAGAAGTTTGAATTTTAGCACGCAGTCCTCGCGGTATTTATTTTTATGCAGGTGATTGTTCAGTTTGTATTCTGTGCACTTCTGTGCATCATTTGATCAGCGTACTAACTCCGGAATGGAGGACATAGTAATAGGTATTTCCGGTGTAGAGAAGCAGCTGAGGGAGCTAAATACGAAAAAGTCTGCTGGTCCGGATGGAATACCAGTTCGGTTCTGCAAAGAGTATTCTGCGGCATTAGCCCCTACTTAGCTTGCATTTATTGCGAATCTTTAATTCAACGCAAAGTTCCTAGTGATTGGAAAAAAGCGCAGGTGACTCCCGTTTATAAGAAAGGTAAAAGAATTGATCCACATAATTACAGGTCAATATCGTTGACATCAGTTTCCTGTAGAATTTTGGAGAATATTCTCAGTTCGAATATAGTAAATTTCCTTGAGACGGAAAAGCTTTTTCCTATGAATCAACACGGGTTTAGGACACATCGTTCATGTGAAAGCCAGCTTGCCCTTTCCTCACATGACGTCTTGCGAGCCATAGGTAAAAGGGTAACGGGTAGGTTGTGTTTTTCTCGGTTTCATGAAGGCATTTGACGCGGTGTCACACTGCAGGCTGCTAACGAAGATACGGGCATGTGGAATAGGTTCACAGATTTGTGACTGGCTTAGTAATGGAACGCAGTACGTCATTCTCGACGGCGAGTGTTCATCAGAGACGAGTGTATAATCAGGCATGTCCCAGAAGAGTGTGATTGTATCGCTACTATTTTCTATTTATATAAATGATCTGATGGACAGAGTAAGTTGTAATTGCGGCTGTTTTCTGATGATGCTGTGGTGTATGGGAGCGTGTAGCGTTTAATTCACTGTAATAGCATACAGGATGACTTAGACAAAATTTGTAGTTGTTACGAAAGAATGTCAGCTAGCTCTCAATGTAGAAAAATGTAAGGTGATGCGTATGAGTAGGAAAAACAATGCCATAATGTTCGAATACACCATTAGTAGTGAGCTCCTTGATGCAGTCGCGTCGTTCAAATGTCTAGGCGTAACATTGCAGAGCGATATTAAATGGAACGAACATGTCAGGGCAGTAGTGAGTAAGGCGGACAGCCGACTTCGGTTTATTGGGACAATTTTGGGATGACGTACATCACCTGTAAAGGAGACCGCGTATAAAACGCTTGTACGACCACGTCTTGAGTTTTGCTCAAGTGTTTGGGACCCGCAGCAGATCAGTTTAAAGGAAGACATAGAGGCGGTCCAGAGACGAGCAGCTAGATTTGTTGCCGGTAGGTTCGACCAATGCGCGAGTGTCACGGAAATGCTCCGGCAACTCAATTGGGGATCGCTGGAAGAAAGACGACGTTCTTTTCGTGAATTTCTGTTAAATAAATTTAGAGGGCCGGAATTTGAAGCTGAGTGTAGTACGATCTTGCTGCCGCCTACTTACATTTCGCGTAAAGATCACAAAGACAAGATAAGAGAAATTAGGGCTCGTACGGAGGCATAGAGGTATTCGTTTTTCGCCGTTCTAGTTGGGAACGGAATAAGAAAGGAAATCCCTAGTAGTGGTACAGTGGACCCTCCGCCACGCACCTTACTAAGGATTGCGGAGTATATATATATATATATATATATATATATATATATATATATATATATATATATATATATATATATATAGATTTTCCTGTTACTCGGTAAGTCAATTTCTGATAATAATTCGTTAGAGCGGATTACATTATAAATCCTCAGAATAAATTTCTAAATATAATTTGGTACTCTTAAGTCCCGTCAGGCCTATATAATATCATTTTATTTCGTTTTTGTTTATACTAAACATATTTCCCAACAGTTAAAATACCACAGAAAAATTTCGAAATATCAAAGTGAAAAGATAAAAATTCAGGCCATAAAGGTTACCATTCATGTCATCCACTCAGTTCATCGGACGCGCAAACACAAGCGGCCTGTCATCGACGACGTTGCCACGTGTTTTGTTCGTTTGGTCAACTGAAACCGAACAAAAAAAAAAAAAAACCAATATTCCCACGGGCCCCACATTCGATTACGGACCGTGGACGCGGCATCATAGACAGGCCCCCACTCGTATTTTAGAGTCGTGTGCTAACTACAATTTCATGGTTATTTGTTTATAATGAAATTTTTGCAGAATATAAGTTTAGGCCTATAGTTACAATAACTTTTTTCTTAGTCCATACTAGAGTTGATTTATAAAATGTTTTACTTAAACATGATTATATCAAGTTTACGTATTTATCACACAATGATTAAAATAAAAATAGTTAGAAAAAAATTAAAATTGCGATCTTTGTCAGACATAGAGGCTGACTACAAAGGTAGATACGTAATAACCGTCTTCTTCGCTTTCCTCTTACTGTTGCTGTTGTAGTCTTCAGTCCGGAGACTGGTTTGATGCAGCTCTCCACCCTACTCTATCCTGAGCAAGCCTCTTCATCTCCTCATAAGACTTGCAACCTACATCCATTTGAATCTGCATACTGTACTCATCTCTTAGTCTCCCTCTACGATTTTTACCCCACACACTTCCCTCCAATGCTAAATTTACGATTCCCCGATGTCTAAGAATGTGTCCTACCAAGCGATCCCATCTTTCAGTCAAGGTATGCCAGAAATTCCTTTTCTTTCAAATTCTGTTCAGTACCTCCTCATTAGTTACGCGATCAAAAATGTTCAAATGTTTGTTAAGCTTATGGGACTTAACTAAGGGGTCATCAGTCCCTAAACTTACAAACTACTTATCAACTACCTTATACTAATGACGGCACAAATATCCATGCCCGAGGGGGATTCGAACCCCCGACCGTAGTGGCCGTGCAGACCGTGACTGGAGCGCCTCAGTCCCCTCGGCCACCGCGGCCGGCAGTTATGCGATCCACCCACCTAATCTTCAGCATTCAGCACCACATTTCAAAAGCCTCTATCCTTTTCTGTCCGCACTGTTTATCGTCCATGTTTGACTCCCATACAAGGCAACACTCTTCGGAAAGGACTTTCTTACGCTTAAATTAATATTTGATATTAACAAATTTCTCTTTTTCAAAAACGCTTTTCTTTCCATTGCCATTATGCATTTTATATCCTCTGTACTGCGACCATCGCATTTTATTTTACTGCCCAAGTTACAAAACTCGTCTACTACCTTTATTGTTTCGTTACCTAAACTAATTCCTTCAGCATCGCCCGATTTTCTTAGACTACACTCCATTATCGTTGTTTTGTTCTTGTTAATGTTCATCTTATACGCATCTTTCAACACACTGTCCATTCCGTTCAACTGCTCTTCCAGGTCTTTTGCTGTCTGTCAGAATTACGTCATCGTCAAAACGCAATGTTTTTATTTCTTTACCGTGAACTTAAATTCCTTCTCCAAATTTTTCCTTGCTTTCTATTATAGCTTGCTCAATGTACAAATTGAATATCATTGGAGAAAGGCAACAACCCTGTCTCACTCCCTTCCCAACTTCTACAACCCTTTCATGACCTTCGACTCTAATAACTGCTTTCTGGTTTTTGTACAAATTGTGAATAACCTTCCGTTCCCTATATTTTACTCCTGCTGCTTTCAAAATTTGAAAGAGTGTATTCCAATCAACATTGCCAAAAGCTTTTTCCAAATCTACAAAAGCTAGAAATGTAGGTTTCCCTTTCCTTAATCTATCCTATAAGATAAACCGTAAAGCGAACATTGCCTACCGTGTTCCTACATTTCTCCTGAATCCAAACTGATATTTCCCGAGATCAGCTTCTACCAGCTTTTCCATCCTTCTGTAAATAATTTGTTTTAGAATTTTGCAACCATGACTTACCAAACTGATGGTTCTGTAATTTTCGCACCTCTCTGCACCTGCTTACTTTGTAATTGGGAATATTACACTTTTCTTATAGTCCGAGGGTATGTTGCCTGTCTGGTACATCTTACGCACCAGATGAAATAGTTTTGTCATGGCTGGTTCTCCCAGAGACATCAGTAGATCTGAGGGAATGTCCTCTTACTACAATGATCAAATGTTCAATTTATTGTAAACCCAAGGAATCAAACTGGCCCTTAGAATTACGAAGTTCTGTAAATAATTCATGATAAGGACAACATACACGCCCATATACGGGGGAGGACTCGAACCTCTGGCGGGAGCGGCCGCGCAATCCGCGACGTCGCGCCCTAGACAGCACGTCCATTTCCAGGCGTCACTAAAATTATCTGCTACGTCGTAAAAGTTTTGGACATCTCTTTCTCAACTGCTAAAATTTCTAACTGATTAATACGACTTTGCCCTGTTGTACTCCTTTGCCAAGTTAAAAGAGTGCGCCAGTTTACTAAACGACCTTTCAGCCGTAGTCACTGTTACTGGAATGGTACAAAGAAGACTAATTGCAGTACATAGGTTAAAAAAATTAGTTTAAGTTTTTTTTTTCTCATACATGGAGCTGGGAAGCTTCATCGGATCCCTTTATGACTGGAAGACTGCACTCTTCATGTCTAAAATTTCTCTAACTAATCATTCTGAACCTGATAAGCCTGTAGATTATTTTGAGACAAGAATAGTGGTTTTATGCTTTATTTCATCATTTCGTAGGTCGAAGAAATGCAGAACCAGTGAAAGCGGATCACAAATTTGATCATCGCTCCTAAATAGTATTGTCAAGTCTGTTTTGATAAAATGCAAAACAGGAAGAAAAACAAATAATTTGAATTTATTTCATGCACTAGGATTCTGATGTAATACCAATTGCCTGGGTAACTGCTTCCGCTTTATTCAAAATGGTTTATCATGACTGACGAAGGATCTGCATTTCGTTAAGTAAATCTTTATTTAGTCGCGGCCCTACGTTCAAAGAAATTCATTTCTTTTGTGTAATGACTTTTTTGTGATCGCCTCATTGCGCTCGGCCGCCCCGCTGCGGCTGTCCTTCCGTGTAACCAAAGTAGGCTACTTCAGACTTTCAAGGGGGAAGGTTTGGGTAAAATGGACAGGAATGAAAAAGTGACCAATTCCATATTTATTTTCCTGAACAAAGATGTTGCCTGTCGAAATGTGGTCGGAGAAGTTGTTATATACCCGGTCACTGTCAAATACGTATCTGTAGGTGAAATATATGTATTCGTTGGCTAGGTAGAAATGGCATGTCTGAGTTACTCTTTCATTGTTACGGTTTTGCTGCGGTGCGCGGCTAACCAACAAGTTCTGCAGTACATGATCGCAAGAAGTCGTGCTTATAAATGGTCTCCGAGAAGGCGCAATAAGTGTGGGCTCCAGAAATGAGGAGCGAGAATTATGGATACTACTATTTGATTATTATTATTATTATTATTTATTTTTTGATGAGATGATTCAAACTGAATGAAGATTCCACGTTGACAAGGTAATAAATCTTCGTAGAACTTCTCAGAGAGCCACAGCTAATAGCAAGGACATGTCCTCATAACAATTAATTTTTTGCCCTCTAGAGAAAACCGTACTTAAATTTCCTTTGTTTGGAAACTGATGTGATTTTTCATTATTGTTTTAATTGTACATGAAGGAACATGTCTTGGTTGAATACTTATTCTGACTTCAAATTGAAATGAGGAAGAGATTATTCATGTTCTGTGCAAACTTTGATGTCACTAAAATACAGTTTCATTAATTAAAGTCAAACCCAACCAGTGTAGCGTACATGATTCACTTCCCTACCAATTTTTTTTAATGATTTATTAAAGCTCCACGTATATTATAGCTCTCCACGTGACCGTGTTCGGTGCCATCTTCTTGATGTTACTCCAAGAATGGCCAGCGCCTGCCACCTACGCTTCAAAGTTCTGCGTCAGTTCGACCCTGGTCTGTCTCACTTCCTTGTTACTAGTGGGTTCCATTCTAAAGTCTGCTTTGCAATATGTTGCGGACCTCTTCTCAGGGTGTGTCCTATCCATCTCCATTTTCTTTCTTTTACGTTTACCTCGGCATTCGGTTGCTGGGTTCGCTGTCATAGTTCTTGATTTGAAATAACATTTGCCCAGCGTACTCCCAGTATAATTCTCAGACATTTATTGATGAAGGTTTGTATTTTTGCTTTAATTTGTGATGTCACCTTTCAAGTTCAAACTCATAAAAGAGAACAGATTTTACACTTTATTCAAAGATTTTAAGCTTTATCCTCAAAAATATTTCACGAGATGTCCAAACTGGTCGCAGCTGGGTAAAGGCCCCTGTTGCCTTTTTGACCCTATTTTCGACTTCTTCCGTCGTCCCTCCATTTTTAGAAACAATATTTCCCAGACAACAAAAGTTCTCCACTTGCTCAATATCCTCTTCTTTCACGGCTACTGGGTTCTTGTTCTTATTGTTGATCCTATTCTCTCTAGTCTTTGCCGTGTTTAGTTTTAGTCCAACTCTCTTAGCTTCTGTTTCCAATTCCTTAAGCTTCTCGCTCATATCCTTGAAAGTGTGGGACTGAAGGCAAATGTCTTCCAGGCGCTCATATAAAGTCGACTGTATACCTCTACTCGTCTCTTGGGTTACCTTCTACGTGACATCATAAGAACAACAGTGGTGAAAGCAAACAATCCTGCCTTACTCCAGAATTTTCGAGTGAATGGTTCTGAGAGTTTACCCTCATGTTTCACCTGGCAAGCATATTCTCTGTACATCATCTTCACGATACTGATGATCTTTGGAGGTACTCCGTAACTCTGCACTGTTTTCCAGATAGCTTCAACTTGCACCCTATCAAAGGCTTTTCCAAATAAACAGAAGCCATGTATAGCGGAGACCAGTATTCCATGGATTGCTCAATAATGATCCTCAAGGTGTTGATTTGGTGTGTGCATGATCTGCTTTCTCTGAAGCCAGCCTATTCTTTTCTGAGCTTACGATCTATCGGCACTCTCAGGCGCTTTAATACAATTATTGAAAATAATGTAACAAAATTGTGCTATCACGCCAGTTGTTGCACTTTGTGAAGTCTTCTTTCTTATACAGCTTAATAAAGATTCCCTTCCGCCAGTCTTTTGCAGTTATATAACGACTGAATTACTCTTACAGATTGCAGGTACTTAAATAATTGAAGTATTTATTGAAACCAATGTTACATACAGTAACATGCTTCACATGTTCCCAAAATTTATACAAATCAACCAAGAGGCAGTTTTTCATTCTTCAACAGATAATTACACAAAAATTGGGTCAATAAAACCAATAACTATTTACAACAGATCAGTACGTCTGCAGACATTACACTCGTACTTTCGTTTGCAATCATTTTTATACAACTAAAGAGTTTCATAGATTTGATTTCTCGTCTTAACTGTGACAAGCTGAACAGAGTGCATTTGCACCATATACTTACTAAATAAATAAATAAATAATATTAAATTAAAAAAAAAGTACTCAAAGAAATCCCCCTACTGTTGTGTTTCTGCGCTAAGACAAAGTACAGTACGAACCATTTTTTCAACAATGCTATGGGAAATGGTAAAGAATTATCTATCGTGCCGCGGTGGAAAGGCCGAGCGCTCTAGGCCCTTTCTGCCTCGGAGATTTGAGTCTGTTCTTAGGTTCATTTAAGTAGTTTGTAGTCCTAGGGACTGATAACCTCAGTAGTTAATTCCATAGATTTAAAAACATATGAATATTTTTCTATCGAATTTTCATGTCGTATTTTGTTGACGTAAATTTACAGAGCTACAATGATATTATTCCGAGAAAGTAAGATAGTTTTACAGGAGAGGCGTCTGTGCTCTTGATGGTGATTTTTGTAATGAATATTAGCCCTGCAATTCATAACATTTCGTAGAGAAAACTTTCAAGTGATTGTAACGTATTGGTTACTTTAATGTCATGAAATACATTACATCATCTTTTGTTCTTCTTTCCTGCTGTTAGCTCGCCTGTAAGTATTATGTAATCATATTTATTACGCTTTCTAGGTTCTTGGACGTCAAAGGAACTACAGATTGCGTTTTCAAGTTATATTCATTGTTTTTATTACACTAGGATGAAATTATTATACCAAAGCATGACTCCACTACATAATTTGAGGTCGAAGCATGACTTGATAATGACTTCTGATTACATGAATACATCTTGATCATGACTGGCTTGACAGTGACTGTATTTTATATAGGCCTATACGATCCTAAACAACATGTTTTTTTAATTTTTATTTTTTTAAATATATATTTATACTTTTCATTTTTGATGTAATCAATGACAAGTGTCCGTTCATTTTTCTATTTTTATGTGTAATGACTTTTCGTGTACCTTCATGCTCCATCTGCATAGATGCCATTTTGACTTTTTCGAAAATTGTAACCATAGATTGTAAAATCAGTGGTATGGTAAAATACAATTAAAACCTGAAGTTCTTTGATAAACATTCATCTGTTTCAATAATGTCATCTGTACATATTGTTAGGGTCTGTGACGAAAGAGTGTGCTCATTTGTAATAGTTAAAGATTAATTAAAGGAAGCCGCGGTGGAGTATCCGAGCGGTCTAAGGCGCCTCGCTGTGGAGCGCGCGGTTGCTCGCCGTGGAGGTTCGAGTCCTCCCTGGGGCATGGATGTGTGTGTGTGTTGTCCTTAGGTTAGCTTACTTTAGTTTAAGTAGTTTGTAAGCTACGGACTGATAACCACGCAGTTTGGTCCAATTGATTTACAGACAGACAATTAAAGGAATACCTACTGCATGTTGTAAAATGGAAGGTCTTTTAGAAACGACCGCAATGTTTTATTGTAAATTACACGCTGCTGTACTCAGTCTACATGTTGTATTATTAGCTTTGATGTAAAATATGTAAGTACCAACAATATTTTCAAATAAATAAAAAAAAAAGAAAATAAATAAATTTATATGTGACTCTATGTTGTGTAATTGTATGTAACTATCATGAATTTCTCTTTCATTTAGGTTGTTGATTTCCTGGTGTTGGCAGCAACTGCCGAAACCGGAAGAATATAACAAATAAAAATATTTTGCTGCCTTGGCATAAGAATGATTTTTTCAAAGCACTGGGTGATCAAAAAGTCAGTATAAATTTGAAAACTTAATAAATCATGGAATAATGTAGATAGAGAGGTAAAAATTGACACACATGCTTGGAATGACGTGGGATTTTATTAGAAAAAAAAAAAAAAAAAAAAAAAAAAAAAACAACTCTTGCGCCCGTCGTTTGGTGATGATCGTGTGCTCAGCCGCCACTTTCGTCATGCTTGGCCTCCCAGGTCCCCAGACCTCAGTCCGTGCCATTGTTGGCTTTGGGGTTACCTGCAGTCGCAAGTGTATCGTGATCGACCGACATCTCTAGGGATGCTGCAACACTACATCTGTCGCCAATGCCTCACCATAACGCCAAGACATGCTTTACAGTGCTGTTCGCAACATTATTACTGGACTACAGCTATTGTAGAGGAATGCTAGTAAACATATTTAGCGTGTCCCGTAAAGAACATCATATTTGCTTTGTCTTAATTTATTATGCTAATTATTGCTTTTCTGATCAGATGAAGCCCCATCTGTCGGACATTTTTTGAACTTATTAATTTTTTTTGTTCTAATAAAACCCCATGTCATTTCAAGCATATGTGTCAATTTTTATCTCTCTATCTACATTATTCCGTGATTTATTAAGTTTTCAAATTTATACTGAGTTTTTGATCACCCGGTACATTGCGGCAGTAGATTGCCACCTAAAAACATCCTTTTGAACCACGCAGAGAAAGCTACACGAACCGCCACTGGACGGGAAGTATAAAAGTTTTTCGTGGACTTCCGATCGTTCGAGGCCAGGCGATTGCTCTTTTCGGGAGGTGAAGGCAAGGTTAAAGCCATACTGGGATATTCGGCCGCTCGACGTTATTTCGAGTCCCACGACCTATCGGTTTCCAGCCAAAGAAATGCAGATCACTGCAGTGACTCACCGTGCCCGACATTCGGAGGAGATGGAGCAACACCACTTAGAGAGAAGGCCGCGGCGCTCTCGTGTGACGTCAGGCAGAGTAGATTGCGCGCGCATTGCTGACTGGGTAGCCGCTGGGGCACGGCCCTCTGCCGAAGCAGCGAGCCAGTCAGCTGTGTGCGCGCAACCTACTCTGCCTGACGTCACACGAGAGCACCGCGGCCTTCTCTCTAGAGATTTCCAAACTGGGTGTCGCGACACCCTGGTGTGTCGCGTAATAGTATTAATGGTGTCGCGAGACTATCAAATTTAGACTCTAAAAAAAAAAAAAAAAAAAAAAAAAAAAAAAAAAAAAAAAAAAAAAAAAAAAATTAAAAAAATAAAAAAAAAAATAAAAAAAAAACTTGTCATAAAATAACTCAAAATATCCTTCTCTGCATACTACCCTGAAGTCTCGCCTGCAGATAATCATCCTTATCTTCGTTCAGTGCACTATAGATCACGTATTAAAGAAATGATCGGTGCACAGTAACTGCGTGCTCAGCTGCTAGGCGGCAGCGGCAGCTCTGCTTCAGCAGCAGTAGACACTCAGGGTTCGTTCAAGCAGCTGCCAGTTTCCAGATTCCAGCAAACTGCGTTTGCGGAGAGCTGTTGCTGATAGTCGATAACAGTTCTTCCTATGCGCAGTTTGCTGGAACTGGCAGCTGCTTGAACTAATCTTCATTGTAGTTTGCTTTCCTTCTCAAAAAGCTGCACCTGAGCGTTTTTTAATGCAAAGTCACCCTCGGTAGCGTTTCTTACAATAAAATGTCAATCAATGACATAGTGGTCGTAAAAGATGTCACAGATTGTAAAAGCAGTCACAATTGTCCACTGACTAAAGCTATTCAGTAGCGATGTTTAGTATGGAGTATGGCAGGGTGATTAACGGAGAGTAGATTTTAAATGCAGTGATTGTTGATTCGAACCCTGGTATGCGTTAATATTTTTTTCTCTGTATGTAACAGATTCTAAGACCATAAATGCCATTCATATTCTTACTTGTCATCAATATTAATCAGTTTTTTTTCCGAATATGTCGGGACTTCCGAGGTCGTGGTGAACCAAGAACCTAACAATAGAACTTAAATAATACTTCATCACTTGTCATAAATACATCCTCTTTATTTCTGAAAATAATGTGATAATATTGAACTGAGAGAGAACAGCCGCTGTGCAGTCTAAATCAGAAATCCGAGCAGCTAATTTCTAGAAGCCGTTTTCATTCGATCCAGGAAAACCGTATCTGGCCCTGACATGTACACACGACAGCGAAAAACGGTTTCCGAAGTTCAGTTTTCGTGTTTCGGAAGTTGCGTCGCATGTAGAAGAAGCAAATATTACTGTGTGAGTTAGGCAGTGTTGTCTGCGGTGTTACTCTGTTGTACATCTCCGTAGTTCCTAATGTTTCCTTTTCTTGCGATGAGTAATTGCTGCAGTCAGGATCAACATTAAACATGTCAACGCGTACGAGGATTTCAGTTTCGTTTACAAACTACATTTAAGCGATACTTTATTCCCGTCCCTCCCCAACACTAGAACCATCTAAATTCTGCCATATCTATATCTATAAATGTGAATGTTTGTTCGGTGTACGTTTATCACGTCTGATCCTCAAGACATAGAGAGGTAAAAATTTGTACAGTTACTAATATCTACCCAGGGAAGGCTTTAGGCACGGTTTTATGGCGATCGCATAGCTGTAGATATATATATATATATATATATATATATATATATATATATATATATATATATATATAATGTGAATGTCTGTTCGGTGTATGCTTATCATGTCCGAACGACAAGACGCAGAGACTTAAATATTTGTACAGTTACTGATTTATACCTGAGGAACGTTTTAGGCACGGTTTTACAGCGATCTGCTAGATATTTATTAATTTGAAGAATATAACGCGAAATGCGGAACAATATTTACTCTTTGAAAATGGTTTTATTGGTTGCATTGCTGCTTGAGGGTTGATAATGATAAAAGGGTGGAGTATATTGGGATGGAAAGTTATCGGTGTATATAAAATTCTACGTATGTGTGTTAATATTTCGCTCTGCAGTGAAAACTACAGAACGCAAATGAATGGTCTGTGTGTAATTGTTGTCCGAAGTCTCCCGTTGTACACCATAGCAGTTCGATACCGATAACTGTGAGGGGGTGGAAGATATGATGGTTGAAAGTCATCAAATTATAAAACAATTCGGACTGAAGGCCAGCGATGACGTTTGCGACTTTATAGCAAGGAGGTTACAAACAGCGAAACGTGATGCCACGGCCCATATCTTTGGCCTATGCGTTCTGCAATGTTTTCAGCTCTTTCTCTGTAAAGATAAGCATACGAATAAGGAAATATAAGAATAAATAAATAAAGCAGTGAAAAAGAATTTTTTCAATACATCTCTTTAAAAAAATCGATTTGACGTTTCGCACATTACATCAAGTGATCGATCTGTGATATTATGACAATCATTATTGTTGAACTTCGTGACTGGATTCTTCGAAACGAGTGCATTTTTACGTGCGATTTAATCTGCAGTCCCTCTGCATTGATGAGGGACTGAATTGAAAGAAACATATTGGAGATCTCCTGAAACGTCTTGAGTTCAGCTATTTATGCTATCAGAGTCATTGCAAAATTTGGTGATATAAATCTCAGTAAATTAGCTTACTACGCCTATTTTCATTCACTGCTTTCATATGGGATCATATTCTGGGACAATTCAACATTGAGTAAAAAAGTATTCATTGCACAAAAGCGTGTAATCAGAATAATTGCTGGAGCCCACCCAAGAGCATCCTGCAGACATTTATTTACGGATCTAGGGATACTCACTGTAGCTTCACAATATATATATTCACTCATGAAATTTGTTATTAAAAATCGTACCCAATTCAAAAGTAATAGCAGTGTGCATAGCTACAACACTAGGAGAAAGGATGATATTCACTATTCAAGGTTAAATCTAACTTTGGGTCAGAAAGGGGCGCTTCATTCACGGTCTGCACGGCCACTATGGTCGGGGGTTCGAATCCCCCCTCGGGCATGGATATTTGTGCCGTCTGTAGTCTTAGCTAGTTCATAAGTAGTTTGTAAGTTTAGGGACTGATGACCCCGTAGTTAAGTCCCATAAGCTCTACAAACATTTGAACATTCAGAAAGGGGTGAATTATGCTGCCACCCACAAATGTCTTTGGTCACTTACCAAGTAGCATCAAAAGTCTGACAGATAGCCAACTAGTATTAAAAAAAAAATTAAAGGAATTTCTGAATGGCAACTCCTTCTACATTGTAGAGGAATTCTTAGATAATAATAATAATAATAATAATAATAATAATAATAATAAAATCCTTAAAATATTGATTGACAAGTATAGACAACATTTACTAAACTGACACGTTCCACATAATTACGAAATGTCGTATATATGATCTATGGAACAAGTATTAATCTAATCTAATCTAATCCAACACGCGAGCGGAGCTGCGGGTTTAAGCTAGTGTATTTATGTTAGTGAAAGGGTGTCGCGCAAAACTGTAAGCTATAAAAGAGTGTCGCGATGAGGGAAAGTTTAGAAAGCACTGCTCTAGGTGTCAGGTGGATGGAGCCGGGTCTGACGGGGGCAGCGGGCGGGCAGGTGCGACTGCTAAACGGGGTCGCGGGCGGCTGACGCAGAGGTCGGCAGCCAGCGTTCCAGATGGGCGCTCGCGGCCGCACGCTGTCGGATTACCGCGCTGACGCAAGCGCAGAGTGCATCGCGCAGCGCAGCGCAGCCGCCCGGCCGTCGCGGGGCGGAGGTAACGAGAAACATCGGGCAGCTACACTATGTGATCAAAAGAATCCGGATACCTGGCTGAAGGTGACCGAGTTAGTGGCATCCTTCATCAATAATGCTGGCTGGATATCAGGAAGGTGATTCTTCGGGCACGGTGACCACTGGAGAGAAGAAAAAAAAAAAAAAAAAAAAAAAAACCACACAGTCTAACATATACAGTAGTGCTGGTCTGCGGATGCGATAAATGGAAGGTGCGACTAGTGCGCCACATCCGGTGATTACCGTAGGAGGCACCAGGCTTAGCGGAGGCTGGTCGGAGGAAACGGAGGCGCGATGAGATGTCGCTCGCTACATGGAGATTACGACGAGTGCGCAAAGAAAATGAGGCGCTTGTTTTGAACTTGCGGGAGCGTGTACTTTTCGTATCTCTGCATTTTACATAGAAGCAGGTATTTTGAAGGTAATTAACGTTCGCAAAATGTTATTGTAACGATGACTAGTCTTTATCTGAGTAACATATTCATTTTTAATCATAAAGTAATGTTTTTAGATATGTCAAAACGCAAATCGTATGTCTGTTACTTCCTTGAGGCAGGGGATGACGATACCAACGGATTCCTATAAGTTTTGTGGACCACTGTATGCTGCAGATATATGTACATCTAATCTTCACGACTATTTAAAAAGAATTCATAAAGTTTCCTACAGTAACCAAGGGCAAAACAATATGAAAGTGGTTAAAAATGTAAAAGAGCCGGCCGCGGTGGCCG
The DNA here is from genome assembly GCA_026315105.1 of Locusta migratoria. Classification (NCBI taxonomy): domain Eukaryota; kingdom Metazoa; phylum Arthropoda; class Insecta; order Orthoptera; family Acrididae; genus Locusta; species Locusta migratoria. The sequence goes on along the minus strand of CM048747.1, from coordinate 248,299,890 downwards.
AGGGGACTGAAGCGTTTTAGTCACGGTCTGTACGGCCACTAAGGTCGGAGGTGGATATTTGTGCCGTCCTTAGTATTTGCTAGTTCGTAAGTAGTTTGTAAGTTTAGGGACTGATGACCTCGTAGTTAAGTCCAATAAGCTATACAAACATTTGAACATTTTTTTGGAAAAGAAATTGAAAAAAAAAAAAAAAAAAATCGATACCTTCAACCTTGACGAATTTCATTATTTTCACGATGCAACCATTCGTAACTGAGGAAGACAAGCAGAGGTAGCTGCAATGGTTTCCTTAAAATTTTGCGATAAAACTAGCAAAGCGACAAGAAACGATGATATAACAGAATGCTAATACCACTCCGTTCTTTGCCGCTTTTATACAGTTTTTTAAAATGATTGTTGTGGACACGATATACGACAACGTAACAGAAGGCCTAATCTAACTTGGAATGAGATACTTTAATGTTGTGGTATTATGTTCAAATGTTTGTTAAGCTTATAGGTCATCAGTCCCTAAACTTACAAACTACTTACGAACTACTTACGAACTAGGACGGCACAAATATCCATGCCCGAGGGGGGATTCGAACCCCCGACCGTAGTGGCCGTGCTGACCGTGACTGGAGCGCCTCAGTCACCGCGGCCGGCGTTGTATTATTATGTATAGACGCTTTTCTCCACTCACATTACTCTGTGTTCACTGTCTTCAAACTGATTTTACAAGCTGCGGTGGAGTAGCCGAGCGGTCTACGGCACCTCGCTCTGGAGCGCGCGGTTGCTCGCCGTCGGAGGTTCGAGTTCTCCCTGGGCATGGGTGTGTTTGTTTGTCCTTAGGTCAGTTTACCTTAGTTTAAGTAGTTTGTAAGCTACGGACTGATGACCATGAGTTTGGTCCGATAGGTTTGCCAAGATTTGATTTTACAAAGCAAGTGACAAATTTATATGAAGACGGAAGGACACTGTATACATTAACAGATTTGATAGTTTTTGACTGCAAGCTACAAGAAAATCCCTTGATAAAAAGTATATGTTGAGTAAAACTGTACAATAGTATTATCTCTAATAATAGTAAGAAAAAAAATTTTTGTAGTAGAAACATGAAAGAAAAAGAAATTTTGAACAATTACGGAGATTAAAATATTTACAGTAATGAGAAATTGAACGCTGGACCTTCCAAAAGCCAGTCGAAAATGCTACTAACTGCACTATGGCGCACTGTACATCAAGTGAGCTAATTATTTGTATGTCATCAGTCTTATAAGGTCATCGTGAAATTTATCACTAAATTTACCATTACATAACTTTTATTATAACAAACTCGTGTTAGAAAACTTCGATCGTGGTTTGTGTTCATAGAATTGGTGCCCGGAAACAGCATGCTTTCAAATGTTCAAATGTTTGTAATTCTATCGGACCAAACTGCGTGGTCATCAGTCCGTAGCTTACAAACTACTTAAACTAAGGTAAACTAACCTAAGGACAATACACACACACACACACACACACGCACCCATACCCCAGGGAGGACTCGAACCTCCGACGGTGAGCAACCGCGTGCTCCGCAGCGAGGCGCCTTCGACCGTTCGGCTACTCCACCGCGGCCAGCATATTTTCGTCCTAGGTAAAATCCACTGCCAAATCAAACAAATACGACAGGATTCATCTCCATAATGGCATCTGTTCGATTGGACATGTCCAGCCGGAGGTAGCCGGAGGCTCCGAATGAAATGGCGCGAAGTCTCCGCCTCCGAAACAACCGCTCCGTTTCCAGCACTACTATACAGTCATGACACTCCCGCAGATTTTTGTATACACTGTGACAGCAGCGCTCCAAGCGGCAAGCTACATTTCTGAATATGATATTGGATGAGTGCGTATAGTACCGTTTACATTGATTTTAACATACTTTTCACGTTAGGGTACGTATGTAGTACTAAAAAAATAGGTAATAATTTAAAAATAGATGCACATCTGCCTTTCTTAAGTTTCCTAAGCTCCCTGACAAGCTACGAAAAGGTACATTACAGGACAGTTTATTTACAATTATCTCTTAACCTACAGGCTTTTACTGAATAATTTCATTTTCCAGTAAAAATGGCTAGGAAACACCAGAAAACCTGCCCTTTGGCAGAATGACGACGCTTTTCTACTCAGAAACGGTAAGGAATTTTCATTACAATTGCAGTAAAATCGGTGAGGATGGAACGTAGGAAAGGTATATAGAATGCAATAACGACAGTATTTAAAGCACCAAATCAGCTCAAAAATGTTCAAATGTTTGTTAAGCTTAAGGGACTTAACTACGGGGTCATCAGTCCCTAAACTTACAAACTACTTATGAACTACCTACAACTAAGGACGCCACAAATATCCATGCCCGAGGGGGGATTCGAACCCCCGACCGTAGTGGCCGTGCAGACCGTGACTAAAGCGTCTCAGTCCCCTCGGCCACCGCGGCCGGAACCAAATCAGCCACCACGACTTAAGATGAAGGATAAACGTCACAAAAGTGGTAAAAAACGGCAAAATCAATCAAACTGTCTTTCAACAAATAAGAACCAAATCCACAATTGTTGCTACAGCTGAACCACAAACGGCAAGAATCTTCAAAACTTTGGATTTTCAAGCTACAATAATTACACTCAATATGCGGGTATAGGAAAGACGAATGAGGTGTAAAAATATGCGAATCATTAGACTCCACACAGAATTGATACACGTCAAAGAGCTGCCTGTCGTACCAAGATCAGACCATAATAGAAATGTAGGTTTCTCTTATGTTTATATTTTATTTACTTTCAGCGGGATAAGCTTCAAATACACACATAATAGTAGGTATTTGTTCAGGCCGAATTAGTTATTTACACCACTGACTCAGTGAAGTTGGGCTGTTTCACATTAACTTCCGTATTATATACGTCTCTTGATATTGCACTAATGCTTGTAAACAACGATTATTCTAACTATTTCGTTAATTACACACAACAATAATTATAAACAAACACCACTCCTTCGGCGATTTTTCCACCGCTAGAGGCGCTAGTGTCGTTGCAACTGTCAGTTGGTAACAACTTTCACAGCAGTGAGTATCGGGACTGTATATGTTAGACTATGGTAAAACGCTCGACTGGAAACCGAACGGTCGCGGGTTCGAAACTCGGTCATCCCGGAGTTTTCAGACTGCGTTTTAAGCCAGCATTCACCTCTCAACGATATGAGGAGTCTCCAGAAACGACACGTGGTTCGGATTCCATGTTAAACTATAGGTCCCCTTTCCCTGGTTGCATAACTGGGGTAGGCTAGGGAAACACAAGTCACCGAAGTGGCGTCCAATTGAAACGATTGCACCAGGCCAATGAGCCACACGAAATTATTATTAGTATGGTGACGACCAAGAGCTAGTCTTGATGAGAATTCCACTCTCTGCAGGCATACGGTCAATGACGTGCTGGAAGGTCTCTTGAACAACCCATTCTTCGCGGAGTGTTGCACTGAGGAGAGGTATCGATGTAGGTCTCTGAGGCCTCGCACGAAGTCGGCGTTCCGAAACATTCCAGAGGTGTTCATATAGCAGTGTTTTTCAACCTGTGGGTCACGACCTCCAGAGGGTCGCAAAGTCTTGTTCGGACTATTAACCAATAGTCAACACGGATTCAGAAAGTATCGCTCTTGCGAATCACAGTTTGCCCTTTATTCACATGAAATATTAAGTGCCATCGACAAGGGATCTCAAATCGATTCCATATTTCTGGATTTCCGGAAGGCTTTTGACACTGTACCCCACAAGCGGCTTCTAATGAAATTGCGTGCTTATGGAATATCTCCCCAATTATGCGATTGGATTCTCGACTTCCTATCAGAAAGAACACAGTTCGTTGTAATTGACGGTAAGTCATCGAGTAAAACAGAAGTGATATCTGGCGTTCTAGAGGGAAGCGTTATAGGTCCCCTACTCTTCCTTGTGTTTATAAACGATTTAGGAGACAATCTGAATAGCTCCCTTAGACTGTTCGCGGATGATGCTGTCGTTTATCGGTTAGTGAAGTCAATAGAGGATCAAAATCAACTGCAAAGCGATTCAGACAAAATTTCTACATGGTGCGAAAATTGGCAATTGACACTAAATAAAGAAAAGTGTGAAGTAATACACATGACCACTAAAAGAAATCCGCTGAACCTCAATTACGCGATAAATCAGTCAAACCTTAAGGTCGTAAATTCTACCAAATACCTAGGAGTTACAATTATGAACAACTTTGACTGGAGAGAACACATAGAAAATACTGTGGGGAAGGCGAAACAAAGGTTATGTTTCATTGCAGAAAGCTTCGAAGATGCTCCAGCTCCACCAAAGAGACTGTCTACATCACACTTGTGCGTCTTCTCCTGGAGTACTGTTGCCCCTTGTGGGACCCTCACCAGGTGGGACTGACGGAAGACATTGAGAAGGTTCAGAGAAGGGCAGCTCGTTTTGTTTTATCACGTTACGGGGGGGGGGGGGGGGGGGGGGGGGGGAACGTCACTAAAATGTTGCACGAATTGCGGTGGAAATCATTAAAAGAAAGACGTTATTCATTGCGGCGTGATCTGTTTGCGAAGTTTCAATCACCGACTTTTACTTCTGAATGTGAAAATATTTTGCTAGCACCCACCTACTTAGGGAGACATGACCATCCCAATAAAATAAGAGAAATCAGATCGAAAACGGAACGATTTAGGTGTTCTTTCTTTCCGCGCGCTATTAGAGAATGGAACGGTAGAGAAATGTGGTTAATGAACCCTCTGCCAGGCACTTAAAAGTGTTTTGCAGAGTATCTATGTAGATGTAGTAGTACTTTCACCATAAAACAACCAGACCAGTGCACATCTGTGTACTTGTCATTCCGCAGTATCAAAATTGCCTAATAAAAGTGAAATTTATTTTATACGAAAATTGCGTAATTTCTTGTTATCATGACTTCTTATTTGAATGGAACAGAATTTTTTTTGCAAAATATACATCATGTTAACAACAAATAATCGAAAAATTAATTGTTTCATCCATTGCAGCAACTGTATTTTATAGGGTGGAAATGTAGTCACCAATTGCAAGGTTTCAGATTTATTTACAACCGGTTTCGAACAATTATTGCCCTTCTTCAGATATCTGCTCGGGAAGCAGTTAAGAATAATATACAAATACAAATATTACATAAAATTCACAGTAGAATCACGGGATTAAAGGGGCAAGAAGTACACTGTATATATAGCTTCCTCGAAACATTACAAAATGTGAAATATTAACACGCTATTCTGCTGTATATTGATAAAACAAGGAACTGTACAAAGTATTAAGTCCATATAAAGGAAGAATTTATAGGTACTTACATTAATTTTATGTCATATTTGTATTTGTGTAATATTCTTAACTGTTTCCTGTACAGGTACCTGGAGAAAGGCAATAATTGCTCGAAGCCGGTTGTAAATAAATCTGCAACCTTGCAGTTGGTGGCTGTATACGTTTCCAACCAATGAATAAACGACAAGTCTGAGAACTGTTTTCAGAAACCAATCAATAACTGAATTAGCGAAAGGCGATAAGTAATTTCGAAAACTTCGGAAAAAATCAACTTCTTTAGAAATTGCCTACACAGTAGGAATTAACGAGCAAATTCGCTTCCGAATCTTACTTGCAACCTAACACATTCGTCAGCCAACATATATTTTTCCATCGAAATTAATGTAAAAATAGGTAATGTGTTCCATTCATGAAAATAGACTGCAAAATTCACCCTGTAATGTAGAAATGTCCAAATGTTTGTTAAACTTATGGGATTTAACTGCGGGGTCATCAGTGCCTAATCTTACAAACTACGTATGAACTACCTTATACTAAAGACGACACAAACTTCCATGCCCGAGGGGGGGATTCGAACCCCCGAGCGTAGCGACCGTGCGGCCGGCGTATAATGTAGAATACTGTACTTTCTTCTTTACAAGAATTTTTTATCAAAAGAAGAAAATATAAAATTAGCTGTCTTTGAATTCGCACATATAAATGTGTGCAGTGCGGCACGGGCGAGGTGGGGGAGGAGGATCGCCATAATATTTTTAATTGGAAGGGGCATCACGAACTCAAAAAGGTTGAAAACACTATTCTGTAGGACCTTGTGCAGGTTAATTCATTACGGCGATGTTATTGTCGCGTAACCACTCCGCCATACGCCGTGCATTGTGAACAGGTGTTCGATCGTGTTGAAGGATGCAGTCGTCATCCCCGAATAGCTCTTCAACAGTGGGAAGCAAGAAGGTGCTTAAAACTCAAATGCAGGCCTGTGCTGTGATGTGTCACGTAATACAATAAGTGGTGCAAGCCCCCTCCCCCTGTCCCATTAAGAACACGACCTACCATAACACCACCGCCTCCGAATATTACTGTTGGCACTACAGACGTTGGCCCATGACGTTCACCGGAAATTCGCCACACCCACTCCTTGCCACCGCATCCCCACCTAGTGTGCCATTACTTGTCACTCCGCACAATGTTTTTTCCACTGTTCAATCGTCCAATGATTTCGCTCCTTACACCAAGCGATGCGTCGTGTGAAATTGACCTGTGTGACGTGTGGCTTATGGGCAACCGCTCGACCATAAGATCCAAGTTTTCTCACCTTCCGCCTAACTGTTATGGTACTTGGAGTGGACCCTGATGCAGTGTGGAATTCCTGTGCGATGGTCTGGATAGATGCCTTATTAGGTGGTGGTGACAGTTGAAATTAAATTTGGAGAGGAAATTATTTAAAAAATGACCCTGAGTTATAAATCGTCGGTTTCAAATCTGATGCAAGCTTCGTGTCTGTCAAGCTGCATACATTGTCATACAATAGTTTATGTAATATTTTGTCCTGTAAATTAATTCTCTGCTTAAAAAAAAATACCAGTATTCAATTAGTCGCCCCAGTAACTCGAATACGCATCTGTTCTGCATCACAGTGGAGGTACTTACCATCCACCTTATAAATGTCCAATCGACGCATTACGTGCAATCCGCGGAAGCTGAAACTGTATAAAATAACTGCGTGCACGTAATGAATGCTTATGTGATTTACAGATTTTCGATCAGGATCTATCTTTTCCTGTGGCATATGCTACACTAAAATGTATGAAATGCTTCTTTCTGAATAATTTAAATTGGTAATTAATTTCAGTATTTATGTTATTAAATATGATAAAATAAGTTATTAATGTTTGCAAGTTATAGTGCCTTTCAGGTTTTGTCTCTACAAATGGTACTCTGTGACATACGCAAAAAGCTCTAATCATTTAAAATGTTCACTGTGGTTTTTTTTTTTTTAACTTCAATCACCTTCTTAAAATTACGTGTAACTTGAAAATGTCTATACTCAGTTGTATTTACCACTTAATGATCTGAATCAAATTGCTTGCAAATCATTGTTTTTCTCCTTTTTTATAGGGTTAAATTAAAAAAAAAAAGATGTCAATGTTCATAAACATTGGTAGAGGAAAAGGTGGTATTAGGGGCTACCACTTTATTTTTGAACCATAAATTCCAAAATTGTCAGTGAAATTTTCAGAAAACCTCAAAAAATAATCTTTATGGTGTTATAAAAAAAGCCAAACACATATGTTTTAGTTTAAATCATTATGCAACTTTAATATTTAAACATGTTTACAAAATTGACATATTGTGAAAAAATGTAAATGTGATGGTAATATGGGCTACCCCATAAATAAACAAAAAAAGTCAATATTATTTCCTGTAGATATTTTAGAGTAATTGTAAAATAGCAAACCCTTTATACCGGAACATGTTTATCATAAGTTGTTCATTTAGGGTTGGCAGAAATCACACATGTAAAGGTTCGTTTCACAGCCAGCACACTCGTTGTGCGCCCACATCTCGCACATTAGGCACTGGATCCATAGCTCTCCTTTAGTGTCTTGGGAACATAACTCCTTACATAAAAGGCAGGTAGCATCGTCATCTCCAGGCTTCTCAACACCAACAGTGGGCTCTAGAACTGACTCCTCAGAATGTATCGATCCCTTCTCTAAACTCTCGGATGATGATTGTAGTTCGATGGTCAATTTTCGCTTCACTGATGGAGTTTTGCTTTTTATTCCTTGTTTCTTTCTTTTGTCAAGACCTGGCTAACATCTCACATTCTTCTTATTCCCTGTTACATCATCACTTTCGATCTTCCTTTTTTTCACTTCTTTTTCCTTCTTTCTTTTCATTTTCCATTTCACTAGACATAATTGGTTTCCTCCCCAACTTCCTAGACGCAGCTTCTTCAGCTGGTATGCCCATTGTCTTTTCTGAAACTGCTTTAATCGCAGATGTCATGTTATCCCGGTTCCAACATTGCCTAGATTTATTTTTCTTTCACGGATTCAGCACTTTACGAGGCACCTGAAACAGAAAACCACACAGTATTTGAAGGGGTTGTAATATGGGCTACTGCAGTGGGTAGCCCATATAACCACCACAGCGATTGTCCATATTACCACCATAGCCCTCTTGGAAAGTGAAACGTCGCTATCCGTTATAAACATACTTTAATTAACCAACTTCAGGTGCATTAGAGAGCTAAATATTTATGTAATATGTAGTTAAGACGTTAACAGCTAACTACGCATTGGCAGTACGTCTAATATAACTGTAATTCCTTACCTTTAAAAGTTTTGAAATGAGAAAAATCACGAAACAGCTCAGATTCACCAACACAATCCTATAAACAACGTACAGTGTCACCGTTCTTGTGAGTCTAAATAAGCGATTTCGTGTTCGTCTCCCGGTTGAGACACGAAACGTTGATTGTAACAGGTCGAATTTTTTGCCTTTGTTTACTACGAATTTGTATTTGGCCACGAACATCACGTGTGCAATGTCCTACGTTGCAAGCATCAGAGAAATATTTTGTATAGATGTAAATGCATCATGTCAGAGTTAAATGATTGCGAAAGCTCAGAGGTTTCTCCGGTTTGAGGTGTTGGCTCCCGAGCCACATAGTGTCACTTTTCCTGAGGTCACCACTAACATTCCACGTAACTGACTGCGGCAGCGCATTCTGTGGTGTTTGTACAAACTTGCTATTACTATTTACTGAGGTTGCCGCTAGAATGCGATTGTTTGCGAATGGCGCGATCCCGAGCCAGATACTTTTTGGCACTCACTTACGCTACGTCACTCCTGCACTGAATAAAGTAAACTTTTATATATATAATTTTTTTTATGGCGGTACCGGCGATTGCACCCGATACGCGAATTCCGTCCGCACACGACGCGACCCAACACTCGACTATCCCCGTCCTCCTACACACCAGAGTCCCAGCATGCTCTGCGCTGATCGTTGTTTGTTTACAAAATTATGTCTCTGGCCAGCAGCTACATTTTTATCTCTGCTCAACTGACTTATTTGATCAAATGAGGCATGAAAATATTAACAAACAAATAAAATAAAAGAATTACATAATACATACATGTAAGTTTATCGAGAATACAAAATAATTAAAAGCATACATTTTTAGAATGTGATGTGGAGGCGTGCTGCCATATGTAAACGTAAGGTTCATCTGCGACCTTACAGCCTGCCTATTGCACTGTACGACCCTGTTTAAATGTCGGTGGTCTCTGTCACTCAGCAGACGTGGTCGGCCTGTACGCTTCCGTGGTGTCCATGTCCCTACATGTTTCCGCTTCACTATTACATCAGAAACAGTGGACCTAGGGATGTTTAGGAGTGTGGAAATCTGGCGAACAGGCTTCTGACACAAGTGACACCTAATCACTTGTCCAAGTTCGAAGTTCCTCGGGGCGCCCATTCTGATCTCCCACGATGTCTAATGATTACTGAGGTCGCTGATATGGAATACCTGGCAGTAGATGGCAGCACATTGCACTTAAAATGAAAAACGTGTGTTTTGTGATCGGATACTTTTCGTGCAGAAGCGGCAATATTGCGTACAAAATGTATAAAACCGCACTTGGTTGTTTTACAAACCCATTTTACTTTTTCCCATCATTAAAGGATTTTTGCAAATATTTCACGCAAAAAATAATATAAATATTTAATAAATAAAAATCATACAAAATCGAATATATAAAAATAATAATACAATATTTAATAAAACAATACAAAATTAAATATATAATAATTATTATAATATAATGTAAAAATGGCTGTATGTATGTTCTACATGTCCTCCGAAACTACTAGATCGACTTCAATGAAATTTAGTACACATACTGCTTGCAACACGAAATTCAGGGCCTTGGGGTTTATAACTTCCTAGCACCTATAAGAAGAGCGAAGAAAAAGTTTATTCTGGTCCCTGACATATAGGTTGCCCTGAACAACCGGTGAGTTGTTTGGGAATATCAGCCTACACATCGACCTGCTCTCCACGGAAATCTACATGTCAGGGGCAAGAAACAGTGACAGGATGGCGAGACGGACAGAGAGAATGAGGAGGATGAGGTGGATGACAGAGACGGAGTTAGGGGGCCGCAGGAGATGATCAGAGAGAAGGAGCTAGGAGAGGAGATATGAAGAAATGGCCTGAGACAGGCGAGAGGAAGAGATATACAGCGGTAGGGCTGAGGGGAATTGTTCTGAGGGGTTGGGTGAAGGAGAGGGTGCTCAGAGAGGGGGAGAAGAAATAGTTGAAAAGCGAGGGTGAAGGAAGTGATGGACAGAGAGAGGAGCAACGTGAAGTTGGATAAAACAGAGGAGGACTACACTGAATGAGAGAAAGTATAGGAAGAAATGAATACAAACAGATGATGTACAGACATAGATTTGGCTGTAGGAGATGGGCATAAGGAGAGAGGGTGAGGAGATGGAGATATGATAGTAATATGTAAATGAGAGGATGATATGGAACAGAGGGATAGGAAGAACGAGGAGGTGGAGATGGGCAAACAGAGTTAGTTTATAGAGACATGTGAGGAAGACGTGGACAGAGAGAGGAGGGGATGTTGGCATGAGAACATGTGCAGTTGAAGATTGGAAGATAGAGTGGGGAAGAGCAGATACAGTGAGAGAGGAAGGGGAGGGTTCGGGGGTTGGGGGTTAGAGAGAGAGGGAAGGGAAATGGACTTTTCGTATGTCACCGTGAAATTGTGCAGCTGTTCGTGATTGATATTCGCAATTGCGAATACATTTTCTAGTATCTGATTTGATAGGTGTAATCCCCGGAATGTCAATTTCAAAAATGTTTAAAAGGTTTGTAAAGCTATGGGATCAAACTGCAGTGGCTGTCAGTGCCTAGACATACCAACTACTTAAACTTACGGTAAGAACAACACAGAGACGTACGCCCTAGGGACGACTCGATCCTCCGACGGAGAACAGCCGCGCACTCCGCAGCAAGACGCCTTACAGCGCACGGCCATTCCCGCGTGGCAGTGTCCGTTTGCATGCATGCATGCATGAATGTCTGTCGTCGTCGCAGTCTGAAACACAATTGCATTGTTTTCATCGTAAATGTGGACACTGCACATCGTATCTAAATGAGGCACAGAAAGGCACTAGACTTTTCTCCCAACATGAAATAACCACCCAAACCAATGTGGGAGGAATGACGAACGTGTCCATTAGGACACTACTGCGCAACTTGTCATCGTTCTGAATGCAAACAGACGATCGACTCGTCTGCCTTTGCTAACAGCACGACATGACCTGCACCGCATATCACTCACTCGTGACCACATCATTTAGACCCTAGACGACTGTAAGACCGTGGTTTCGTAAGAAGTGTTCAGATTTCCGAAATTGGGACGGTTGTTTTTACATGGAACTACTACTGAGCCGATACTTTTAAATGTTGAAATGTTTGTAGAGCTTATGGGGCTTAACTACGGGGTCATGAGTCCCTAAGCTCACAGACTACTTATGAACTAGCTTATACTAACGACGGCACAAACATCCATGCCCGAGGGGGGATTCGAAGCCCTGACCGCAGCGGCCGTGTATACCGTGACTGGCACGCCGCAGTCCGCTCGGCCACCGCGGCCGGTTAGCCGATAAGTGACCGGAAATTGGCCACTTATAGATTTCATATTCCCAAACAAAGATGGACTGTTTATGGATAACAATGCTCCATGTGTAATACCCCCTGAAGACTTGACTATGTTTTTTGAAGATTTTGTGTGTTACCAGTATTCTTTTCCTGTGTAAAAATGTATACGAATATCATGTCAAGCGGCAAAGATTATTTTATAATACTCGAGGTATTGAACTATTATGACCAAAGAGCTGAATTTCATACAGTGGAAACAGATTCGCCATTGCACAAATTGAACTTGTGTCCGCCATGTTATTTGGGGTATCGACTGACAGCTGGTATGCCACACCCACTAGGTAATTTTACCTATTTACAGTTCCACGTCTTAAATAGAAATTGGCTATTGAATACGGATGTGCACCAAGTTGCGTCAGACTTTTTCGAAGCTGCAAATTGACGAGCCTGGTAGTGTTGCTGTTGTGGTCTTCAGTCCGGAGACTGGTTAGATGCAGCTCTCCACAATACCCTACCCTGAGCAAGCCTCTTCATCTCCACATAAGAAAATGTTCAAATGTTTGTATAGTCTATGGGACTTAACTAGGGGGTCATCAGTCCCTAAACTAACAAACTACCTATGAACTAACAAAGACTAAGGACGGCACAAATATCCAAGCCCGAGAGGGGATTCGAACCCCCGACCGTAGTGGCCGTGCAGACCGTGACTGAAGCGCCTCAGTCCCCTCGGCCACCGCGGCCGGCTCCACATAAGAACGGCAACATACATCTGTCTGAATCTGCTTACTGTATCCATCTCTTGGTCTTCCTCTGCGGTTTTTAGCCCAAACACTTCCCTCCAACGCTAAATTCACAATTCCTTGATGTCTTCTACATCTACATCTACATGGGATACTCTGCAAATCACATTTAAGTGCCTGGCAGAGGGTTCATCGAACCACAATTATACTATTTATCTCCCATTCCATTCTCGAATAGCGCGCGGGAAGAAAGAACACCTGAATCTCCCTGTTCGAGCTCTGATTTCTCTTATTTTATTCTGATGATCATTTCTACCTATGTAAGTGGGAGTCAACAATATATTTTCGCATTCGGAGGAGAATGTTGGCGATTGGAGTTTCGCAAGTAACCCAAGCCTCAGCGATAAGCGCCGTTGTTGTAATGATTCCCATCCCAGATCCTGTATCATTTCCGTAACGCTGTCTCCCCTGTATCGCGACAATACGAAACGAGCTGCCCTTCTTTGGACTCTTTCGATGTCCTCCGTCAAACCCACCTGATAAGGATCCCACACTGGGCTGCAATACTCCAAAAATGGACGGACAAGCGCAGTGTATGCAGTTTCTTTAGTAGTTCTGTTGCATCTTTTAAGGGTTCTGCCAATAAAACGCATTCTCTGGTTCGCCTTTCCCACGATATTATCTACGTGTTCTTTCCAGTTTAAGTCTGAAGTAATAGTGATTCCTAGGTATTTTGTGGAGTTTACGGCCTTCACATTTGATTGTTTTATGTTATAAACAAAGTTTAACGGATTTCTTTTCGTACTCATGTGGACGACTTCACACTTCTCATTATTTAGAGTCAATTGCCAATTTTTACACCATACTGATATCTTATTCAGATCGTTCTGCAGTTGGTTTTGATCTTCAGATGATTTTACTAGACGGTAAATGACGGCGTCATCTGCAAACAACCTAAGAGAGCTACTTAGATTTTCCCCTAAATCGTTTATGTAAATAAGGAATAGCAGAGGACCAATAACACTACCCTGTGGAACGCCCGATATCACCTCTGTTTTAGTCGATGCCTTACCATCGATTACTACGAACTGTGTCCTCTCTGACAAGAAATCCCCTATCCAATTGCAAATTTGGGGCGATATACCATAACCACGCAATTTGATTAAAAGCCGTTTGTGAGGTACGGTGTCAAAAGCTTTCTGGAAATCAAGAAATACGGAATCGATTTGCGAACCTTTGTCGATAGCACCCATCACTTCGTGTGTATAGAGCTAGTTGTGTTTCGCATGAACGATATTTTCTAAATCCGTGTTGACCTTGGGTCAATAGATCGTTCTGTTCGAGATAATTCATAATATTTGAATACAGGATATGTTCCAAAACCCTGCTGCAAATTGACGTCGATGAAATAGGCCTGTAGTTTAGTGGGTTACTCCTACTGCCTTTCTTGAATATAGGTGTGACCTGTGCAACTTTCCAATCTTTTGGTACAGATCCTTCTATGAGAGAGCGGTTGTATATGACTGTTAAGTAAGGAGCTATCGCTTCAGCATAATCAGATAGATATCTAATGGGTATACAATCCGGACCAGAAGACTTGTTCTTATTAAGTGATTTTAGTTGCTGCACTACTCCGACTTCTATGTTACTCATTACGGCATCTGTTCGTAATTCGAAATCTGGAATATTGGTTTCGTCTTCTTTGGTGAATGAGTTTCTAAAAGCTAAGTTTAGTAACTCTGCTTTAGTAGCGCTGTCATCGGCAGGATCGCCATTACTATCACGTAGTGAAGGTATTGTTTGTGACTTTCCCCGAGTATATTTAACATATGACCAAAATCTCTTTGGGTTTTCAGTCAAATTACGAGAAAGAGTTTCATTGTGATAAATATTGTAGGCATCTCGCATTGAAATCCTCGCTAAATTTCGAGCTTCTGAGTACAATCGCAAATCCTGGGGATTTCGTGTTCGTTTAAATTTAGTATGCCTTTTCCTTTGCTTTTGCAACAGTGTCCTAACCTGTTTTGTGTACCAAGGGGGATCGCCTCCTTCTTTTATTAATTTATTAGGTATAAAACTTTCAATTGCTGTCGATACCACTTCTTTGAATTTGAGCCACATCTGGTCTACACCTACGTTTAGTGTTAGAAACGAGTGGAAGCTGTCTTTCAAGAAGCAATGTATTTTGTTTCTATCTGCTTTCCTGAACAAATATACTTTGCGTTTATTTTTGGTAACTTTGGGACATTCGATATTCAATTTCGCTACTACAGCTCTGTGTTCACTAATACCTGTATCCGTTTTGATGCTCGTTATGAGCTCAGTATTATTTGTTGCTAAGAGATCAAGTATGTTTTCACATCCATTTACAATTCTTGTTGGCTCATGAACTAATTGTTCGAAGTAATTCTCAGAGAATGCGTTGAGTACAATTTCACACGATGCTTTATGCGTACCTCCTGATTTGAAAATATAATTTCGCCAACAGATCGAGGGTAAATTAAAATCACCACCTACTATTATCGTGTGAGTCGGGTACGTTTTTGTAATTAGACTCAGGTTTTCTTTGAACCTTTCTGCTATTGTATCGTCAGAGTCGGGAGGCCGGTAAAAGGAACCGATTATTAACTTCTTACGATTTTCGGGTACAACCTCTACCCATAATAGCTCGCACGAACTATCAACTTCAACTTCGCTACATGAAATACAACTTTTGACAGCGACAAACACGCCCCCACCTATTTTGTTTAATCTATCCTTTCTGAACACCGATAGATCTTTTGAAAATACTTCTTCTGAACTTATTTCCGGCTTGAGCCAACTTTCGCTGCCTATAATGATGTGTGTTTCGGTGCTTTCTATTAACGCTTGCAGTTCTGGAACTTTCCCGACACAGCTACGACAATTTACAACTGTTATACCGATAGTTTCCGGATCTACATTTCTCCTGTCATCCACCTGCACCCTTGTTATTTTACTGCCTAAGTAACAAAACTCATCTACCTCCTTTATTGCTTCGTTACATAATCTAATTCCTTCAGCATCACCTGATTTTCTTACACTGCACTCCATTACCCTAGTTTTGCTCTTGTTAATGTTCATCTTATATGCACTTTTCAGAACACTGTCCATTCCATTCAATTGCTCTTCCAGGTCCTTTGCTGTGTCTGACAGAATTACTATTTCGTTGGCAAAACGCAATGTTTTTAATTCTTCTCCAAAATTCAAATTCAAATGTTTGTTAAGCTTATGGGACTTAACTACGGGGTTATCAGTCCCTAAACTTACAAACTACTTATCAACTACCTTATACTAAAGACGCTAAAGACGGCACAAATATCCATGCCCGAGGGGGGATTCGAACCCCCGATCGTAGTGGCCTTATATACCGTGACTGGAGCGCCTCAGTCTCCTCGGCCACCGCGGCCGGCAATTCTTCTCCCTGAACTTTAATTCCTTCACCAAATTTCTCCTTGCTTTCTTTTATAGCTTGCTCAATGTACATATTGAATAATATTTGAGAAAGGCTACAACCCTGTCTTACGCCCTTTCCAACCACTGCATCCCTTTCATGCCCATCAACTCTGACAACTGCTGTCTGGTTTTTGTACAAGTTGTAAATAACCTTACGCCCCCTATATTTTACTCCTGCATGTTTCAGAACTTGAAAGAGTTTATTCCAATCAACATTGTCAAAAGCCTTCTCCAAATCTACAAAAGCTAGAAATATAGGTTTGCCTTTTCTTAATCTATCTTCTAAGAATAGCCGTAAAGTGAGTATTGCCTCACGAGTTCCTACATTTCTCCTGAACCCAAACTGATCTTCCCCGAGGTCGGCTTCTACCAGCTTTTCCATCCTTCTGTAAATAATTCGTGTTAATATTTTGTAACCATTACTTATTAAACTGATGGTTCTGTAGTTTTCACATCTGACTGCGCCTGCTTTCTTTGGAATGGGGATTATAACATTTTTCTTAAAGTCTGTCTCATACATCTTACACACCAGATGAAACAATTTTGTCATGGGTGGTTCTCCCAGAGACTTCAGTAGCTCTGAGGGAATATCATCTACTCTAGGGGCCTTGTTTCGACGTAGGTCTTTCAGTGCTCTGTCATATTCATCTCTCAGTATAGTATCTCCTATTTCATCCTCATCTACTTCTTCTCCCCTTCCTACAATATTGTCTCGAAGTTCATTACCTTCTTAGAGCCTCTCTATATACTCTTTCCACCTTTCAGCTTTCACTTCTTTGCTGAGAACTGGGTTTCCATCAGAGTCCTTGGTATTCATAGAGCTGTTTTTCTTATCTCCAAATGTTTCTTTTATTTTCCTGTAGGCTGTATCTATTTTCCCCCTATTTATACATTATTCTACATCCTTGCATTTGCTTTCGAGTAAGTTATTCTAAATGGAAATGTAACGCAAGTACAGGTACTCAGTAAATGGGCATTTTAATGAAAATGAAATTTACGATTTACCAGCGAAGCTAAAAAATCGTATCGTGAGCCGCATTAATGCGAAATACTAGCAAACTATTCAAAGATATACGCCGCAAAAATTGGCATTTCCAGAATTAGGTTTCTTTAAGAGAATACATGACACTGATTTGATTCATGCTGATAATTAAAGACAAAGCAATAAAAAATACATCACACTTAGCGAATTTCTCCTCTATTTGAACTGGATCCTAAAGAAAGACAAAATAGAGTGGGGTTTTACAGAGGTGGCCTCTACATTTTATAATTGTCTTATTTATAATTCTTTGGCCACTGATATTAATAAATTTCAATCAAAATTGCCAACGAGCTTAAATTTCATAGAGTGGCTAACACACGTTTTACAGCGCTGTTTGCGGCAACCTGTGTAAACTCGACCGCCATATTTTTGGAGATAAATACACTTCAGAGGAGTGTGTCTATCGCCTTTTCTTGTTGAGTTTGAAGTGTTGTATTTAGTGTATATTGGATTTGGTTTGTATTGCCTGTGCAATTTTTGCTGCTGAAATATGCCTAAAGTGTTTTCTGCTTTTGTATGCACAAATCAAACACCAAATGTTTTGCCTTTTTCGATCGCAGTCTATACTCAAACATGATTCCTGAGAAATGGCCCTTCGCTGCCCCAAGATTGAAGCTTCATATGACCTATCTTCCAATTCCCTTGAAGTATACACCATAAAAAATGCTCAGTTTTCTACCTAGTGTTGGTGTGTTTTTGAGATTTCTTGCTCTGTCGTTCCTGTGATTGATGAAACCACAGTTTTCAGTGTCTACACCTTCTTTAAAATATTTTCATTTGTTGTTGCTAATACTTGAAAAACTGGTGGAATCAGATCTTGGGGAAGATCATTTTGCATTTAGGCGAAATGTGGGAACACGCGAGGCATTACTCACATTATGACTTATCTTAGAAAATAGGTTAAGGAAGGGGAAACCCACATTTTTTAGCATTTATGGATCTGGAGAAAACTTTTGACAATGTTGACTGGAATACCCTCTTTCAAATTCTATAGGTAGCAGGGGTAAACTATATAGAGCAAAGAGTTATATTCAACTTGTACTAAAACCAGGCAACAATTATTTGAGTCGAAGGGTATGAAAGGATCGCAGTGATTGGGAAGGGAGTAAGATAGGGTTGTGGCCTTTCCCCATTGTTGTTCAATCTGTACATTGAGCAAGCTGTTAAGGAATGCAAGGAGAAATTTTGAGAGGGAATTAAAGTCCACGGAGAGGGAATACAAACCTTGCGGTTTGCTCATGACATACTAATTCTGCCAGTGACAGCAAAAGACCAGGAAGAGCAATTAAACGGAATGGACAGTGTCTTGAAATGAAGGTAAAAGATGAACAGTAACAAGAATAAAGCGAAGGTAATGGAATGCAGTGTCATAAAATCAGGCGATGCTGAAGGAATTAAAGTAGGTAATGAGCCAATAGACGTAGTAGATGAGTTTTGTTAATTAGGTAGCAAGATGACTACTGATGGCCGAAGTAAAGAAGATATAAAAGGCAGAATGGCTATGGGAAGAAAAGCGTCCCTGAAAAAGTGAAATTTGTTTACATTCAATATTAATTTAAATGTTAGGAAGTCCTTTATGAAGTGTAGTATTGTATGGCAGTGAAACGTGGACAATAAGGAGTTCAGAGAAAAAGATGATACCAGCCAGAATTTTTCAGTTTTGTATGTATGTGTTCTTTCTAACAAATATATATTTATTTCAGCGCGGTAATAACGAAAGTTATCAATTTCTATGTGGAATGCATCTGTGGCAGCAGACCCAGCTGCATTTTTATTGTAGTACTCTGTTATCACTTTCGTCTTTGTACTCATATTTTACGTACCAAACGTTACTTGTTTCAGCATGGCAACAAAGAAATTTATTAACGACACCGTATTTCGATGGATTACTTTTGTGGCAAACGACATAGCCGCATTTTTAACTGCATTATTTTGTTGACACTTTCGTATTTGTATTCAAATTTCTTTCACAACCAAACCATTTAACAGCAATTTTAGAAGTTTTTAGTCTCAATACGTTTAGTAAACACAAGGTAAATTGATGCTAGGCTTGACGAAAGCAGTTGTTAGAACACATTAACAACAGATGCTATCCTTTTCTTGATTGTCCGTTATAACAATTACTGTTCACTGTATGTTTCGCAACTTGTTTAGACCATGTACTTGCATTAAAATCAACACAAATAATTTCACAGCGGCACTTTCGATGTTATTGAAAACCTCAGCGAACTGTTATGCTTCCGACTGGAACTTTATTACTGACAGGTTCGTGATATTTCATTACTGCGTTTTTAGGAAATATACTACCCTCTGACCATAACTTGTTGGTTATGAACTGTAGGCTGAAACTGAAGAAACTACAAAAATGTAGGAAAATAAGGAGATGGGACGTGGATAAATTGAAGGAACCGGAAGTTCTTAAGAATTTCAGAGGGAGCTTTAGGCAACAATTGACAGAAACGGGGGAAAGTGAAACAGTAGAGGAGGAATGGGTAGCATTGAGAGAAATTACGAAATTCAAATTACTTTTTGATACAGGCATTATGAATTTAATGCTAAATTTATACTAGTTTTTTATAATAAACAAAACCTATTATGCTTTTCACCGAACAACAATTGTTTGAATAACATTCTGGAAAATTCCAGCAAAATACTTCGCTACTCTATTCGTCCAAGATGAATGGCATCGAACGTTCACCGGTCATAATGGAAAGGTCAGATCGTGTACAATATTCTGCACAGGCAACACTGATGCAATGATGGAGGCAGCATGACTTTAATATTCCTGCAGGGGCCTTCCAACGACTTGCTCAGGCCATGCCAGAGTTCTTCTTCCCTTCTGGTAAAAGGAGGTTCGACACGATATCTGGAGGTATCCTATAACTTACGTCACTTCATAGTACAGTGACTTTTGATCAAACTACCTGGGTTTCATACGAGGCCACTTTGAGTGTTGCAAGTCCATCAGGCTATCATCGCTATATTCTATTGTTGTTTTACAGCCGACTATATTTATTTTGGTTTCATTCAAAAGAGAAGATGATTTCACAACACTGCACCAATGATTACGACTTTATGTATATATTAAACTATTTGAATTGCATCGTGATATAATGCTCGTATTATCCTTGGTTTTTGGTTTCGTTGGTCTTGTTACACAGAGCAAATGTTAGTATCTTTGTTTTCGTTTCATATAAAACAGAAGTTTTGTCGCATGGTGCTCTGTGGCCCTTTGTTCCTAGCTACGAATTCGCGTGTGAAATGTTTGATTTAGTGCCGTTGTAAATATACTGCATCCGTCTTTTGTGCTTTTTTCCATTTAATGGACGCTCCAAGCGCGCAGTTTTTGACAATCACATCTTGTCAATGAATCAGTATATATTTCTGTTCTGAATGGACTGATATATCTTCTAGGGTACAAATCATGTATAACAGTGACAACTAATAAAGTAAATAAGAGATTGCAACCATCACTTCGTCCAATCTTCGGGCGTTAGCTCGTCCTTTGATCTAGTGACATTTGATGAAAGTACAACGAGGACGGGCCTTCCTGCTATTTTCCCTCATGATAAAATTAATTTCTCACAACATATTTCGTATCTTAAGCATTTAATTCCTCATTTCCTCATTAATTTTCTTCTGTGTTGATATGAATGTTTTCGTGTTTACGAAGTGTTTTTATCTGACACTGTAATAGGTGAACGAGAATCAAACTGTTCATTTGCAACATATATGTAAAATCATTACAGTCCCTCGTTAAAACATAAAATATAGTAATGAGTTCACTCAGATACTTTCACCATTGTCTATTATAAATATCAGCGTAAGCTAAATGTTTATATATCTATACATAATGGTTGTTGTTATGGTCTTCAGTCCGGAGACTGGTTTGATGCAGCTCTCCACCCTACTCTATCCTGAGCAAGCCTTTTCATCTCCTCAATAAGAACGACAACCCACATCCACTTGAATCTGCTTACTATATGCGTCTCTTGGTCTCCCTCTGCGATTCTTACCCCACACCCTTCCCTCCAATGCTAAATTTACGATTCCTCGATGTCTAAGAATGTGTCCTACCAAGCGATCCCTTCTTTTAGTCAGGGTATGCCAAAAATTAATTTTCTCACCAATTCTGTTCAGTACCTGTTCATTAGTTATGCGATCTACCCACCTAATCTTCAGCATTCTTCTGTAGCATCACATTTCAAAAGCCTCTATTGTCTTCCTGTCCGCACTGCTTATCGTCCATGTTTCACTCCCGTACAAGGCAACACTCCACACAAATGCCTTCAGAAAAGACTTCCTTACACTTAAATTATTATTCGATGTTAGCAAATTTCTCTTCTTCAAAGATGCTTTTCTTCCCATTGCCATTCTGCATTTTATATCCTCTGTACTGCGACCATCGCATGTTATTTTACTACCCAAGTAACAAAACTCATCTACCACCTTCATTGTTTCGTTACCTAATCTAATTCCTTCAGCATCACCTGATTTTCTAAGACCGCATTCCATTATTTTTGTTTTGCTCTTGTTAATGTTCATTTTATACGCTCTCTTCAACACACTGTCCATTCCATTCAACTGCTCTTCGAAGTCCTTTGCTGTCTCTGACAGAATTACAATGTCATCAGCAAACGCAATGTTTTTTTTCTTCCTCCTGAACTTTAATTCCTTCACCAAATTTCTCCTTGCTTTCCTTTATAGCTTGCTCAATGTACAAATTGAACAACATTGGAGAAAGGCTACAACTCTGTCTTACTCCCTTCCCAACTGATGCTTCCCTTTCATGCCCTTCGAGTCTAATAACTGCGGTCTGGCTTTTGTACAAGTTGTAAATAACTCTCCTTTCCCTGTATCTTACCCCCGCTGACTTCAGAATTTGAAAGAGTGTATTCCAGTCAACATTGTCAAAAGCTTTCTCCAAATCTACAAAAGCTAAAAATGTAGGTTTACCTTTCCTTAATCTATCTTCTAAGATAAGAGGTAAAGTGAGTATGCCTCCCGGGTTCCTACGTTCCTCCTGAATCCAAACTGATCTTCCCCGAGGTCAGCTTCTACCAGCTTTTCCATTCTCCTGTAGATAATTCGTGTTAAAATTTTGGAACCATGACTGATCAAACTGATGGTTCTGTAATTTTCACACCTGTCTGCGCCTGATTTCTTTGGAATGGGGATTATTACATTTTTCTTAAAGTCTGAAGGTATTTCGCCTGTCTCATACATCCTACACACCAATTCAAATAGTTTTGTCATGGCTGGCTCTCCCAGAGACTTTAGTAGCTCTGAGGGTATGTCATCTACTCCAGGGGCCTTGTTCCGACCTAGGTCTTTCAGAGCTCTGTCAAATTCATCCCTCAGTATAGTATCTCCTATTTCATCTTGATCTACTTCCTCTTCCCTTCCTACAACATCGTCTCTTAAGTTCATTTCCTTTGTAGAGCTGCTCTATGTACTCTTCCCACCTTTCAGCTTTCCCTTCTTTGCTGAGAACTGGTTTCCCATCTGAGTTCTTGATATTCGTAGAGTTGCTTTTCTCGTCACCAAATGTCTCTTTTATTTTCCTGTAGGCGGTATCTACTTTTCCCCTTGTTGTACATTCTTCTACAGATTTGCATTTGGCTTCTAGCCACTCCTGCTTAGCCATTTTGCACTTCCTGTCAATCTCATCTTTTAGTCGTCTGTACTCCGTTTTGCCTGTTTCATTTACTGCATTTTTATATTTTCTCCTTTCATCAATTAAATTTAGTATTTCCTGTGATATCCAAGGATTTTTTTGTAGGTCTTGCCTTTCTACCTATTTGGTCCTCTGCTGCCTTCACTATTTCATCTCTCAATGCTACCCATCCCTCTTCTACTGTTTTATTTCCTCCTGTTTCTGTCAATTGATGCCTAAATCTCACTCTGAATTTCTCCACGAATTTCTCTCAACGTTCCTTCAATTTATCTAAGTCCCATCTCCTTATTTTCCTACCTTTATGCATTTTTTTCAGTTTCAGTCTAGAGTTCATGACTAACTAGTTATGGTCAGAGTCTATATCTGCATGGGTATGTCTTACAGTTCGGGAATCTATGTTTTACCATTATAAAATCTATCTGGTATCTCCTGGTGTCTCCTGGTCTCTTCCACGTATACAACCTTCTTTTGTGATTCTTAAACCACGTGTTTGTTACAATTAAATCATGCTCCGTGCAAAATTCTACCAGGCGACTTCCTCTTTCATTCCTTCTGCCCAGTCCATATTCACCTACTATTTTTCCTTCTCTTCCTTTTCCTACTACCGAATTACAGTCTCCTATCACAATTAAGTATTCCTCTCCCTTAACTGTCTGAATAATTTCCTTTAGCTCCCCATATATTTCTTCGATCTCCTCATCATCGGCAGAGCTAGTTGGCATATAAACCTGTACTACTGTTGTCGGTGTTGGCTTCGTATCTATCTTGACAATGATAATGCGATCACTGTGCTGCTCATAGTAGTTTACCCGCATTCCTTTTTTCTTATTCATTATCAGTCCTACTCCTGTGATACCCCCAACTGATTTTGTATTTATAATCCTGTACGCACTTGACCAGAAATCCTGTTCATCCTGCCACCGAACTTCACTAATCCCCACTATATCTAACTTCAACCTATCCATTTCCCTTTTTAAATTTTCTAATTTTCCTACCCGATTAAGGGATCTAACATTCCATGCTCTGATCCGTAGAATGCCAGTATTGTCTTTCCTGATGACAACATCCTCCTGAGTAGTCCCCGCCCAGAGATCCGAATGGGTGACTATTTTACCTCCGGAATATTTTACCCGAGAGGATGCCATCATCATATGTTCATACAGTAGAGCTGCATGTCCTCGGGAAAGGTAACGCCTGTGGTTTCCCCTTGCTTTCAGCCGTTCGGAGTAGCTGTGTGGCAAAGCCACATTAGCTGATATTACAAGGCCAGCTCAGTCAATCATCCAGACTGTTGCCCCTGTAACTACTGAAAAGGCTGCTGCCCCTCTTCAGGAACCACACGTGTGTCTGGCCTCTCCACAGATACCCCACCGCTGTGGTTGCACCTACGGTACGGCTATCTGCATTGTTGAGGCACGCAAGCCACCCCACCTCGGCAATGTCTGCGGTTCATGGGGGTACTTTCTGAAAAGTCTTACTGCGAATATGTTAAACACAATAGAATTTCTGCAGTAGTAGGATTTACTGCTATTTTCCCCAGTGTTTCACGAAATTGCAGATTTTAAGCCGAGCCATATCTTACTTCTTGCGTACCTGTCTCTCGTTTGTCTCGCACAACGCCAGATAAAATGTCAGGTGATTGCTCGAACGAGGTCGATACTATATGGAACACCGCAGCGTGTTGGGAAATCTGGAACCTGTTCGAAGCTGGCCGCGGTGGCCGAGGGGACTGAGGCGCCCCAGTCACGGTCTGCACGGCCAGTACGGTCGGGGGTTCGAATCACCCCTCGGGCATGGATATTTGTGCCGTCCCTAGTCTTAGCTAGTTCGTAAGGAGTTTGTAAGCTTAGGGACTGATGACCCCGTAGGTAAGTCCCATAAGTTCTTCAAACATTTGAACATTTGAACCTGTTCGAACGCGAGTATCGTTTGCTAGGCCTCGGTTTGAACACGACTGGAACTGTTAGAACATTTTATGTTACAGTTCGAGAAGTCTTTGGATTTGTTCGATCTTTTGATCGGCCTGTGATCTAGCGACGTCTTTTGGTACTACCGCAAATATCTGTTTTGTATTCGTATGGGCTCGCTGCGACATTATGTCATTAAGAGACATTGTTAAAAGATTATTTATACCTAGTACGCTGTTTGTAAATAAATTATTTATGACGGCGTGATTGTCATCGTCAGGCTAAAATGGTTATTCTTCTCCATGTAATATCGATTTCACACGTAGTCTGTCTGTTCTGTTGGTTAGTTGTTAGATTAACAGATATATAAGAACTGTTATTTAGTAGTTCTTTATGAATCCTTTCACATATCAAGATAATTCTTATGTCGTCGTCATGTATATAAATGAACGCTTGAGAAAGAACTACTAAAACAACATTATACCTGCTAATCTAACAACTAAAGACAATAGAAAGACAGCGTGAGAAGTCGATATCACAAGGAGAGGAATAACCAATTTAGCCTAACTAAAGCAATCACGCCGAAACAGGCCTGTCGTAATAAATAATGTATTTAAAATCAGGATCCTTGATATAAATAATCTTATACGAAGTATATGTCTAAGAGTTTTTAATCCACTTTCGATTTTAATAATAAAAAGAACTCTGAAAGATGGACTGCAGTATCTTATAGGTTGCATATCATGTGTAACAATGGCAACTAATAGATACATTTGTCCAAATTTTGTCCAAATCTCGAGCTTTCGCTCGTCCTATTCTCACAATATAACTTAAAATTTACTTCGTTTTTTAGGCATTCACTTCTTGCCTAACCTTTCTCTTATTTTTATCTGAATGTTGTAGTGTTATTATCATAGTGATTAAAAACGGTTACGTTTCAATCTGTCATTCTAATATGTGAACAGGGATTGAACCGCTCATTTGCAAAGCAGTTACTAAATCATTACAGTCTTCTAAACAAATATTATAATGGGTCCAGTTAAAATATGTTTTTGGAGGAGAACAATTTCGTCTTTGCCTGTTACTTTTTAAAAACTGGTACAAGTCTTTTATATCTACAGACAATGGAAATGTACGAGGAAACTTATTGCAAACGTTTTTCAAACAAAATATGAGTTTTTACAGTGGCAAAATTTAATGTTATTTTCACCAGTGTTTCAAGAAATAGACCAACTTTAAGGAAGGACACAGCTTATTTTTGTGGTTAGTTTGTTGCATCTTGCGTATAACTTTCTTCCTGGCACTATGATTCCACATACGAACAATGGCGGGTCGCGCAAGTCTACACAAAGACAGGAAAAAAATTTGCCTCTTTCAAGGGACAGTTGAAATACGCATTTATAAGGGCTTTGCTCTTGAAGAAACTTTATAGCCTACAAATAATGTATCTCACATGATTAGCCTGAATTTTTTTTTTTGAATGGCAGGAACTTCAACACCTTTCAACAATGAGAATAAAATTCATGTGATAATTCGCTACAATCAAGTTTAATTTGGCAATGCCTACGACAGTAGCAGCAGAGCCTTCAGAACAATGCTGAACACTCATTGACTGTCGGAGAATCCGTGGCGTAGATGCGGACACCATGCTGAAACTCGACCGGCGTCGTTCCTGATTTCAACTATAGTGCCACGCAAGTCAATAGCCAGTTGACTGTCCGAATACGCTCATACTGTATCGAATGTTGCGGCGTATCGACAAATCTCGTGTCACTTCAAACGCGAGTATCGTTTGCCCATCCCTAATAACATGTTATGTACATGAATTTGCATTGTGCACCACGTTTGACAAACGAATTTCCAGATGTTTATACGTGACAAAGCACAGCTTTTGTGTGTAAAAACAGTTTTAGAGTGCAAGATCGTTTATTGATTTCCGACTAATTTCAACCCAATTTTTGGGCCACCTTCAGGGTGTTGCCGCAAGATGGCGTGGAGCGGAGCAGGAGCTGCGACTTCCTTAGGTGCTGTCACTGATGCTGTCACCTGAGGAGCTCGCAGTTCCTGCGCTGTCGCTCCACACCATCTTGCGACAACATCCTGAAGGTGGCTCAAAAATTGGGTTGAAACTACTTGGAAATAAATGAACAAACCTGAGCTCTAGACTGTCTTTATACATAAAATTATCATAAGGGTGCTGTTCTATACCTACATACTCCATAATTGATGTAATAAATCGCAATTGCGATCACTTATGGCATCACTGCACAAGGTTTAGGTGGAATACCAAAGTGCGGCGAATGAAAATTTGTGCCCGGCCGGGATTCGAACCTGGGATCTCCTGATTACTAGGCAGACGCGCTGACCACTGCGCCACCGAAGACAGAGTGACCACTTCGACAGCAGAGGACTCTTCCCTGCACGTCTCCCGCCACACCCAAATCTCCATTCGCCACGCTGTCTCTTTCCTATTACCACAGCCTCATGTCTGTAATGCTCGCAGCCTGAATACTGTATTCCCGCATCAGGGAGAACAGACCATGAGGTATTGAGACACAATTAATTGTCGTCAGGAGCCCAGCCTCGGCTTGTATACAATCATATATTTTTGTCAACGTTACAGCGTTCATTTTAATAAAATAAATCGCAATTGCCATCACTTTGGTATTCCATCTAAACCTTGTACAGTGATGCCATAAGTGACCGCAATTGCGATTTATTTCATGAAAATGAACGCTTTAACGTCGTCAAAAATATATAATTGTACTCCATAATTCATCCAAAGGCGAGTGTACTCAGTATGTAATGTTATGTGGACCGCCCAGGAAATATTTATTATCTGATGTACTCGGTTTCATAATTTAACAGTTGTCTTTTAACGAACATTCCAGTGTTTAGATTAATTTATGAGAAGTTGTTTTCAAAGAATCCACAGATATGCACAAATGAACTTCAGCCACTGGAAAAAAAAAAAAAAAACGATAACATAATTACGCTCTTCATTTTTTAACTAAGCAAGAAGGAGCGCTAGGCTTCGATTTTATCTTCCACTGTTAGCTCTTGACCCGAACGGACGTAATGAAGAGTCGCTCCGTAAATTGTATGTTTTTAATGGATCATTTGATTTCACTTGGATCTTTTCAGATACCAAAAGACGCCATTACACGGCCTACATAAAACTAATTTTTGGACAACGCACGATTTTACGATACTTCAACTAACAGTTTTCAGAATAGTATGTTCCGCAAAAGCGTCCTTGAGATTTCTGCCGGTTTATTAATTTTCAATTTCTTTCATTTGGCTAGCCGTGGTGATACGATAAATCGGCATTGTCAATGTGCAGTCCAACAGTTAATTTTTGTGTAGAGGTTCGTGGCGAGCTGAATACCAACCTGAAACAATATAGAGTACGCCGACATAAATTAATATTCTCTGACGATGATTTTTTTAAAAAGAAATTCCTTTTCAGATTCTTTAATTCTTTAGGAACTACTTTCATCTTGCAAATGTTCGGCGTAACCCATGTTGCAATATTTCTCCCTGTTGTGATTTATGCGCCGTAATTTCATTTGTATTTATTATTTATTTTCACTGTATCGCGGAATATAATTTTCAGGCGCTAAACATTTTTTATTTATATTTCTCCTCCATTTGTGGGTCGCAGGGAGGAGTATTTCAAGTACCACTACTGGTTACTTGCTTTCATGTACGAGGGAAAATCTAATACTTGTATGCATCTGTACGAGGCCTACTCTCTCTAATCTTATCCTTATGGTTTTTACGCGAAATGTAGGTTGGAGGCCGTAGAATCGTTGAGCAGTCCGCCTCAAATTCCGGCCTTCTAAAATTCTTCAACAGTGTTTCTCGAAAAGAACTTTGCCTCCCATACAGGGACTCCCAGTTGAGTTCCCGAAGCATTTCGGTAACTCTCGCGCATTCATCGAATCTAGAAGTTAGAAACCTCGCCGCCCGCCTCTGAAATGCCTCTATGTCCTCCTTTAAACCAAACTGGTGGGGATCCCAAAAAATTGAGCAATATTCAAGACGGGATCGTACAAGCGTTTTATATGCGTTCTCCTTTACTGACGAATCACACCTTCCCAAAATTCTACCACTAATGCGAAGTCGACCAATTCCCTACCCAACGACTGTCCCTATATGCTCGTTCCATTTCATATCGCTGTGCAGTGTTTAGCCTAGGTATTTAATCGACGCTACTCTGTCAAGCAGTATACTAATAGCACTGTATTCTAACATTACGGGATTTTTTTATCCCACTCATGTGCATCACTTTACATTTTTCTACATTTAGCGCTAGTTACCATTCCTCACACTACCTAGAAATTTGGCCCAAGTCATACTGCGTCCTACTAAAGTCATTCAATGACAACATCCTGTTGTACGCAACAGCATCATGAGCAAACAGCCGCAAATTGCAACTCCCTGGGTCCGTCAGATCATAGCGGTCCTATCCCACTTTCCTGGGGCACCCCTGACGATACCCTAGTCTCTGGTGAACACTCGCCATCGAGGACAACGCACTGCGACCTATTACTTAAGTAATCTTCGAGCCAATCACATCTTTGGGTACCTATTCCATGAGCTCGTTCCTTCCTTAGCATCTGTTGTGAGGTAGCGTGTCAAACACCTTTCGAAAACCGAGAAATATGCAGCCTGACTGTTGCCCTTCATCCATAGCAAGCAAGATGTATCGAGAGAAAATGGCAAACTGGGTTTCGGATGATCTATGCTTCCTAAAGCTGTGCTGATGCATGGACAGAAATTTTCGTGTCAAGGAAATTTACGTATTAAAACTGAGAATATGTTAAAGAATTCTACAGCAAACTGATGTTGATAATATAGGTCTGCAATTTCGTGGGTCCGTTCTATTGCCCTTCTTAAACACAGGAGTTAGCTGTTCCTTTTTCCAGTCTCTTGATACTTTGCGCTGGATAAAAGATCCGCGATAAATGCAAGCTAAGTAAGGGGCCAATTCCGCCGAGTACTCTTTGTAAAACCAGATTGGTACCCCAGCTTGACCTGGCGACTTGATTGTTTTCAATTCTCTCAGCTGCTTCTCTAAACCATCTATGCATATTACCATATCCTCCATTTGAGAGTCAGTGCAAACATCAAAGGCAGGTATGGTTCTTTGGTCTTGCTGTGTGAATGATTTCTTAAATGTTAACCCTTTCACGTCCACATTATGAAATCCTCTTTGGAAAAAATAAAAATTAGTATTTTATTTTTCATTACAATGCCCTGAACACAAAATAATCTTCTTTAATATCCTTGACCGAACAGTTATAATGTTTATATCATGTTTTTCTTGAACAACACACATTTCTTTAGTTATATTATTACATCGGAGTTTTTTTTTAACTTTTAGCATTGTAAGATTAATAATGCTGGCATAATCTTCACTACAGCACCAAAGACAAGACAATTCGCTGCTGAAATAAAATAACACAAACCATACGCACACTCACACTCATGACCGAACACAAACTGCAGCGTAATACGACTTACAAGCCGGAGAGATTAATGCCTCTAAAGTTGATACGTGCTCCATCAAACAGCAAAACGTCATTCTATAAGCATGTTTTTCCTTAAAAACAACGCTAATTTAAGAATTGGTACTCATAAAACTGTGTAAAGCAGATTTAATACGGTGTTGTCTAGGAACTACACTAGGAATGAAAGGGTTAAATTTAAAACTACGGATTTCACTTTGCTGTCTTCTACCACCACCCCAGAATGATCAACGAGTGACCGGTTAGGGACCTTTGATCCGCTTACCAACTTTACATAGGACCAGAATATTTTTGGGCTCTCGGTAAGATCTATTGTTAAGGTATGACGGTGGTATTTATTCTATGCTTCGCGCATTGCTCTTTTTATAGACGCACTAATCTCTACTAACTGTTGTCTGATTTTATTTGCTTGACTTTTTCTGAACCGAGAGTGCAACTGCCTTTGCTTTCTCAGCATTTTTCGAATATTGCTGCTACACCACAGTGGTTCTTTCCCATTCTTAATTCGCTTTGTCGCCACATATCCCTAGATTAGATTAGATTAGATTAATACTTGTTCCATAGATCATATATACGACATTTCGTAATAATGTGGAACGTGTCAGTTTAGTAAATGTTGTCTATACTTGACGATCAATATTTTTTATTTTTATTTTTATATGTTTTTTTAAAGTTTTATCTAAAAATTCATTTACATTGTAGAAGGCGTTACCATTCAGAAATTCCTTTAATTTCCTTTTAAATACTAGGTGGCTATCTGTCAGACTTTTGATGCTACTTGGTAAGTGACCAAAGACTTTTGTGGCAGCATAATCATCCCTTTCTGAGCCAAAGTTAGATTTAACCTTGAATAGTGAATATCATCCTTTCTCCTAGTGTTGTAGCTATGCACACTGCTATTCCTTTTGAATTCGGTCGGATTGTTAATAACAAATTTCATGAGTGAATATATATATATATATATATATATATATATATATATATATATATATATATATATATATATTGTGAAGCTACAGTGAGTATCCCTAGATCCCTAAATAAATGTCTGCAGGATGCTCTGGGGTAGGCTCCAGCAATTATTCTGATTACACGCTTTTGTGCAATGAATACTTTTTTACTCAATGTTGAATTGCCCCAGAATATGATCCCATATGAAAGCAGTGAATGATAATAGGCGTAGTAAGCTAATTTACTGAGATTTGTATCACCAAATTTTGCAATGACACTGATAGCATAAGTAGCAGAACTCAGACGTTTCAGGAGATCTTCAATATGTTCCTTCCAATTCAGTTGTTGTGATCTTCAGTCCGAAGACTGGTTTGATGCAGCTCTCCACCCTACTCCATCCTGAGGAAGCCTCTCCATCTCCTCATAAGAACGGCACCCTACATCCATTTAAATCTGCATCTACATCTACATGGGATACTCTGCAAATCATATTTAATTGCCTGGCTTACTGTATTCATCTCTTGGTCTTCTTCTGCGATTTTTACCCCCGCACACGTGCCTCCAATGCTACATTCCCGATTCCTTGATGTCTTTGTCTTATCAATCGATCCCTTCTTTTAGTCAAGGTATGCCAGAAAATACTTGCCTCCCCAATTCTGTTCAGTACCCCCTCATTAGTTTCGCGATGCGTCCACCTAATCTTCTGCATTCTTCTGTAACACCACATTTCAAAAGCCTCTATCCTGTTCCTGTCCGCACTGTTTATTATCCATGTTTCACTCCCATACAAGGCAGCACTCCAAAGAAATGCCTTCAGAAAAGTCTTCCTTACACTTAAATTGATATTCGATGATAACAAATTTTTCTTTTTCAAAAACTCGTATCTTCCCATTGCCATTCTGCACTTTATTTACTCTGTACTGCGACCATCGTGGTTGCTGCCCAAGTAACAAAACTCATCTGCTACCTTTATTGTTTCGTTACTTAATCTAATTCGTTCAGCATCGCCTGATTTTCTGAGACTGCACTCCATTTCCCTTGTTTTGCTCTTGTTAATGTTAATCTTGTATAACATATCCCTAAAGAAACAAAATGTTTCCAAAAATATGCAAAGCATTGCTTGCTTACGTCTAGTTTTGAACCTTGTCAGAACGGAGAAAAACCGTCTCAGAGTTACTGAATTTATATTTCAATTGATATTTATATCATCTTAGCACGAAAGTTCCACTATGTCCATTGCAGAGGTACTATTCCTCTGCATGGAGAGCCTTGACAGTAGTGGCAATTATTTATGGAAAAAAAAAGAGGCTGAATTAAAGTTTGTGACGTAGAGGGAAGTCGTACTTACAAAGGGAGGCTGCCAATTGTGAAATTCAGATTCGATTCATACTGAACATAATGAAAGCTCACGGCCAGAGGTGTAATTTGGCAAAGCACCAAGATGCACTTTTCAGCCGTTGTCGAGAAAACCGACAATTAAAAAAAGCAGTTTCGTTGAAATACACTCTACGATCTCCACGATTAGTAATATTGTACAGAGGCGTGGTGTAGCGGTAAACGCTCGTGTTCGTAATTCGAAGGTCGCCGGGTCGAATCTCGCGGCATGCAACTTTTTTTATTCAAATTATATATATATAATCTATCGCACGAACCACAGTGATAGTTATCATAGAAATATGGATAGCAGAAAACAGCACGACATCGAGCACGTCTGATAAACGATGCGTTTTTACAAGAACAGTTTTTTTTTTAAATTATCTGCTGGGAAACACACCTGATTGACATTCTGAAAAATTGTTCTTTCGTTCGTCAGGTTTGACTTACACTATACGTATTCGTTTCGGAATATCGTTTATACTTCTTCCGTTAACTATACGTGGTAAAAATTATGAAGACAATTAATAACATTTGTGAAATACAACTTTGTTTGCGGAAAAGATAATGATGTTCGAAGTCGCCAGTTGCATATAATAAGTTGTTTGAAAGTCGTTTGTCGTGGAAAAACTGGCGACTTCGAGCATCAAATATTATGTATGCGTGTGCGTGTGTGTGTGTGTGTGTGTGTGTACATTTGAAAAAAAATTAATAATAATAAAGTTGCATGCCGCGAGATTCGATCCGGCGAACTTGGGATTACGAACCCGAGCGCGTACCGCTACACCACGCCTCTGTACAATGTTACTACTCGTGGAGATCGTAGAGAGTATTTCACCGAAACGGCTTTTTTAACTGTCGATTTTCTCGACAACGGCTGAGAAGTGCATCTTGGTGCTTTGCCAAATTACACCTCTGGCCACGAGCTTTCATTTTGCGCAGTATGAATCGAATCTGAATTTCACAATTGGCGACCTCCCTTTGTTAGACTATTCCGAGGCGCCTTAATCGTTAGTGGTGTGGTGGTCTAATGGTACCACTGCACCACTCGCGGCAGTGCCTCTGGAAGTAGTGTTTTGTTTACTTCTGTCTGTACTGGTTTGGACGCTATCTGGTTTAAAAAAAAAAAAAAAAAAAAAAAAAAAAAAAAAAAAAAAAAAAAAAAAACCGGTAAGACGTATGCCTATTAAACTTGTCAAAATGCGTGGTAGTAGGCTGGTATGGGAGCATAATCGGAACGTAGTTTCTCTTCTTCATGTAACTCCCGATGCTGGTAGCCGTTCGCAGGAAGGAAACTCTTTCGAAGCGCCAGCGGATGTCGCAAAAAGGCCGGCCTGGCACCGTTTCTCCTGCGCGTGTGCGCATGTGTGTGTGTGTGTGTGTACGGCTATGTGGTGTAGTGTCAAGGTCGCGCGCTGTGCTCGCTTCGACATGGAAATATCGCGGCTCGCTCTCTGAAAGTCCAAGGCCCCGGCCGGGATGAGCGCGCTCGCATCTCGGCGAATTAAAAAGCGGCAGACATGCATGCAGGCGGCGAGTGAGGCAAACCGGTCACGGCGGCCAGTGTAAATTGCGAGGGTACGTGTAGCTGTTCTATAACACGGGAACCCTCCAGGTATGTAATTGGCCTGGCCTGGTCTGCTGGACGGGCACGGCGATTAGTGTCAAGGACCGGAGGATGGGGCGCGAGGATGTGTAATCCAAGGGCGGGCTAGCGGAGGCGCGGGCGACGTGGGAACAGTAATCCTGTCTGAGGCCGCAAAGGACCTGGAAGAGCAACCGAACGGAATGGACAATGTCTTGAAAGGAAGATATCGGGTGAACAAGGGTAGTGGAATAGAGTCTGAGAAAATTGGGCGATTCTCGAGGAATTCGATTAGGTAGGGGGAAGATAATAGTACACTGGTCCAAACGAGTAAGGGATCAGTTGACATATATAGATTCTGAAGTATTGTCATCGGCAGACTGAACTAAAATGGTTCGACGTCGTCTTTCGCTATACGAAGTGAAGACAACAACATAACGACAACAGATAGTGGTAATAACAGAAAGTTGCTGCAGAGAGAATTGAAGCTGACTTTTATTTATTTTTTAATTATATATATATATATATATATATATAGGGTGTTTCAAAAAAAATGTTTGTATAGTCTATGGGACTTAGTTACGGGGTCATCAGTCCCTAAACTGAAACTACTTATGAACTACTTACGAACTAGGACGGCACAAATATCCATGCCCGAGGGGGGATTCGAACCCCCGACCGTAGTGGCCGTGCAGAACGTGACTGGAGCGCCTTAGTCCCGCGGCCGGCGGGGTGTTTCACTAAGTGTGTTTGCCTCTGTAACTTATAAAATAATAGGTGACGGGAAATTTTAATGCGGTAGGCCAACACAAGAAATGTTACACTTTCTGCGGAGCTATGAACATAGTTTATTGTATCATTTTCCAAAGAGTTACACCACAATGGTATGATTTTTTAAATGGAACAATAGTTTTTTTTCTATCGTGTATTGGATTCGTTTAAACCAGGTTCATCCAAATCAATTTAAACTACATTCCTATCACTGTTAGTTTGGGAGCTACAACCCTTCAAAGTTCCGGGGGCGGAGTCTGCGATAGCGTTGCTGACTGGCCGAGTGGCTATCCCCTGGGGCACGGCCCATTGTCTCATGACAACCACCAGCCCGTCAGCTACGCTGTCGTAGCCTCTGCACCCTAAACTTTGAAGGGCTGCAGCTCCCAAACTAACAGTGGTAGGAATGTAGTTTATATTGATTTGGACGCACCTGGTTTAAACGAATCCAATACACGATAGAAAAAACTATTATTCCATTTAAAAAAATATATCTTTGTGCTGTAACTCTTTGGAAAATGATACAATAAATTATGTTCATAGCTCCGCAGAAAGTATAACATTTCTTGTGTTGGCCTACCGCATTAAAATTTCCCGTCACCTATTATTTTATAAGTTACAGAGGCAAACACACTTAGTGAAGCACCCTGTATATATAGGGTGTCCCAGCTATCCTGTCCACCCAAAATATCTCTGGAACAATAACAGCTATTGGAAAACGACTTTCACCGGTATCAATGTACGGCTGGGGCCTATGAATGTACATATTTGGAAACATTCTAAACCGAAAGCAAATGTGTTTTTAACACAAACATATATTTTTTTAAATGGACACACTATATTTTTTCTTCAGCAATCCATAGCATGACAAATCACATAAACAATGGCGTTGTTTGCATCGCAATATTTCAATTACATCCCGCATATTTCAAGCGTCGACTTCGCGACGCAATATCTCGGGATGTAATTGGAATATTGCGATGCAATCAACGCCATTGTTTATGTGATTTGTCATGCTATGGATTTCTGAAGAAAAAATATAAGTTGTCCATTTAAAAAAATATAAGACGTTTTGGAGCCAGGAGACCATTATATTGAATCTGATAAAACACAGGTACTGGCAGCCACAAGTGGGCACCAAAAAAGGGCTACGTAGAGAAGCCATATAAATTGTAACCTCTCCTCCCGCTACCCCAAGAATTGAAATGGAAAGGAAGAGTGCGTGAAACTGAATGATATCTGGTTTCCATTGCTGAAGAAGAGGTTTACTTGTTTCCATCACATGGCGATAACTGCAGGTGTGTCCGTGGTGACTGCTGAAATCGGAGTGACTAGCAGCGCGAGACACCTCGATCTGCTAGCGCGGTAACTCGTGCCAAAACATGGGCGAAGTATTTCGTCTGCCTTTTCCATTTACTTTTCTTTATTGTTTTGAATGATTTTAAATGATCAGAAACAACTAAATAGTAGCTCGTTATTGAGAGGTGACATCTTCAGGAAACCAAGTAAATATGAATGAAAAATATATTTAATTTGAAGCTGCGAAAAAATTGGTTTTGATGCCTAGTCTCCATATGCAATGACCAATCAAAGCAGAGCGATAAAACTTTAGGCGGTCTTACCCACGGGAATAGTACCAACTTTATCACCTGTTATTTGTACCTCACACAACTTTCTGTCAGCTGCATACAGCTTCGAACGTGTAACCTATGTTGTTGACATTTTTATTCTACTCTTCCAATGCAAAGGACTGATCTGACTATTTATTGTACCCGATACTCCTGCAAGACAGAGGTCAACAGCATGTCACTCAGAAGTCATAAACATGCTCCTTGTCTACCTACAATTGGTGAAACTTATGACTTATGTAAAGATAGACGTACCAGTAGACGACATCTCCTGAAAGAAAAAAATTCAAAATTAACATAGTGTAACTAGTGAGGATCAGTTTGGTTACAAAGTGATGGCACTAGTTACTGAAATAAGAAACTGATTTTAAATTTTGCCTTTATTTACTTTTACGAAAACTCAAATTGATAAAGAAACAAGTTAAAATTTTAAATTTCCAAGTTCCGGGTAGGTTGACGGGATAGATTAAATGTATAAACAATTTCGAAATAAAATAAAGTTGGTAGAATGGATGAAGAAGTATCTCAGTCCACACTATGAACACGTAATCCTTAGTGCTCTCCACTGGAGATTCACTAAGATCCGCATCATGACAGAGTTGCTCCTTACAATGTTATCTTTTCATTCTAGAGCGAGCTGTTGGAGATCCGGCCCATAAAGAGTCGCGGTTCTATTAAGCCAATTATCAGACAAGCTGATAGTGGGGCAAAGGGGAGATCCCAATTGGGAATAAGTGGGAGGGGCTTACCAGTTCCAGCATACGCCTTACAACCAAGAAAAACCTCCCGAAAACCTTGCTCGGAACCGGGGGATTGGGACCAGTTTAATTTATATCTGGGACGTTGGCCCAGACTACAAATGGATTATCGGGAGAGCACGAGTGCCCTCACGACAATCAAGGATCGGACGACCGAGTTACTCTCGTAAATTCGTAGAGATCAGCTCGACCAACAGAGGACAAGCATCCCCCTAAAGGAACCGCATCCGTGGGCACGGTATCCTCTGCAATACTGTACAGAAATCTTTATCGCCTCTCGCTGTGTGAGTATTGCATCACTAGCGGCGACTCACACAGACAGCGTGGGTGAGAGAGTGAGTCTGCCTTAATTTTTCTCGTTCTGCTTGTGTATATGTACCGATGACGCTGGCAATTCTCTGCCAGTGGCTCGCCTTCCAATCGGACAGTGCATCTTAAAACGCCGTATGGATCGCCGGCCAATATTGAGTCAGCTAATGTCTCGTTTGAGTATTTCCTCTCAGACATGATGGCGCCAATTGTAATTTGCGTTCCACCTGCGTCCTAAAAGCTGCAAGTAATCACCTTTTTGTTGAGAGTGGTATTGTGGATTTTAAAAGGATTTTAAAGCGTCAGTATTTCTCCAAGAAGGCAGTGGCTTCATGGCCAGAGGCCGCCCGGGGTGACTGGAGTAGGGGACCTTTTTCCCAACTGCCCCATTGTAGCCAGTCGCTGCCACGTGGGCACCTTGCCTCACTTTAGAAAAATAAGTGTTTGTTCACTAGTATGCATAAGCCTTGATTATATTATTGCACTTGCGACATAATCTCGTAATTTGCATATCAAACTGTAATTATTATCACTGAAAATATATGTACTCAATCGAGTTTATATTCAACAGATTCGTCTTGACGAGTGGAATGTGATTTTGAGGTCGGAATATGCAGGAAACGACAGTGAGGAAAACCTGACTCCTTACAAGCTCTGTCCTGACTTGCTGTAAAGAAATGATTATTATGGTTACAACCAAAAAATATCATAAAATACAGAGTGTTTATAAATGAATATCAAGGTTTCAACGCTTTATAATATTTAGTATATTGAACTTACAATTATACAAATGTTAAAGTGCAACTCCAAGTTTTACCAAGAACCTTATAAATGTTCAATGTGAGCATCATTTGTCACTCAACACAAATCAAGTCTATGGCTCAGTTCATCTCAAACGTTGATAACTGTGTCTTCAGTGATTGTAGCAACAGCTCCTTCAATCCGGTTTCTCAATTCAGGGAGGTACACACGATCGTCGATGAAGGCCCAAAGGAAAAAATCGCATGTTGTTAGGTTCGGTGAACGTGGAGGTCATGCAAAGCAAGCCCTGTCATTGGGCCCCTTGCACCCTATCCAGCGCTTGGGTAAAGTGACATTCAACCAATTGCGTACTTCACTATGCCAGGGAGGTGGCGCACCATCTTGCTGGAAAATGAAGTTCTCTGGCTCATCTTCTTCCAACTGAGGGAAGAGTCATTGCTCTAATGTATCGAGGTAAGAAGTGCCAGTTACAGTAGTTTCACCAAGATAGAAAGGCCCATAAACTTTCCGCCGGTATATGGCACAAAAAACGGTCACTTTAGGGAATGCACTAGAGCCAAACAAAAGTGTTTGTGTTTCTATTTCATTTGACATATCATTTATAACTGTAAATTTAATATAATAAGTATTATACAGCGTTAAACCCCCGATATTAATTTATAAACGCCCTGTATAATCAATTAGGTCAACAATCAGTAAAATGTGTACATTAAGTGATAGAAGAGCCGGTCTAGTTTCCTTTTCGACTAAAACTGAAACGCCAATTGAACGAATGTTGTCATCGTGGGTCGCCGCGAAGGCGAAAGTGCGTAGTGCCTAAATATTGTGAAAGTTATGGTGACTCTCATGTACGACAAGGATGGTGTTATCCTAACGCATTACGTTCCTCCACGACAGACCGTCAGTGCACAGCACTGGTGTTCGTTTTTGGAGCATCACCTGCATGGATATTTGTTCCGTCCTTAGTATTAGCTGGTTCATAAGTAGTTTGTAAGTTTAGGGACTGATGACCCCGTAGTTAAGACCCATAACCTCCACAAACATTTGAACATTATGCACGACAATGCGCGGGCGCAAACAGCGAAAGCTGTGGCTGCTCTGTCCGGTCGATGGGACTGGGAAGAACTGCACCATGCACCATATTCCCCGGACTTAAGTCCTTGTGACTTTGATCTCATTCCGAAAATGAAGGAACCACTTCGTGGCAGAACTGTTCCAAAGATTCGACAGGCAACAGACCGCTCCATTCGCACCATAAACAGAACAGGCACTGCTAACTGTATTCTACGCACATTTGCTCTTTACTGTGTTCATCCATTTGTGTTTCCAGTCGCTGCAAAATGTATTGCAGGAAGTTGAAGAAATGAACTCCAAGCAGAGATGTGCAGTAACTGAAGGGCAAAGCTGTGTACATTGGCAATGCTGATCACTGATGTAAAAATAAACCACTCTGTGTATAGATCTGACTGGTAAAACTAGTCGAAGATTCTACAGTCCTGTGAAGTTCCACTGAATTTGAAAAAATGGGGGTATTTTCAGTACCTCTCCTGCAAAGCAAGAAAGTCTCCCGAAGTCCTAAAAATGGCATAAGGTGACGTCCACTTTCACGGTATTTTATAAGACGTACGTAGGTTTTTTCGAAAGTCCTGCACGCAGATCATTTGCGACCATTATGGTGGAGTGACATGGT
Source organism: Locusta migratoria (assembly GCA_026315105.1). Lineage (NCBI taxonomy): Eukaryota > Metazoa > Arthropoda > Insecta > Orthoptera > Acrididae > Locusta > Locusta migratoria. The sequence goes on along the minus strand of CM048747.1, from coordinate 248,259,667 downwards.
GAAGCTAAAATTTGTCAGTTGTGATTAGGACTCAAGATTTGACAGTTGTATAATGATGTGTTTCTGGATCACGGGTCTGTGTCGCAAATAATTCTGTTTTATCATGGAAGCTGAAACCGAGTCGGCTCTGATTGGACTCAGTGACCGGTGAACTCTACAATAAAAAATCAAACTCTGCGTGGAAAGGAACCTAACTGACATTTACAATACAATTTAAATAAAGGAAACAAAATTAAGAAATTTACAATACTTTGAGGAGGGTGCGTGGGAATTGAGTAATAGATGGTTGCACAGTAATTACGCAGTATGCTTGTTTCCTTGAAGGTCGCATAGGCACTGAAGAAAAATCTACATAAGTTACCGTGAATGCCATTTTGAAAGAGGATCGACGAAAAACACCCGAGGAAGTTTCATTTGATGCCAGCCAGGATGTCTCTCACTGTAGTTTGTAAAATCATTACTGAAATGTTAAGTACGAGAAAAGTTACCCAATAAATTTTGGGCGTGCAGCCGTGTAAATTTAATTTCGTCCACTAAAATTTCGGGTACGTATCATTCGGCCATCTTCAGAGCAAGACGTCCGGGCGATACGTGGCTGAAATACGAGAGATGGGTCTTAAATAATGGCAACTATTTATTCACAACTGATACCAAAGCGTAACATGTTTGTTCAAATGTTTGTCAAGCTTAAGGGACTTAACTACGGGGTCATCAGTCCCTCAACTTACAAACTACTTATGAACTATCTTACACTTAAGACGAGACAAACATCCATGCCCGAGGGTGGCATGTGACTGACGCGCCACAGACCGCTCGGCCACTGCGGCCGACTAATATGTTTACACGTGTTACTATCCTTTCAAAGTATTCACCAGCGTTGTGTAGAACTCGTTGCCTGCGATGTGGAAGGCGTAGAATACAGTTAGCAGAGCCTGTTCTGTTTATGGTGAGAATGGAGCGGTCTATTGCCTGTCGAATCTTTGCAACAGTTCTGCCACGAAGTAGTTCCCTCATTTTCGGAATGAGATAAAAGTCACAAGGACTTAAGTCCGGGGTATATGGTGGATAATGCAGTTCTTCCCAGTCCCATTGACCGGACAGAGCAGCCACAGCTTGCGCATTGTCGTGCATAATGTTCAAATGTTTGTGGAGCCTATGGGTCTTAACTACGGGGACATCAGTCCCTAAACTTACAAACTACTTATGAACTAGCTAATACTAAGAACGGCACAAATATCCATGCAGGTGATGCTCCAAAAACGAACACCAGTGCTGTGCACTGACGGTCTGTCGTGGACGAACGTAATGCGTTAGGATAACACCATCACTGTCGTACATGAGAGTCACCATAACTTTCACCATACTGAGGCACTACGCACTTTCGACTTTCGCGGCGACCCACGATGACAACATTCGTTCGATTGGCGTTTCAGTTTTAGTTCTGTGGCCATGTCTCATCCAGTGTGACACCGTTGCGTTAAACTGCTCGCTAACAAATGACCGTGTGTTCCTCGATTGTGCGCACTCCAGTGACGTGGGACGGGCGAATCCATTCACTAGGTGGTAAGGCAGGTATGAACGAAGGTAGATCTTTTGAAATGCCCCTTTATTGTAATGGTTTTAGATTCCAATGTTACTTTTTAGGCACTCGGAGTAATTGAGACATAGCAGTTGCGTCTCCTTTGCGTGCGCAAAGTGCATGTTTTCGAAAGGAAGTGCTCTGTCATTTGGTCTAAGGATGTGAGAGGGTCATCATTTGGCAGTAGTTATTGTGGAACTGGAGGAGGCGTTCCTCCAACGAGAAAAACTTTCTGCGACTTATTTGGGGATTCCGTGCGAAATGTCAGCATTTTCGCCATTTTCAACTCTTAATATGAGGCTTTTATTATTCTTTGTTTGTAAGAGCTTTGCAGAAAAGCAACACTAGTGATTACAAAGTACCGTACTATCAGCGGCGTGTTGTTTTTGTTCCAGCAGTAGAATCAGGAGTGTGTATTTAGTGCAGTACGTTAGCTACAAATACCAGTGTGACTATTTAACCTTGTAATCAAATTACAGGCGTCGCTTGTCGTTTGCACAACGACAGTAGCCTTCTTTTTCGAAACTTGCCGCGAAGTCAAAAGGTGAAAGAACATTGCAAGGCCTCATACAATACAGGCTTTCACGACTGGCATTTGCACACTTGATGATGTTTGCTGTATGAGCATTGAATTGTAGCCCAAGGCAAAAATTTCTGTTTCGTCTTTCTAAGCATGCCAAGGTAGGAGTGTATAATATCCGTTACAAACACGGTAAAATTTGAATAAGGACCATAAAATCAAAATTAACACCTTTCTTAAGGAACATTGGAGCAGGTTTCGACTGTGTAACGTGGATAACTTTGCTTGAGCGTCTCATGCGTTGAGGGCAGGTAAGCATCAAATTATACTGATACTGCGGTTTTATCAAGACTCCATTATTACTATGATGTGATTTATAGAGGGACGAAGAAATTCTAAAGAACAAAAAAAAAAATTCAACAGAAAGGTTGTTGGCTTCATTGCCAAATAAAGCAAACAGAGAAAGCCTTTCAGCACTATAAGCTGCATAACACAGGTCGGTGCGACTCCGCGATCTTCGACAGTGAAGTTACGAAGTCACGATCCAACCGTGCCGCGGTGGAGTGGTCGAGCGGTCTTAGGCGCCTTGCTGCGGTGCGCGAGGTTGCACGCCGTCGGAGGTTGGAGTCCTCCCTAGGGCACGCGCTCGCTCGCTCGTGTGTGTGTGTGTCTGTGTGTATTGTCCTTAGGCTAGTCAAACTTAAGTAGTTAGTAAGCCTACGGACTAATAACCAAAGAAGTTAAGTTCCACAGATATGCAAATATTCGAACATTTGATTCAACCGTTGCCTTGATATGTAAACTATACGTCTACAAATGGCATATATACTCTCTTGAACTGGAACATGCACGTAGTTCCATGAAAGTCCGGTACATGTCAATGTACTCGCTTGGCACGCTAGAAGAAACTGCGTTCGATTTTCCACGGGCTCGTTCGAGCATGACATGCACGAGTTGCCCGGCCGTTTACTCTTAGAAACTGCATAAATCTACTCCTCTGATATTCATGCTTTAAAACACAACGTGAAGTATATAAGAGTACATGACGTCGCTTTATGAGTGTCTTTTTAGTTCTCATTTCGCATGAGTTTAGTTCAACAATGTTTTGCAGCCGATTTTGTATAAAGTAAGCGATAAAAGGGTTTATTTAATTAATTTTTTTACAAATGTTAGTGTGAAGATTCAGCTTCTGAATATATCATTTACATTTTCATAATTATTTATAGTATTTGTGTAATGACGCAATTTGTCTTGCACGTGCACTTGATGTCATATATTTCATTGAAAAAGTGTAACAGCCTGTAGATTACTGATAGCTACGACTTAATTTGCTAGTCAAAACTACAAAATAGTTTTCGAAAAGGCACTGTCAGTGATATCTGACGCTTTTACAAATAAATATTCAACTGTGTCAATGTCGCGTTCACAATTCTTTGGAATTCGTCAGAATTTAGTTTACAGTGGCAAACGTTTTAAGGTGTCATGAATGTGCCACCACCACCATCTCTACCTGTGCAAATGGCTATTCCATGACTTTCGTCACTTCAGTGGATAAAAAACCGGCTTGTTGTTGCTTTCAGAACCGTTATACCCTCTGACGATGCCTCCAACAATGGAAGACAAAACATTCAAATAGTGAAATACTTGTAGACCTATTGGAGCAAACTGCTATGGTCATCAGTCTCTAGACTTAAAAACTACTTATGAACTTCCTTATACTAAAGACAACACAAACATCCCTGAAAAATGATTTCCAGTCCATGGTGTACTACAATCAGTGAGAATAAATATTCCTCCAGTAAATAACCGTCTTGATTGCAAATTGTTTTATTAATTAATGACGCGTTTCGCCCTTTGAATGGAGGACTCTAACATCCGGCGGGAGCGGCTGTTCTCGTCCGTAGCATGACATCTTACATCACGCGACTACTCCCGCTCAGCGATGAAACGTTAGAGAAAGACACCTTAAACGGAGGCCTAATGCTGATAAGAGAAAATTTTTGTTATGGTTCCAGAAATATCTATAGATAATTTTTTTGAACGTGTTTATCAACCCAGATATAGAGGTGGGGGGTTCATGACACAAACTGAGTCACTGAAATTTCTGAGAGGGGGGGGGGGTGAGGTGAAAAATAAGTACTGTTGGCCAGCCTGGGGAGGGGGGCGGGGGTTATAAATAAACTAGGAATCAGAATATATCGGGTGTGTGTGGGGGTGAGTCATTGGCCAATGGGTGGGCGGGTGGTCAGTTCTGCCCACATACATAACTGATAATAAATGGTACCATACACCTCTACTGTGCCGGCCGCGGTGGCCGAGGAGACTGAGGCGCTTCAGTCACGTTCTGCACGGCCACTACGGTCGGGGGTTCGAATCCCCCCTCGGGCGTGGATATTTGTGCCGTCTTTAGTATAAGGTAGTTCATAAGTAGTTTGTAAGTTTAGGGACTGATGACCCCGTAGTTAAGTCCCATAAGCTTAACAAACATTTGAACATTTGAACCTCTACTGAATCGGAATGCAATGTGCCAAAAAATAGAACACAGGATGCAGAATATAAGTTTGTAGGTAAGACCTAAATGGTGTGAGTAAAGGGAGTCAGAAAAAAAAGCATGCAGGAACTTAGGAAGTGGGATCGTAGATGATAGAAACAAATGATGGATCCATGTACAGAGAGTACCAGCGAAATATTACTTCGCAAATCTGCCTTATAATGGAGGAATTACGCTACAACAAATTGAAGCTGGATGTGAAAGGTATGGAGTTTTAAGATGAAACCGTAGAAGCAGTTCAGAGGCGAGCAGCTATGTTTGTTACTGGTAGGTTCGACCAATGCGCGAGTGTCACGGAAATGCTCCGGCAACTCAATTGGGGTTCGTTTGAGGAAAGACGACGTTCTTTTCGTGAATTTCTGTTGAGGAAATTTAGAGGGCCGGAGTGTGAAGCTGAGTGTAGTACGAGCTTGCTGCCGCCTACTTAAATTTCGCGTAGTGATCACAAAGACAAGATAAGAGAAATTACGGCTGGTACGGAGGCATATAGGCATTCCTTTTTTCCTCCTTTTATATGGGAGTGGAATAGGAAAGGAAATGCCTAGTAGTGGTACAGTGTACCCTCCGCCACGCACCTTACAGTGGATTGCGGAGTATGTATGTAGGTGTAGATGTACGAGCCGCTACTTCACGGAAGTAGGTAACTTCCTAAGGAATTAACCCTTTCGGACTCTGTGGCTACAAATCTGTACATAACTTCTACGGTGTCTAAGATGGTTCAGAAGCATTTTTTCTCAATGGAAAGAACATGTATACGACACCTGAGTGTTCAATCATTTCATCATGCACAATTACTGCCACTTGCGGAATATCACTATAAAAATATTAAAAAGCGATTGCTGCACTGAGCAGCAGTTTGCGGATTTCAAGAACACGGAAATTGTGGGTTACTTGTATTCCACTGTATAACTGAAAGTAGTAGTTGTTACTTTGCGATGTAGATATTGAACGATCAGTTCCTTTATTACAACAGTTGGCACTACAAAATTAATTAATTTAGTCTTTAAAAACAAACTTGTTTTTCAGTATATGCAGTGATGTAGTATGAAAATGGGTGCATATAACTGCATAAATATTGCTCATAAAAATCATTGAAAATTTAACTTAAGAGTATTACAGCATTAAAAATAATTTCCTTGATAGAAAAAAAAGTCAGGTCTGAAAGGGTTAAAGACTTTAAAAACTTGATATCCGGCCTGTTTCTGCCTATTAAGTACAAAGAGAAGAATCACGAATTATAATTCTTTTGCTATTTGCACACTTGTTTGTTGATTCTGCTTTATGGTGTAATTGTACGAGGAATTTAAAAAAAGTGGATCACTTTGTGAGAAGGATGCTGTTTCCTCCAGTCAGCTACTTCGTTGAATGAAATTTTCAGTCTGCGCTTATTTGAAACATCCTGGCAGATTAAAATTGTTTGCCGGGATCGGGATTGGAACCTGGGACCTTTGCCTTTCGCAGGTGAGCGCTCTACCGTTTTTTATCTTTTTAGTTTAAACAGGGGGAAATAAAACAGTAGCAGAGGAATGGGTAGCATTGAGAGATGAAATAGTCAAGGCAGCAGAGGACAAAATAGGTAGAAAGGCAAGACCTACAAAAAACCCTTGGATAACACAGGAAATACTAAATTTAATTGATGAAAGGAGAAAATATAAAAATGCAGTAAATGAAACAGGCAAAATGGAGTACAGACGACTAAGAAATGAGATTGATAGGAAGTGCAAAATGGCTAAGCAGGAGTGGCTAGAAGCCAAATGCAAATCTGTAGAAGAATGTATAAGAAGGGGAAAAGTAGATACCGCCTACAGGAAAATCAAAGAGACATTTGGGGACAAGAAAAGCAATTCTAAGAATATCAAGAACTCAGATGGGAAACCAGTTCTCAGCAAAGAAGGAAAGGCTGAAAGGTGGAAAGAGTACATAGAGCAGCTCTACAAAGGAAATGAACTTAGAGACGATGTTGTAGGAAGGGAAGAGGAAATAGATCAAGACGATATCGGAGATACTATACTGAGAGATGAATTTGACAGAGCACTGAAAGACCTAGGTCGGAACAAGGCCCCAGGGGTAGATGACATACCCTCAGAGCTACTAAAGTCTCTGGGAGTGCCAGCGATGACAAAACTATTTGAACTGGTGTGTAGGATGTATGAGACAGGCGAAATACCCTCAGACTTTTAAAAAAATGTAATAATCCCCATTCCAAAGAAATCAGGCGCAGACAGGTGTGAAAATTACAGAACTATAAGTTTGGTAAGTCATGGTTGCAAAATTTTAACACGAATTATCTACAGGAGAATGGAAAACGTGGTAGAAGCTGACCTAGGGGAAGAATAGTTTGGATTCAGGAGGAACGTAGGAACCCGGGAGGCAATACTCACTTTACGTCTTATCTTAGAAGATAGATTAAGGAAAGGCAAACCTACATTTTTAGCCTTTGTAGATTTGGAGAAAGCGTTTGACAATGTTGACTGGACTACACTCTTTCAAATTCTGAAGTCAGCAGGGGTAAAATACAGGGAAAGGAGAGTTATCTACAACTTGTACAAAAGCCAGACCGCAGTTATTAGACTCGAAGGGCATGAAAGGGAAGTATCAGTTGGGAAGGAAGTAAGACAGGGTTGTAGCTTTTCTCCGATGTTATTCAATTTGTACATCGAGCAGGCGGTGAAGGAAAGTAAGGAAAAATTTGGAATAGGGATTAAAGTTCAGGAGGAGGAAATAAAAACATTGCGTTTTGCTGATGACATTGTAATTCTGTCAGAGACAGCGAACGACCTGGAAGAGCAGTTGAATGGAATGGACAGTGTGTTGAAGAGAGCGTACAAAATGAACATTAACAAGAGCAAAACAAAAATAATGGAATGCGGTCTTAGAAAATCAGGTGATGCTGAAGGAATTAGATTAGGTAACGAAACAATGAAGGTGGTAGATGAGTTTTGTTACTTGGGTAGTAAAATAACATGCGATGGCCGCAGTACAGAGGATATAAAATTCAGAATGGCAATGGGAAGAAAAACATTTTTGAAAAAGAGACATTTGCTAACATCGAATATTAATTTAAGGGTAAGGAAGTCTTTTCTGAAGGCATTTGTGTGGAGTGTTGCCTTGTACGGGAGTGAAACATGGACGATAAGCAGTGCGGACAGGAAGAGAATAGGGGCTTTTGAAATGTGGTGCTACAGAAGAATGCTGAAGATTAGGTGGGTGGATCGCGTAACTAATGAGGAGGTACTGAACAGAATTGGCGAGAAAATGAATTTTTGGCATACCCTAACTAAAAGAAGGGATCGCTTGGTAGGACACATTCTTAGACATCGAGGAATCGTAAATTTAGCATTGGAGGGAAGTGTGTGGGTTAAAAATCGCAGAGGGAGGCCGAGAGACACGTATAGTAAGCAGATTCAAGTGGATGTGGGTTGCCGTTCTTATGAGGAGATGAAAAGGCTTGCTCAGGATAGAGTAGGATGGAGAGTTGCATAAAACCAGTATCCGGACTGAAGACCATAACAACAACACAGTTTGCTCTGGGGGTTATTTTTGTTTTCTGCACTCGCTGATCGTGTTTGTTCGTTTTGTTTGGAGGTGTTCTTTGCTCAATTTTTTTTTTTTTTTTTTTTTTTTTTTTTTTTTTTTTTTTTTTTTTTTTTTGCGGAGAGCGTTGAGCCCTCTGACCGGGCGCGCTGAGCCACGGCGCCCGGCACCGTCTGATCCACGCCGGCAGACTTCACGGTCGGTCGTCACAACTTTACTTCTGCCAGTACGTCGCCTTCAACTTTCCAAACTTCAATCAGTAGAGGCAAAGGTCCCAGGTTCGAAAACCGATTCCAGCACACAATTTAAATCTGCCAGGAAGTTTCAGCTAATTTGTAGCTAGCCACACCTCTTACATTGTGCTGAGTTGTATAAGCTGGTTTAGAAATAAGAAAAATAGTCAACCTTTTTAAGTTCTTTATTTATGCTCACAGGACAGAAATCGTATACACTGAGTAAACCTGTAATACATCATGCATTATCGGAGGGAACATAGAAATTAATTACTTTCACGCTTACCAACTTCTCGGAAGCTGACGTCGCTAACGCCGCAGTGATAGCAGGTTCGGTTCTTGATGATGGAAAAAGGTTTCGGCGGTCTCCATTGATACTATCTAAAAGGAGCTGGTCAACGACACTTGCTTTTCATACTCAGCAACACCGACATTACACAATGACGCGTCAAGGTCGTCCACACGGACCAGATACGCCCTTGACACTTCAAAGCAGGGCGGAGTAGTGCAAGGTCAAACAATCTGCATTGCGGAACTTGCCCACAACAATAGTGTGTCGTTGTCGCTCGTTCCAGAAGCGAAGAACTTCGACTTACGTTCCGTCTTCACGTACACCTGGAGGCAGTTTACAAAGTGTAGTTTTTTCTCACCTTGAAAGTGTCAAGAGTGTACATTTCAAGACAACGAAAAGATTTATACATTTATTTAAAAATTAAATATAAAAATGACAAATAAATGAATGAGTGATTGAGGTAGTTAGTGTGTGTGTGTGTGTGTGTGTGTGTGTGTGTGTGTGTGTGTGTGAATGTACGATTATACAATTCAGCCATCAATATTAAACTGCGATCAAACCTGATTATTAAAACATCTCATTAAATTTTAGGAATGTAATAGGAATAGCAAACAATTAAATAAATGGTTGCATCTGATTATTCTCTACACTGTGAAAGCAAAATGACTGTCCGGAAAACACCTCGTAACTAATATGCTGTTGGGTAGTAACCTGATAATCTAATCTTTTCATTGACATTTACAACGTTAAGTGAACAAGTAAAAATTAACAAAATTTTTAGCGTGAGTGTGTTATACACTAAAAAAAAGGAAAAATTTCGGATTGTAAAGTATAACTTACATACTGGATTTATAAAGTTGACTCAGTCGTTGGAAAGCTTTTTCAACTGTGATAGACGTATATTATTGAAATGATTGATTATTGCTGGTATTTGTTCAGACAGATTTAAAATTAACGGCCTATCTGAACGCACTTGACCCTCCATTTGTGACACTGCTCTCCAAACTACCGACAAGTTTAAAATTATCTAACTACAAGAAACGCTTAAGTGCAATGCGAATCCACTAGCTACACAAATATTAATTTGTCCACCTTTGTTCAATAAGTGCTCATTCCGAAATAAATAAATTACGCCGGCCGCGGTGGCTGAGGAGACTGAGGCGCTCCAGTCACGGTCTGCACGGCCACTACGGTCGGGGGTTCGAATCCCCTCTCGGGCATGGATTAGGTAGTTCATAAGTAGTTTGTAAGTTTAGGGACTGATGACCCCGTAGTTAAGTCCCATAAGCTTAACAAACATTTGAAAATTTGAAATAAATTACACGACACTCCTTTCATTAGTTTTATTTATTCTAATGTATTTTCATTAACGAAAAATTCAAACTGAATACTTTATAACCAACAGATTCAATTAATCTTTTCATACTTTCACTCTGTCTCAGAACAACCTCAGTGATACAGTCGTCAATGCTCAGTAATCAAATTTCAAACTAAAAACTTTACACATTTGAGACAAAATTTGTTAAAATTCAATAAATTGATATCATCTGTTGAATGTATTATAAGAGATGGACAAAAATAAAGAACTACGCGAAGCGGGGAACAAAGAAAAAATTCTTACCCTAACATCCTCATGAAAAAAAGAATAAAAAAATTGTCATATGAAAGTAATTATGACAAATTTCTCAATCTTCTCAACAGTTAACTCAATTTAAAGCTTGTCGCAAATACCATAGTATCTCTGCCAGAGATTGTACACGCAAACAAAAGCAAATCAAACTGTTTCCGTCGCGCTCACGGACATTCAACAGCCAAGAAATTCCAGTTTGATCCTTTGAAGAAGTAGCGAGAAAATTAAGATTTCTCGTTCGGTCGATGTCGGATCAGTAGTTATAATGGTGAAACCGTGATTTGTGGACAATATCCGGAGGGTATACCAAATTATAGTTTCCTTTCTTATACGATAATAGCGTAAGTCGTCTTCTTATGAACATACAGCGAAATTTAATAACAAAGGAATCTGATGTCTTACAGTAAATAAAGTCCTAGTGATGATTAGTAGGAAGGAGAAAACTTCTCATCCATCAGGATCTATTAAACTTATATGTACACTTAAACGCTTAAAGAACCTTTATCTTATGTTTTCGAACACGTACGTTATTAAAGCTGATAACGCGCTCTCAGTTTTATTAAAAAATGAGACGAATTTAAATGAACATGACACGTGTCGTTACAAAAGCGTAATATTCAACGAGCTGTTTCATCTTCGTCTCCGTAAAGAGGAAGACAAATGAATATCCAGCAAAGAAAGGAAAGTACTGAGAACACTACACAGCGTAGCAATAAAATTAGTAGTCTTTTCTTGTACACAGCACCGCTAGGCTATAGCGTGTTTCCTTTGTACGTTTTATTGCTCCTCTAACAAAGATCGTGTCGTCGTAGAACTATCGTTTCTTTTGTCATACTCCAGCAAGGTCAGAGTGGGACACGGTGTATTACATATTCTAATGTGTGTAGAGTGATTTTGACTTACGACACATGTCTCACCATCCGCAGGGGACCTTGGTCGGATTTTAACGATGTTACCTGTTTTGGCGAATCTCAAAGAAGTGTCGCTGGACTGCAGCTGTTCACCATATACAGACCGATTCAGCTAAGCTCTATTAGCAACTGATGGCAGGTACTTACGGATTTCAGCTGATTTAAGCACTGAGGAACTCTCAGTGGAACGCCACCATGATGAATAATGATTCTGGTGTCACTTCAGGCCAGACGTCCATGGCGAGGTTCAGCTTTGACACTAGACACCACGCAACGTGGTAAAGATGGGCCTAACAGCATGCTGAATGGACACCTCAGGATTGGTATCAAGTGCTATTCACAGATGAGACTGCATCTGCCTTAAGCCGTTTTTGAAGGAGCCTCGTAAGCCTAAACACATTAGACAGTCCAGCGATTGGTGCATTGTGGTGGTTCCCTGATGTTTTGGGGTGGTATTATGTGGTACCACCGAACGCCACGGGTAGGCGAAGATGACAGTCAAACGATTATACGGTACGGGGATGACATAGTCCGACGTATAGTGCAACTGTAGAGGCAGCATTTGTGAGAGGGATTTGTCTTTAAGTACTACAATTCTAGCGCCCATAGTACACATCTTATAAACGCATTCCTTCATGACAATGATCTCGCGTGATTAGAATCATCAGCATGTATTCCACTCATGAATCCTATCGAACACGCCTGGGATACATTGAAAAAGGCTGTTTTCCCACGAGACGGCCCACCAACTGATCGGAGAGATCTGCACCGAATTGCCGTAGAGGATTGGGGCAACCTGAATCAACAGTCACTTGATGATCTAGTGGATAGTATGCCACGATGAACACAGGCATTCATCAGTGCGCTAGGGCGTGTTATCGTTTATTATGGAAGCATTCATCAGTGCGCTAGGGCGTGTTATCGTTTATTAGGGAAATTGGTGTATACTGCAGATCTGGAACTCAAATTCAGAATGTATAGGTATTTATGAATATATATTGCTGTGGTGTCTGTTCTTTCAGACATGCCGGAAAGAGCAGACACGACAGCCCCTTTCGCGATGACTGCGTAAAGTTCATCCACTTCACCATGGATGCGGTAACAACGTTCGAACTCGTACGGAAATCCGAAATGGCGATTATAAGAGGGCATGGACGGTTTGGAAGTTACGGCCCTGGGAGTATGGGATGGACGGGAGACGAACGCGGGTAGCCAGATTGCTAAGCCGTACGCTGGCCCGAGTTGGAATATCAGGGCCGCGCGGAATAGCCGCGTGGTCTAAGGCGTCATGCTACGGAATGGGCAGCTGTTCCCACCGGAGATTCGAGTCCTTCCTCGCTCATGTGTGTGTGTGTGCGTTCTCTGTAGTGTAAGTTGTTGTTGTTATGGTATTCAGTTCAGAGAGTGGTTTGATGCAGTTCTCCATCCTGTTCTATTGTCATAAGAACGGCTAGTGTAAGTAAGTAATTTATAAGTCTAGGGATTGATGACCACAGAACTTTGGTCCAATAGGTTTATAATCATTTGAACGTTTGGAAGACCCGGATTTGAATTCTAGGCCGGCTCATATCTTCACTTGTCGCCATTGCGTAATTTCAATGCCCTAGAGCAGGTAAAGTCATTCCTCTCTTTCCTCATTTTCTTTCTTCCTCTCATTAAAGAAAATTTGCAAATGTCTAGGTTATTGTCGAACAACTTGTCAATTTCTATTCTCATCAACAATACAGTGAATTGCAAAGTTGTTTTTGTATATTATCCTGTTTTTGTGTAAAGTATCATCAAACCCCAAAATCGTGGTGATGCAGCACTTTTTTTTGACTTGTGAAGTTCAGACAAGAAGAGAACAGAAAGTCTTGAAATGTGTTTTCTGCAGATGAATGCTCTAGATTGGAAGAGTCCTTGACTAAAATAAGGGATAGATTGGTAGGACACAGACATAGTCGTCAATATGGCATTGAAGGGAAAGGGAGACCGATGTCCAAATGGATGTGGTTTGCTGTTGTTATGAGGAGATGAAGAGGCCTGCACAGGATAGAGTAGGTGGAGAGGTGTATCCAACCAGTCTCTGGAACGAAGACTACAAAACATTTGACAGACAACTCTGCATTTCTGTACGGTACGTCCAACTCTTTTTCGGTGTTTTATCCCAACCAGCCAGCTTCGTGTAGCCGGCCGCGGTGGCCGAGGGGATTGAGGCGCTCCAGTCACGGTCCGCACGGCCACTACGGTCGGGGGTTCGAATTCCCCCCTCGGGCATGGATATTTGTGTCGTCCTTAGTTGTAAGTAGTTCATAAGTAGTTTGTAAGTTTAGGGACTGATAACCCCGTAGTTAAATCCCATAGACTCTACAAACATTTTTAGCTTCGTGTAAACACAATATTAACGCCAATAAATGGTGCGCCAAGTAATAGTGTGTATGTATGTTGGAGGGGCCCCTACTTCAAAATATTAGGGTAGGGGGTGTCGCGAAAGGTGCCTGCCCCCTTAGTCGTTGTCTGTGGTGTGCCCTCGTTACACCTCCATGATGTAACACCGACAACTGGTCTAGAAGAGTTATCTTTGCCTTGGCATTAGTGGCGCGGTTGGTTGTCTGGTCACGAGGTGAGTTGAGCGCGAGTGACGCGAGTTGTCTGCCGGAAGCGGTGCTGCGCCTTGCGGTGCAGCCACGGCGGCAGTCTGTCACAGCCGGCAGCCACTGCGCATGCGCAGCAGGCGTGTCACGGCGACAGCTGTTGGTGATCAAGGCCGCCGATCACGACCGTCGCGTCGTGCCGCCTCCAAGGCTGCCCCAGCAGCCGGGCATAGGCAGACGGCTAAAGGTGCGTTTCAAATGTTTGTACAGCTTATGGGACTTAACTACGGGGTCATCAGTCCCTAAACTTACAAACTACTTATCAACTACTTACAAACTAGGACGGCACAAATATCCATGCCCGAGGGGGGGATTCGAATCCCCGAGCGTAGTGGCCGCGCAGACCCTGACTGGAGCGCCTCAGTCCCCTCGGCCACCGCGGCCGGCCAAATACAACACCAGAAAGCAACATTACAGAAGAAGTCGGCGGAATCTAAATTTTACCTTACTGAGAGCTGGTACAAATATTTCGGTCATATTCTGTAGTGATTCTAGCTGAGATGACTGGAATATTACTTCGATAAATTGATGCTGGGATTGTGCATTTCGTTTACTATTGTTCTATGACCGTGTTGCAAAATTAATCATGATAGTCGCCAAAAATTGCAAAATTATCGGACTTCATAAACATCGCGAAGATTTTTCTGCAGGCATTGAAATGTAATAAACCATTCATAGACAACGAAATAAATAAAAGTTACACAGAGAATGTTCTAGTACAATCGCGAGACAAATCGCAACAATACCCGACTATCACTTTATGAAGTACTGGATCTGCTGAGAATAAATAAAATTAGTAAGAATGGAGGAGGGATTGTAAGTAAGTAAGATATTTCAAATTAACTGTGGGGGTTTATTGAAATTAATAAAAAAAACCTAAACTCACACTTACATTAATTAGACAAAATCCTGGGACACTTCTAGCACATGAAGGAGAAGAAAGTAAGTGACGAACAGTTCCGCTCTCTCCCGTCAGCTTGTTGCAAAAGAGTTGAACGTGACAAATGTCATATGTTTATTGATACGCTGGCAGAGAGAGGGCAGAAATCAGCGACAAGCATCGCACAAGTTATTAAAAAAATCATTAATGTATTACTACAAAACAAACCCACAGTCTTACCAACCCATTTAGCGTGCACCATCGCAGCTCGCCCAGCTCACTGCTCGCCGCTCGCTACGATCCTCGCCAGTCGATGATATCAAACTGGTTTGTGTTTCGTGCTACGACCATCGCCGCCTGGCCCGAAACTTGCACTGTGATTGATTGCTTCAAGGTCACTCTAGTAGAGCGGCGTTTGACTGTTGCGCCCGTGGAACTATCGTGAGCATCGCGCACAATGTCGTTTGTTAGAGGTAGTTTCAGTACAGGCAACTATGAGTGAAGATCTGAAGCTGATTATTATGTCTGAAAAAGCGATGTGGATAGTTTTTGAGCTGTTGGTAGTACTTGTGAAGGTATGCGTAGTGAGGACGTTCAACATTAAAAGGATGTACTCCATACCTGCTCTTCCTCCTCCTTTCCAGTTACATTTTTGGAGCGAACAAATCACTGTCACTGACGCCAGGCGATGTGGAGAACATGTTTCACACTTCAGCCACTGCAGTTGTGCACTCAGCTGTAATGGAACGGCCGCAGGAGAATATACAAGGCGAGCAGCGAGCTGCCTGCAGCGTGAATGCAACAAGGCTGCCGGCGAGCAGCGAGCTGTAAGGTACCAGCAGCGAGCTGCCAGCTGCCAACTGCGAGGTGGCAGCATAAACGCACCCTTTGCATTCCTCTCAATAAGACCAGTACACTTCCGCTGTTGGACTTTGCTGCGCGAATATCTTTGTCAACTTTGCAGACGACGTGTTCAGAGACAATCGTGACACTATAATATTTTAAGGCATTACCTTGAAGAGATATCACAAACGCTTCACTTCAGTACATTAAGGGGAGTCGTACTGCCATATCTCAACAATGTTAAATTGGTTATATAATTTCCCCGTTTTCTGAGGCACTATTCAATATATCACATATTTTTATCACATAGACTCCCATGTTTTGTGATTGTCGTGATCTACAATCACTTTAACAAAATGTTCAAATGTTTGTAAATTTAATGGACAACTATGTTTGTCATTAGGCTTAGGCTTACAAACTACTTATTCTAACTTAAAGTAACTTATGCTAAGGACAACACAAACACCAATGCCCGATAGAGGACTCGAACCCCCGACGGAGAACGGTCGCGCGCACCGCAGCTGGGTGCCTTAGTGCGCACGGCTATTCTGCCGGGGTTTAAAATAAGAGCTGAAAATGTTTTTTTTTTTCTCCTAAATACCGGGTGATCAAAAAGTCAGTAGAAAACTTATAAGTCACGGAATAATGTAGATAGAGAGGTAAAAATTGACACAATTGCTTGGAATGACATGGGGTTTTATTTAAAAAAAATGTCCGACAGACGGCGCTTTATCTGATCAGAAATGCAATAATTAGCATAACAAATTAAGACCAATCAATGATGTGGTTCTTTGCAGGAAATGCTGAAGATGTTCACCATCATTCCTCAACAACAGTTGTAGTCGAGGAATAATATTGTGAACAGCACTGTAAAGCATGTCCAGAGTTATGGTGAGGCATTGGCGTCGGATGTTGTCTTTCAGCATCCCAAGAGATGTCGGTCGATCACGATATACTTGCGACTTCGGGTAACCCCAAAGCCAATAATCGGACGGACTGAGGTCTGGGGACCTGGGAGTCCAAGCATGACGAAATTAGCGGCTGAGCACACGATCATCACCAAACGACGCGCGCAAGAGATCTTTCACGCGTCTAGCAATACTTTTTGTTTTGTTTTGTTTTTGGTTCTAATAAAACCCCATGTCATTCCAAGCATGTGTGCCGATTTTTACCTCTCCATCTACATTATTCCGTGATTTATTAAGTTTTGAAATTTATACAAACTTTTTGATCACCCGGTATATAATTGTCTGGTGAAAATTTTCACAATTTTAATTTCCTGTATTTTAAATGTTACAGTAAATACTAATAAAGTAGAGCTACAACATCATTGTACTATCAATGTTGTAGATTCAGAAGTTTCTAAGAAAAAGATGCATTTATACTGAAAAATATTTTTTTGAGAAAATTGCGTTTAAAGAAAAAACTTAATTTACATAAAAATAGGTTAAAATCCTCCTGGATGGTAGTCCTCATTTACACCTTCTTCTTCCTCATCCAGTGCTTCCCTCCTTCTCTTGGATCTGGCTTCTTTTGACGTAATGTTTGTTGCAATCTCTGCCTGCATGATACGCAATTGGTCCAGGTTCACCACACTTTTAGCGGTATTGTAACCTTTATGAATTCCAAAATTTTCCAAAACCATTAGTATTTCAGCAGAATAACCATAATTAAAAGTAAGAACAGCGTCAAAAACACAAAGTTCAAAGATTCATCTTCCAACAAACACAGAAACTAAAACACGGCTAGTGGATTACTGTTGTTGTCAAACACAAACAAATGAACAGTTCAAAGAGTTGATTGCTAAGTACCACCGGTGTATGCAACTTCCTAGACAGACAGTTCTCTACAAAACAAAAGAAACCACAGCCTTGTAGACTATATAGTTCCAGAGAAAAATGCCAATATGCGAAATGATGGAAAACAAAATTCTCAGAAATGTCAGTGCTTGATAATTTTCAAAAATTTATTTAAAATACTAAATAATCGACTATTTCAATACAAACAACGCCAAATTAAGCATAATCATCCATATTTTTATAAATTGGATAAAAGTAAAACTGTGAAAATTTGTCATTTTGTGCCATACGATACCCCTTAAACGTCAATTAAGAGAGAATACAATGAATGATGAAATAACTATGAAAGCATTATGCGAAAGAAAGATGAATTAAAAAATTAGTCTGTACTGCATGAAGGTTGTTTGCGGGCTTATGGTTAGAGGCTTTGGCTCTGAAAGTATAAATATGGAATATTTTGGTTCGATTCTCGTGAAACCTGAATATTTTTTCGTCTTTTTACGTTTGTAACAGATTCTGGGAGGATAATATTAATAGCGCGCGAAGCCAATCCCGGGCATGATATTTGTGCCGTCTTTAGTATAAGCTAGTTTATAAGTAGTTTGTAAGTTTAGGGACTGATAACCCAATAGTTAAGTCCCATAAGCTCTACAAACATTTGATTTGAACGTTTGATAATATTAATATAAATATCAAACAATAAACCAATGCCCAGAGACGCATTTTGTCTCAATATATATCAGAGATATAAAATTGAAGAACAGTCATTGAAATAAAATTTGTGCTATGGGCGGGATTCTAACACTGGAACTCCTACCTATTAGGCAAGCGTTATACCTCTAAGCCACCTTGACTTAATAGATACAGTTCCTTCACGGATTATCTTAAAGTAAAACTTAAATGTTACTGGCAACCAAATCGTGGCACAAATTTTAATTCAGTGCCTCTCCTTAGAATTATATCTTTGATATATATATATATATATATATATATATATATATATATATATATATATATATATATATATATATATATATATATCGAGACAAAATATTTCTCTGTTACTGATTTATTGTTTGATACTTATATATTAAGGGAGAGGAAAACTTAATTGTTATGGGAGACTGGAATTCGGTAGTAGGACGAGGAAGGGAAGGGAAAATAGTAGGTGAATACGGTCTGGGCAAAAGGAATGAAAGAGGAAGCCGCCTGGTAGAATTTTGTACAGAACATAATTTAGTTATAACAAACACCTGGTTCAAGAATCACAAAATAAGGTTGTATACGTGGAAGAGACCAGGAGACACCGGGAGATACCAGATAGATTTTATAATGGTAAGACATAGATTTCGGGACCAGGTTTCACGGTGTAAGACATACCCAGGGACAGATATAGACTCTGACCATAACTTGCTGGTTATGAACTGTAAGCTGAAACTAAAGAAACTACAAAAAGGTAGGAAAATAAGGAGATGGGACCTGGATAAATTGAAGGAACCTGAGGTTCTTAAGAATTTCAGAGGGAGCTTTAGGCAACAATTGACAGAAACAGGGGAAAATAAAACAGTAGAGGAGGAATGGGTAAAATTGAGAGATGAAATAGTGAAGGTAGCAGAGGACAAAATAGGTAGGAAGGCAAGACCTACAAAAAATCCTTGGATATCACAGGAGACACTAAATGTAATCGATGAAAGGAGAAAATAGAAAAAATGCAGTAAATGAAACAGGCAAAATGGTGTACAGACGACTAAGAAATGAGATTAACAGGAAGTGCAAAATAGCTAAGCAGGAGTGGCTAGAAGGCAAAAGCAAGGATGTAGAAGAATGTATAAATAGGGGAAAAATAGATAAAGCCTACAGGAAAATAAAAGAAACATTTGGAGATAAGAAAAACAGCTCTATGAATATCAAGGACACTGATGGAAAACCAGTTCTCAGCAAAGAAGGGAAAGCTCAAAGGTGGAAAGAGTATATAGAGGGGCTCTACAAAGGAAATGAACTTCGAGACAATATTGTAGGAAGGGAAGAGGTTGTAGATGAAGATTAAATAGGAGATACTGTACTGAGATAAGAATTTGACAGAGCCCTGAAAGACCAAAGTCGAAACAAGGCCCCTGGAGTAGATGATATTCCCTCAGAGCTACTGAAGTCTCTGGGAGAACCAGCCATGACAAAATTGTTTCACCTGGTGTGTAAGATGTATGAGACAGGCGAAGTACCCTCAGACTTTAAGAAAAATGTTATAATCCCCATTCCAAAGAAAGCAGGTGCAGACAGGTGTGAAAACTACAGAACCATCAGTTTAATAAGTCATGGTTGCAAAATATTAACACGAATAATATACAGAAGGATGGAAAAGCTGGTAGAAGCCGACCTCGGGGAAGATCAGTTTGGGTTCAGGAGAAATGTAGGAACACGGGAGGCAATACTCACTTTACGGCTTATCCTAGAAGATAGATTAAGAAAAGGCAAACCTACATTTCTAGCTTTTGTAGATTTGGAGAAGGCTTTTGACAATGTTGATTGGAATAAACTCTTTCAAGTTCTGAAGCAAGCAGGAGTAAAATGTAGGGAGCGTAAGGTTATTTACAACTTGTACAAAAACCAGACAGTGGTTGTCAGAGTTGAAGGGCATGAAAGGGAGGCAGTGGTTGGAAAGGGAGTAAGACAGGGTTGTAGCCTTTCTCCATTGTTATTCAATTTGTACATCGAGCAAGCTATAAAGGAAAGCAAGGAGAAATTTGGAGAAGGAATGAAGTTCAGGGTGAAGAATTAAAAACATTGAGTTTTGCCCACGACATAGTAATTCTGTCAGATACAGCAAAGGACCTGGAAGAGCAATTGAACGGAATGGACAGTGTGCTGAAAGGTGCATATAAGATGAACATTAACAAGAGCAAAACTAGGGTAATGGAGTGCAGTGTAAGAAAATCAGGTGATGCTGAAGGAATTAGATTGGGAAACGAAGCAATAAAGGAGGCAGATGAGTTTGAAACGTGTCCATAAAAAATTATTTTGTAAGAAAATGTCCAATATTGTACCTCATGTTTT
Organism: Locusta migratoria; assembly: GCA_026315105.1. Classification (NCBI taxonomy): domain Eukaryota; kingdom Metazoa; phylum Arthropoda; class Insecta; order Orthoptera; family Acrididae; genus Locusta; species Locusta migratoria. The sequence continues at coordinate 248,239,211 of CM048747.1, read as the reverse complement.
GTATCGAGTAACTTGCTTGCAAGAAAATGTATAATATCGCTTCTACTGTATGTATCGATATGTGTCCTTTATGAAGTTTCATCTTTGGCAAAGATCATGTATTGCATAGCATTGTAGCTCGCACTGAGAGAGAGTAGTACTAGTGGTTCAGCTCGCTTAGAGAGCGGTTGGGTTGTGTGTATGGCTCCGATGTAGAGCAGAGGCTGCTTTGCCAGCAAGTCAGAAGTTGTATTATGTAGGTAATGTAATGCTGATTATTAATAATAAGTAACTCGCACTGAGAGAGAGTAGCACTAGTGGTTCAGCTCGCTTAGAGAGCGGTTGGGTTGTGTGTATGGCTCCGATGTAGAGCAGAGGCTGCTTTGCCAGCAAGTCAGAAGTTGTATTATGTAGGTAATGTAATGCTGATTATTAATAATAAGTAACTTAAACTTGCTTTCTTGAATTATTTACGTAGTTAGAAAATTAACCTACTTCCTTCATTTGATAATTAATTATTAGTGGATTTAAAGTGCAGTATTGATGTGAATAATATTGTTGAACGGATTTCATTATTTGTGCCATAGTAAATGATAGTTAATTGACTATGATACTAAATTTCAATAATTAGAAACTGATCTGCATAAAGTTCTCACAGTCAAGCATTAAGAAAGTGATTTGTGGTTTTTTTTTTTTTTAATATCTTTCTCGCAGTCAAAATTTTTGAGTATAGTCAGTGTCTGTTTCAAAAGGCTACATGTCACAGTTGTTTTGTTAAAAATATCCGTTGCGCACATAATCAGTTTCATGCACTGTTTCTCACTTAATAGCATATGCATCAGTATCAGGGCCATAATTAAACCAAATTGCTGTGTCAAGAAACAATTTGTTGTCTGATCTAACGATAGGTTCAACATCCACAACACACGTACAGCTTTTATCTGGCGCCCTTTCTGCCAGGATAGTTCACAAACAGGATCGTGACGTAGTTAGATACGTAGCCTTATTTAAGTTAGTTTGTCTTTTCCACTAACCAACTTATCTTTTGGCTCTTAATTTAATTTTTGTAGCACCATCCTTTGTTATAGCAACAGTAGCATAGTAATTGTTTCTGTAGTTTGTTACTTACCATTCTTGATAGTGTGTAGCATTGTTTATAGTAGTTTAATTGAATATACAAATAATTGCATTACTACTGAACAAGTCTCTCTTTTATATTGTCTGATGTTTGTTGTGATGAAAGTTCTAGTATCGCGGAACTCGTGTGATAATTAACGGTTCGCGTAATCTCGATTGTGATTGTATGTTGCACTAGCCCGATTCAGCCTATTGTTCTCTCATAATTACTGTGTGTGATTTTCAAAAAATATGCAGTAGGTGAAAATAAATATTATTAGTCACTTTACTGCAAAATTCTGTTAACAATGTCGAAGAATAGGAGAGTCCGCGCTGATGCTAAATCTGCTTCCGAAAATGAGACCTCGAATGATGCAAGGAGAGAAGCTGAATTTTTACAAGAGTCTTCTCACTGCACTGATACAAATACGACAGTAAATACCGTGTCCGAAAATGCGGAACAGATTAGTTCAGGAATAGACAATATGGATAATGATACAATACAGAATTCCAATTCTTGTAACGTGGTTGCGGAAAATAATGCATCGGATCCACCTAGCTCTGCTACAAAAAATATTTGTGCGACGGCTATGGAAAACGTATTACCAAATGATTTCATGCAAATTTTATTGTCACAGCTCTCTAAATTAAATGAGAATAGTCAATTACAATCTCAGGAATCTCAGAAATTAGGTGAAAAACTTGAGAAACAATCTCAGAAATTAAATGAAAAACTTGAGAAACAAGGTAAAAAACTTGAGAAAATAGAACAGACGTGCGATTCGAGGTTTGTGAGTATTCAAAGTAGTTTTAATAAAATACATGAGGACAACAATCGGTTCAGGGAACAACTGCTCAATACTTTCAAACGTGAATCTCAGCAAATAAGACAAGATATTCGCGACGAGATTAACCCGGTAGTGGAAAGCCTTGCGTCACGAATGGAAAATATGGAAAGCCTAGCGTCACGAGTGGAAAATATGGAAAGCTTTGCGTCACGAGTCGAAAATATGGAAACTACTGAACTCACTCAATTGAAGCAACAGAGTAATCTATTTGATGAAAAGTTGCAGAACTTCCAGTCAGTCACGACGGAACAGATCAATAAAATTAATAAACAGTTTGAGGATATTACTGTTAAAATTACCCAAATCAGTGATAACAGTGACAAAAGTTCTGATGTAACGCATCCTACCCCCTTTAATGAAACTAATGAATATCTCGCCCTTGACCGTTTCAAACAAGGTCAAATGACCATTAATCAGCAATACAAGGCTGAGGTCAGGAAATTAGATGATCGCGTGGTGCGAATAGAGAGGAAATTTGACCATACTTGTGGAAATGCATACGAAGACGTAGAAGAAAATTTGAACGAAAATGACAATGATGATTCGACTCAAGTAGGTCGCTTGGTACGTGAACGAAGTGTACCTCAAAGCAACAACAATGAAGACGCGGTGCGTAGTTTACGCTCACTTACACCGCACAGGCGAAGTGAAGCGTTTGACTACAAGCATTACTCTTGTTGGTACTCGTCTATAAAATGGCATGATAAATATAATGTTTCCATCAGACAATTTTACATTATCCATAATAACATTCTCTTCAAACGTAAAGCCCCTGACAGTCAATTTTGGTTAGTGTGTGTTCCGGAGGAATCCGTGAACAAATTGATTTGGTATATTCATCTCAGTTACGGACACTATGGTGCCAAGAAGTGCCTCGCGAAATTACGCGACTCTTGTTACTTCATCAACATGGAGAAACGTATACGCAATGTGTTATCTCTATGCAAATTGTGTCAGAAAGCAAAGCCGCCGACCATATCGCATTCTGCTCCACTTTTTCCGATTATACCTTCAAAATTAAAGCAGTTAGCAGCCGTTGACCTGTTTGGACCTCTTCCGAGAACTAACAATGGTTTCTCTTTTGTTTTAGTTGCTATTGAGCTCACATCAAAATTTGTATCTTTTACTCCGCTCCGCCGTGCCACGGCGAAGACAATAACTAACGCCTTTGTCAAAAACTTCCTGAAAGATGTTGGCCATATAGATAAAGTCATCTCCGATAACGGACCTCAATTCCGTTCTCATGATTGGGCACGGATGTTGCGGCGCAGAAACATCAAACCTGTGTTCATATCACTTTATCATGCTGCCTCTAACCCTTGTGAACGAGTGATGAAAGAGCTTGGAAAACTTTGTAGGCTGTATTGCTACCGACGACATAACACATGGGATAGATATCTTCTGTCATTTCAAAATATTATCAATGAACTTCCTAATGATTCTACAGGTCTTTCACCAATTCTGGTTCTGAAAAACAAGCAACCTCCCGACCGTATCAAGGAATTGATACCTTTTCCTAAACACAGAAGACTACGTCATCATGAGATCATTGAATTGGCGCTTAAAAACATTAAGAAAGCAGCTGAAAAAAGGAAACGCTCCCAACGCAATTGTTACGCCAAACAACTCTATGTAGGACAAAAGGTATTAATTAGATCCCACCACTTATCCCACAAGGGAAGATCTATGATTCACAAATTCTTCTTACTGTACAATGGTCCGTATCGAATCAAACGTATCATCCACGACAACGTCGTTGAGGTAGAAACTTTAAAGACGCACAAGTCAAAAGGCATACACCACATTTCCAATATTAAAATTTTCAAGGAATAAAAATTGGGGTAGAGAGTTCATTAATCTGTTTTGGACACACCAAGTGGCGATTGGTGCCCCGTTCTCGAGCTGAGTGTCACTATTCTTCCGCTTTTCCTTAGTGCGCTCTATCTACATCTTTTTCTCACTGTTACTTTTCCCTAACTCTGAATACTTATGCTCTGTGCTACGCTGGGATATTGTCATACAAAACTATGACTATCTTGCAATTTACATATAACGAACTCTGTGGCTGTGCAAGACAAATAAAATTAATGGAAATTTTTGATTGAGTAATCTAATTAAGTTATTATGTTTCAGAAAATATCAGATTTCTCTTCTGTATTACTAATTGCATAGCTTACGAACTTCGGAGCGAGTGAAGAAGATTTTGAGTTGACATAAGCATTTTGTAAGCCAATTAAGCAGTAAAAAAGAAAAAGGACATTCTGGAGGATGATGAGTAAGGCAATACACAATATGTCATGGTGGTCTTTAAAATGCACTATTGTTTATGGATAAATGATGGTAAGGAAGGTATTGGTAACAGTCAAAGATGTTTGATAAATGTAATTATGTGGACGAGAGTATACAATGATTATGAAGCAATTATGAGGAGAATCGCTCTGTTGCTAATGATGCTATGCTCTGTTCTTTTCTTATGTGCTTACTCGCACTGCGCTTTTGTGTTTTCTCTTTGTGCTTATGTGCACCGTTTTGTATGTTGATGCATTGTGCCTTCAATGGCATGTGTGATTGGTGAGAATCATATCCTTCTGATGCTCTGTAATTATTTGTAATTATGTGTAATGAATATCTCTAATTATGCTTGCAGCTATGCTTATTGCTCTTGTAATCAAAGCTTACCGCTATGCTCACTAATTATATACCTAAGCCCTACCACTATGCTAATTAATTTTATAATGAAGCTCATGAAAATGTATGGTTATGCTTATACGTTGCACACAGCCATCTCTCTTGCGAACTTGCAGTTTTGCCATAAACTACGCCTAGTTAAGTCTAGTTAATGCACAGAGATACTTTGCTTTTGCTTACTGCTATCTTCAAAATTTTATTGATGATCTTATTGATGAAAATCTGCAGCTATGCCTAACAAGTAGTGTACGTTATCGGATGATTTACTGTGATGTACATCTATTACTGTGCCAAAATTTGCCTTAATTGTTTTGTCTGACCCTACTGCTGACTCAGACAGACACAGACATGACCTGATGACTTGAACCTCTTTTGATATTCTCACGAAACTACCCTGATGTGTTATACCTCAAGGCAATGAAATATGTAACTCAGTTCAGACAAAAGCCTGGCCATGGCAACATATGTAATTTAATTGTTATAATTTGGTGGTAATGCAATCCCCACCATAGTGATGTATGTCAATTTAATTGACTAGTGGTAATTGGAATGTCAAGTTATTTGAAGTGGCTTCACGTTAATTGCTCTAATTATGACAACAAATTTACTTTACATGACCTAATGCCAAATTGATGACAAGCACCCTGAATGTATTTCATACGATTATGTGTTTGTAAAGTAATATGTACATAGTATGTAAAGCCTTATGCCTATATGAAATGACACTAATTTTGTAGATACTCTAGTATAAGAATTAAATTACTCATTACTATTCAAATGTATCCGTCTTCAAGACACTACTTGTAATGTAAAAATATGGTTTAATAATCAACGACTTTTCTTTCAGTGTAAACTGAAATATCATGACTATGTTACTAATTTGTGTGTAAAATGCTTTATTTCATGTACTTTGGACACGCATGGGAACTGGCGACTTCGCACACGAGATTCCATAATGCACACAGAACAATGGAGGTGTTATTATACACCACTGATTTTGGGCCTTTTAATGAAGATGTTTTTTGGATGATGTTTGGCCACATAGTACTGTCCATTGCAGCCTTGGCCAACCACCATAATTTTGCTCTAATTTTGGCTATGCTGATGCAGTCTGCTAGTAGCCCCGTTGGTTGGAGCACACTTGGTTGTCGAATTGCATGGAGGAATACATCAGAACCTTTTCCCCATGACTTCAACTTCAATGCAACCAGCCAGCTCGCCTACAGTGTGGTGTAATCTTACAGTGTTTTGTGTTCGTGTGCAGACCTAAGATGAATGTTAGGGGATAATTGGCTAATCGTGTGCAGACCTAAAATGAATGTTAGGGAATAATTGGCTAATCGTGTGCAGACCTAAAATGAATGTTAGGAGCTAATGTGCTATTCGTGTGCTTATACTATTCAGTGCCTCCCATTGCAAACGTTGTCCACAGGTTCATTACAAGTGTTTAGGTATATTTCATGGTTCTTTTACATTGAGTGACCAAAATAAAATTGTGCTCTTGATAGATAAATATGCTTTCAGAACTATAATGAGTCAATACACTTTAGTTTGAACTGTCATTGTAACTATTCGATTGACAAACGTAATATTGAAATCCTATTGTGCCGAAGCAGTGACATTATTTTGTACATGATCAGAAACCTATGTAGTCAAAAATTTTACATGTATGTTCTAGCATCCATGAAAGTATGGCATCTTAAATGCATCACAGAATACAAAATTGACACTTTATCTTATACTAAGTGCACTAAAAATTTACATAGACTACATTGTGCACAAGATACAAATGTTCATTTTATGTTCCCAAAAATACTGATCTCTTGTAAAAAATTTAGACGCATGGAACTTACACTACTGTGTGTATTACTTGTAATTACCTCATTTTCTTTAAAGAATGATGACATTAGTTAAACTACCTTTTGTAAAACTTTGTATATGTTCATGTTTATTATTGTATTTTTTTTCACTTGTCTATTACTTCTAGCTATCTCATTTTCTCCACTATATCATTTGTCAAACTATGTTCCCTGAAATTCTATATATACTTATGTTTATCATTATGTACATTTGTCATGTATTCCATTTATTGCTGATGTTCTGTACATTTTGACTTTTGCTTATGCCTGTCACATCCTGTACCACTCCAAGCATTACTTTTGATGGTACTGTCCTGTAAAATGGCATGTATTTATGACTGTAACATTTTTTAAATTTTCTATGAACTCCATCTGTTGTTTTGATCTTGAATATCTTGTATAAAAATGTTTATCAGGTTTTCATATTTTTCATGTTATATTTTGGATGTCATTAATGGATTTTTGGACTTGAAATTCAGTAATTTTGCTGGCTAGGCAATGCCATTGGCATCACCCACCCTACAAAATTTTAATAGGTAGGAGGGGGGTGATGAAACGTGTCCATAAAAAATTATTTTGTAAGAAAATGTCCAATATTGTACCTCCTGTTTTGTATCGAGTAACTTGCTTGCAAGAAAATGTATAATATCGCTTCTACTGTATGTATCGATATGTGTCCTTTATGAAGTTTCATCTTTGGCAAAGATCATGTATTGCATAGCATTGTAGCTCGCACTGAGAGAGAGTAGTACTAGTGGTTCAGCTCGCTTAGAGAGCGGTTGGGTTGTGTGTATGGCTCCGATGTAGAGCAGAGGCTGCTTTGCCAGCAAGTCAGAAGTTGTATTATGTAGGTAATGTAATGCTGATTATTAATAATAAGTAACTCGCACTGAGAGAGAGTAGCACTAGTGGTTCAGCTCGCTTAGAGAGCGGTTGGGTTGTGTGTATGGCTCCGATGTAGAGCAGAGGCTGCTTTGCCAGCAAGTCAGAAGTTGTATTATGTAGGTAATGTAATGCTGATTATTAATAATAAGTAACTTAAACTTGCTTTCTTGAATTATTTACGTAGTTAGAAAATTAACCTACTTCCTTCATTTGATAATTAATTATTAGTGGATTTAAAGTGCAGTATTGATGTGAATAATATTGTTGAACGGATTTCATTATTGGTGCCATAGTAAATGATAGTTAATTGACTATGATACTAAATTGATACTAAATTTCAATAATTAGAAACTGATCTGCATAAAGTTCTCACAGTCAAGCATTAAGAAAGTGATTTGTGTGTGTGTTTTTTTTTTTTTTTTTTTTTTTTTTTTTTAATATCTTTCTCGCAGTCAAAATTTTTGAGTATAGTCAGTGTCTGTTTCAAAAGGCTACATGTCACAGTTGTTTTGTTAAAAATATCCGTTGCGCACATAATCAGTTTCATGCACTGTTTCTCACTTAATAGCATATGCATCAGTATCAGGGCCATAATTAAACCAAATTGCTGTGTCAAGAAACAATTTGTTGTCTGATCTAACGATAGGTTCAACATCCACAACACACGTACAGCTTTTAAGTTTTGTTACTTGGGCAGTAAAATAACAAATGATGGTCGCAGTACAGAGGATATAAAATGCAGAATGACAATGGGTAGAAAAGCGTTCTTGAAAAAGAGAAATTTGTTGACATCGTATATTAATTTAAGCCTAAGGAAGTCCTTTCTGAAGGCATTTGTATGGAGTGTTGCCTTGTATGGGAGTGAGACATGGACGATAAACAGTGCGGACAGGAAGAGGATTGAGGCTTTTGAAATATGGTGCAACAGAAGAATGCTAAAGATTAGGTAGGTGGATCGCGTAACTAATGAGGAGGTACTGAACAGAATTGGGGAGAAAAGAAATTTCTGGCATATCTTGACTAAAAGAAGATATAGATTGGTAGGACACATTCTTAGACATCAAGGAACTGTGAATTTAGCGTTGGAGGGAAGTGCGTGGGGAAAAAATCGCAGAGGAAGACCAAGAGATGGATACAGTAAGCAGATTCAGACAGATGTAGGTTGCCGTTCTTATGTGGAGATGAAGAGGCTTGCTCAGGATAGGGTATTGTGGAGAGCTGCATCAAACCAGTCTCCAGACTGAAGACCACAACAACAACAACATATCATTTGTGCCTGAGGTACAAGGCTGGGTTATCCGCATTAACGTTCATTGCTGGGGTGCTATTCTACTTTTGGAGTGCCTTAGCAAAATTGATACGTATTTATATTGGGGAACGTTAGGCAGAATTGATGTACCTTAAGACAATGCATGCAGTGGGTGTATCCATTAAGTCACGCTGAGTTAAGTGGTGTAGCGCCTGCGTGGTAAACAGGAGGTCGTGGGTTCGAATGCCAGCCTTGGCCAAAATTTCAACTGAATGCCTCTCCTTCAGATTTATAGATTCGATAATATTAATGTCTGTAATACAGTATTCGATAGTTTTGCGGAATATATTGCGATATACGATAGTTTAATTATATAGGAACCTAATACGGCAACTTAAATTGCTGTGTCTGAAACGAGTACGAATGATATTTACGTCTTCCTTCTCACAGAGAGTGTGTGACGATTTTTGAGTATGTACATTAGTAGGAACCTAAGAGTAAGTAAGTAAGTAAATTGTAAATCTATCGGGCCAAATTGCATGGTCATCAGTCTGTAGCTTACAAACTACTTAAACCTAGGTAAATTAACCTAAGGACAAACACACACACCCATGCCCCAGGGAGGACTCGAACCTCCACGGCGAGCAACCGCACGCTCCGCAGCGAAACTCTTTAGGCCGCTCGGCTACTCCACCGCGGCACCTAAGAAGATAGCTGAAATCTCTAATGCTGTAACAATTAGCTTGTCATGATATTTAAACTTAGCCTTGTCGTAAATACTGGATATAAAAGACAAGACGAAGAGAACAGGTTGCAGAAGGAAGTCGAACGTGCGGGTCGCACAACCAATACAAACAAGACCAAAGAGATGAGGATAAATCTTGATGTCGTGACCAGTCTGACAGTAAATGGGAAGGAAATTGAGTGTGTTGTGTTCTTCCTCTACCTTGGAAATATAGTTACAACGGAAGGGGGAGCAGAGGAAGACGTTGAAAGCCGTATACGGAAGGCAAATGGTGCGTTTGTCTAGCTTTACCGCGTGTAGAAAAATAGAAACATCTCCAGGAAGACTAAGCTACACGTTAAGTGGATTCTTTTATACGGCTGTGAGAGGTAGAAATCTAGTAAACAGATAAACAATCGGCTGCAGGTGTTCGTAAACAGATATCCGCGTCGAATGACAAATGTGAGGTGGCCGGACATAATGTCAAATGAAGATCTTTAGACCATGATCTGTCAGCAGCAGATTGATATCCAGATCAAGGAGAGAATATGGCGCTGGATCGGACACACCACAAGGAAGTCGGATAGAGCTGTCGAGATGGTGGGGATAGTCTGGAACCCTCAAGGCACCAGAAAGCTAGGTCGACCATACACAACCTGGAGGAGGACGATCAGAGTTTGATAAGGCTTAGTGAAGTTAAGGGGACGGCCAGGAACCGGACTATGTGGAGAAATTTCGTCAAGCCCCTACGCTCTAGAGGGAGCAACAGGAAATAAGTAAGTTGTAAATATTTTGTTGTTTACAAATGAATATCTGCCGATTTCCGAGTGTGTAATAACATACGACCCTAAGAAAACAGGTTGAATTACTGTCACTAAAACGAGCGCCATTGACATTTCGGCCTATATTCTTTCTTGTAACTAATAGTTGTCTGATGTTCGTTTGTGGAGAGCCACAGTCAAATACAATTTTTATGGACCTTAGATTGTCATCAATTATTTTTTAATTCAAAATTATGATTTCGGTCCTATAAGCCACATCTATGCGCCTCACAAAAATTTTAAAATGTCAGATAAGCCTGACGCCACGTCTTTCTCAAATCATACATACATTTGGTTTCATAAAACGGGTTGTCAAGCTCCATGATTCTCCAAAAATCGAAAATGTATTGGAACAGTGCACAGAAACGAGACATAAAATTTATTTCATGCGCTGTTGTCATACTGGTTTCCTTTTGTTCGCACATTATTTAGCATTACCATTTACTGTAATAAAGGCCGCAATTATGACTGTTAATAATGAACAGTAACTGATACAAGTCATGAGCTTGGCATTCCCTTAAAAATGCCTATTTACTTCCGAATACGAAGCGATTTCCGAGATTGTTGTTAGGCAAGATCCTAAGAGAACAACTTAGGAAGAAACAAGCTGCAATACATTTCACATTTGTCCACGTCGGAAGACGTCGTCCGTCTATTTACAAATCATAGCGAAAAGTACTGGTACATCAAAGAACGTCCACCGAAATATACTCCTCTTTCTAGGAGGAATGCGTCAGTCCTCAACACATACTCTTACGCCCCTGCTACTGGCTGCATACCATGACCATCGGTCTATGGCGCAGTACTTAATTCAGAAAGTTACAGGTGCCGGAACGTGCCTTTTAAACCACAGTCTCCCTCCCCCCCCCACCCCCTCCTCCCGCCTCCATCCAAATCACAAAAATAACAAGTTTCGAATTTTCGAAAACTTGTAATAAATACAAAATAATTTCGTACAAATTAGAAATCTGACACTCAGGATAAAAAAAAAAAAAAAAAAAAAAAAAAAAAAAAAAGGAATGTCTTTTTATCAATATACAATACTGGAAAATATAGAGAAACCGGAAAGATGACGTCGCTTAAAATTCGATGAGGGACGATGCCACTGGAAGGGTACTAGACACACTGATAACAGTTTCAACGTCTTACTTTACTTTTTCGTGTCCAGAACTCTCAATGTTTCGGCCCAATACTAAGTCTGATTCTTCGGGCTATCTTAGCCAGAGATCGTCTAGGGAGTGAGAAATTGTGGTCGTATGTATACTAGCGGCAAAACACAATCAATACCTTCACTACGCGATAGCAACGGTGATGTCACTGACGACAGTGCTGCCACAGCGGATTTGTTAAACGCAACTTTCCGAAATTCCTTTACCAAAGAAAACGAAGCAAACATTCCTGACATCGAATCAAGAACAACTTTTAGCATGAGTAATTTGGTAGTATATATCCCGAGAGTATTAAAGCAGCTAAAATCATTTAACAAAAGTAAGTCTCCCAGTCCCGATTATATCAAAACTGGCTGAAAACCCCGCGTTGCCCGGGTATTTATTTATTTATTCCTATCTTGAGTTAGTACTTCTCCTATCCCTTCTCTGTCTGTCCATTTCCTTTTTTTCTAAAATCATGTTATATTTATCGGTGAATATATAAGAAATAATTCTGTCTTGCATAAAGTACAAAATTATAAGTTCAGTACCAAAAAAAGAAAGATAGTAGTCAAAATACAAATGACATATAAAATTCGTACGATTTCATATTTATTAAATTATATGTTGTACAATTGTATAATTTTTCAGGCATATATTCATTTGTATAAGTGCTTTATGTCTGTAAAATATCTCAGGAATACAATTAGTAGTAACGAAGTAATAGATTAACACTTGGTGTGTGGTGGGGCGGTTTTCCACGGACGTTACTGTTTATGTGCTCTTATCTCATGAACTACGTGTCGTACTGTGATACAACTTAGAAGGTACATTCAACTATATGTGTGTACACATTCCGAAAAATTTCATACGGCTACAATTTGTAGTGTAGATATTATAAGTTGTAACGTCATACCAAATGCCGCAGTTTTAGAATCATGAACAGCGTAAATGTAGTAAGCGAGAAACTTTTTCCTTATCATAATTTTGCTATGGTTCTCAGCGAGAAATAGTTCAATAAAGGTTTGAAATTATATTTAAAAGTTGTTGCAAATTGCTAAGTAATCTCGTTCTCATGTACTGTATTAATAAAGTCTCATAGCATTATGTGGCAGTTTCTTGCAACTCCTATTATTTATGACGTTATATCTCCTGAATCATGTGTCGTATGTGGTTCTTAGCATTACAAAATTGGCATCTCACGGTAAGGAAGATGTGTACCAAATTTGGTTGAAATCGGACCATTGGTTTAGGAGGAAATGTGCAACATTGTCGCGTAATGCAGCAGTTTTTCTCGCATCTCGTTGTTTATGACGTCATATCTCGTGAACTATGTGTTGTACGTGATTCTTACACTTACGGCGACCATCCTCATGGATTGAAGGTTACATGGGAAAATTTCATGAAGATTGGAAAAAAATTGTAGATTTATATGCAATACGTACACACAAACACCCAAACATACGGACATTGCTTTATATATATAAAGATAAGGGTTTTTTTTTTTTTTTTTTTTTTTTTTTTTTTTTTTTTTTTTTCCCAATCAGATAGCGTGCTTATGAAATATCGCCAAAGTTGTGCGATTGGATTCGTGATTCCCAGTCAGAAACGACACAGTAAGTAATAATTGACGGAAATTCATCGAGTGAAAACGAAGTGATGTCTGAAGTTCTCCAGGTAAGTGTTATAAGACTCCTATTGTTCCATATTTTTATAAACTATTTGGGAGACAATGTGACCAGGTCTCTTAGGCTGTTCGCGTATGGTGCTGTTATTTGTCAGTTAGTAAAGTAAGCAAAAGATCAAAAGCAAGTACAAAGTGATTTAGATAAGGCTAACCTAAGGCTACGTTTCTTTGGCAGGAGACTTGTAAGATGCAACAGTTCTACTAACGAAACTACCTCCATTACACTCTTGCGTCCTATTTTGGAGCATTGCTGCGCATTCTAGGCTCCACACCAAGTGGCAGTCGACGGAGGTTACAGAGAAAGTTCAGAGAAGGGCAGCTCGTTTCATATTGTCGCGATATAGGGGAGATAGTGCCACGGATATGATACACGAATTATAAGTAAGGCATAATTCGTTGCGGCGAGATTTATTTGCGAAATTTCTTTTACCAACTTTCTCTTCCGTATACGAACATACCTTTTTGCGCCCATCTACATAGGGAGACATGATCATCATAATAAAATAAGAGAAATCAGATCAAAAACGGAAAGATTTAGTTGTTCCTTTCTTCCGCACGCTATTAGAGAATGGAACGGTAGAGATATATCATACAGACGGTTCGATTAACCTTCTACCATGCACTTCAGTGTTATTTATGTAGATGTAGATGAAATAACATCAGGACAATTTCACTATGCTAGAAGATGTTTCATATCTTGTATTTACCACATTCGCACGTACTGTCATCACATTCTAATAGGCACGATTTTATTATATTTTGTTTTGCAGGGACTACGCTATTTCTCATATGGTTCAGCATTTTCCGTAATTCAACGCCAATCGTTGGGCGTTCTGAAAAAGGGCTAGTAGACAGCGGGTTCAACCAAGATGTAGTTGAGGAACCCATGCCTTGATTTTAGTCTTTTGAGTCCATTAGAGATGCCGTATAGTAGATGATGTCCGTCAGACAACTATTTGAATTGTTCGTTATATTCGCTAGCTGTCCTTTGAGATTCAGGACTGCTGAAACCTGAAGCAGAGCTTTTCCAATGGAGCAGGCTTCATGCAATCTGTGACTTGCTTACGAGTTTCATTAAGGCTTATGTCGATCTTCTTTGCATGAGCCAGGCAGGCATATGTATTCAGCCGCTGATAAACCGTAGTATTAAGGTGGAGGTTCGAAGTACAGCAGGTTTATCCCCCCCCCCTTCTGCCACTCAGCTTCCTGAAGATGTTGTTGCTTGCAGCTATCTTGTTTCGAGTTTTTTCGCAGTGATGTTTTATGTGAGAGACCCGTCAGGTGTCACTCTAAGGCATGTCACTTGGTCTGTGTGCTCAAGGGTAGACCTATTCCAGTTAACGTGCAGTTTTCTGCTTGCCAGTTGCGTGTGAAGGTGAAAAGCACAAACTTTTGCTTAAATTGCATTAGGTTTGAGAGAGTTGTCATTGTAATGTTTGACATATCTTCTAGGGTTTTCTCCAACTTTACGTCCTCATAGGCTCTTCCTTGTACTGTCATACCTAAATCGTCGGCATAGAGGAAGTGTCTCGTATCTTTGGATATTGACTGAGCGTTCGTATGTATGTAAATACACAACAACACTTCTTTTGAGCGAGGCCGTTCTTCGACTTCTTCTAGCGGCTTTCCTCCTTCTAAGGTGACGCATCATTGTCAGGTATGCAGCAAGGATTATATTATTTTTACTAGTTGACGGTCACTATAAATATAATAGATTTTGAGTAGGAGTTTACGGTGGTTTACTGCATCATAAGTGGCAGTTACGCCAAACAGAGTCAAGCTCATTATGAATTTGTTTTCATATCCCTCCTCTACATGCTCTGTGAAATCTGGCCTGTACAAGATTTACCTTGCCTGAATCCGGCTTGCTGCGGGAAAAGCTTCAAATCAACGTTGCCATTAATTTGGTTAAGGAAAAGTCTTTCTTAAAGTTTGAAAGGATGTCACAAAGAGATATGAAACGGTAGTTGTTTGGTGAGTCCGAATCTTTTCATGGTTTTATGAGATCTATTACCTTTAACTTCCTCCGTAGTTTAGAGATTTCCAGGGTTTCTCGGCAGTGGTTGAATAGGATCAACACCTAATTATTTGCATTTGGTCCAAAATGGTTTATCATTTCCACACATACGTCACTGATACCTTTCCGTTTTCATACAGTTCATAGTCTCAATGAGCTCTCTCGTTGTAAAAGGTGAGGACAAGTTGTACATTTCTGCCTGGATAGAGCGTCAGAATCTATGGGAACATTCCGGTACGTCCTAGATCATTGTGGACTATTCCAGAACACTCTCGAACGTTGTGGAAGATTGTGGTCTACTCGACAGTCAGCTGCCAGCTGTCGTCCGCTGCTGATCGCTCGACAAGCCCGAGATGCCACGATGCGTGAACCGAGAGTCGCACAGGACCAAGACCCAACTCGTTGCTGACATCTTGAAGATTATGCCCATGTTGTTTGGTAATGCGTTGGACAGCATCTCGCGGAAGAAGAAAGAAGACCCGGAGCAGTGCATCAAATGACAGAACTTTGACCATGTGGCCAAATACTGCTGGAACCAAGTCGCTTGTTTGAAGTGCGTGCAGCCGCATAACACTCGCGACTGTACCAAGCCAAAAGGGACCACATCGAAGTGTGTGAACTGCGGAGAAGCACACTCCGCCAATGCAAACGCTGCTGCTACGTCACCGAATGGGCTCCTGCAGCGCCAGAAAGGAAACGCCGCGCTCACAAATCCGAAACCGGAGACACAGAGTCGAGGAAATCGTTTCCCGCGAAGCCAGGAACTCGGAACATGGGGAATACAGCAACGGATGACATCGCCGCCGCCAAAAACGCTGCTATTACAGCAGAAAGGATGGCCTTTAATCAGGACTAGAGACGCTACGTCAGGAGCTACAACTGCTAAAGGAGGAGTTGAAGTTGTTCTGACAATCACGGAAGATGACGAACCCAGTGCTTTAGTTGGGTCGGTACGGGGCGGTACGGCGTACCGTCTAAAATTCAAACTCGTTATTAGCGTACCGGCTAAAATTCTTTTCTTAAATCTGTCAAAAATAGCACAACTGTAAATTGTCGAATGGATTTCGCAAAGAAAAAAAAAGGAAGTCTTACGTTCGTTCGAGTTGTCGAAGCGTTTCATTGCACTTCCCAGAATTCCAGTGCAATCTGACTGGCTGTCAAATATTAGAATTAGCCAATGGAGAGTTCCGACTAGTCTGAACCGAGACAGAGGAAATGCTTCTTACCGACTCCAGCAATTCCTGCCCAAACTTTGACAGAAAATCTGTGTTGATGACGTGATTGCACAATTTCCTGCGGATTCTCATCAGCCCACACATGTTGATTGTGAAAATTTACAATTTGATCACGTTGTAATGAAGCCTCATCCGTAAATAGAAAATTTGCACTGAAATGAGGAGTGACACATTGTTGGATGAACCATTCGCAGAAGTGTACCCGTGGAGGCCAATCAGCTGCTGATAGTGCTTGCACGCGCTGTACATGGTACGGAAAGAACTGATTCTCCCGTAGCACTCTCCATACTAAAATGAGCTCTAACATGAAAAAAGAAAAGCGTTTCCGGACACATGTCCACATAACATTTTTTTTTCTTTGTGTGTAAGGAATGTTTCCTGAAAGTTTGGCCGTACCTTTTTGTAACAACCTGTATAGGGTATGTTCTGGAATTCGCCACAGCACATGGTGGAGGGGAAAACAAAACTTTTAACACTGTTTCACCAATCATTGGAGTTAACAAGTGTGGAGAAGGTTACATACACAGAATACCATCATATCATGTGGTATATTGAGAGGGTACATTACGAGAGATTTTTGTACTGTTTGGCGGATTACTTTGTTGGTAGATATATGTGAGTATTTATATAGATAGGAAGGAGAAGATGGACAGAGAAGGAGCAGACAGAGGAAGCAGGAGGTGGACCGAGAGAAAGGTGCGATGTTACCAAATTATTGATGCTGCTTGCTTGCAATGGTTGACGTGGTTATTGGATTTCGTTTCGTAACTATGCACATCACAAACTCAATAAAAAAATTACTTTCATAGAATTAAAGTATCAAAATTACTTTTGCAGGTTCGACGAAATAAAATAAATAATTTCGGTCCGAATTCAAGTATAAAATTGTTGACACTATCTCGAATACAATCTTGATCATCTTTTGTCCTTCCTCGATCAGTCGATCTCGAAGTAATGTATAATAAAAGTTCGATTTTTATCGAACTAACTTTTGCCTTCGAACACTTCGAACAGATAATGGAAGTAGCTTAATCCTACATTTGAGAAACATGCGATGATGCGAAGATTGGTGTGTTCTCCAATAATACTCTACAAAAACCTTTGTAAAGACACCTCGCTACTTTTTCGCGAGCCTCAAGTCCGGTCCGGAAGCATCATGGTCCCAATTTTCCATTATTTGTGGCTGACGACCATCTCTTCGTCTCTACGATCCGAGTATCAATTTTACAAAACAATATAAAATCCCATCTGTTCCTTAAACACATTTATTTAGTATAAAACATCTACAAATTTTCAGCATTTTCACTATTAAAACAATACAAATATTCCTGTATATTGTGGTTCTCCAATATATTTATAATTCGCACATTACGTGTGTAGCTTTTAGTTATCAAAGAATAACATTATACAACCACTAGTCCTTAGTACCTGTTTACTTGTGTCACTCCTATTTTAGTCATCGTCTAGCTTCGATTCATGACTTGTTTCTCGGTTATATACAGAATATTCTAAAGTTCTTTAGATATAATAACTATACCAGCTAACTTCACTTGTGGAGATTCATACTTATTCTCCGTTCCTAAATTCTTATATAATCTTCCACTAAAAGTTTAGCTATCTGTACGTCAAGTAAATAATTTTCAAAAACTAGTATAACATTATATTGACATAACCATCGTGCACGTTAGAAAAACATCTGAGGTAATCTTTTGGCTCTCCTTGCCCGTAACGCCAACAACGGAGCGCTGTCACAGGTCATGTCGGAGAATTCCACCATTTCCTATAGAACTGGAATAATCCCTTAAATAATATGCCAAATTTCGCTACCGGAATCTAAGATGCTATCTACTTCCGTAGTATATTTAATTAAAACTTTAATAATTGACTTAAGATTTACTGCTGTCATTATCGGATTCTATTCGTTTAGCAAATCTTTTTGCCAGCCATTCTTTTTATGGTAATTCACTTTATACACTCCTGTACATTAAAATTGCTACACCACGAATATGACGTGCTACAGACGCGAAATTTAACCGACAGGAAGAAGATGCTGTGACATGCATTCACACAAGGTGGCGCTGGTGGCGAAACCTACAACGTGCTGATATTAGGAAAGTTTCCAACCGATTTCTCATAAACTAACAGCAGTTGACCGGCGATGCGTGGTGAAAAGTTGTTGTGATGCCTTGTGTAAGAAGGAGAAATACATATCATTACGTTTGATAAAGATCGGATTGTAGCCTATCACGATTGCGGATTATCATATCGCGACATTGCTGCTCGCGTTGGTCGCGATCCAATGACTGTTAGCAGAATATGAAATCGGTGGGTTCAGGAGGGCAAAACGGAACGCCGTGCTGGATCCCAACGGCATCGTATCACTAGCAGTCGAGATGACAGGCATCTTATCCGCATGGCTGTAACGGATCGTGCAACCACGTCTCGATCCCTGAATCAACAGATGGGGACGTTTGCAAGACAACAACCATCTGCACGAACAGTTCGACGACGTAAGCAGCAGCATGGACTGTCAGCTCGGAGACCATGGCCGCGGTTACCCTTGACGCTGCATCAAAGACAGGAGCGCCTGCGATGGTGTACGCAACGACGAACCTGGGTGCACGAATGACAAAACGTCATTTTTCGGATCAATCCATGTTCTGTTTACAGCATCATGATGGTCGCATTCGTGTTTGGTGACATCGCGGTGAACGCCAAACTGGCGTATCACCCGTCGTGATGGTATGGGATGGCATTGGTTACACGTCTCGGTCACCTCTTGTTCGCATCGACGGCACTTTGAACACTGGCCGTTACATTTCAGATGTGTTACGACTCGTGGCTCTACCCTTCATTCGATCCCTGTGAAACCCTACATTTCAGCAGGATAATTCACGACCGTATGTTGCAGATCCTGTCCGAGCATTTCTGAATACGAAAAATGTTCGACTGCTGCCCTGGCCAGCACATTCTCCAGATCTCTCACCAATTGAAAACGTCTGGTCAATGGTGGCTCGACACAATACGCCAGTCTCTACTCCTGATGATCTGTGGTATCTTGTTGAAGCTGCATGGGCATCTGTACCTGTACACGCCATCCAAGCTCTGTTTGACGCAATGTCCAGGCGTATCAAGGCCGTTATCACGGCCAGAGGTGGTTGTTCTGGGTACTAATTTTTCAGGATCTATGCATCCAAATTGCGTGAAAATGTAATCACATGTCAGTTATAGTATATTTGTCCGATGATTTCCTTGTTGGTGTAGCAATTTTAATGGCCAGTAGTGTATAAGTGAGTGTGTCTTATGTTATTTGTATCTTTATTACTCTTAGGTAGACCCGCAGTGGGATGTTTAACAAACTAGGGAAACTAACTAGCCGCGGCGGAGCGGCCGAGCGTATTGAAGAGCTAAGCTCCGATGCGCAGGGCCGTTTCTCGTCGGGGGTTCGAATCCATTCTGGGGCATTAATGTTTATGCTGTCTTAGTATAAGTTAGTTCATAAGGAGTTTGTAAGTTTAGGGACTGATGATCCCGCAGTTAAGTCCCATAAGCTTTAGAAACATATGAACATTTGGAAACTACTGTGTACCAATACATTTATGAAACCAACAGCTCAATTCGTGGAAGCAATAATAGAAATAAAAATAACTTTCAGGAAGATTTAAAGTCATTTACTTTGGTACAGAAAAGTGTCCACTTTTCATCGATACACCTTTTCAATACCAGCAGCCATTAAAAGTTTTACTCATAATAAAGTTCAATTTGAGAAGAGGATAATTAATAGTCAACTCCTTCTACTCCATTAATGAATTTCTTAGCAGAATGTACTATGTGTGTATGTTATGAATAAGATCACGTGATGAGATAATTGCCTACATTCTGAGTACTGCACAATTTTTTATTTTTAAATTTTGCAAAATATATTTATTTGCCGTTTGATTGTTTTAGTGTCTTTTTATTGCATTCTCTAGATTTCAGCATTAAGGCATTTTCAGGTTCTACTTAGCTGTGATCAAAGTCATACTGATGCGTTTACATATTATAAGATGATATATGTACTAGAATATACACACAATATACATGAATACTCTTGCATTTTTTACTTTTATATTGATATTATGATGCAAATCAGCTATTAAAATGAGCCATCTGCATCTTGTGCAAAGGGCGACAATTGCAAATAAGTATTGAAAAATGTATTTTTATTTTACCTTTAGGTGATAATGCAAGGCTGCAAGGGCCTAAAAGTTATCATATGCTCCCAAGTGTATTGAAAATTTATTATTTAGTGACAAATTTTACGTCATTTTAAATAAAAATTTGTTTTTCTTCTTTTCTAACATGTTATATTTTCAACAGAATCAATTGTAACGGAAAATACATCTAATCTACTGTAATCCAGTGTAATCTAAAGGAAACAGTGACTGCGTGATCGCGTACACGTCTAAAGGACATTGTGTTGGCTAAATCGTAAAATCACGGACACTGCACATTGTATTACATGATCATTCACCGAACGTTAAAAACGTAACCTTCCGGAACAACGACAGAAAAAGATATTACGTAATTCACAATAAGGACATCGTTTCGGTATCGTCAGGTTCTGGAGTTTTGTTCTCATGTTGTTCACTTGCAGAATTTAAACTGTTAGGTGTACTGCCCTTGGCCTTTGCGGTATTTAGCAAACACGACACGTGTTACGTAAAAAAAGGACACTTGCTTCCATGAAGAGAGGCTGAGCTCTTTCGAGAGCTGGCTGAAGGCCGAGGTTGGATGTTGTCGAAGATGATTTGTGGTCACCGGCAACGGTATGGTCACGTGCAGTTTCCAGGTGCCAGCGATCTTATCACTCGCTATTAAGGATGGTTTCACAGCACATCAAAGCACGCTATTTATCTAACTGTTCCTGCAGTATGGAAATGTTTCTCCTGCTTTTTACCGACTATTCCGTTCTTGCGTCATGCTGTACCTGTTCCGCAGTAACTGCATTTCTAGCGACCCGTGTACTGCATAAATTTCATTACTTTTGATAACACTCGACGGAAAAACTAGTCAGTACCGTATGTTGCAGTCGACCGCCAAAAAGAATAAAGGAAACTTACATCCTACCAGTAAGGAACTATCTCAATCATACACCGACTGAAATAAATTTAAATTTCAGTATATATTTTTATTTACCCAAGCACTAGGCCTGAGAATTACTCTACACTAATTTCTACATCTACATCTACATGGGATTCTCTGCAAATCAGATTTAAGTGGCAGAGGGTTCATCGAACCACCATTATACTATTCTCCCATTCAACTCTCGATTAGCGCGCGGGAAGAAAGAACACCTGAATCTCTCCGTTTGAGCTCTGATTTCTCATATTTTATTCTGATGGTCATTTCTACCTATGTAAGTGGGAGTCAACAACATATTTTTGCATTCGGAGAACAATGTTGGCGATTGGAGTTTCGTAAGTAGCCCACTCCGCAGCGGTAAGCGCCGTTGTTGTAATGATTCCCATCCCAGATCCTGTATCATTTCCGTAACGCTGTCTCCCCTGTATCGTGACAATACGAAACAAGCGGCCCTTCTCTGGATTCTTTCGATGTCCTCCGTCAAACCCACCAGATAAGGATCCCACATTGGGCAGCAATACTCCAAAAATGGAAGGACAAGTGTAGTGTATGCAGTTTCATTTGTAGTTCTGTTGCATCTTTTAAGGGTTCTGCCAGTACAACGCAGTCTCTGGTTGGCCTTTCCCACGATATTATCTACGTGTTCTTTCCAGTTTAAGTCTGAAGTAATAGTAATTCCTAGGTATTTGGTGGAGTTTACGGCCTTTAATTTTGATTAATTTATCTTGTAAATAAAGTTTAACGGATTTTTTTTTTGTACCTATGTGGATAATTTGAGAAACATTACGAATATTGTTCTTACGGTTAGAGAAAAATCAACCCCTTGGAAAACGAAGTAAACTGGCATTGGGCTGCAATGAATACATGGGCATCCGCAGAACATGTTCTCGCATTAAACATTTAATAATAAGAGACAGTGAGCTTATATCGAGTAGTTACTTAAGTGCGCCTAGGTTGCACGGTGGTAGAGTGCCAGACTACAAATCCACAGGTCGCGCGTTCGACACCTGCCAGGTCCTAGGATTTTTATCTGTCACTTTCCACTTCTTTCACCTCTGGCAGTATTGCTCATGTGAAAAATACGGAGTAGCACTGTGGTTCGAAACCCACGTTAAACTGTAGGTCCCCCTTTAACTCGCTGGGTAAGTCAGTTCGAAGGTCGGAGGATGGCAACGGCATACCACCTCCAAACAGGACCATGCCTAGTAAAGCACTGTGGTGTTCAAACCAATCTTCGGATTGTTGACTGCTTTACCTTTTTACTTCAGAGTATTTGAAATTTTCATAATATGGATGTCGAAAATTTCGTTTTCTAATTTGTTGTTGTTCAAAAATATATTGCTATTTAAATAGTAATAGTAGTTCGGAATTAGAACCTTTTCCTTGAAGGGTCTTATAGAAAACGGTAAGGTTTAAACAAATGATATTTCTCATTTAACAGTGTACAGAAAGAATTAGAAAGGATCAATAATTGGAAAAGTTGGAGAAGCTATAAAACTGAAGAAAATACCCCAGGATATAACTTCTAAAAATATCCATGTACGTAAAACAACTATGTCGAATGATTTATATTGTGCAATTTAAGAACTCTAATGACATTATCATCTCTAAAGACTCCATCATACTGCACCAGCAATATATGGTGAAAATTATCTTTCAATGGAACCCTTGGCGAACTGTGTGTATGAAGCAGAACTGTCATCATGTCCTTGTCCGAGCTCCAATTTCTCTGATTTTCCCGTCGTGGTCATTTAATGAGATGCGTGTCGGAAGAATTTGTGTGATTTTTTAAATTAAATGTACGCTCTCAGTTATGCACCTCTATTGTAGTGTCAGTCTCTTGAGTACAGTAACCATCGACATAGCGATTTCATATATCGTGAACAAGTCAGTGAAAAACATGCCGCCGTTGGATGGCTCTTTCTTATCTTATTACGTCAATGGCATATAATATCGTGTTACGTGTCGTCATGTGGTATCGGTCTAATCATTTTGTCGTTTTTGAAACGTGAAGTTCAACCTTAACATCGCAGTTTTGAAGTGACAGACTAGTAACCAAACTTTCTCTCAGATACATATTCTGCGGAGTAGAGACAACTAAATTACTGCCACTGAGATAGTGGTAATAACAGAAACTTGCTGCATAAAGGGTTGGTGTTGACTTGTGTTTATTGTACTAAACGTATTACACCAGCAGTTGGGTTCAAATAGTATAGTGAAAGATACTGCAATATAACAACTACCTGTCTTACTCGAAGGTATGACATGGAGAGCCATGGGAAGGTTGGAAGCGGGAAAGATACAGACTGAAGTGGCTGCAGCTATATGAGTGTATCAAAGTGTAATTTACAGGACCTCGACGCGATTTCAGACAACTGGAACCGTTAAAAGAAGGCAAAGCCAACATCGTCAAGGGGTACCATCAGCAAGAGACGAACGTTATAGCTGGTAAACAGCCCTTCGAGACAGGAGGCTGAATACAACTCATCTGCAATGCAACCTCCAGGTAGCAACATGTCGCGCAATATCAACACAAACTGTCCCAAGTCGCCTTTGGAAATGTGGACTCTATCCACAAAGGCATATATGTGCGCTACATGTAGACCACGTCACTGTTTAGTATGCAGAAAATTGGCGGAATAACATCAGGTTTGGAGTCGTAACGAAAGGCGCCGGGTTCTCTTCACAGGTGAGTCAATATTTTGTGTCGAGCCGGGCAATCGTCGTTCCCTCGCCTGGAGAGAACGTGGTACAGTTCTGCTTATGGTGATGGTCGAATTGTGTGGGCATGGGTCAGCATTGGCGGACGTACAGATTTCTATGTCGTTCAGAATGGCGCTTTCACTGCTCAGAAGTATAGAGACGAGATCCTTCGACCTTTTGTTTTGCCCTACGTTGGTGTCACAGGAGATGGGTCCTTTCTGGACGATAACGCTCGTCCCCACAGAGCTGCACTGGTGGACAACGTTCTTGAAGCTATGGGAATTGAACGAATGAAGTGGCCGGTTTGTTCACCGGATTTAAACGCGATTGAGCATGTCTGGAATGCACTTAGCAGATGAATTGCAGCCAGATCAGCACCTCTCACAACGATTGCGTAACTAGATAACAGTAGTTATGGAAAAATGGCCAAATATCCCTCAAGAACTGATTGATAACCACATACTGTCCATGTGAGCAGCTGTAGTGGCCGTGTGAGGTAATCATTGGTAAAGATAATAATAGTAATAGGGGTGTAGTAACTACTGATCATACAATAGTTTGATCTATAGTTATTCTATCTAATTGTTTATTAACTCCAGTCGTAATAAACTTTAAAATGTTCAAATGTTTGTTAAGCTTATGGGACTTAACTGCGGGGTCATCAGTCCCTAATCTTACAAACCACTTGTAAACCAACTTATACTGAAGACAGCACAAACATCCATGCGCGAGGGAGGATTCAAACCTCGGAGGGGAAACGGCCTCACGCATCGTAGCATAGCGCCTCAACGCGCTCGGCCACTGTAACGCGGCAATAACTTTTCTATTCCTAAAATAGATGAAATACCAACCATATTAGAGGGCAATGACAAAGACTTTTTCATTGTAATGATGTCCGCTTCCATAGCCGACAGCATGGTATATTGGCACGCAGAGGGCCCGGGTTCGATTCTAAGTCGAGTTGGAGACTTTCTGCTCTCGGGGACTGTGAGTTGTGTCGTCCTCATTATCATTTCATCGTCATCGACAGGAAAGTCGCCCACGTAGCGTCACCTAAAAAGACTTGCACCAGACAGGCCGAATAGGATCCCAGCTGGGTCTAACGGTCAAAAATGCCACAAAATAATAATAATCATCATCACTATTATGGTAACCCTGTTGTGCCTCGGTTTAAGTAAACGACATGTAAAGCTCAATTAGAGAGTTGAAGCAAGAAAATATCGTACACTATCACACACAAAAATTACAGTTGTAACCAATATCGGATTGACTTGCATCATACGTCTATTGTGTATGGTATGTCATCTCATCTCCAACTTGTTTTGAGCAGTGTAGGTATAAAATATCTTGTAATATATACCGGGTGATCAAAAAGTCAGTATAAATTTGAAAGCTTAGGCTATTAAATCACGGAATAATGTAGATAGAGAGGTAAAAATTGACACAAATGCTTGGAAAGACATGGAGTTTTATAAAAAAAAAACCACTACTGCAGAATTTGGGCTACCGAAAATCCTAGAACTGTAATGGAAACTCCATTGCACGACGAGAAAGTCACGGTATGGTTTGGATTTACCACATCTACCGTTATCGGGCCTTTTTCTTCGAGAAACTGCGTGATTCTACTTTTGTAACTGCTACCGTGACGGGTGAGTTGTACGCCGATATGTTACAGAATCGCATCATCCCCAGCCTGGCTGATAAACACCTGCTGGAACGTACGATTTTTATGCAGGATGTCGCTCCACCCCATATTGCTAGACGCGTGAAAGATCTCTTGCGCGCGTCGTTTGGTGATGATCCTGTGCTCAGCCGCCACTTTCGTCATGCTTGGCCTCCCAGGTCCCCAGACCTCAGTCCGTGCGATTATTGGCTTTAGGGTTACCTGAAGTTAGAAGTGTATCATGATTGTCCGACATCTCTAGGGATGCTGAAAGACAACATCCGACGCCAATGCCTCACCATAACTCCAGACATGCTTTACAGTGCTGTTCACAACATTATTCCGCGAATGAAGTTATTTTTGATGGATGATGGTGAACATATTGAGCATTTTCTATAAAGAACATCATATGGATGGTGTTATGCATCACTAGACCAAGCGCTATTTATTGATATCTTCTGATTTGAGCAAATTGTATTGAGAAACATCATAATCTATGTGGACAAAAATCACCGTTTACGTCTTAGCAATGGTTGCCATGATTTATTAAGAAATACTAAGTGCCACTTCGCCTACCGTTGATTTTCAATTTTGCATCACAAGTCCACATGCGACAAATCAAACTGTAGTTTTGCAATAGTAGACCAAGCGCCACCTTCCTCGTCTACAGTCTAGAGATGGGCAAAACCGATCTTTTCGGAGATCGGATCAGAAATAGTCATTCACTGGGATGAACTAGTTCTTTTTCATGGTTCACCGACTCACCAACTGATAAAAAACGTAAAACGATATCACATTGCTTTTTTGTCACTATACTTTTATCTGATTTGGCCATATTGTGAAAGAAGAGTAATAATTTTATTGTAAGTCAGTAGTTTCGAGAATTAAAATTTGTTAGTTACACCTACATTAAAAATTAAACATGTTATAACAGAATTTAAATATTTTTGCAGGTGAAATAATTGGAAAAAGAAAAAAATATTATTTTTATATTTTTAAACTTTCATTAAAAAATACAATATTTTGCAGAATAAAAATACTAGTTCCGTATTTATACAGTGAGTAGTTTAAGAGAGTTGAATGAAACGTGGTATATCGCGAGAGTTCCGTGCAAAACGTGGCAACTGCCGCAGCAGAATAGCCGTGCGCAATAAAGCCGTGTCTTACGTGAGCGACAAAAGCGAGCGACAGCGCGCGATATTCAGCGACGCGACACGGCAGCTACAAGCAGCAACATTCGGCGACACGGCCGGGTGTCTTACGTGAGCGCGACAGATTCTCGCTACAAGATGGCCGCTAGAACCCATCACTTGTTATCTAAAAACTAAAGTCCGGCACCCATAAACAGTAAAATAATGATTGCTCCAGAGTAAGAAATAAAGTTTTATTTAATTTCGAAAATAAGGCGTCAAAAGAGTAATGTCCATTAAATTTACAAGCGAGGAATGTTCTTGGACTATTTCATTCGTAACTTGAAGTACGAAAAAAAGACTGTGAAAATCTCCAGCCAAATTCTTCGAAAATACGACGAGTACAGATACTTTCGACTATGTCGTCAATGAGTTTTTCTTTTGTGAGTACAAACCATTAACAATTGATTAAGTTCGAAGAGAGTCTAAGCTAAAGAAATAATTAGGTAAATAACAGTGGCGTAGTACAGGGGTAGCGTTCTGGGCCTCTATATTCTAAGTTTTGCACTTGCTGCTAAGATTTCCGTTTCACCTTATATTTTTAGTTCCTGTAACTACAACCCTTTCACCTGTTATTTGTGCAAAGTTATATATATTCTCTATACAGAGCAACGCGAATTATTTTTTTAAGTGCTTCCCAATATAGTTTATCTTTAATTGCAAACACACACATCCTACTGTACCAAACACATTAAATTCGTAATGAAACATTATAGCAAGACATTTTACTCAGAAACGTAATTATAGACATCGCGTTTGACATGCTAGTGTTCTTTCTCTCTTCAAAACAAGTTTGTTGTTACTGTCAAAGATTTGACACCAGCAGCAAAAATTTCAAATGGACACACTCCCGAAACGGAATGGTTTCAGATATAGAAAACGTTAATGCACATAGTTGTTTTCTTTGTTATTCGATTATGTAGTCATTGTTTTCAACATGTCAAAATAATGTAGATACATAAAAGATGCATAATTTTCTACAGGACACTCGTCTATCAAGTCAGGAAACTGCGTGATATGGGCTTACAAAATTTAAGCAACAGAATGCACATTGCACAAGACTTTGTCACTCTTGCTCCCTTCATGCAAACTACAAGTGTTCGAGAAAAATGGAGTAGGATCTTTTTCGCAGAAATTTTATATAGTTTAATTTTGTACTGTAACGCGTTTTTGCTACCGACTGCATATTTCCTGTTATTAAGAATAAACATGTAACATTAAATACATACGTTTCATCTCGAGTACTATTCGTAATAGGACATTAGCTCATGTGACGGTTTCTGTTGCTTCAGATTATCGTTTCTGTAAGTAAGTGCAAGCTTTATCAGAACACAGGAGTCGAGAGAACAGAGAAATGCGCGGAGTCGCTTTGTTCGGCACCATGCGGTTCGCCTGGGGAGTGGGGGGAATAATGAGCAGTGCGCCACACGGGCGGCTCCGCAAGCGAGCGGAGTCGGGAGAGTGGTGGGGAGAAGTGAACCGGTGAACCAGCTAACTCACCGACTCAGTTGGCGGTCGGATCGCCCCGATCGCCAGAGTCGTGCGGAGCAGCGAGTTAGCGGTAGTCGGGAGCTGCGCGCTCACTGAATCATGCTGCTTGCGCGACTCACCGATTCTCGACTCACAGCGCGAAGGTGCTGCACGTGTTTAGGCGCTCATTTTTTGCGTTTTATACTTGCACATGGTCTATAGCACATTTATTTTTTTAGTGTAGGAAACTTCTGAAGCATGTGGCAAGGGGTTTAGGAAACTTCTAAAGAATGTGGCAAGGGGTGCTTATGCAGCTCAGTGCTGTCACCAGAGGGACTTTTCGGATCAGATGAACTACCACTCTTTTCTTTGGATTAATCCATCACTCACTCCTTAGAAGGATCTGGCTCTTTGAATCAGTTCAGGAGCAGATTGCCCATCTCTACTACAGTCCAGTGATGCTAAACGGAACTTGCGGCAGCGCTGGTTCACAACATCGGCTGTGCGCACCGATGTAGCGGAACGCCTTGTTACTTTGCTCTGTCAACTGTGTAGTGTTTACGGACGTAATACTAGGTTTTGTATTTGAATGTCGCGAAGTTAATTGTTTACAGGAGCGATAATTGATGCGTTCAAAACAAGTACACATTACTGAAAGTGCAACAAGTATGTAGAATTGATCAGGAGCTTTAAAGGTAGGACCTCGTAAGTTACCTTTCGAGATTAACTTCAGAACTACTTCATAAGGACCTAAACACAATGTCGTAAACTTTACGCATCCCGTTCTTCTTCTTTTTGTAGGGTGAATATGCATTTTCCAACACGGACATTCCAGCCAGGGACTCTGCAGTGAATGTAAATAACCGTAACGATGATGTAACACCAAATGCAGTAGTGGGTAAGCAGATCGATGATGGGTCTGTGACTTGTAATGAAGGCAAGAACTGCAGATCTGAAAGTAGCCGCGTAGACAATGACGAGAGGCCAATGAACGTAAGTGGAAAGATCTCACAGAAGAATGTGTATACTAAAGATGTACAAAATGACATTCCTAAATCAGATAGAGGTTATTGAAAGGCAGGCCAAAAAGGGGCAGAAAACGTAAGTACAAAAACATGACAGAGACACCAGGAAAAAATGTTGTTTTAAAAAATAAACGTTGAAATGTTTGTTAAGCTTATGGGACTTAACTGCGGAGTCATCATTCCCTAAACTTACAAACTACTTATAAACTAATCTTCGTTTACAGTAACGTGACCTCATTAAGTTGTTTCAGGATATCAAAGGTATATGGCTTCCTAAGACTTTATTTTTATAATAGGCCTCATGCACTGTTCAATTCGCATAATGAGACCAAAGGACGTTCAAGTCGTTTAGTCTACTGATGCATAACAGAACTGCACAAGCAGCAATTAAGCATTAGTAGTCTAACGACCATTTGTGTTATTTTTTGTGCTATTTAGCTTTCAATTACGGTGATCTTCCACTAATAACCCTTCGTCTGTACAAAAAATTGAGTATCTTCAACAATCCATAAATTTTTAACGGATTGGTAACTTCGCACGCCGTTATCTCACTTATGACATTTTGGCGCTTGGTCTAATTATACATAACACCGTCCATATTTGCTTTGTCTTAATTTGTTATGCTATTTATTGCTTTTCTGATCAGAAAAAGCGCCATCTGACGGAAGGTCTTGAACTTTTTTTTTTTTTTTTTTTTTTTTTTTTTTTCTTTTCTTGGTTGTAATAAAAACCCCTGTCTTTCCAAGCATTACCTCTCTGTCTACATTATTCCGTGGTTTATTAAGTTTTCAAATTTATACTGAGTTGTTGATCACCCGGTACTTTTGAAAGTAGTCTATATGTTAATCCAGGCCATAAGCTATCATCACGTGAAATTTCATCAAAATCCGTGCAGCAGCTTTAGCGTGATGCGGCAATGAACATACAAACTTTAGCATTTATAATGCGTATAGGATCTGTGCAGATTAGCCGTACAGCGATCAATATAAGGCTACTTGAGAGGGAGCGCCGCAACGTTTGTCAGCTCGCCACTCCTGTTGCCTCGAATGATTCACGCGGCCGTCGCGGCCTTATACAGCGAGGAGGCGAACGTGCCGAGAGCGGCCGTGATCTGAAATGTCGCTCCTGAAGATGATGAGTCGAGACCTGAGCAACCACACTGCCCGCTCCAGAGAACGCCAGCGGCCTTCGCGCTCGGCGAAAGAAGTCACGGCCGCTTGTTGCGTCTGCGCATGACCCGAGTCACGCAGCTAACATGAATGGGAAGACGCAGCCGCCGCTGCAGCCGAGACGCAGCCAGCCAGGCTGCAGGGCCCTCGCGTCAAATTCAAATGTTTGTAGAGTCTATGGGACTTAACTACGGGCTCATCAGTCCCTAAACTTACAAACTACTTATGAACTAGCTACTACTAAGGACGGCACAAAAAACCATGCCCGAGGGGGGATTCGAACGCCCGACCGTCGTGGCCGTGCAGACCGTGACTGGAGCGCTTCAGTCCCCTCGGCCACCGCGGCCGGCGAACCACGTTTTACTCGAAACATATATACATGTGGCGTCTATTCCAAAAGAACAGACGTCATTTCTGATCCTGTAGTTGTTACTGTTTCCATATTCACAGAATGTACGAATTCAGCTGCGAATGGGCAAAGATGAAAATGTGTACCCAGCCGGGTCTTTTCCTTTCAAAAATGTTCAAATGTTTGTATAGCTTATGGGACCTAACTACGGGGTCATCAGTCCCTAAACTTACAAACTACTTATGAACTAGCTAATACTAAGGACGGCAGAAATATCCATGCCCGAGGGGGGGGGGGATTCGAACCCCCGACCGTCGTGGCCGTGCAGACCGTGACTGGAGCGCCTCAGTCCCCTCGGCAACCGCGGCCGGCTCGCGTTAAATGTTTGTAATTCTGTGGGACCAAACTACGTTGGTCATCAGTCCCTAGTCTTACACACTGCTTAAACTAACGAGGGAACTTCATCAACTCGATCTCACGTTTTGTCGAGCAAAAAGTAGATGAGCTAGATATTAATCCCAGAAATCGATATCACGTGATAATTTGGTTTATTATTCAAATACTACGCAGTTACGGCCTCCTCAAAGTAAAGATTTTAATCATTCGTGCGCTCTGGTTGGTCCTCACTTGGCCCGCTTCAATGCGGCCGCTTAATACCCGAACGTCTAGTACTGTGCAATGACTCCCCCGAAATGTGAAATTTGTAGAGCTAGGGAGGGTAGGGAAGGAAATAATATTACAAAATGAAACATATGTACTGTACCTCTTTCAACATTTTTAGTTCCTTATGTCCTGTTTTCCACAGTTGCTATATTATAATATTATAGTGTAGGTATTTCAGTTATCTGTCTATGCAACTGATTTAATAAAATACTTTATTGCCATATGCATTTCGCCTTTATTTGGAAGGCATAATCAGTGGCAATATTTCATGGATATAGCTTTACATCTGCTGCTCATTGGTTGCTTCCAGCTGTTCTGCTTCAATTCTGTGTATTTTGCTGTGTTTGTTGTTCCAGCACTTCATCGGCTAACTGTGAAGTTCTGGAACAACAAACACAGCAAAATACACAGAATTGAAGCAGAACAGCTGGAAGAACCAACGAGCACCAGATGTAAAGCTATATCCATGAAATATTGCCACTGATTATGCCTTCCAAATAAAGGCGAAATGCATATGGCAATAAAGTATTTTATTAAATCAGTTGCATAGACAGATAACTTAAATACCTACACTATAATATTATAACTCTTTCAAGTTTGCTGCACATCAGTAGTGTCAGCTTTACGTATAATAAAATGATGTGGATAAAAGTTATTAAAAATTAAACTACGTTACACTGTTGAAAAACCGTCTCATTCGTTTCCACTGCAGTTGTGAAGTGCGGTATAAAAATGTTCAAAGCAAAGAGGCCTTCGACACCATCTACACGTTAGAAATTGCGCACTTTGACATAATAGACGTAGCACACCAAGCGTACCAGAACATTGACCTAAACACTGGTGCACATAACTGCCTGTGAATAAGCGACTTCTTTCTGACGATGGTGTTAGCTGACCGCAGTTCATACTGACACCCAGAAGTCGTACGTAGTTGGTAAACCCTTGAACACACAGAATCGGCCGCAGTGAAGCGGGCCGAGTGAGGAACAACCCGAGCGCGCGACTGATTAAAATCTGTACATTGAAGACGCCGTAACTGCGTAGTATCTGGATAATGACCCAAATTTTCATATCGATTTCTGGGGTTGATATCTAGTTCTTGTACTTTTTTCTCAAGAAAATATGAGGTCCAGTTTATAATGTTCCCTTGTAAGTTAAACTAACCTAAGTTCAACACACACATCAATGCCCGAGGGAGGATTCGAACGTCCGACGCGGTACGCCTCAAGATGCCTGCGCGTCTCTCGGCGCTTTGCCGCACTCTTTGATATTATGGTTGCTATCCGAACATAGGACACACAGCTTTCTAACACATGACATATTTTACTTCACAGGATATACCAAAAAATTTAAATAATTCACAAGTCCCTGGCGTTTATTTCTAAAGGTGAATACTCCTGTCATGCTGATGTCACATTCTAAGGAAATGGAGGTCGAAGTTGATATAAATATGGATAAACTTCCTCTACTAGAATGAAAAAGAAATAATTTTCTTTAATAGTACTTCACTTCAGAATATATATTCCAACTGAATTGATAGTAGAAACATCAACTTGTCTACTAATACGATAAAAATATCAACAATAATTCTGTTCCTTCAGAGATTAGAAAAATGTTCGTAAACCTATCGGACCAAACTGCGTGGTGATCAGTCCGTAGCTTACAAACTACTTAAACCTAGGTAAACTAACCTAAGGACAACATACACACCCATGCCCCAGGGAGGACTCGAACCTCCACGGCGAGCAACCGCGCGCTCCGTAGCGAGACGCTTTAGACCGCTCGGCTACTCCACCGCGGCGAGAGATTAGGTTAATACTTGATCCATAGATCTTAAATACGGCATTTCGCAATGATGCGAAACGAGTCAGTTTAATAAATGGTGTCTATACATGATACTCAATATTTTGAGGATTTTTTATTTTTTAACTTTTTTAAATTTTTTGATGAAAACCCTAAGTTGTACCTAAAAAGGCATCTAAAGTGTTGAAGGAGTTGCCATGCACAAATTCTTTTAATTACTTTTTTAAAGTCCCCTTGGCTATCTGTCAGACTTTTGATGCTACTTGGTAAGTAACCGAAGACTTTTGTGGCCGTATAATTCACCCCTTTCTGTACCAAAGATAGATTTAACCTTGAATAGTGAATATAGCTATTTCTCCTATTGTTGTAGCTATGCACACTACCATTACTTTCGAATTGTGTCGGATTGTTAATAACAAATTTCATGAGTGAACATATGTTTTTTTTTTAATTTTTTTTTGAATTTTTTTTTTTGTTTTTTGTTTTTTTTTTTTTTTTTTTTTTTAAATTTTAAACATAGCCACTATTGTCAGCGACCGTTAGCAACGTCAATGGATACAGAAGCAGCCCTCGGTCGCAAATTAAAAATTGTTTAACCTGGTTTCGGCAATGACTAAGATTGCCTTAATCAGAAATTATAAAATAAAACAAGTCACATAATGAAATATACTACTCAGCTGTATAGCTTACGTCAAAATGTTTAAAAAGAAATTTTGAGAAAATGCTAGCCCATAGTGATTTTTAATTCCTGATGAAGGTAATCTTAGTCATTACCGAAACCAGGTTAAACAATTTTTAATTTGCGACCGAAGGCTGCTTCTTAATGCATTGAGTGAATATATATATTGTCAATCTACAATGAAGATCTAGTTGTACCAGAGGTATTAAATATAAGGAGAGACACTGAATTGCATTTTGCACTGAAGCCAGTATTCGAACTCGAGACGCCGGCTGCGGTGGCCGAGGAGATTGAGGCGCTTCAGTCCGGTCTGCACGGCCACTACGGTCGGGGGTTCGAATCCCCCCTCGGGCATGGATATTTGTGCCGTCTTTAGTATAAGGTAGTTCATAAGTAGTTTGAAAGTTTAGGAACTAATGACCCCGTAGTTAAGTCCCATAAGCTTAACAAACATTTGAACATTCTTTGAACCCCGTAGTTAAGTCCCATAAGCTTAACAAACATTTGAAAATTTTTGAACTCGAGACGTGCTGCTTACTAGACAGGCGCTTTAGACCGCTCAGCTAACACAGCTTTACAAGCAGAACGACCACACGGACTGTGTTAAAGCACGTCTCCCACCACACCACATACTTTAATCCTGCCTCAGTGCTCCCTGCGACATACCTATCAAATTGCCAAGGATCTCCTATATTGGAGCTGCACCCCAGCAAATACTGTGAAGGGGGACAGTCCTATCTTGTTTCTCAGGCAAAGGTGATATGAATATTATCAGTAATTCAGTTCCTTGAGATAAACATTGTCTCATTATACCAAAGGTATTACACATAAGGAGAGGCATTGACTTGAAATTTGTGTTGTGGCCAGGATTCGAACATGGGCTCTCCTGCTCAGTAATAAGGCGTTTTAGACCGCTCATCTAACACATCGTTACGGAAAATGCAATTAAACGGTGTTAAAATATGTCTCCGTTCACACCACATACTGCCACACACATTGAGTGAGAATTTAACTATGTGGAGTGGAGGGAGACGTGCTTGAAGACAGTCCGTGAAGTCGATTTTTCCGTAAAGCTACGTTAGCTGAGCGGTCAATAGTTCCTGCCCAGTAAGCACGAGGTCCTGGGATTGAATCCCGGCCACAAAACAAATTTAATTCAATTCCTCTCCTTACATTTAATACGATAAAAGATTATTTCAATCAGTATTAGGTGTATAAATATCATTATTCTATGCTACGACATACAAATGTTTCAAGCAATCGTTTACTGAATGTATATTTTCGTAATAATTCCATCACTTCAAAGTTCACTTATGCACTTTATCAGATAACTTCTTCTTTGATGATAAATTCCTGTTTTCAAAGATTTTACTAGTTAAATATACTTTGCTATTATCCTCTCCACATTGTCAATAATGCCCCTTTTAAACTCGTATCACAGCACGTTCGAATATACACAGGTATTAGACAATAGACAACTTCATCGCGAAAACAAAGCCATGTAAGGATGCTCACGTCAACTTTGGGATTGATCACTACGGACAAGATTGTTGGCAGACTTAGGTGACAGACGACCGCCAACAGACACCGCATAGCTGGTCCGCCTGCTTAAATATCGTATTCGGAGAAGGTTATGACACATCGAGTGACCACAAATTATGTCATTCATAAACATAATAAAAAACTGACATCAAGATTACTTAAACTAATATTTTTTTGCACGTCTGAAATAAAATTACTGTTGATTCATCTCTTTTACATATTTCAGAAAATACTATTTTCAAATTTCTTTTATTTTGTATTGAAATTCTTTCATCATAAATCAAATACAGAAGTACTAGTTCCATGGTTACCTTTTGTTCCATAAATAACAATTACTTAATACACAAATAAGAAAGGAGGACCGGACCATATGACTGAAGGCAGGATTTTCTTTGTAAGAGCTTTGGTCCAGTGGCAACTCTATTGCTATAAATATCGTAAACAACTTTCAGCAGGTGTTGAATTCAGTCATGATTGTGGAATTTTCTGTTTCCCAACTTTTGCATCATTTATAAGGTAAACAATCAATCATTTGCTAACTCTGGGAAAATCTTATTTTACAAAATACATTATTGAAAAATATATTCAAGTCACTGAATTTAAAAAAAAAAATATAGTAAATGTTTGACATCTCTAAAGACAAGTGTATGTTTGCTATTTGAGCTAAATTTTATGTATTACATTGCATCTAACGTTAAGTAATTTCTACGTCAAGTAAAACTTCCAATTTGGTTATGTATCGTCACAAAGTCATGTCTACCCGTTTTTTGTGCGGACTAATCTTCCCAATGTTCCTACAGCTTGAGTACTGACGGAATTTGGAAGTGCTACATCATGAAGTGCCATGTTTAAGCAGTTTCCTATAGATTTTCTTCAAGTAAAGTTTATCGGGGGGAAGATACGCGCGGTAAGGTTTGAGGGAGGATCAAAAGGTGAGTTATACTTAGTTTTTTATATGTAAAGGTCTGCCTTGTGATTATTATTTTTACCCAAAAATATTTCACTGCAATTGCAGCATCATTGGTGGGCGTTTTCATTCCTTTAATTTCTTGTTTTTACATGTGATGTTAAAGTTTGTAATGTTTGTAAATTTATGGTACTTAACTTCTATGAATATCAGTCCCTAGGCATACAAAGTACTTAATCTAATTAAACCAACCTAAGCACAACACAGACACTCACGCCTGAGGGAGGACTCGAAGCTCCGATGGCGAGCAACCGCGCGCTCCTCAGCAAGGCGCCTTAGAACGCTCGGCTACTGCACCGCGGCCATTTCAGTTTTCCTTCGTATTCTGAGTAGGTCTTCCTCCACCGATTGTCATCTACAAATCTGATTGTCTCTTCTTCTGTGGATAATAAAGGAAACAGTCCTGTTTCAGTCAATACTGTCGCTGTTAAGCAAACACAAGAGCTTCAACATTAAGTTGAGCTGTACCTCACGTTAGGTTCTAAATAGGTTACACTGACAAGAAAAGTCCTCGGGCTCGAACAAACACAAATATACCAAAATCGTGTGAGAGATAACGTAGAGGTCCCTTATTTTAATAGTGATACTCTCGCATCTGCTAAACCTAGCAGTCGCCTGTTAGAGGCCGGTACACCAGTAGGGACGGTGCAGTGTGACTCTGAAGTTGCGTTTTGTGACGTCATTTGTGTAGTGAAGCGTCATATGGGTCGGCGATTGGTAACCAATCCTGATAATATATTGCAATTGGTTGAGATGAAATTTCGAGGAGCCCTTCGTGAAAATAGTTTTTGTGAAGAAGATAATAATTCGCATGTTTTCTGGTATCTATTATAGTGCAGAAATATGAGCATACATAGAAACACTATAATAGATACCAGGTAACATGCGAATGATTCATTGATTCATCTTCTACACCAAATTGTTCAAATGTTTGTAGAGTTTATGGGACTTTACTATGGGGTGATCAGTCCCTAAACTTACAAACTACTTATGAACTAGCTTATACTAAAGGCGGCACAAACATCCATGCCAGAGGGGGGATTCGAACCCCCGATCGCAGCGGCCGTGCAGACTGTGATTGGCACGCCGCAGACCGCTCGGACACTGCGGCCGGCTCTTCTACATCATCTTCATCTCAACCAGTCATACTATATTAGGAGGATTTTGTACCAATCGCTGACCAATCCGACGCTTCACTACACAAATAGCGTCACAAAATGCTACTTCAGAGGCACACTGCACCGTCCCTACTGGTGTATCGGCAGGTCAATGTGCAATGCGGCGTGGCACACGCAGAGGCCTCTAATGGGCGACTCCAGAGTTTTGCAGATGCGAGAGTATCGCTAGTGAAATAAGAGACCTTCACATTATCACTGACATGGTTTTCAGGTATTTATATTTGTTCGAGCCCAACTACTTTCCTTGTGAGAATTTCACGAGGTTTTACGAGAATTAATATGTTCGTATTTGACGACTCGAAGAAGACCACTGGGTCTTCTCAAATATTTTGATTTCATAATCTGTTGCGACATTTGGATTTTAAGAAGAATCACTGAATATTAGTCCAAGAGGCGGTAAATTGGTAAAGAAGCTCAGATGAAAACGAAGGCTTCCGCGGCCGTTGTCATTGTTTATAAAACTCTTCTGGGTGTTGGACCGCATCGTCAATATATCAAATACTTCACCGACGTTTCGGCCACTATTGCATGTGGCCATATTCTGGGTGTTACGTTTACACCCAGAAGATGGCCACTTGCAATAGTGGCCGAAACGTCGGTGAAGTATTTGATATATTGACGATGCGGTCCAACACCCAGAAGAGTTTTATAAACAAAACTCAAAGGAGGTCATGTTCCAAACCACCTGCTACCCACTGTGCTGTTTCACCGTCTGCAGTGACTGGCGCGAGGTATCGTGTAATGTGCTTTGACCCGCGGCCAAGCGTGAGAGCCAAGGTGCCTGAAGGTCGGAATCGTCGGGGAAAATGAAATAAAAGTGAGGATGGGAGTAGGCGACGGCAAAGAAGACCAAGGCGACTGCAGCACCGGAGGCTGCATAATCGCAGACGAGGAGAAAAGACGCTCGTAGCCGGCGGCTGGATTACTCCTGTTTCCTCGATGAGGCCTCGGTGGAGCGAGGCTGCCGCCTGGGGCCTGAGGCTGGGAACTGGAGGCTGGAGGTTGGAGGCTGAGGAGACTCCAACTGGGCCACCTGGGGAAACGGGGGGCGTGTCTGCGCGCTGCCGAGGTCTGCATAGCCGCCGCGGAAACCGTGACGGCCACGGCGCCTACCACCTTCACCCAGCAGAAGACCGCCCCACTCGGCAAGCACTGTACCACTCACTGACACTCTCACGAGTAGACCTACGTAAGTGGCACTCTCCGATTTTTCTGAAATTTGGATATCTATATCTGTTGTTGTGGACTTCAGTACGGAGATTGGTTTGATGCAGCTCTCCACAGTACCCTATCCTGAGCAAGCTTCTTCATCTCCACATAAGAAAAAAAAAGTTCAAATGTTTGTAATTCTATTGGACCAAACTGCGTGGTCATCAGTGCCGTCTTTAGTATAAGCTAGTTCATAAGTAGATTGTAAGTTTAGAGACTGATGCCCCAATAGTTAAGTCCCATAAGCTCTACAAACATTGGATTTGAACGTTTGATAATATTAATGTAAATATCAAACAATAAAACAATGCCCAGAGACGCATTTTATCTCAATATATATCAGAGATATAAAATTGAAGAACAGTCATTGAAATAAAATTTGTGCTATGGGCGGTATTCTAACCCTGGAACTCCTACCTATAAGACAAGCGTTATACCTCTAAGCCACCTTGACTTAATAGATACAGTTCCTTCACGGATTGTCTTAAAGTAAAACTTAAATGTTACTGGCAACCAAATTGTGGCACAAATTTTAATTCAGTGCCTCTTCTTAGCATTATATGTTTGATATATATATCGAGACAAAATATGTCCCAGGTTACTGATTTATTGTTTGTTACTTATATCATTTGTGCCTGAGGTACAAGGCAGGGTTATCCGCATTAACGTTCATTGCTGGGATGCTATTCTACTTTTTTTTGGAGTGCCTTAGCAAAATTGATACGTATTTATATTGGGGAACGTTAGGCAGAATTGATGTGCCTTAAGACAATGCGTGCAGTGGGCGTATCCATTAAGTCATCCTGAGTTAGTGGTGCAGCGCCTGCGTGCTTAACAGGAGGCCTTGGCCAAAATTTCAACTGAATGCCTCTCCTTCAGATTTATATCTTCGATAATATTAAGGTCTGTAATACAGTATTCGATAGTTTTCCGGAATATATTGTGATGTACGATAGTTTAATTATACAGAAACCTAATGGGGCAACTTAAATTGCTGTGTCTGAAACTAGTACGAATGATATTTACGTCTTCCTTCTCACAGAGACGTATTTGGCTTTCTGTTTCAGAATGTGTGACGATTTCAGAGTACTTTATATCCAGTAGGAACCTAAGAGTAAGTAAGTAAGTAAATTGTAAATCTATCGGACCAAACTGCGTGGTCATCAGTCCGTAGCTTACAAACTACTTAAACCTAGGTAAACTAACCTAAGGACAACACACACACCCATGCCTGAGGGAGGACTCTAACCTCCACGGCGAGCAACCGCGCCCTTCGCAGCGAGACGCTTTAGACCGCTCGGCTACTCCACCGCGGCTCCACATAAGAACGGCTACCTACATCTGTCTGAATCTGCTTACTGTATTCATCTCTTGGTCTTCCTCTGCGGTTTTTACCCCCACACACTTCCCTCCAACGCTAAATTCATAATTCCTTGTTGTCAAACAATGTGCCCTACCCATCGATCCCTTCTTTTAGTCAAGGTATGCCAGAAATTTCTTGTCTCCCCAATTCTGTTCAGTGCCTCCTCATTAGTTACGCGAGCCCCCCTCCTAATCTTCAGCATTCTTGTGTAGCACCACATTTCAAAAGCCTATATCCTCTTTCTGTCCGCACTGTTTATCGTCCATGTTTCACTTCCATACCCCCATGTGAATGTCTGTTCGGTGTACGTTTATCACGTCTGAACCACAAGACATAAACAGCTAAAAATTAGTACAGTTACTAATGTCTACTCGGGGAAAGCCTTAGGCACGGTTTTATGGCGATCTAATGTGAATGTCTGTTAGTTGTACGCTTTGCCGACCGCGGTGGCCGAGGGGACTGAGGCGCTCCAGTCACGGTCTGCACGACCACTATGGTCGGGGGTTCGAATCCCCCCTCGGGCATGGATATTTGTGCCGTCCTTAGTGTTAGCTAGATCGTAAGTAGTTTGTAAGTTTAGGACTGACGACCCTGTAGTTAACTCCCATAAGCTAAACAAACATTTGAACATTTTGTACGCTTATGACGTCCGAACGACAAGACGCAGAGACTTACATATTTGTACAAATACTATTTTATACCTGAGGAAGGTTTTAGGCACGGTTTTATAGCGATCTGGTAGATATTTAGTAATTTGAGGAATATAATGCGGATTGCGGAACAATTACTAAAATCAAATGTTTGTAAAGTCTATGGGACTTAACTACGGGGTCATCAGTCCCTAAACTTACAAACTACTTATGAACTACTTACGAACTAGGACGGCACAAATATCCATGCCCGAGGTGGGATTCGAACCCCCGACCGCAGTGGCCGTGCAGACCTTGACTGGAGCGCCTTAGTCTCCTCGGCCACCGCGGCCGGCGAACAATTACT
Source organism: Locusta migratoria (assembly GCA_026315105.1). Taxonomy (NCBI): domain Eukaryota; kingdom Metazoa; phylum Arthropoda; class Insecta; order Orthoptera; family Acrididae; genus Locusta; species Locusta migratoria. The sequence continues at coordinate 248,197,862 of CM048747.1, read as the reverse complement.
CTTTGAAAATTGTATTTACTCCTTGAAAATGGTTTTATTGGTTGCATTGTTGCTTGAGGGTTGATAATGATAAAAGGGTGGAGTATATTGCGATGGAAAGTTATCGGTGTATATAAAATTCTACGTGTGAGTATGTGTGTGTGTGTGTGTGTGTGTGTTAATATTTCGCTCTGCAGCGTAAACTACAGAACACAAACGAATGGTCTGTGTGTAATTGTTGTCAGAAGTCTCCCGTTATAAACCATAGCAGTTCCATGCCGATAGGTATAAGGGGGTGGAAGATATGGTGGTTGAAAGTCTCAAATTATAAAAAAAATTCGGACTGAAGGCCAGCGACTCTATAGCAAGGAGGTTACATACTGCGAAACGTGATGCCACAGACCATATCTTTGGTCTATGCGTCCTACAATGTGTTCAGCTCTTTGTCTGTCAGGATAAGCATACGAATAAGGAAATATAAGAAAATATAAATAAATGAAGCAGTAAAAGGACATTTATTTCAATACATCTCTTTAAAAAAATCGATTTAATGTTTCGTGCATTATCTATCATAATCAACCAACACGCGAACGGAGCCGCGGGTTGAAGCTAGTATGTTATAAATACATGAAAAACCAGACAGCGGTTATTAGAGTCGAAGGGCAAAAAAGGAACGCAGAGGATGGGAAGGGAGTAAGACAGGGTTGTAGCCTTTTCCCAATGTTGTTCAATCTGTGCACTGAGAAGGCAGTGAAGGAATCTTCTCTCGTTCTCAATCCGAAGATTGGTTGGCAGCAATTCTTCTCCTCCACACTTCTCTGTTCTCGGATAGCCTCTTCATTTTCTGATACGTTTCCATTCCTACATCTCTTTGAATCTGTTTCACGTACTGCAATCTAGGTCTTCCTCTGCCTCTTTTTCCTTCTACCATCCCTTCCATAATAATAATAATAATAATAAAAGTCAACAAAGGTAAAAGAAAGGTAAAGATGTGAACAAACCGAAGATTGGTTTGAACACCACAGTGCTTTACTAGGCATGGTCCTATTTGGAGGTCGTACGCCGTTGCCTTCCTCCGACCTTCGAACTGACTTACCCAGCCAGTTATAGGGGGACCTACAGTTTAACGTGGGTTCCGAACAACGGACACTCGGTATTTTTCACATGAGCGATACGGCCTGTCCACCACAGGTACCTTGGAAATACGTTTTGCTGCTTTCTTTAAAGTATGTATCCATTAAAAAAGTGTTACGTATCCAAGTTTATTAACCAACTACCTCTCTTGTACATTTCACTTACGAATGTAGTCAAAACAGATGCTCTATTGCGAAACACGATTCTATATGATTTCCACCACCCACAAAGGGCTCATATGGCGTCCTTGTTTATGTCACTTCAATATTTTTATTTTAAAATATAGTTGTGAACAATGTTTGAAACCATATTACGTGTTTCTACAACTATGTGTACACATATTAAGTTATTCCATAACTGTTTTTATCTGTACAAGCATTCTGTGATGCCATCCATTTTAACATTTTATAAAATAAAATCTGTATTACTTATGTACTTATGTAACTAGATAATCACAATCTATATCTATAAATGTGAATGTCTGTTCGGTGTACGTTTATCACATCTGAACCACAAGACATAAAGAGCTAAAAATTTGTAGTTACTAATGTCTACTCAGGAAAGGCTTTAGGCACGGTTTTATGGCGATCGGATATATATATATGTGAGTGTCTGTCTGTTGTGCGCTTATGACGTCCGAACGACAAGACGCAGAGACTTAAATATTCGTACAGTTACTAATTTATACCTGAGGAAGGTTTTAGGCAAGCTTTTATAGCGATCTGGTAGATGTTTAGTAATTTGAAGAATATAATGCAGATTGCGGAACAATAACTAGTCTTTGAAAATTATATTTACTCTTTGAAAATGGTTTTATCGGTTGCATTGTTGCTTGAGGGTTGATAATGATAAAAGGGTGGAGTATATTGGGATTGAAAGTTATCGGTGTATATAAAATTCAATGTGCATGTGTGTGTGTGTGTGTTAATATTTCGCTCTGCAGCGAAAACTACAGAACGCAAACGAATGGTCTGTGTGTAATTGTTGTCAGAAGTCTCCCGTTGTACACCATAGCAGTTCCATGCCGATAGCTATAAGAGAGTGGAAGATATGGAGGTTGAAAGTCGTCAAAAAAAAAAAATATATATATATATATATATATATATATATATATATATATATATATATATATATATTCGGACTGAAGGCCAGCGATGACGTTTGCGACTCTATAGCAAGGAGGTTACGTACAGCGAAACGTGATGCTACAGACCATATCTTTGGTCTATGCGTCCTACAATGTGTTCAGCTCTTTGTCTGTCAGGATAAGCATACAAATAACGAAATATAAGAATAAATAAATAAAGCAGTAAAAACGAGATTTCTTTTAACACATCTCTTTAAAAAAATCGATTTGACGTTTCGCGCATTATCTATCATAATCAACCAACACGCGAGCGGAGCCGCGGGTTTAAGCTAGTATGTTACAAATACATGAAAAACCAGACAGCGGTTATTAGAGTCGAAGGGCAAGAAAGGGACACAGAGGTTGGGAAGCGAGCAAGACAGGGTTGTAGCCTTTCCCGAATGTTGTTCAATCTGTACACTGAGCAGGCAGTGAAGGAATGGAAGGAGAAATTTGGAGAGGGCATTAAAGTGCAGGGGGAAAAAAAAAGAAAAAAAAAAAAGAAAACATTTCGGTTTGCCGATGACATTGTAATTCTGTCAGAGACCACAAAAAGATCTGGAAGAGCAACTGAAGGGAATGGACAGTGTCTTAAAAGGAAGATATAAGATGAACATTAACAAGGGTAAAACGTAGGTAACGGAATACAATGTCAGAAAATAAGGCGATGCTGAAGGAATTAGATTAGGTAATGAGGCAATAAAAGTAGTAGATGAATTTTGTTATTTGGGTAGCAAGATAACTTCTGATGGCCGAAGTAAAGAAGGTATAAAATGCAGAATGGTTATGGGAAGAAAAGCGTTTCTAAAGAAGCGAAACTTGTTAACATCCACTATTAATTTATATGTTAGGAAGGTAAATTCGATTCATATACCTATCATGTAAGCTTGGAATAATAACTTTTAATGTATTATATAACGAGATATTCGTATGCGCTGGCTCACAAGTCCAACTTACGGAGTGGTTGACTCAATACTCGCAACTGCCGGATGGAAATACTAGGCCAGTAAATCTGTATGCTTCGTATATCGTCTTCTACAGACTCCTGGCTAGGCTTACACACACTCAAGAAGACGTAGTATTGGGAGGGGATCTTGCAAAATATGGAAAGACTAGTGATTTGTCTTATAACGTAATTTACCTAAATTTTAACTAAATTTCGTTAAGTTTCGGTTTCGTCTAAACTAGAAGAACCGAAAATTCTATTATGGTTTCTGTTTCGGCCGCAAAATATGTTTCGGTCGAACTATATTGGAAATAATAGCAATAAAAAAAACGAAAACCGGTTATTTAAAAAACCGGTTATCTTGAGCAATTTTTACATTGCGAGATGAAAAGAACCGGTATAACCGAAAACCGGTTGTTTCAGCAATAACCGCCATCTCTAGTAAATGGATGCTGAAGAAGCTGCTCGACATCTTCGCAGTCTCGAGAAACACACGGCTGGAGGCCTTGACCAGCTTACTGCATGAACTTTTTCGATGGATACCACCCGCTGTACCTACTCATCTTTCCAAGCTTTTCACTACCATACTCCGCGTCAGACACTACCCAGGGCCAGGGAAACATTTAGTGGTCGGCAGTATTCACAAACCAGACAGGGATCCACCCCGCCCATTGAGCTATCGACATCTCAGTTTATTGCCAGCGATCAGACAAGTTCACAAACAACGCTTCCATTCGGCTAAATCACCCGAGAAGGCTCAATCCGTAGATGCACCCTGTACAGTCTACACATATGGCATGTTGAGGATGGGTAGGGAGCATCTCGCCTTCTACGGTGATGACACACTTATATTCTCCAAGAGAATGAACGTCATCTTCCAGAGGAAACTGTAGGGAGCGTCGAACAATATCACAGGGCAAGGAAGTGGCAAATCATCTTCAACAGCACTACTCAAGCAGTTATGATTCAAAAGCTTCAGCAATATCCCTCGTTTTCACAAGGTATCTTGTTCAGTGATGAACCAAACCTTTTGTCTGTGGAGAATTCCAACGTCATAACTACAGATAGTGCGCCTCGGTTGAACAGTGGTAGAGTGCCACACTACAAATCCAAAGGTCACGGATTCGATCCCAGACAGGACCTAGGATTTTTATCTGTCACTTTCACTTCTTTCCCCTCTCGCAGAATAGCCCATGTGAAAAATACCGAGTAGCACCGTGGTTCGGAACCCACGTTAAACTGTAGGTCCCCCTATAACTGGCTGGGTAAGTCAGTTCGAAGATCGGAGGAAGGCAATGGCATACCACCTCCAAACAGGACCATGTCTAGTAAAGCATTGTGGTGGTCAAACCAATCTTTGGATGTTGACTGCTTTACTTTACAACTACAGATACTGGTTAGATGAGAATCCGTACCGGATGTAACTTTCAAAGGTAGATGGTGACGTGAAGGTTATGGTATGATATGGGGTATGGGTACCCGTGTAATTGGACCCGTTTTCGTTGATTGCGCCGTAAACACTCAAAGATACTTGCAAATTCTGCAAGCTGTGGTGTTTCCCTTAGTTCTGAATGGAGATGGCAGCTTTCACTCTTACTTTCAACAGGTTGGAAAGACTACTAAGGGAACTCAGTTTATCTGCGGAAGAAGTGACATATTTTTCTTCGATTTCTTTTGAATATTCCTCTTCAGTCGGGGACCCTTACCCTCACAGAAGAGATACAGTATATACAATGTAGATCCATGCGTTTCGTCACAGTTTGATTTAAACAGATCGTGAGCCCTGTGGTGATCCTCAACAAACTACAATGGTAGACATTATAAGAGAGGCGTTGTACTTCACGGATAGCATTACTATCAACATTTCAAGTGTACTTACGTTCCAAAAGCTCTGGTGAACATATTAGGAGAAGGTGGCTTCAGGTTCATGGATGATTACTAGGCGACTTTAGTGGTTATCATCCACTAGCGAAGTCTATCTTCTCTTGTTATTTGACTTTCAAATTCATTCTTTTCCCACTACTTCTGCAATATAAAGTAACGTATTCTGGTGTTCTGATCTGTCGGCTTACAGGGGCAACAAAAAATTCATTTTTAACATTTCGCTAATTATAGACTGCATTTAAACACTTAAAATTATGTCATAATCTCCGCATTAAGACGTTAAATGTACGTTAAGTTTATCACGATATGAAAAATTTTACAATTAAGAGACAGTATGACGAAGCTGATGGCACTCAAATATTTCGATTGTGCCCATCCAATAGTCATAAATTATAACAATTAGTGAGTTCCAACAAACTTCACATATAATATTCAAACTTTGCGAATCTTCTTCAAGCTGACCTCTCCCTCTTCCCCCACCAAACCACAAAGGGAAAAAAGTTTATTACTTACTACAGTTTTTGCTTTTCACGCGGTCAAACTTCAGCATGACTTATTAATTTATTACTTTTTAACTTCAAACTCTTATCGTAACGCACTTTTCAGGCAGTATCTACATGCACCACTGAATACACCAACAACATTATATCACTGTACAGAAAATAATGACGTACAGACAGACGCGTCAAAAACTCCTTATTTTCCTACACTGACGTCTGGAAGAACTAAACATCAGGCACGAAGTTTTAGTTTTCTTTACTAATAACAACACATTTTTGCATACAGTGTATCTACATACACAAGTGAATGCACAGAAAGCAATTCAGTAGATATGACGTGATAATTAATGAGATGCGTGAAATAAGTGTTTTGATTAACGTGTAGCGTAAATTACCCATCCTACAGTCACTCGTTGATCATTCCGGGGCAGTAATAGAAGAAATCAAACGGAAAGCTGAAGTTCTAAATTTAACCTTTAAGAAATCTTTCACTCAGGAGAATCGCATAAATGTACCATTATTGGATCAGCCTACTAATTCCGAAATGAAGGACATAGTAATAGGTATTTCTGGTGTAGAGACGCTGCTGAGAGAGCTAAATACGAAAATGTCTGCTGGTCCGGATGGAATATCAGTTCTGATTTACAAAGAGTATTATGTGGCATTGGCCCCTTACTTAGCTTGCATTTATCGCGAATTTTTAATTCAGCGCAAAGTTCCTAGTGATTGGAAAAAAGCGCACGTGACTTGCGTTTATAAGAAAGGAAAGAGAACTGACCCACATATTTACAGGCCAATATCGTTGACATCAGTTTCCTGTAGAATTTTGGAGCATATTCTCAGTTCGAATATAATAAGTTTCCTTGAGACGGAAAAGCTTCTTTCTATGAATCAGCACGGGTTTAGGAAACATCGTTCATGTGAAACTCAGCTTGCCCTTTTCTCACATGATATCTTGCGAGCTATGGATAAAGGGCAACAGGCGGATTGAGTTTTTCTCGACTTAAAAAGACGTTAGACTGCTAACGAAGATACGAGCTTATGGAATAGGTTCACAGATTTGTTACTAGCTGGAAGACTTCCTAGGTAATAGAACGCCAGCTGCGGTGAACTAGCCGAGCGGTCTACAGCACCTCGCTGTGGAGGTTCGATTCCTCTCTGGGGCATGGGTGTGTGTATTGTTCTTAGGTTAGTTTACCTAGGTTTAAGTAGTTTGTAGGCTACGGACAGATGACCACGCAGTTTGGTCCGATAGAATTACAAACATTTGAACATTTGTAATAGAACACAGTACGTTGTTCTCGACGGCGAGTGTTTATCAGAGACGAGTGTATCGTCAGGCGTGCCACAGGGGAGTGTGATAAAACAGCTATTATTTTATATCTATATAAATGATCTGTTGGACAGAGTAACTTCTAATTTGTGACTGTTTGCTGATAATGCTGCGGTGTATGGGAGGGTGTCGTCTTTAACTTATTGTAATAGCATACAGGATGACTTAGACAAAAATTTCTAGTTGGTGCTAACAATGGCAGCTAGCTCTCAATGTAGAAAAATGTAAGGTTATGCGCATGAGTAGGAGAAACAATCCCATAACGTTCGAATACAGTATAGTGAGCGTCTTGATGCAGTCGCGTCGATCAAAATCTAGGCGTAACATTGCAGATCGATATGAAATAGAACGAACATGTAAGGAAAGTAGTTCGGTTTATTGGGAGAGTTTTGGGAAGATGTACTTCATCTGTAACGGGGACCGCGTATAAAACGCTTGTACGACCACGTCTTGAGTATTGATCAAGTGTTTGGGACACGGAGCAGATCAGTTTGAAGGAAGACATAGAAGCAGTTCAGAGGCCTGCAGCTGGGTTTGTTACTGGTTAAGTTCGACCAATGCGCGAGTGTCACGGAGATGCTCCAGCAACTAAATTGGCGATCGCTGGAGGAAAGACGACGTTCTTTTCGTGAATTTCTGTTGAGAAAATTCAGAAGCCCGGAATTTGAAACCGAGTGTAGTACGACCTTGCTGCCGCCTACATACATTTCGCGTAGTGATTACAAAGACAGGATAAGAGAAATTAGGGCTCGTAGAGAAGCATATAAGCTTTCTTTTTTTCCTCGTTCTATTTGGGTGTGGAATAGGAAAGGAAATGCCTAGTAGTGGTACAGTGTACCCTCCGCCACGCACTTTACGGTGGATTGCGGAGTATGTATTTAGATGTAGGTAGATCTTGTGTCTTCTAATGCGAGCACTTGGCAATTTCCAACCTTAAGCATAATTTCAATCATTTTCTTAACGTTTTCATCGTGAAGAATAAGGGCAATAGATCACTATTATGATTTTTTTTTTGCATTGTCCTGGGAAAAGCATGTGAGCGAACAGCACAAACCTTTACTTTTTTATTATTTTTATTTTAATTCTTTTTTAATTTTTGACTGGAATGGCCACGTAACCGGCGTCGAGCGTGGATTTATACTGTATAGTAATCATCGAAACGACGTGAAATTTCATTGCAATGAAGCTGCTTTTCCACAAATTTCTCATAGCATTCAAGCCCTGAAGCTTTTGGATTCATGTCTGATCACGTCGAGATAGATTTTTCAAGAGCAGAGCAGACACGTCATTCTGAAGTTATGCCAGGAGGACATGTTTAACAAGGCCACGGCCAATGTGGCCTCGACTTCACCTTCCCTAATAGGCGCGTCATCTTCGCCGACCTTGCTACAAATGTATCATCAGTCTCTGATGAAACGAGCAAGAGCAATGTTTCTGTGTCAATCAGATGGTGATTGGGCAAGTAGGGTGTATCTGCCTGCGTCATCCTCATTCATGTGCCTTACAGTTCTTGTAGAATCATCGTTCCTTTCATTCTGTAGGCTCTAATCTGTACGTTTGCGTGACGTTTTTCATTGGTTCAGTGTACTTTTCTTTGTAAGTGTACCGTGTTGTAACTTTACGCTTTTTCCTGCTCTGAATTCGTGATTGCAAGTGTGACTAAACGTTCTATGAAGCTGCGTATTTGCCTGTATACGGTTCTGATTTAGAAGTTTGGCTCGATGTGATCTTAGGTTCGAAACTTACGTGTCTGCTTTCATGCCCCAGCAACTACCTTAGTTTCAGATAAGATCTTTTACCTGTGACCCTGTAGTTAAAACCACTATATGCATAGGCTGTAGTTTGCGAAACAAATAAGAATTATTACATACAATAAATGGCTCATTAATAAAAATGGTTTTATTCTAACGTTTACGAATGATGTACTCAAAGTCAGAGATTTAGTTGAATAAGGCTTATTCAATCAAACTGGATCGTTACTGGAAGTGCTCAGATGAATTATTAATCATAAATAGAATAAAATATTTAAACAGTTGCATTATCTGCGATAAGAAATTGGTAGCATTTTCCCCCAACTAAGTAATCATAATTTTAAGAAACATAGAAATTCTGTGTATTTCGCGAGCACTCAACATGGCATTGTCAACAGTTCAAAATAGTTTAAGTTTTCCGAACATAATTTCTATAGTCTTAAGTTATTGTGTAAAAACATAAACACCTATCAGGTGCATTGACGTTTACTTGTTCTCGCCAAATTTAGAGTCCCGAGAAGAGTCCGTTCGCTGCACAAATCTTAACACTCTGCCCGATCGAATCACGCGTATCACCCAGGACGGTCCTTCTTATGCCAAGACCACACATGGAGTTCCTTTAGTCCTACACACCCTTCGCTCCTCTCCTCCCTCTCAAAAACACCCTCCCCATCATTTCTGTCTCTTGGACACTTCCTCATTGGCCGATCGCCATCCCTTCCAAAACCGTTTAAATCTTAGCATGAGCTATTTCTTTAAGTGAAAACTGAGCATCTGAAACGACTTCCTTACTAATATAACTTTACTTAAATACATAAAATTACTGTTAATTAGTATTACATAAAGTATGAAATAAATAAATAGATAAACAAGCTTCCATGAGCTTGACCGCTCATGCCACACAGTATACAGAGTGTTACAAAAAGGTACGGTCAAACTTTCAGGAAACATTCCTCACACACAATGAAAGAAAATATGTTATGTGGACATGTGTCCCGAAACGCTTAATTTCCATGTTAGAGCTCATTTTATTACTTATCTTCAAATCACATTAATCATGGAATGGAAACACACAGTAACAGAACGTAGCGGCGTGACTTAAAACACTTTGTTACAGGAAATGTTCAAATTGTACTCCGTTAGCGAGGATACATGCATCCACCCTCCGTCGCATGGAATCTCTGATGCCCCTGATGCAGCTCTGGAGAATGGCGTATTGTATCACAGCAGTCCAGCAGTCCACAATACGAGCACGAAGAGTCTCTACATTTGGTACCGGGGTTGCGTAGACAAGAGCTTTCAAATGCCCCCATAAATAAAAGTCAAGAGGGTTGAGGTCAGGAGAGCGTGGAGGCCATGGAATTGGTCCGCCTCTACCAACCCATCAGTCACCGAATCTGTTGTTGAGAAACCTACGAACACGTCGACTGAAATGTGCAGGAATTCCGTCGTGCATGAACCACATGTTTTGTCGTACTTGTAAAGGCGCATGTTCTAGCAGCGCAGGTAGAGTATCCCGTATGAAATCATGATAACGTGCTCCAGTGAGCGTAGGTGGAAAAACACCTGTCAACACAAGCACTGAAGTCAACATTACCTTCCTTCAATTGGGCCAACTGGCGGCGAATCGAGGAAGTACAGTACATATTAACGAAACAATTGGGTATTTTGACAATTATCTGCACGAATTATTTCAATTTACATTTAAAGAGAAATACTGAAATCAGTTCTATCATGGAAATTAAGCGTTTCCGGACACATGTCCACATAACATATTTTCTATCTTTGTGTGTGAGGAATGTTTCCTGAAAGTTTGGCCGTACCTTTTTGTAACACCCTGTATACAGAAATTACAAGCATACTGTACACTAAATTAAATATACGATAGAAAAATCATGCTGCTTGCATTTTGAGAGTTACTGTGTAGAATATGATGATCTGATTGTATTTCCATTATTACTTTGATCAGTTAAAATCAATCATTAAATAAATATGTAGAAGTGTGACACTTTCAAGATGATAGGTAAAGACGATAAACTTTCATCTAAAACAGTGTTTGCCGAAGTTGCAGTATGCATTCAGAAGTGGATTATTTTAAGCTTGATTTTTGTATATTTTATTTAGTTGTCATAAACATTTATAATGACTGAAACACGGAAATTATTTTTAGAATTATGAGATGTGCGTAATTATTCCGACATTGTAGATGTCTTAAATGTTGACGGTAAATAAATTTATATATTATTCTATTTTATTCTTAATTACTGTAGTGTGGAACTGACAGATGTACTCCAGACACCGTTACGAGAAGCTCGGCTAACATCCCTAATTAATTATGAGTACAAAGTATCAGCCTTTGCCGATTTCCGCCGTGTTGGACAATCCCCGACCGTGTGCTTGGATTACCCGATACTTGGCCTATCTGGCAGCTGTTCCAACCGTTTGAGGCTGTCTACTACCAGGCCTTTATCTTCCCACACGTTACTTATACCAATTACTTATACCAATTGTGCAACTCTACTCACATTACTTCTATAAAGTCACTGCGTATACATATAAATTCGTACCTGAAATCAAAAAAGACGCAATGAAATGTAATACTTTTCCTTATAGTACGTGATAATATCTTGTTCCACTGATGTGTATAAGCTATGATTGAATATTACAGTGCTGCACTTTCAATACATCCACACAGCATTGTAGCATTATACACTGCCGGAACCAAAAAATAATACTTGCAAATGATTGATAAAGGAAGTGAAGGAAGAAGGATAGGAAAGAAAGGATTGAAAGTGGCCGCATTTGAGCATTGATATTAAGCAATGGCGACAAGTGAAAATGTGAGCCCGACGGGGAATCGAACTCGGGTCTCCCGCTTTGGACCAGCAGTTTTTTTAATTTTTTTTTATTCGGGCCTCCAGCGGTCGCCTTAACCACTTGGTCACCCGTGCTCGCCTCCCATACGTCTAAGATTCTCACAAGTCGCACGCTATGTTTGAAGCGCCCCTATCGTCCATGCCCTCTAACACTCGCCATTCTGGATTCCCGTGCGAGGTCGGACGTATGACCGCATCTGCGGTGAAATAAATGAAGCTAACGCCGTCTTCGCGTTTTAATACCTATTGTATTGGTGTGGTGTCTGTTCTTTCGGAAGTTATTTCACCGCAGATGCGGTCATACGTCCGACCTCGCACGGGAATTCGTAATGGCGAGTGTAAGAGGGCATGGACTATAGGGGCGCTACAAACATAGCGTGCGACTTGTGAGAATTTGAGACGGCCGAGAGGAGAGCACTGGTGGCTAAGTGGTTAAGGCGACCGCTGGCCCAAAGCGGGAGACCCGGTTTCGATTCGCGGTCCGGCTCACATTTTCACTTGTCGCCATTGCTTAATATCAATGCCCAAATGCGGCCACAGTCAATCCTTTCTTTCCTATCCTTCTTCCTTCCCTTCCTTTATCAATCATTTGCAAATGCTATTTGCCTGCGAAGCAGTTGTGGTGTCTGTTCTTTCGGACGTCCGAAAGAACAGACACCACACCAATTAATACACCGTCTTAGTTTTCGAATTTACTCAAAATTAATAGTGCATATGGGGTACCGGTAATGAAATAATTACATTTACAGAACAGTAGTTCAAGCGGTCCTGGGTACCAGGTGTTGATACATGCTGCAACAGCCATACTAGTAGGTGGTGTAGGTCCCCACGTGCGGCAGTGCAGGAGCTGTTTTTGGCATCCATTCCATCATACAGCTCGTGAATACTAAGGTGTGATGCATTATTCCCCTTCTCCTCGACCTCTTCACGTAGTTTTACAAAAGTTGTATGTTGATGAGTGATAGGAATCAGTCACCGTCCCGTCATATCACACACGTGCTAGATTCGAGACAAGACCATCGTTCTGGCCAGAGAAGCTGCTACATGTCTTGCAAAATATTTTGAGTTTTAAGCGCATGCGCAGTGTCTGGACGAGCATTACTCTATTGGATAAACGCATCTTCTTCTTGTTGCAGGAATGACAAGGTACCGAGTACTGATCAGCGTTCCCACCGCCAACGCCAAAGGTGGACAAGAGTGTAGGCTTATCGTACCCAAGATCATAAGGCTTGGGGTGGGCCAGTGTGTCTTCAACGAATGCACTCTTCAAGACAGCACTCGCCAGCTCTACGTCGTACGCGCAAACGACCCTCACTTGTGTGCTGGCACAATCTAATTTCATCACTGAAAACCACGGCTCACCATTATCTTCCAAGTGGTCCTCTAACGGCCTCAGTCTAGCACTGCACGCCGATGTTGTGGCGTGAGTAGAAGACAGTCTAGAGGTTCGCATGCCCGTAGATCGAATGTTCAAGTGTTTGTAAACGTATTGGACCAAATTTCTATGGTCATCAGTCCCTGGACACAAAAACTACTTAAACTAACTTACACAAAGGACAAGACATACATACATCCCCGAGGAAGGACTAGAACCTACGGCGGGAGCGACCGCTCAGTCCGTAGAATGATGCCTTAAGACCACGCGGCTACTTCTGCGCAGCCATACCCGTAGTCCTGTTGGTTGTAACCGGTTGGCAGCAGTTCATGTTCACACTTGTGGGCTCATAAACCTTCTTATCTTTGACATTACTTGATATCGCAGGATGGGTGGTCGATCAGCATAGATTAATTATATTGAAATGGAAAAAGCCAAGATCGCAATATGATTGACTGTTTTACTGACGACCGGTTTCGAAGGGATATGCCATCATCATCTGGTCGTATAAATTCTACATTGTCGTCATTTTTTTAAATGAAGGTTAAACACAGAATGCAACATTGCACCTAGTCACAATATAGAATACACAAATGTAATTAATTACAAGAAGTTGATAATATAATTTGTGTATTCTATATTGTGACTAAGTGCAATGTTGCACTCTGTATTTAACCTCCATTTAAAAAAAATGACGACAATGTAGAATTTATACGACCAGATGATGATGACATAGCCCTTCGAAACCGGTCGTCAGTAAAACAATCAATCATAGTGCGTTCTTGGCATTTTCCTTTTGAAGATAATTCTTCTTATCTTTGCTTTGGTAGGAGTGCAATCTGCCACTACTGCCCTTACAACATGACGATCTTTGCAGAGGTCGGTGCCTCGTGGACGTTCGAACCTCGCCTATGGTTTGTTGTACTCTTCAGTCCGCAAACTGATTTGATGCAGCTCCCCACTCTACTTTGTCATGTGCAAGACTCTTTATCTCCGAATAAAAACGGCAACTCACATAATTTTGAAGCTGCGCACTGTATTTGTCTCTAGGTCTCGCTCTATGATTTTTACTCCAAACATTTCCCTCCAATGAGACACTGAAAATTTCATGGTGTCTCAGAATGTGTCCCACCAATCGATTTCCAATGTTACTCAATGTATTGCCAAAAACAAGGACTTTATTCCATTTCTAGTATTACTGTCAATGTTTGACACAAATTTAGTGTTATGGCATCATGTCGTCAGAGGTATTGATGAGCCATCTGCCTCTAGTGTACTGTAAATAATATATATACCGTGCGAAGGCGGGGTGGATTGCTGTTCGTCTTCTTCATCTTTATAAATAGGGGTATCCGTCTTTTTGTAATTCATACAGTTTTACTTCGAGCTAGATGAAATTTTGCACACTTGACGACTACATAAAATTTCTTAGGGTGCATGCCGGAGGCTACTTTACGATAGCACCGACACCACTCTACATTTTTAATCCTATCTTTATTAAATTTTGAATACCTGACTTTCAAAAGAAGACCATCGATTTACATTTTAAAAATCGCATGAGTACTTTTCTCATGGCTCGACAAAATCTATAACTTTTTTCCAATCTTGGCGAAATTTTCACAGTTGACTTTCAAAACAAGAGGAATATCACTTTCCACATTAGTTTTCATACGGTGCATGGCGTAGGGTACCAAACAACAGACTTCAACAACATTTGACCGATCACCATGAAAGTTGAAAATTGCACACTCCACAGCAAAACAATAGTAGCCCACCACTGAATACGAAAGTTCAAATGTTTGTTAAGCTTATCGGACGTAACTGCAGGATCACCATTCCAGAAACTTACAAATTACTTATAAACTAACTTATACTAAGGACAACACAAACATCCAAGCCCGAGGGAGGATTAGAACCTCTAACAGGGTGAATACAAATTTGTAGGCCACACCTGATTCTATGCAACCAAAATAACATAGCTGTGTTGATACCCCGAGATTTTCGCTCTTGCTTCGTAACATATTCGGAGATTGATTTTAATGACACCCTTAAACTGTAGAAAATTCGCATTGGACTTATAAAGTACTTACTATCCATGTGAAAGGTAGTAACTACTATTCACAGACTAAATTTGAAATAATTGTTGCTTCCATATATATCAATATCCCAATTCTTAACTTCCCGAAAAACTGTCACAATTGTATCCAACTGTTGACTGATACCGAAGAGGATAATGGAGAATATCGTTCCAAATATGCGATTTCCTCAAAGAAAATTTGATTTGTGGAAGCCAGGAACGCTGGGTGTGTTCCAAGGAAACTTAAAGAGTACTGTCGCTCTCGGTCTGTAGAACGACCTGCTAGTGTATTCTCCGTCTGAGAGTCACTAGCGGAATTTACTAGTGTTGAATATGGACTTGTTATTATAAATAACTACTATGTTCAAAAGTAGTTAAAACAAGGTATTAGTCCTTTTCTAGTGCATGCCATAAATTACATACAAATTTCAGCCCAAGGAGGAACGGGTTTATGAAGAATTTTATAGTTATTACCGAACAGATTGACTGTTTGCCAAAACGAATCGTTACTGGCAAATACCACGCCATTTCGGCTCTGTGGGAATATTACTAGACACGAAGTCTCGATAAATAACTCTGAGAAAAATCTTTTTAAAATTGGAATAGAAAGTGACACCTTCAGCGAAACTGTTGTACGCCGTACATTTAAACTACGCCTTTTCTTCGCCGACTGAATAGTAAAATACGTGTAAGTTGTAATGATACATTAGCATCGATGAAATTGCGATTATATATAATCTTTTGTATTTTTTCTAATATTCAGACGACGTAATTTTGTCACTATATTAGTAAGCATTGACATAAGAGAGTGGTAAATGTAAATTAAATACAAGATGTAATACTTGTATTAATCAGTTTGGAAAACATGGTTTTGTTGTTTGGAAAAAACAGCGAACTTACAATAATTTAAAGATAAAAATAACAGTCTAGTTCGCCAAATTTTACAATTTATTATTACAGGTGACCGGTTTCGATCTAAGATTAGGTCATCTTCAGACCTCTCGCTGTAGATGTTCAGGCGGTTAGCATGCGGCGACTGAACGCTCACCTCCTAAACATCTACAGCGAGAGGTCTGAAGATGACCTAATCTTAGATTGAAACCGGTCACCTGTAATAATAAATTGTAAAATTTTGCGAACTAGACTGTTATTTTTATCTTTTAATACTCGTATGTTTGATATTTTGGATACTACTGACTGTGATTCCCAATATTGTTGTCATCAACGTTCTCAGTAGGATTTCGTAATGTTTTTGTTAATAACAGGTCATGTTATCTGATAACGGCCAAGGCCGAAGTTTTTGGTACTATAATTATTAAAATTTTATTTAATTTTCCTTAATAGTATAAATTTCCTCAAAATAAAACAGCTACTATTTTCTTTAGTGTCTACAATCGCCATAAAAGTTCGTTTAAACGTTTCTAAATCGTATTTCGGAACATAGTTTATCTTATTAGTTCGACAGCGCGACTTTGGTGTCAGTAGTCCGAGTCAAAAGTTTTGAAAACCTAACCATACAATCTTAGCAATGCAAATTGTCTTAGAACAAAGTAATTACTACCTCTTTCTTCTGCCATTAATATAGATACATAACCAGATACTGCCAAACTCACGCCCTTGACCAAATTAACACATCTTTAATCGTACTCTTCTTTCGAAATGCGCCGTGGGTGAGAGACGTGGGAATGAAGTCAGCACGATAAACTTGCAGAACAAGGCAACGGAAGTTTCACTGCAGTGAAACGTGACAGCTAGAGCTGCATTTATCTCGTTGCAAAAACTCGGCTGTTGGCGGAGATGGAGAACGGCCGTGTAATATTTCCCAAGAGCACGACCGTGCAGAGACGTGTGGTTCTTGCGTGCAGCGAGGTGCTGAATGATGTCGCAACTTGCCGGAGATCGAAGAAGCAGCTACTCCGGCATGGATTGCAGACTGCTGCTTGCGTGTATAGGAATGCGGCTGCTCTCAATACTCCAAGTGTGATTTATACTGTGCTACTACGTTCATTTTATAATTATGACAATCTGGTTGATTGGAACTTTTTCTACGTTAAATCGTGTGTATGCCACAAATGTTTCATTGATGTAATTACTTCAATGTTAATTCATTATATACTTGATTAGTAAGGTGTATGAGAGCTTTGTCTTAACAACCTTCACTTAATTTTGTTGGAAGCTTTTTGACAAATATCAATGCCACGGTTAAATCTTCATTTACTTTTCCCCAAAATTTTAATGCTACCTGAGGCAAGGAACGAAGAAAACTTCCAACGTAAAAAATTTTAACAATGATTAGTACTATCTATCTATATCTATAAATGTGAATGCCTGTTCGGTGTACGTTTATCACGTCTGAACCACAAGACATACAGAGCTAAAAATTTGTAGAGTTACTAATGTCTACCCGGGGAAGGCTTTAGGCACGGTTTTATTGCGATTGGATAGCTATTTATGCGAATGTCTGTTGGTGTACACTTATCACGTCCGAACGACAACACACAGACTTAAATATTTGTACAGTTACTAATTTATAGCTGAGGAAGGTTTTAGACACGGTTTTATAGCGATCTGGTAGATATTTAGTAATTTGAAGAATATAACGCGAAATGCGGAACAATTAGTGAATTTTGAAAATTATATTTACCCTTTGAAAATGGTTTTATTGGTTACATTGTTGCTTGAGGGTTGATAATGATAAAAGGGTAGAGTATATTGGGATGGGAAGTTATCGGTGTATATAAAATTCAACGCGCGCGCGGGCGTGTGTATGTATGTGTGTGTGTGTGTGTGTGTGTGTGTGTGTTAATATTTCGCTCTGCAGTGAAAACTACAGAACGCAGACGAATGGTCTGTGTGTAATTGTTGTCCGAAGTCTCCCGTTGCACACAATAGCAGTTCCATGCCGGTAGCTATAAGGGGGTAGATGGTTGGTGGTTGAAAGTCGTCAAATTATAAAAAAATTCGGACTGAAGGCCAGCGATGTCGTTTGCGACTCTATAGCAAGGGGGTTACATACAGCGAAACGTGAATCCACAGACCATATCTTTGGTCTATGCGTGCTACATTGTCTTCAGATCCTTCTCTGTAAGGATAAGCATACGAATAAGGAAATATAAAAATAAATAAATAAAGCAGTAAAAAAGAAAAATCTTTTAATACATCGCTTTAAAAAAATCGATTTGACGTTTCGCGCATTACATCAAGTGATCGAGCTGTGATATTATTACAATCATTATTGTTGAATTTCGTGATTGGATTCTTCGAAACTAGTGCATTTTTACCTGTGATTTCTTATTTCTTATATATTCTCTGATAAATGTAACATGTTTTTTAGAAAAAAAGAGATGAACAGAGAGAGATTGGATAGGAAAAGTAC
The DNA here is from genome assembly GCA_026315105.1 of Locusta migratoria. Classification (NCBI taxonomy): domain Eukaryota; kingdom Metazoa; phylum Arthropoda; class Insecta; order Orthoptera; family Acrididae; genus Locusta; species Locusta migratoria. The sequence goes on along the minus strand of CM048747.1, from coordinate 248,179,505 downwards.
TAACTCAATGCTAGAATAAATAAATAAATACCCGGGCAAAGCCGGGTTTTCAGCTAGTATGCTAATATATTTTTAAAATACAAAAGGAAAAATTCATTGTTCTAGGTGATACTGTAACTCATTAACTTAGAAAGTTGTTTTAAGGATTAAGGAAAACTAAAAGTTCTTTTTTTTATAATTTTGCTAGTTTCATAAATTTACAGATAAAAAGTTTCATAATAAAAGCTACAGCCACCCAAAACTTTTTATTTCGCGCGATGTTTTTGGAATAATAAACTCACTGATAGGTAAGGAAGGTAAGGAAGGAAGCTTAGGGTTTAACGTCGCGTCGACAGCGTGGTCATTACAGACGGAGCTAACGCTCGGAGTTTTGGGTAGGGTGATTAAGGAAACCGGTCGTGCCCTTGCCCGGTATTTGCCTGGAATTAATTAGGGAAATCACGAAAAACGTAAATCTGGATGACCGGAGGTGGATTTGAATCACCGTCCTACCGAATGCGAGTCCAGTGTGTTACCATTGCGCCACCCCGCTCGGTCACTTAAAGGTAAAAGATCGCATGGAATTGAACGCATTTTCAACGGAGTATTAAAAGCATATTCCCATCAGATAAGTACGATTCCCTCTTTGAAACAGCGTATTTTTTTTTCGATGGAATGAAATGTGCCATTGTTAAACCACTCCATAAAAAAGTGGACACGTCTACAACTACCATCCAATCTCACTTCTGACAGCTTATCGAAAATTCTTGAAACAGTCCTGTATTCAAGAGTAACTTTACATATTTGTCAAACAGCTATCAAAATGACAATTTGATTTTCAGGAAGACTTTTGAATAGAAAATGCTGTTTACGCTTTTACTAGTTAAATATCAAATGCTCTGAACAACCGGAAAGTCCCCACTGGGATTTTCTCACCGTATTTACAGATCTCTGTATTAAATGGCACGACACCATTAATAAATATTAAGTCTGTAGCTACGGTAGAGTATTCAAAAAATTTAGGTGCCTGTTATTGATGAGAGATTGAATTGAACGAGCTGAAACGAGTGAGTTGATTATGACGCTAAGGTTATGCAAATTTTGGTGGTAAGCATCTCACTAAATAAACTTACTGTGCTCTTTGTCATTCACTTCTTTCGTAAGACATCATATTTTGATGTAATTAAACATTGAGTAAAGCAGTATTGATTGCATGAAGTGTGTAATCAGAATAATTAGTGGAGACCTTTCTATATACATTTATTTAAGGATGTGGGGATCTTCACATCTTCTGAAGTACATTGCATCTATGTGCTTATTATAGTGCTTATACTCCTGAAACGTCCGACAAGCTGTTACATCTCTACTATTAACACTCTCCAGACCGACAACGCCTTTCACAGTAGTTCCATTATACCAAAATGTTGGAGTAGTAATCCATCCGCTTCACAGTCTTAGTGATTGTAAAATTTAGAACACACCCATCGAATACAGATGAAACCTGCAATAGTATCTGAGCTCCAGTTTTATTACTTGTTTTACACACTACAAGGCGAAAATGCCTACTTTTCCTGTAACGTGGCATGCCCTCTTGATATCTTCCAGCTGCACGACGACTGAAGCCGTCCTTCAAAAACATTAATTCGGTGCTGTCTGTAACCGCAACTTCTTGGACAAGCGCTTTTCGACTATTCAAGATTAAATCTAATTTTGGCACAGAGAGTGGTAAATTATGCTCTTTTGCCACTTACCAAATAGCATCAAAAGTCTGACAGATAGCCAACTTCAACCTAAAAAGAAATTAAAGAATTTGTGAATCATACTCCTTTAACCAAGAGATGGATACAGGAAGCAGATTCAGACAGATGTAGGTTGCCGTTCTTACATGGAGATGAAGAGGTTTGCTCAGGATAGGGTATAGTGGAGAGCTTCATCAAACCAGTCTCCGGACTGAAGACCACAACAACAACAACACTCTCTTAACTCAATAGATGAATACCGTCCTCTTAGTTCCTCATTATCAGGTAGCTGAAAGCCCGACATGTGATGGTATTCATTTATTCCGACATTCATTTACATCTACATAGATACTCTGCAAATCACATTTAAGTGCCTGGGTTCATTAACCACTTTGATAACTTTTCTCTACCGTTCCATTCTCAAATAGCGCGCGGGAAAAAAGAAAACCTAAATCGTTCCGTTTTCGATCTGATTTATCTTATTTTATTGGGATGCTCATGTTTCCCTATGTAGGTGGGTGCTAGCAAAATATTTTCACATTAAAAAGTAAAAGTCGGTGATTGAAATTTCTCATATAGATCTGGCCGCAACGAATAACGTCGTTCTTTTAATTATTTCCACCTCAAATCGTGCAACATTTCCGTGACGCTTTCCCCCTTAACGTGATAAAACAAAACGAGCTACCCTTCTCTGAACCTTCTCAATATCTTCCGTCAGTCCCACCTGGTGAGGGTCCCAGAATGGGCAACAGTACTCCAGGAGAGGACGCACAAATGTGATGCAGGCAGTCTCTTTGGTGGAGCTGGTGCATCTTCGAAGCGTTCTGCCAATGAAACGTAATCTTTGGTTCGCTTTCCCCACAATAATTTCTATGTGTTCTCGCCAGTCTAAGTTGTTCGTAATTGTAACTCCTAGATATTTGGTAGAATTTACAACCTTAAGGTTTGACTGATTTATCGCGTAATTAAAGATCAGCGGATTTCTTTTAGTGATCATGTGTATTAATTCACACTTTTCTTCTTCATTTGGTGTCAATTGCCTATTTTCGCACCACGTAGAAATTTTGTCTAAACCACTTTGCAGTTGCTTTTGATCCTCTGTTGACTTCACTAACCGATAAACGACAGCATCATCCGCGAACTGTCAAAGGGAGCTATTCACATTGTCACCTAAATCATTTATAAACACAAGGAAGAGTAGGGGACCTATAACGCTTCCCTGGGGAACGCCAGATATCACTTCTGTTTTACTCGATGACTTACTGTCAGTTACAACAAACTGTGTCGTTTCTGATAGGAAATCGTAAATCCAATCGCACAACTGTGGCGGTATTCCATAAGCACGCAATTTCATTAGAAGCCACTTGTGGGGTACAGTGTCAAAAGCCTTTCGTAAATCCAGAAATATGGACTAGATTTGAGATCCCTTGTCGATGGCACTTATCACGTCATGTGAATAAAGGGCAAGCTGTGATTCGCAAGAGCGATACTTTCTGAATTCGTGTTTAGTGTGTGTATTCCTTCCTCCTCTCTCTGTGCATCCCGTCATTCCTCCTCTCCGTCTCTTCTTCTCCTCTGTAATTCCACTTCTCCTTCACCACCGCCACCGCTGTCACCGTCGCCTCCTCTTCTTCCTTCATTCAGTGACACATTCACCTCGTTTTTCATTAAGCGAATTACCTTCTTATTCTGTGGAACAGTTGCAGCGGGATTAAAGAGGTAAGAAGATAGGGGTAATTGTCTTTAAAAGTTCTAGAAAGTTTATTATTCAAAAGTGAATACGAAAGTTTCCAACTTTTTTTCCCTTTTTCACCCTCGGTTCTATTACCAAGACACTTCGTGCCAATGTTTGTACATAATTCACTGTTTCTTTACATTAAGCCACAACTGTATCCTTAAGATTCACAAACGTTTAACAACATAGAACCTTATCACGTGAAACCCGCATCAATTCTTAGATGTTAACGGTCTGAAGCTTACCTCAAGTTACATAGTTGTGAACAGTCTGAGGCCCCTCGCTCGACTCTTAGATGTTATCGGTGCGAGGTGCTTAGCTCGACTGACTGCGGTAGGAGTAGCACTCAGCGCATGTGGCTACATTTTCGCGCCAACGGAACATTCTAGAGTGTTACGCTTGTCATCTTTATATTAAAAAAATATTAAAATAACTTTTTAAATAACAGAAACATAGCTTAATACAAAATAATGACATTGCATTAACAGGCATATTTAAATTAATCACAATATCTTAAATATAAATATAATGCTGGAGGGTTTTAGCGGAATGATTTTACTTGTACGAGTCAATCAGATTTTAGAAGGAAATTTGGGCGGAGATTGTCCACAGGAATACTTTCTCACCGGAGCAATATTCGAATATCACCAGCATTTTTGCTTCGCCTGATGAAGATGTGGTACCCAAGTGCGCTGGGCATCAAAGAGCATGCCAAGGGAGCGATGCGTCTCCTAGATGTGGGGGAGTTTGTCAGCTGGTACAGCTCTGGGATCAGGTGAACTACCTGATGGCGACATAAGTGCATTACTCGGGTTTAAGATGGAGAGAACTAGTTACCATGTACAAAGTTCCAAGACTGGGCCTTTCGGATGACTCCCTGCAGGCGCAACAGTGCTAGACATGGGGCTCACAGTGGGAGATGACACTATTGGTCCTGTCGTCCCCAGTGAGAACTGGGCTGACGCAACAGTACAAAATGATTATCATACTTACAGGATAAACTGTTCGTATTTCTTTCTCTCCTCAGTGAACGTCAGACTGTCCAGGGTTTTGACATCCATGATTTTCTTTTCCTGTTGGAGAACCTTAAAGTCTGACAGGCAAGGTGGATGGTGCTGTCCACAGTTCGCACACACAGGAGGGTGGGCAGTACATAATGCATCTGGATATGATGGCTGCCCACATTCCCTGCATGTAGGGCTGTAATTGCATCTGGAGGACATGTGGCGGCCACAGTGGCCAAGCGGTCAGTCACGGTCTGCACGGGCACTACGGTCGGGGGCTCGAATCCCTCCTCGGGATGGATATTTGTGCCGTCTTAGTAATAGCTAGTTCAGAACCTGACCCTGTAGTTAAGTCCCATAAGCTCTACAAACATTTGAACATTTTGGAGGACATGTGCCCGAATTTTCAGCCTTGAAACACTGTATTGTGGGAGGTAAATCGCTCCGGTATATCATAACATTGACCGTTTCGGTCGATACGTCGCTCTCAAAGGCGAGGGTGGAAGCATCCGTGGCTACCATGCAGTCTGTTGGTCACGTATAGACGCGCTGGACGAAGTGAACAACTTGTCGTTGTAAGTTGGTGTGCAACTCTTCGACGGACTGTGACAGGTGAACCCGCGGGTAAATTATACCCTGGATCCTGTTTAGCGCCTTAGAGGGCGTGATACTTACAGCAATATCACCCATCTTATTGCAGGAAAGTAATCCCTTCGACTGAGCAGTGGATGTCATAGTATCAAAACTGACCAACTTCTCATTTTGGAAATGACGCCATCTCACCAAACTAGCCTTGAGGTTCTCAACAATGAAATGCTGAGTAGTCGACGAGAAAGATTGCTCATTGGATCGTGTACATACCAGATATTGCACTGAGTATGGCTCATATTGGTTGAGGAGTCTCTGATCCTCCCATGACGTTGCCAGGTAAGGGAACGACTTAGGGTAGTAAGTCGCTTTATTGCACTCAGTTCTGTCATACTCAGAGACGCTAGTAGCCGGACCTTCTGGGACCGGGGGCTCTACTCAAGAACGCCACCTAGTCACAGCAAAGGTCATCTGGTGGAACGACCATTGGTAGGAGTCTTGATGCCTCAGCAAGATGGGAATCTACTCCTTGACAAGTGTGAGGAGTTCTCAGCTCAGACATCAGCAGTGTGATCCCTACGTTGTCAGAGGGCTATGACGACCGCCCCCCCCTCCCAATGCACTGTCTACCATGCTGGATATCACGTGTATTAGAAGGATATCAGCTGCATTAGAAACAATTACCACAGTGGGTGCAACAGGTGACAAAGCACAATGGACGTAACTAGTTCACAACCAGGCACCCTTGCCTAATCACTGAATATAGGGTGCAGTTGCAAGTCCATTCTGTAATGGGTGCCTGAGATCTTGATGCATAGCGAATACATGACACACCAGATAAGGTGTCCTTCCCCCAATAGCCCGCACTTCTGAAAATTCTGAAAATAGGTAGGTGAAACACACATAGGTTACCATATTTATATGACCAAAAAGTTGGAAGACTCCTCTTAGTCACCTCTCATCACAGAGTGATGCATTCATGAAGTGCAGCAATTATTTCTGTATATAGGGTGGTCCATTGATAGTGACTTGGCCAAATATCTCGCGAAATAAGCTTCAAACGAAAAAACTATAAAGAAAAAAACTTTTATAGCTTGAAGGGAAAAAAATGGCGCTATTGTTGGCCCGATAGATGGCGCTGCCATAGGTCAAAAGGATATCAACTGCATTTCTTTTTAAATAGGTACCCCCATTTTTATTATATATTTGTCTAGTACGTAAATAAATATGAATGTTTTATTTGGAACACTTTTTTCGCTGCCCTCTTATTTGGTGAGTGATTACGTCGGATGGCCAGTACAGTTGTACACCTGCTTGGCATGGACAGTCTGAGGTTATCAATCAGCTTGTGAGAGGTATTTAGCCATTCTACCATGAGTGCGATATCCATCCAGGCCTGCATCCGTTGTGGATCGTACTAGTCTAACTGCATTGCGTTCATCCTAGACATGCTCAGTCAAGCCCACTGAACAAAGTGGCCATTCCTTTCGTTCAATTTCCTCAGCTTGAAGAAAGTTGCCCACCAGTGCAGCTCTTTGAGGACCAGAAGCAACCCATATCCTTTGGCACCAGCATAGCGCACAAAAAGATCGAAGGACCTCGTCTCTTTACCCCTGAGCAGTCAAAGCGCCATTATGAACGACAAAGAGGTTCGTACGTCCGTCAATACTGACTCCTTCCCACTGCAATCGTCTAACACCATGATGTGGTGATGTTTCCTGCAAATAAGCAGGATTGTTTCGTGTTCCACGTTCTCTGCAGATGAGGGAACGACGATTGTCAGGCTGAACTTTAAATATTATCTGTGAACAGAACCCAGCGCCATTCCTTAGGTCTCAACCCTGATGTTCTTTCGCTCAGTTTCTGCGGGCTAAACGGTGTTGTGGTTTTAATGGGACAAAGACCATTAGCCCTCCGAGTCATAGAGGCCAAATTCCCGAAGAAAATTTCGGACTGTTTGTGTTGATATTGCGCGTCCTGTCGCTGCCTGGAGGGTGCATTGCAACTTAGTTGCATTCAGCTTCCTGTCTCGATGGGCTGTTAACCGGAGATAACGGTCATCTCTTGATGATGTTAGCCATGGACGACCTTGGCCTTGCCTTCCTTTAATGGTTTCTGTTGTCAGAAATCGCGTCCAGGTCTTGGAAATTACTGTTTGGGACACTCCAATAGCTGCAGCCACCTCCCTATGTGTCTGTCCCACTTCCAACCTTCCTGTGGCTCCCCGTGCCATAAATGTTCAAATGTTTGTTAAGCTTATGGGATTTAAATGTGGGGTCATCCGTCCCTAAACATACAAACTACTTATATACTACCTTATACTACACAAATATCCATGCCCAAGGGAGGATTCTAACACCGTACAGGGACCCGTGCTGTAGCTAGATGTCGCATTGCACTACCTGCTCGCTACACTATCTGACGCCATCTGCTTGAATAATTCGTTTTCTACAGTTAACACAAGTCAACACAAATCCCCTCTGCTGCAACTTTCTGTTATTACCACTATCTCAGCTGACGTAATGTTGTTGTCTCCGGATCTTAGAATCGACAGATAGACGTGATTTAGGTGATGCTACCGATAAGAATATATCAGGACCTAGATACCTCGGTTTTGATTCTTTTTTCCTTGGGTGAATTTGCATGATGCCACTACATTGATTGTCTCTCCGTCTCTGGTGAAAAATGATGTTTGAAAAATGTTCACACGTTTGTTAAGGTTAAAGGACTCAACTGCAGGGTCATCAGTCCCTAAGATTACTAACTACTTATGAACTACCTTATAGTAAAGAGGACACAATCATCCGTGTTCGAGGGGGGATTCGAACCCCCGACCGTAGCGGCCGTGCAGACTGTGACTGGCGCACCGCAGGCCACTCGGCCACTGCGGCCGGCGAGCCATGTTTCATCATCTGTCACAATTCTTCCAAGAAATTCAACTCCACCATTCCCGTACTGTTCCAAACGTTCGCTGCATACCATTTTTCGTGTTTCTTTGTGAGCCACTGACAACATCCTGGAAACCCACCTGGCACAAACCTGTTTTAACGCCAACACTTTCAGTATTCTGCTAACAGTTCCTTCCCCGATCCCAACGTAGCATGGCAATTTGTTCACTGTGATGCGTCTGTCAACAGTGACCAATTCGTTAACTCCCTGCACATTGTCTGGAGAGTGTGCAGTAGTAGGCCTGCCGCTGCGAGGACAATCCTCAATATTGCCGTGCCCGCTTTCATCACGTAACCTGCTTGCCCACCGACTAACTGTACTGCGATCGACAGCAGCATCTCCACACACCTTTTTCAACCTCTTGTAGATGTTTCCCACTGTCTCGTTTTCACAATACAGGGATTCAATGACAGCACGTTGCTTCTGACGAACATCAAATGTAGCAGTCACCTTGAAGACATGCTGTGACGGCGCCACTCACGGGAACAGGCTGAACTAAGTTTGAAAACAAGCGGGAAGGATGTATCTACACACTGTAAAGCCCTTTCTATACGAGACGTGCCACACGCATAAGAAAGTCGTCGTCTGCTGCAGCGCTCTCTGCGATAGACCGTTTTGAACTACAAAGAAGCGTTCAAACGGTACGCATTTGTTGATCGTCTGCTTCACGTGTCTACTTGGTTAGTTGTCAAATTACAGCAAATGAGTCGCCGAGTTAAGATCAATTTTCGAAACTGTAAGATATATGATTATTATGATGATTAAAACATTTATTTATGTTTTAGATTGCCACTGTGAAACTGTATTTGTTTTCGTGCAGTTCATGCATAGGTACGTCGCTCACATGTGTTAACGTCTTCATTATAAAATGCGATTATATACTTCCAGCCCCTGTGGTTTGAGGCACCTATGTAAATGATGAACAAGCTCAGTTTTCTATACATAGACCTTTAACTGTGATAAAGCTTCAAGTAATGCTCACCAAAAACAAATATTTCTTCTGTTAACTTCAGAATGTTCCAGGAAAAAATAACGAATATTTTAGAAGATGGTATTAAAAACGATTTGCAGTTAAAATTTCATATAACGCGTGTCCAGTTTTGTTGAGTACAGAGATACAGCTTTTGGTAAGTATAACAAACTTAAAGCACATGCAAATTTGGATATTTTGACATGATTCTTTCGTCGGTTTTTGGTAGATCACCATATTGATTTTTATATAAACAACCGGTTTTCGTCGTACTTTAAAATCTGAATATGTCCTAGTAAGCCGAAATCCGGGTAACTAAGTGGTAATGAACGTGTAGAACATACACAAAATTCTACTTTGAAGACAGTGTGAGGTCTTACTACTAAGAAGCGACGGATAAATCAGTGAAAATGTCTTCAGTTACATTTGCTCTACGTTTGTTTGTTTTTCATATTAACAGCTATGTCTGTGTAGTCCATAAAAATTATACATATGTTATATGAAATTTTTAATGCAATTCCTCTATAGTATCATCTCCTAAAAAACTTACGACTCAGTCTAAAACCTACGTTCCTCTGAGCAGTGGACAAGTACACATTCTCAAACAAATTCGCGACTTGGCTTCCTCTGTCTGCTGAGTTCCCCATTCGGTCGTCTGCGCATGCGCGAAGCACTTCCATACGCGTGAGATTAGGATCCATCCTATTCCGTGTACTAGCGATCGTATGCGTGCATCTTGTGCAAGTGGACGCGTCTACACTGTACCCAGCTGACGTGACCGGTGCATCATGGGTAATCTCGTAAGCTCTCACTTCCCGTGTAGAACGAGCTTAAAACTTTCAAACATGCAGAATGAAAAATGTATTTAAAAATAGTGTTCATCTCTTTTGGAGTGACTATTGCAGCTTCTAATTTTCGTCTCGCATTAAAAATATATGACTACACTCTGATTATAAATGCAAGCCGTAAGTTTATTTAATTTGCAGCTTCTTAAGCATTTCACGAGTCAGTTGTTAACTCGCTATCTGCTTTGGTGTATTTCTATTCTGTTCGACATTTTATTAGATGCGATTCGTTTAATAATTTTACTGAATCAGTTCCTGTAGAATTTAATTGAGATTTCTAATAAGTGTGACCGAGCAAGGTGGCGCAGTGGTAAAACACTGGACTCGCATTCGGAAGGATGGTGGCTCAAATCCACCTCCCGCCATCCAAATTTAGGTTTTCCGTGATTTCCCTAAATCACTTCAGGCAAATGCCGGGATGGTTCCTTTCAAAGGGCACGGCCGATTTCCTACCCCATCCTTACCCAAACTTCCGAGCGTTAGCTCCGTCTCTAATGACCAAGTTGTCGACGGGACGTAAAACCCTATGATTTCTTCCTCCTTCCTTCTAATTTTCGTCGACAACTGATTGTTGGTAACTACCCAGTATGAAGATTGTCGGAACAGTTCTGCTACGTGATCTAGCTGCGGCCGAAATAGAGGGAGGGGAAGGGGGAGGGGGAGGGAGGAGGGGAAGGGGGATGTGGAGTGGGGAGGCGGGCACGCTGTGGCGTGATCTGTGCATCAGGAGCTGCATTTCGCAAACGCTGCACGAATTACCTACAGGAGCAGCTGCTCGCAAAGGCAGCCGGCGGCAACCCAAGCAGTTGCGGCAATGGCACGGATGCATTACGGCTAGCAGCCTGCTGCTAGGAGAATCGCGCAGGGCCGAGTGTGCAGTGTCGGAAATACGGGCGGCGGGCAGAGGGCAAATGCTGGCGCGAGCACAAGGCTTACGAGGGCGCCAGCACGAGCAGAGGTCTGCAAATAATTATTATGGTTTTCGGGAACGTAAACAAATGAACTGAATCGACATCAGTACAAGCCGTGCTGAAAATTACGTTTATTAATAACAACTCATTGTAAATTTGTAGTAGTATTGCCTGTGATCGTAATTCGACCAATTATGTTTACAACGGTACTCAACTTTTCGATTAATGATGAAAATTCTCCTCAGAGATGATAAATTATTATTCAAAAGAGGTAGATTGGCTGGCCAGTACTTACATTTGTGCTGTACCGCCGATAGTTACACAAATGAAGAAACAGAAAAAAAAGGGGACGAAAAAGGACAAGCTTTCGGAGCACAGTTCCTTCCACAGCTGGGAGAAAATGGAAGAAGAAAGGATGGGAACGGAAGGGAAAGGTAATTCACGACCTAGGTCATGAAGATGGTGTTTCAGGAGTGTGGACGTCAGAGATACGTCCACACTCCTGAAACACCACCTTCATGACCATGTATGATATTTCTCTACAGTTTTATTCTCTAACTACCTGCAAGTACTCGGCTTTGTCCGGGTATCGAAGTCTGTCAGTAAAGTACTCTCCCCCATGCACCAAACGAAATTTTATGTTGACAGTGCCCTTCCTCTTGTTTTGAAGGTCAATTGTGCAAAATTTCATCAAGATCAATGCGGAGATATAGCTTCACACGGACACACTGAAAACGCACTTTCACTTTTTCTCAAATTTTCCGGTTGGTTTTCCAAAAAATGGACAAAACATCTTTAAGAACCTTCCCCATGTAATTTTTTGTGCGTGTACCAAATTTCACGTTATTTGATTGCCTGGATCTTGAGTTATAAGAGAAGATACAGACAGACAACAAATGCATCTTATAAGTATAGAGATATAGCGCGGGGAAAATGGAACACCTAAATCTTTCCGTATTCGATCTCATTTCTCTTATTTCATTATGATAATCACGTTTTCCTAACTAGAAGGGTGCTGATAAAATATGTTCACGTTCGGAAGAGAAAATTGGTGAATGAAATTTCGAAAATAAATCTCACTCCAACGAATAACACCTGTCTATTAATAACTCCTACATCAACTCGTGCGTCACTCGCGTGTCACTCTGTCCCTTATATCGCCATAATACAAAACGAGCTGCCCTTCTCTGACTTTCTCTATACTATTCGTCAGTCCCACTTGGTGGGAATCCCACAATGGGCAGCAGTACTCCAAAATAGGACATACAAGTGTAGTGTAGGCTGTTTCTTCAGTAGAACTATTGCGTTAGCTACGTGTTCTGCCAATGAAAATTAGCTTTTGTTACGTCTTCCTTACAATATTTTCTATGTACTCTTACCAATTTAAATTGTTCTTAATTGTTATTCCTAGGTATTTAGTTCAATTGACGGCCCGCAGCTTTGACTAATTTATCGTCTAAGTGAAGTTCAACGGATTTGTTTTAGTACTCATGCGATTGACTTCACACTTATCATTATTAAGGGTCAATTGTTAATTGTTTGCCCATGTAGTTGCTTTTGATATTCTGGCTACTTCAATAAACGATAAATGAGAGCATCATCCGCGAAAAGTCTAACAGATAGCTCACATAGTTTCGAAAATCGTTTACACAGATAAGGAGCAGCAGGGACCCTATAACACTTCCCCAAGGAATGGCAGATATCGCTTCTATTTTATTCGATGACTTTTCGTCAATTTCAACGTACTGTGTCCTTTCTGATAGGAAATCACGAATCCAATCGCTCAATTGCGCCGAAATATTGTAAGTAAGCAATTTGATTGGTTTCCATATACTGGGTGACAATTATTGAACTATATGAATAGAAACGTTAATTAGTAGCAAAATACAGCATACACACACTTTATTCAACATGAATACATCACTACAGACATTTGGATTTCGGTGACGCGTTCGATTGGCCTGCCTTCTGTGACAATGATGTATTATAGACGAAAACAGAAATGCTGGATGACCCGCTGAAGTCATAAACATCGATATTGTCGATGATCTCCTGAATGGCTGTTTTCAGCTGAGCAATGGATTTCGGGTTATTGCTGTACATATTGTCTGTAATACAGTCCCACATTAAGAGTCGCAAGTGTTCAGATCCCGAGAATATGATGACGAATCGAGGCCCATGCCAGTGGCCTATAGGTACACCAGCGTCAAAATGCGGTCCCCAGACTGCCCCTCCAGAACGTCAGACACTCTCCTGCTTCGATCGGATCGAGCTCTGTCTTGCATCAACCTCATCTTGTCGAAATCAGGGTCAGTAGGATAATGGGTATGATATCTTCTTCCAACACATTTACTTACCTTTCGGTAGTCACCTTGACTTCAAGTATTATTTCACCCATTGTTCCGTGGCTGGACAATGCACACTACACAGTCACTTCCCGATCGCGAAACGGGATTCTCCATGCCCCAAAAATCGCCAATTCTGCTTATTGACGAACCCATCCAAATCAAAGTAGGCTTCGTCGCATTCACATGCGCATTCACATACTAATCCCCACCAAGCTCTGACGCCGAGCGTGGAAATTGAACGTTCGGACACAAGTAGTTCAGAAGTCATGACGATTTTATTTTATACTAGCTGAAAACCCGGCGTTGCCTGAATGTGTATTTATCCAATTCTTATGTTCATCTCCATCTTACCTATCTGTTCATTGCCTACTGGCCCACTTTTCCTATTTCATCTCTGTCTTAACAAATTTCAGCATGTAGTTTCGTTATTACGTATAACAATCCTTATGACGTCATTTCTCCTGAACTATGTGACCTAGAATACTGTTATTCCCCAGGGGCTTAGAGTGGAATATTAAGAAACTGCAAGTAACAGTTTTTCCGAATAGAGTTAGTAGTGAAGTTGGTGCAAATTAGAACGTCTAAGGATAAAAATGCAGCCCTCGGTCGCTGGTTTCGGCAGTGACTATGATTGATTTCATCTAGAAATTATAAAATAAAACCAGTCACATAATATACAACTCAGCTGTAAAGCTTACGTCACAAAATTTAAAAAGGAATTTTTAGAAAAAGCTAGCCACTATGGGCTGCACGCCTACAACGGAGGCATCAGTCTGATGAAGGCAATTATAGTCATTGCCGAAACCAGGTCAAATAATTTTTAATTTGCGACCGAGGGCTACATTTTTATCCTTTGACGTTATAACGGCCGCTGAAAATAGCAGCTACGTTCAAAATTAAAGAAAAGAAAATTGCGAATAAGAACCTTTTGCGTAAGATGGCAGTTTATCATGCCCCTCACTGTTTATGATGTCATATCTCCTGAACAATTCTCGTAGTTGGTTCTTCCTCCTCCAACAATTATTACCTCACGGTAAGGAACATGTACATCAAATTTTGATGAAATCGTTCCGGTGGTTTGGGAAGAGATGTGCAACATTGTCTCGTGATGCAATTTTTTTGCCCTTTCCGTTGTTTCTGACGTCATATCCCCTGAACTATATATTGTGTGTGATACTTACGCCCTCGGCGACCTTCCACTTAGAATGATGGTCAAGTGTGCAAACGTACATCAAGATTGGAACAAAACTGTAGATTTGTATGCAATACAAACACACAAACTTACAAACACTTAAACCAACAAAAACACGGACACTCTATTTTATCTATAATAAAGATAAAGAAGATAGTTCGATAATTGTCACCCTGTATTTTACTTAATTGTGAACTGTCGGCCTTTTCTTTTACTGTAGTCTTCGCAATTGTTATACTATAGGAGAAGCAAGGAATTTCGGATTTAACGTATCGTCGACATCCGCGATCTGGAAAGTGTGACGTTTTAATGGTACACTTTAAATCAGGATTTATTCAGACTATGACCTGAAAGAGGTGAATTATTGTTGCATTTTCGCTGTGTTTAGCGAAGGTTATTTACGGGCTTACAGTCAAATGGGCTTGGGGGTCAAAGTCTGCGTCTTGACCTAGCGCATATGACAGTATTTTTGGCACAGAGTGTCACAGCCGTATGTGGAACTGCCCTGCTGAGTAAAAGCTTTTAGAAGGAAATTACCCATAACTATGTGGGAAGAGAGGTGGTTCGCACCTTAAAAGCTACCTGGTAAGATTTGGGCTTGGTAGATTAATCATGTTCTGTGTGTTGTCAAAGGCCCGAAATGAATCTTTTTCAGTCTTATAATTTTTGGTATAACCAGGTTGAATTGCCATGAACTGTGGCCTTTGTGGTACATAACGTTATCGTGTAATTTCTTTGAAGTTGGGTTTGAGAGAAGAACGTCACGTATAGGTTTCGATCTACTCGGCATGTGTTGTTATGTGTAACGCAAGCTGGAAACAAGAAGCATTTCTAAGTTTGTTATTCAAATAATTGGTTTGCATTATGGTTGGGATTGAGGTCCTGTGGAAATATGAGACCCTTTCGTTAGATGTTCCTCCTCGTTTTACATTGTGGTTAAGTTACAGTCGTTTTTACCTATGTGTCCGTGGATTCTTTCGCGAAGGCATTCGTTGATAAAACGTTCTGGAGTATTTTATTCGAAATGACGCAGTTTGAGAAACCGAGAATGTTTTAACCATTTAGTTTGATAGAAACCCGTTGTTTGTGCTATTGTCAGAGCTGTTGCTGCGGGCAAGCAGCTTCGCAACAATTAGTGTTCAAACTAGGCTGCTTGGCTGTATAAGTGGATGATAATTGAAAATAATAAAGGGAGTTTTCCTTGGAGATCGTACTGTAGAAACCTGTTACGCAGTTGATTCGGGGTGGTGTTGTCCGTTGCAATTTGACTTTGAGATATTAATTTCTGTTACCTTAGGAAGTTTAAGAGAAATGTGGTAACTAAGTTTAAAACTGGCGATTACTTGTTGTGAATTTTTTTATTTTATTTTGGTGTAAAACGATGCATCGTTATTAGATTATATGATTAGCTTTAGTTAGTTGTAGAGTGGCTTGTGGTGCCTACATCATCTGCTAATTCCACCGCGGGGAGAATCTTGCAGTCTGCCTCCGTTACTGTAAATACGAGTGCCTGTGGGCGGGTACGTTGGCAGCCTGACAAGCGGACGTTAGCTGCAGCTGGTCCTGTCTCTACGAGGAGCGTGGCTGAAATTTGTATTTGTAATTTGCTAAATGTGCAAACGTTTCTTGTTGATCTTCCGATTATAGAGAGTATTGAATAATCTCATCCAACTACATTTTGATACGCTGTAAAACTTTAACTACTTTGATCTAATGTAAATAATGAACTGATGTTTGAGATAAATTCATCTTATGTACAGATTTCTATTGATCTGATGAAGCAGTGGTTAAAATATGTCGTTACTAGTATGTATTTCAATGCAAGCTTAAATTTCTTTTAAAGTACTGCTTTCTTTAATATTGGATGTTTTGTGTACCAGCCTCGTAGCCGCTTTTGTGTCTCGTTTCCGTCGTAGGTATCGGTGGCCGAGTAGAAAGACCGACACAGAAATAAAGGATGCACGCTTGTGCAGGTAGGAGGTGAGCAGCCAGTGGGACAGCAGAAACTAGAAACACTAGAGTAAATTAGAACGAGATATATATTTGTTAGAGACTTAGTAATACTTAACTTTTACATAGCTCAGTACTGCAGAATGCTGATACATAGTTGAGCTAGAGGCCTGCCTACTGCCTGTCCGATAGCCAAGTCTTCACTGGTGCCTATCTGATTCCGAAGTGTTAGCTGGTTCCTATCTTAGTCCCAAGTGAACGATGTCGTTCAGTGGTGGCCACGAACGGAGTTGTAGCAGAGGGCGCTCGTGGCTGACGTCGTAAGAACGCCGCGCCGTGCGTGCATGGCGGCGCGCGGCGAAAGTAGGTGGCGCGCACTTTAAACTTGTGCGACACCACAGGATGAAATAGATATTCAAAGAACAACATATGACTACACTCTGAACATGAATGCAAGCCGTAAGTCTATTTAATGTGCAGCTTCTTAAGCATTTCACGAGCCAGTTATTAAATAGCTTTCAGCTTTGGTGTACTTCTCTTCTGGTCGACATTTTATTAGATGCGAGTCGTTTAATAATTTTACTGAATCAGTTGCTGTAGAATTCAATTGAGATATCTAATAACTGTTTTAAGGTTCATAGATTTTCTTTTCTTTATTAAATAAATAATCTGGTGTAGAACTGAGAAATCTGTTTGATCTGTCAAAGGGATTATCATCCACTGCCTAGATTCGAATCCGGGACCTGCTGCTTATTATCAAGTTGCGCATGTCCACTACGGAAGATTTTTTTTCCTTCTTGCCCTTTCCTTTGGGTTCTAGGGGAACTTGGTTTGCCGCGGCGGAATAGCCGTGCGCACTGATGCGCCGTGCTGCGATGCGCGCGGCCAGCTCACCGTCGGATGTTCGAGTCCTCCCTATGGCATGGGTGTACGTGTTCTCTTTAGGTTAGATTAATTTAGTTTAAGTAGCTTGTAAGCTAGGGACTAATAACCGAGCGGTTAAATCCCATAGATTTACTGACATTTGAACATTTTGTAGCTTAGTTCTTTGCAGACTTGGAATCGTCCTTCTTCACAAAAAAAAAAAAAAAAAAAAAAAAAAAAAAAAAAAAAAAAGATAAAAAATAAAAATAAAATAAATAAAATTCAAATTTTTGTATAGTCTATGGGACTTATCTATGGGGTCATCAGTCCCTAATCTTACAACCTACTTATGAACTACTTACAAACTAGGACACCACAAATATCCATGCCCGAGAGGGGATTCAAACCCCCGACTGTAGTGGCCGTGCAGACCGTGACTGGAGCGCCTTAGTCCCCTTGGCCACCGTGGCCGGCTCGTGCTTCTTCCATATTGATCTTTATTATTGTTAATATTATTATTAGACACTGCCGAGGTGGGGTGGCTTGCGTGCCTCAACGATGCAGATAGTAGGGGGGTATCTGTGGAGAGGCCAGACAAACATGTGGTTCCTGAAGAGGGGCAGCAGCCTTTTCAATAGTTACAGGAGCAACAGTCTGGATGATTGACTGAGATGGCCTTGTAACATCAGCTAACATGGCTTTACCACACGGTTACTGCGGCCGGCTGAAAGCAAGGAGAAACTACAGTCGTTACTTTTCCCGAGGACATGCAGCTCTACTGTATGAATTTATGATGATAGCATCTTCTTGGGTAAAATAATCCGGATGTAAAATAGTCCCCCATTCGGATCTCCGGGCGGGGAGTACTCAGGAGGATGTCGTCATCAAGAGAAACAAATCAAACATTCTACGGGCCGGAGCGTGGAAAGTTCTAACCCTTAATCGTGTAGGTAAGTTAGAAAATTTGATTCAAAAGGATGTAGGTTGCCGAACGTATTCTCAGATGAAGAGACTTACACAGGTCGGAGTAGCTTGGAGAGCTGCATCAAACCAGTCTGCGGCTGAAGCCCACAACAACAACAACAGCAACATTGCTGTTTATTAGCGGGGGCATCCAGCTGTATCCCAACGCGCTGAGCTGCCGCTCCGGCTCGCCACTGGAGGGACAGCGATAACCGCGGTCGCGCTGGCTACCTCTGGTCGCCACCCACCACACTTCCTTGACCCTATGTTCTTCCAGATTTATCGTTTTTCGTATGCTAAAATTTGATTGTGGTATGCTTGGAACTATTTGTATTTTACCGTAAGGTGCGTGGCGGAGGGTACACAGTACCACTACTAGGCAATTCCTTTCCTATTCCATTCCCAAATAGAACGAGCAAAAAAGAATACCTATATGCCTCCGTACGAGCCCTACTTTCTCTTATCTTGTCTTTGTGATCACTAAGCGAAATGTAAGTAGGTGGCAGGAAGATCGTACTACAATAAGCTTCAAATTCCGGCCCTCTAAATTTCCTCAACAGAAATTCACGAAAAGGACGTCGTCTTTCCTTCAGCGATCCCCAATTGAGTTGCCGTAGCATTTCCGTGAAACTCTATCATTGGTCGAACCTACCAGTAACAAACCTAGTTGCTCGCCTCTGAACAGCTTCTGTCTTCCTTTACACTGATCTGCTGCGGGTCCCAAATACTTGAGCAATACTCAAGACGTGGTCGTACAAGCGTTTTATACGCGTTCTCCTTTACAGATGAAGTACATCTTCCCAAAATTCTCCCGATAAACCGAAGTCGGCTATCCGCCTTGATTGACTGATTTTTCCAGGGAAGCCAAAACAGTCTTGGTCTATCACGCCACTGCGCGCACCTAAACTAAGTTTACTGTGCGGTATTGATCCCTGTATATCTAGTAAAGCCAACCAATGCCCTTGAACAGTGCAAGGAGTCCCTTTACCAGTTCTTCATTAGACACAATTTCTTCGGGTCTGGTTGTCCCAAATATTCTGTGCCTTTTATTCTCCAATGCAGTGCATTCGAAGATTAGATGTGATGCAGTTTCATCACCGTCATCACAGATCCTACATTCAGGGTCCTCTTCTGTTATTCCCATTGTGCGTAGGTGTTTTTTGAAATTCCCATTGCCTGTCAGCAATCCAACCATGAGTCTAATCTCTCTCCTGTTCAGACCCAGGATTCAGAGCTTCTTTTAAAACATGGCTTTGGCATCATTACCTTGCCATGATTTTGTTGATGGACTTTGGTCCAATATTCTACTTGCTGTCTTTTGAGCCAGTTACGTAGCTCCAATTTGATCATTTCCTTGGTGATTGTCAGGACAGGTTCCGGTCCAATAAATGGAGTCTATGCCCCCCATCCTGGCTAATCTGTCGGCATGTTCGTTGCCACTAATCCCCGAGTGGCCAGGAACCCACAATAGGTTTACTCTATTGCTTTCCCCTAGCTCCACCAGAACCCTGTGACATTCTGCAACAATTTTAGGCCTTGTTGCAGTAGCTGCCTGTGATCTCAGGGCTGCCTGGCTGTTTGAATAGATATAGATGCTACGATCTTTGTAGCACCTACGCAAATTCTCCTCCCCACACTCCCTGATGGCAGTGATTTCGGCCTGGAATACTGAGGCCATTTTTACTAGAGAGATGACGCCCTCCAGTCTTGGCTGCACCCCATATACCCCGGCCCCAACACCTTGGTCTGATTTTGACCCGTCAGTGAACCAGACAATATCCCCCGTACGGTGTCGAACTATTTTCTCCCACTGCTCCCTACTTCCAATTGTTATATTGAAAGTCTTGTTGAAGCAGTACAGGGTTATAATATAGTCGGCTAGCATTTCCACAACCTTTCCTATATTTACCTCACTCACTATTTTAGTGTGTGATTCTGGATATCCCAAAGAGTTCCAGTTGTTGCTAGATTTCAGTCTGTATGCACCAGCCGCTGCCTGCATCTTGACCCAAAGGTGTAATGGGGGCATATCCAGCATGGTTTCCATCCCAGCAGTTGGTGTGCTGCTAATTTCACCCGTTATGGCGAAGCAGGCTTACCAAGCTCCTTAGCAGCAATCTGCTGTTCTACCTTCTTTCACCACACTACCGCCCCATAGGTGATCCTGGGTCTAATCACTGTGGTGTATATCCAGTGCATACCCTTGGGGCTCAGGCCCCAATTTTTGCCACAAGCTCTCCTGGTACTCACAAGTGTACCTTTTGCCTTGGAGCAAATATTCCTGATGTGAGGGGGCCATGTCAGTTTCTCATCTAGGGTGACCCCTAGATATTTCACTGTCCTCTTCACAGGTAGCGCTTCATTGAAAAGATGAATTATATCTTCCCACAATTCTCCCAATAAACCGAAGTCGGCTGTCCGCCTTACTCACAACTGTCCTTACATGTTCGATCCATTTCGTATCGCTCAGCAGTGTTACGCCTAGATATTTGAACGACGCGACTGCATCAAGAAGCTCACAACTAATGCTGTGTTCGAACATTATGGGATTGTTTTTCCTACTCATGCGCATAACCTTACATTTTTCTACATTGAGAGCTAGCTGCCGTTCCTCGCACCAACTAGATATTTGTCTAAGCCATCCTGTATGATATTACAGTCAGTTAAGTACGACACCCTCCCATACACCACAGCCTCATCATCAAACAGCCCCAAATTAAAACTTACTCTGTCCCTCAGATCATTTATACAGATATTAAATAATAGCGGTCCTATCACACTCCCCTGGGGCACGCCTGACGATACACTCGTCTCTGATGAAGACTCGCCGTCGAGAATAACGTTCTGCGTTCTATTACTTAGGGAGTGTTCCACCCAGTCACATATCTGTGAAGCTATTCTCTATGCTCGTATCTTCGTTAGCAGTCTGCAGTGTCATGTGAGAAAAGGGCAAGCTGAGTTTCACATGAACGATGTTTCCTAAACGCGTGATGATTCATAGGAAGAAGCTTTTACGTCTCAAGGATGTATATTCGACCTGAGAATATGCTCCAGAATTTTACAGGAAACTGATATCAACGATATTGGCCTGTAATTATGTGGGTCAGTTCTCTTTCATTTCTTATAAACGGGAGTCACCTGCGCTTTTTTCCAATCACTAGGAACTTTACGCTGAATTAAAGATTCGCGATAAATGCAAGCTAAGTAAGGGGCCAATACCGCAGAATACTCTTTGTAAAACCGAACTGGTATTCCATCCGGAACAGCAGACTTTTTCGTATTTAGCTCTCTCAGCTGCTTCTCTACACCGGAAATACCTGTTACTATGTCCTCCATTTCCTAATTAGTACGCTGATTAAATAATGGTATATTTGTGCAGTCCTCCTGCGTGAAAGATTTTTTAAAGGTTAAATTTAGAACTTCAGCTGTCTGTTTGCTATCTTCTATTACTGCCCCGGAATGATCAATGGCCGCGGTGGAGTAGCCGAGCGGTCTAAAGCGTCTCGCTGCGGAGCGCGCGGTTGCTCGCCGTGGAGGTTCGAGTCCTCCCTGGGGCATGGGTGTGTGTGTTGTCCTTAGTTTACCTAGGTTTAAGTAGTTTGTAAGCTACGGACTGATGACCACGGTGTTTGGTCCGATAGACTTACAAACATTTGAACATTTTTTGAATGATCAACGAGTGTCTGGATAGTGGACTTTGACCCGCTTATCGATTTTACATAGGACAAGTATTTTTCTGGGTTTTCGGAAAGAGCAAAATCTCTTTACAGCTGCAGTGGCCGCAGCGCCCGTTTAATATCTCAAGGACGGTGCATTGGTTAAATCGCCGAGTACGGCCAGCGCACCTCGTAAACATCGTCGCCGCCTGCAGACTCCGTCTAAAAGCAGCACCGCGGTGCGCCGACAGCGCACGCAGCCGTCAGTCTGGCCAGCACTGCGAGTGGGCTCGCCTAGCGGCGCCTGCTGACGTCAGCCGCCAGAACGGACGCTCCGCAGCTTCCGAGAACGACGAGCACGAGCGGCGCGCGCAACAAAGTAGGCGCAGCCTTGGCGGCAGACGCTGCCGCCGTTGCGTAACAGCCGGACTGGATTCGCGAGTGAGCTCAGATGTCAAGAACGGATCTCAACGGCACCGGCACCGGCGCGCTCTCCCGCATCCGGAATGGCTTCAGATGCTATCGCCTGCCGGAGGGTACATACACGTTCCGAGAACCTGAAGGGACAGATAATCACTAACTAATTAATTATGTAATGGAATAAGGGGAAAACCTGTTAGAGCATTACCGATACTTGTTCTGTGGAAACAAAATGCGATTGTCATCTTGCGGAATTGGACGCTTAATCGATGACGACGATGAGGATTTTCGGAGAAGAGCTGGAGAAGAAATTCGAGAAATCGCTGTTATTACGCGTTCCTCGGTGTGAGTTTTCGATAACCTTGGGAGTATGCGTTACGCCAGTAGTGAAATTTGGGACACGAGAAACCTTTTAGCTAACTCCGGCGTCAAATGTGATGACCAGCAGCTTGAAAGTACTGCTAATTTAAAACCGCTTTGGAGCAACTGCCAGTCTTTCTATCTCCTACTCTTGAGCCATCTTCCCGCACAAGCAGGGTCGACTTTTTTAAATCGTAATTGGCATGTTAACACTTACGGGGTGGCCGGATGCCCTACCTGTCGCCGTCCCATGCCCCCGGGAGGAAATGTGTACCCCAAATGTTTGCGTATACTCTTATATGTGTGAAAGTGTAAAATGTTACGAAATGTTTGCCGGCCTCGGTGGTCGAGGGGACTGAGCCGCGTCTGTCACGGTCTGCACGGCCACTACAGTCGGGGGTTCGAATCCCCCTTCGGGCATGGATATTTGTGCCGTCCTTAGTGTTAGCTAGTTCATAAGTAGTTTGTAAGTTTAGGGACTGATGACCCCGTAGTTAAGTCCCATAAGCTATACAAACATTTGAACATTTGAACGAAATGTTTGCGAATCGTGTAACTGCGGCGGGACTTGGGGATCAGCCCGGTATTCACCTAGGGGGATGTGGAAAACCGCCTAAAAACAACATCCAGGCTGACCAGGGCTCCAATCCCCTTCGTTAATCCGCCGGTCCGATTCAAACCGGAGCCTGCACGCCTCCCCGTCTCGGAAAGCGGTGCGTTAGACCACACGGCTAACCGAGCAGGTTTCGAGCAACTGACAGTATTCCTGTAATACATTTGACCACTTCTTGGAAAACAGTCTTACAGTAGCTGAGGAGATTTGCATACGTGACTAAGAGCGTATCAACTATTCCCATTACGTTGATGTTCATTTATCAACAAACTCGAACATTGCTAAAGACACAAACCATCATGTTAACCGATTCTTTCGTCGATTCTTGGTAGAACTTATTCATTATGAAGATTAAAATACACAATTTTGTGTTTCTTCTACGGTTTTGTTTATTTAGTGGATCGATTTTCGGCTTATTAGGCCATCATCAGACATTTACTAGAGTTCAGTCAAAGTACTTGTGTTGTCAGTAAAACAGAAGATATGTTACATACAGAAAAGAAAATTAACTTCTTTGATGGAGCAGTTGCAGTGTATATAAATATTTGAATGAAATCTGTAAATTAATAGCACTGAAGAAAGGAAACATAAATACCATATATAGAGAAGATGTGCTATCATAAATTCTTACAACATGAGTATAGTGAATAAAAATAAAATTAAACAAGAATCTGATGTTTTAAGGGTTGTTCAAAACACAAAGTAGTGCAAATATTAGAAACCTGACACACTATTATAACTAAATAAACAAATAGAGAAAAATATAGGGGTTTGATAGGAGGGTATAGGTGGAGTGCATTGGAGAATTAAGAAGCTTAACAAATTGGAGGTATTCACTTGAACTGAAATGGTGTAGATAAACCTATTCTATTATAGTGTTCACAATTAAATAAAAAAATACTGTAAGGAGCACAGTACAGAATAATTTGGAATATTAGTACTAACCTAGAGAGATACAAAACTGGGATAATACAATGGGATGTTATACTGGTATTAACACAGAATGTAGATGAACAGTTGTTTAAAAAAAAAAATATAAATCAGATATACAACTTCATATCAGTAAAGTAAATGTTAGCCATTGTACCACCCCAGCTTTGTATCTCTCTCTGTTAGTACTAATATTCCAAATTATTCTGTACTCTGTCCTTACAGTAATTCTTTATTTAATTGTGAACACTATAATAGAATAGGTTTATCTACACCCTTTTTCAGTTCGAGTACATACCTCCGATTTGTTAAGCTTCTCAATTCTGCAATGCACCCCACCTATACCCTCCTATCCAACCCCTATATTTTTCTCTGTTTGTTTATTTAGTTATAATAGTGTGTCAGGTTTCTAATATTTGCACTACTTTGTGTTTTGAACAACCCTTAAAACATCAGATTCTTGTTTAATTTTAGTTTTATTGACTGTATTCATGTTGTAAGAATTTATGTTTGCACTGTTTCTCTATGCATGGTATTTATGTTTCCTTTTTTCAGTACTATTAATTGACAGATTTCATTCAAATATTTATATACACTGTAACTACTCCATCAAAGAAGGTAATTTACTTTTCTGTATGTAACATATCTTCTGTTTCACTGACACACAAGTTCATTGACTGAACTTCAGTAAATGTCTGATGATGGCATAATAAGCCGAAAATCATTCACTAAATAAACAAAACCGTAGAACAAACACAAAATTGTGTATTTTAATCTTCATAATAAACCATCATTTAAACGTTGACAAGGAGTTCAGTAACCTGCCTGACAGAGTATTCGACAACCATAACTTCAGTAAACTGGTGATTACAATTTTCAGATGGCGTCGCATTTAATATCAGTATCGTATGAGATGTCCGTGCATGTGTTGTTCTGCTTCTCTTGCACTGCGGTAATATTTTTTATGAAAAATATTAAATTTGCAATTTTTAGAACCAAATGTTAAAAATAGTGTTTTTCTTATTCTTCTTTTCCTTTAAAATCTTCTTCATTTCACAGATGCGCAAATGTACGCAAATCATCACTCACAGTTTTTACTGTTAATTCCTAAAAAGTAACTGCAACAGTATTTCTCCTCAAAGGGTTAAATACAGTCAGAGGTATAACGTTTAGATTTACATTACCTCATCAATTGCAACTGCTGTCATTAAATAACAGTAACTATTGAAACTTGAAAATATCCTTTATGTTCTATTTGTATACTGTACAATTGTGACTATTGAAAGAAATTGACGAACTGAACGTATTTGTTGATTTACTATAGCCTATTATTTACAACAGAATTACTAATCCCTCCGTTAAACCTAACTGTATTTCCGAAAATGTTACTGGTATACAGCCGGATGAGACCATTGACTACCGCCGATATTTCGACTGGAGCATGCCCAGCCATTTTCAAGGCAAATGCGAGAGGAAACACTGTGAATGGACATTTAATACCTTGGTTTTCAATGGATTTACTATAGCCTATTATTTACAACAGAATTACTAATTCCTCCGTTAAACCTAACTGTATTTCCGAAAATGTTACGGGTATACTGCCGGATGAGACCATTGACTACCGCCGATATTTCGACTGGAGCATGCCCAGCCATTTTCAAGGCAAATGCGAGAGGAAACACTGTGAATGGACATTTAATACCTCGGTTTTCAATGAAAATAGGAAAGACACCACAGAACGAAACAGTAAGCATCAGTGACCATTGACATGCACTATCCATACTTCTGAAATTGGTCTTTTTTGGTTCTGTGTTGCTAATGTGTTATTCGCGTGATATCTTTCCTGTTTGCATTAAAAACCGAGGTATTGAATGTCCTTGCACAGTACTTATGCTCTGCAACTGAAAATGGCTGGGCATTCTCCAGTGGAAATATCGGCGGTCTTGAATTCTATCACGCAGCTGCATACTTTTTTTTTTTTTTTATATAAATCTATCGGACCAAACTGCGTGGTCATCAGTCCGTAGCTTACAAATTACTTAAACTAAGGTAAAGTAACCTAAGGACAACACACCCACCCATGCCCAAGGGAGGACTCGAACCCCCGACGGCGAACAATCGCGCGTTCCGCAGCGAGGCGCCTAAGACCGCTCGGCTACTCCACCGCGGCAGCTGCATACTCATAAGGTTTTCGAATACTCAATACGCCATGAGAAACACAGGTTTCATTTATTGTAGG
This sequence comes from Locusta migratoria, assembly GCA_026315105.1. NCBI lineage: Eukaryota > Metazoa > Arthropoda > Insecta > Orthoptera > Acrididae > Locusta > Locusta migratoria. The sequence continues at coordinate 248,153,250 of CM048747.1, read as the reverse complement.
TGATTTCTGATTTAAAAAAATGCTCAGTTTTCATCCTTTGTATGTGATTTCTGACGAAAAATGCTCAGGTGTCATTACTTGCATGAGATATCTGATAAAGGTTTCATTCATTGTATTTGGTTGCTGATAAAAATGCTCAGATATTTTAAAACCTAAGAGACCGAACTGCTGTGCTTATCGCTCTCTACATTTGCAAATTAGCTAAACTAACATTCGCTAAGAACAAAACTCACACACACATGATCAAGAAAGGAACCCCCAATAGGAATCTTTAAGATTTTCTGTTCATGAATTGGTGCAAAGTTCATTCATGTTGTTATTATTACTGATTCTATTAATTTGGTATGTGTGTAACATTCAGTGGCGCAGCCACGAAGGGGGTGGGGGAAATCTAATAAGGCTGAAGCCCCCCCCCAGCACCCCCCAAAGATTATTTAATTTTATCATTTTTTATTGTTTTCATTTTTTATTTTTTAAACAGATCGGCACCGGTAATTTGAAATAGTACCAACGTGATGCCGTAACTGAGAAAGCATGCTGCTGTTATTGAGAGAGGTTTTAATGCCACTGCGACCAGCTTGCTTACATTTATCATATGCGGCGACCCGCTACTTAGCACGTCAGCGGCGCCACCGAGTGGAATCTTATGGACAACAATGGTGTTATTTTAGTTCAGTTTTTACACATAGAGTCTCGTGTTTATTAAACTGTAAAGACATTAGTCTTTGGATGGTAAGATAGAAGCAGCTTAATTATTTTACGAGCTGATTATATACACTCAATTTCCACGACGTTCCACTTCTACTACCAAATTAATACGAACCTACTTTCATTTCTTGTGCAATTGTTAAATTATAAAATGTGCAAAAATAAGTCAAAGATTAATAAATTCAATAGGCTTTATTTTTAAAGAATTAGCTCCCTCCTCACCCTCCTCCCCCCCGCCCCCCCGACCAGAACCAAATCCTGGCTGTGCTACTCGTAACATTTATTTGATATGTTCCGTACATATAGTATGGAAATAAGCTTTCGAAAAAGATTTTTACTATGAAATACGAAAATTACACCACCTTCATATGAATCCGAATTCATCTTCGCTGTTGGAGGCTACGAAGGGTGAAGTGAAAAACGGCCAAACAATTTCGCAGCCAACCCTAAGAGCATCGCATCGACTGACATGAAGCGAGCACTACAGAACACAGCATACATTGGTTGCCTAACAAAACGTATGGTGTAGTCTCATTTGAAGACTGCCCCGCGGAAGCTCAGGGGAAAAGAAAGTGGTACAAGGACATCTTGATGTCCAGGACGAGGAAGAGCCACGTGGACGGATGTTTACAACCAGGAAGTTAAGGTGCTCTAGTGACCACATGGAGCCGGTTTGTTTTTTAAGGACCACAACAGTTAACAGCTACGCTACTAGTCAGTGCCTGTTGACCAGCACCAAGTGGCGCTGTGTTTATCAGGAAGCCCATAAGAGGTACCTGTCTTTATACTACTCGTATTAATTGCATGTAATACCGCAGTTGCAGATTTTCCACTAACGAGGTGATTTCCCAAAATCAGTCCATGAAAATTCCGGGATGGTTCCTTTTATCCCTTTATTTGGCATTGTTATTCTCAAGCAAGATCAAAATCGGGCATTGTTTTCTGCAATATATTTCAAGTTTCGTCGTTAGATGGGTATTGTTGTTTGACACCAAGATTCAAGTTCCCAAATAAAGTACTGTTCGCTCTCTTTTGCGAAAAAATTTCGCAATAATCTGAATTTTTAGCAGGCACTGCAAGCATAAGTTACTGGAGGGGGGGGGGGGTACTAGTTCCTTTCGATGTTGTGACGATGTATTTTTTCCTGACACATGGAAAATTTCTTATAAAGGAAAAGAAGAACCCTTGAACATGAATCATTATGGAAAATTATTGGCTGTTTGTTATCTTTGATACTGCAAATGGACTGATATTTATTGGGCTAAGAAAAAATGTTCAAATGTTCAAATGTTTGTAGAGTCTATGGGACTTAACTACGGGGTCATCAGTCCCTAAACTTACAAACTACTTATGAACTAGCTACAACTAAGGACGGCACAAATATCCATGCCCGAGGGGGGATTTGAACCCCCGACCTTAGTGGCCGTGCAGACCGTGACTGAAGCGCCTCAGTCTCCTCGGCCACCGCGGCCGGCGTTATTGTCTTCAAAACTTGGCATTATGGTGTGGACTATTGCAACACATCAAAACCTAATTACACAACTGGAAAATGAAAGAAAGAACACAATGAATTCGTCAACCCAGCAGAGCGAAATTTTATTGACACATTCTTGAGGATGTATACAACACACGATCACGCAGTAAGAGTCATGCACACGTCAGTACAGTCACCAGAGTGTCTACCCTCCTTTTGCAGCAATGCAAGGTGCAACTTTCTCATGAAGACGATCGTAGTGCCGCGGAATGAAGTCTTACGGTATGGTCTGCCATGCAATTTCTATCTGATGCCTCAGTTGGACCAGATCTCATGCCAGTCGTGTAGACCGCGTCAAGATGACTTTTCATCCGGTCCCAGACATGCTCAATGGGGGACAGATCTGGGAATAATGATGGACCGGTAGTTGTCGTACACGTTTGGTTGTACGGGATACGTGTGGACGTCCATTGTCCTGTTGGAAAAGCACATCGTCTAGTTTGTCCATGAACGGTGGCAAAACGGGTTGAATGATGATTTCACTGTACAGTGTGCTGTTCAATTTTCCCACAACGACCACCAGAGGAGAACGGCTAGCGTAGGATATGGTTCCCCACACCAAGATGCCAGGTGTCGGCCCAGTTTGCCTCTGTCGCGTACACTCCAGATTTTCGCGCTCCCCTGCACAACGCCACACACGCACGCGACCATCTTTGGCACCGAGGCAGCGACGACTTTCATCCCTTCATAAGCGCCTACCACGACGCCATTGGAAGTGGGCTGAACGTTGTTTGGGCGTGAGCAGAGGACACTCTAAAGGCACAAATGATCGTGTATCATTGTGAGTGGAGCGATATTCTACATTCGCCATTCTCCTCTAGTGATAGTCTAGAGAACACTGAACAGTGCACGGTACACTGAAACCATCATTTAACCCGACTTGCTACCACTCATGCACTAACAAGGTGATATGCTTTTCCAACAGGACAATGCAGATCCACATATATACCGCACCATCCAACGTGCTCTTCAAGGTGAGCGTTAACCCTGGCCAGCACGATCCCCAGATCTCTCCCCCATTGGGCATATTTGGGACCGTATGAAACGTCATGTTGGGCGGTCTGCATGAGTGGCACGAAATATGGCCCAACTGAGGCACCAGGTGGAAATTGCATGGCAGGCCATTCCTCTACGATGTTTCCATGGAAGAATTACAGCTTGCATAGCTGCAAAAGGACTGCATACACGATACTAACGCCAACATTGCGGACGCTCTGGTGACTGTACTCGCGTGCGTAAGACTCTGCCTATGTCATCGTGTGTTGCATACAACCTCAATAAAATTTCTCCCTGATAGGTCGACGAATTCATGGTGTTCTTTTTTCATTTTCTAGGAGTGTATTTACATTCAAATGTGACCTTTCCATTGTATACTCGCCGTTGTCGTAGAGTGTCTAATGATAAAAAAAAGTACAGGTATGGATATAGGACTACTTTTAAGTACCTGGGAGAAGTCATTCAGCCATCAGAAATCAACCTAAAGACAAATGAGAAAAGAAAGAATTATAAACAAAAACATAGAAACGCAGATAGAACTATTACAACAAAAGGTCCATATCCATCAACACAAAATTCAGGAAATACAACACTGTCGAGGTTCCTGAGACACTATATTCTGTTGAAACAAGGCAAATCGGTGGGAATACTAAAATGACAGCAACGAAGAAACAAGAAAGGAAAATTCTCAAGAAAATTTTTGATCCGGTACAAGAACAAGGAATCTGGAAGAAAAGACCAACATCAGAAATGTATAATACATTTACAAGATTTAGGATACAATAAGGAAAAGAAGAATACAGTTCTACAGACATATCCACAAGATCATTGAAAAAAGATTTCACAGCGGATTACTATAAAGGCATCGTCTTAGTCAGGGGAAGAACAAAATGAATAAAGGAAGTTGCAGAGGTCCTGAGACAAGCACACATAACAATAAATGATGCAAAAAATAGAAAAGAATTCAGGAACATTATAAAGGAAAAAAACTTTTATTTGACACCACATCACAGAAGAGGCCAGAAAATGAACAGAGGAGCGAAAGAAATAGTACAGTGAGTGCTTTAAGAAAATATAGATTAATAAAATGCAGCAACCAGTTGCTTGTGATTATTTATTTTTGACGACCGGTTTTGGGTGCTTGAGTGCCCTTATTTTGGTCTCTATTCAGGCAAACAAGTGCATTGGTATTGTAACGATACTGCTGACCCCCTCATCTCAATGTTATCGTACGATACCGTCTGCCTGGTCCTCTCATCTCAATGTCATCCTACGATACCATCTGCTTCGGATCCGGAATCGTGTAGTTCAGTTGTGATATATGTTGCGTGTGAAGTTAAAAACATAATAGCCATCCTAGGAATCAGTGTAGGACAGTGTCTCAGTGATACTGCGATTAAAACAAGTGATAGATTTAATTAATTAAGAGATTTGTGTAAGACGTTTCCAGATAATTCTATAAACAATACTTTTGCCATCGTACATTACTTCAATAAATAAACAGACGAATTGTAAAATCTTTTGTAAAAAAAAAAAAAAAAAAAAAAAAAAAAAAAAGTGAAAATTAATAGCATTGTATATATGTTAGGCTCATAAACAAGTTGTGTTGACCAGCTAATTGTGTTATTTCGTCTATTACATTAATTATCAATATTGAATTCTTTGTATATATTGACTGAAAAGAGATTTTGAGTATATTTTGTGAATGGCCAGAATATTTGATAGTTCAGTATATGTTAGGAACATGTATGATGTACTCATTAACAAATTAATTGATATTTAACATCGCACTTTGTTGTTAACAGAAAGATCAGAAATTTCGTCTTAAAAATACATGCGCCATCTAAAATTATTGTATGTATAGTTTTCATTTTATATTGTGATTATTTTTGTGTAAATGAAATGTTTTCTTTGTGTGTTTGTTAATTGTAAAGTAGTATATTCAGTTGTTATGAACAATGCGTAATGTAAGGTCATTATTGCCGATGTTATATATTTGCCTCAACGCCTTGCGTGGGGGAGTTCGAGTTTTGGCTTTTCTAAAGTGTACTGGACTCTATGTCACTCTGTGTTTCGAAATGGAAGTACTACCCTGCTGATGCTATGTAATTTGTATATGTTTTGAAGTTGTTGTGTTTTGGTGGAGAAGAGAAGTTTAATTCAAATTAAAGAAGAAGTGAAAAATTGTACCTACGAGTTTTCATTTCTACCACGACGCCCCAGGAGAATAATGTTGCAGCGAGTAGAACCCCCATACATCGCGCAATGTTCAAAAGATGAGTATTATGTTGAAAGTGGTAGAAAGGAACTGTGATTACTTTAAATCTATATAAATGTTTTAGTATACAGTAAAGGTTTTAAAACGTACAAAAGTCGGTTACTGAAATTTGAAGTAGGTTTGAACCAAATAGATTGTAATAAAAGGTATGTTCATATAATGGGATAAAATTAACACATTTTAGTATTGTTGCTTAATAAATGTACATGCTAGCAGGAGAATGAACGCTAAGTGCAGAGATTATGCAATGAACAACAATCAGCTGCTAACAAAGTATCAATGGTTGAGCCTCATTGTGAAAGAGTAAAAATAAATAAGGAAAAAAAGGCTTTGGGAAAAACAGTAATACTCGATGTAGTTGAAAATAAAAAGCGTAAAGAGACGGGCAGGTGATTGATAAATCAGTCGCTTTACAGATTAATATTCAGTAGTATAAGAAGTACAATGATAAGTGGCGCCATAGGCGGAATATTTCGGAACTAGCAGCTGACACACTAGTAGGATGCTTTGAATGCCACTGTCAGGACATCTGTCAATATAAAGAAATTGTCATTGTGTCTATGGCTTCAAATATTAATGGGATAGATTGAGAAGTGATTCTCATACAACAATTAAGTTAAGGATGTGGGTTATAAGTTTTAAGAAGCGTGAACTAATGTGCAAAGAAATGTGAATGGTTACATTAATATTAACCTAGTGTTACATCTAGTCAGACCACTGAAGAGAGTTAAACAGTCAACTTGCTAGAAATATATCTAAGAGGAAAATCATGTAGAGCAGATCATGGTGCTCTAAGACACTATAAGAGTAATTGGTGGCTGGTTTTCTAAGAAATAAACAAGTCACTATCATAATGGTAGTGACTATTGCATAGTGCAGTTTAACAAAGTGGAGGCATAAAATAACCTATCTTTAATATGAGGTGTGGGGGGAGGGGGGAGAGGAGAGGAGGGAATAGTTACCAGAAATTACAACTGGCATATGTATCGAAATATTTGTGGGGGGGAGGGGGTTAAAGTGGTAGAAAATTTGCGCACAGAGAAAACATAAGCAATCATCATTAAGAAGTTCAAGTTCAAACGCTCTCTTGAAAAGGGAGTAATCGAAAAAAATAATAATATTAATAATAATGATAACGATAGTAATAATAATATGTACCTTTTACTTTTTCAGTATGACACATGATAAATATTTCGAAAAATAGGTTTTATTAAGATACAAAACCACAAATAATCCAAGAAAATAAGTATAGTAATATTGTGACGACAGTACGACAGTACTGCTGCTTAACGACAACATATAAAATTGACGTGCTGCAACGTGCTTGCGTCATCTACTTGGCAGGAGTGGAACAGTGGCTGCTTCTTTGAGAGTGGGCGGCATTGTCTACTGGACTGCCGACAGCTAATGTTTGCTGGATGCTGGAAGAAACTCACACTGAGTTCGTCCTTGAGGCTTATGCAAGTAGCTATGGCAGGGCAATACGTGATTGCAACTTTCAACATGGTAGCATGATCACGCAGAGACTCTGTCAAGGGCATTATCTTCAACAGCTAACCAATTCTGATAGATCTGGCATGAATTATTTGTGCTCGACGACGTATTCAGACTCTTTATCGTCGAAGATAACTTTTCTCGGAATATCGCATTAATTTCCTATGGTTCTCATACACATTAAACTACCAGATAACGCATCTCTGTATATGCAATATACAGTTGTCAAAGTGAACAATGAAGCAAAGTGGGGTTTATTTTGTGAACCTAGAAACTGGGGGAAAATTTCCATCAGATATTCAAGCATTTGTGATGCAGAGGTCTCAATTTTTTGCTGTCATAGATGCGTGGTACAAAGTTTGTGTTTAATGGTTGGATTATGTGAAGAATGTTTGTTTTAGTTTCTTTCACAAGACAAAACTTGGACCACATTGTGTCACGAGGTAATGCTAGTACCTTGAAATCAGAAATAGTGATATGAGAAACGACTTCTTTTAAAAGAATTTACTTTCGCTGAACGACGCACAGGAAATACTTTCGCTTTTACCCCTCGTACAATCACATCTTACCCCTCTGGGGCTAATTCCCGACAGATGGGAAAACACTGCTGCATAGTGATCGAGATATTGAAAATTTTAATGTTTTAGTGTCATATACTTCATAGCTTTGGGAATATTTTTTTTTAAGAATAAAGAACAAAAAAAGAAGTAAAAACATTAGTTGCACAGGTTTATGTGGCATACAAAATTATCGTTATAAACTGTGTTGCTTTTTTCTGAAACTTTTATTCTGTGTTATAAAGTTAATTCTACACGGTAAAGAATCTATTGCTTACTTTCTAACTGCATTTGTAAAAAAGCTAATCGAATTATATGTTTTGATCTTGTACAGTTTGCAAATAAAGCTGATTGGGAAATTATTTGAAAACAGCGTCCATGTCCCATTTTAAATTCTATACTTGTGTTACTCTTTTGGAAATGTAGTCAAATTTTTGAATATACTCGTATTCTGTAATTTATTTATACTGTTCCAGTGACTTCCGCGTATGTATCAGCGTGACAGAGTACGTATTCGGGACGAACAGAGCTGAAGATGTATGTCTGTGCTTTATGGCTTTGGCGCATTGTTTAGCAGTTTATTTTGCGTATCACATCACTCGCGTTCAGTTACATCTGTGGAATGTTCGCTGGAGGTAGTCGAGGTCTCGCCCAGTAGAGATGTCTTTATGTTGGCGATTACCCAGCAGGATCGCATAAACACAACACTGTTCGTCCGTCTCACAGCTTCCTGTATCGTTAGAAACGGAGGATAGAACCAGTGAAGGACGAGAAAAATAATCGCGTGTGGCTGTTTCGAAAGTTTCAAAAGAAGATTGACGCACTGAAGATGTGATTTCACGTCGACTCGTCTCGAATACGAGATCACTGCGACTTGGCAGCTCCATTAACTTCGAGAGCAAAAACTGAAGATGTGAAGCTGTAGATCAGGCTGCAGATACGGATGACGAGATACATTTCGCTCTCTCTCTCTCTCTCTTTCACCCTCCCCCCATCTCTCTCTCTCTCTCTCTCTCTCTCTCTCTCTCTCTCACACACACACATACACACACACACACACCTCTGGTTATCTTATTTGACAACCTACCTGACGCACGTGCTTCGCAACGAAAGTTAACGAACCGTCTTCGCACACTGTCGCTTATTAGTATTCAGATGCTTGACTGGTAAAAACGGAACGCAATTAGGATCACTTAGTCGTTGATTTCGTTTTTCTTAGCCAAGGAGTAATAAGTAAATGAACCTATGCATAAAAGCCGAAGATACTTCATTAATTTCTTATTACCCAAAGAGAAATCACTATATCCTAGCCAAGTAAATTCAGCGTTGTTTGTCTCCTTACAGATAAGATTGCAGCGCTTAGTGCTACCGTCACTGACTGTGTGCTAAAACAAACACAGCTATCTACTGCTTATCTGGTGTAGTCTGATATTAACAGCACCATGTATGACTTCTTTGGTGTATGATGCCATAATATCGAGTATAACAGACTCCTAAAACTTCAAATTACGATACCTTTCGTTTCTTCAACCCTCGTTTCATGGAACACAGGCTTAAAGATGAAGTCGTAAAAGCTACCAAATCAGTTGTGTTTAAAATAAACAATAAACACTACTGGGTGGAAATTGAGTAATAAAATAGCCTTTGTGCTCTGTCTGTAGTTGTAATAAAATAAAGTAGTCCCGCCGCGTCTATCTGTCCTCAAATGTTCAAATGTTTGTTAAGCTTATGGGACTTAACTACGGGGTCATCAGTCCCTAAACTTACAAACTACTTATGAACTACTTACGAACTAGGACGGCACAAATATCCATGACCGAGGGGGGATTCGAACCCCCGACCGTAGTGGCCGTGCTGACCGTGACTGGAGCGCCTCAGTCACCTCGGCCACCGCGGCCGGCTGTCTGTCCTCGATAAAATAAAAAAACTACTGAACGGAGTTTAATTTGGTTATTAGCAAATGGCAGTGTGATTCATGAGGTACTTTATATTATATAATTCATTGAGGTGCGTATCCGTGGATGGCCGCGGCAAGCAAAAATCTGCGAAAAGAGCAATCAATAAATAGTCCTAGATAAAGCTACATGTTCTGTGACTTACGCAGTTAAACGTACACGTGTAAATGCATTTAGTTTCAAAATAAAATGCTTTTGCCGTTTCGTCATTCAGACCTTTTCAACAATCAAGACATGATGTCCTGTAATAGTAACATGAAATACAGAAATCTCCCAGCGTTTCCTCGCTTACCCTTTAGTGTGTGGATATTACTAGGTCGCAATAGCTGCTGCATAATTATTATTTTTCTCACGACAGACCTGTTTCGGATTTTATTGCAATTCTCAAGTTACATGCAAAAACAGCCCTTGGGAGATTATTCGAATGATTATTGTAAGCAATACATATTTGACCGATTACAGTTTTTTTAAGCTTAGATGAACCAGACGCTCGTATGACGTCAATAATACGCTGTCGAGAAACTTTCACTGTTTAGTTGTTGGTAAAACAATTACGTCAAGTTATAAGATGTGGAATGGTTTGACATTACTTTGTTAATTACTATGATGCTATATGTTTACAAAGCATATTCAAATAGACAGCGATGTTTTCACAAGTTGGATTTTGATGTGGGTTATCTCTAGTTGTTTTTGTGTTTTGTTTTCATATTTGAAATGGATTTTTTAAAAGGGTTTAACTCACCATTTGACCTATTTTTGCTTTTTTGTCATTTCGGGAACTATTTACATAGGCCTCCCTGTTGGATTTAAAAGGGAGGTTTTTAACGACTTACGTTGAGAGACAATCGCATGACAAAGATTGCAGTTTTCTTTGAATGTGTGTATGTCACTGACATCCGCCTTTTAAAAAACCTCTGACTTACGGTCTTTGTTGTTGTATTCCTGTTCAAGAGCTGTTCTACTTACGTCAACTTACTGTTAATGTATCCTAAATCTATAACATCAAAGAGAAGATGAGTACTCTCTATGTTTGTCATAAAGGAAATGGTGAAACTTTTCCGGATTAGATCTGTTATATTTTATCAGATTTTTAAAAAAGATGTGCTTCAAAATAAAGCTTCAACTGTAACACCATGCGGTGTGTTTTCATCCTCTCTGAATCGTTAATTGTGGATGAGGGAAAATTACATATAATATAAAGAAATCAGACCTCAAGAATGCATACAGTAATTTTTGTATATAAGATGTTTATACCCTAATAAGGCACTTCAACAAAATACTTATAAGGTAACACGCTGTTGTCCCGTTATTAGGACACATATAATAAATTAGTATTGCATTTACTTCAGGATATCTAGGAAATATTGAATTTTACATGGATGTCCGTATACTCATAAACACACCCAAATCACTAAATAACAATTCATTGTTGTACAACAGCCACCAGGGACAAACAGTGTAGCTAAGAGAAAGTACAGAAAACACACAAATTAAGTCCTTTCCTAAACCTAAGTAATCAAAGAAAAATTATTTATTTCGTATTTCCAGACATTATACAAGTCATTATACAAGTCATTTTTGAGTCAATTCATCCTTCAGGTACCACATTCAAAGCTACAATTTACATTACTGAGGTAGAATTAAATAAAATATTTGCGTTCCAAAAATGGGACAATGACCAGTAATGGGTTAAGCAGAACTGAATGCATCAAATTATGTGTTGTGGGCTTTCGCAGATGTAGACTAGAGTCATATTGGACGAAAACCGCTACAGCGGTGTGGTATTTATTTACTAAACCAGCTAGTCTCGTGGCATTGGAGCCTTATCACTAGGGTATATCTGTACACAAACAAGAGCAAATGCCAATGACAATCATGTTGTGCATGTTGGTGATTTACAGTTGGTCTATAGGTAATAAAACTGTAGGTAAAAATGTACTTTCAAATTATTTCATATTTGTATAAGTGTCTGTTAGACAACCCAAAATTTTTAGTCAGTTTGCGTTAACACTATGACACAGGTCCTGTGCCATAAAATTTTAATTACATTGGATTGCCGAAATTAAAAAAAAAATACGGTAGATAAAATAAAAAAGTAAGCATACGTATCCCATGCGCCACCGCCACATTTTAGCAAATTTTATTGTTTTGATAATAACACGTAAGGTATGTACTCCGTTCTATAATATAAACGACTCTTCTTGTAGAATGTCCCAAGAGAGCTTGCCTGAGCAGTATTTTAGATTCTGGAAGAAACTCTTAATATGGTTTCGTAGGATATAGTTCATATGCTATTATTTTGTTGCAATGTTAAAACATGTTTTTTATTAAATGAATCTATTTATTAATTTATACAAGGCGGCTTCTTGTTTAACGATGGAAAATAACAGTGTAATTACTTTCTACCTTTAGAAATAAATAATAATGAACAACTACGACATGGAAAGACGTAACCAAACCTTCTCAGCTATAATACTTGTTTGAAAGTGCTAACCGCCTTGCGCTCCATTTGTTTTGCGCGCATGCGCACCTCTGCCGTACCAGCTCTTTTAGGAACACTACACAGTTCCTGACGGGCGGCCTCCAGTGAGACGCCACGGGTATGTCTGCCTAATATTTCTTTTATTTACCATTTCCATTTTTTTAAATTCCGACAATCCAAATTTTGTCCGGCAACATAAGTGAAATTTTATGGGACAAGATTTGCGCTATAGAGTTAATGCAGGCTGAACGAGAATGCTGGATCGTCTAACAGACTGAGAGAAAAATATAAAATAACTAGATTAAACCCGCGGCTCCGCTCGCGTGTTGGTTGATTATGATAGATAAGCTATCTTTCAGTAGTGTGCTATGAGACTGGTTTTGAAGGATGAAATGAAATAGAAAGAAACATTTTTAAGCAACATTATCAGGAAAGTAAGTAGTGTAGATCAAATCACATGTAAAAATGCTCTCGTTTCGAAGAATCCAATCATGAAATTCAACTATAATGATTGTAATAATATCACAGATCGATCACTTGATGCAATGCGCGAAACGTCAAATCGATCTTTTTAAAGAGATGTATAAAAAGAAATTTCTTTTTTACTGATTTATTTATTTATTCTTATATTTCCTTATTCGTATGCTTATCCTTACAGAGAGAGATCTGAAGACATTGTAGCACGCGTAGACTAAAGATATGGTCTGTGGCATCACGTTTCGCTGTATGTAACCTCCTTGCTATAGAGTTGCAAACGTCATTGATGGCCTTCAGTCGGAATTTTTTTTGTATAATACGATGCCTTTCAACTACCATATCTTCCACCCCCTTAAAGCTATCCTCATGGAACTGCTATGGTATACAAAAGGAGACTTCGGATAACAATTACACACAGACCATTAGTTTGCGTTCTGTAGTTTTCACTGCAGAGCGAAATATTAACACACACACACACACACACACGCGCGTAGAATTTTATATACACCGATAACTTTCCATCCCAATATACTCCATCCTTTTATCATTATCAAGCCTCAAGCAACAATGCAACCAATAAAACCATTTTCAAAGAGTAAATATAATATTCAAAGAGTAATTATTGTACCGCTTTTCGCGTTATATTCTTCAAATTACTAAATATCCATCAGGTCGCTATAAAACCGTGCCTAAAACCTTACACAGGTATAAATCAGTAACTGTACAAATATTTAAGTATCTGCGTTTTGTAGTTCGGACGTGATAAACGTACACCGAACAGACATTCACATTTATAGATATAGATTTGTGAGTAAAATTTTACCTGCAGTTTTATTACCTATAGTTCAACCGTAAATAACCACAACAAGATTATTATTGGAATTTGCTCTTGTTTGTATGCAAGTATCGCTATTCGCCACGACACCGGCGGTCTACACAAGTTGTTGCACCACCGCAAGAAGCCGCGATAAGTCGCTCCACAGTGCTTCGGCGGACGGGGCGCCTGCAGTCTCGCTACCTCTGCCTGCTTCGCGCGCCGGCCAATAGGAAGAAGTGCGCTCGGCTAGATATGCAGTCGCATCAGACCGAGCGAGGTGGCGCAGTGGTAACACACTGGACTCGCATTCGGGAGGACGGTGGTTCAAATCCCTCTCCGGCCATCCAGATTTAGTTTTTCCGTGATTTCCCTAAATCACTACAGACAAATGCCGGGACGGTTCCTACCAAATTCAACTACAATGATTGTAATAATATCACAGATCGATCACTTGATGCAATGCGCGAAACGTCAACACCGAGCGTTAGCTCCGTCTCTAATGACCCAGCTGTCGACGGGACGTTAAACCCTAAGCTTCCTTCCTTCCTTCCGGCGCATCAGAGCAACGACGGAGAGTACGGAAGTTCCAGGTTGTACGAGGCAGCCCCAGGAATACTACAGTTCCAGGAGTTCATCATAGAAGAGCCAGCCGTCCGTCAATGCACAAGCCGGAACAGTTTTCTGTTGTGTAGCATAACTATGCAATAGTACAAGAAGTTTGTACCAACATAAGCACATCAAACTTAAATATTGATTTTATTCTGTCAATAAATCCTTTGGGGACTAATCACTTCTTTTAGTTGCAAACCTTGTCCACATCCATGCTAGTCGCGGCCAACCTTCTTCTACTGCAGCAATCAGGGAGACACAACAATACCTTGATGATGTGGCTCTGATAACACGAAACTAGTTGATTTAATAAAAAAAAAAAAAATACCATACAGTTGAAGAGGTGTTCATCCAATAGATCTGGGAGGTTTATGATCTACCGCATCTCCCTTCTCTGTGGCACAGTGGTTACGTAGGTCCTCTTCTTCGGTGACCAGTATTTAGGAATTGAATACCAAATGTCAGTTTTGGCGCCGTCAAGCGTCGTGAATCACGGTGGGGGAGGGGGTGCTATTTCGGACACGGGAAGGCCCCTACACAGGCTCCCATTTATCGTCCGACCAACAAGCTGTCCAACGAACCAACCAAATTCTTAGCAGCCTACACACTTTCTTACCAATTTCACGCAGTGATTGCAGCGGCACCGTGTTCTGGTGTCTGTTTGGCGAACTGTTTTTCGCTGTGCAGACAGCAGACGATCGCAGACGGGAAGTCGGTCGGGTAGTGCTACGCACGGTACAATTTGTGGAGTGGAGTATTTGGAGGGGGGGGGGGAGATTATATTAGATTAGTTGGTTCGTTCCATAGATCCGTGTTGAGTGATCCTCGTGGATATGGAACATTTTTTTTTTACAAGTTGATAATAATATAATATTACTAATACAGCTACATGCACCTTTTACAAGCTGAATATAGTAATACTAATAGTATGAATACAGATACTTGCATCATATGGTTCTATTTAAGAATTCGTCAGTGGAGTAGAAGGAGTTGGTCACTAGGCTCCTCTTAAACTGATCTTTATTTGTAGCTAAATCTTTTATGGTTGTTGGTAAGTTATTGAAAATGGGTGTTCCTGAGTAGTGGACCCCTTTTTGAAATAATGTAAGTGTTTTTAAGTCCTTGTGTAGATCATTTTCGTTCCTAGTAATGTAGGTATGAACTGAGCTGTTTGTTGGGAAAAGGGATATATTATTTATGACAAATTACATTAAGGAATAAATATACTGAGAGACAGAAGTTAATATACCCAGTTCTTTAAAGAGGCTTTGCAGGATGTCCGTGAATTTACAACACAAATAATACGTATTACACGCTTTTGGATTCTGATAACTTTTGCTTGGCTTGAAGAGTTACCCCAAAATATTATACCATATGACATTACGAAATGAAAGTAAGCAAAGTATGCAAGCTTTTTTTTATGTCTCCTATGTCTGATACCACTCGTATAGCAAATACAGATTTGTTAAGTCGTTCCTGCAGTTCCGTGGTGTGGTCCTCCCAAGTGAATTTATTATCAAGCTGTAATCCCAGGAATTTTATACAAAATGTATTCCAGTCCATGGTGTACAGCAATCAGTCAGAATAAATATTTATTCTGACTGATTGCTGTACACCATGGACTGGAAAACATTTTATACGAACCTGCCTTGTCGGGCTGCAAGAATGGTGGCATCATCCATGCTGAAGATCAAGCACAAGTATTTGCAATCAAGACGGTTTTTTACTGAAGGAATTTTGTACTGTCGCCCTCTTCTATCTGCTCTTCTTCGTATTTTATGCATATAGTGGATGGGAATCTCTTACAGGTTCTAAACTGCATGTAGTGAGTCTTTTCAAAGTTTAATGTCAATGAGTTGGCTTTAAACCATTTATTAATGTTAATGAAAATATCATTGGCATACCTTTTTGAAAATAAGCTCGACGTGCTGTTTATTGCAATATTTGTATCATCTGCAAACAAAGCGAGCTCTGCTTCGGCAGTGTAACTGATAAGAGGTCATTAATGTAAACAAGAAAAAGTAATGGCCCTTTGATGGATTCTTGTGGAACACCGCATTTAATTTCTTCCCAATCTGATGATGACTGTTGGCTTAATTCACTAGTCCTTTGCACTGACACCCTTTGTTTCCTGTTAGCAAGGTACAATTTGTACCATTTTTCAGCAATTCCCGTGACACCATAGAATTCTAATTTACTTAAAAGGATGTTATGGTTCACACAATGAAATGCCTTTGATAAATCACAGAAAATACCTGCTGCTTGTAATTAATTATCTAACTAGCTTAAACCCGCAGCTCCGCTCGCGTGTTGGTTGATTATGATAGATAAGCTATCTTTCAGTAGTGTGCTATGACACTGTTTTTGAAGGATGAAATGAAATACAATATCTTTTTTAGAAACAAACATTTTTAACCAGCATTCGAATAAAAAAATAAAATTATGTGAAGTGCTTAATGATTTACAATAAATAATACATACAATAATTCCTTATAGCCCGTGTTGCAATATCTCACCACGTATGGTGAGAGTAATGTCCAAATTCATTTTAATTTCATCTTAGGGCACTCCAGTAAACTACGTTGTTTGTGGTATTGTTTGGAGACTTTTTGGGTTGCCCACCCTTGAGCAAGCGACGCTTAATTGACCATGTGAAAAACATGAGGGCTGTAAATGGATTCCTGCGATGTTCAATGATTGTCCTTGAGCTTTGATAATTGTCATGGCAAAAGCTAGACGAACTGGAAACTGAAGTCTTTTGAACTGAAATTGCATATCTGACGGGATTAAGGGAAATTTAACAATAATGATTGTAATAATATCACAGATTGATCACTTGATGTAATGCGCGAAACGTCAAATCGTTTTTTAAAGAGATGTATTGAAAGAAATTTGTTTTTACTGCTTTATTTATTTATTCTTATATTTCCTTACAGAGAAAGAGCTGAAGACATTGTAGCACGCATAGACCAAAGATATGACCTGTGGCATCACGTTTCGCTGTATGTTGCCTCCTTGCTATAGAGTCGCAAACGTCATCGCTGGCCTTCAGTCCGAATTGTTTTATAATTTGACGACTTTCAACCACCATATCTTCCACCCCCTTATAGCTATTGTCATGGAACTGCTACGGTGTACATCAGGAGACTTCGGACAACAATTACACACAGATGATTCGTTTGCGTTCTGTAGTTTTCGCTGCAGAGTGAAATATTAACACACACACACACACACATAGAATTTTATATATACCGATAACTTTCCATTCCAATATACTCCACCGTTTTATCATTATCAACCCTCAAGCAACAATGCAACCAACAAAACCATTTTCAAAGAGGATATATAATTTTCAAAGAGTAATTATTGTTCCGCATTTTGCGTTATATTCTTCAAATTACTAAATATCCATCAGATAGCTATAAAACCGTGTCTCAAAACCACCTCAGGTATAAATTAGGAACTGTACAAATATTTAAGTATCTGCGTCTTGTAGTTCGGACGTGATAAGCGTACACCGTACAGATGTTCACATTAATATACATAGATAAATAGCTATCCGATCGCCATAAAACCGTGCCTAAAGCCTTCCCCAGGTAGACATTAGTAACTGTACAAATTTTTAGCTCTTTATGTCTTGTGGTTCAGACGTGATAAACGTACACCGAACAGACATTCGGATTTATAGATATAGATGAAGATCGGATGTCGTACGGTCATGCCCGACCAACCATCCGACATGAAAAGTTAGTCGACAAGTGTCCAATATATCGGACCGCCGATAATTTGGTCCCGACAAATCGGGACGTGTGTAGGGGCGTTAAATGTCCAAGTGTCGCGGCAACAGCAGGTGACAGCGATCGGTATGTTTACGTGCGGTGCGGTGCGGCCGGCGGCAGACTGCGGCTGGGAGGCTGGGTAATTGATAGAAAGCGGCCGGCCGCTGCCAAGGCCGCCCGCAGGCCGGCAAGGACGCCCGCCCTCGCGGGATGCGCACCAGCACCAGCACCAGCTGGCACCGGGCACCGGGCCGCATTCCCAGCCACTGGCGCCACCAGATGCGCTGGACTCCCTGCCGCAAGCACGAGACTGCGGCTAGCCGTGGCCGCACGCGTCTGCGAGGGGGCCAGGGGCACAGAGTAACACATACAGTGGAGAAGCCCACCCTAAACCACTGTCCTACGCTCCCCTCGTAGTTCCGTAAGATGCTAGCAGGTGTCAGGCGGTTCCCTGGCTTAGGGTGCCTCTCGGACGTCAGATGGTAACATGGAGGGGAGGCTGAGGGGAGAGCTCGTGCCGTCTGCCACGAGACCACGGCTGTGTCCAGCTTGTTGGCGTTTGAGGGGAGGTGGTGGTGGAGACAGCCGCTACCTGCCGCCTGCCCTGGCCAGTTTAAAGGGCTGCTTCTGACCGCAGCGCCATCATGGGACATCTTAGGGAACTGCTGGAAACCCTCCCTCACCGCACTCCTGAGCGTAGGACCGGGCCCTTACGGAGGTTTCCCGTCTGTATATATTTGTCTGTGCCAGGGGGACGTAGTCGCTCAATAAAACTACCTCTCCATTCCCTCTGCAGATTATAGTTGTTGTTGTTGTGGTCTTCAATCCGGAGACTGGATTGATGCATCTCTCCACAATACCCTATCCTGAGCAAGCCTCTTCAACTCCACATAAGAACGGCAACCTACATCTGTCTGAATCTGCTTACTGTATCCATCTCTTGGTCTTCCTCTGCGGTTTTTACCCCCCGCACTTCCCTTCAACGCTAAATTCACAGTTCCTTGATGTCTAAGAATGTGTCCTACCGATCGATCCCTTATTTTAGTTAAGGTATGCCAGAAATTACTTTTCTCCCCAATTCTGTTCAGCACCTCCTCATTAGTTACGCGATCCACCCACCTAATCTTCAGCATTCTTCTGTAGCACCACATTTCAAAAGCATCTATCCTCTTCCTGTCCGCATTGTTTATCATCCATGTTTCAATCCCATACAAGGCAACACTCCACACAAATGCCTTCAGAAAGGACTCTCTTAGGCTTTATCAATATTCGATATTAACAAATTTCTCTTTTCTTCCCTTTGCCATTCTGCATTCTGTACTGCGACCATCATTTGTTATTTTACTGCCCAAGTACCAAAACTCATCTACAACTTTTATTGTTTCGTTGCCTAATCCAATTCCTTCAACATCAACAACTGATTTTCTTAGTTAGACTGCACTGCATTATCCTAGTTTTGCTCTCGTTAATGTTCATCTTATATGCACATTTCAGCACACTGTCCATCCCGTTCAACTGCTCTTACAAGTAATTTACGGCAAAACGTAATGTTTTTATTTCTTCACCTTGAACTTTATGTTCTTCTCCAAATTTTTCCTTGCTTTCCTTTATAGCTTCCTCAATGTACAAATTGAATAACATTGGAGAAAGGCTACAACCCTGTCTTACTCCCTTCCCAACTACTGCATTCCTTTCATGCCCTTCAACTCTGTCCGCTGTCTGGTATTTGTACAAGTCTTAAATAACCTTACGCTCCCTATATTTTACTCCTGGTTGCTTCAGAACTTGAAAGAGCTCATTCTAATCAACATTGTCAAAAGCCTTCTCCAAATCTACAAATGCTAGACATGTAGGTTTGCCTTTTCTTAATCTATCTTCTAGGAAAAGCAGTAAAGTGAATATTGCCTCCCGTGTTCCTACATTTCTGCTGAACTCAAACTGATCTTCCCCGAGGTCGGCATCTACCAGCTTTTCCAGCCTTCTGTAAATAATTCGTGTTAATATTTTTCAACCATGACTTATTAAACTGATGGTTCTGTAGTCTTCACAACTGTCTGCGTCTGCTTTCTTTGTAATGGGGATTATAACATTTTTCTGAAAGTCTGAGGGTATTTCGCCTGTCTCATACGTGTTACACACCAGAGGAAACAGTTTTGTCAAATCAAATGTTTCAAATGTTTGTATAGCTTATGGGACTTAACTACGGGGTCATCAGTCCCTAAACTTACAAACTACTTATGAACTAGCTTATTCTAAAGACGGCACAAGTATGCATGCCCGAGGGGGGATTCGAACCCTCGACCGTATTGGCCGTGCAGACCGTGACTGGCGCGCCTTAGTCTCCTCGGCCACCGCGGCCGGCAACAGTTTTGTCATGGCTGGTTCTCTCAGAGACTTCAATAGCTCTGGTTACAGTTATCGCTACATAATTACTATCCACTTATAGAACTGATCTTCCGTGTTGCCGCAAATGACTTCTCTAGTCAAATGTACGCTCAGCTTAATAAAAATTGCAACACCTTGGAAGACTGGGGTATGGGGAATTCATATTCACAGGCGCATCTGGAGAAATGTTTGCACCTTGGAACCTCATCAACGAAAGTTTTCAGACCTGTCGGAGTAAACCAAAGCGATGTTCGGAACTGGAGGAGGTACGGAAATGCAGGAACTGTCGATTGACTTGCCTTGCTCTGGCCGCCCACACACTACTACAGCAGCTCACGACTGCAGGCCGCGGTGGCCGAGAGGACTGAGGCGCGCCAGTCACGGTCTGCACGGGCACTACGGTCGAGTTTCGAATCCCCCTTCAGGCATGGATATTTGTGCCGTCCTTAGTATGTCCTTGATAATTAGTTTGTAAGTTTACGGACTAATGACCCCGTAGTGAAGTCCCATAAGCTATACAAACATTTGAACATTTGCTCACGACTGCTGGTTACGGATTTCAGCTTGGAGGAAATCTGAGAGGAAAGCCACCGTGCTGAATAGTGATTTTAATAAAGCCACACGACTTAGTGTTTCGATTGAAACTTTACGCAATAGTCTGTATGATACGACGACTATGGCCACATCTGCCACGCGGGAGTAGCCGTGCGCTCTAAAGCGCCTGGCCTGGTGTAGTAAAACAACTAAAGTCACTAAACATAAACAAATCTTCCGGGCAGATTGTATACCAACTAGATTCCTCTCAGAGTATGCTGATGCAATAGCTCCATACTTAGCTATCACTCAGCGAAAGATCTGTACCCAAAGACTGGAAAGTTGCTCAAGTTACTCCACTATTCAAGGAAGGCAATAAGAGTGATCCCCAAAATAACAGGCCACTCTCATTGACGTCGATTTGCAGTAGGATTTTGGAACATATACGTAGTTTGAACATTATGAACCACCTAGAAGAGAACTACCTATTAACCAATAGTTAACATGGATACAGAAAGAACTGCTCTTGCGAAACACAGCTCTCGCCCTTTATTCACATGAAGTGATAAGTGCCATCGACAAGGGATCTCAAATCGATTCCATATTCCTCGATTTCCGGAAGGCCTTTTACACTGTACCCCACAAGCGGCTTCTAATGAAATTGCGTGCTTATAGAATATTTCCCCAATTGTGCGTTTGGATTCACGATTTCCTATCAGAAAGGCACAGTTCGTTGTAATTGACGATAAGTCATCGAGTAAAACAGAAGTGATATCTGATGTTCCCCAGGGAAGCGTTATAGGTCCCCTATTCTTCCTTGTGTTTATAAACGATTTAGGAGACAATCTGAATAGCTCCCTTAGACTGTTCGCGAATGATGCTGTCGTTTATCGGTTAGTGAAGTCAACAGAGGATCAATAGCAACTGCAAAGCGATTTAGACAAAATTTCTACGTGGTGCGAAAATTGGCAATTTACACTAAATAAAGAAAAGTGTGAAATAATACACATGACCACTGAAAGAAATCCGCTGCACTTCAATTACGTGATAAATCAGTCAAACCTTAAGGTCGTAAATTCTGCCAAATACCTAGGAGTTATACTTACGAACAACTTAAACTGGAGAGAACACACAGAAAATATTGTGGGGAAGGCGAACGCTTCGAAGATGCACCAGATCCACCAAAGAGACTGCCTACATCACACTTGTGCGTTCTCTCCTGGAGTACTGTTACCCATTATGGGACCCTCACCAGGTGGGACTGACGGAAGATATTGAGAAGGTTCAGAGAAGGGCAGCTCGTTTTGTTTTATTACGTTACCGGGGGGAAAGCTTCACCGAAATGTTGCACAAATTGGGGTGGAAATCATTAAAAGAAAAACGTTATTCATTGCGGCGTGATCTGTTTGCGAAGTTTCAATCACCGACTTTTACTTCTGAATGTGAAAATATTTTGCTAGCACCCACCTACTTAGGGAGACGTGATCATCCCAATAAAGTAAGAGAAATCAGATCGAAAACGGAACGATTTAGGTGTTCTTTCTTCCCGCGCGTTATTGGAGAATGGAGTGGTAGATAAAAGTTATGAAAGTGGTTAATGGGCCCTCTGCTAGGCACTTAAATGTGATTTGCAGAGTATCTATGTAGATGTAGATGCGAAGTGTCCGACCTTTCCCCGCCGGAGGTTCGAGTCCTCCCTCGGGCATAGACGTGTGATTTTTTTAATTTTTATTTATTTTAAATACGAGCTGTGAGTACCTTCTGGGTCAAATTTTCCATGGTAGTTAAATCTGAACATATTAACATTGTTATTGCTGTTTTGTATTTTTTTGTTGTAAGACGCCCATACATAGATCAATGGTGCACTACTCTAAGGAAGCGGCTGCTCGGGTAACAGAGTACTTGTGGAGTGCACATGGAACTATTTTAGACTAGGCACTAGCTCTGACGAACACACGCCAGTCAACATTCACACAGGGAATTCAGGCAGCATACAGAACAAAAATTTTACTATCAAAATATTAGCCATAAACTTTCAAAGCATTAAAAATAAAGTTCCCGAATTTGCCGCGCGGCATGTAAATTGTGCTCAGATAGTTTTAGGTACCGAAAACAGTCTAAATCACGATGTGGCAAATTCAGAAATATTTTAGCGATGCGTGGAATGTATATCGCAAAGACAGATCGTACACAACTGGAGGGGGAATGTTCATCGCCGTGGACGAAAATATTGTTTCTATTGAGGTTGAGGATGAGAGTATCTGTGAAGTTATCGGGGCACGTATAACAGGGTCTAGGAGATATAAAGTTAATAGTTGGGTGTTTCTACCGGCCCCCCAGTGCTGCTGTAGCAGTGTAGAGTCATTGAAAGAAAGTCTACGCCAGATAGTGCGTAGGTATCCGGGCCATGCAATATTAATTGGGGGAGACATCAACATTAAGAATATAGATTGGGACTTATCTAATTTTATTTCAGGCGGTACAGGCAAGCAGTCTTGCGAGTTATTATTGGACACATTTTCCGAAAACTGTCTTGAGCAGTTGAACCGGCGAACCACACACAATGGAATTATTTTAGACCTTATAGCTGCGAACAGGCCTCATCATATTAACGAAAAAGTTAGTAGAGATTCGTGAGTCTGCAGAAAGATCGATGCTCGACGCATACAGTAATTACCACAGCCATACCTTAGCAAAAGATCTATCCGAGAATTCTAAAAAATTCTGGTCCTATGAAAAATCGATTAGCGGGTCAAAGGCCACTGGCCAGTCACTCTTTGATCATTCCGAGCCAGTAATAAAAGAAAGCAAACGAAATAACGTATCATTAATAACTTTCGTTGTTTCCACGCTGAAATAAGTACAGGTTTGTTGCAAAGAACACAGATATATACAAGTGAAAAAATTCTGCCTGTAACTTCTGCTTCTACACTTTGCATTGGTTGTATGTTAACCATGTTCGATCAAATATTGTCAACAATAAATTAAAATATTTTTAAATAAGGTGTAGACACTCAAAAGAGGGGTTTCATCAACCACAGTAACGACAGAAGAAATATCGCAAAAACACACTAGGTAGAAAACTGAGCATTTTTTATGGTGTGTACTTCAAGGGAACTGAAGGATAGGTCACCTGAAGCTTCACTCTTGGGGCAGCTAAGTGTCATTAGTAAGGAATTTTGTTTGACTATAATCAGACTGAGATCTAACATGGCAAAACATTTGATTACTTACCCGAAGTATTTGTCGTTTTATCGTTTCGATTTGTGCATTTAAATGCTGAATACACTTAGGCATTTTTCAGCAGCAAAAATTGTATAGGCAGTACACAATAAATAAAATTTATACTAAATACAACACTTCAACCTCAACAACAACATACGATGTACAGACAACTCTTACGTGTACAGACCACCAAAAAATACGGCGGCCGAGTTTACACATGTCGCTGCAAAGAGCGCTGCAGCTCGTGTGTTAGCCGCTCTCTGAAAGTTAGTTGGGCTTGACCAACACTACCTCTGCAGGTCTCTGTGCTACGTTATCATTCTTTATTGAAGTCACACCATTTAGGCATTTCCACGTTGATTACCGAGTGCTATTTCTTGTAACGTATCGAGGTTTTGCGATTACGCCAATTTCAGTGAGAGTTTTCACAACGGTGTACAAGTGTTATGTTCCTTACTGTAAATTATCTAGAATAACCTAAACGTCCACGTGTTTTCCGTTGCAAACGACGAAAACCTTCATTGCAAATGGATTCCTACCATTCGTAGGAATGCGTTTTCACCAAATATTCCACAGTAAGTAAATACGATACCTATATTATTACAGATTGTTCTATATTTTTGTGATTTATTTATACCTTTTGTGAACCTGTTTAATATTGAAAACAGTTTCCAGAACTGATTTTGTGTCACTAGCCATACTTCACAAACTAATTTTAACCGGTCTGTTCAGCAGTATTTCATCGTTCTATCGATGCTATAGCGTTTTTTTATGTTACACGTTGGCAGCGAATGCGTTTTCGAATAAACGTTGTAGAATAGTTGACTGTATTGTGGGATATTTAGTCAGCCTTTATCAAAAGATTTCCTCTAAAATCAATAGCATGTAGCAGCTAACTCGGGTGACATTATAAATTTGATAACATTTTACTTAATGGGTCGGCAGCGTTATGTGCTGATGTTGGCAGCAACCTTCGAATGCTCTCTGAAAACTCGATCTCATGGTTTCAGAGGGAATAATTTTTAGTCTTGACACTAAAATAATTTGCTAATTAATGCTGTTCCTGCTCTATGGTTGACAAGTTCGTGTTAGTATCCTTGTCCGATCAGTAAATTAATTATCATCGCAAACCAAACATGTTGTTGCCAACCTCGGAACACTACGCCGCCGAAGCGGCAAGTAAAATTTAACCATAGATTCTCATAGAGTTTACCTTCAGTGTTTTCGAAATAATTTTCATATATGCGGACTACAGTTTCCAAGATATTTTGAAATTGAGACTTTGCGTAACTTCTGAGGTCCTACAATGTTTGTAGTCATACTCTCCTCTCTTGTCTGTTGGGGGTTCACCTGTTTCTTTCAGACTCGTTTGAATAGTTTGAACCCTTCTGCCAGTTACACCAAAAATAGAGAGAAATGCTTTATAACACACAAGGGTGTCAATAAAATTATCACCATCCTTTATTGTTACTTTGTTGGTGTAGTTCTTATCATTAAAACGTGATTCATTTTCAGGTTTTCTTGGTCTGCGATTTTTGACGTCATAAACATTGATAAGCCAGCCAAGTATGTGGACTGAGCATCAGTAGATTCTTTTTCTTTCACCTTCACAAACTCTATCAAAACACTGTAGTCTTTTACAACTGCAATCTCGCCCAGTTTCGTGAGTACACACTTTAAGTTTTTTCATCACATTCCGTACCCTTCCATGGGAGTTTCTCTTCTTTGTACTAGGTTTACTGACGTTCTCACAATCTACATCGACACTTGCTTCTCTCATTTTCACAGAAACTACTACCAAGAACACAAGCTATAAACTTTGGTAATTTTGTAACCACAAACACAAAGTAAACAAAGGAATGAAGACAGCGCGTTGAACTCTTGATCAAGCTGGTTTCACCAACCTTATGAAATGACTCATCATATGTGCAGTGAAAACAGACGACATTCATCGGTTTTACTGTGCGCAAAAATAAATAAATAAATAAATAATCGCAAATCAGTCAGTAACTGCCAGAAATCTTGTCGTGTACGGGAAAAAATTGACTACCATCATTTTTGCCTTGTGCTCTTGCTCTTCACACGTCGGTTAGAGCAATGAGAGCAATGATCTTATGACACGTTGACTCATACCGGCAGACAATAATGAAGTAACATTTTATTTTTCTCTTTGCAAACAATCAACACGCAACAATAGAGAAGGAGCAGCCAGATTCGTAGTCCCGTACCCGTCGCTTAAATGTCGATAGTGCCCAGATACAGCAATGTTCCTGCGGCGACGACGACTCTGCCGTTGTTCATTGCGGAATCTCGATCGTATATGAAACAGAAAGAAAACAAATAAAAAACATTTTAAATGTCACATCATGGTATTACAACATTTATACACAAATATATAGAAATTCCTAGGATTTACATGCAACAATAAATTTTGTTATTCGTATCCTCCAAAAAAGGGCTAATATAGGAAAGTGGGGCTCATAGATGTTTGCCCCACTACACTGTTCGTAGCCTAGCGAGCGCTAGCGTTACCCGCTGACGCATAAAATTCAGGCAGGGGCGGTGCGGAGTTTGGCCATGCCTGTCCTAGGTGGTCAATTCGAAGCCAGAACCAGAATGTGTCATCCGTACTACACAAAGAGTCACGTCAACATAAACGACTCTGGACACTGGTAAGCTGTCGACAGACGCGGCATTACCGCCATTTGTAGGAGGGCTATAAACAGGTTGTAACCGGAGTTTCGCAGGCCGCGACATTTGCCACGCGCGGTGCTAATTTTCGGCGACAAAACGCAGAAACCTGACGCCGCGCCGCGCTGCCCGGGAAGAACAGGTTTGGCTTTGGGGACGGGACGAGCCAGGCTGGGCCACGCGTGCGACCGGCGCAGCATTTCGGTGCCGGACACATTTCACGTTACCGACCAGAAGACAGCGCGGGCTTCTAGCCGGTTGTTTTTCTCTCTGCGGAGCAACGCAACAGAACCGGCTCACGGCCCACCAGCTAGGGACCACACTAGCTAGGGACGCAAGACGCGCCTAAAAGCTGAAGTATTAATACTGGCTGTTTCAGGAGGATTAGCAAATATTTTAGGTGGTGGTGGTATAGATCAGTGGTCGGGAAACACTTTCGTCTAAAGAGATAAATTTCAGCAGTACTTACTTACCTATCCGTGGCTTGGGCTTTAGTGACCATATGCCTGCTCTACACTCCTCCAAAGTTCCCGGTTGCGAGTCTCTTGCAACCAATCACCTGCTCCTAGTCTCATGTCCTCGTTGTCTCTGTCAACATTGTCTTTCCATCTTGCCCGTGGTCGTCTCCAGTATCTCCTTCCAGCTACCGTTCCCAGCAACACATCATGGGGTATCCTCCTTCGCTCATACTTGCTTCATGTCCATGCCAGGCCAACCTTCTTCTCTTCATTCTTTTTATAATCTCCGGCTGTCCGTAAAGCTCTTTTAATTCTTGGTTTTTTAGATTTCCCCATTCTCCTGTTTGTGGATCTATCACAGGAGCATAGATTTCTCGGAGGATTTTTCGTTCGAAAACCAGTAGTTTCTGTTCATCTGTACTTCTGAGGGTGAGGCTTTCACAACCTTTCTTAACCACGGGCATAATCATACTTTGATACAACGTGCTCTTGAAACTTCTTGTCAGGGACCTTTTCTTTAGCACGCACTGAAGGCTAAAGTATGCTCTATTGCCTCCAACAATTCTTGCATTTATTTCAATTTCTCAGAGGATCTGATCTCAAAAGAGGCTACCATAGTAGAAATGACAGCAAAAAAATTAAAAAACCACATTCACTTATTACCGTATTTATCTATACTGCCCTCCATAAGTTTGTAAACACCATGCTGCGTATTACAACGGGGCAAGAGGGAAGTGACGTATGTGAGTTATTGGTTAGAATACGCAATAGCAAGCTTAAATAACTGTTAATAATTGCATAAATAATATAGTGAGGACAGTTTACAACTCACCGCAAAGACGTGGCGACGAGCTGCGACAGGCACATACAAAAGACACACACATACAACACATTCAGCTATCGGCCATGGCCTTCTTCAGAAAATAGAGCACTCACGCAATCACACAGGCACACAACGTTATGACTGTGTTGTGTGCCTGTGTGATTGCGTGAGTGCTCTATTTTCTGAAGAAGGCCATGGCCGATAGCTGAATGTGTTGTATGTGTGTGTCTTTTGTATGTGCCTGTCGCAGCTCGTCGCCACGTCTTTGCGGTGAGTTGTAAACTGTCCTCACTATATTATTTATTCCAACCTGGACTTTCCATTATTATATGTTAATAATTGCACTTATAGTATTGGGCACTTAATTATTGTACATATGCCGGGTGATCAAAAAGTCAGTCTAACTTTTGATACTTAATAAATCTCGGATTAATGTAGATAGAGAGGTAAAAATTGACACACATGCTTGAAATGACACAGGGTTTTATTAGAAAAAAGAAAAGTATTGCTAGACGCGTGAAAGATCTCTTGCGTGCGTCGTTTGGTGATGATCGTGTGCTCAGCCGCCACTTTCGTCATGCTTGGCCTCCCAGGTCCCCAGACCTCAGTCCGTGGGATGATTGGCTTTGGGGTTACCTGAAGTCGCAAATGTATCGTGTTCGACCGACATCTCTAGGGATGCTGAAAGACAACATCCGACGCCAATGCCTCACCGTAACTCCGGACATGCTTTACAGGGTTGTTCACCACATTATTCCTCGACTACAACTATTGTTGAGAAATGATGGTGAACATATTGAGCATTTCCTGTAGAGAACATGATCTTTGGTTTATCTTAATTTGTTATGCTAATTGTTGCTTTTCTGATCAGATGAACCGCCATCTGTAACACATTTTTAGAACATTTTTTCGTTCTAATAAAACCCCATGTCATTCCCAGCATGCGTGTCAATTTGTACCTCTCTATCTACATTATTCCGTGATTTATTAAGTTTTCAAATTTATACTGACTTTTTGATCATCCGGTACATACATAGTGGAACATACTAGTATTACTCCGTTTCATGTAAACCGACGATATGGGAGAGTGGGGTAATAACGGTCACCAGGTAATGGCGGTCACCAAAGTATCTCGTAACTGCTTTGGAGTTCAGTAGTTGTAGAATATGAAGCTATCTCACGACCGTTTAAGGAACTCCTGGTAAAATCGACGCCATCTTGGCAGTGTCTACCTGATTTTGGCGCAGATAAGTTGTTTTCACGTCCTTAAATTTAAGGACCAGCATTATTTACACCTAGGTAAGTACTTGAATTTCACGTATGTAAAAACTGTTGCTAATCGCATACTGTACTATGATGTATTAACTTCTTAATGGTACATTTGTTTAAAGCGTAGAGTATATGGTTATTTTGTTTTAACGTTTTCAAATAGGGCGTGCTCTGGGGCTAATGGCACTCAGTCGGTCTGGAGTATCTGTTTTTATTGCAAAGGATTCGGTATAGATGGGGAACTTTGGTTCCGTTGCACTAGTTGTGGCGTATGGGCTCATCAAGCTAGTTCCGGATGGGATTATGCAGAGGGCTACAAATGTTAATTGTGTATCTAAGAGTGACATTTTCATTAAGCCTATTTTCACAATTCCAATAATTTTATATTCCACTTTTCCAAAATAAACCCATTGATTTAAAAGAAATTGAAATTCAGTCATTTTTACCTTATCTTCAGATTTACTATGATTTTCAATGGGTTTAAATGTTGACTGCCATTACCCCAGGGTAGAAGAAATGCCGGTCAAAGCTACATTTTTATTTAAACATTTTTTATAAGAAATTCACGAGAGTTGAACGAATTTCAACGATATTACAATAAAGTTTAATATATTTGTAACGAGTTTTACGCAATAGCACTAAAACAGCGTTTAAGTTGTATTGACGAGAATAACTTAAGTGGTCAACATTACCCCACTCTCTCCTACCTGTCCAAGCAGTTCTACTAAACACGTGAGGTGGCGCGAGTAGACCGCTTTGCTATATAGAAGTACGTTGTTTGCATTTCTGTCTCCTGTAATTGCGTTTGCATAAAGGTATAACACGCCGCGAAAGAAATTGAAAATGGCCCCAAAGCGTCATATTCCTTGTGAATCACGAGTATTGATAATCACTTTGTAACAGAAGGCAATAGTGTCTGACAAATAGCGAAGACGCTGAAGATTTCCATCAGTGGAGTTGTCAAAACCATACACCGGCATCGAGGAGCAGGCTCCTATAGAGATTGTCCTCGCTCAGGAGCACCCTGAAAAATATCACAACGCAAGGAAAAGTTATAGGTAGTGATCAGTAAACGTAACAGTTCAAAATCTTCTCCGTGAAGTGACTGCTGAACTAAACGTAACGGGGGATACACCGGTGAGTCAACAGTGAGTCGACGCCTGGCAGACAACAACCTCAGAGGTTATATAGCAACAGGAGACCACTGTTGCGCCTTGTTAAGAAGAAGAATAAGCTTAATTATGCTAAGACACACCAGCATTGGACAGCGGAGGATTGGCAAAGAGTCTAATTCACTGATAAATCCAAGTTCGAAATATTTGGAAGTGAACGCCATCAGTTTGTATGCCGTTTACCCCATGAACGCTTGAATCCTCAGTGCGTAATTCCAACTGTAAAGAATGGACGCGGTACTGTGATTGTATGGGGATCCTTTGGAGGAAATAAACTCGGAGATTTAGTGAAAATAGATGAACCAAAAGGATTATCATACCATTCTCCAGTGACATGCTAAGATATCTGGGTTGCGTCTGATTGGGAAAGGGTTTGTCTTGCAACAAAACGACGACCCGAAACATATGTCTCGCTTGTGTGACAACTATGTAAAGTTTCTAGAGGTTCTTAAAATATTGAAAAACATGAAATGGCCGCCCCAGTCCCCTGATTGTAACCCAATCGAAGTGCTATGGAATGAATTGGACAGGAGGATCAGGAAACGGAAAATCATGAGAGGGACACAATTGTGGGAGGTTCTGCAGCAAGAATGGAGATTAATTCCGACTAATACCTTGGTAAAACTAACGCAGCACATGGCAGGAGTGTGCAAGACATTGATGAAAACACAGGGTGGTTATTTTGAGGAATCGAAAATTTACTTGTTGCATCTTTCTGTGTATTATTTGAGCTTAATAACGAATCGGAAAAGATAAATGCATTTTATACTGTATTTCAAAAAAAAAAATGTTCAAATGTTTGTTAAGCTTAAGGGACTTAACTGCGTGGTCATCAGTCCCTATGCTTACAAACTACTTATCAACTAGCTTATTCTAAGGACGGCACAAATATCCATGCCGAGGGGGGATTCGAACCCCCCCACCGTAGTGGCCGTGCAGACCGTGACTGAAGCGCCTCAGTCCCCTCGGCCACCGCGGCTGGCTACTGTATTTCCTTCCCATTGTCTACAATTACTAGGTGTTTCCAAACTTATGGAGGGTAGTATGTATATATAAAAATGACGGCTGGAACAATGTAGATAAAAATTTTCCGCTGTTTCTCGTGCTTTTAGAACATCTCCAACGTCTCTTGTTTTCTGTAGTGACTCCCTGAATGGATCTCAAGCCCTCGACTAGTGTTTTCCCCAATATCCCTTGGTGAAGGCTATCCAAGAATCTGTCTTCACTCTTGATCATTCGGTGGCCTTCGTTTGGACGCTGTATCACATTGGGATATCAGGGAACTAACGCGTCGATCGGCTGGCCAAGCGGGTCACTATCTCACGACCCTTAGAGACTGGTCTCCAGGAAAGAGATCTCCGATTGGCGTTGAACCGCCAGGTCCTTGGACTTTGGAGTTCTGTATGGACTGACTCGAATGCACCGAACAAGCTCCGTGCGGGGAAGCTCTATACGGCTGCATCGAAGTGTTAGGGGGCTATCATAAGTCTGAGTTGTTCCCTGTCAACTGCGCACTGGCCATATCCCCATAACGCATAGCCACCTTCTTTAGTCGAGAGGAGCCGCCAAAGTGTCGCTGTGACACTTTGTTGACAGTGCTCCACATCCTGTTCGACTGTCCACTTCTAGCCGCCCTGAGGCAGTTCTTCATTCTTCCTGTTGCACACCCTTTAATTCGGGGATACGATGCCTCTGTGGCCGACTGTGTTTTACTTTTTATTCTCTGGCTTTATCATTCTTTTAGTGGTAGGTAACAAGCCTGATCTCTAAGGCCCCCGCCCTTCCAGCAATTTTAATCTGTTGCCAATTTGTGTTGTCTGTTCTACTTTTGACTGGAGATTTTTAACATGTGCAGAGTGGCTTGTCTCATACTTCATTATAGTTATCTGCCATGTTACGTCAGCGGAGAGAGATCTCTTTAAATAATAATAAAACTACACCTGCTTTAGGTTGTTAAGCCAAGATCGAAAATAAAATAGATTAATTACTCTTTACCAGTATCGATGATTTAAATCATCATCTTCAGAAGGTTTTGCTAAGTCTTCACCTAGGAGAATATGTCAAATGAATAGTTTGTCGTTGAAGTGTAAAATGAATAAAATTGCGAGTTCAACAAATTAAAATCTTCGTCACCAAAATGAATCGTCATAACAGACTAAAAGATAAAATATGACAATCCATATTGATGACGTATATTTTAACATGTTGAACACGCATTTTTATTCATTTTACATTTCGATGATAAACTGTTTATTTGACATGTTCTCCTAAGTGAAGACCTTGTAATCCCTTCTGAATATGATGATTTAAATCATCGAAGCTGGTAAAGAGTAATAAACATGTTTACAGCGATCTTGGTTTAACAAGAAGGTGTCCTATTATTATCATCCTTTGTTGTCCTTGTGATAAGCCAGCCACGGTATTCTGCTGTAATGTTTTAGTTTAGTTAACCACTTTGTCTACTCATTTTGTGTTGTGAGCGCTGCGTTCATTGTCGCTCTGAACGCCTAGTGGGTTTCCTCTGAGGGCTTTGAGCGCTAAATTTTACTTTGTTCAGCCTTGATGCGACGTCCTGATGACCTAGCAGTTTAGTCTTCTTCAAAATTGAAACAACAACAACAATTTTCAGACTGGCCCAGGGAGTATTCGTGTGAAGTTTAGTAGGGATAGGATGAAATTATTTATATAATTTAAGAAAATGACGTGAAATACGGAGCAATAATGCGTATTCGGAAAAGAATTTTTATACTTTGGCTTTACCATGTATCTGAAATAGTTTTATCGGTTGCTATATTCTACCAAATATGATTCAACACAGTCAGTACAATGCTTATACAACCCTCAACGTGTTTCATTCACATTTACATGTGAGTACTAATATTACAGTCTAACATTTGCCATGAGAGTTTACGTCTGACACTTGAAGCGACAGTAACACTCCCTAACAGAGAGAGAGAGAGAGAGAGAGAGAGAGCCACCCATAAGAATTATTATTCAAAATGTTCCAATGTTTGTTCAAAAGTTTGTTAAGCTTAAGGGACTTAATTGTGGGGTCATCACTCCCTAAACTTACAAACTACTTATGAACTACCTTACACTAAAGACGTCACAAACATACATGCCCGAGGGGGGATTCGAACCCCCGACCGTAGCGGCCGCGTAGACTGTGACAGGCGCGCCGCAGACCCCTCGGCCACTACGGCCGGCAGAATGATCATTATTTTTAATAATATTCAAACTTAATTAAAGAAATATTATATTTTCGTTTTCCAAGCCTCAGTAAATTGTCAAGAGGTGGAACTGAAACCGGTCATATATCAAGTAATAAAGAAAACGTGCAACTGAAGCGGGTTTTTCTCCTACAATGCTCAGTATTCAGGCAACCATTATTCATGGAGACATATCCTCTTTCCACAAAATTATTACATAAATGATATAAAACCACTTGCGTATTCCAATGCAACATTGTGTCAAAATTTTAATCAAACCGGTCAGTAATTTCTGATATTTATACAAATTGAGATGCCTGAAAAATTTCCGTATCAGACGAGGCATTTTATTTGGTAATGCCGTAGGACCCGATACCATCCGTCTGCTTTGAACGCATGACGTCATGGTGGCGGCATGATAAACGGAAAATAACTAGGAAATCAACATTTCTATACTCAAAACTAATCTCTTAAAATAAAACTTTCCGTTATGCATGAAGTTCAAAATCAAATGTTTGTAAATCTATCGGACCAAACTGCGTGGTCATCAGTCCGTAGCTTACAAACTACTTAAATCTAGGTAAACTAACCTAAGGACAACACACAAACATGCCCCAGGGAGGACTCGAACCTCCACGGCGAGCAACCGCGCGCTCCGCAGCGAGACGCTTTAGACCGCTCGGCTACTCCACCGCGGCTATGCATGAAGAGACATTTCTTTACTGTGCTCTGTCAAGCAGTTGCCATTGCGAGCGATCAAAATTAATGTCTTTAAGTGTTTTTAATTAAATTATGGTGCTTGGTAGATAGGTAGGTGGGTGATTGAACATAATTTAATCTGTTTGTGTTGCAAGAAGTAATAATATATTCGTAACAAAAGAAACATGATAAATGTTTCGAGTCATTCCACACATCATGATGACGTAAGTGATCAAAGGCGACGCGAGGTATCCCGTGCTTCAGCTGAACATTTTGTAATATTACTTCTTTCATTTCGCAAATGTATAAAATTACAACGATATAAAATCACTCGTGTATTCCAATATAATATTGCGTCAAAATTATAAAGCAATTAGTCAAGAACTATCTGAGGTTTGCGATTAGGAACATTCATACTTTCTATTCGTTTATTTTTAATTACAAATATCCGAAATTTCCTGCCCTACTAATTTGAAACTTTTACAAACGTTACATTCTAATATGGGCATTACAACACATGTAGAGTACGGGTAGTTGCGAAATAAAAAACAATAAACAACAATGACAATGCGTATTTATTGCGAACAGTAGCCTTATATTAAAAGTAGTGTGTGTGTGTGTGTGTGTGTGTGTGTGTGTGTGTGTGTGTGTGTGTTTGAGATGAAAAGTAGTATGTGTTTGTGGGGCGAGCGTGTCACTGTTTTTGTTAACAGACCGTCCCCGCTAAAATTCCCAAATAAATGTTCTGTTGTGGTTTTGGTAACAAAATAATTTGACTAAGCAATGAGACTTAGTACCTTCCTTTGCCCTGTTAGAATAAATTGCAACTGACATGGGATGCAATGATCTTACGTAAATGTGGCTTGGTTTGATGCGCAACGGATAACACTTTAAATTGTACAGTTGTTAATAAGTCAACAGTAATTAAACTCGTAATTGGTCTACACATTACTCTCGTATGTGAGAAACAATGTGAACAAATGAAATGTTCAGATCTGTTAGCGTGCACCATATACCAGCAGCCAGACTATACATGTACAATTCGATTGCGAGAACCAACAGAAAGTGCTACTACAGTGATAATTTTGCTACTTGAATTAACAGGATGCCAAACAAGGATATTTTATATTAATTGGATTTCAAGATCACTGCACTTGATAATGTGCCTATCTGTACAACAATTACCATACAGATTCAATGTAATAAAAATGTTCTACAAACTGGTAAAGATTTCAAGTATCACACACTGCAAATATTTCTCATCTCTTTACGTGATCTACTTCTCTTCTGATCAGACAAATCACTTTAACTGTTACTAACATTAACTAACTTAATAATCTGAACTTTCATTGAGACTGAGAAAATCTCTATGATCTTTACTGCAATTATGAACAAACTACTTCCTGCTCTCATTAATAGACCAACTGATCATCACAAAATGGCTACACTGAACTGTGCTAATTAGCATACAAATCTACAAACACAATAATTATGCCACACTATCATAAGAAACAATGATCAGAACGGATAGCAATTCAAATTGGTGAAAGGAACGAGGAACTGGTAAAATGACTCAGGGATAAATGATAAATGCGAGCTGAATTAAACAATATTCATTAGCAAAAGGACAAAACACCAACTACAATATAGGCTACATACAGGCTACCATACATAACAATAGAAAAGTACAAGTTTACCTTATTTGAGACAGATTAATTTCCATACAAAAATTTCAATCTGCAGACTTGGCTGCGACTCTTCAAAACTGAATTTTTACTCTTCGAGTCTAACACACAGACAGAATAACCCGACAGTTTCACGACTACAACTCTACCATAATCAGACATCAGCTATCCTGCACGAAGGTCACACACCGACTCCTCTCTCAAACGCAACAACTGTGAGTACAAGACATACTCCAAAGATAAAACAAAGTCTTTGGTTGACAGCAAAGATATGAAAATGAGTACAGTATGTTATATCGATTAGTGAAATGGTACAAAATATAATATAAATTTGTTTTCTATAGAATTGTAGCTTAGATTTTTGTAACAAAACATTGCTCAAGGCTGTATGACAGGCAAAAATTAAGTGAAAATTATTTTGCGTACTCCTTTCAATATTTCTTTCCAAAATTTCACTAGGTCCGCTTTGTATGTTGTTGTTTTAACATCTGGCGTTGCACTTCCATATATTTTGAGGTAAAAACGGCTTTCCGTAACGTCTTACAACTCTTCCCTTAATTAAAAATATTAAATACTTTCAATGTATCCGAAAGAGCTCAATGTCAAGAGATAAAATTAAACTTTAAGTACTACAGCTGGGAAAGAAAAACTCTGATACGGGAGTAGTTAAAAATAAAGTATGGTCCTGTAGGTAGTTTACATTCAAATAATGTGAACATTTACCTGCACTTAGCACCTAAATTATGAGCCATATTCAAAAAGTAAAAACTATGCCACAAATTTACATAGCTTACTAAATAAACAGCAGCATATACTCAGGTAGTTGAGAGACAGTGTAGGTATTATTGTTGATGACGCGCTTTTCTCCGATCCGCCTGGTTACGACCAAACACACTCTATCCCGGGTTAACTATGTGGGGGGTCTCCAGGAAAAGTACATTTCGGGACCACTTTATCCTTTTCTATCTTCGTTAAATATATTTCTTCTACCATAACGTAATTTTATTCATAGTTACGCTGTTTCTACTACATTACTAAGGTATGCCATCATCCTATTCGATAAAAATTTGAAACAAATGAAAGGAAAACTAGCATATTTTCATTTTATCGTTTTTTTAAGTACAATAAGTGTAAACATTCAGTTTTTTATATACAAAATTGTTTTAAAAAGTTGAAACTTAACCTTTTCTAATATATCATTTTCAGTCGACATTACTGCCAATGAATTTAAACGGTCGTGCCACATTGAAGAACGAAGAATTTTTGTCTCTGAAAGTCATGTTCACATTTTGCATTTGTAATCATTATACTTCTATATATCTGCAACGGTGTCTTTACACTTGGGAAAGCTGTTTGTGCCATACTATTAGAAATCAGTGTACACGAGTATTCATCAGTAGAATTTGATCTTTTCTGATATTTTCTAATTGTAAAACGAACTTCTTGAACTGTAACATCACGTCTATAAACTCAGGCTCAATGTGTTGTGAATAATATTGTCTCAACATTGTACAAACCTCTCAAATTTCAAACATCCAAACAGGGAATAAATTTCCTGGCAAGCTTCCAGTCGCCGCAATTCGGCACACAGCATATCTAGTAAAGGCAAACAAGTTCCAATTTCAAACTTGTCTTTCCCTCTGTACACAATGTCTTTTGCAGACCTGTCATTATGATGTTTCTTCTTCTTGGTACACGCTCATTTTCATCAGTGTATTGCATATTTCTTCTCTCGTTTACCTTCGGCTCGTAATCCTAAAATAATTTTCACTGCGAAAGTAGATAATAATAATAATAATAATAATAATAATAATAATAATAATAATAATAATGGAGTACAGACGACTAAGAAATGAGATTGACAGGAAGTGCAAAATGGCTAAGCAGCAGTGGCTAGAAGGCAAATGCAAGGATGTAGAAGAACGTATAAGTAGGGGACAAATAGACACAGCCTACAGGAAAATAAAATAGATATTTGGAGATAAGAAAAACAGCTCTATGAATATCAAGAACACAGATGGAAAACCAGTTCTCAGCAAAGAAGGGAAAGCTGAAAGGTGGAAAGAGTATATAGAGAGGCTCTACGAAGGAAATGAACTTAGAGGCAATATTGTCGGATGGGGACAAGAAGTAGATGACGATGGAAGATATTATACTGAGAGATGAATTTGACAGAGCACTGAAAGACCTAAGTCGAAACAAGGCCCCTGGAGTAGATGACATTGCCTCAGAGCTACTGAAGTCTCTGGGAGAACTAGCCATGACAAAACAGTTTCACCTGGTGTGAAAGATGTATGAAACAGGCGAAGTACCCTCAGACTTTAAGAAAAATGTAATAATCCCCATTCCAAAGAAAGCAGGCGCGGGCAGGTGAGAAAACTACAGAACCATCAGTTTAATAAGTCATGGCTGCAAAATATTAACACGACTTATTTACAGAAGGATAGAAAAGCTGGTAGAAGGCGACCCGGCCGCGGTGGCCGAGGGGACTGAAGCGCTCCAGTCACGGTCTGCACGGCCACTGCGGTCGGGGGTTCGAATCCCCGATATTTGTGCCGTCCTTAGGATTAGCTAGTTCATAAGTAGTTTGTAAGTTTAGGGACTGATGACCCCGTAGTTATGTCCCATAGACTTTACAAACATTTGAACATTTTTTAGGCGACCTCGGGAATGATCAGTTTGGGTTCAGAAGAAATGTAGGAACACGGGACGCAGTCACTCACTTTATGGCTTATCCTAGAAGATAGATTAAGGAAAGGCAAACCTACATTTCCAGCTTTTGTAGATTTGGAGAAGGCTTTTGACAATGTTGATTGGAATAAACTCTTTCAAGTTCTGAAGCAAGCAGAAGTAAAATATAGGGAGCGTAAGGTTATTAACAACTTGTACAAAAACCAGACAGCAGTTGTCAAGAGTTGAAGGCCATGAAAGGGATTCAGTGGATGGGAATGGAGTAAGACAGGATTGTAGCCTTTCTCCAATGTTATTCAATTTGTACATTGAGCAAGCTATAAAGGAAAGCAAGGAGGAATTTTTATGGAGATGCATAACCAAAAGCATAATCCACAATTTTGGACGTCTAGTCAAGATGTGACTACAAGATGTGTTAAGTCATATGAGAAATATCAGATACCACAGTATAAGTACGTTAAACATACTACTGGGTCTGGGCGTACGAAAAGGTGGGAGCGGGAGGGGAGAAAGGTGGGATTAGGCGTGGCCAAATACAGCATAATGTCTACTCAAAATATTACTGAAACAAGCATGCTAGACCACTGTGACGTGACAGTCACATGGCTGCTCTCCTTACAACACGGTAATGGATTATTAGATGTCCCTAAGCAATGTCAGCCAACTATAGTTAAGGTAGTGATAAAATTATTTACAGGCATAAACCTGGCAATGCCTGTATTGGGTCTAAAATTAAAAGAGGATAATACAGGGGAAATAATTTGGGGTGGGGGGAGTACAAGTAATGGTAGAGGAAATAAGGAAATGTTAATAACAATTATGAACCAAATTGTATACCAAGTGTAGATGTAATGCACTTGGCGACTTAATAAGGTGAACATGGAGGGGAGGAAGGGGTATTAAAGCACAGAAGCAACATATACTAGTGTATCTTAGTTTAAGCCATTATTCATTCAGTAGAACATAGTCCTTCAACAAGCACCCACAGAAATTCTGCATGCATCGGTGTTTCATATACAAGAGTATGGTGCACATTACGTATGCACAGGGTCCATCCGTATAATTTACAGCTCATTCGACACCGATCAGGGGATGAAGATCAACGATTGAAATTTTGTCGTTGAACACTTGAAAATCGCCGTCTAATCCCATTTTCTCTTCACTGATGAAGCCACTTTCACTCATGATGGCATCAATAAAACTCGTAATTCACATCAGTAGTCCGAATAAATCCCATATGCCATTCTGGAGACACACACTAAGAATGCTTCTCTGTTAATGTGTGGTGTGTATTCATAGACAATCAGTTCAATAGGCTTGTTGTTTCACCAAATTGTCTTATAGGATCCCTTTATCTACACTTTCTTGAAAATAAACTTCCAGCATTATTGGAAGAGATTCCTATGGCTATAAGAATGCGTACGTTTTTCCAGTATGGTGGGCTCCTGTACAATCTAGTCAATGACACATCATCTAAACCTAGCATTCACCTGTGAAATATTGTATGTGATGTTGATGTGATGTTGTTTGGGCAGTGCTATTGGTTTGCCTTTGTGCTCTTGTTAAAAAGTCCAGCTTGGCAAGAAGTTTGTTTCCCATTGAAGGCGTAAGGTTCATCTATTACATCCCATATGCGGTAATTATAATAGAACTAATATGGGAATCGGAAACAGTGAGTACAGGACATGGATGATGTGACAGAAAATTCGGCAGTCAGGACCATATACACATTGCATATTGACGTTCATCTACGTTGTATTGAAAAACTTTGCAGTTTCGGTAGTAGATATGTCCATAACTTATCAGTGTAAATTATATGTAACAGAAAACACTTTTCTATGTGTGACCCCTCCCCATTCACAACTCTCCCTCTTAAGTGTATATATCCATGATAATTTGTTTCTTCAGGAAAAAAGGTTAAAGTTGGTTCAATTTTCAAATATTTGTAAACCTATTCGACCTAACTGCTTCGGGCATCAGTCCGTAGACTTGGAAACTACTTAAATGTACACTAAGGACAACACACACACCAATCCCCGAGGGAGGACTCGAAACTTCGGTGGGAACGTGAAAGTTGGTATCTCCCCTGCATACTGCAAGTACTCGAGTAATCCGACAATGACTGAAAAAATGATCAACAATGTATATGCTAATAGCAGATAACTTGTAATATCTCCATGAACACAGCTGAAAGTTGCTATTCCTCTCTTTTCCTTCAAATATATATTTTTATAAACTGGCCAAAGATCAAGAAATGATTAAAATTGCAGTAAAAGACACAGAAAAGTAAGATACTATCACAGGTCTGAAAGTTTCATCTAACAGATATAATAGTGCATTTCAAAGTAATCCCTGTCATTTTCGAATGCATTTTTCTGACGCATTCACATGTCAGAAAGAACAGACGCCACACAATCTATATACACGTGTTCGTATGGGTCTAGCTGAAAACCCGGCGCTGTCAGGGTTCTTATCTATTCCAAAGTTAGTCCATCTCTCCTTCCCTTTTCCCAGTCCGTCCAACTTATCTTCCTTTTGTCTGTGCCCATCTCCTCCTCTTCTTTCTCTCTCTTTCTGTTCAGTTCCTCGTCTTTCCTGTATTTGTTGATATCCTGCTCCCCCCTCTCACCTCATCTCCATCTTCACCTTTCTCTGTCAGTCACCTCGTATTTTCTGTCAACTCCTCCTGCACCTCCTCAGTCCATTGCCTCCTCCGTCTGTGAAAATTATTTAACTCTGTTAAGGTTCATGGTGATGGGTGAACTGGTGTCTAATTTAATCCCAAGGTACACTCAAACGAGCAACCTGAGGAAACTTAGCCCTTTCAGACCCAAAGTTGTAGGTGATGTGACATTAATATAGAGAGGGACGCTTAAGATACCAAATACGTACAGTAAATCATTAGAATTTTTTTTCCCTTTATTGTTTTTTTTAAAACCTCCAGAAGGGGCACGCTAGCAGCAGCTAACATGTTGCTCTTCAGCCGAGAACGTACAGATATGGGAACAGAAGATTTAAAATAATAGAAACAGGTGACAAATATGAATAATTTAAAAATAGACACGCTGAGATATATGGTCTGAATGACCATGACTGTGAAAAGGATGACAAAATGGACATATTCAAAACTTTAAAAAACCACGGTGGATAAAACTTTCATGTTGAAGAAACGGAGCGATGACTACGAGACGAAGAGACACATTTAAAACACGTGGCAACACTATGTTCTGCCTGTGCGGCAGTTGCTGACGTTTTAAAAACACGTACACTCGAAGCACAAAGTCACTGCACACTTAAAATCACTGACACAGAATTAAAATCACTGAGCAGGCCCCGCAGTGGAGAGGGAAAGGGAAGGAAAATGCGGTTGGTAGAAAAGGAGGGGAGGGATGAGATGGGATGGAAGGACTCCAAGGGAATTGGGATGGACGGGGATCCAAGTGGAAGAAGGGTAAAGGATGGGTGGAGGGGGACGTGGCACTAATCTGCAAGGAAGGCTAACGTTGATAGGAGGGGTATATGCCAGGACGGAGGGCGTCAT
The DNA here is from genome assembly GCA_026315105.1 of Locusta migratoria. Lineage (NCBI taxonomy): Eukaryota > Metazoa > Arthropoda > Insecta > Orthoptera > Acrididae > Locusta > Locusta migratoria. The sequence continues at coordinate 248,111,182 of CM048747.1, read as the reverse complement.
CCTGCAGAGGAAGTTGACGGAAGTTAGTCTCGGATAGGATGTGGAGAGTGTGGAGGTGGAGAGAGAGAGGAACATGCTGGTAAATGCGTGGCAGAGGCCCGGGATACAGGAGAATAGGAGAGATCAGTGGGTGATGAGATTCTATTTTGCGGGAGGTGTATAGGATGCGGGTATGTTAAAGGAATTTTAGAAGGTGAGGGAAAGGGATAAGATCATATAGGATCCGCGTGGCGAAAGGGAGGCAGATACGGTATGCGAGGCGGAGGGCGTGGCGTTCTAGGATCTGGAGGGATTTACAGTAGGAGGGCGGGGCGAATATCCAGGCGGGATGAAAGCTACACAAGACGGGACGCATTAGGAAACGGTAGGTGTAGAGGATTGTGGAGGGGTTCAATCCCCATGTCCGGTCGGAAAGGAGCCTGAGAAGGTTTAAGGTGAGGATTCCAGGAAAGGGAACGGTCAAGAGTGAGGCCAAGATATCTAAGGGTGGTGGTTTGCGGGATGGGGCGGTCATGGAATGTAAGGTAGAGGTCGTGGTGGTACGACCTATGGTGATTGCCTGTGACTTGGTAGGGTTGACAGTTAGGAGCCACTGGTTACACCAGGAGGAAAATTCGGATAGGTGAGACTGAAGAAGGTGTTGGGAGAAAGCGAGGGAGGGGGCGAGGGCAAGGAAGGCGGTGTCGTCAGCGTACTGGAGGGGATTAAAAAAAAGGAAATAAATTTGTTTTAAAACATTTTTACCCATACAATTGTCTATTTTGCCCTTCACTACAAATTTTCGTGATCTGCAGCATCTAACAGTAGCATGACTTTGAAAGAAATGACATAATAACATCACATGATCATATGAAATCAACTGGCTGTCAGATATGATGGCTTCACATGTCAAAACATGGATGTCAACACCTTGGCAACAAGTCTATCTTGCTATCTTGCCGCCACTGTAAGTGTACTGGAGGTTTGCCGACTTTGCCGGCTGCTGGTGTCACCCAGAACACTGAAACTAAAACACGTTACAGAATGTTACCACAGTTCATTCACAATTGTGTGATGCATGACCGAACTTCCTAGCGTTAATCACAAAGAAATAAAGCGAGCAAAACCAGAACCGCACAGCTGTGCGTGCAGGGCGTGAAAGGGTTAAGTAGACGGCGATGTTCCTCTTGTTTTTAAGGTTAAGTGTAAAAAAATTTCACTACGTTCGAAAAAAAAAAAAATGCAAATTTTGTCGAATGTTGTAGGTAACGTGCCCTCTGCCATGCATCGTATTGTGGCTTCCTAGAGGTATCTCATGCGTTAATTCAGGGTGTAAGCTATCTGCATACCAAATTTCATTCAAATCCGTCAAGCTGTTTCAGAGTGAAGAGAAACGAACGTATTAACCATTGTAAGGTACCCTCCGCCACGCACCAAACTGTGGGATACGAAGGGTAGGCCATATATTAATCATGGTATAAGCTACGAAATTTCATTCATATCCGTGCAGCCATTTTGTCGTGGAGGCGTAAGAAACGAATTAATTAATTGTAAATCACCCTCCGCCATGCACCACATGAAGTTAATTTTAGTATGCCTATAACCTTCGCGCGAGTTGGCAAAGTTTTATCGCAATCGGATGCACGGTATGGCCGTGCATAAAATACGAATAAAAGACGAACATTAAGTTTTACATAGTGGATAATGGCGTAAGGTTCACTTCACAGCAGATGTGGTAATAATGTTCGACCTCTAAGGGAATCCGAAATGGCAAGAGTAAGAGGACAAGGCCGATGGAGGGCGCTACGACCGTTGGAATACGAGGCGGACGGGAGACGAGCGAGCGTAGCCAAGTGGTGCCCACGTGATACCTCAGCGCGGTCGGTCAGAGGGCTCCACGTCCTCTGCAATAATAATAATAAAAACTGAGTAAACAACCTAGAACAACACGAACGAACGACAGCAAGGAACCACTCTATATGAACAAAAATATGTGGTAAAGGGACCTGCTGGCCTGAGGTGAGAGACCCGCGTTCTAATCCCGGCCTGGCTCACGTTTTAATTTGTCGGCATTGACAAAATTCAGGGCCGCAGTGACTCAGCTCCACCCGCTGCAGACATGAAGCAGCCCATATGCACAGTTAGGTAAAGTGCCGCAGCTATGTCTGCCAGGGAAACTCATTTCTTTGTCCAGCTCTGCCTAGGAGTCAATTCATTACCAAACTGCATACTGAACATACTTTCTCTCTCTTCTTATTACTGTTGGAATGCACACTCATTGTCGAAAGAGAAATTTTCTTTCGTAACTGAATGATAATGTCTGCTACCATAGTCATTTCCCTTCCTTCTAACTGAATATTATAGGCGACCGAATATCTAAACTCATAATTTTTACCTCAGTGAAAAATAAATGTAAATAATTTAACCTAAAATCTTTTAATCAGTGATTCCTGCCGCTTTTTGCATTAGTTCTTTCACCATCTATGAATAACAATGGTAGATTATTGTGTAAGATGAATTTTATGTCAAATGCTTTACATGTCATTTAGTTTGCGTACGAGTTAATTCAGCAAGTAAACATCATTCTAATGAGAAAATTCCTCACCTTAGGTTAGATGTTAGAGAGTTATACTATTTCTTAAGCTCTTAAAATTTGACATAAAAGTTTTCTGGGTATGGTACCGCGTCATGATGTAAGGCTATTACTTAAATAACCAACGTTTCGGCCAACGTTACAGTGGCCTTCATCTGGGTAACTGTTGTGAGCTGGTTGTTACTACACTTTCATTTAGATATTACGTCATAATTTTTTAATATAAGCGATGTTATTGGTGAATGTATTGCGGAAGAGTGGAACTTTATTTTGATAGGATGCTGAGGTGGAAGGGGTGGGGGTTAGCCGTTGCCTATTGCTTCTTGCATAGCGAGGCATGATTGGTGTTCATCGGCGAATGGGGTGGGGGCTTCCGTTTCTCTCCTGCTGGCCGTGGGCCGCGCGGCGGCAGTAGCTTACTGGTGACGCTCGCGTGTTGTGATGTCAGTGCGGCCTATTTCGCTGTGATGGCCGGTAGCCAAGAGGGGGCAAGCCTGAGTCCATCTTCTCTATTCATGTTATTGGGGTGTTTAACAATTTCGATGGCTTCCCTTATCTTGCGTTTGACCATCCCTGGTTGCTTGGCGAGTATTCTGGCATCATTAAATTTTATCTTCCTGCTGCAATCTTGCTGGTGTTCGGCTACTGCAGATTTATTGTGTTGGCCTAATCGAATGTAGCGTTCATGTTCGCGTATGCGTGTTGCCACTGCCCTCCCTGTCTCACCTATGTACACTTCCCCACACTCGCATTCCACCTTGTATACTCCTGATGCATGTAGTGCGTCTATGTTGTCCTTTGTGGAACCAAGTGCATCCTTGATCTTGCGACTGCTGTAGAAGAAAGGCTGGATTCCTACCCGGCGAAGATGTTTGGCAATGCGATCTGTGACTTTTTTACATAAGGTAAGCGTGCTGCTGGCTGCGTTTTGTTGACTTCCTGCCTACTGATGTTTCTTTTATTTGTGTCCATGGCGGTGTGGATCACTCTATGGTTGTAGCCATTTGCCAGAAATGTTGTTTCTAGTTTTTTGAGCTCAGCTGTTTTGTTGTCTTCATCACTTAGTCGTTGCGCGCGAATCGTCAGTGAGCGGATAACAGAGTTCTCCTGTGCTGGATGGTGGTTTGATTGGGCGTGCAAATACCTGTCGGTATGTGTAGGCTTCCGATATACCCTGTGCCCAAGTGTGCCTTGCCTAGTTCTATAAATTTCCACATCTAGGAATGGAATAGCGCCATCCTTAAAATTTCCTTGATCATTATCACATTCAAACATTCAACTTCCAGTTTGTTGTGTGTCGTTTCACAAACTTACACACAAGTCTAACAGACAGATTTCCAACAAAATAGATCAGATAGATGTTAAACACATACAGAGCCTTTCATCCTGTGGTTTTTTTTCGGTTCATGAAAGATTTGCGATAAATGAAAGATAGGTATGTGAGCAATGCCGTACTCTCTGAAAAAGCGTGCTGGTATTTCATCTGATCCCGGTGACTTAGTTTTCAACTCTATCAGCATATATTGTGCTTTTACTACTTTCTCCGTCTTCTGTATATTTATTACAATTGTTAGATAAAAAAGCAGCTACCAATTACACAGGCGAGATGTTTTCTTTCAGCCACGTTCGGGAACTTACAACGTTGTTCAGAAGCTATCGTATACACTGCAGGGCATAAAAATTACTGCACCCTCTTAGAGTTTTCCAATTCACTCAAATTTTATTGTTGAAACAGTGCATATGGAGTACATGAAATGATTACGTTTACGAATCATTAGTTCAAGCGATTCTGAGGTACCAGGTGTAGATCCATGCTGGAACACCCAAATTACCACGTGGTGTAGTCTCCAAACGCCACAATTCAGGGTGTGATTCTGCCATACATTCGATCATACAGATGACGAATAGTTTCAAATCAAATGTTTGTAAAGCTTATGGGACTTAAATGCGGGGTCATCGGTCCCTAAACTTACAAACTACTTATGAAATAACTTATATTAATGACAACACAAACATCTATGCCCAAGCGAGGATTCGAACCTCCGACGCGGGAGGCCGCGCGATCCGCAACGTGGCGCTCCAGACCGCTCGGCTACTCCCGCACGGCACGAATACTTTCTTGCGACACATTATTCCACGCTTAGTACTGCAAGATCTATCGTATGTCGAGTAGCACGTATCAGTTGTCGTTACATCATATCCCCATATCCCACACGTGTTAGATTGAAGTCCGTCCCCTCAGAGGCTCAGCATTAATTTGCTGAGTACGGGCTTGGCGAACCCGGGGTCCTGAGCTGAGGACTGGTAAGCGCCGCCAGTCCTCCAGACCGTAAGCCCTGGACACGCTTCAGCGACCACCGTATGGCGCAGCGGTGGAATGTTGTGTGTTACAGGGAGCGGGGATCTCGGCTTTATTGCCCGGATCGTGAGGATGGAAAAAACCTCTATAAAAAAAACCTCAATCCCGAGGTGTGCTGCGTGCAGATGGGATGCATGGCTGTGGAGGTTGAACAGTCGCTAGCGATAGCGAGCGACCTCTGAGGATACTGCAGCACCTCAGTTGTAAAAGGCTTACCCAGGCAAGCGGGGCTCTGCCTGGGTGGACCGTCCCTTCCCTAGCTGCTCGTGGGACCAAGATGGAGTCCTCACATGTTTTTAACCTCGGAGGGATGGGTGTACCGTCAGGGGGTACTCGCACCCAGTCATCTAAGCGTTTGAGGGAGGCCAGTCCTCCTGAGACACAATCTACTCAAAGTAACAGGGCTCAAGGAGTCATTAATAATAATGTTTTCGTAGTTATTAAGAGGAAAGAGGGTACCTTTGAAAAGGTCTCTCCTTTCTACATTAATAAGGGACTGGAAGGACTTGCAGGTTCTTTGAAATCAATTAAGAGGCTGCGAAATGGTGCTTTGTTAGTTGAGACGACCAGAGCAAAGCAGGTTAACCTTCTTCTGAATTCAGCAAAGCTAGGGGAATATGACATTGTTGTAGAATTACATAACACGCTAAATTCCAGCAAAGGAGTGGTCACATGCCGTGACATTATGGACACTGAAACGGCAGAATTAAAACAGGAGTGGGCGTCACAGGGTATCATTGTCGTTGAGCAAAGGACCCGCAGGAACAATGGAGTAATAGAGAAAACCCCTACCTTCATTGTTACCTTCAATTCCCCGTCATTGCCAGAACATCTTATGGCAGGGTTTCTCCATCTGAAAGTTAGGCCTTTTACTCTGAACCCTATGAGGTGTTTCACATGCCTGCGTTTCGGTCATACGACACAGAATTGTGGAGGCAAACCAACGTGTGGGAGGTCTGGACAGGCAGCTCACGACTCTGGGGTTGACTGTCCTTCCCAAGCAACTTGTCTAAACTGCTCGGGAAGCCACCCTGTATGGAGTCGTGATTGCCCTGTCTTTGTTGAAGAACAAAAATACAGGAGATAAAAGTGCGCAAACGTATTCCATATGTGGAGGCCAAAAAAGAATATAAGGCGACACAGCCTCCTGTGATTCCGACCTCCTATGCCTCACTACTCCAGAAACCCACGCCCACTGTTGATCCATCAACGCAGACCATCCCCATTTCCACCAGCGAAACGTGCACCTGCATCTGTACATGCCAAACTTCGATTAGTCGAGATATTGAAATACACGCCGACCCAGTGGACGTGAAAGACGAGATAGCTGCAGCAGTCATTGAGAAGACACCTCAAAAGGAGAGTACCATCCCACAAGAACGTGCCGTTCCAACAGAGAGCGCTCCTCAACAGCAGGGAGCTGCCCAGAAGCAGGTGGCCCCCCAGAAGCAGAGTGCTCCCCAAAAGCAGAGTGCTCAGCAACACGCCCTTCCTTTATCTTCTTCGGAGAAGAAGAAACCAAAGAAGGCGTCTCGGCATTCGATCGAAGGCATCCCTCCTTACCTCATCACCGGAATCAGTCAGCCCTTCTGCCGCTGCCTGATCACACAGTGCCTGACCGTCTCGGCACAAGGATAGGGGGAAACTACAACTGCACCGCTGAAATGGCAACCATACTCCAATGGAATGTGAACGGATTCAGGGCTCGTTTTGACGAATTACATTTTAATCTGCAGAACAGACCATTCTGTGTCTCCCTTCAAGAGACACATTTCAGGCTATCATCTCTACAGAAAAGACGACCTGACTGGCGATAGGGCGCAAGGCGGTGTGGCGGTGTTCATCAAGGACACATTCCGTTCTACGCCTGTGCCCCTAACTACGATGCTACAAGCAGTTGCAGTCCGTGTGTTGGCACACACTGAGATTACAGTGTGTTCTCTGTATTTACCACCTGGAGAGCCTCTCGATGTTGTAGTCTTGACACAGCTTCTCGATGACCTTCCTCGCCCTTTTCTCATTTTAGGAGACTTCAATGCTCATAATGCTTTATGGGTATCTAACACCACTTGCCCCAGGGGTCGAATGGTTGAGCGTGTGATACAGTCGACATCGGTAATTTTTCTGAACACACTTCACACTTCAGCGTTGCTACAGGTACGTCTTCCGCCATTGACCTCTCCTTCTGTTCGCCAGCTCTTGCAGACATTGCCCAGTGGGATACAGACGACGACCTCTATGGCAGTGATCACTACCCTATCTGGCTAACTCTGCCAGATGGAATGGATCATGCTCGACAGCCGCCGAGGTGGCTTATTAAGAAAGCTGACTGGCAGCTTTTTAAACAGTTGGCCGTGATTCGCGCCGCCACCGATGCGTCGATCCCCAAATCGAAGGGCAACTTTAAGAGGCGTGTCGGTCTGCAATCCGAAACAGGAGGGCAGCTCTCCGACGATTCCACAGGTGCCCTACTGATCACAATCTTGCAACTTTTCGCGTGGCGAGGGCACGGGCAAGACGCATTATTCGAGAGAGCAAGGAGAGGTCTTGGCAAGAGTTCCTGAATTCTATCAATAGGTTCACATCAGCAAGCAGAGTATGGGAAGCCATTAGGAGGATCTCGAGGCGGAACACCCGACCACCAATAGCAGCTGTACAAGGGCAGGGACGTCTCCTGACTTCGCCACGAGACATTGCTCAGGTAATGGCAGAATCGTTTTACACCATTACATCGGGTTCTAGCCAGAATGCAGCCTTTCGGCAGCATCGGGCTATACGGGAGAGGGTTAGTTTTGATTTCCGGTCCACCAATGCTGAGCAATATAACCAACCGTTCTCACTATGGGAGCTGGAGAGTGCATTAGCAGTACCTTGTGATACTGCCCCTGGCGTCTATGACATCATGTACAGCATGTTCCAACACATGGATCCGCAATCGAAACAGGTCCTCCTTCAGCTTTTTAACCAAATCTGGCTCACGGGAAACTTTCCACGCTCGTGGAAAGAGTCTGTTTTAATACCTGTTTTAAAAACCAGGGAAAGATCGGACTGACGCTGGTAGTTATCGTAGCATAAGCCTCACCAGCTGTGTAGGAAAGACATTGGAGCGTATGGTTAACCGACGCTTAGTCTGGGTCCTAGAAAGCAGGTCCCTACTCAGCCGCTCCCAATGTGGCTTCAGAAGGTACCGTTCAACGCTTGACAACTTGATCTTGCTTGACCGGGAAATCCAACAAGCTTTCCTACGTAAGCAACACCTGATCGGTGTGTTCTTTGATCTGGAAAAAGCCTACGAGACTACCTGGAGGCGTAATGTTGTACAGCAGCTCCATGAGTGGGGTTTTCGTGGTCTTCTACCCATTCTTATTCGGTCTTTCCTTTCGGATCGGTATTTTAGATACAAGGTCGGGAGTGTATTGTTTGACCGTTTTCATCAAGAGAATGGTATCCCCCAAGGGAGTGTTTTAAGTGTGACAGCCTTCGCCATTGCTATCAATAGTATTACGTCCACTGTACGAAGTGCAGTACAATGTTCTCTCTTTGTGGACGATTTCTCCATTTTCTGTGCGTCCTCCTCCGTCGCAACTGCTGCTCGTCAATTACATCTGACGATCAGGCGGTTGGAGGAATTGTCCAACAGAACAGGTTTTAAATTTTCGTTGGAGAAGACCGTTTGTGTAGATTTTTGATGAAAAGCTAACTTGGTTGCCACACCTTAAGGAATTAAAATTACGATGCATCAAGGCTTTAAATCTCTTTAAGTGTGTTAGCCATCGGGCCTGGGGAGCTGACAGTCCACGTCTCCTCCAATTTTACAGTTCATTTGTGCGACCCCGCCTCGACTATGGATGTCAAGTTTATGGATCCGCGAGACCCTCTTATTTGAAAATGCTGGACTCCATACACCATGAGGGTATCAGGTTGTCCACAGGTGCATACCGCACGAGTCCGGTTGTTAGCCTCTGTGCAGAAGCTGGTGAGCCTCCGCTTTCTATTAGCCGCCTTCTACTCACTGTACGTCAAGCGTACCGATCTATGTCAACTCCAAATTCCCTAGCGACTTCCAAAGCTAATCAACAATCATTGCTACGCTTGTTCCGTAACCGTCCGCAGGCGACAAGGCCCTTTTCGTTCTGCGCAAGGGAAAGTCTCAATTTGCTACAGGCGCAAGGCATTCAGGTCCAACGCCAGGGGTGGAGTAGGGGATGTCCCTGGCTACTTCAGAGGCCCAGGGTGCTTTTAGCGTTGACTCTCTACAGGAAGGCTTTTACTTCAGACACCTTTTATAAACGTAAATTTATCGAAATTTTAAGTCACCATTCTGATTTTTTCACGGTCTACACGGATAGGTCCAAGCAGGGTGATCATATTGGTTGATCTGTCGTGTTCCCCGATGTTGTCCTTCGGATAGGGCTCCCAGAACAGTTCACCGTTTATTACGCGGAACTGTTTGCTATCCTGAGGGCACTAGAACAGATAAGAAGGCATCATGGAGTGAAGTTCATGATCTGTTCAGACTCCCAAAGTGCCCTCCTGGCTATTGACCAAATGTACCCATCAGATCGGATGGTGCAGGATATATAGGACGCTCTCCTCGCACTGCAACAACGAAACAAGGAGATCATCTTCTGTTGGGTTCCTGGGCATACTGGGATCCGGGGAAACGAGCTTGCCGATGTGGCGGCTAAGGAGGCTTGCTCCCTCCCCCCTGCTGTACGCTGTTCTGTCCCACTGCAGACTGTTACCTCGTATGTGACAAGGAAAGCCATGATTTTGTGGGAGGATCAGTGGTTGGATGTGGCGGATAACATGTTACGTGCCCTAAAATCTTCAGTACGTCCATGGCGTACTTGCTTCCGCCCTCGACGAGCTGAGGAAGTCGCCCTTACTCGCCTTAGAATTGGACACTGCCCGCTAACGCATGGCTTTCTTTTGCGCCGTGAGGAACCGCCGGAGTGTAACAGATGTCGGACACAATTGTCGATACGACATATTTTCACAGAATGCCATTTATACGCTGGTATGAGGACAACTTTAGGTCTCTCACAGGACCTGAAATCTATTTTAGGTGACGATGAGGCGTCCGTGGATTGTGTCCTAAGATTTTGTACAACATCTGGACTTCTTCCCAAAATATTGGGTGTACGATTTTAATGTGTGACAGTGTGGCTCGATCACTCTTTAAGTAGTCACCGGGCCCCATACATCTATCAAACTTTTATCCCTTTTATGCAGTCCTTTCTTTTGAACCGTCTTTTAAATTTTTAATGTACAATTGAAGTTAAATGTCCATACGACTGGACCCATTTTTCTTCTCATCTCTTTACGTTAGCATACGGGCGCTGATGACCTCGCTGTTGAGCGCCCTAAAACGCCAATCATCATCATCATCATCATCATCATCATCATTTGAAGTCCGGAAATCTGTTGGCCAGGGACGTTGGCGTATGTGGTGTTCAGCACGTTGAAATTTCCGCGCAGTGTGTGGTTCTGTATTATCCTGTTGGAGCAACATGGACTAAGATGAAACAAATACTCCAGAATTCGTATCAATCACATCTGCCAGCATGCGTAATTTAGAAATGGTGGATACCTTTGGAGTGTCAAAGCAACATAAACCACGTAAGAACAGTAAGTCTCTCGGTCGTGACTGTATACCAATTAGGTTCCTTTCAGAGTATTCTGATGCAATAGCCCCATTCCTAAGTATCAAATAAAACCGTTTGCTCAACGAAAGATCCGTACCGAAAGACTCGAAAGTAACACACGTTACTCCGATATTCAAGAAATGTAATAGAAGTGATCCGCAAAATTACAGGCTTATAGCATTGACGTCGGTTTGCAGCAGGATTTTGGAATATATACTTTCCTCAAATATTATGGACTAACTGGAAGACAACGAACTGTTGACCCATAATCAACACGTATTCAGAAAATATTGTTCTTGTGAAACACACTCTTTACTCATATGATTTTATAAGTGCAATCGACAAGGGATGTCAAATACATTCCGCTTTTCTAGATTTCCCGAAGGCTGATGCCCCCATACCTTAAGAAAAGACGTATCATTGTAAATATGACAACCAAGACAGGCTAAAGATGGTGAAGTATGTCTCTCCCAGTCGCGAGAATCACTGCTAAATGCGCCCGAGCACTAAGGAAAGTAGACAGGTGTAACATATGGAAGTTTGGTTGTGGCCGGGGACCGTGTCCAGGTGGCCGAGTGGTTAAGGCGACCGCTCGCGAAAAACGGGAGATCGGGCTTCGAGTACCGGTCCGGCACAAATTTTCATATGTTACAAAATGATAGACCAACTGAAGTAGAGCAGCTAAAGTCGAGAATTCTCGAAAACTGCGAAGTAATGAAAGTATATTAAACAAATCATTCCTTACAACTTTTTGACAACATTGTCGTAGAAGGAAATAGCGATCTTCCTTGATCATATTTATTTTGTAAAAACATTTTGGATGGCAGAACATAAAAGTTTCTACATCTACATCTACATGGGATACTCCGGAAATCACATTAAGTGCCTGGCTGAGGTTCATCGAACAACCTTTATACTATATCTCCCATTCCACTCTCGAATAGCGCGCGGAAACAAAGAAGACCTGAATCTCTCCGTTAGAGCTCTGATTTCTCGTATTTTATTATGATGGTCTTTTCTACCTATGTAAGTGGGAGTCAACAATATATTTTCGCATTCGGAGGAAAATGTTGGCGATTGGAGTTTCGTAAGTAGACCACGCCGCAGCGCAAAGCGCCGTTGTTGTAATGATTCCCATCCTAGATCCTGTATCATTTCCGTAACGCTGTCTCCCCTGTATCGCGACAATACAAAACGAGCTGCTCTTCTTTGGACTCTTTCGATGTACTCCGTCAAACCCACCTAATAAGGATCCCACACTGGGTAGCAATACTCCCACAAGCGTAGTGTATGCAATCTCTTTAGTAGTTCTGTTGCATCTTTTAAGGGTTCTGCCAATAAAACGCAGTCTCTGGTTCGCCTTTTCCATGACATTACCTACGTCTCCTTTCCAGTTTAAGTCTGAAGTAATAGTAATTCCTAGGTTCTTTGTGTAGTTTATGGCCTTCACTTTGATTGCTTTATCTTCTAAACAAAATTTAACGGATTTTTTTTTTTTCGTACTCATGTGGACGACTTCACACTTCTCATTATTTAGAATCAACTGCCAATTTTTACACCATAGTGATATCTTATTTAGATCGTTCTGCAGTTGGTTTTGATCTCCGGATGATGCTACTAGACGGTAAACGACGGTGTCATCCGCAAAAAACCTAAGAGAGCTACTTAGATTTTCCCCTAAATCGTTTATGTAAATAAGGAACAGCAGAGGATCAGTAACACTACCCTATGAAACGCCCGATATCACTTCTGTTTTAGTCGATGCCTTACCATCGATTACTACGAACTGTGTCCTCTCTGACAGGAAATCCCCTATCCATTCGCAAACTTGGGGCGATATACCACAACCACGCAATTTGATTAAAAGCTGTTTGTGAGGTACGGTGTCAAAAGCCTTCTGGAAATCAAGAAATACGAAATCAATATGAGAACCCTTGTCGATAGCACTCATCACTTCGTGTGAGTAAAGAGCTACTTGTGTTTTGCATGAACGATATTTTCGAAATCCGTGTTGACCTTGGGTCAATAGATCATTCTGTTCGAGATAATTCATAATATTTGAATACAGGCTATGTTCCAAAACCCTGCTGCAAACTGACGTCAATGAAATAGGCCTGTAGTTTAGTGGGTTACTCCTACTGCCCTTCTTGAATATAGGTGTGACCTGTGCAACTTTCCAATCTTTTGGTACAGATCCTTCTTTGAGCGAGCGGTTGTCTATGGCTGTTAAGTAAGGAGCTATCGCTTCAGCATAATTAGATAAAAATCTAATGGGTATACAGTCCGGACCAGAAGACTTGTTCTTGTTAAGTGATTTAAGTTGCTTCACTACTCCGAGGATATCTACTTCAACGTTACTCAAAATGTTCAAATGTTTGTATAGCTTATGAGACTTAACTACGGGGTCATCAGTCCCTAAACTTACAAACTACTTATGTACTAACTAATACTAACGGCGGCACAAATATCCATGCCCGAGGGGAGATTCGAACCCCCGACCGTAGTGGCCGTGCAGACTGTGACTGGAGCGCCTCAGTCCCCTCGGCCACCGCGGCCGGCCAACGTTACTCAATCTGTCCTCTGTTTGTAATTAGAAATCTGGAATATTGGTTTCGTATTCTTTGGTGAATGAGTTTCTAAAAGCTATGTTTAGTAACTCTGCTTTAGTAGCGCTATCATCGACAGCATCGCCATTACTACCACGCAGTGATGGTATTGTTTGTGTTTTGCCCCAACTATATTTAACATATGACCAAAATTTCTTAGGGTTTTCAGTCAAATTTCGAGAAAGACTTTCGTTGTCAAAAGTATTGTAGGCATCCCGCATTGAGATACTCGTTAAATTTCGAGCATCTGTGTAGGATCGCCAATCCTGGGGATTTTACGTTCGTTTAAATTTAGCATGCCTTTTCCTTTGCTTTCGCAACAAATTTTCTGACCTGTTTTGTGTACCAAGGGGATCGCCTCCTTCTTTTATTTATTTATTTGGTATAAAACTGTCAATTGCTATCGATACCACTTCGCATTTGAGCCACATCTAGTCTACACCTACGTTTAGTGTTAGGAACGAGCGGAAACTGTCTTTCAAGAAGCAATGTATTTTATTTCTACCTGCTTTTCTGAACAAATATACTCTTCATCTATTTTTGATAACTTTGGGACTTTCGATATTCAATCTCCCTACGACAGCTCTGTGTTCACTAATACCTGTATCCGTTTTGATGCTCGTTATGAGCTCAGAATTATTTGTTACTAAGAGATCAAGTGTGTTTTGACATCCATTTACAATTCTACTTGGCTCATGAACTAATTGTTCGAAGTAATACTTTGAGAATGCGTTGAGTGCAATTTCGCACGATGTTTTATGCGTACCTCCTGATTTGAAAGTATGATTCCGCCAAGAGATAGAGGGTAAATTAAAATTGCCGCCTACTATAATTGTATGAGTCGGGTACGTGTTTGCAATTAGACACAGGTTTTCTTTGACCCTTTCTGCTATTGTATCGTCAGAGTCGGGGGGCCGGTAAAAGGACTCAATTATTAACTTTTTTTACGATTTTAGAGTACTACCTCTACCTATAACAACTACAGGAACTATTAACTTTAACTTCACTACACGATAGACTACTTTTGACGGCATCTATTAAGCCTCCACCAATTTTGTTTAATCTATCCTATCTGAACACAGATGTATTGCAAAACTTCTGCTGAACTTATTTCCGGCTTGAGCCAACTGTCACTGCCTATAATGACGTGTTCTTCGGTGCTTTCTACTAACGCTTGAAGTTCTGGTACTTTCCCGACACAGCTACGATAATTTACAACTGTTACACCGATAGTTCCTAAATCTACATTTCTCCTATGATCTACCTGCACTCTTTGACATGCCCATTCCCCTCCACCCCCACCCCGAAGCCCTTTATCGTAAAAAAAAAAAAAAAAAAAAAAAAAAAAAAAGACAACGCCCAGTCCACGCCACTCAGCCCTCGCTACCCCTGTAGCCACCGGCGTGTAATGAACTCCTGACCTATTTAGTGAAACCCGAAACCGCACCACCCTTCGGCGCAAGTCGAGGAATCTGCAGCCTACACGCTCACTGAATAGCTTAGGCCTCTGATTCAGACCCTCCACTCGGCTCTGTACCAGAGGACCGCATTCGGTCTTGTCGACGATGCTGCAGATGGCCAGCTCTGCCTTTATCACCCAAGCAAGACTGGCAGTCTTTACCACCTATTGCAACATGTTGGCTAAAATTGGCAGCCATGAGGGACGCTGTCCTCATGCCAACACAGAAGGCTTTCCGTCATGATAAACGACACACAAGATGGCACTGTTTCTTAAAAAATACGACTAATTTTATATATTAATTCAGTGTTTTATATATGACACAGGGTCATCATATATTTTAGCCATATTAGCACATGCAATGTTTAAAATAGTCTCTTCTTTTTTCACACTATTACCAATCGTTGAATCTTACCTGTAGATTAGATTTATTATGCACCATTTAATCCACAGCAATTCCTTATTTTATATACCATTTATATGACTTTATTGTCAGACTAATATATTTGTTTACTTACATAGTAATTTATATGACACTGACGCCTCACAGTTTGGGAAGCCTTTTCTCATTGGCTGCTGATGACATGGCGCGAATTTCACACACTGTTTAACTAGTTCCCCTGTGGCCACTAGTCAGCAGTTACCAACGTGTAGGCAGAGAGCAACAACGGCAACCCTGCCGAGTTCAGCACCGGCAACATTGATAAATACTACAACACAATTTTTTGCATTTCTTGTGATACAAAAATTACTTAGAACTATTTGTAATTTAGTTGCATCTATCTCTGAAGGCTGTATCATTATTTCTGAGGATGACCTGTAATAAGTTGAAACTGGCCAGATAAAAAACTGTTACCTTCTTCGATCTAGAATGTTTTGGCAAAATAAAAATCATTCCTTGTTTCGGGATGTGTAATATCAACTGATTTTATCTTTCAATCAAGTTGCGGCATAAGTTTCAGTTTGGTCAGATCTATTTAAAACTCATATAAGTTCTCTGTTTCATCTTTTTAGTCCTCAGCATTCCCTGATCGTAGCTTTGACTCCAAATAAAAAATCAGTTTACTAATGGATGGTGCACTCGGCCATCGGCATTCCCAGGTGTCAGAGATGTGTTGTGCACAGTGATCACTATATAACGGGATGTACAGTATAACTCTCGTGTCTGAGCATAGAACTGCAGCGTGCATACGCATTCATATATTTTGCACACGATTTTGCATTCTCCGCCATGTTGTAGTTAGTCAAACAAATTTCCATCTGTTAGTAGGTGACAAATAAACGCTAGATTACCTCTGAATTTGAAATTTATGAATGTATGCGAAGTAACAGGCTCGCGTGAGTACGGAATCGACACATATTTCCTTTTCGTTTTCTTGTAATACTTCATAGCAGCCATGTTGTAATTAGTCAAGAAACAGAAAAGGAACATTTTTGGGTGGCACGCTCAGAAAACTGTAGTTCAGCGTCCAGGTAATATAGAGATCACTGGTTGTGCACCTCTTGTACCCTCAGGTAACGCCACCTCTGAGCTCCATGATGAACGCAGGTAACAAGCATAGGCAGTAGCTCAGACTTGGATTTGGATGCTCGGTGGGCTGTGAGGAGGAGCGAGGGCCACGGCCTTGAGAGCGGCGACCTCCTAGCGGTCACGAAACTCGTTTAGAATTATGAGTAGTGGCAGGCCTGGCTGTCTAGGCAACATGTCGCCAGTCCGATTATGGAGTCTTCCACGGCTCGTAGCGAGAACCTAATTCCCAGACTCGCTAAGCAAGAATCTTTAGTATCCAAAGGTAAACGCTATGAGAGGGACAGTTGAATCAGTGGCCACGTGTCACATCTGCGTTTACTTCGTGTTTTTGTTTAACCCTCCAGCACGCGCGTCAACTTTCATGACGCCACTAGTTGCGATGTTTCTCCTGGATACATGCGATGATTTTTGCGGTTGTGCCTTTCTTTACAGCTTCTTTTTCTTTCTTTATTTCTTTCTTTCTTTTTTTTTTTTTTTTTTTTTTTTTTCCTTGCGGTTATTATTATTGTAACAGATTTGCTAAATTCATAAGTGAACATTAGGCTAATTACACTTTCAAACTAACAGAAATATTTAACATATTGTAATGGAGAAGTACATGAAACTCTTTTACAAAGTCACTTCATTATAGATACAAATAAATTATTGAACTAATCAGAGCATGTATCTGTGTATGGATTGCTCTCTACAGAAACACATTGTTCACAAATTATTTTTGCGTGTTTTTGCAAACAAAGATGTGTATGTACCTCATTTTTCACATGCATGCTTGCTGAGGCGTCTTTTTTGTCTCCCTGTAACATGACTGGCATCTTTTTAATTTCCTATTTCCTGAGTGCAAAGATAGTTCAGCGTTTTCTTGCTCTCTTCCTTGAGATTTGTACTTTACCAGCATCGACTTTATATCATCTGGTAGAGTCATAAAAAGAGCTCTTCTTTTGAGATGATCTTGCAGTAGAGTCAGAACCAAAGTTTTGAGATACTCGTGCCTATTTGAGTATTTATTCTTGTTGCTCAAGAAAACTACTCTTGAGTCATACCTGCAATGTTTATTATTATTACAATTGAAAGCATTTTAGTTGTCTTTTTTAGTCACAACAAATTGTAATGTTCATCACTTTCTTGCACTTCATTATTTTCCTCTTCATCAAATTCATGATCTGTGTCTGAGTCTACAGATCTTGTTTCGAGTACATCTTCGGTTTCCGAATCAGTTTCTACAAGAACATCTTCAATTGATACCTCACCGTCGAAAAGAAGGCGATGTACTTTTTCCAAATCCTTAGGATTTTCTAAATCATATCGTTTACTCATTTTGAAAGAGGACACATGTAGCGACAACGAAACGTTGCTTCATCTAGAAGGCAACAACGCAGTTGCCATCTTGAGTACGCTCCAAACGCTACGGCTGCTGTCATTAGCGGCGACAATGCGTTATGCTAGTAGGCGCGCTGTATCTGGTAGATACAGAAAGTACACATGCTTACTTCTGAGTCATTTATGATCTTCTCAGTATCGGGATAAGGCTGAAACTCCTATGACGGAATAAGAAAGGAATGACGGAAGATGTCGTAGGCCAGCAAACGGTTATCACTGTTCATTGCGATAATATTAGACAAAAATAGGTCATGTATCTCACAGATATGTACGCGACTGTCGAAGGGTTAATTTCAAACATCTGTATCACTAAAAGACATAGTTTCGGCGGCAACTGAAAGATTTATACCATATCAATTGAAAAAGGATAACACTGATACCCCTTGGCACACAGAAAGTGTCCAAACACTGTTACACAAACAACGAAAAAAGCATGCTAAGGTTTAAAACGAACACAAAATCCCCAAAATTGGGTATATTACCCAGAAAGTCTAAATTTAGCGAGGACTTTAGTGCGAGATCCTTACAGTGGTTTTCACATCAAACTACTGTCTAGGAATTTGGCAAAAAACCAAAGAAACTATGATAATATGTGAAGTGTACTAGAAGCAAGACACACAAAAATAAAATAAAATAAAATAAAATAAAAACCTTCGATAAGCGATATTAATGGTAATGCTGCCGAGACAGTGCTGCTAAAGCAGAATTACTAAACATGGCTTTCCGAAATTTCTTCGTCAAAGAAGACGATGTATTCCAGATCTCTAATTGAGAACTGCCAACAAAAGTAACGTAGAAGTAGATATCCTCGAACTAGGTAAGAAACTTAAAAAACACCTAAAATAGGTCTTAAGGTTCCTATCAGAGTATGCTGATGCGATAATTTCATTCTTAAATCACATACAAGCTTTCACTCAACGAAGGATCTGTACACAAAGTCTTGAAAGTTGCACAGATCACACCGATATTCAAGAAAGGCAATACGAACAACACACCAGACCTATATCATTGAAGTCGATTTGCAACAGTATTCAAATCAAATGTTTGTACATCTAAGGGACTTAACTACTGAGGTTATCAGTCCCTGCCGGCCACGGTGGCCGAGCGTTCTGCGGCATGTCAGTCATAGTCTGCACGGCCACTACGGTCGGAGGTTAGAATCCCCCCTCGGGCATGGATATTTGTGCCGTCCTTACTTAGTTTATAAGTAGTTTGTAGTTTAGGGACTGATGACCCCGTAGTTAAGTCCCATAAGCTCTACAAACATTTGAACATTTTTATCAGTCCCTAAGCGTACAAACTACTTAAAACAACCTAAGGACAATACACACACCCATGCCCGAGGGAGGACTCGAACCTCCGACGGGGAGTACTACGCGCTCCGTAGCAAGGCGCCTTAGAGCACTCGGGCATTCCATCGCGGCTAGTCAAAGATTTTAAGTTAGTAGCTGAGAAAATCGACGTTGTGTGGGTATATTTTTTTCCAGTCTGATGTTAAAAATAAAAATAAAAATTCGGGGAAGATACACATATTCATGAAAACAGCTTAGAAATTGTGAAACAGTGAAACAAAGAAATATTCACAATGAACACAGTCGTAAGTGCAGTATCCAAAGAAAGAAAAAGAGTATCTGAAATACACATGATCTGAACACCCATTCAATTTAGAACTAGCCTATCAACATATATCTTGTTACTTGAGCCGAACTGCTGTAATTGTGCGCAGTTGCCTCACCTTTCGACAATGGAATGCCTCGCCATAACTATATAAGGCTACTGTTTCTGAATAAAGCAGTTTGGACTTCATAGTTCAAAGCTGCTAACAACACTGTCAGCTTTCAGATTATTTATTTAAGCTGCCTGGAATACTGGAGTGTCTTAGTAGTAAATAAAAAATCGATTCAAACGTGATGCGTGGTGTGAAATGGTTTTATCAATCTGCCGTGTTTATAATGCCATATCTATTGATTTATGTGTTGTACAATGAGCTAATTTTGCAGGTATATATTCATTAGTATATTATCCTTTCTCTCATTCCACCTCATTTTCCTCCTATTTGTCCATCTTCTTGTCGCCCTCTGCATATCCCTTCCTTCCTCTCTCTCTCTAACTCTTTCGCCTCCTCTCTCTCTCTCTGACCTTCCTCTCCTCCACACCAAACTCTCATGCCAATTCCCCTTGGCTCTTCTTTTGTATATCTCCTCCCCTCACCTGTCTCTGGACATTTCTTCATACCCCTCTCCTGTCTCCTTCTCCCCATACGTCTCCTGTTGCCCCCTCTCTAACTCCTCTCTCCTGTCCACCTCGTCCTTCTCATTCTCTCTGTCCGTCTCATCTTCCACTTCTCTCACTGTTTCTTCCCCAGGTGTGTAGACTGCCCTTGAGAGCTGGTCGATAAAGCAGGCTACGTCTCCACACAACACACCAGTTGTGCAGGGCAGCCTATTTATCAGGGGCTGGAAAACGGTTTGCGTATATCTCTGCTCTTATGGGAGCTAGTAGGTTACAAATTCCATGATGTTGATTCTCATATTGCAAGCAGTATTTGTACCAAATTTGGTTGTAATCGAATAGTTGCAATCCAGTAATTTTGGAGGAAATGTATAACACAATACATACGGCCATTTTATAATATCTTTAGATTCGAATCTCAAACAGATCGTATGACCCATGGTCCACACTGATAGCTACCCTGCTGGTGGATGCCACCAATACTTGGGAAAACACCATGCATGAATGAATGAAAGAGGCTCCAGTAAATTTCAGGTAGTCCACAGCTGTCTTGGGGCTTTAGACTTCAACCACAGCTACCCTGGAAATCCAGCTAAATGTCCACAGATGCATAACACTGCAACGCCGGCAAGTGTCGTTTGTGTGGAGCATAGCAGTTGGTCCTCTCAAAGGCTACGTATCTCTGCAAGAAATGTGACTCATCCGACCAGGCGACACGTTTGAATTGACCCACTGGATGTTTCCATTCTCACTGACCACGACGTTATTACAGCATGAAAACATGTACGAGTCGTTTGCTGCGGAGTCTAAGGTGTGTTCCAAAAGATTTTCCACAGTTTATCATGAGAGAGCTACTCGAACAGCAGCGGCGGATTAGCTTTGCGCACAGGGGGGGCCGTGCTGCGGTGGTGCGACCGTTCGCCGTCGGTAGTACTTCAAGGTTTATAGCTAGTCACTTGAGTTCTCGCCACTGCTCACATACCAGTGCCTTACTATTGTGTATTCTTGCTTCGTAATCTATGATTCCGTTGATTTTTGTTGAAATGAATACGACCTTTAAGCACTTCGCCTTCAGACGGGTGCGAATGTGTAATGTAGCAGACACGTGCCGTATGTCTCAGTAAGCTTGCATGCTCACGGTTTGATTTAAATGGAAATTAATCTCGCTATTATCGCGTACGACCTCAAGTAGAGCCACCTACGAAGTTTATTTTTCTTGTGTTGAGTGATACATCCTGGTTCGCTGAATTTCGCCTACGATAGCGGGGCCTGCCTCAGTTTCGTATCAGGACGCTCACTTGGGCGAGTTTCGCTTTGCTTCGCGCGTGTGAGTGGCTGAATGCTTGTTGATTGTAAATCCCTCCCCCGACGATGTTCAGTTCAGATTACTTTAGGCCAACTTTCAATGGGATGCATTTTTATCGTTTAACAAAATTGATTTCCCCTATTTGCGCACGTTTGAACTAAATAAATAATGTATTGCCAGTGAAATTTTGTCCTACTTATGAATATTTGTTAATGAATATCTTCCCCTTTTATTTAATGTTGCTTTTCACCACTTCTGAGAACAAATTCAGATGCATATTATCATATTTTTAATTCCGTTGAGCCATAAATGTTCTCACAGCCATCTTCATGAAATAGTTTAGTTCGGGGTGGCTTGTATATTAATGATTGTGCGTAATTCTCGTGATCTACGACGTATGTTGGCCACCGTCTCTTTGTCTTCCTGCTGCTAAAGTAAATTTTGAGTCAGTTCTAAATTTTGGGCGGGAGAACAAGATTCTGTTGCAGGAAGTAGTCCGTAGTTCACGCGAATCCTTTAACTGCTTTTTACGGCCAGAATTATATGTTTAAAATAAGCTTTTACCTGGCTCCCTTCAGCTAGAATTAATTTTACAAATAACGGTGGTCTTTCAGGGTTAGAGTCCACCCCCTTGGGTATGAGTGTCTGTGTTGTCCTTAGGTTAGTTTACCTTAGTTTAAGTAGTTTGTAAGCTACGGACTGATAATGAGAACTTACTTTTCTCAGGTACTTAAACACTGCAGAGTGTAGTGAAGTGGTACACCTGCCTAGCTGTCTAATGTAGTGTACCTCCTCCCCCCCCCCCATCCTGAGCATGCTGAAGTACCGCAACACGACATGGCATGGACTCGACTAACGTCTGAAGTACTGCTGGAGGTAACTGACGCCGTGCATCCTACAGAGCTTCCATAAATTGATGAGTTCAAGTGGGTGGAGATCTCTACTGAACAGTATTTTGCAAGACATTCCCGATATACTCAATAATCTTCACGTCTTGGGAGTTTGGCAGCTAGCGGTGGTGTTTAAAGTCAGAAGAGTGTTCCTGGAGTCAGCCTGTACAATTCTGGACGTAAGGGGTGTCGCATTGTCCTGATGGAATTGTACAAGTCCATCGAAATGCACGATGGACATGATTGGATCTAGACGTTTAATATTTTATAGAACATTGTTCCCATAGAAAATAACAGCGATCTAAAATTTCTGTAATATTATAATAACTGCAGCAGTATAGACTGCAATATTGCCGCGAGTCTTCCGACAGCATGCGTGGTGCAATGCTTAGCATCGCAGATCGCTGTCCTTGCGGTCACTAGTTCAAATTCCGCCACAGGCACCAAAAGTTTTATTGTGTGTATTTAGTATTTCTAGAATGTTCTACATATTTCTTATGTTTAATGTACTTGTAAGTTCCAGAAAATTCTTTCTATGTATACATAGTGTACTGAGTGTACACTTGCGTTAGCAATAAACGTGTTCAAAGTGTAAAGTTTTGTGCTCTATCAACGAGCAGCCTTCGAATTCCGGAGCGCCTGCAGTTTTCGACGTGACACTTTCTGGTGGAGGCGCCGGGTATTCTGCAATACATCTGCATCATCGTGGCTCCGATTAGGCAGGACAAGAGCCTTCGCCTACACGGACACGAACCGGAATACGAAGGGTATACCGACTACCTCCATCGGAAGGTTCGTGTCATCAAAAGAACCATGGATGCTAGAAACAAACAGCGGTAATCCAGCTGCATATCAGATACGCATCGGTGTTCTCTGAAGACGATGGACAGGGCGCAAACAAATGGCTGTAAGGATTCGACCGAGTCACCAAGTATAATAAGTGGGATCACATTATGTGCCTGGCAAACTTATATTTCTACCTGCATGCGTCGGCCCAGCAGTGGTTAGAAAATAACGAGGACAAGCTCAATAACTAGGAAGAATTCCTGATAGTACTTAAAAGACGTTTGGAGACCACCAGCGGCAAGTCCGTCTATCAGAAGAACAATTTAAGAACAGTGCCGCGACATGGTGAGTCAACAAAGTCGTATATACAGTGTTTTCTGGCTCTATGTCATGTACTTAAGTCGGATATGACGGAGGCCGGTAAAGTTTCACACCTAATTAACCTGCAAGTTGCAACGTGACAATACAATATTTATCTGATGACCCAGCTTCGCACCAAGGATATGATCCGACGATGATAACTGCTGATCGAAACTGGTCATCATCTCTATATATAAAAGGCACTGACAGACATTGACTGACTCATCATCGCCCAGCCAAAACCACTGAAGATAGAAACTTCAAACTTGTAGAGGATGTTTATCTTACTCTGTAGGTGTCATTTAAGAAGCGATTTTTCGATATTTAGCCAGTAAGGGGAAGAAACATTTTTTTGAGAATACGTTGCTATTTAGGTAATTTTGAAGCCTGAACTACAAATTTTCGGATTTGGATTCAGGGTTCGAATTTAAAAGACACATGTTTCGGTATTTTTGGAAATTCGACGAATAAGGGGGTGAAATACTGGATGCAAAAATTGACTTTCAAAAATACGTTGCTGTTAACTCAAATTTTAAGCTACGACTACGAAACTTTGCATTTGGGATCTTGGTCAGAATTTAAAAAAGAAAAAAAAAATCACGAGTTTCAGTATTTTTGGAAATTCAACAAGTAAGAGGGTAAAATAGGGGATGTATTTCGAAAATCTTTTGCTATTAAGGCAGTTTTGAAGCTACAACCACTTAAATTGCTATATGTTTTCTTGGTCAGAATTAAAAAGATACGTGTTTCGGTATTTTCAGAGAAATGAATCATTTTGGGGGTGAAATCCATTACTACTAAGCCAATTTTTAACCCAGAATTACGAAAATCGCTATTTGGATACTGCACTTACAATTTTGTACATTATGGAAGATAGCCTTGTTTCTTATATATTCTCCGATAAATGTAAAAGGAAGGAACCTTAGGGTTTAACGTCCCGTCGACAGCGTGGTCATTAGAGACGGCCGATAAATGTAACATGTTTTTGGAAAATCGGAGATGGACAGAGGGAGAGAAGGGATAGGAGAAGTACTAACATAAGGCAGGAATAACTAAATAAATAAATAAATACCCGAGCTACGCCGGGTTTTCAGGTAGTAATAAAATAAATAATATATTGCGACATAGACTGCTGCAATTTTTATATAATATACCTAATGTATCAGGAGCACACGCCCCTCACTATTACAGAGCTCCACCAACTTGAACAGTCCCCTGCTGACGTACAGGGTCCAAGAATTCATAAGATTCTCTCCATAGCCGTACACGTCGATCCTCTCGATACAATTGTAAACGAGACTCGTCAGACCAGGAAACATACTTCCAGTCATCAACAGTCAACAGTGTTGACGTGTTCAGACGAGGCGTAAAGCGATGTGTCGTGAACTCAGCAAGGGTAAACGAGTGGGCAATTCGACTCCGAAAGTCCATATCAATGATGTTTCGTTGAATGCTTCGCAAGCTGGCACTTGTTGATGGCGTGGCAATGAAATCCACAGCAATTTACGGAAGGGTTGCACTTCTGTCACGTTAAATGATTCTCTTGATTCGTTGCTCTCGTTCTTGTAGAATCTTTTTCCGGCCGCAGCCATGTCGGATATTTGATGTTTTACCTGATAGCCGATAGAAAATCAGAGCGTCTTTTTTATTCAATTTTTTTAATTTGCCGTACTAACCGCCTTACAGCATGGATAGTGTATATCATACCTAGTGTTGTATCGGTTCTTTCATTACCACATGGACTCATGTCAGGTGAGTATGGTGAATGTTCCAGAATCTACCCAGCGGTGCAAGAGTAGTCTTGGACCGAAGCAGCGGTATGGACCAGCGATCCCACCGTTAACCTTGAGTCGCATGTAGGAAAAACCGAATCGGTTTTCTCTTCATTTTTCTTTCGACCGTAACATCCGCTAAATGACAGGATGAGCACAGATGATATATAGCTGAGCCGGCAATACTCACCTTTATAATCCCGGAAACCCCTGATATGACGACACTCTCGACCATACACTGTTCATCACGTATGCACAAAGATTACGTTATCATTGTTAGTTGTACTTCTAGAATCTGACCCCGGAATTCAACAAACGATGTAATAGGCACTTCCACGGATTAAAGGGCACATTTTATTGTCGTGGAAACCCCTGCGCTGTTTGGCGCTCGGCTCTAAATGACTTTATGTGACCAGGATTAGCTTCCAGGAATAAAATCTGCTTGCGGATGTCGCGTGACACCCTTTCGTGAAATACTAACAGTGTTATTTTCTCCGAAGTCGGCTTCACCGATGAACATAGAAATCTGTGTAACCGCAATAGGTCACTCAGACGGGCATATCGAGCTCGCACAACGCGCTGATGGAAATGAGGGGTGTGATGGCATCGCTGCAGTATAAGGAGTAAATTACAGCCTCTGACATTAAAGTTCGTTGAATAATCCTGTAACATTACCGTAGATGAACTATGAACTGCCGTTACCCTACTGTACTTCGAAATAGTCACCTCAGATAACTATGCACCGCTGCAATCTCCGATACATGTCCTGGAAACTTTGCACGAAGTCTTGTTTTGGGATGGTGTTCAAAACCCTCGTCACATTTTGTTAGATGTCAGGAATATCGTCAAATCTCTTTCCTTTCAAAGCGAGTTTGAGTCGAGGGAATAGGAAGAAGTCTTGTGAATTGAGAACCGGCAATTACGGCGGATGTTCAAGTTGCACGACAACCCTCGTCCTCACGAAAGACAATATCGTCAAACAGTTCCTGGTAAAAAATGGGGTAGTGCAACTTGAACATCCACTATACTCGACTGATCTCCATCCTCCAGACTTCGTCCTATTTCCTCGACTCAATTAGAAAGGAAAGATTTTCCGATATTTCTGACATCGAACGAAAAGTGGCGAGGCTTTTGAACACCATCCCAACGGAAGATTTAGTTTCCAAAATATGTATTGCAGAGCTCAGAGGTGCATATTTGTGGCAGGTGACTATTTCGAAGGACACTAAGGTGACTGTAATTCATAGTTCATCTATGTTAATGTTACAGGACTATACACTGAACTTTACTGTCAGAGTCTGCATAAAATGGCAGAATGTCTTATCAAGAGAAAATGGCAACGATGCGACGCGAGATTCTCTCAGACATGTCCTGAATCTAAATTAATATTATGTCAAGATCACAAATAATTTTTTTAATTTATTTGTTTTGACAACGGTTTCGACACGTTGATGTACCATCCTCTGGTCTATGGAAAAAATGAAGTACAATTTCGTAGCTCAAGACACTGTACTGCATTTTAACATTGACAACCGAAACCGGTCGTCAAAAAAATAAAAATAATAATTTGGGATATTGGAATAATATTAATTTGATTTCAAAAGCAGTTCGTCTATTCCAAACATCAGCAAATTAAATGTCCTGAAACGCTGAATTCCAAAATTATTATTGCAAACATGTTCAAAGATCGTCCACTATCTTAAAAACTGCGACAGAGGTGAGCCGAAGATGTCTACGATCTTGACATACGTAGTGCAAAGCAGTTACAAAACCTTTTTTTTCTGATACGTTATCATTTTCTCCCGTTTATACGCAGAAGTGTGAAGTTTGGCTCAGAGATGCATGCAGACCTATTGTGCAATGGTGCAAAAAGGAGCCGGCTTGCGATTTCAGACTCGGCTCAACGCAGGTTCAGACAAAAAGGAATGGACACATCTAAAAAAATGTGACGTGCTGTGTTAGGTGTAATGTAGGTTAACGATGTCACAGTAGCGCCACATTTCACCACAATGCTGCCCAACGCCACCGTAGTCATCACACGGTGTGGGAACCGCCACTGACCACAACTAACCGATATGAACACTTCCCCTTGACGCCGACAACGAAGGAGTCAAGAAAAAGATGGACAGCGTTTAAAAGACGCAGGAAAATATTTCAAGCACAGTTCCCCTGAGAACCGACAAGGAAAGACCTCAAGATATAGCGTTCGTACTTCACTTTTCGTGTCACTGTGTGATATCTCCCCAGAAAACAGCAAGTTGTATGGTTTTGTCGTTTATAACTGTCAACTGCCGAACAGGTGTTCACTATCTTGGATCATACCACCGTCACACCGCTCTGTATCAGTCTCCATTATCCACTTTCTTTTCTCTTTTTTTATGTGTAATCAACATCCGGTGATGCCAGTATGCAGTCACAGGGCTACTCCGTTTCAAATCTGACCGTATTTTCAAATAATTGATAATTTGTACATGTGCCAATTAATGTAAAAGAAAACAATTGTCGTGATGTTATCCCTTAAACGATTACTATTTTTCGAGGTAAAATTCGGTGAAGTTAGCGCTATTTTTCGAAAGCGTCACTTTGTGTGGTGTGTAACTCAAGAATCTCATACCGGATTTCAGTGAACTACGGTTCATTTTGAAGCTGAACATCTGAAGTTGACGCAAGTATATAACAATAATATTACAACAATTAATTCATTGCTGTAAAATGTTTTCTTTCATTTATTAAACATAAATTCAGTTAACATAAGGATTAAAGTTACGTAGACCTCAACTTATTTATTACACTTTTTATTACATTTTAAGTATCCGGAACTACAAAAAAACAAAAAACAAAAAACAAAAAAAAGTTGGGTGCTACAGGAGACACTAGAGAATACTGCTCCTTATGGCAGTCATCAGTCCCTAAACTTACAAACTACTTATGAACTAGCTTATACTAAAGACGACGCAAACATCCATGCCCGAGGGGGGATTCGAACCCCGATCGCAGTGCCCGTGCAGACCGTGACTACCACGCCGCAGACCGCTCGGCCATTGCGACCGGCCTATGGGGTCCCTTATCTATAACGTGTAAAAAATAATAAAGTAATAAATACGTAAGATCGAGCTGCACTTACAAGTTAGATTTTGGCGAGCTGCCGTCCGTCATTCAACAAGGAAAGGCTCCTCACAACTGGACGCGGTCAACAGCGGCCAAAATTACTGACTCGTTGCATACAATGCGGTGTAGCACAGCCGTCAAATTTGGCGCAGTTTCTAGATACATTTTATTCTTTCTGCAGCTGCAAATGTTCAAATGTTTGTAAAGCTTATGGGACTTAACTACGGGGTCATCAGTCCCTAAACTTACAAACTACTTATGAACCACTTACGAACTAGGACGGCACAAATATCCATGCACGAGGGGGGATTCGAACCCCCGACCGTAGTGGCCGTGCGGACCGTGACTGAAGCGCCTCAGTCCCCTCGGCCACCGCGGCCGGCTTTCTGCAACTCTCTGTTAAAAATAAATAAATAAATAAATAAAAAATAACATACTACTGTTTACTGGTGCTGTTTTTTAATTAAATGGGGCATACACTTTATTCTATTTAAAAATGCATTTTAGAGACAATACATGAAAAGTACACTTAAAGCAAAATAAATGGGTCACTACTGAATGAAACCCAACTAACGTAGTTGTGTTGCAGGTCCTCTAAACACCAAACCCCTGTGGGGTAAAGCCAAAGCTTATGTGTTCGAGCGGAACTCGATTAGGTACAAAGAGACGTAAACTGACGATTACATGAGTATCAGTTTCCAAGGCCGATGTCCGACCCCGCAAATAAATGATAAATTTAGCAGTGCACAGGGATTGCATTAAGCTCATATTGTTGCTGAGAGGTAACCACTAAAGTTATGTAATATATTGCAACTCTCATCTGTTAAACGCATAAGGTTGTGGATTAGAACGCAATACTTATTTCGTCACTGTTGATACCAAACGAAGTGGTTTCAACTATTACATTCCTGTTCATTGTCTGTCGAGGTAGGAGAAATTTCTTGGCCACGCGGGTATGGCCGCTCGGCCTGAGGCGCCATGTCGCAGATTGTGCGATAGCTCTCCCGAAGGTTCCAACTCCTTCATCAAGCGTGTGTGTGTGTGTGTGTGTGTGTGTGTGATGTGTGTGTGTGTATGTGTGTGTGTGTGTGTGTGTGTGTGTGTGTGTGTATGTGTGTGTTTTGTCCTTAGATTAAGTTAATCTAAGTAGTGTGTAAGTTTATTTTCGCTGTGACAGTTATTGGGTAAATTTAAGGAGTGACGAAAGAAGGCTTTTTGAGAATAAATTGATTTACAGTTTCAGAAAGTTTCTATCTTACAACTATGTGAACAAGACCTTACTTTAGAAAACGCAATGTAATAGTTCCCAGTACTTTTGTCTAACATTTACTTTACTGATATGAAGTTGTATACCTAATTTAAATTTTGTACCACCAATGTTCTTCTACTGTGTCAATACCAGTCTAACCTCCCATGTATCACCCAAACTTTGTATCTCTCTTTGTTAGTACTAATATTCCAAATTATTCTGTACCTGTCCTTACAGTAATTATTTTTTAATTGTGAACACTATAATTGAATATGTTTATCTACACCTTTTTTCAGTTCGAGTGCATACCTCGGATCAGTTAAGCTTCTCAATTCTCCAATGCACCCCACGTATACCCTCCTATCCAAACCATATATTTTTGTCTATTTGTTTATTTATTTATAATAGTGTGTCAGGTTTCTAATATTTGCTTCACTTTGTATTTTGAACAACCCTTAAAACATCAGATTCTTGTTTCATTTTATTCTTATTCACTGTAGTCATGTTGTGAGAATTTATGTTTGCACTGTTTCTCTACGTATGGTATTTATGTTTCCTTTTTTCAGTGCTATTAATTTACAGATTTCATTCAAATATTTATGTACACTGCAACTGCTCCATCAAAGAAGTTAATTTACTTTTCTGTATGTAACATATCTTCTGTTTTACTAACAACACAAGTTCTTTGACTGGACTTCAGTAAATGTCTGATGAAGGCCTAATAAGCCGAAAGTCGATTCACTAAATAAACAAAACCGTAAAACAAACACAGAATTGTGTATTTTAATCTTCATGGTTCAAATTCAGTGCATCGGTGATAGTCTTGTGATAAAGGTGGGCTCCTAGGCTGGTGGTAATGCGTTCGGTTCCCGATGGGAGACATTTTTTGCTCAATTTTAATCTAATGATTGCGAGTTGTGGTTCGAACTCCACGTTAAATTGTAGGGGAAAAAAGTGTATAAGAGAAACCGATTCATCAGTGATCACATGAGGTCAAGCGCGAAAAATCTGTGTGGATTACATCTAATTAATGTCCACATCGGTGATATAACTGTATAGTTGATTATATTCAGTTACTCATGGACGAGGGAAGATGCTAGCAACAGAAAAGAAACCAGTAGTAGCTTTTGCATAAAAAGCACGCCTTGACGTCAAATTTATTCAGTGTAGTAATTTAATGCAATATTTTGAAATAGAAGACGTTCAGAATATCTCACCGAAGCGACATGAAAAAGACAAACGACTTCATAAGGATCAATCAGTTTGACACCCGGAAACCACTGTATTCAAAATCTTCACTAACTGTGCTATACTAGTAGCAAGAGGATACATTTTTGTAGCTGGGAACTCTACACAGGATCCGTAAGTACATTCCAGTGCAGGTACTGTACTGTCTAAATTTCAGAAATTCCATAGAAAAATCAATGAATACTTCGCTGACTGTTATTTACATTTTGATGACTCGAATAATTGGTTAATTAAAGGGTTTAATTTTTATGTTTACAAACATGAACATTCAGTAACAACAGGAAAACTGACAAATTCTAGCAGAAAGGACTTCCTAAACAATTTCTCCACTTTCCTTCAAAAAACATCGAGGCTTGCAACTATGAGGGAAGTATAGAATCAATGCAGTACTTCATTAATGGATAGGTTAATGGATAGGCTGAAATTAAAATTTAGTGAGATCCGCGAATATAATGCTACCTAACGAAGCATGGTATTTTAACAATTACACTTCTCTTGTAATTCCTGTATGCATACCGTGACATTTTTCTACTAACAGCACATTTTGGTCTAAGAGGAAGTAATCACTTAATGTCTTACGTTCATGGAAACCTTGTAGCAGATAGGATCCTACAAAGTAGCACCATCTGACGGAGAGCGGACTGCCGAGTGTAAACATTTTCGATTTTTATGCAGCCACGAGTTCTGTTGTGGAATTATTTCTAGCTGAAACCTGGCGTTGCCCGGGTATTTATAAATTTATTCAAGCCGTTAGCTAGTATTTCTCCTATCCCTTCTCTACCTGTCCATCTCTTATTTTCTAAAAACATATTTATGGGAGAATATGTAAGAATAAAGTTGTCTTGCATAATGTACAAAATTATAAGGACTGTATCCAAACAAAGAAAGATAGTTATCAAGTGGACAGCATGGTGGGTTGCCACGCAGGGGGCACGGGTTCGATTCCTGGTCGAGTTGCAGATTTTCTCCGCTTGGGGACTGAGTGTTGTATCGTCCTCATCATCATTCCATCATCATTGACACGCAAGTCACCAAAATGGTGTCACCTTGTACCAGGCAGGCTGAAAACGACCCCACCTGGGGTGTAACGGCCATAAATTCCACACGACCATCATCGTTAAAATACAAATGATATGTAACAGTCATACATTCATTTAATTCAGAACTGACTCTAGACAACATTTCTTGTTAATTGTCCAGAAGCTAGAATTAATAAATGAGCCCATCTTTCACCAAGCGACAAAAAGTTGTCCGTATGAAAACCGTGAGGAGACCATATCTACTCCGCTGTATTTAATAGACTGACCTGTGATTTATTATTCGAAATAGACAATGCAAGTCTCACTGGATATGGCAGTCTCTTTAAGTTTTAATGGCAAACAAACCAAGATAAATCTGAAGAAATTAGAGAATGGAATAATTAATTTTATTACGAAACTGGAGGAAGAAACAATGACTTTCTATAGCATACCATTTTGAATTCTTAGAGAATTGGGCTATTTCTGTTAATAAACATTAATTATTTGAACGGATGACATATGAAATCCCAGGTTAGGTGATTATTTAAAAAAAACTGTTATACAACTAACTAAAAATAGCGTGAAGAGTCAGGTGACAATTTCTTCAGGAATGTATGTATATGACACAGAAGACTAGAAAATTCCTCAGAAGAAAGGTGGATTCAGTTTCTCAAGAAAATCTAAAATCCAGAAACAAATGGTAACTGCTAAAATTATGCAAGTGTATATGTTTTTCTACTCCCGACATAACGGCATGGCGGGAAGAGTATTTTCGCCGTTGTCGGCCCACTGGAGTGATGAAAGAATTCGACTTTTGGCAGGAACTGTGGAAACAATTTTACTGTGTCATTTTTACTGCAAGTTGACTTGCATACTGTTTATAAATAAGAGAAAGGGAAAAATGACATGTACATCTACGTAAATACTCCGCTAAACACATTTAAGTGCATGGCGGAGGGTTCATCGAACCGATTTTCTGATATTTGTCTGCCGTTCCACTCCCTAATAGCAGGCGGAAAAAGGAACATCTGAATCTTTTCGTATCATATCTGATTTCTCTTATTGTATTAAATCTCCCTACGCTGCTGGGTGATAACAAAATATGTTCGCATTCGGAAGAGAAATTTGGTGAAAGAAATTTTGAAAAGGAATCTCGCCACAACGAATTTCGCCTTTATTTCAATGATTTTCATCCAACTCGTGTATCATTTCTGTGCACTCTCTCCCCTATGTAACGATAATACAAAAGGAGCTGTCCTCTCTGAACTTTCTCTACATCATCCATCAGTGTGACTTGGCGGGGTTCCCACAATAGCCAGTAGTAGTCCAAAACAGGATGCTCAGTTGTAGTGTAGGTAATTTCTTTAGTAGAACTGTTGCATCTTAGTGTTCTGACAATGAAACATAGCCTACGTGTTAATTCATTTCTACACTTACATCTCAGAGAGTCCCGACGTGGTCACACTAGGTATGGTAACCCCGGGAGAGCTGCATCAATGTAGTCTAGGAAATGACGTCTATGATACAACAATATCCTTACCGAAAACAACAATCGATCACAAAGAAACAAAATCCACAAATATGAAGACACACAGAATGACGACAACAGTAAAGGGGCGCGTTAGTCCCTCCGCCAAATCGAACGCGCAACCGTAGCATCGTCATTTCTCGAATCCATTCACGGCATTTCGACCCCTTGTAACCTCGTTGTGGATCAGGTTAGAAATCTGAATTTTCTGTAGCAACAAGGACCTACTAAAACTAGCCGTGGTGGAGTAGCCGAGCAGTCTAAAGCACCTCGCTGCGGTGCGCGCGGGTGCCCGCCGTGGAGGTTCGAGTCCTCCCTGGGGCATGGGTGTGTGTGTTTGTCCGTAGGTTAGTTTACCTAGGTTTAAGTAGTTTGTAAGCTACGGACTGATGACCACGCAGTTTGGTCCGATACATTTACAGACATTTGAATTTCTTACTAAAACTAGCTATATTCCCGAAATATAATGGTTTTATCATTACTAAATATTGCCAGTAAAAATAAGTTGATGTTGTCACTCACTCATCGATCGTAAAAAATATAAGATACTTATAGCAGACATAGACCCTTCAAATTTTATATTTAGTTAATTTTTAGCCTATAATGCAATGAAAAAATCTAATATCCCTAAAACTGCCATCTCATTTTCAGAACATTTTCCTTTTCAGTTGATAAAACAACAATCCGTAAAAATGGTTCAAATTCTGCGCATCAGTGATAGTCTCGTGATAGAGGTGGGCTCCTATGCTGGTGGTTATGGGTTCGGTTCCCGATGGGAGACATTTTTTGGGCAATTTTAATCTAATGATTGGGAGTTGTGGTTCGAACTCCACGTTAAATTGTAGGGAAAAACAGTGTAATACAGAAACCGATTCTTCAGTGTTCAAATTTTCAAATGTCTGTTAAGCTTATGGGACTTAACTACGGGGTCATCAGTCCCTAAACTTACTAACTATTTACGAACTACCTTATACTAAGGACGGCACGAATATCCATGCCCGAGGGGGGATTCGAACCCCCGACCGTAGTGGCCGTGCAGACCGTGACTGGAGCGCCTCAGTCCCCGCGGCCACGATTATTCAGTGATCTCATGAGGTGAAGCATGAAAAATCTGTGTGGATTACATCTAATCGATGTCCACATCGGTAATATAACAGTTCAGGAGTCCGTAGTAACTGAATATAATCAACTTTCATTAACACTTACCGTCCAAACATGTCAAAAATTGTTTTATCAATGCCTCGGAGAAAACCAGTTTTCAATCGAAGCCTACAAAGACGAAGGTGTGCCAAATTTAATAACGACCATCTAAACTAGGTTAGCTAACTAAATTTAATCACATAAGAATAAATTATATTTACGTAAGAATAAATAATTTGTAATAGTGGATTATGTTACCGTGAGATTTCTTTACAAATGTCTTCAAATGTTTCTGCAAGAACACTGGTCAAAACAATTGGGAGATCTACTGAGATATCTAGATTCTCAAGTACTGTCATCGGCAAAATGAACTAAAATGGTTCCACGTCTTTCTGTCGGTTCTACGCAGTGGGCCGCGGTGGAGTGGCCGAGCGTTCCAAGGCGCGCTGCTGCTCGCCGTCGGAGGGCCTGGGTGTATTTGTTGTCCTTAGCATAAGTTAGTAAGTAATTTCCAAACCTAGGGACTGATAACCAGAGTAGGAAGATTGGAGTCGGGGCGGACACAGAGGGAGGTGGCTACAGCTATTGGAGTGTTCCTAAGTGTAATTTCCAGGATCTGAACGCAATTTCGAACAACAGGAGACGTTAACGGAAGGCACGACTAAGGTCATCCATGGATAACATCAAACAATAGATGGCCTTTATTTCTGGTTAACAGGAGGTTGATTACAACTCACCCCTCCCTCCAGGCAGGAAGAGGACGCGCAATATCAATCAATACACAGTCTGAAATCGCCTTTCGGAATGTGGCCTCTAAGCACAGAGGCCTATGGTGCGTGTCCCATTAAAACGACGACACCGTTCAGCCCGCAGAAACTTGCCGGAGGAACGAACTGCACCGAGTTCTGTTCACAGATGAGACAAGATTTTGTGTTCAGCCGAACAATCGTCGTTCCCTCATCTGGAGAGAATGTGGAACATCAACATTTTATATGGTGAGACGTAATGAACAGTTTATAGCGTTTATTGTCGTAATAAACTTTGGGATATTATGACAAAAAACGCTATAAAATGTTGATATCAAAATCGTTTAATCTTTATACTATGTATTGAAATCTATTGATACTTCTCGCCATACTTTCACCGTATTAATGTAAATGTGTCAATGCAGGCTCACTAATATCATTAATTGTTTATATCCAATCTCTTTACAATCTGTCTACAAAATAAATGAAAAATGTTTTTCAGTACCGAAGTACAATATGCTTCAGTAATAATAAACGTGTCTATGTTGTCTATGTGTGAACCACTGCTACCTGGTGGACATCTGCAACAATACACCAAAGAAATGTTTACCTGCTGTCAGACTGTTTTATACTTATGTGAGAAGCAGTACGTACATTTTATCATTTAATCAGATATGATGATCCACTTTGGTGACATGTGTTTTAATAATTTGACTATGTACTAATAATCATTTTATATTTTGCCGAGATGCTCTTTATTTTGCAATGTCTCCAAGGGTATGCTACATATTTTGTAAACTATTATTTCATTTACATACAAAAATACGTTAGAGATTGTAACCAGAAATGTATAATTCTTGCAATGAATATTCCAACTTTTTGAAGCTGATATATATAATCGAAAATGGTCATGAGAAATAAATAAAATAATATTTGAGATCTTGACTCAATAACCGAAAGGAAGGTGTATTTCTATACATATTCAGATCGCCCTCCAACAAGCTCAACTATAATTACGGATTTGACATTGAAGTTGAAGGTGCAGCTATTATTGGTGTTTTACGTCCTTTGTGAGTGGAACTGGTGGGACTGGAACGAGCTTTTTAATTTTAAAAAAATATATTCAGGTTGGCTGAGTTCAGTCGCATTTTTAGTTCGTTCACTGCACCGACAGGAATACCTGCATTTCAGTGTGAATGGCCTGACAATACTCTTGTAGCTTCCTGTGAATCATAAACAAATATGTAAGTACAAGCCACTTTCTGATCAAGTCCAAGTGCTGAGTTCAGATATGAAATGAGAGGTGTTTTTCATGATAGAATAAATGTTGATTACACGAGAGTTAACACTGACATACGATTCATTTACGGTCGTCCTGTGCTATTACCACTCCCAAAAGTCTGTGGCGAAGCCTGAACTATTTACTGATGGATATCGCTTGTTCAGTGTTCGCATGCGGTCAAGCGTACACGGCATTTTCGAGAACGACACAACGACACGGCCGAGTTATCAAAGCTCACGAGTGGACAATCGCCTCGTTATAAGCGCTTACCATCGAGAGCTTCCAAGAAATGTTACAGCGAAGACTTTGAGAAAAACAAAGGAGACAGGGAGTGGTCTTTACCAAAATCCGTAGCAGAGTTACAATAAATATTATGAAAGAAGGAATGGAGGACTATCTACATAAATAAATCACATCCCATTAAAAACATGATGTACAAAAATGCAAGTCTCTCAACACATTACATCCACCACAAAAAGTGGTGAGATGTCATGGTAAACCAAATAGGTTATTTTAGTTTTTATCTTTGGAAACTCCTATTCAATAATTTTTTTCATAAATTATTATCTAATTAGTTATCTAGCAACAGTTACTAAGAGACCATATCACATTTCTGTAATAAATATAATGAATTGGCAATCGCACGAGGACATAGTATACTGTTTACAATAGCCTACATTATGCTTATCTACATCTTCATAAATACTCTCCAATTGACACTGAAATGCATGGCAGAGGGTTCATCGAATCGCTTTTATTATATTTCTCTGTCACTCATTTCTCTTACAGTGAGAGGGAAAAAGGAACACCTAAATGTTTCAATTTTCGATCTGATTTCTCTTATTGCGTTACGATGATCATGTCTCCATATGTAAGAGGGTGCTAACAAAATATGTTCGCATTCGAAAGAGGAAGTTATTGAAAGATATGTCGCAAATAAATCTCGCCGCATGGAATAACGCTTAGCTTTTAATGGTTTGCACCCCAACTCGTAAGTTATTTCCGTGACACTCTCTCCCCTATATCGCGGTTATACAAAACGTGCTGTCCTTCTCTGAACTTTTCCGCAATGCGCAGCAATAATCTAAAATAGGACGCATTAGTGTAGGCAGTTTCTTTAGTAGAACTGTTGCACCTTCTAACAGGTCTGCCAATGAAAACCCAAATGTCGGCTGTGATGCCTAGTAAACAATGTTAGAACGTCTTCGTTATCGAAACGTATGTCTGAGATGGGTCCCACGGATGCTTACAGTAGAACAATAATGTAATTCAAAATGTTTGTTCAAATGTTTGTTAAGCTTATGGGACTTAACTACGTGGTCATCAGTCCCTAAACTTACAAACTACTTATGAACTACTTACTAACTAGGACGGCACAAATACCCATGCCCGAGGGGGGATTCGAACCCCCGACCGTAGTGGCCGTGCTGACCGTAACTGGAGCGCCTCAGTCACCTCGGCCACCGCGGCCGGCATAATGTAATTGAATGAAATTCAAAATGTTCGTAAAGCTTATGGGACTTAACTACGGGGTCAGCAGTCTCTAAACTTACAACTACTTATGAACTAGCTAATACTAAGGACGGTACAACTATCCATGCCCGAGGGGGGTTCGAACCCCAGACCGTAGTGGCCATGGAGAATGTGACTGGCGCGCCTCAGAATGCTCGGCCACCGTGGCCGGCTGAATGAAATTTGTCGGGATCTGCTGGAATAATATGAAGTTGAAGGTTACAATTCTTTGACTATAATCGTTACCAGAGATGAGTCATGGTGTCACCACTACGACCCGGAATCCAAAAGACAGTCCATTGAATAGCGATATGAGAATTGTCCGTCAGAGAATAAATTTAAGACGCAGACACAATGATGCGCAAAGTCTTCTTAGATAGCCGGCGTGAGATTCTTTTAAATATCCTGGAACCTGGAGGAACAGTCATTTCAGAGCACTACGACACTAAGCTGAAAGTCCGAATATCCAGAGTGATGATGATCGTGTGGCTTTTATGGCTGTTAGACCCAACTGCGGTCGTGTTCAGACTTCGTGGTGCAAGTCTTTTTAGCTGACGCCACATCGGCGATTTGCGTCTCAATGATGATGTAGACGCAAGATCAAGTCTCTGAGTGGAGGAAATCTCCCACATGACCGGGAATCGAACCCGGGGACACTACGTGGCAACCCATCGCTTTATCCACTAGACTGCGGAAGCGGACATTTCCAGGGTAAGACCAGAGAAGAGGACCGACTTTCACCCACAACTTATACCGCCAGGCCTCACACCAGTTTTTCGACCATGCAACTCATGGCAAAATTCGGCTGGACTGTCTTTCCACATCCACAGTACGGTCCCGATTCAGCGCCTTCAGACTTCCATCTCTTTGGCCCCTGAAAGATGGACTTCGTAGCGAACATTTTCAAGACTCGGAAGCTTTGTCCAAAGCTGTAAGGAAGTGCTTAGCCTCAGCTGGTCACGACTTTTACAAGCGTTGCATGTAGAGTCCGGTTCTTCCTTGGCAAAAGTGCATAACAGATGGTGGGACAACGTGAAAAAAAGACGGTCTGTAGCTGAAATAATGCTCTGTTTAACTGTGCTGTTGTGATTTATGTATCTCCTGTAATTTCCAAGAATAAAAATAGAAGGCATCACTTTCGTAACGAATGTTTTAAATTTCAAACTTGTAAGAAACTTAAATTTGCTGACACTCCATATATATATATATATATATATATATATATATATATATATATATATATATATATATATATATAGTCTACTATATTTTCGCTCTTCGTGTAGTCAAACTTTACCGTTTGCCCTGACGTTGTAATTTGTTACTTTTTAACTACTTCGCAATATACTTTGCAGAAAATAGCTGCATATTATATTGCTGAATGCACCTGTAACCTCTTCAGTCTGTAAGTGCACATATGTGCACCTTGCTTCAGAAACTGTTTTCTCTGTCTATGGATTATTTTATGTGCTCAGACCG
The DNA here is from genome assembly GCA_026315105.1 of Locusta migratoria. NCBI lineage: Eukaryota > Metazoa > Arthropoda > Insecta > Orthoptera > Acrididae > Locusta > Locusta migratoria. Next base: position 248,071,973 of record CM048747.1, on the reverse strand, counting down.
CGAGTGCACAATAGTGTACCTTTTGCTTTCAAATGACGCCACTTGTATAGCCCTTGCAGCAGTACTTCTGGAGCTACACGAATCAGAAGTTTGATGTTAGTGAAGCTAGCAGCCCGGCAGCTTCGTTATGACAGCAAGAAACAAGTAAATAATACATAAAGCTTTATGTGTTTATCTTTGTTGTAGTGACTGATAAGTGACGTTACAAGAATCATCTGAAATACAGTAAATGTAAATTATTTCAATTTTCCTGGGAAATAGGTGCCGACGTTTTCATAGTACACATCTGTGTACCTTCGTTCTTAGTGTTCACTTTTATAATAGCTCTGTACTTCATAACGTACCATACATTGGCAGCTCATGTGCTAAGTGATGAAGAGATACCACGCATACTGAAGCGAAGTGTTGCAGAATATTAAAATTCTGTATCTCAGGATGATTTATTTGCTGTAATGAATCGATAGTGTACGATTTCTTACTCCCCACGTGACGCTCCGAACGAAATTCAGTCTCAAAACATTCAAGATTTAATGAATGGTGATATTAAAAAAAATTCATAAGTAGTTTGACGTGAAGAGCTATTTGGTTAGTACTGCTATACTTTGAAGAAATGTATTTTTGTTTCCTTCTTTATTTGTAACAAAATGTGCAAATTTTCACATCCAATTTTAAGAAAAATATTAGGTTTGGTGCCTATACATGGTTTGTCCGTTACTTTTCTTAGCATGCCTGATATTGGTGCATCTCTGGAGAGGTAAGTGATTCCAGTGGACCCAAAGGAGACTTGGAATCTGTCAATGAATTCTTTTAGTTGAATTCGGAGAGGTTGTGACATATTAGACAAACTTCAAATCTGTTAAGACTAGTTCACTTAGTTTCCAACCATCAGAAACTTTGCACCATGTTGGGATTGAAGTTGTCATGGGGACTCATACAAAACCATCTGACAGTAACAAATAGTTGTAAATATGTATTGTAAAATTTCTTATTGTAAATAAAATATGTAGGTTGTACAAATACAACATACTGTAATTAATTTTACCATTTAATACAGCATGTTCCCTTAAGAAAATTTAATAAATATGTTTACGATTGAAACCCGAGGTACACAAGTGTGTACCATCAACGTTCAAAAAATGAAATTTTTCCAAATTGCAAAAGAGAGAAATATGGTGCCTATGCAACCTAATAAACAATAACATAATGACATTTTCAAAATTTTAAATTAACTCTGACACTGGTTAGCTCATTGTGCAGCAGATTTAACGAAATAACTGTTAGAAATGTGAGAACTACTTGATGTTCACATTGGCGTAAATTAGTTGGTAGAGCACTTACCAGCGAAGAGCTGAAATCCAGATTTTGTGTCTCCGTCCGCCACACAGTTTTAAACTGCCAGGACGTTTCGAATCAGCGCACTTCGGCTCAAGAGTGAAAATTTCATTTCTGAAGTTTTGTCTGACCGCGATATAATCATCCAGCAATCACCGTGTGCCTCCGAGGATTTTCCAAGTACGCCTTCTCCTCTTGTGGTTTCCGAACAGAGTATTCACTATTGACATTTATTTCAGATTTGCCTTGAAATTTTAAACTAAGTGAAAGTTACCTGTCTTAAATTGACTTTAAATGTTTAATTTAAAGAAATATGACGAGCGGTTCTTCATTAGAGAAAAGAGAGGAGAAAGAGAAAGTCAAATTGCTATGCAAAACATTTCTTAAAGGTGGTGATAGAAAGGGTACTGTTATTGTTCGGAATTCAATGAGGAACTTAACTTTTTTGATAACTCACGCAGTAACGTTAAGAATCTATTAAAACATTACTCTGACTGTACGTTATGTAACTATTTCAAACACAAGAAGATCACATAAGAGCTGCAAGTTGTTATTAAAAGATACAAGCGGTTAGCCTTCAGAATGGAAGCGTTACTTCCTTACATTTTATTTCTGGTGGCGTCCTTGCTTGTTTTAACAGCTCGGCTCCTTCATACAGTGTTTAATGACCCGTTGTTTCTCAATGTTCTCACTTAGAGTTAAGATGCTAATTAATAGTGTGTACAGCTCTTAATGAAACACTTAAGAATCTGTTCAAAAGGTAAACAGTTGTGTATTTTAAAGATTTTAGCTTTCACCTCTACTATTTTTCTTGTTTGACATCTTGTCTGGAAGACGAGCTGTAAGAATTTATTAACTGATTAGATTACAAATCCAATTACGTCTTGATCGGAATTTTTATTTATTATGATTTCTAGTTTCGGCTCATCTCTTGAAAGTGAAATACATTGAATACTGATCACATCGACAAATGGTGCTGATTGAAATCTTATTTGTTGTAGACAATAAAAAGGTAAAATTGAGTAACACTGATTAAAATCATCATATTTTCCGTATATTTCCCAGGCATGTGGAGATTGTAAGTTACCAGATATAAACTAGGAGCCTCCAATCGTTAAGACGGGTGTCAGGGACAGAAAATCGAGCGATTTTCTGTGCTGTGTCCGAAAATTACCTATAGACCTATTTCTATGTCCTCCGTTTTTTCTAAAGTTATTGAAAAGGCTGTATATTCAAGATTAATTGATCATTTCAGTTCACATAATTTGTTGTTAAATGTACATTTTGGTTTTAGAAGTGGTTTAACGACTGAAAATGCTATATTTTCGTTTCTCTGTGAGGCACTTGATGGGTTAAATAAGACGCTACGGCCATTAGGCGTCTTCTTGGATTTAACAAAGGCATTTGATTGTGTTGATCACAAAATGTTGTTGCAAAAGTTGGAACATTATGGAATACGAGGAGTAGCTCACAACTGGTTCACCTCTTACTTTAATAGTAGACAACAGAAAGTAATTCTCCGCAGTTTAGAAAATTGCTATGACGTACAATCCCAATTGGGCACAATTAAGTGTGGGGTGCCCCAGGGGTCTGTTTTGGGACCGTTGCTGTTTCTTATTTATGTAAATGATATGCCTTTGAGTAAATCAGGTGACTGTAAAATATTTTTGTTTGCTGATGATACTAGCTTGGTAGTGAAGGATGTTGATCATAATATTGACACAGTATCAAATAATGCAGTTAAAGAGATAAGTTCATGGCTTGTAGAAAACAAGTCGATGTTAAATCACAGTAAAAATCAGTTTTTACAATTTGAAACACATAATTTGACGAAAGCTGACATTTTTATTACACATAATGGGCATATGATAAGTGAGACTGAACAGTTCAAATTTCTAGGTATTCAGATAGACAGTAAGCTGTCGTGGAAAGCCCATATTCAGGATCTTGTTCCAAAACTAAATTCTGCAATATTTACAATTAGAACAATATCTTAAGTAAGTGATTTTTGAACACGAAAAGTAGTCTATTACGCTTACTTTCACTTATGATGTACGGCATTATTTTTTGGGGTAACTCGGCTGATGCAAAAAGGATATTTCTGGCTCAAAAACGGGCGGTTCGAGAAATATGTGGTGTAAGTTCACGAACGTCATGTCGACCAATTTTCAGTAGTCTACGAAATTTTGATACTTACGTCACAATACGTTTTTCCTTTAACGTCGTTTGTTCTTAATAATATCAGCTTATTCCCACGAGTTAGTAGCTTTCACTTGGTGAATACTAGACAGAAGTCGAATCTATATTTGCATCACACCACCTTCACACTTGTGCAGAAAGATGTACAGTATTCTGCAGCATCCATTTTCAATAAGCTGCCACAAGAACTAAAGAAGCTTAGAACTAACCCACACGCTTTCAAATCTAAATTGAAGAGTTACCTCATGGCTCACTCCTTTTATTCTGTCGAGTAACTCCTAGAAAAATTAAACAATTAAGCTAATTAATTTTTTCTTTATTGATTCTTTTGCCTTAAGATTGTGGTAAAAATTTTCTATTACAATTCTTGTGTAAAAATTCATATACTGGCTTGTTCCATGACCATGGAGTCTCACTCCTCAATTGGGTTCTATGGAATAGAAAACCATATTATTATTATTATTATTATTATTATTATTATTATTATTATTATTAGCAGTTAAATGGAGAGCTGAGTCGGGGAGGTAACTACATAGACCTGCTAATGACAAACAGATCCGAACTTTTCTACTCAGCGTAGAACAGAGAATCAGCGATCATAAGGCCGTTAAAATATCACCGAATTCAGCTGAAAATACGAAGAAAGGTAGGAACATCTTGCTGTTTAGCAAACGAAAATCGACAGATGTCAGAATGCTTGACTCCTTACCACGAAAGTTTCGTCTGTAACACTTGGTGTTGAGCGTAGGTGGATAACGTGCACCGTTAATATATGGTAGGAAAGTATGTGCCGATAAAATTATGAGATATGAGAAAGATCCAACGTGGTTCAACAACCGAGTTAGAAAACTGTTCCGAAAGAAAAGGAAACTTCACTGCAAATGTAAACGTATCGAAAGTCTTTCAGATAAGCAAAAACCAAATAATGATGCCAAAATTAACGCAAGGAGGGTGATGCGAGAGATGTTGAACGACTTTGAAAGCATGGTACTGTGTACCGACCTGGCAGAAAATGCTAAGCAATTTCGGATCGAAATCATATGTGCAGACACTCTGTGAAACAGAGGATGACACACGAAAGCCCGAAATATCAACTGTTTTTTTCCAAATCTGTTTGACTGAGGAAGATTGTACGGTTGTGGATCATATAGGCAGAAGGACAAGGCCTAATAGAAATCATTGGATTACGCAGGAGATACTGAAATTAATTGACGAAAAAAGAAAATATAAAAATGCATCAAGTGAAGGAGGCAAAAGGAAGTACAGATGTCTAAAAATGAGGTTGACAGGAAGTGCAGATTGGCTAGACAGGAGAGGCTTGAGGAGAAATGAAAGACGGTAGAAGACGTATAACTAGGGGAAAGATAGATAACGCCTACAGGAAAATAAAAAGAGACATTTGGAGACAAGAAAAGCAGTGGTATGAATATCAAGAACTGAGTGAGTTGGAAAACCTATACTAAGCAAAGAAATGAAAAGCTGAAAGGTGGAAGGAATATATAGAAGGCCTGTACAAAGGAAATAAACTTGAAGGCTGTTTTATAGAAATGGAAGACGAAATAGAGGAAGATTAGCTTGGAGATACACAATGTGGCGATCCGATGGCAGGGTATTGGTATGGCGAATCCCCGGTGAACATCATCTTATAACGTGTGTAGTGCCAAAAGTAAGATTCTAAGGTGGTGGTGGTATGGTGTGGTTATGTTCTTCATTGAGGGGGCTTTCACCCCATGTTGTTTTGCGTGGAATTATCACAGCACAGGCCTACATTGATGTTTTAAGCACCTTCTTGCTCCCCCATGTTAAAGAACAATTCTGGGATGGCGGCTGCATCTTTCAACCGATCGAGCACCTGTTTATAATGCACGCCCTGTGGCGGAGATGTACCACGGTAATAACATTCCCGTAATGAATTAACCTGCACAGAGTCCTGACTTAAATCCTATAAAACAACTTTGGCATATTCGCTACACCGACTTCGCGCGAGGCCTCACCGAGTTACATTGATACCTCTCCTCAGTACAGCTCTCCCGTGAAGACTGGGCTGCCATCCCCCAAGAAACCTTCCAGCATCTGATTGAACGTATGTATGCGAGTGTCTAAGCTGACATCAAGGCTAACTGTGGGATAAAGTCATACTGAATTCCAATATTACCGATGGAGCGCGCCACGAACTTTTAAGACATTATGAGCCAGGTGCCCGGATACTTTTGATCACATAGTGTACCTAAAATATTAATATGTTCAATCACATTCTAACAATATTCTCCTTGTGATCATAAGATACAAATTTCCAAGATTAGTACTCTATTAATCTTTAGCAAACTTTCCCATCATAAAGTACGCTTGTTTGTGCTTCTCAATAGCGGGCCACTCTGTTTCGCAGCTAACCGACAAGTGTCAACAGTCATTCTCTTAAACAGAGATCGTACACGTACGTCAAAGAATACAGAGATATTAAAGTGTTTATATTTAGGGCCTCAAACTCCAGACTACCTCCTATTTAATGAAAGTGTTTTACATATTGTTTATAATTTGATTTAAAATAGTCCTGTCCTGCGAGGCCACCACATGTCGAAGCTCTCGAGATTTTGAAGTCCCTCAGGACGAGATGCCTGGGACAGACGGCTGCCCTCCACCTGCCTTTTAGTCCGCCACTGCATATGAGACGCCTACAGTGAATAACTTTAATATTCGGACACCAATAAATTTTTACTTTGCTGCATCATAACTTATTCTAAAAAAAAAAAAAAAAAAAAAAAAAAAAAAAATATATATATATATATATATATATATATATATATATATATATATATATATATATATATATAATACAACCAATTGGTAGATGTATAATAATAGTATGAACTATGTTTACAGAACATATAACAGTTATTAAATAATGCGATTAAAATAAATCACTCTTAGATTGTCAAGTTACTTTAATATCTGGACAGATGGCAGTGTTGCGGTTGTTTTCAATGTCCATGCCGGGGTAAATACTTTGCGTCAAAAGACAAGTGTCTGTTGAAACACGTTCACAGAATGTGTGGTGGTGTTCAATTCGAGTTATTCATTACTATTAAGTTTTTCTCTACCATTAATATTGTCTATTGGTATGTCAATCATTTTATTCTTTTCTGGTTTGATTTCGTCTTTCCTGTCTTAGAATGACTGATTGAACCATGTGCTGTCGTAATGGTTTTTACTTCGGCCTTCAGCCATGCTTTCATTAATACTAGCTTTCTTCTATATGAATTCTCACGCATGCTCTATTTGCTTATTCTAAGTTAATTTCTTTTTGTAAATTCTATGTAATTCACCATGGTAGCACACCACATGGTATTTACGAATGGTACGCTGCTGCCTCCCCATGCATGAGTTCGTTTGGTGCATAGTGTTACTTTTAAGTAGTGCTTCAAGACACCTGCCATCTCATCAAAACGCCATCAATGCGTCGTTTCGGTGCTGCTATCAAGTGTTGCCGCATGAGTAATGTGTCGCAAGCACCATGCGTGTGTCTGTGAGTGAATGAATGTGCTTTCCTTTATCCTCTGCGTATTTGCAAAATTCTTCCCACGTTATCTCCATATTCATAAAGGGCAGAAACAATTCATTGTGGGCAGTAACTTTATAATTTAATTCACTTTTGTACAAGGTGTGTGTTTTATTGTGCTTAATATGGTCTCCCCACATTTACTTGCTTGTTCATTTTGGTGAATAGATAAGGATTTAAAGTATCAAACCTCTGCTTTATAATTTCAAGCTACCTACCCATGTTTAATTATCTATTACTTTTTTTAACATTAATAATGTGTTTGTTAAAACATTGGCTGCTCTCTTAAGGAGTGAGCAGTTAGATAAATTTCAGTTGCGCAAGTACTGTGGCCACTCGTAAAGTAATTTAGAACAACAGTGAGCGGTTTAACTAGCATTTTCAGACTTCTATTGTCCGAGATCTTACTTAGGAAACTTAACATGCTAGTTTCACTGTTTACAAGTGAATTCGACAGTCCAGATGGTACGATGCGACGATTCGACAGTTTTTGAGATATGACAGAATCTATTTTTCACAAAGCGAGTAGACAAATTGTTGCAACGGTCAACAGTACTGACGATTCAAAAACAAGGACCGTGTAGACTATATACCACATAGGACCAGCCGCAGATGTTGGATGCTCGTAACAAGAGGAAGCTAACACGGAAAATAAAGAAAGATCCTACAATCATTGCACACAGTGAGCTTCTAAACGAGAGTAGTAATAAGATATATCCTGTAATTATTCGCAGAGCATTGAAAAAAAGTGACTACAAGGGAATTGTGGCTACGAATAAACTGTATGTGAATGAACATAATCAAAGGAAGAAACTGGACTTTACTAAGGAGCTGATTACGAAAGACGAAATATGGTAGGAAGACATGAGTTTTGGCGACAATGTTAGTTTAACCATTTTTGGGTCTGGTGGACGAAGTATGATCCGGCGGAATGAAGAATTTATAGTCACAAATATTAAGCCGACTGCAAAACATGGATATGGCTGTGTTTCTGTCTGGGACTATCGTGTTCCATATATTTTTTATAAAATTGTAATTTATTTGATGTCGCTAGATTAGCATTTTATTAAAACTAGAAACCCACTCTTTTCAAGGCATGAGGAATAGCATTTTATTTCATGTTTTAAAATATTAGTTTCTAAAATGTTAGTTAATATTGCTAGGATTTTGTTATTTTAATCATTTATTATTGTGGTTACGAATGTGGCAATAAGTACGGCTTCTCCACTACGCCACTGTCCCTGTGAGAATGGGTACTTGTTTTACTTTTAAGTGGATGTGCGAAGATCTAATGGCTGTCTGAATGTGGGTGGTAATAGGTCGCATTGCATGGTTCTCTCTAGCTCAGAGTCGATAGTTAGTCAACCCCTGCTGCTGATGCGACCAAAGAAGTTTCTACACCCTTTGGTTACAAGCCATTCGATGAGCCCTCTCCTGGGCGAGTCTCCCGATCTTCTCCTCCCACTACTGCTGTTGTCTTGGGTTTCCCAGCAGTTTTCTGGTAGCTTTTCCGCCTCGTGGCCGCTCTGTTTTCTCTTGACATTGTGCTGGCATCCTGGTGAGGTAAGGTTTGTTCCGCTCTTGTATCCGTGGAGATGGTAGCGATTCGTTGTCTAGCATGTTTAACTTAGACTCTTGAACTTAGATTCATTTTTTCCGATCATGTGCAGAAATGTGTTCTAGTTTTTCAATCCAGTGACTTCCAACAGATAAACACGGTGTATGTGTTACTAGTTGCAGTTTGATAACGGCCTTACAATCATAACCTCAATTGCCAGATCTCATTCTGGCGATTGAGATTGAGAATGGGGCGACCAGGGGCGTCGTATTACAAAAAGCGCAGTATCTTCCAAAAAACTGTGGAGCGTCGATTATAAGAATAATGGGACGATCTACTTAAGGACTGTTTAGAAAATATCACTTTCAGAGAAGTGATAAAATGACTACCCGACAAGACATTGAAACATTTATTTTCCACAAATTTTTGTCTTGAAATAATTAGTTCACTAAAATATCCATATATTAAAGTAACGTGAATATAGGGCCGAGTTGTATTTAAATTGTATTATTGAAGAAGTTACTTATATGTTTCATTGTAGAGGTGAATTTGGCAGAGCACTCAAACACCTAAGTCGAAACAAGGCCCCTGGAGTAGATGGCATTCCCTCAGAGCTACTGAAGTCTCTGGAAGAACCAGCCATGACAAAAGTGTTTCACCTGGTGTGTAAAATGTATGAGACAGGCGAAGTACCATCAGACTAAGAAACATGTTATAGTCCCCATTCCAAAGTAAGCTGGCGCAAACAGGTGTGAAAATTACAGAACCATCCGTTTAATAAGTCATGGTTGTAAAATATTAACACGAATTATTTACGGAAGGATGGAAAAACTGGTTAAAGCCGACCTCGGGGAAGATCAGTTTGGGTTCAGGAGAAATGTAGACACACGGGAGGCAATACTCACTTTACGGCTTATTCTAGAAGATAGATTAAGGAAAGGCAAACCTACATATCTAGCTTTTGTAGATTTGGAGAAGGCTTTTTACAATGTAGATTGGAATAAACTCTTTCACGTTCTGAAGCAAGCAGGAGTAATATATAGGGAGCATAAGGTTATTTACAACTTGTACAAAAATCAGACAGCGGTTCTCAGAGTTGAAGAGCGTGAAAGGGATGCAGTGGTTGGGAAGGGAGTAAGACAAGGTTGTAGCCTTTCTCCAATGTTATTCAATTTGTACATTGAGCAAGCTATAAAGGAAAGGAAAGAGAAATTTGGAGAAGGAATTAAAGTTCAGGATGAAGAATTAAAAACACTGCGTTTTGCCGACGACATAGTAATTCTATCAGACAGCAAAGGACCTGGAAGAACAGTTGAACGGAATGGACAGTGTGCTGAAAGGTGCCTATAAGATGAACACTGACAAGAGCAAAACTAGGGTAATGGACTGCAGTCTAAGAAAATCAGGTGATGCTGAAGGAATTAGATTAGGTAACGAAACTATAAAGAAGGTAGATGAGTTTTGTTACTTGGGCAGTAAAATAACAAATGATGGTCGCACTAGCCGGCCGCGGTGGCCGAGGGGACTGCGGCTCTCGAGTCACGGTCTGCACGGCCACTACGGTCGGGGGTTCGAATCCTTCCTCGGGCATGGATATTTGTGCCGTCCTTAGTTCATAAGTAGTTTGTAAGTTTCGGGACTGATGACCCCGTACTTAACTCCCATAAGCTATACAAACATTTGAACATTTTTGTCGCAGTATAGAGGATATAAAATGCAGACTGGCAATGGGTAGAAAAGCGCTCTTGAAAAAGAGAAATTTGTTAACATCGAATATTGATTTAAGCCTAAGGAAGTCCTTTCTGAACGTATTTGTGTGGAGTGTTGCCTTGTATGGGAGTGAATCATGGACGATAAACAGTGCGGACAGGAAGAGGATTGAGGCTTTTGAAATATGGTGCTACAGAAGAATGCTGAAGATTAGGTGCGTGGATCGCGTAACTTATGAGGAGGTACTGAGTAGAATTGTGGAGAAAAGGAATTTCTGGCATACCTTGACTAAAAGAAGGGATCGGTGCCGGCCGCGGTGGCCGAGGGGACTGAGGCGCTTCAGTCACGGTCTGCACGGCCACTGCGGTCGGGGGTTCGAATCCCCCCTCGGGCATGGATATTTGTGCCGTCCTTAGTCTTAGTTAGTTCATAAGTAGTTTGTAAGTTTAGGGACTGATAACCCCGTAGTTAAGTCCCATAGACTTTAATTAAAAAAAAAAAAAAAAAAAAAAAAAAAAAAAAAAAAAAAAAAAAAAGGGATCGGTTGGTAGGACACATTCTTAGACATCGAGGAACTGTGAATTTAGCGTTGGAGGGAAGTTTGTGGGGTAAAAACCGCAGAGGAAGACCAAGAGATGGATACAGTAAGCAGATTCAGACAGATGTAGGTTGCTGTTCTTTTGTGGAGATGAAGAGGCTTGCTCAGGATAGGGTAGTGTGGAGAGCTGCATCAAACCAGTCTCCGGACTGAAGACCAAACAACATGAATTAACGTATGACGCTACAAGATTAAATATTATAGGGTCCGTATATTAACACGTTCGCTGCCGTTCACGCTCTGGCGCGATGATTCCAGGTGCCACTTGACGTTCTGGCGCGTGATCGTATTTTGGCAGTATCTTTTCATAGTTTTGAGCCACTGAATGTTTTGGTTTTAGTTTTCAGTTTTTTGATACGGTTTATTATTTGCATTTGTATTTTTGTGAAAACAAATGAACAATATAAACAGTACATACAAGGTATTTTATAAAACATATGCTTATTTCTATATCATCAGCAATATAATATGAATAATATCAAAACTAAGAAGTATTTTTTTATAAACTGGTAACTAATCGAAATAAAAATTAAAATACTCAAAAGCTTGCTTGCTTGTTTATATAAGAATCCAATAAATCTATCATGACATCATGAGAAGCGTGTGTGCCGGTAATGCAAACGCGGAAATCTGGAACCACGTACGTGTGCATATCACTTACACTGTTCCCTGAGTGTCTACCAGAGTATACAGCTTTATTAGACGATGCCAGTTTACAACAATCCATAATAGGATGCTAGATCGCAGCACTTGCCACAGCGTGAGCGCCACCTGACTCAAGTAACGTTTACACGCGCCAGAGCGTGAAAGGAAGCGAACGGAGAACGGAGTTTTGTGTAGTGAGACGAATTTCCGTTTGTGTGGCGACTACTGTGACAGCGAGGGCAGTGGTTGTATATGGTGAGCAGTGGGGCAACATCCTGGTGGCGGTGAGCGGCGCCTGCCTATGCCGCTGGCAGATCCTCAGGCGTGAGGGAAAGGAGAGCGGCCGGCCGCTATTCGCATTCGCCTTGGACTGCATGCGATCGCCCATCTGCAGCCGCCTTGCATAATCGGCCTGCTCCTGCTCTTTAATTTGGTGCAATCACCAGCCACGCACCGCACGCCGATCGCGCAATCGCTCTAACTGCCAGTAGCTCTAATTTGTAAACACCGATTTCAATAAAACTCTTTCCCCACGGCCGTAACGTTCGCCACGATGACGGGGAGTCATTTACTGTAACGTTAGTGCGTGAACACTATCATACTTGTACTTTCCAGCACCATAACTTTGTTCTTAACATAAAGAACGAGAATCATAAGCAAGTATCATTTTCCACCCTGCGACCTTACGCTTTATCCTACACCGCTTTATCACAGGAAATGGGCCGAAACCGTGGACAGAATGGATATGACCCACAGCAACAAAGTCGCTTGGAACCTAATCAGAAAACTGAACTGTGACAGTAAGACAGTCAAAAAATGCCCTCCAGTAACACCCAATCAAATAGCCCATCAACTTCTACTAAATGGTAAACCTAACAAGAAATGTCAGAAAATAAAAATAAGCAGATCTCACAATCAAGCACGTTTGAAAAACCATTTACCAAATGTTCAAATGTCTGTAAATCTATCGGACCAAACTGCGTGGTCATCAGTCCGTAGCTTACAAACTACTTAAACCTAGGTAAACTAACCTAAGGAGAACACGCACACTCATGCCCCAGGGAGGACTCGAACCTTCACGGCAAGCAACCGCGCGCTCCGCAGCGAGGTGCTTTAGACCGCTCGGCTACTCCACCGCGGCCACCATTTACCGTAAAATAACTTAATCATGGGATGAATTCATTAAAAAATGGGAAAGCATCATGAGTCGACGACATATGTGTGTGACAGGTCAAACAGCTAGCACCTAGTGCCAAAATATTGATTTTATAGCTCTTTAACCATTGCTTAAAAACGTGTAACACCCCAAAGATGTGGAGGAAATCGAAAATAGTGACACTACTAAAGCCCGGGAAAGACGCAGGCCAACCGAAGAACTACCGCCCAATAGCACTTCTATGTCATTTGTATAAATTGTACGAACGAATGATCTTGAACCGCATAGCAAATATCGCAGACCAAAAGCTTATTCCCCAACAAGCTGGATTCTGACCTGGGAAATCATGCACCAGTCAAATCCTAAGCCCTCACACAACACATAGAGGAAAGCTTTGAAAACAAACAAAAAATAACAGGTGTAACTTTGGTGGACTTAAGTTCTGCATATGACACCGTGAACCATAGACTTCTCCTGAAAAAACTATACAGTGCTTTCAAGGATCATCATCTCACAAAAATAATTGAATCTCTGTTACAAAACAGACAGTTCTATGTAATTCTGGACGGTAGAAAAAGCCGATGGTGCCCACAGAAGAACGGTCTCGCTCAGGGCAGTGTTGTGGCCCCCCTAATATTTAACCTTTACACCAATGATCAACCAACACCGGAACACACTACCCATTTCCTGTACGCCGATGACTTGGCCATAACAGCACAAGGAAATGGCTTCGAGGAAGTGGAAGAGAAACTAGAAAGTTCGACAAACATAATGTCCGAATACTATAAAGAGAACTCCCTCAAACGAAACCCTTCGAAGACTCAAGTTAGCGCTTTCCACCTTCGCTCAAAACAGGCAAACAGAAAGTTGAATGTCACCTGGAATGACAGCAAGCAGGAACATTCGGACAGACCAACATACCTGGGTGTCGTGCTGAATAAATCACTGACGTACAAATATCTCTGTGAAGAGGCCTGCCAAAAGGTTTCTGCCAGTAAAAATATTTTAAGGAAACTGACGAACAGTAAATGGGGAGCCAGTCCGACTGTATTACGAACGACTGCTCAAGAACTCTGCTTTTCCACGGCAGAATATGCATGCCCTGTATGGTCCCGATCCACACATGGCAAAAAAGTCTCCACAGCCCTAAATGAAGCATGCAGGCTAACAACAGGATGAATGAAATCCGCCCCACTTGCGAAAATGTATAAAGCAGCTGGATTCTCATTTCCTGAATGGCGAAGAACTGCTCACGAATACACAGAAAAATTCAAACAGACTCTCGACCAGTGCCACAAGCTGCATGGTTCCTCATGCGGACGTGGCAGACTTAAATCCCGCAAGAGATTCATCGCCAGTGAGCTGAATGAACCCCCGAAGGGGGCCCAGCGGCAGCACAACAAGCTGGAAGATCTGCTGGAAAACACTGAATCGTATCAGAACAGGCGTAGCACCAGTCAAAGCAAATCTAGTCAAATGGGGTTTCAAAGAAGGAGACAACAAATGCGACTGCGGCGACGTTCAAGATAAGGAACATCTTCTACAGTGTTCAATCTGCCACACGAAGTGTATCCTTAACGCAACTTGGACTTGGCCCAACACTGGGCTAAAAGACTTTGAAACAAATTTCTGGACACGATAAAGTACAAGTAAATATCACTGCTAAGATTAAAGCAAATGTGACCATACGCTGTAAGAACATGCGTATTGGGCTATGTACTGTTCTAATTTAGAAGATTGGCTCGATGTTATCTGCTTTCATGACCCAGCAACCACCTTTGCTGCAGATAACATCTTTTACCGGTGATCCTATAGTTAAAAACACTCTGTGCAGAGGCTGTACTTTCCGAAACAAATAAGAAATATTGATAAATAACAGGTTCATTAATAAAAAAAAAGGTTTTATTCTAACGTTTGCAACTGATGTATGCAAATTCAGAGATTTAGTTGAATAAGGTTTATTCAATCTAATTCCTTATTGAACGTCTTCACTTGAAATATTAATCATAAATAAAATACAGTGGTTAGACAGTTGCACTGTCTGCATTAAGAAATTGGTAGCACTTTTCCTCTAACTAAGTAATAATAACTTTAAGAAACACAGAAACTCTGTACATTTCGCTAGGACTCAACATGAAATTGTCAACACTATTTCTGCACTCGTAGATACTTGTGTAGAAACATCAACACATATTGGCTGCACTGGCGTACACTTGGAGTCCCGAGAAGCGACCGTCCTCAGCGCAAAAATATACACTCTGCCCGATCGAATCACTCCTATCATCCAGGAGGGTGTTATTCTGCCAAGACTGGAGTTCTCTTTCCGAGCGCACCCTTCGCTCACCTCCTCCCTCTCAAACATACTGTCCCTTGGACGTTTGCTCATTGGATGATCGCCATCCCTTTTAAAATCGTATACACCTAAATCATGCTGCTTGCATTTTCAAAGTTACTATTGAGAATATGATGATCTTTTAATATTTCCATTACAAATTTTTATCAGTTAAAATCAGTCAGAATAAATACAGGGTGTCTCACGGAATACGCCTGCTAGGCGTCCGCGGGTCGCGCAGTATGGCTCCCAGACGCCGCCACCGCATCCGCCGGCCACGGCAGCGCCCGATTCTCGGACTCTCTTGGGCCGCATACACTGAGTTAAAGTCTAAAAAACATTGCCATCTGAGTACCTTTATTTACAGTAGATTTTCAAAATGATGTCCCTCTATGGAAAAAGCGGCCTGACATCTCTTGAACACATTTGCGAACACTCGACGAATTTCGGCTGCCGAAATCTGGGAAATGACTAGTAGAATCCTCTCTTCCAACTCTTCGAGTGTATGGAGATTGACTACATACACCTTGCCTTTTAACATTCCCCAAAGATAAAAGTCACAGGGATTTAGATCTAGAGAACGAGGTGGCCAATAAACTATCCTATCATCAAAAACACTTCGTAATGCGGCCATAGAAGCACTGGAAATGTGTGATCTTGCAGGATATTGTTCACATATCTGTCAGACTTTATTGTTTCGTGAAAAAAGATTGGCCCAATTATTCGCCTCGAACTAATTGTACACCACACTCCAGTTTTCACGTTATTATGGGATTGTTGGTGTAACTCATATGGATTTTCTGAGCTCCAACGTCGATTGTTCTGCGAATTTACGTAGCCTGACAAATGCAGCCATGCTTCATCAGAAAAATAAAGCATATCAGGATCAACTTCCCCATCGTGCACAGAATGTAACAGCCAGTTACAGTAACGACGTCGGGCATCAATATCTGAGTTCGTAAGTTGAAATTCGTCGCGTGTTCGCAGATGTGTTCAAGAGATGTCAGGCCGCTCTTTCCATAGAGGGATATCATTTTGAACATCTACTACAAATAAAGGTAAGCTTAGGCTACTCAGATGGCTTTTTTTTTTTAACTTTCACTCTGTGTATGCGCCCGCGGCATAATAGAGTCCGCTGGCCGCGGTGGCCGAGGGGACAGTCACGGTCTGCACGGCCACTACTGTCGGGGTTTCGAATCCCCCTTCGGGCATGGATATTTGTGCCGTCCTTAGTGTTAGCTAGTTCATAAGTAGTTTGTAAGTTTAGGAACTGATAACCCCGTTGTTAAGTCCCATAAGCTATACAAACATAAAAAAAAACCTCTATAGATCCGAGAATCGGGCGCTGCCGTGGCCGGCGGATGCGGTGGCAGCGGCCGGGAGCTGTACCGCGCGATCCGCGAACGCGTGACAGGCATCTTTCGTGAGACACCCTGTACCTACAAGTGTAACGCTTTCAAGACAATAACCTGTCATCAAAAGCAAAGTTTGTTGAAACTGCATGACGCATTGCAAATTTGGTTATTTTAAGCTTGATTTTTCTATATTTTGAATCAGTAGTGATGAACATTTGTAATTTTTGAGATATTGAAATTATTTTTAGAATCATGAAATGGGCATTATTATTCAAACATTGTAGATATCTTAAATGTTGACGGCAAATAATTTTATAGATTATTTTATTTTATTCTGAATTACTGGAGTGTAGAACTCACAGATGTCCTCCAGACACCCTTCCGAGACGCTCGGCTAACAGCCCCTTTAGTTTTAAGTACAAAGGATGCGCCTTTCCCCAATTTCCGCCGATTTGGGCAAACCACGACCAGCTGCTTAGTTTAACCCGATACATGGCCTGTCTGGCAACTGCCCCCAGGCGTTGCCAACCTTGAAGCACAATTTCGCCTTAAATCATTTGTGAAATCCCCCTAAATCCCCCAAATAGTATGAGTTGTATTTTGAGCGACAATAAATAAAATGAAAATAGATATATAAATAAACAATTAATTCTGTTGGGGAGGCGATTTTAACTTTCAGTTAAATAATTTAGGGTGCGATGTCTCCCGACTGCTACCAATCCCGTCTAGGAAGGTGAAGGCCCTTAAAATTTCCCTAAAAAACCACAGTTCTTGAAGCATTTATCCCCCTAAAAATCCCCATAGAATTTTTATCCCTCTACATATGCCCCATCTATAATTTTTCCTCTAAATATAGGGGGAAACACCTAAGTTGGGAACCCTGTGCCCCAACCTCTTAATGCGGTCCACTGTTGGCCCTTATCTTTCCAAACAATGGGCAATTTTAATTTCAAACAATGACGCGGCAGAGATAGGGACACGCTCAGTCTATGTTATCTTTGGTCTATGATCTTGACGTATTATGAAAAAGGAATATTAGAATTCATTTAATGTCATTTTCAAAGTATAGGATGTATATTGCATGTATCATAAATATCAGAAGGGAAAGGATTCGCACACTCGTTTGAATGTAATATGTTGTCAAGTACATTTAATGTATGGGAACAGATCTCTGTTGTCCCTAGTGTATAGGTGTTTGCTGAGTTGAATCTGTTTTAACTTCAGTAACCTATAGCACGATTTGAAAGTGTAAATCATATATCTTTAACGGCTCATGTATATATCTTTAACGGCACATGTATCCAGAACTTGGCCAGAACTGAAAACTTATTCCTTCAATTCGCGAAATGAGAAGCGCCAATATGTGTGTGTGAGTGTGTGTGTGTGTATGTGTGTTTGTTTATAATATTATTATTAAAGATTCAGCTCAATGTTTGTCACGACTAATTGTTGCAGCGTATAGACAGTGTAGCAGACTGACTTTTTGCCATTTTTCATTGGGAGCGTATTTAATGAAGATTAAACTCACACATACATATAACGGACATGCATGAGTACAAGTTTAAATATTTGCATCCGACATTGAAATCTTAAATAATGTGGTACCGTTTTATTTATTATTTGACTGAACTTTTAAATTTTGCTAGGTTGTAGGCAGAAGATAATTTTTAGTTAATATCGTGTCCGACAAACTCTCTTGCTATATTAGACATAAACATATTACCAGTATTATGCATGTTGAGGGAAAGAGTACTAAAAAACGTACAAGGTCATCTACCTTTGTCGTTGGCAACGGTAACTTATATAACAACGTACGTCGTGATGCTACGGATGCCTCCTAGGACTTAACTGGTAGGTCTCTGTACTGCTTGAGGGATTCTCACACAGTTGCGTGCGAACGAGAGCTGCGAACTGCGCGGTTCATACTCTCACGATGCGAAAAAAGTTAACCGAGTGAAAGTTTCCCTGTCCTGAAACTCAACGTTCTGCCAGTCACACTGTAGTAGAGACCCTCATACGTCAGTTAAGTCATATCGCAGTTTTGCTTCTCGTAGCTTTCGTAGTTGTAACTTCTTGAGCTATCATAGTCTGTCATGGACGGAAGTGCCTGTAATAATATTCGGTGAAGACCAAATGAGTTATATATCTGCCAGTGTTAGCACTTAGTGTGATAAACTACGAGCTTGTGGAATAGGTACGCAAATATGTGATGGGCTCGAAGATTACTCAAGTAGTAGAAACGAGTACGTTGTCTTCGATTGCGAAAGTTCATCAGAGACTAGGGTATCGTTAAGGGGGCCCCGCTGAAGTGTGGTAGGGCCGGTATTACTTTTTGTCTATATAAATAATATGACGAACAGAGTGAGTTGTATTCTGCGGCTGATTTCTGATAATGCTGAAGTGTACAAGAGGGTGTCGTCATTGAATGGCTGTAGTAGGTTTCAGGATGACTCGGACCAAATTTCTGGTTGTGAGGAATGGCAACTAGCGCTAAATGTAGATATATGTAAGGCGATGCAGATTAGTAGGAGAAACAATCCCGTATTGTTCGAATACAGCTTTAGTAGTGTGCTGCATGACAGAGTCGCGTCAATTAAATATCTAGGCGTAACGCTGCACAGCGATATGAAATGGAACGAACATATAAGGATAGTTGTGGGGAAGGAAAATGGTCGACTACACTTTATTGGGAGAATTTTGGGATGGTGTGATTCGTCTGTAAAGGAGCCGCATATAAAACGCTTGTACAACCTCGTCTTGAGTGTTGCTCAATTGTTTGGGATCCCCATCCCCACCAGACCGGTTTAAAGGAAGACACAGAGGCAGTTCAGAAGCGAGCGGCGAGGTTTGTAACTGGTAGATTCGATCAATGCGAGTGTTACCAAAATTCTTCGAGAACTGAACTGGGAATCATTGTAGGGGAGGCGACGTTCTTTTTGAAAAACACTGTTGAAGAAATTTAGAGGGCCGGAGTTTGAGGCGGACTGCAGAACGAGTCTACTGCCGCCAACCTACATTTCGCGTAAAGACCACAAGGAAAAGATTACAGAGATTAGGGCTCGTACGGATGCATACAGATATTCGTATTTCACTCGGCATATATGTGAGAGGAACAGAAAGCAAGTAACTATTAGTGGAGCCGGCCGTGGTGGTCGAGGACACTGAGGCGCTCCAGTCACGGTCTGCACGGCCACTGCGGTCGGGGGTTCGAATCCCCCCTCGGGCATGGATATTGGTGCCGTCCTTAGTCTTAGCTAGTTCATAAGTAGTTTGTAAGTTTAGGGACTGATGACCCCGTAGTTAAGTCCCATAAGCTTAACAAACATTTGAACTATTAGTGGTACTAAGTACCCTCCGCCACGCACCTTAGGGTGGATTGCGGAGTTTGTATGTAGATGTTTATAAACGATTTAGGAGACAATCTGAATAGCTCCCTTAGACTGTTCGCGGATGATGCTGTCGTTTATCGGTTAGTGAAGTCAACAGAGGATCGAAAGCAACTGCAAAGCGATGGTGCGAAAATTGGCAATTGACGCTAAATAAAGAAAAGTGTGAAGTAATACACATGACCACTAAAATAAATCCGCTGAACTTCAATTACGCGATAAATCAGTCAAACCTTAAGGTCGTAAATTCTACCAAATACCTAGGAGTTACAATTACGAACAACTTTGACTGGAGAGAACACATAGGAAATATTGTGGGGAAGGCGAACCAAAGGCTACGTTTCATTGGCAGAACGCTTCGAAGATGCACCAGCTCCACCAAAGAGACTGCCTACATCACACTTGTGCGTCTTCTCCTGGAGTACTGTTGCCCCTTGTGGGACCCTCACCAGGTGGGACTGACGGAAGACATTGAGAAGGTTCAAGGAAGGGCAGGTCGTTTTGTTTTATCACGTTACGGGGGTAAAGCTTTACGGAAATGTTGCACGAATTGGGGTGGAAATCATTAAAAGAAAGACGTTATTCATTGCGGCGTGATCTGTTTGCGAAGTTTCAATCACCGACTTTTACTTCTGAATGTGAAAATATTTTGCTAGTACCCACCTACTTAGCGAGACATGACCATCCCAATAAAATAAGAGAAATCAGATCTAAAACGGAACGATTTAGGTGTTCTTTCTTCCCGCGCGCTATTAGAGAATGGAACGGTAGAGAAAAGTTATGAAAGTGGTTAATGAACCCTCTGCAAGGCACTTAAATGTGATTTACAGAGTATCTATGTAGATGTAGATGTAGAAATGAATGATGCCCCTTTTTTCTGTTGTTGTTAACGTTTTATCATTCTTTTCTCGGTTTATGTGATCTGTTAAATAATTCTGCAACGTTAACCACAAAGTTTTCCTGTGGTTACTATTTACTTATTGTGCAGTAAATAGTCTCTTCGACAATTGATACACCATTCCAAACGCCGTTATCTCTTGAAAGCAGCGTTGGCAGGCCTGTTGATGGATCACGGGGATCACAGTCTGCAAATTTTCTTTCGCCTCGTTTATCGTTGCAAATCTTCGTCCTTTCAGTTGGGTCGACAACTTTGGAAATAAGAAAAGGCGCAGAGTGCAGATCTGCAGAGTACGGACGATGAGAATCCAACGGCTCCTCACAGATGCCGAGGTGAAGGTCTTTCTGGCCTTGATTCATGAGCCGCAGGATGGACTTGCCGGCGAAACCATGTATTCCAAGATGTTGTGGCAGGATTTCACGACGTGATCCAACTGAAATGCTACATTCTCCTGTAATATCCCGGACAGTCCTCGATCGGCACTCTCAGTTTCGTTGAAGTGCGTGACATTCAAGTCATCGGTAGACGTCGAAGGGCGTCGTGAACGATAATCAACTTTAACTTCCATCCGGCGATTTTTTAAACCGCGTGAACCATACGAAATACCAAGTATGCCTTAAGCACTCATCAGCGTAGGTTCCCTGCATCATCTAGTGTGTCACTGTACAGGCTTTCTTGAGTTTCGCACAAAATATAATGCAGAAGCGTTGCTCCACTAGCTCTGCCATTTCGAAATTCACAATCTATGAGACACAACATTCAACTTAATACAGCACGGAACAGTAACTAACAGAATAATGAAACTCCATTCATTTACAAGTAGAACACAGGCGTGTGCAGGGGTGACAACAGAATTGAGCTCCAACACTGCATCATCATCATCATTAGAGACTGATTATGCCTCTCAGCGTTCAGTCTGGAGCATAGTACCTCTAATGAAATTCCTCCAAGATCCCCTATTCAATGCTAACATTGATGCCTCGTCTGATGTTATGCCTATTACTTCTAAATCATTCTGCACTGAATTTAAGTACTTTCTTCTTGGTCTACCTCGACTCCTCTTACCCTCCGCTGCCGAGCTCATGAGTCTGTTAGGTAACCTTGTTTCTCCCATGCGTGTAACATGACCCCACCATCTCAGTCTGTTCGCTCTAATTGCTTCATCTATGGTGTTCATTCCCAGTTTTTCCTTGATTTCCTCATTATTGACACCCACCTGCCATTGTTCCAGTCTAATAGTACCTGCAATCATTCTTGCTACTTTCATATCTGTAACCTATACCTTATGAATAAGGTAACCTGTATCCACCCAACTTTCACTCCCATACAACAAAGTTGGTCGAAAGATAGAGCGGTGCACCGCTAACTTAGTCTTCGTACTTACTTACTTCTTGCAGAAGAGAGTAGATCTTAGCTGAGCACTCACTGCATTAGCTTTGCTGCACCTCGATTCCAGTTCTTTCACTATGTTGCCACCCTGTGAGAAAATACATCCCAGGTACTTGAAACTGTCTACCTGTTCTAACTTTGTTCCTCCTATTTGGCACTCAATCAGTTTAAATCTCTTTCCCACAGACATTACTTTTGTTTTGGAGATACTAATCTTCATATCATAATCCTTGCACCTCTGATCGAGCTCTGAAACATTAGTTTGCAACCTTTCAATTGAATCGGCCATCACAACTAAGTCATCCTCATATGCGAACCTGCTTATTTTGTTTTCACCTATTTTAATCTCGCCCTGCCAGTCTACTGTTTTCAACATATGATCCATGAATAGTATGAACAACAGTGGTGACAGGTTACAGCCTTGTCTTAAACCTGAAACTACCCTGAACCATGAGCTTAATTTGCCATCTACTCTAACATTGGCGCAAAATTAGGAATATTCCGGAATTGTTTGAACGGACCTCGTACAGTCACACATTGGATGTGGGAGCAGACAGAGATCAGAGGATTATCACCCTGAGTAGTGAGGATGACCAAGAAAGTCGAATTTCAGAGCCCTCAATTCACCCATTGCAAAAATATCCACTCCCGCTATGTAAAAATTTGGACGAAAATAACTTTCGTAGGAGAGACACGCTCCTAGAAATGGTGTGTGTTCGCTAGGATCAGCAGTACACTACACGCAACGGGGGAGCCACAAGTTTGATTTTTTTAAATCTATCGGACCAAACTGCGTGGTCATCAGTCCGAGCTTATAAACTACTTAAAATAAGGTAAACTAACCTAAGGACAACACACACACCCATGCCCCAGGGAGTACTCGAACCTCCACGGCCAGCAACCTCGCGCTCTGCAGCGAGACGCTTTAGACCGCTCGGCTACTCCACCGCAGCACACAAGTTTTATAATTTCTTGCAGCAGTCTATTCTGATCCTCGAGCGGCGCGGTTAATATCTGCCGAGTGGTCGTTTGTGCATGTGGACGCGATGTAGTACGTCTCAGCAATGCATCTTGTAAGTTATATATATTTGACGACATTACAGCGTTCAATGAATGAAATAAATCACAATTTGCGATCAGTTATGGCTTCACTGTACTAGGTGTAGATGGAATACCAAAGTGCGCCGAATGAAAATTTGTGCCCGGCCGGGATTCGAACCCGGGATCTCCTGCTTAAGAGGCAGACGCGTTGACCACTCCGCCACCGAGGACACAATGACCAGCCCGACTGCAGAGGGCTCTTCCCTGCACGTCTCCCCGTGTCTGCGAGCATTACAGAACAAATAGGCTGTGATAATAGGAAGAGACAGCGTGGCGAATGGAGATTTGGGCGTGGCGGGAGACGTGCAGGGAAGAGTCCTCTGCAGTCGGGCTGGTCACTGTGTCCCCGGTGGCGGAGTGGTCAACGCGTCTGCCTAGTAAGCAGGAGATCTCGGGTTCGAATCTCGGCCGGGCACAAATTTTCATTCGCCGCACTTGGGTATTCCATCTAAACCTAGTACAGTGAAGCCAAAACTGATCGCAAATTGCGATTTATTTCATGAGATGAACGTTGTAATGTCGTCAAGAAAATATATAAGTCTTCTCGCAAAGTATCGTATCGCCTATCTCATCTTCCTCTACTTCGTCTTCCATTTCTGAATTACTGCCATATTTTTTTTCTTTGTACAGGTCTTCTATATATTCCTTCCACCTTTTAACTTTTCCTTCTTTGTTTGGTACAGATTTTCCATCTTAGTTCTTGTTATTCATACCACTGCTTTTCTTGTTTCCAAACATCTCTTTTATTTCCTGTAGGCAGTTTCTATCTTTCCCCTAGTTATACATTATTCTACGGTCTTGCATTTCTCCGCAAGCGACTGCTGCTTACCCAGTCTGCACTTCCTGTCAATCATTTTTCAGACGTCTGTGTATTACTAAGTCAGTCTGGTACCTCCTAGTGTCTCCTCGTCTCTCCCACGTATATAATCTTCTTTCATGATGTTTAAACTATGTGTTTGTGATTATTAAATTGTGCTCTGCACAAACTTCTACCAGGCAATCTCCACTTTCATTCTTTTTCCTAGTCCATATTCACCTATTACATTTCCTTCTCTTCTCTTTCCTACTGCCGAGTTCCAGTATCCCATCATAATTAAGTATACTTCTCCTTATCGGTCTGAATAATTTATTTTATCTCCTCATACATTTCTTCGATCTCCTCATCATCGGCAGAGCTAGTCGGCATATAAACTTGTACTACTGTGGTCGGTGTTTACTTCGTGTCTATCTTTGCTGCGATAATTCGTTTACCATGTTGTTAATAGTAACTTACCCGCAATCCTATTTTCTTACTCATTGTCAGTCCTGTGTTACCACCAACTGATTTTGTATTTATAACTCTGTACTCACCCGATCAGAAACCCTATCCATCCTGCCACCAGATCCACTAATCTCCATTATATTTATCTTCAACATATTCTTTTCTCTTTTCAAATTTTCTAACTTACCTCCCCGATTGAGAGATAGAACATTCGACGTTCCGATCCGTAGAATACTTGTTTTGTGTTTCTTGATGACGACATCCTCCTGAGTAGACCCCGCCCAGAGATCCGAATGGGGGACTATTTCACCCGAGAGGATGCCATCATCATATATTCATACAGTATAGTTGTATGTCCTCGGGAAAATTAACGATTGTAGTTTTCCCCTGCTTTCAGCCATTCGCAGTAACTGCATGGAAAAGACACGTTAGCTGATTTTAGAAGGCCAGTTCAGTCAATCATCCAGACTATTGAGCCTATAACTACTGAAAAGACTGCTGCCCTTCTTCAGGAAGCACACAGTTGCCTGGCCTCTCCACAGATACCCCTCCGCTGTGGTTGCACCTACGGTACGGCTATCTGCATCGCTGAGGCACGCAAGCCCCCCCGCCTCGGCAGTTGCGGTTCATGAGGGTGGACATGATCATAATCAGATCTAAAATGGAAATATTTAGATGCTTCCTTTCCCCTCACGCTGTTAGAGAATGGAACGATAGAGAAAAAAATCTAAAAGCGATTACATGAACCCTCTGCAAGGCACTTAAATGTAAGTTGCAGAATAGCTGTATAGATGTAGATATGATACCGTAGCGGTGACTTTCAAAGTGAAATGAGTATTTACGTGTACCTGTACAGAGTATACCAAAAAAATGAAAGCTCCCACCACATGTTTAGAAAGGCTATTAAGATTCTCCCACTCAAAATGAATTAACTTCATCATAAAATAAAGTAATAAATGAAAGGTTCGTTAGAGTGAAACCATCCACGTTGGTAATTCTGGGTCCTTGGCCTTAGCCACTAAGGCAATAACCAGTTACGGATAATAGATAGTTACGTAATGCGAATGCAAAAGTAATTTCACTCCCATTAATAGCAAAATCAGTTGCTGTAACAGGATCCAGCTGCTTACTGAGATCACTAGGCTGAAGATAACCGCGTCCAAAATCATACCCTTTGAAAACAAAAATGAGGTAGAAGATTAAATTTTTATCTGTGTTTATACACTTCAGAGGATGTACATTCAAGCTTTCGACCTTCAGAAGACCCATGACTGCGCACTTTTTGAAGCTATCGCATATTACTCGGAAACTATGCATCCAGTTTACTACTACCGAAGTGAAAGGGCATTACTTTTGAGTCAAATGACCTCAAACTGTCTTGAGCAGTTAAACCGGCAACCCACGCGCAATGGAAATATTCTAGACCTTATAGCCACAAACAGGCCTGACCTTATTAACGATGTCTGTGTAGAGACAGGAATTAGTGATCATGATATCGTCATAGCGTCGATGGTGACCAAAGTTCATGAACCAATCAAGAAGGCTAGGAGCAAAAAAATCAAATGATTGTTAAGCTTATGGGACTTAACTACGGGGTCATCAGTCCCTAAACTTACAAACTACTTACGAACTACCTTATACTAAAGACGGCACAAATATCCATACCCGAGGGGGATTCGAACCCCCGACCGTAGTGGCCGTGCAGACCGTGACTGAAGCGCCTCAGTCCCCGCGGCCACCGCGGCCGGCAGGCTAGAAGCGTGTTTTTGTTGGAAAGAGCCGATAAGAAAATGTTACGATCGCACTTAGGAAATGAATGGGCATCGTTTAATTCCGGGACTATGAATGTAGAGGAATTGTGGACTAAATTTAAGTGCATTGTTAATAAAGGGTTAGAGAAATATGTGCCAGTAAAGACGATTAAGGATGGAAAAGATCCACCGTGGTATAATAATAATGATAGAAAGCTGCTGAGGAAGCAAAGGCTGTTGCATTCTCGATTCAAAAAAGAACACGCAAATGATGACAGGAAAAAGTTAGTAGAGATTCGTGCGTCTATAAAAAGATCGATGCGCGAAGCATACAATAATTATCACAGCCACACCTTAGCTAAAGATCTTTCCGAGAACCCGAAAAAATTCTGGTCCTATGTAAAATCGATAAGCGGGTCAAAGCCCACTGTTCTGTCACTCGTTGATCATTCCGGAGCAGTAATAGAAGAAAGCAAACGGAAAGCTGAAGTTCTAAATTTAACCTTCAAGTAATCTTTCACGCAGGAAGACCGCACAAATGTACCATCATTTGATCAACGTACTGATTCCCAAATGGGGGACATAGCAATAGGTATTTCCGGTGTAGAGAAGCAGCTGAGTGAGCTAAATACGAAAAAGTCTGCTGGTCCGGATGGAATACCAGTTCGGTTTTACAAAGACTATTCTGTGGCATTGGCCCCCTACTTAGCTTGCATTTATCGCGAATCTTTAATTCAGCGCAAAGTTCCTAGTGATTGGAAAAAAGCGCAGGTGACTCCCGTTTATAAGAAAGGAAAGAGAACTGACCCACACAATTACAGGCCAATATCGTTGACATCAGTTTCATGTAGAATTTTAGAGCATATTCTCAGTTCGAATATAGTAAATTTCCTTGAAACGGAAAAGCTTCTTTCCATGAATCAGCACGGGTTTAGGAAACATCGTTCATGTAAAACTCAGCTTGCCCTTTTCTCACATGACATCTTACGAGCCATGGATGAAGGGCAACAGGCGGATTGTGTTTTTCTCGACTTCAAAAAGACATTCGACGCGGTGCCACACTGCAGACTGCTAACGAAGATACGTGCTTATGGAATAGGTTCACAGATTTGTGACTGACTGGAAGACTTCCTAAGTAATAGAACGCAGTACGTTGTTCTCGACGGCGAGTGTTCATCAGGGACGAGTGTATCGTCAGGCGTGCCCTAGGGGAGTGTGATAGGACCGCTGTTATTTTCTATCTATATAAATGATCTGATGGACAGAGTAAGTTTTAATTTGCGGCTGTTTGCTGCGAATGCTGTGGTGTATGGGAGGGTGTCGTCTTTAACTGACTGTAATAGCATATAGGATGACTTACACAAAATTTCTAGTTGGTGAGACGAATGGCAGCTAGCTCTCAATGTAGAAAAATGTAAGGTGATGCGCATGAGTTGGAAAAACAATCATATAATGTTCGAATATAGCATTAGTAGTGAGCTTCTTGATGCCGTCGCCTCGTTCAAATATCTAGGCGTAACATTGCAGAGCGATATGAAATGGAACGAACGTGTAAGGACAGTTGTGAGTAAGGCGGACAGCCGACTTCGGTTTATTGGGAGAATTTTGGGAAGATGTACTTCACCTGTAAAGGAGACTGCGTATAAAACGCTTGTACGACCACGTCTGCAGTATTGCTCAAGTGTTTGGGACCCGCAGCAGATCAGTTTGAAGGAAGACATAGAGGCGGTTCAGAGGCGAGCAGCTAGATTTGTTACCGGTAGGTTTGACCAATGCGCGAGTGTCACGGAAATGCTCCGGCAACTCAATTGGGAATCGCTGGAAGATAGACGACGTTCTTTTCGTGAATTTCTGTTAAGTAAATTTAGAGGGGCGGAATTTGAAGCTGAGTGTAGTACGATCTTGCTGCCGCCTGCTTACATTTCGCGTAAAAATCACAAAGATAAGAAAAGAGAAATTAGGGCTCGTACGGAGGCATATAGGCATTGTTTTTTTCCTCGTTCTATTTGGGAGTGGAATAGGAAAGGAAATCCTAGTAGTGGTACAGTGTACCCTCCGCCATGCACCTTACTGTGAATTGCGGAGTATGTAGATGTAGATGTAGATGTAGAACTAAGTGTCAGAATCGTCGAAGCCGTTTGGTAGCATTAGGTGTCAAAGATAACTCATTTTTCCTAACTTGGCTATGAAGTCGGCTCCAAAATTTGTAACTTACAAACTACTACACGAAATGGAAAACAGTTAAGTGGCATATTATGCCTATCGAGAGCGATCAAAATTTATATAAAACACACTTTCTTTAGCCAAGATCGTTAGTTTATTTGTTGTTTTTTTTTACCGGTTTCGATGAACTATGTCACATCTTCAGAAACAATTTTTTTATTTATAACAATTTTATTGAAAATAGGAGAAAATTTTTATAAATAAAATAATTGTTTCTGAATATAATGACTTAGTTCATCGAAACCGATATTAAAAAAAAAAAAAAAAAAAAAAAAAAAAAAAAAGAAAGTAGCGGTCTAGGCTGAAGCAAGTGTGTTTTATACAAATGAAAAATGTCAAGTTATCGAAGTTATAGAAAAAGTGTCGGAGACAGCATATTACCTGGAAGATCATTCGCATCGAATGAACAGTGTGTTGAAAGGAGAGTATAAAATGAACATTAACAAAAGCTAAACAAGGGAAATGGAATGCAGTCAAAGAAAATCAGGCAATGCTGAATGAATTAGATTAGGTAAGGAAAAGATACGGTGATACACCAGTTTTGTTACTTGTACAGTAAAATAACGTATTATGGTCGTATTACAGAGAATATAAAGTGCAGAATTGGTATGGGAAGAAAAGCGTTTTTGAAAAAGAGAGTTTTTCTGAAGTCGAATATTAATTCAAGTGTAAGGATGTCTTTTCTGAAGGCATCTGTGTGGAGTATTGTCTTGTACGGGAGTGAAACATGGACGATAAATAGTTCAGACAGAAAGAGAACAGAAGCTTTTGAAATGTGGTGCAAGAGAATAATGCTGAAGGTTAGGTGGGCAGATCACGTAAATAATGAGGAGGTACTGAACAGAATTGGGGAGAAAGGGAATTTCTGGCGTATCTTGACTGAGAGAAGGGATCGACTGGTGGTACACATTCTGAGACATTTTGCAATCGTCAGTTTAACATGGAAAGGAAGAGAATGGGGTAAAAATCTCAGAGGGAGACGAAAATACAAATACAGTAAGGAGAGTCAAATGGACGTGGGTTGCCGTTTTTATGAGGAGTTTAAGAGGCTTTCACAGTATAAAGTAGGGTGAACAGCTGCATCAAATCAGTCTCCAGACTGAAGACGAAAATTACAACAGAGCAGGAAATTTTATGTTACCAGAGCATATAGTTTCTCAGTTTTAGGCATTATTAATTGCTCTACGCACTTGAAAGCATGAATAATTCAGTTTTGTTGTTTCTCGTCAAATTTGTTCAATAAAGTCTAATGTCCAATAGGAAGACACTAATCTGTTCCATCTTCGGGTGTAGATCCCTCCCTCGAGTGACATGACATAAAAATCCGAGGGTGCGATTTCCTACTGTCCTTTTTTATGGTTTCCATTGTTATCCTACAGTAAAACTTCTACACCCACATCTACATACATATACTCCACAAACCACTACTAGGAATTTCCTTTCCTATCCCAGTCCCAAATAGAACGAGGGAAATGTCTATATGCCACGTTCTATGTCTATATGTCTCTGCACGAACCCTAATTTCTCTTATGTTGACTTTGTGATCTTCATGCAAAATGTAAGTAGGCGGCAGCAAGATTGTTCCGCAGTCAGCTTCAAATTCAGGCCCTGTAAATTTCTTCAACAGAATTTCTCGTAAAGAACGTCGTCTTTCCTCGAACGATTCCCATTTGAATTCACGGAGCATTTCTGGGACACTCGCGCATTGGTCGAACCTACCAGTAATGAACCTAGCGGAAAGCGTTTGAACTGCTTTTATGTCTTCGTTTAAGCTGACCTGCTGCGGGTCCCAAAAACTTGGGAAATACTCAAGACGTGATCGTACAAGCGTTTTGTATGAGGTCTCCTTTACAGATAAAGTACATTTTCCAAAATTTTCTCAATAAACCGAAGTCGGCTGTCCGCCTTACTCACAACTGCCTAATATGTTCGTTCCAGTTCACATCGCTCTGCAATGTTACGCCTAAATATTTGAAAGAATCACACTACTAATGCTATATTCGAACATTATGAAATTTCTTTTCCTACTCATGTGCATCACCTTATATTTTTCTACATTTAGAGCTATTTATGGAAAGCAATAGAAGCGGTACTAAAATCTAGTAAGGAAGATAAATTTGCAGCAGGTGATAAGTTATTAACTGGCCTGGCTGAAGCTGATGTGTGCAATGCTTTTCAAAAGAAATACAATAAATCAGATCTGATTAGATCGCCCCTGACTGAAGGTTCTCCGCGATCCACACCATTATGGAACCACCACCAGCTTACACAAAGCTTGATGACAACATCAGACCATTGCGAGCGTGAAGGTCGGGGTGAGAGTTTAAAATTGGGAAAGATTAATTTTTTAAAACTCACAACCACCAGCTGCGAACCAAATTCCTAAACATGCAAAAACACTGGAACTGCGACTGCAAATGTTTGACTTGATTTCTAGGGGATGATATCACACGTTCGCAGCTTTCCTTCCCTGCATATGATTAACAAAACAAATTCATAATAAAATCAAGTTCATGAGAGAAAAAGGGTGTACTAACTACTATTTCTGAAAACACGTGAAAATTCACTTTATGATGTTTATTTCACAATATTTGAACCCTGTGGCTGATACGTCTGTACGTCGACACATTTACCAAATAAAGTTATAGCTCGTAAGCCCCCAGACAAAAATGAATATTTGTTGCGAATTGTTTTCACACCACGTGGCTGACTCAAACACCGTTTATGTTCATGCCTATGCGACGACACGTGTTACATTAACAAATCACAGTCACTTTAATTCAATGCGATGCACACCTTGTTCCACTGGCTAAATATTCACAAACACACAGTAGCACTCGATTTAACTTGGTACAGTCTACGACGAGCAACCACACGTGGCGATTGCCACAGACAAATCTAAAGTCACCACCTCGAGATCCACATGCCGACTGATGCAGAGCGACGCCGCCCAGCCAGCTCACCACGTGCTCCGGAGTCCTCACTTCCTGCCCTCGCACGCGCGCGCGTGCACCAAAAGCTCAACTGCCGGGGTTTTTTCCCCTACGTCATCAACTTCCGCATGTGGGCTGTTCTAACCGATTTGCCGACGTACAGCGCTCAGCCAATACATTTCTAAAACTTTACTTAAAATCAAAATAATTACACTACACATTAAATAAATTGTCTTCTTAGGTTTTTATATTGGTATAAACATACTTTGTACTATTTATCATAATCGTGCAATTTCTTATGTCACAGATAAGTGATTTAACTGAATACTTTAAGATAAAATACACAAGATTAATTGAAAATAAAATGATAAATAGTTAATATATTATTTTTATAAACAAACATTGCCATGCTAGTTGTGTAACTGTCTTGCATTTATTGGTAATTTATTACTTTTCATTGTCAATTAAACATATTACGTCAGATGTGACTATATCAGCTAATGTATTGTTTATTTGTCAACAGGCTATTTTGTAATGAGGGCCTTAAAGGTTCCTAACTGCATCGTATTACTTCAAATGCCAGTAGTATTACAATATTTGTGCACTGCACTGTGCCTGGCACTCGCCATTGTCCCTCTCTCCCCTCACCGGAAACGAACTGGGAAATCCTAAGTTGGAACAAGCCACCAACGTCGGCCTGCTCGCTGACCTCCCGTCAGCTACAAGCACACAGCAAATCTCAACGTGGAGAATTTCTACCTTTGGCCTAACTATAAATGTTGTCACCCAATTGCGTACATACATTGCTACTATAATTAATAAGATTAAAATTGTGTAACATTTAGTGCATTGGCATGGTCAATGTTTGCAGTGAACTTCATACTGTTTAATTATCAAATGCTATTAATTACCAGTAATTCTATTGGGCTGTAATCTCACACCATGGCTTCATGGGATCTGCGTGATACTCGAAAGCTACCGTCAGTTCTTACCAACAAAAAGCGTCATTCGTTTTCCAATTGTCAAGGGTAGAACTGATATGGTCACGAGTCGAGGAGAGGCGTTGGACGCGATAACATACTGTGCCAAACGCATTCGAGTCGTTAGGCTGCTGCCAAGACAAATATACGTCAAATTGCGCCGCACTTTTCTTACGTTGGCTATACCTTCGTCGTACATTCCACATTGCTTTCTGGCGCCATTACTACAAAACAACACTGCCTGTAATGGCGCCAGAAAGCAATGTGGAATGTACGACGAACGTATAGCCTACGTAAGAATAGTGCATTAAGTGCAGACCGTCAACCACTGCGTTGTCTGTGCTCAAAGGTAATGAACTGCCATGTATTGAACGAAGCTCATTTAACATCACAGTTGAAATGTCAGTGCGAAATCCCGTAATTCTCACAAGCTATTAGTCACAAAAAGCGGTGGATGGATATACCCATCATTCGCAATTAAATGGTTAAAAAAAGGGAAAATGACAAGGATTTTTACTGTGACCACTCAATATTGGACACGTTATTTATGTGTGCGTGGCAGATCTCATCTTTTGAACGTAACATTTATATTTGATGGGGGAATTTTAGATACGGTTCACTGTATCAAACTGTCATCAAATGCAGTTCGAAACATTTTCGGATTACAATCTATTATACTCTATATGTTTTAATAGAAATAATTTTATTCAATCTCACATTTCAGGTCTGTGTCACCTAATTAACAGTTATAATAATCACGATTACTAACACAGAGACATGCCGTTTCCCAGCCCTTTTAATAAGATATTTCGTTCACACCACGTAGGAAAAATAATCACTCAGTGATATTTTGTTTATTACACACTTCCACTATGTCGCCGCTTATGTCTACGTACAGCCGGGTTTAAACTAGCATGTAAAATAACTCCGCAGTAAGTCTTGTGACGGCAGATATGACAGTGGCTTAGAGTTCTGCCGTTTCTTTCCACTCCTGGCGGTATTCACGTTGCATAATTTGCAGTATGGTGTCAAGTGAGATTACTCGTGCGTACATTGGTGTTGTCATACACGTTATTGCATTACAATTGAGATAAAACTCCAACAGCAATAAAAGAAAGCATATTCTTATATTTGGCAATGAGTTTTCAGGAGAAAGTACACTGGGACGTTAAAAACACCTAGAAATGAAGCAGCATGTACAAACGAAAATCCATTCTTGAAACAACCACGAATAACAAAGTAAATTTTGTTTAGGGGTTGATCTATGTATCGAGCTCCTTATAAGTGTCTGCTACCCACATTAAAGATTCAGTACTTAGTCAAGTAAAACAACAAGAGTGTTTGACACGTAACCTTTTCCTGTCCACTGCAGTGATGTTATGTGCTACTTACAACGCTCCGTTGTTTGAAAGCTAACACACTCTCTTTTGCATCCTACATCAGTTAAATTCGACAAAATATTAATCGATATCGAACTTTTAGGCTATGTTTTGTACAACTGCACTGAAAATTACTGTAATATAGGTAATTTCCTTAATTAAGAGACAAATGTTCAAATGTTTGTAAAGCTTATGGAACTTAACTACGGAGTCATCAGTCCCTAAACTTACAAACTAGTTATCAACTAGCTTGTCCTAAGGACGGCACAAATATCCATGCCCGAAGGGGAATTCGAACCCCCGACCGTAGTGGCCGTGCAGACCGTGACTGAAGCGCCTCAGTCCCCACCGCGGCCGGCAATTAAGAGACACATGCAATTAAAAAGTATAGCAGAAACTTTTCCAATTCCTTTCTGAAATTCATTTGGCAAGAATTTAAGAGCAATGAAATTCCAATTCAAGAATCTGATTAGGCCTACTGTTCCTGCACCACATTGATTGTCACAATTTGTAGAATTGAGTACGCTGGGAGAAACGAATCACCTTTCAGTGACCATTCAACAGTATTTGATTACACAAGTATTATGCACAGATTACATAATAAAACCCTCAAATATGCAAATTAACCGTTATGTGTTCATGAAGATTTTGGTATTCCGAAGTCTAATGTTCCGACAATCCCAACAAACCGCACTTAAAAAAGACACATCTGATGTGCAGCTGAAATGCAGATTCGTAATACGTAGGCATAAATATACCAAAACACTAAATATAGTTTAGGCGTCGGTATCCTTGAAATAAAGATGGCGGCTGTTTGGTTTGATTCTTAGCAAATATCATCACAAAGTTATAATGTTATATCCCTTAACTGCCAAGGCCGCTTATGTTGAAACAGTTTATTTCATTACCATTTTCCGCAGAACTAGCTGCCGTCCTCAGATATCATTTCATAAAAATACGTGTCATCGTCGCTGAAACGGGAATTCTGTTCAAGTTACAAAGTAAGTCACCATACTGGGTCGTCATAATAATAACATTTTATAACTTGTGCACATTCCCATTTTAACTACGACTATGACACCTATGTTTGTTAAGTGAGATAGTCTGAGGACGGCAGCTAGTTTTGCTGAAATTGTTAATGAAATACATTGTTTAAACATAAGCGGTCTTGACAGTTAATATAGTATGACAAACCTGACTCCCCATCGGACTGTCGAAGTTATACGAAAGTTAAAATGATTTTAACTATATGACAAGGTGAACAGTAGCTTCAGTTGAGTGACGCCACATATATTATTTTCGTTTACAACAGCAATTACGGTGACGAGTGATGAATGCCGCTAATTTTATGGCCTGTGAAAACTCGCCTTATAGCTGTAATCAATGACCGGGAAACCAAAGATGTTTTTTTGTCTCATAACACAAACTAAAGATGCCTTCCACATGATTGTTAATACATGATAGGGGCGACAATTTTCCACATAACACTACATAAAAGGCTTTTGTTTAAAAATGCAATGTTTTAGTGTGTTTCGATTTCCTTTTAAAATGTATGCACAACGTTTGACTATGTTTCTTGCGTTTATAAGCACGTCATTAGGTTATTTTTCTGTCAGTGAAGAACTTAAGATGTATGTTTGATTTATTAAGGAGCATATGCGACAGTTATTTCTTTTCTTTTTACGGTTACTGAAAACTACGTAATCCTGAATGATTCGACTGCATGTTGGAAGCAGATATATGTCCAAACACTTTTTGTCTGAATATGGACTAAATTTTGCCACAAGGCTTTTTTGCAAACCCCAGAATTTCTTAAGCGGCCGCCTGCGAACAGCGGAAAAATTGATGAGCGCCTCGGCGGCCATTGCGGCGCCAAACTTCCGCTCTAACTTTAAATGTGCGTAAGTCTCTTTGGATTAGAGTGTGTATTCATTCGACTTGTCGCGGAAACTATGTCCAATTGAAATATATAACTACAAAACAGCTTCAGGCTCCTTGAATATACAGCCACTATTGGTTGTGTGTAAATTTATTACACATACGGTGTAGAAATTGGCCAACAGCGTTTCCTCTTCCTAACGAAACCGAACTGTAACATTTAGTTTTTTAGCCTTCAAAGTGCAGCATATGAACGGAATTTATCGTCGGACACGATTTTTGGCACTTTCTCAGTATATTCTACGACTGTGAAACTTTTGTACAAACATTAATTTGGGAAGAGTTTCACACTTTACGTCTTTGCTTTAGTGTTTTATTCTCCAATATTTAGATATTTCATAGCATCAAAAAAATGAAATAGCGCTGCCTGAAATAGCTAATGTTAAAAATCGATCGTGAAAATGAAATATGCCATCAGATACATAACTGAAAAATAGCTTCTTACCTTTTGAATACAGCAACTAGCCCCTACTAAATTCTTTTAAGAACACAAAGTATGCCATAACTTTTTCTTAACTATTGCATCTAACATTAGTATTAGGGTATCTAGTAAGAATATTAGCATTTTAGCGCTGTAAGCCAAATACTGACAGGAGCGTGAAATGCTTATAAGTCAACAACTGTTGTCATAGGGTCACAACTTCACAAAGTGCATCCAGTGTGGCTATGTGTCATTCATATATCGAACTATACACAGTTCTGCAAACCCCTTTCAGTTGTTATACCTGTATGTAAAGCAGATTACCTTTAAATTCTACGTTACAAGTTGCTAATATTAATTTCATAAACAAAAATTAGAACTGCAGTTAGGAAACTAATTTCGTGACCCCAATATTTATTTTACACAATCATAAAACAAAACGTTTTGAAATTCCTGTCCACCAGTACTGCCTAAAGTAGCTCCTTTTCAAGAGCTACCAGTTTTGTAAAAGCTTGTTATTTATTTCATTCAATCCTATATTGTCTTTACTAACAGTCTATAAAGCAAGAGTAAACTATCTCTAACACACAAGTAGTAGGGCTACTTGTATTCCTGGGGAATATAAATGGGAAGAAAGTATTCGTTGTATTTATTCCTTTCTTAAATTGATTTATACATTTAAACGCTAAGCAGCTCTTCACCATCATGCTTCATGTACACTGCAATAGTCAAACGATACAGACGTGACTACCAATTATGTATATATACCACATTAGTTATATAATACACGATTTATCTCCTAAAACACTCCTATGTATCTGACGCTTGCCACTCAAAATGTTCAAATGTTTGTATAGCTTATGGGACTTAACTACGGCGTCATCAGTCCCTAAATTTACAAACTACTTATGAACTAGCTAATACTAAGGACGGCACAAATATCCATGCCCGAGGGGGGGGGATTGGAACCCCTGATCGTAGTGCCCGTGCAGACCGTGACTGGCGCGCCGCAGTCCCCTCGGCCACCGCGGCCGGCTCACTTATCATATGCCCATTATGTGTAATCAAAATGTCAGCTTTCGTCAAATTATATGTTATAAATTGTAAAAACTGAGTTTTACTGTGATTTAACATCAAGTTGTTTTCTACAAGCCATGAACTTATCTCTTGAACTGCATTATTTGAGATTGTGTCAATATTACCAGCAACATCCTTCACCACCAAGCTGGTATCATCAGCAAACAAAAATATTTTACAGTCACCTGTTATACTCGAAGGCATAAATGATTCGACTGCATGTTGGAAGCAGATATATGTCCGAAGACACTTTGTCTGAAGATGGACTAAATTTTGCTACTTGGCCTTCTTGTGACACAGGTTGTGACTTATGTATCTATTGAGAGAACGGCTACCTGCTACAGATTCGATGCATAAGCCGTATCTACAGTGAGGCGAGTGGCGCCGTCCTGAGACGCGGCCCCCAGTGCCGGCTCAAGGAATCGCCGGCCACTTTCTCTCGCGCTTCTCGAATGAAACGTAAAGGTTACAGAATAGTAAATCTAGGCAAGTGTGCCGTTCACGTCGTTTCCACGTAAACAGAGTGGAAAGTTACCGAGACCCACCCACAAGCCATGCGCGCACAGGAAACTTGAATCGGTTATGACTTACTCGAATGACTAACCCCTCTCTTCTTCACACTACAAATTCCAAGAATAACACAAACGACAGGATCGTAGAAATTGTCAATACCCAATTCGTGACAGAGATCGAAAGCGTTAATGCAATTAAGACAGGTTTATTTCGCGCCCTCACTGAGTACTATTTCCAAGTAAGATGCATTTGCTGACTCTATTTTATAACCAATGTTATAATTTTCCGTTTGTTTTTGTTCGTTGATTTGACCGTTCATTGACACGATAATTACTTACATTTACTCCAAACCCCTTCCAAGCTCGGTTCGTCTCGAAATTCTAGTACACACAGTAGTTTATCAAACTGTCTTGTATTATCTGGTTACCTTTCAATTATTTTTCTTTGTTCCACTTATTCCATTAAAAGAAATCTACATAAATCTCTGAGTATGCAACTCGGGTTTGCAAAGAAGATTTTTCTTGAAAACGTCGATATAAAATCATGACAGATTGAGTCATGCAATGATTCTAGAGCAGATAAATCATGAGTACACTGTAGACAGCGAGGGTCACTGGGCTCATAACATGTACAAATCCAATGACGGATATTATATGGCGTTTCCCGTAGTCCACTCAGAAAACTAGCGTACGAGAAAATCCCCACCTCATTGCTACCTTGAAGATTCTGTGACCCATCTCTCGTGCGCCGACTGTAACCACGTTCAAAAACTCACTTAAATCTTAATAACCTGCCTTTCTAGCAATGGATCTAACGCCTGACCATTAATATTATTACACCACGACGTGCTACAGACGCGAAATTTAACCGACAGGAAGAAGATGCTGTGGTATACAAATGATTAGCTTTTCAGAGCATTCACACATGGTTGGCGCAGGTGGCGACACCTACAACGTGCTGACATGAGGAAAGTTTCTATTCGATTTCTCATACACAAACAGCAGTTGACCGGCGTTGCCTGGTAAAACATTATTGTGATGCCTCGTGTGAGAAGGAGAAATGCGTACCATAACGTTTCCGACCGTGATAAAGGTCGTATTGTAGCCTATCCCGATTGTGTTTTATCTACATTGCTGCTCATGTTGGTCGCGATCCAACGACAGCAGAATATGGAATCGGTGGGTTCAGGAGGGCAATACGGAACGCCGTGCTGGATCCCATCAGCTCGTATCACTAGCAGTCGACATAACAGGCATCTTATCCACATGGCTGCAACGGATCGTGCAGCCAAGTCGCGATCTCTGAGTCAACAGATAGGGACGTTTGCAATACAACAACCATCTGCTCAAACAGTTGGACAGTTTGTGTTTGCTCAAGGCGGACCTTACCTATAAAAAAAATTTAGTTCGACGACGTTTGCAGCAGCATGGACTATCAGCTCTGAGACCATGGCTACGGTTACCCTTGACATGGCATCACAGACCGGAGCTCCAGCGATGGTGCACGCAACGACGAACCTGGGTGCACAAATGGCAGAACTTCATGTTTTCGGATGAATCCAGGATCTGTTTACAGCATCATTATGGTCGCATCCGTATTTGGTGACATCGCGGTGAACGCACATTGGTAACGTATATTCGTCATCGCCATTCTCGTGTATCACCCGGCGTGATGGTATGGGGTACCAATGGTTACACGTCAGAGGCACCTCTTGTTCGCATCGACGGCACTTTAAACGGTAGACGTTACATTTCAGATCTGTTACGACCCGTGGCTCTATCCTTTATTCGATCACTGCGAAACCCTACATTTCAGCAGGATAATGCACGACCGCATGTTGCAGGTCGTGTACGGGCCTTTCTGGACACGGAATATGTTCGACTGTTGCCCTGGCCAGCACATTCTCCAGATCTCTCACCAATTGAAAACGTCTGGTCAATGGTGGCCGAGCAACTGGCTCGTCACAATACGCCAGTCACTACTCTTGATGAACTGTGGTATCGTGTTGAAGCTGCATGAGCATCTGTACCTTTACACGCCATCCAAGCTGTGGTTGACTTAATGCCCAGGCGTATCAAGGCCGTTATTATGGCCAGAGGTGGTTGTTCTCGGTACTGATTTCTCAGGATCTATGCACCCAAATTGCGTGAAAATGTAATCACATGTCAGTTCTAGTATAATATATTTGTCCTATGAATACGCGTTTATCATATGCGTTTCTTATTGGTGCAGCAATTTTAATGGCCAGTAGTGTATGTAGGCGTTGCCGACCGCTGCTCCGTCCTCTGAGTGTTAACATATCTTTGTGCTTACAAATGCTTGGCTATACTAGTTTCTTTAGCTTGTCAGTGTACAGGGTGTCCCAAAAGGAATGACCCGATTTTAACTTGTCATAACATTCAGACAGATGTCACCAGGTAATTGAAAAAGCGCTAGATGTAATCGGCTGTTGCCGCGCGGAGTAGCCGAGCCGGCCTGGAGCGCCATGTTACGGATCGTACGGCCTCCCGCGTGGGGTTTCGAATGCCTTCTCGGGTATAGATGTGTGTGTTGTCCTTAGGTTTGTTTAACTCAGTTTAAGTAGTTTGCAAGTCTAGGGACTTATGACGAAAGTAGTTTGTCCCGTAAGAGTTACAAACATTATGTAATCGGCACGGTCTAGAGTTTCAGAGGCCGGCCACGGTGGCCGAGGGGACTGAGGCGCTCCAGTCACGGTCTGCTCGGCCACTACGGACGGGGGTTCGAATCCCCCCTCGGCCATGGATATTTGCGCCGTCCTTAGTGTTAAGTAGTTTGTAAGTTTAGGGACTGATGATCCCATAGTTAAGTCCCATAAGCTGTACAAACATTTGATCATTTGAATTTTAGAGTTTCAGAAAAAAATGCTCTAGATGTC
The DNA here is from genome assembly GCA_026315105.1 of Locusta migratoria. Lineage (NCBI taxonomy): Eukaryota > Metazoa > Arthropoda > Insecta > Orthoptera > Acrididae > Locusta > Locusta migratoria. The sequence goes on along the minus strand of CM048747.1, from coordinate 248,031,386 downwards.
GCTACAAGCGCTGACCTTGAGCGTGCAGCCAGTCTCGTGCAATGCGGCGTCCGTGCAACAGAAGGCTTATTGTGTTGTTGAATTTAGTCGTACTTAACCTGTGATAGCAGTTCAGCGGCGTTTCATATTCTATTTCGTGCTGAATCACCATCACTAAAGAACATTCGACGTTGGTATAAACAGTTTGAAGAAACAGGGTGCCTCTCTAAAGGCAAAACTCCTGGCTGGCATACAGGACCGCGTGGCCAGGCTTTACACTCTTGGCCTCCTAGGTCCCTTGACTTAACACCATGTGGTTTCTCCCTGTGCCGGCCGCGGTGGCCGAGGGGACTGAGGCGCTCCAGTCACGGTCTGCACGGCCACTACGGTCGGGGGTTCGAATCCCCCCTCGGACATGGATATTTGTGCCGTCCTAGTTCGTAAGTAGTTCATAAGTAGTTTGTAAGTTTAGGGACTGATGACCCCGTAGTTAAGTCCCATAAGCTGTACAAACATTTGAACATTTTTCTCCCTGTGGGGACATGTAAACAATGTGTTTACGTTCCTCCCTTACCTCGTGACATCGATAAACCAAAAATCACAATATCAGCTGCTGTAGCTTCAGTGACAGAAGACACCTCACGCTTGCCGCGGTGGAGTAGCCGAGCGGTCTAAAGCGTCTCCCTGCGGAGCGCGCGGTTGCTCGCCGTGGAGGTTCGAATCCTCCCTGGGGCATGGGTGTGTATGTTATCTTTAGGTTAGTGTACCTAGGTTTAAGTTGTTTGTAAGCTACGGACAGATGACCACGCAGTTTGGTCCGATAGATTTACAAACATTTTTTGAACACCTCACGCTCAATTTGGGATGAATTCGGTTAACGGCTAGATGCAGTGGCGGACCAAGGCTGTCGGAGGCTCGGGGCAGCAGCAAAACAAAATGAGCCCCCCCCCCCTCCAACCACTTGGAAATACATGGCTTACTATAAAAAATTAACTTTTGGGATTTGGAGGACCCCAGGAGGTGAGGTACGGGACAGTCTAGAGAAATTGTCTTCGAGGTTTGGAGGCCCCAGAAGGGAGACCAAGGGCACTAAACATAAATAATTAAATAAAAATGAAAAATAATAATAATAATAAAATTGCTTTCGAGGTATTTGAGGCCCTCCAAGAGGAGAGACCCGGGAGGCCTCTCCGCCCCCCCCCCCCCCACCACCACCCTACCTCCTTGTCCGCCACTGGCTAGATATCGTTTGTGCAGCAATTGGAGGACATATTGACCATTTATGATGCATTTTCATAAACTTCTGTCTTTTGTAATTTAATGCGCGGTTTGTATTCGTCGAAGAGAAGCCCTCATTAACGAACACAGTGACGACCTCCATAGAGCTATATCAAGAAAAGCCAAAAGTGCATTGAATATTTGAAAATCGACTGAACGTCCTCATCTACCTCATCTACGCATGTTATATAGCATTTTTATTACGATTTGCCCTAAAATGTTCATCCTGCAACACCCTGTGTAAATCAAAAGGGCAAATAAATAGCCGTTCTAAGGTATTCTTCTTCTTCTTCGCTTCTGGTATTAGGCAAGCATAGCTTGTTACGGTACCCATCTGTCGGGGCCTTCCTCCATCTCTTCTTCCACAACACATAATCTCTTGCCTTTACGGGAAGTCTCTCAGTTTCCATTCTCTCTAGATGTTCGTTCCATTTTCTTCTGCGCTTTAAAATTTTATCTTTTAGGCTAAAGGCTTGCAGTATTTTTTTTCTTTTAAATTAGTCAATTTCTTAACCTTTCTTCTTTTGTGCAACCTTTATCTCCTATCAGGAATTTCATTTCTTGAATACGGCTTTCTTGCTGCTTGTGCCGAAGTCCCCGTCACGTGGCATGTATTAATGACGAGTAACTAGGAATTTAAAGTCGATTATGTCGCAGTAACCTTTAAGGACAAGAAAGGCGGTCGGTATTGGCACCATGCAATTCATATTCTGTCCGGCGCATTTATCACACCATGTTCCTATATGCTTTCTATCAATGAAACCTGAGGTAAGAACTTCGAATAAACATGAACTTAATTCATTTCCTACTGTCCTTCAAACTCCTGATGCCACATACGCATGTATGAGTTACTTCCTACATGTATGCAAAGGTTGTAATTGGATAGATGCCTCGAGTAAAACGTGTTACTGTGGGTGAGGGTTGGCGTAAGCAGCACTTGTTGCATGTTGATAGCTACTGTAACTAGAATGATAGTGTTGATGGAGTTTTAGAGAGTACTAGCCGCGGAAGAGTGTCCTAGCGCTCTAATTAGCCTTGCTGAGGAGCGCGTGACTGCTTGCCGTCGGAGGTTCGAATCCTCCCTCTAGCATGGATATATGTATTGTGCTTAGCGTAAGTTAGTTCATGTTCGTTTAAGTAGTTTGTAAGTATAGGGACTGGTAACCGCATCTGTTAAGTCCTTGTGATTTACAAAGTTAGATACTCTAATTATTAAACAAAAAAAAACTTTTTTTCTTCAGATAACAACACCGAGCTACAAGTAAATTGGAAATTAATATGTGGTTTGGTTCAAAGCATATCATCATTCCGTCACAAGCTGGTTCATTGAAAGAGACGTTTTTATGTCAAGAATTTCTTCATTTCGCAAAAATTTTTGAATATAAAAGTATTCCTGAAATGGACATTTCCATATTATAAAATTTCTTGGCAGATCTTAAGAAGTAATTTACAGAAAGTTCAAAGACTTTTCAGAAGCAGAGAAGTTGTCACGATTTTTAAAATCACCTTTTGAGGTTTCTCCTGCAGCAGAATGGACGGATGTGGGAGCGAAGTTATTTCAACTTTCAAAGCCTTTACTCCAAATGGAGATAATAGACTTACAGGAAGACATTTGCTTTCAAACATATAAAACTGAATCCACTGAAGAATTTTGGAGTCGACATGTACCATATGAAAATTACAAACCATTAGCGATCTACCTGGCTGCTATGTATGGCTCCACATATATTTATGAAATTTCATCTTCAAATACGAATTTCTTGGAGAATAATTATCGCTCCCAACTAACGGTCATTCACTTTGAAGACACTACTCGCATCAGCTGTTCTGCACGTGTTCCTAACATTAAGAATCTGCTCAAGACCGCAAATGTAGTATTTCCTGAAGATTTTTAGAAGATATACGCACATTTAATTGTACTTCATACTTTCTTAGTGAAAATTAGAATAAAAAATGGTATGTATAATGCATGTCCTGTTCCTGGACTTTTGAATAAAAGATTGACTATCCATTTTATTTCATACTTTTTTGTGAGTGAAAATAGAAATATGTAAATAGCAAATATGTTTCTGGATTTTTTGTACATTATTATTTTACATCTCTTACATTTCACATTAGTTTGAGAGTGAAAATTAAAATCATTGAAGAATAAGAATTTTTGTGGTTTTTATTACAAATTTGTCAGTGTTTTGTATTTCATATTATTTTGTGAGTGAAAATTAACGTGAAAAATAATAAGGAACATTAAGTTTTACATCTGGACCTCGATAAAAGTTTTCAAAAGTATCCGGACCCCATCTAAGATTACTTGCCGACCTCTGCGCAAGACCATTAGTCCCAGAGATCAAATTCAGTGCTTTGTCAGCTTTTCATTCCTGAAGTTTCCTCTCGAATGAAAGTAGATCACAGAAACTAAAATAGCATGCTACGGAGATTTGAGGAAGGTTGTTTTGGGTTCCACGGTGGATTTTCAGATACCGCTTTTTTAATGCTAAAAACCATATCCCAGCAACGTCTAAAATTAAATGATGCGCATTAGGAACTTACCTCTTTTTCGAAGCTATTAGCGTGGCAACGTAGATTATTTTCAGTGAAAAAACGCTATTTTGACAATTTTGGCACTTACATCATTTTAATTGTTAACACCTCAATCGCTTGCGAGGTACTGTACACGAAAATACATCTTGCATGTCAAGGATTTTTCTCGCTTCGTGATTGCTTTTTATACATCACCGTTAGAGAAACAGTAAAAGTTGAATATTTATCGTATTATCTGTACATGTAGTGCAGTGTTTTTCAAGATTTTCGAATAGACGACCTCCTTCCAAGGAAAAATATTCTGGCGAGTCCTTGCCAAATAAAATATTCTGGCGAACTCCCTCCTTATGAACCTTAACAAAACTATTTTATCTCAAGGGAAACTAATCTTATTCCTTCGCTCCAGCTTTATTTTAACTTATTGAACGTGTTTTTTGTGTATTTTTCAGAATGGAACACATCCTATTTTTATATGATTTCTGATAGAAAAATAAACTTCGCTTAACGAGTGTTTCGCTTTTGAGACTTGCCTGAAATGCTAATTAATAAATTGTATAGACAATTAGTAAAGAAGTAGATCTTTTTTACGAATTTTTCATAATTACTTATTGCATCTTGTTTTCTTAGCTATCGATTGGTTCCTAACAACAGTTTTCAAACTTTGCGCTTATTCATCAACTGTTCAAATGTTTTTAAACTTATTGGACCAAACTGGTATAGTCATGAGTCCCTAGACTTTTAAATTAGTTGAACTAATACACTAAGGAGAAAAAGCACACATTCCCGAGTGAATGTTACATAATGAACTCCATAATTTTAATATTAAATATATTTCAGTTAGGCATACGTTATTTTATAACTCAACCCCTAGTTATCTTATGGTGCAAGAAATTCCAACTGTGAGGCGATCCCCGCGGCCCTCACCGATCTAGTGTATCTGTGTATGTATCAAAAGGCAAAGAGATAAAGGAAAAAGGGTAGGTTGAAAATATGACAGATATTGAATGATAAGTAGATGGCTTTTATATGAAAAAGAAAGACATTATTACAAAGTCGAGTAAAGGTGGTGGTTTGGAGAGAATAACTCTTGATGGCGCATCCTTGACTGGCGTATGCACGGAGCACCATACTAGTTCTAGAAAGAGTTGATGGAGAGTGTGGTATGGCCATGAAACGAAAAAATATATAAAACCGCATAAATTATTGAGAATAGTGTGTGAGAAAGAGGCTCTAAAAGCTTGACGAAAGATGGACGATAATCCGTCCTTTTTTGGAGTATTGCTGCCCAGTGTGGGATCCTTATCAGGTGGGTTTGACGGAGGACATCGAAAGAGTCCAAAGAAGGGCAGCTCGTTTCGTATTGTCACGATACAGGGGAGACAGCGTTACGGAAATGATACAGGACCTGGGATGGGAATCATTACAACAACGGCGCTTATCGCTGCGGCGTGAGCTACTTACGAAACTAGAATCGCTAACATTCTCCTCCGAATGCGAAAATATATTGTTGACTTCCACTTACATAGGTAGAAATGATCATCAGAATAAAATACGGGAAATCAGAGCTCGAACGGAGAGATTCAGGTGTTCTTTCTTCCCGCGCGCTGTTCGAGAATGGAAAGGGAGATAAATAGTATAACATATAACGGTGGTTCGATGAACCCTTTGCCAGGCACTTAAATGTGATTTGCAGAGTATCCCATGTAGATGTAAAGCAGTAAACAGGCTGAAAATTCACAAAAATGAAATGGAAAGCTATAACTGGAAACACATATCAAAAGCATTTTCTTTACTGTGTGCATTGATGCATGTTTAAATGCCTATATACTGCATAAATTTCATCCTTCAAATGTTTGTTAAGCTTAAGGGACTTAACTACGGGGTCATCAGTCCCTAAACTTACAAACTACTTATGAACTACTTACAAACTAGGACGGCACAAATATCCATGCCCGAGGGGGGATTCGAACCCCCGACCGTAGTGTAAATTTCATCCAACTTTGTTCAAATGTCTGTAAACTTAAGGGACCAAATTGCTTCGGTCATCGGTCCCTAGACTTACAAACTACTTAAACTAACTTATGCTAAGGAGAAAACACACACCCACGCCCGAGGAAAAAGTCGAACCTCCGACGCGAGTGGCCACACAATCCCTGACTTGGTGCGGTCATTGCCGTAAGGCTAAATTTGAACCTTTCATCACAGATTGAAGATCCCATAATTACTTAATTGTTTATCCGTAAGTCGAATAGAGCAGAATTTTTGTAGTTGTATCTAGGTACGTTAATAACTGAAATGATCTCATTTCGGCGTTACGTGCAAAAGTGATGCGCAGTCAGAAAATATTTTTAATTTCACACGGCCTTAATGTTTTCCTGGTGCTACTTCTGCGCAACCTTGCTGATAATCTGTTACTGGTCTCTGAAGATAAGGCTGATCTGTAACGTTAAGCCTGGAATGAGCGCTTTGCTGAAGTAGGAAGGTTCGACGTCCTAGAAACACATTCCAAAATTTAAACGACTCTGTTACCACCAGGATCAATCGTGATGACCCACCCACCAACAGCGACGACTTACACTTACCTGGGCTAGAGAATTGCTGCTGATGAAATGGCGTTCTGTGACTATTGTATTCTGTAATAGTGAAATACCAATCAGGCTCAAGACAAAAGTATAGCCATCGGTAATCCATCCAGTTTCTCTAACAATGTCTAAATGCAACACATCTTCCGGAAGATGAAAAGAGAATTTCGTAAACCGTTTTTCGCTGTCATGTTTGCATCTTAAAGCAACACTCGGTGGAATAGCCGTGCGTACTGAGGCGCCTTGTTACAGTGGGCGCGGCCGTTCCACTTCAGGGGTTCGAGCCATAACTTGGGCATGAATGTTTATGTTGTCCCTAGGATAAGTTAGTTTACGTAGTTTGTAAGTTTAGGTACCGATAATTACTGCAGTTAGATCCCATAACTTCGCACACATTTGAATTGAACATGAATTGGATAAGAAGTCCGATCAATATGGCACTTGAAAACAGTTGATTCAATTTCAGATTATAGCTGTCACAGTCGAGTTTTCTCTTTACTTAGATAAACAGATTAATGCTCAGTCTAACAGTTATACTTTTCTTTCACTGCTGAAAAATTCTTAAATAAAAGACGCAATCTGACAGGAGAAGAACCTTTCAATACCGGTTGCGATTACATGTGCACTAAAATCGGTTGAGAAACTGGAAAACAGCTTTATAAAAGCGGATTTCCAGAACCGATTTTAGAGCGTTTACATGACCTACCAAAACCGGAATTGGAAAATCCGATTTTGGGAGCCCATGCAAACGAGGTGAATGAGTAGCAAGAAGTGTAGCAGGACTCATCGATATGGAAACAAAGATGCTCGGATGGACATTGGGATTAACATTGCACGCCTACGTTACAAATCATGAAGTTCGTAGGCTATACGGTGTAGCTCAAACAGTATATGAGAGAAAGCTGCCTACGATAGTACGAGCATCTCATTAGAGCAAGCGAAACAAAAGTGACAAAGACTGGTTTTAGGTTGAAGGTAAATGGGACACAGTAGGACGACCTAGGCAATGGTCCCTGCATGAAGATCTCGGGATTACAGGCATACCAGCCACAAGATCATAAAAAAATGCGGAGCCAAAACAGCAGACCATATTAGCCCCAGGGAGAAAGGCTAAGGAAGAAGAACAAGGCTTGTGGTCAACCTCACTGAGAAAACCTAACACCTACGTTCCCAACGTTAATCAATAGCAGTCTTTGGAAGAGGTCCCCTTTTCACACGTTGCCCACGGAGGAAGCGAAATGCCAAGGCTTAATTTGCATACCCTGGCTGCAATATGTGTTGCGAGAGTTAACGCAGAAAGAAGCCGAGGCGTTCAAGGTCCGTCGTTCTTAATAAAATATCAAAACAACTGGGATTCTGATGCATTCGTTCTGCTTACTGCGTCGACATCTCTCACATTTTTCACTTCCATTACTTAATGGCACACGAAATATTTCCGCATTCTCCTCTGACGAACCCAAAAAGTAACCTTTGCGTGTCCGCTACGAACCACATTGTAGACACGCTTTTTCCCGCCATCGCATATGTTTAAGAAGTCACGGAGAGTAAGATTTCGTGGACATAAGTATTACACGTCGCAAGCTATATTCTATAAGAACAGCAGAACGTACAATTTTTTCTTGGACGAGCTAAGGCGTAACATGTAAGAAAATTAATTGCAGTAGGTTGCATTTTGGACACATACGAAGCTCGTGCTGGCAAGTCGAAGAACGTCTCAAGCTGAGTAGGCCCGTTCACACTGCCATATATTTAATAATCTGTACAACCGCCAGTACTGTCATCATAAGTTGGTGGGATATGATCTGACCCACCTAACATGGGATATTTTTAATGGACTAGAAAATGTTGTGAAGAAGTAATAAATACATCAGCCTCAAGATGGGTGGGCAAGCTGTATGTTAAATTCACTTCTGTAAAGCGGTTTTACAGTTCCACAATCGATTTTCGTGCCCATGTAAACGAAACCGTTTTTGAAACGTTCTTGGCTTATCAGAGTGTGTTTTCTTGTTAAGAATTTTCGGCACATATGGACAGAGTGACATTTTCTACCGCGAAATAAAAGTATAAATATTATAGTGAGCATGAATCTATATATTTAAGTAAAGAAACATAGCGATTGTGCTGAATAAATGAGGAACTGTATCAACTGTTTTTCCGCCGCCATATTAAGTGGGCTAGGAAATCCGATTCATGCGATAACACGTAAACGCGACAACGAAAAACAGTTTACGAAATTCGATTTCCGTCTTCCGAAACATGTGTTGAAAGTTCAAAAACGGTAATGGTGCTATTTAGCAAATAAATAGCATAACCAAATGTGGTTGGTTGCTGTTTTCTTCATTGTAGAAATCATCCTGTATTTCATACACAACGACGGGCTCAAAACGTCAGTTTTGTTACTAAATTAAATATACTGGTGGTGGATATCGGAAGAAACCGTGTCATGTGTAGACGGCGGTCATGCATAATCGCCTTGTACAATACAGCGGAGCGCTCAACTGAGTTTAATTTCTGAACTATCAATCTACGACGTTTATGCAGTCGAGTCGTTGGTGAAAGAAATAGATCTCGTCGGAACGAATAACGCCTTTCTTTTAATGACTTCCACCCCCAAGTTCCGTAACATTCTCTCCCCTATATCGCGGCAATACAAAACGAGCTGCCATTATCTGAACAAGCTCTAAATCATCAGTCAATCCCACCTGGTGTGGATCCCACAATGCGCAGGAATATTCCAAAATAGGACACAAAGGTGTAGTGTAGGCAATTTCTTTAGTAGAACTGTTGCATCTTCTGTTCTGCGAATGAAACACAGTCTTTGGTTCGCCTTCCCTACAATATTTTCAGTGTATTCTTTCCAGTTTAAGTTGTTCGTAATTGGTACTCTTAGGTATTTATTTGAATTGACTCCCTCTAGATTTGGCTGATTTATTGTGCAAATTAAGTTTAACGAATTTCTTTTACTAGTCTTCTGGATGACTTATCACTTACCGTTATGAATGGTCAATTGCCATTTTTACACAAAGCAGATATCTTGTCTAAATCATTCGCAGTTGCTTTTGATCTTCGGGTGACTTTACTAACCGATAAATGATAGCTTCATAAGCGAACAATCTAAGAGAGCTAGTCAGATTGTCTCCTAAATCGTTTATAAAAATAACGAACAGTAGGGGCCCTGTAACACTTCCTCTAGGGAACCCCAGATATCACTTCTGTTCAACTCGATGACTTTCCGTCAATTACAACGTACTGTGTCCTTTTTGACAGGAAATCACGAATCCAATCGCACAACTGTGCCGATATTCCACAAGCTCGCAATGGATTAGAAGAGAAATATTTTTGATATGTCGCGTTTTGCAGCTCTTAAATATTGTAGAAACGATATATATATTTATATATAAAGTCGTTTCTACAAAATATATATATATATATATATATATATATAATGCACCAAAGCTGCTTTTATTTGAAATGCTGACTACTAGTTTCGGGCTTTGCCCATTTTCTACCCATTTTCTAAGTCACATTCATATATATATTTATATTTGGTGACCTAAACAGTAACCATATATATATATATATATATATATATATATATATATATATATATATATATATATATAAATGAATGTGACTTAGAAAATGGGCAAAGCCCGAAACTAGTCGTCAGCATTTCAAATAAAAGCAGCTTTGGTGCATATATATTAGAAGACGCTAGTGAGATTCAGTCTTAAATGGAAAATGAGGAAAAGCCGTGTACGCAGCTTGAATATACTGACTTCAATGGGTCCTACGCTTGACAAAGTGTTTTCATTTACGTATTGCGACATATACAGCGCCATCTATTGATCGAGTTTCACACTACTTATTTTTCTTCTGCCATACATTTCCCCTCTTACGTGATAATATTCTGTTGCAATTGGACGTTATTGTGACCGGTGGTGTTATTTTTAGTGTTTTGAAAGTTTGCCTTTAATTACAACATGTTATCTTGAAATTCGGGCATCCGCAGTGAAATGTTGTAGTTATGAGATACGTCCACTCTGATTGCAACAACAGTCTTTTATTTAAAAAGCATAACTGGTTTCAGTGTTGTACAACATTTAACAGTGCGTAGTTAGTGTTGAGCCAGTGTATGTGTACTGTGCTAAAAGTGTTCTTTTTAAAATATAAGCAACCGCCGAATAGGAAGGAGGAAGTAAGCTTGGAGTTTAACGTCCCGTTGACACCGTGGTCATTAGAGACGGAGCATACACTCGGAGTATTTGGGTAAGGATGTGGAAGGAAATCGGCCGTGCCCTTTCAAATGAACCATCCCGACATTTGCCTGAAGTGATTTAGGAAAAACACGGAACACCTAAATCTGGATGGTCAGAGGTGGATTTGATCCACCATCCTTCCGAATGCGAGTCCAGTGTGTTACCACTGCGCCACCTCGCTCGGTAACCGCCGAATAGGCAGAATCATCGTGTTGGAATGTGTTTTAAATACTGTCTTCGTCATCATCTAGTGTGCTCCGCCAATGTAATTTAAGTGCCCTGGATTTTAAACATCTATCTCTGTGTGATTTTAACCACCGTGACTGTTTTAAATCTGGATATCTATATCTGCATGGGATACTCTGCAAATCACATTTAAGTGCCTGGCAAGGGGTTCATCGAACCACATTTATACTATTTACCTCCCATTCCATTCTCGAATAACGCGCGGAGAGAAAGAACACCTGAATCTCTCCGTTCGAGCTCTGATTTCTCGAATTTTATTCTGATGATCATTTCGAACTATTTAAGTAGCAGTCAACAATATATTTTCGCATTCGAAGGAGAATGTTGGCGATTGGAGTTTCGTAAGAAGCCCACGCCGCATCGATAAGCGCCGTTGTTGTAATGATTCCCATCCCAGATCCTGTATCATTTCCGTAACGCTGGCTCCCCTGCATTGTGACAATACGAAACGAGCTGCCCTTCTCTGGACTCTTTCGATGTCCTCCGTCAAACCCACACTGGGCAGCAATACTCCAAGAAAGGACGGACAAGCGTAGTGTATGCAGTATCGTTAGTTGTTCTGTTACACCTTTTAAGGGTTCTGCCAAGAAAACGGAGTCTCTGGTTCGCCTTTCCCACAACTTCAAATTCTTTGCTCTACGTCTGTTATCTCCATTTTATTCTCTCTTCAAACGGTTCATTTCTACATATTTTATCACCTTTCTGTGTTTTTAACGAACGACTTGTCAAAATTGTAAATACAATCGGCTGAAGATCAGCAATAAAAGCTGCTGCGCCGCAGCGGAGTGGCCGAGCGCACTGAGGCGCTATGCACCGATGCCCGAGGCCGTTCCCCGTCGGCAATTCGAATCCCCCCTCGGGCATGGATGATTGTGTCGCTTAGTATAAGTTAGTTCATAAGTAGGTTGTAAGTTTATGGACTGATGACCCTGCAACTTCACAAACATTTGAACATTTTTGAAGCTGCTGCCAGCTTACCACCTCCTGTGGCTTCGCATGTTATACACGTATCATCAGGTGCTTAAAAACTGTCTGCCGTTTAGACATGTTCTAGTTAAAACGATTAGAACCGTGGCCGCTGTTGTGGTATAGTTAAACTGGCGGTGGTTGGCGGGCAAAACCGTGCCATGTGTAAGCGGTGGTCATGCAGCACTGCAGTATTTATTTATTTATTTAGCGTTTGGTAATACAGTTGAACTGCAACTAGCAACTTGATTTTACAAAATTTACAACAAAAAAGTACATTAACTGGATAGTTCTACAAACTGTAAAAGAGGTCAACAACTAAATCTACAAATTAAATCTATGTTTTCTATCCACTCAAGGGCTGCCTCTGTCACTTTAAAGAAATCTTGTAGATTTCCTTGATAAGCTCTTCTGCAACAGCTTGTAACAATGTGGTTGACTGTCTGGTGCTCGTTTTCACAGTCACACTGGGAGGATGAAGCCTTTCCCCAACGGTGGAGGCTTTCAGCACAGACGCCATGGCCAGTGTTTTCCACGCACGACGTGGTAATTCCAGTCCAGCTGGTCTTGCGTCAGGTCTTTGGAGGGTCTGATATTTCTCACAGGCAACATTGTTCTAGGTTTCTGTCCACTTTCTTTTAATGTTGAATCCAGTTGCCTGCAGTGATTCTGCCAATAAGATGGATCATTGCCTAGATTTTAGACGGCTCATTCGGAGAGCAGGCACATCATAATGGAGTGGAAGTTTGGGGATTTTCTGTAATTTTCCGTATTCCTTGAGAAGGGCGTTCTGTCGTCAAAGGTCTGGAGGCTCAATGTGACATAGATTTGGTAACCAGTGAACAGGAGTAGTTTGATGCAGCCTGTTATTGTCCTCATTGTTACATTTAGTGCAGCACTGTATAATCGCCTTGTACAATACAACTGACAATGGGAGGCCGCCAACTGTGAAATTCAGATTCGATTCATACTGCGCATAATGAAAGCTCATGGCCAGATGTGTAATTTGGCAAAGCACCAAGATGCACTTCTCAGCCGTTGTCGAGAAAATCGACAATTAAGAAAAAGCCGTTGCGGTGAAATACTCTCTACGATCACTACGATTGGAAATATTGTACAGAGGCGTGTCACAGCGGTAAGCACTCGGGTTTGTAATCCGAAGGTCGCTGGATCGACTCTCGCGGTATGCAACTTTATTATTATTATTATTATTATTATTAGTCGTAAAGCTCCCATGTGGAAGACGCTAAGTAAAGCTGGTTCATTTTACGTTCTTCTTGGTCTTCTGGTTCTTTTTATTTGCCCACCAGTTTTTCATTGTTTGAGAAAATTTAGTTCTTCTTTCTTCACTCCATTTTGTTCCAGTTCTCGGTGCTTTTGTCTCTGGTTTAACCTACCACTTTTCAACTTTTATTCTAAAATTGTTTCTTGCAGCTATTTCTTTTTTTGTAATTTTGGATAATTCCAAATCTTTTTTTAACTTTGGATCCATTCTCCTCCATTAACAAGAGAATCTACGTATTTTATAATTCTTTTTGTTAATTAGTGTTCAGGGAGTCTCATTATGTGGCCATAGAATTTGAGGCGTCTTTTCCTCATGTCTATATGTTAGAATATTCTTCAATTTTTGATGTTTTCTGTAATCTATATCCATTCTCGGTCCATCTTGGTCCCAAAATTTTTCTAATTATTTTTCTTTCTTCTTTCTTTAGATTTTCTAGATCAGTTTTCCTGTTTAGTGCCAAGGTTTCGCTGGCATATAACATTGATGGCTTAATGACTGTATTGTAATGCCTAATTTTGGCATTTAAAGATAAGCATCTTTTATTATAGAGGCTTTGCACTAATCCTAAACCTTTACGAGCTTTTTGTATTCTTTCTTGTTGTGCAAATTTTTCCGAGATAATTTCTCCAAGATATTTGAAGTGTGGTACTCTGTTGATTTCTCCGTATTTGGTTTGTAATTTCGAAATTTCTAAATTTGTTGTTGTGAACACTGTATTTTCAAATGATATCTGTAGCCCGACTTTTTCTGCACATTCTTTTAGAATTTCTACCTGCTCTATAGCCCTTTCACTAGAATCTGCCATTACTGCGAGATCGTCTGCAAAGGCTAAGTAGGGGATTCTTAGGTTATGTTTTTTGGTTCCTAATGAAATTGCTTTCTATCACTTTTCTTCTTCAAGTTTCTTCTCCCATTCTTCCATGACTCTATCCAGAACTACATTGAACAACAAAGGCGAAAAACTTTATTTTTATTATTTGTAATTCAAATATATTGCACGAACCAGAGTAATAGTAATCATAGAAATATGTAAATCAGAAAACAGCACGACATCGAGCACATCTGATAAACGATGCGTTTTTACAAGAACAATTGTTTTTTCAAATTATCTGTTGGGAAACACACCTGATTGACATTCTGAAAAATTGTTCTTTCGTTCGTCAGGTTTGACTTACACTATACGTATTCGTTTCGGAATATCGTTTATACTTCTTCCGTTAACTATACGTGGTAAACATCATGAAGACAATTAATAACATTTGTGAAATACAACTTTGTTTGCGGAAAACATAATGATGTTCGAAGTCGCCAGTTGCATAAAATAAGTTGTTTGAAAGTCGTTTGTCGTCGAAAAACTGGCGACTTCGAACATCAAATGTTATTAATTGTCTTGTGTGTGTGTGTGTGTGTGTGTGTGTGTATGCATTTTAATTACAAAATAATAATAGGTTGCATGCCGCGAGATTCGATCCCGCGACCTTCGGATTACAAAGCCGAGCGCTTACCGCTACGCCACGCCTCTGTACAATATTTCTCATCATAGAGATCGTAGAGAGTATTTGACCGCAACGGCTTTTTTTTAACTGTCGCCTTCCTCGACAACGGCTGAGAAGTGCATCTTGGTGCTTTGCTAAACAAAACAAAAAATGTTCAAATGTTTGTATAGTCTATGGGAATTAACTACGGGGTCATCAGTCCCTAAACTTACAAACTACTTATGAACTACCTACAACTAAGGACGGCACAAATACCCATGCCCGAGGGGGGATTCGAACCCCCGACCGTAGTGGCCGTGCAGACCGTGACTGGAGCGCCACAGTCCCCTCGGCCACCGCGGCCGGCGCTAAATTACACCTCTGCCTATGAGCTTTTATTATGCGCAGTATGAATCGAATCTGAATTTCACAATTGGCGGCCTCCCCTTGTGAGCCCTGAACAGAGTTTAATTTCTAAACTATGGATCTACGCCGTTTATGCAGTCGGCTGGTGAGGCCGCACGCATCCAAACTTGTCCGCCTCCAGCGGACGTCCCTGAACGAGCGCGTCCTCCTGGTCATCGTCCCGGCCAGCACGTGCGCCTCTGGAGCTGCTGGAGCTGGAAGCTGGACGGCATTCCAGGCGCGGCCGCCCCCCCCCTCTCCTACACTCCCACGTGACCCTGCAGCCGCTGTTGCGTCACCCGCACGCCGGCTACACAGCAGCGCGGCCTTTTGTTTGATTATTCTGCCCGAATACCTGTACCGGTTTCCTGTATACTCATCACTCGCGCGCTCGAAATAGAGCCAGCCAACATGTGACGCTCGACGACCTTCGGCCGGCGATTACGTCGTATTTTTGCCACCGTTGGGTCACTTTTATTTATGATAATGGTTATTCGAGAGAACAGCTGTAAAGTATAAAGTAAAATCATTCAAAACGTAGACATATACTAAAGTGACAAACGTTCAGCTACTCGACGTCGCTGGCACTGAAGTCGTTCATCTATATCTACATATTCAGGGTGTCCCATTCGACTTAATCAACCAAAATGTCTCTGGAACAACCATAGTGAAACGACTTTCACCGGTATCAATACAAGACAGAGGCTCATGAATGTAAATACTTTGAAACATTCTAAAACTAATGCATACAGTAGTACCCCTCATATCCGACCTCGGGATATCCGACTCCTCGGGATATCCGACCATGTACCAGACTGTCTTCTGCCGGCGACCAGTCAAACTGACTCAACAGTGCTGTGCATCGTCAGAGTTGCCAGGTTTTTCTATTGCTCTGTCGACAAATTTTAAACAAAGAATAGCCAAAATATCGCCATCTTTTCATCAATAAAATGCCAAAATATAACCATCTTTTCATCAGTAAAAATGGCCAAATATCGCAACCTTTAATCTGTTAACATTATTATGCTATGGTAATTATGGAATGTTACTGCACAATAATAATCCTGAAATTCAGGGAGTAAGCTGGTTGCTGAGTAAAAAGTAACACAAACTGTGGCACTCTCACATTCACGGACATCAGACTGAACTTTCCAAGGAAACTCATACTTCATAGAAACATTTATCTGAATCCATCCAAGAACTGAACCCAGACACACCACTGACATTGAGGGAAGTCAAAATATTGTCACATTGTAAATATAATAGAGACTCCGGAAATTCAGTTACATCATATTTATTAATTTCATAACTTATAAAAATTATAAACGGAACTGTTCAAGAATCATTCTATCAAACTTACACAAGGGATGTTCTCATGCACAGGTTCGATTACCAATCACTCTAACCTTCTTAAAAACAAATATTTACAGATGTTAAATAGAGTTACTGATTCTTTCAAACATTTCTTTAATACACGCAAAATCATTACAACATTTTGAGGTGAGGTAATTTTATAATAATGCGCTGAGCATTTCATACTTGTGGTGAGATGGACTTTAATTCGTAATAATGCGTCATTACACACTGAAAAATCAGCCACGAGAACGACTGGGAAATCACCGCGTGTTCTCCATCCACATTTATACTCTGTAAACCATTGTTAACCACTGTGAACTGCGTAGCAAACGGCTAGTTTCACAGTAGCAGTTCTTACGAATTTCTGTTGTGTTGTCGTACGGAACGCGGAAAAAATACTGTTTAAATGGCTCCTTGCATGCTTTAATTTATATAATCTTATCCTCATGTTCTTAGTGGGAGCCATACATACGGTATTGTAGTATACTTCGAGATATCATTTAAAGCCTTTTCTTGAACCATCGTAAGTAGGGTATATGAGGTAGTTTACGTCTATCTTCAAGAGTCTGTAAGTTGAGTTTGTTTACATCTCTGTGACACTCTCCCACACATACATGATACTTGAAAACATTATTTTGTGCTAACTTGTGTAGGTTGATTACATTTTCCTAGCATTCTACCGAAGTTTAGCCGGTATCATTGAGGCAATGTCTGAAGAGTGATTGCTTAACATTCGTAGTGTTTGAAGTGAAATAAAATAGCCATTAAGTCGCCAACCAATTCCTTCAATAGCCAAATTTAATCGCCAGTCGCCGGACTGCTAAAATGGCTACTATAATAAGAAAAAGCTAGCCAAGAATGCGAAAAATCGCCACATCTGGCAACCCTGTGCATTGTTTCTCTGTTAAACTGCCAGTTGTGTTCTGATTGTCGACGTGAACGTTGCTCTACTTTATTATTTTTTTGTTTTCGTGATTACTGTATCTTTGGTGATAAACTGTGTTGTGCGGTTAGTGATAGTTCGCTATGGCTTCTCAAAAACGTAAGCGTGTGTGCGTTTTCCTTCAACAAAAACTTGAAGTGCTTCAACGTTTGGACCGTGGTGAGTCACTAGTCAAATTAGCCACATAGCTAGGGGTCGGCGTGACAACGTAAAAGACTGGAGAAAAAACCGTGAAGACCTTGAAAGTTATTCTATGACAGTTGAAACGGAGGATGTTTTAAAACATCGAAAGTTAAAAAAACGTAAGCTAGAACTTGTAGACGAAGCTATTTTGGTTTGGTTTCGTCAAGAACGGCGCAAAGGGACTCCTTTGTCGGGGCCTCTTGTGAAAGAAAAAGCCGTAAAGCTGTTTGAAAAATTGGGAGGAGATGTTAAGACTTTCCAGGCAAGCGAAGGTTGGTTTCACCGCTGGAAGCTTCGCCACGGTATTAGACATGTTGTTATTGCGGGCGAAAAGTTGTTTGCTGATGCAAAAGATTTTGTAGAAAAGTTTAGTAATCTTGAAGCTGAACAAGTATATAACGTAGACGAGACCGGATTGAATTATAAAATGTTGCCGAAATCTACTCTTGCTGCTAAAAATGAGCCTGTTTTGGGTACAAAGCTAGCTAAGGATGGACTCACAATACTGTAAAATAATTTTTGATTGAATACAGTGATTACGATTAAGCAGCACTGCCGGCCGCGGTGGCCGAGGAGACTGAGGCGCTTCAGTCACGGTCTGCACGGCCACTACGGTCGGGGGTTCGAATCCCCCCTCGGGCATGGATATTTGTGCCGTCTTTAGTATAAGGTAGTTCATAAGTAGTTTGTAGGTTTAGGGACTGATGACCCCGTAGTTGAGTCCCATAAGCTTAACAAACATTTGAACATTTTTGAAGCAGCACTGTGTGTATTGAGTGTGTATTTTGTACAGTACTTATAATTTAGTGCAGTATACCGCTATTTTGACCCGAAAAAACGCGTTTTATTGCTCCTCGGTATATCCGACCTTTTGGCCGTTCCCACCACTGCCCGGTCCCGTGAAGGTCGGATATCGGGGGTTCCACTGTATGTGTTTTTTTAACACAAACGTCACAAACTTACGTGTTTTTAAATGAACAGCCTGTACTATTTCATCAGCAATGTATAGCAGTCTCAGGGTGGCCCGCCCGAAGTAATGAATATAAGGACAAAAGCTTATTTTTACGATTTAATATCGATAATAAAAAAGCTTGATCTCGGTAAGATAAAATGGACTTCAGCGCAATTCATCCTCTGAATATGAGCAGAAAAATTGATGCAAGATATCATGGGATGTCTACTTAAAATAACCTAACTTATCTTTAATATTAATCTTGGCCCCTCCCAAAAATAAACGCTATATTCACTACTGAGCAGTGTTTTTCAACCTTTTCGAATATACCACCCCATTCCAAGTAAAAATAATTTGGCGACCCCCTTTCATAAAAAAAAAAAAAAAAAAAAAAAAAAATCTGACGACTCCCTCCCCAATCTGCACGAACCGTAACAACAAAACATATTTACTTTTCTTTGTCTTCGACTTTCTCTTAAATTGTTGGACGAAGTTTTATTTTGTGTACTTTTCGGAACGTAACATATTATCATATTTTTGCAAGGTTTTTGACATAAAAATATATTTTGTGTGACGAGTGTTTCACGTTTCAGTTAAGACTCAGAGGAGAATTATGCTCTTTAAGAAAGGACCCACGGTAGACACAATTTCTAAAGACAATTTCGAATTTTTCACAATTACTTATTTTATCTTGTTCTCCTTCCTATAGATTGGTTCCTGAAAATAGTATTCACCCTTTGCAATTATTCGTCATTAGCACACTGCATTATAAAACAATCCATGATCTCTTCAATTAGTAATTAATATTACACAAGGACTATGTTAGCCGTGGCGGATTAGCCGCGCGTGCTGAAGCGCCGTGTTGCGGTGCGCACGGCAGTCCGCCGTCGGGGGTTCGAATCTCCCCTCGGGCATGGATGTTTGTTTCGACTTCAGTATAAGGTAGTTTACAAGTAGTTTGTAAGTTTACGGACTGATGACCCCGCAGTTAAGTCCCTTACGCCTTACAAACATTTGAACTCTGTTATTTCAACACTGAATAAATTTCACTTCGGCATAGTTTTTGTATTACTGAACGCCTAGTTATTTTTTGGTGCAAATACTTCCTCTGTGACGACGAACCCCTAACAAGACTTTGCGACATCTCTGGGTGTCGCGACCCACAGGTTGAAAAACACAGCACGGGGTTCTCGCCTGAGTCTCAGGACGTGCGCTAGCCGCGCGTCTCGTGTATTTCAAGCGTCAACTTCGCTTCGTAATATCTCCGGATGTAATTGGCATATTGCGGTGCAATCAACGACATTGTTGCTGTGATTTATCATGCTAGATCTATAGGCTACTGATGAAATAACATAGCGTGTCCAATTAAAAACACATAAGTTTGTGTTAAAAAAATTTAAAAAATAATTTAAAAACCCACTTATCTTTTCGTTTTAGAATGTTCCAAAATATTTACATTCATGAGCCCCTGCTTTACATTGATAACGGTGAAAGTCGTTTTAAAATTTTTGTTGTTGTTGCAAAGATATTTTGAGTGGTGAAGAACACCCTGTATAATCTGCAAATCACATTTTAAGTGCATGGCAGAGTGGTGATCGAACTGCTTTTATGATACTCGTATTTCTCTACCGTTCCATTCTGTAATAGCACGCGGTAAAAAGGAACACCTAAATATCTATGATTTCTCTTATTTTTTAATACGGTAATGTCTCCCTATTCAGGTGGCTGTTAACGGAATATGTTCGCAACCAGAGGAGAAACTTGGTGAAAGAAATTTCGCTAATAGATCTCAGCGCTTTCTTTTAATGATTTCCTTCCCAGCTCGTGCATCATTATCTTCACACACTCTCTTATATATAACGATAATTCAAACTGAGCTGGCATCATATAAACTTTCTCTATAGCCTCGTCAGTGTCACTCGATGGAGATTTCACAATGTGTAGCAATATTCCAAAATAGGACTCACAAGTAACAATGTTCCATCTTTTAGCCGCGGTGGAGTAGCCGAGCGGTCTAAAGCACCTCGCTGCGGAACGCGCGGTTGCTCGCCGTGGAGTTCGAGTCCTCTCTGGGGCATGGGTGTGTGTGTTGTCCTTAGGTTAGTTTACCTAGGTTTAAGTAGTTTGTAAGCGACGGACTGATTGATGACCACGCAGTTTGGTCCGATAAATATACAGACATTTGAACATTTGTTACATCTTTTAAGTGGTCCGCCAATGAAACACAGCATTTGGTTCACCTTCAATACAATATTTTCTATATGTTCATCCAATTTACGTTGGTCCAAAATTTAGCAGTCGATATGGCTTTGTCGTTAGCCTTCCATTGTACAGGGCCGGTCTAAATATGGACAGATAAGCAGGTGTTGAGGATCCTGTACAGAACCGCACAGACAGAGAGTGTACTCATTGTATTTAGAAAGCCCCACAACCTCACGTTTGCCTTGCACTTTGGCACTTCTACCCTCATATGGTTCAGGGTTCCCCAGACTGTGTATGGCAGGTCTCCACCAGGTGTCAGTTCTTCTTTTGCTGCTTTATGGGGACTTCTCAGATCGATTTCCCACCTTGCAATACGGTTCTCTGCCGTCGACCCTTCCAGGCTCGGGTACGTGACAGGAAGCTCTTCCTCGAACGAAGCCGTCGGTCAGCAGGCTGGTGTCCATAAAAAGGGTGACGTATGTCCTTTTATTGCTAAGTTTTTCCAACTTCGGCAGTGATATCACGTCGTATGTTGGGCGGTGCGATCCCCATAATTAAGTACATCTTGTGTAGTGGTGTTGGTTTCATGCATCCGGACACAATCCGTGCCATTTCGTTCACCGCGATGTCAACTTTTCTCGCGTGTGTTGAAGCAGTCCATACTGGAGCAGCGTATTCCGCCGCTGACACACTGAGCGCAAGGGCTGAGGTTCTCATTACTTTTGGGTTCGCGCCCCAGGATTCTCTAGTTAGTTTCCTGATGACGTTGTTTCTCGCTGAGACTTTCTCCCTTGTGGCACTGAAATGATGTTTATAGGCCAGTGTGCGGTCCAGTGTGACACCAAGATATTTGGGTGTCGGACAATGCTCGAGTCGTTCACCTCTCCATACGAACATTCAGTTCGCTAATTGCCTCCGCGTTCTTTAATTAGAATGCACAGACCTGCGTCTTGGTAAAGGCCTGCGGTGGATCCAGTGTATCTTAGACGATGCACTCTACGAAATAGGTGCACGTCATACTCACAAACGACTACCACTTCCGTACCGGCAGAATCTGCACAAAAAAAAAAAAAAAAAAAAAAAAAAAAAAAAAAAAAAGGTTCAAATGTTTGTTAAGCTTATGGGACTTAACTACGGGGTCATCAGTCCCTAAACTTACAAACTACTTATGAACTACTTACGAACTAGGACGGCACAAATATCCATGCCCGAGAGGGGATTCGAACCCCCGACCGTAGTGGCCGTGCTGACCGTGACTGGAGCGCCTTAGTCACCTCGGCCACCGCGGCCGGCGCAGAATCTACTTTATCGCTGAAGGCGACGGCCCTCTTCCAAGTGATCCATCAGCGGCACCAGTAGAGCCGTAGAACTCCATTCCCTAACGTGAGTGGAAGACGGACTACAGGTGTTTCTGCCCATAGTCCCACTGGTAGTAATTAGGCTTGCGCATAATAGTTCGCGATCGGGAGCGCTCACTTTAGTTCGCGGCTCTGCCACTCTTTTAGTTCGTACGCTCCCAGCGACGGCTGAGCGGCGTGATCTGCGCGTGCAGGTGGAGGGGGAAGTTCTCCACCTATCTGCTTCATGCGCTTGCTGCTGGAGCCGCTAACTATATCACGCAAACCAAAAGAAACAGTTTGTGGATAATTTCTCGCTTTTAAGCTTATAGTTATCTCTATATCTTGGCATTATGGAATTTATTAGTCAGATATTGCAGAGAGGATAAAACATCAAAACAGAAATTTTGTAGTACTGAACTATGTAATCTAGCAGGCAGACGTTCACCTCAAAATGACTCATCACTAGAAGGCAAACACGTGATTTTTAATTCTGCTACGCGCCCTCTCGCTGTTGCCCGTCGGTCTTCGGAAAAGAATTCAACGAACTATGAAGCGAGATACGTTTGGCATAAGCGTCCGCTGCTCCTAGTTCGTCCGCTGCTCCTAGTTCGTCTGCTCCTTCTAGTTCGTCCGCCCTTTTTGGCTTTTGCTGCCGCTACTAAAAGAGCTCCTTTTTATGACAGCTTTTTATATAATGAATCAGTGTTGCCAAAGCGTGTGTTATTACCCGTATCTTTGGGCAATTTGACATGAAATACTGAGGCGAATAAACCAGTTATTTACACGAATGGGTGATGCAATGGTATTCAACTACTTTGCATACAGAGTACTCGTAGCAATTTATTTTTAAAATAGATTTCTTGTGGCAGTGAACTATGAAACTACAGCTGAGCTGCATCTCAGCTCGAAATGAAGGTAACTGGAAGAAGGGAATCACGCGATTCTGCGCGCTCTCGTGTCTTCTCGCTGTTCGCCGTCGATCTTCGTAAAAGGAACGGACGAACTAAGAAGCGAGGGATCTGCGAACTAGTTAGCGTAGTTCGCCAGTGGGAGCGCTCTAGTTAGTTCGCGAACTACACAAGACTATTAGTAACCGGCTGGCAACAGTTCATGTTGATACGTCTTGGCTCATAAACCGTCTTGTCTTTGGTGTGGTAGCTGTACGATCAACCCCTTCTGCCCTTACAATACGGCGATCTTGGAGGACGTCTGGGCTTCGTGGACGTCCAAGCCTCATCTACGTGTATGAGAACGTTCACGTGACCATGCAATTAGCATCGTTGTACAACAGAGCAGCACGACCAACTTGCCTGGCAATTCTCCGAAAGGACTATCTCGCCACGCAGAAGGCCACAGTTCCAACACCTTGAAATTCACTCAGTTGTTTGTAGGAAGCACGATTGCGTCTCTGTGGCATGGTGCTTCACACGTTCATACCACACTGACGGCCACTCACTGATGCCGCTCTGCCACTCTCACGCCTGAAGTTAAACGAAAAACTTGATTGGCAACAGGCACAGAAATATTTGGGCTATTTTTCTTGATAATCGCCAAAAAATTGAAACCCTTGTCATATAATCAACTTTATTGTAGAAGTATAACACCTGTGAAAATGCAACCAGCAAGTGATAGTTCCCTTAAGGGTGGACGTAGATGAAAAACATACACTATTTAAAAAATGCACCAAATCCACAGTTTTGGAGATATGGCAATGAAATTTAGAACCACGCTTTACATGAAAATAACAGATTTACATATAAAATCCTTTCATTATATATATTCAACTTATTTTTGAATGAAATTTGATGTTTTATTTTCAAAAATTAATGTATGTTCCTTTTTCTCAGAAAATATTCAAGAGATTTCTACAAAAATTTCTCTTTTTCATCTCTTTATATGTTGTAAGCATTTTTTTTATTTTTTTGAAAGCATTTATTTCCTTTATTCTTTTAATTATACAATAACCAAATACCTATACATAAATGGGTCTTCTTATGCTACTACATTTTTTGTGCTTCTTATGCTACTTCTAATGTTTCTACTGAGCTACATGATATGTTTTGTTTTTGCTGTTGTGTCTGCCGTATGTGCTGTGTCATGCAGGGTGCGTTGGCATGTTGTGTTTCATGTGGAAGTCGCTACTGCTACTTTTAGTGTCTTATTTTGTGTCCCTCCTCCCCCTGTAGTGCTCACAGGTGTGCCAGTAATGTACAAACCTACTGGTTGGCCTGTGCCCCCCGAACTAATTCCGGAGAGCGTGCCCCTGGCACTGGGCTGGCCTTTTGCACTGCAGTCCTTGTGTTGTTTTCGTGTTTTCTCTTAAGCCTAACTTATATCTAGCGTCACAATCGGTGATTTGGCTGCACTCAGTCTTCCTGATCCAGGGCACGGCGGAGTACCCGGTGCAGCAGTCATGCCTGGAAAAAATGTCTCATAATCGGTTTATAAATTCATGTCTGATGTGGTTTGAGATTTTGTCAGTTAATTCATTGAGAATTTGAAAATGTGCTTCATGTCTGATGAGTTGGTATGTGTCTGAGTTAGGTAGTTGTAGTCTGAGATGAGAGACAATATGATCGTATGTATGGGCGCTCGAAAGTGGCGTGTTCTGAAGTTCCTTCCGGAACTCCACAGCCACACTCTGGAGTCGCCTGCTTCCTGAACCGACATAGATACGTCGGGTACGGGCCATGGCCGGTGAGAAAGTGAATCAATCCTCTGCCTGGCTGGAAGTATCCCATTTTAAGTCTTTCTGACACATTTGGGAGGAACTGGTGTGTCAACCTTCCAGTGTTGTCCAGGTCCCAGATGTTTTGCCAAATTTCCCTTTTCCCCTCCACCCTGGCTTCCATGATCTCCTGTATTTTGTCCCCATTTCCCTTTTTCAACCAGTACGCCGCCGCCAGCTCCCGAATCTTGATATCTAGCGGACAAAGCCCCATCAACACCAAGAGGGCGCCGCCCGGAGACATCCTGTATGCCCCAATGAAATGAAGGAGGATACTTCTCTGAACTCTTCTCACCGTCATTGCAGGCGCCACCCTAGTGAGTGTGTGGGCCCAGCTACCGGATCCGTAGCCCATGATGGATGTCAGAATACTGTTGTGATATAATTTAATAAGATTGGGTGGAAGGTGGAACCTTCCCTGTCCAATCCCAACCAGTCTGTTAAGTGCTACCAGGGCTCTGTCTGCAACTGCATCTACATGGGCCGCGAAATTCCAGCGCTCGTCCAGTATTACGCCCAGGTACCTGGCTTTGGGTCTTCTTATACTGCTACTCCGTTTATTCGAACAGTAGGGTTTCTAACTAGATTGCCTTTCAAAAGAAGATAGGTTGATTTGCTATCTCATGAGGTTTTTGGAATATGTCACGTAGGAGAATTTTCATAATTTTTAATTATAATTCCACAAGTACAATTTTGAATACATGCAAAAAAAGCACTTTGTCCCATACCTCAGCTTGCATTCATAATTTCAAAATTTGCTCTTGAGACAACGTTTAGTTGGTTTACAGAAATATGTGTACAAAATTTCGTAATTCTACTATTCATAGAATCTGAGTAAATGGTACATATACTTTAAAAATCAAACTTTTCGTTCAACCTAACTTTTTTCCTTATGTCACTCCCTCAGGGCACCACGTTTGTACTCTGGGTCGTCTTTCCCTTCAAGGATTCTCTTTTGGTTTCTTGTAGTCTGTCTTCTGTCCTTTACCAGGTCTTCAACTGAGTTTTCACTTGCGGAGTCGCGCTGTAAATTTATTTTTCTCTGGATGTCTTGAGTAAAATTTCCTATAATTAAAATACGACAGTCCAGCTCGCAATTTGCTTTTTTTTTAATTGGCAACCGGTTTCGGTCCTACAGGACCATCATCAGACCTTTGGCACCTTGTTGGTGGACGGTGGCGGTGGCCGGAGCAGGCCTGGTGTCTCTACCAGCTCAAACACAGTGTTAAAAGTGGCGTTTCCCCTCGCCCCTCCCTGCTGCGTTAGCGCCCATATGCTGCCTCCAGGGGGTTCAGAAGAGAATTTGAACCTGAGCCGTGCATGCGCATTGCAATGCTGCGGCAACTACCGCTCATATTAAGCGGCCGCGCTACGACTCGTATACGTGTGTCTTCGCGACTAAAACGTTTATCATGCGATAAAAATATTCTGAATATACATAAAAAATGATCTCATAGAGCGAAACGAAGAATGATAGTTTATAAACAGTTTTTATTTTATCTATTTATTTACTTTTTTCAGGACGAGCTTTTTTCCGGGAGGTTCACTGAGCCAGTGAACATATAGGACGCACCGCCACTGGTATAAATAACCGCCAATTGAAAGGATTCCTGAAAGGTATGCACACTTTATTAGCTTAATTGGAAGTTTTCTTTATATTTGCGAGAAAATTTCTATCTCGAAATTAAATGGGTAAAAGTGAATTGTCTGAAAGATTAGAACTGTATATCAGATCTAAGCACGTTAAAAACTTAAATTTGCCATTGGAAGGCAAATAATATCAAATAGTTGACATCCACAACAAAATCAGAGCGTTCATAGAAAAGCTCCATCTATCTGAGAGACTGTGTAAAGAAATGTTAACGTTGTTCAATCATGATTTGACTTCTTTGAAAGTTCGTTGACTGCACGGCCACTACGGTCGGGGGTTCGAATCCCCCCTCGGGCATGGATATTTGTGCCGTCCTAGTTCGTAAGTAGTTCATAAGTAGTTTGTAAGTTTAGGGACTGATAACCCCGTAGTTAAGTCCCATAAGACTTACAAACATTTGAATTTTGAAAAGTTCGTTGAAAGATAAACAGCTCATTTCTACTGAATCACGATTTTGAAAACTCACCAGTTTGGATACAGAAATATTAATTTTGACGAAATTATTCGCAATTGAGATTTTTTAACAACTGTACTGTACTAGGGTTAGATGTTTTACCAAATAGTGACACATGAAAATTTGTGCCCTACGGGAACTCGAACCCAGGTTTCCCGCTTTTCGTGAACGGTCGCCTTAACCACTTTCTTTTTCTCCTTCAGGTAGATCTATGCAATGCAGTCGTTAATTCAGTTCGTTCTTGGCTCAGCTGTTTTATTACATAGAGCGTTGACCCCCCTGACCGGACGCGCTGAGCCACAGCGCCCGGCAGCACTAGGCTACTTGAACACGACTCCAGGGCCGATCAAAACTCCCACATGCCACACTGACTACGTATATGAGAAATCCCAAAGCGAGGCAATGATAACAACAACGTAGAATAATGCCTCGTTGTTTTCATTCTCCCTGGTGCGGGAATACAGAACAGGCTGCGAGTGTTAAGCGATGAATGTAGTTGACTCTCATATACGTAGTCAGTGTGCCATAGGGAAGTTTGGATCGCTCCTGGAGTCGTGTTCGGGTAGCCTAGTGGTCCGCCGGGCTCCGTGGCTCAACGCGCTCGGTCAGAGGGCTGCATGCTCTCTGTAGCAAAAAATCTGAGGCAAGAACACATCGAACAACAACGAACAAACAGGATCGGCGACCGCAACGAACAAACTACTTAGTCTTATTGAATCCATCATTGGTGGTGGAAACGGGACAGCGGCTGTTCAAGAGTCTAAAGGAACTGAGATACCAACAGCCGTATGTATAATAAAATATTTATTGTATCACAACCAGTTTCGGCATTCCATTATGCCATCTTCAGGTCCCTACATCGGAGCATAATAACCAAAAGTAGGGATACTAAAACTGGATTTGTGGACTTTTGTCTCTTAGTGGGAGACAACAACAACCCCCAACTATGAGACAGAAGTCCACGAATCAAGTTTTAGTATCCCTACTTTTTGATATTATGCTCCGATGTAGGGACCTGAAGATGGCATAGAGGAATGCCGAAACTGGTTGTGATACAATAAATATTTTATTATACATACGGCTGTTGGTATCTCAGTTCCTTCAGAAACTACTCAAAGAGCCAATAAAAATAAGTAAAATAAAATAAAAAGTTATGACTTTCCCATTCCTTAAGTTTTGTGCTGCGTATAGAATTTACTGTACTAGCTTCGTCAGGAAACATACTCCCGCCTGATGTCATTAAAACTTACTGAAATCGTCTACACCGAATCTAATGTAATCTTAAAGAAAAAAAGAAAGCAAACAAACAATAACACGCAGCTGATGCCATCTTATGTTCAAATGTTTGTAAAGTCTATGGGACTTAACTACGGGGTTATCAGTCCCTAAACTTACAAACTACTTATGAACTAACTAAGACTAAGGACGGCACAAATATCCATGCCCGAGGGGGGATTCGAACCCCCGACCGCAGTGGCCGTGCAGACCGTGACTGAAGCGCCTCAGTCCCCTCGGCCACCGCGGCCGGCGATGCCATCTTGTCGACTCATTGCCACTATTACAACGCTGTTGCGAAAGTTTCTGAAAGAGTGCCATTGCTACAGCTGTAAGTGCAGTTACTACCCTCCAATGCAGGTCACCTAGTTCAACAGACATCGCGCTTCAGAGGCGCTGTTTGCGTCGTCACGGACAGCAGAGCGCCGCGCCGTATCTTCATTTGGGCCGCGCGAGGCCTATAGTGTTTTGCAACAGGTGTGTCGTGCGTTGCGACAGCCAGCAGCAGGTGGCGTGCAGCCTTATCGTGACCCCGCGGACACGCGCGGCGCGTGCGCAACGCACCGACATGCCCGCCTGATGGCTCGGCCGCGCACTGCACCACTCCGCCAATTTCTCCACCTGTCACGACACAGGCCACGCAACACTCGACACCCCGTAATTGCCTGTTTCCACAACGTCCAGTGTTCGGGGAGTTAGCTGACTCCATTTCGTCTACACTGATACTGCTACCTGCTTCGCGTCTGTGACGTTACAACGTCGACCTTCCTGCAGCTACTACCGAAGCATTTCGGTAACACTCGCACACTGACCGAACCTACTAGTAACAAACCTGGCGGTCCGCCTTTGAATTAAACTTGCGCATACTACTTCGCGATCGGCAGCGCTCACTTCAGTTCGCGGCTCACCCCGAACTAGTTCGTTCTTTTAGTTCGTTCGCTCCCAGTGACGGCTGAGCGGCGTGGTCTGCGCATACAGGTGAAGGGAAAAGTTCCCCCACCTAGCTGCTTCATGCGCTTGCTGCGTGAGCCGCTAACGATGTCACACAAACCAAAAGAAACAGTTTGTGGATAATTTCTCGCGTTTAAATTTAGAGTTATCTCTATATCTTGGCATTATGGAATTTATTAAATGTTCAAATGTTTGTAAATCTATCCAAACTGCGTGGTCATCAGTCCGTACCTTACAAACTACTTAAACCTAGTTAAACTAACCTAAGGACAACACACACACACACATACACACACCCATGCCCCAGGAGGTCTCGAACCTCCGACGGCGAGCAACTGCGTGCTCCACAGCGAGGCGCCTTAAGACCGCTCGGCTACTCCACCGCGGCTGGAATTTATTAGCCAGATGTTGCAGAGTGCAGAATACTTCGAAACAGAAATTTTGTAGCACTGAACCATGTAATCTAGCAGACAGACGCTTACCTCGAAATGGCTCTCATCAGCAGAAGGCAAACACGTGATTTTTAATTCTTCTGCATGCCCTCTCGCTATTGCCCATTGCCCGTCGGTCTTCGGAAAAGAATCCACCGAACTAAAAAGCGAGATACGTTTGGCATAATAGTTCGCGACCGGTAACGCGTGTTTTAGTTCGCGACCGATAGCACATATTTTAGTTCGCGACCGATCGCACATATGTTAGTTCGCGACCGGTAGCTGTCCTTTTAGTTCGCAGCTCGGCCGCTTAGTAGGTAGCTCTGTTCAGTTCGTCCACTCTTTTTGGCTTCTGCTACCGCTAATAAAAGAGCTCTTTCTTTTGTTATGACAGTTTTTTTTATATAATGATCAGTGTTGCCCAAGCATGTGCTATTACCCGTATTTTTGGGCAATTAGACATCAAATACTTTAGCAAATCAGTTATTTACACGAATGGATGATACAATGGCATTCAGCTAGTTTGCATACAGAGTACTGGTGGTATTTTATTTTCAAAATGGATTTCTTTATTTATTTAAGAGGTCATTGAAGGAACATTACCTACAAAATATGCTAAATGCGTCTATTTTTGTGAATAAAAATGCACTTTTATAAATGACTTTACTGTCAACATTCTACTCCGCGAGCCACCAACAGTATCATGCTGGCGAGAGAAAATGGTTGATGCATAATTTCTCGCATAAAAATGCAAACAAAGGTAAGTTTTGAGTTATCTTTACTTCTTTACACTATGGAATGAGGGTTATATTTAGACAATGCTGAATACCTTAGAAAACAAAATGTGTGGCAGTGGACTATGAAATTACAGCTGAGCTACATCTCAGATCGAAATGACGGTAACTGGCAGAAGAGAATCACGTGATGCGCGCTTTCGCGTCCTCTCGCTGTTCCCCGTCAGTCTTCGGAAAAGGAGCGGAAGAACTAAGAGGCGAGGGATCTCGCGAACTAGTTCACGTAGTTCGCCTGTGGGAGCGCTCTTCCAAACTAGTTGCGTCTGTGACGTTACAACGTCGACTTCCCTGCCGCTACTCCCATTTGAGTTCCCGAAGCGTATCGGTAACACTCGCTCAATGATCGAACGTACCAGTAACAAACCTAGCCGCCCGCCTCTGAATTGCTTCTATGTCCTCCATTAAACCGATTTGGTGGGGATCCGAAACACTCGAGTGATAATTCGGGGTCGCACAAGCGTTTTCTATGCGGTCTCCTTTACAGACTAATCACACCTTTCCAAAACTCTCCCAATAAACCGAAGTCGACCATCCGCCTTCCCCACGACTGTCTTATAACGCCATTCCATTTCATATCGCTGCGCTGCGTTGCGACTAGATATTTAATTGACAT
The DNA here is from genome assembly GCA_026315105.1 of Locusta migratoria. Lineage (NCBI taxonomy): Eukaryota > Metazoa > Arthropoda > Insecta > Orthoptera > Acrididae > Locusta > Locusta migratoria. The sequence continues at coordinate 248,000,500 of CM048747.1, read as the reverse complement.
GACTCTGTCAAGCAGCACATACGGGATTATTGCTCCTACTCACGTGCATCACCATAGTTTTTTGCAGACTCGATTTCTGTCTATTATTGGGCAAATGATGCTAACTCTAGGGAATAACTAGATATTATTAACAACTAGCGATCCTGGCAATGCTTCGCAATTGCCAAATATGCACAGGAATTGTATTTACAGCCTTCATTTCTTCCCTTTGCCTACCCGTCTCACTTTCTTCACCTTCCTCTTTTTCTTCTTAGTGGTGATTCTTGGGTGTTTAATTATTCCATTATTCAGTTAGTCGACGAACTCTTTCCTCCTCTCTCTCTCTGTCGTCTCCCCCTCCTTCGTGTCTACCTATCTCCGCGCCTCCACCTCTTCCTGTTGCCCCCCCCCCCCTCCTTTCCCCTTCTAGCCACCGATTCATCTCCTGGATTGTGTCATTATTTTGTATCCCATCCTCGTCGCCACTCTTGTGTCTCGTTTCCGCTGGTTGTCCTATGTGTCGGTGGCCGAGTAGAGAGAGACCGACACAGCAAAATAGGATGCACGCGTGTGCAGGTACAGAGTCGGAGGTGACACCAGCCAGAGGGACAACAGAAACTAGAAACACTAAGCTAGATTAGGACAATATATGTATTTCGTAGAAATAGGATAATACTTAACTTGGAGGGTAGCAGACTAGTGGAATGCTGGTACATAGTTTAGCTACGTAGAAGCCTGCCTACTGATGAGTCCTAGTGCCTGTCCTAATCCCAAGTGACCGATGCAGTTCAGTGGTGGCCACGAGCGGAGTTGCAGCAGAGGGCGCTCGTGGCTGACGTCGCAAGAACGACGCGCCGTGCGTGCATGGCGGCGAGCGGCGAAAGTACGTGGCGCGCACTTCAGACTTGTGCGACACCACACATTATCTCTCCCGATCTCCGTAAATCTCCCCCTGTCCCCTTTCTCTATTCATGTCCTCTCTCTCCATATATGAAAAACTACATACACCTCTCACGTTTCGCAGTTAAGGTCAAATGGTATCGAATCTTGAGAAAGGTACCCTCTCCCATGTAACATGAGAAATTTATGTAGAAAGTGACCTTCCTCTTGTATTCAAGGTCAGGTAGTCAAAATTTCATCAAGAGTAGAATAAACCTGTAGATTGATGTAGGCGTCTGGTTCAAAGTGCCACCGCCATGCACCGACCTATTATTACGTAAACAATCCTGCCCTCTTGGTTTTGAAGGTAATTTCATCTGTTCCTTCAGATTTTCCTCTTTTTCTTTTCTTTTCTAGTTTTCCTCTCTCTCCCTCTTTTTGCTGAAACCATCCCCGCATTAACGGGATCAAAACAAAACAACACTTTCAAATCGGTCAAGCAATTTCTGAATTTTGTACGAGTGGCTCTCACCAATTCATTTTTATACACATAGATGTTGATGTTTCTCATTTCAGATCACCAAAAATTCTTGCCCTAATGCTTTGAAATTTCGACACATCATTTCAATAGAATTCGAACTTGGTTTTCGTCATCTTTTTGTTTTTTATATATCATACAAGGTCATGCCTGATGCGACAGTTTTACGGCATCTACAGGAAACTGTTGTGAGCGGTATACTTCTTTTTGTTTCATCATTTTTTGTGTGTGTCTGTGTGTGTGTGGGGGGGGGGGGGGGAGGGGGGTCAGATACAACACGCGTTATAAACGTCCAAAATTACATGCAATCTTTGCCGCAGCTCCCTAACTACTCACATTTTCCAATAATTGACGCATGAATGTGGGTATTCTCACGCGGGTGCCTCTCATTATTTATTATGTCATATCTCCTGAGATATTGTCGTGCTCTTTTGTTTTTGGGCGTACGGTGAACAATTCACCAAAATTTCATTACAATACAATGAATGATTTATGAACACATAGTGGACATACAGACAATTAAATTATTTGTTCACCGGCTAGCTACGTTAGGGCTAAATTTTACTATATTGTTTTGACTGTACGAGTCTTTTTACAACACAGTTCCACATTATTTACAGCGAAAATAAATAGAATATCACTGGATTGAAATTCATTGTAGTTATATGAAATTCTATGTGGAACCTACCCCTACAGGTAAAGCGCTCGACTGGAAACCGAGGGGTCACGGGTTCGAAACCCAGGCGGACCTCGGAATTTTTCAGTCTGAGTTTTAACCCATCCTTCACCTCTCAACGATGTGACGAGTCGCCAGAAACGACACGTGGTTCGGATTCCACGTTAAGCTGTAGGTCCCCTTTCCCCGGTTGGATAACTGGGGTAGGCCAGGGACACGCAAGTCGCCGAAGTGGCGTCCAATTGAAAGACTTGCACCAGGCCAATGAGCCACACGAAATTATTATAATTATTATTTACGTAAATTCTTTGATGATGATAAGATTTTTTTTAAATCACTGATCAATTGATGCTATAGAAAATTATTAGCATTAAAGATCTTGTCCATAGTTGAAATCTACATACCAAATTACAAATAAATGAACGTCCCCCTGATTCATTATGATTTATTTTTATATCTTACTGTTTGAAAATTATTAAATGAAATACTATCAGCCTTCGTAACTGGCAAGAAACTAAAGTCACTGTTATAATCTCGTAGCACTCGTGTCTTTATATAATAGCTTGTTATATTAATACAATTTTACAACATTACATTCAAGTTCACTGCATTGTCCCAGAAGAGATGGATTAAAATTATTAAATTTTTACTAAGCTGATTACCACCCGACCCTGATTTATCGGAGTTACTATTTTTATATTTACCACGTAATGGAGGCTGGATGCTGCAGTCGAGATCGGCGGCTCCTCGCTGCAACAATTACTAAAGTTTTGCTGAAAATCTCTCTCATCAGGTTAAATATCTATAAACTAAATTGAAATCGACACATCCAATTTGGTAATTGTGAATAACACAAGTATAAAATTAGATACTTTTAAAATCTGGCACCCTAACAGTGGCCTCGTAGAAATTTTAGGGCAAATAATCCACGTATGATTTGAATGATTTTATTTTACACAGGTGTGTGTGTGTGTGTGTGTGTGTGTGTGTGTGTGTGTGTGTGTGTGTGTGTGTGTGCGTGCGTGTGTATATGTGTAATACAATAATACTTGTAACTAATATATGTGTACGAATTTATGTTTCATGTATCCAAACGAGATATTATCCACTCATCACGACAGCTAGTTATAACCAGAAGTGCAGGATTGCAGTTTCCACCACATCTCTGTATAACCAGTAGAAGCAAGGTAGGGATTGCATTTCATTATCGTCTTGTTCCCGCAATCGTTAAGGAAAAGGAATACAAAGTGCAATAGTTCACAATTTATGCTTGAATATTTTTAATGTATATAATCTACGATTTCTGCAAACAGCGTTTCATTGTGTATAGTTTTAAGTATTCCGCGTGAAGTGTAATAAATGTTTCATATACAGGGTGTTTCACTAAGTGTGTTTGCCTCTGTAACTTATAAAATAATAGGTGACGGGAAATTTTAATGCGGTAGGTCAACGCAAGAAATGTTACACTTTCTGCGGAGCTATGAACATAGTTTATTGTATCATTTTCCAAAGAGTTACAGCACAAAGATATAATTTTTTAAATGGTACAATAGTTTTTCCTATCGTCCATTGGAATCGTTGAAACAAACTGCGTCCAAATCAATTTAAACTACATTCCTATCACTGTTAGTTTGAGAGCTACAACCCTTCAAAGTTTCAGGGGCAGATACCACACGCTGTACATAATACATGGCTGTGTGGATTGGTGATGGATGTTATGGCGGTGGGAAGTTGATTTACATGAGATATACAAATTTGTGTCCATGTTCCTCAATGCATAATGCAATGCGCCGTCGAAAGGATCTGCGGACGAGATGTAACATCGGTGTGACGGAGCGAAACGGGTCCTCGATGCGCCGTTTTAGATCATCTGGGGATGTGGACTCAGTGACATAAACACGATCCTTTATACATCCCCACAAAAAGAAATCTACTGGTGTTAAATCGGGCGACCTTGCGGGCCATGAATGAGGACCTTGGCGCCCCAACCATCATCCTGCAAACCTGTTGTTTAGTTCTTCCACAACAGCACGCGCAGAATGGGCTGGGTGACCGTGCTGCATCGACATATGGACTCTCATGTTCAAGGAGACCACCCAAACTGTCGACTAAAAAAGCGCGATATAACTCCCCTGTCAGTGTACCTGGGAAGTAGTGTGGGCCGATGGATTCATCCCGAAGGATTCCACACCACACGTTAATAGACCACCTACGTTGACGGTCGACAGGTCGTACCCACCGAGGATTGTCTGCGGCCCAGTGGTGCATGTTATGGCGATTCACTGCACCATAATTTGTGACCGTACACTCATCAGAGAACATAACACTTTGTAAAGATTCCAGCATGAAATTACGCATGGCCCATTCACAGACTGTCACTCTTGCACGGAAATCGTTCCCATGCAGCTCCTGGGTCAGTGACAGGCGGTACGGGTGAAACCTGTGGCCGTGTACTATACGCCACACATAAGTCAGACTGACACCAGCGACTACAGCAACTGCTCGTAAGCTGACATGAGGATCGTGGTGCAGTGCAGCTAAAACAAACACCTCCGTCTTCTCACTTCTTGCAGGTCTTCGCCTGTTACTGCGGCGCATTACCAAGCTGCCTGTTTCCCGAAGTCGTTGTTCGGCACGTAAGAATGTAATGGCTGACGGGGCTCTTCGCCTAGGATATCTCACGGCATATGCCGTGGCTGCTTCAGTGGCATCGTGTCGGCACTCGCCGAGCAACAACAACATGTCAACGTACTCGTTGTTCGTGTATGCCATCGTCATCCGATGTCAGCAACTGTGGTATATTGAGCCCCGCTTGTTTGTGTGGCTCCAACTGTGGGGTATACGGCCGTGTGCGGCGACAGTCGACAGTCTAACAGCGCATCGAGGAAGCTTCTCGCTCCGTTGACACCGGCGACGTTACAAATCGGTCGCACCACATTTAGAAGCCGCATTGCATTATGCGCAGCGTTTGTGGTATCTGCCCCTGAAACTTTGAAGGGTTGTAGCTCCCAAACTAACAGTGATAAGAATGTAGTTTAAATTGATTTGGATGCAGCTGGTTTCAACGAATTCAATGCACGATAGAGAAACTATTGTTCCATTTAAAAAATTATATATTTGTGCTGTAACTCTTTGGAAAATGATACAATAAACTATGTTCATAGCTCCGCAGAAAGTGTAACATTTCTTGTGTTGACCTACCGCATTAAAATTTCCCGTCACCTATTATTTTATAAGTTACAGAGGCAAACACACTTAGTGAAACACCCTGTATATGTAATAAGAAAATGGGTCGTCCTAAATGAAAATTAGTCGATAATGTAGATTCGAATTTGACCACAATTGATTCAGAGATAAAAGAAGACAAGATAGAAACAATCAATTCAATTTCACCAATTAGAGAGATACAATCAGAAATAACACCATAAAATATGGAAGTGAATAAAAGTGGAGATGAGCAGTTGGATACGCCCACTTTCTACTAGAAATGTTAACACTACAAATAGGTCTTCACCAATACCCGATCCGTTCGCTCAAGTATTGAGACAACTTGAGGAACGCGATAAGAAAAGAGACGAACACTTTTAAAAAAGAACTCACACAACGTAACGAGGAATTAAAGGACATCATTAGACGCCAGAACGAAACATTAGACAAAACACTAGCGGATTTTCGGAACGCATACAAACATGTTGAATCAGCGGTCAAACAACGGTAGAAAACAAGTTCTCATAACAAACTAAACACATACAATCTGGTTTCTAGCAACTGAGAGATCAAAAAGATAAATAAATAGCAGAACATGTCAATACAAAACTAAAGAAAGCCATTTCGCGCGTGCATTTGGAATTAACTGAGAATCGACCAGTCTTGCCAACCTTAACGAGCGCTCAGGCCGACGCGCGTAATAAATTTTCATTCCGTGCGGCTCATGCACAAAAAAAGAATACGGTAATGCGAAGCACCTATTACATTGTTCCTGGTACAATAGTTTCAATTCAGACAGTCACAGTAGGGCTACGAACAACCAAATAGTTAAAGCAACTGACAATAATACAAATAATCAAATAGTCAAAGCTATGCCATCAGTATCAAATATCGCAATTGAAGAAAACCTTATAAAGAACCAACAATTCCAGATATTCAATAATGAAAAGAAGACCTTACATCCAGTTATTTTCGTTCGTAGTTTCCAAAATCTTTTACCATCTGTGTGGAACGAACGACAGAAAATTCAGTTCATTGTCTCACACATACAGGGCGAAACAGCTCTTTGGGCAAATCAAGATGCTTGGGAATGCTCTCTCTGTGAACAGTTTGAACAGGTTTTCCTTGCCAATTATTGGTCAGCAAACATACAGGAACGATTAAGAAAACAAATTTATAAACCAGATCCCTATAATCCGAGACAAGGATCTCGAAGGACTTACTTCGAAAAATACATTAATAAGACAAACTATTGGGATGAACCGTTATCAGGAAAGGACATAATAAGACTTTTAAAACCACAACTGCCGGATCATGTTCAGGATAAGGTAGTGCCGCGGTGGAGTAGCCGAGCGGTCTAAGGCGCCTCGCTACGGAGCGCGCCGTTGCTCGCCGTCGGAGTTTCGAGTTCTCCCTGGGGCCTGGATGTGTGTCTTATCCTTGAGTTACTTTACCTTATTTTAAGTAGTATGTAAGCGACGGACTGATGACCACGCAGTTTGGTCCGATACATTTACAAACATTTGAACATTTTGAACATTTGATAAGGTAGTCAACAGCTCTGAAAATGATTTGGAACACTTTTTATCAGTTTTCGACTACGGTGATTTACTAAATGAAACCAGGAGTTACAATCATGACACGAGAACCAATAATAGTAACTTACAAGGCCGTTTATACCAGTGGGTGCAAGGGGTGCGGGACACCCTGGCGGTACCTAGGGAGCGCCACGCGGGCGGAAAGCTGGAGGAAATCGGACAGAGAGCAAAGAAAACCACAATGTCTCAACCTGAACACATGAAGAGCTGTTTAATGTATTGGAATTGCTTGCTTTGTTTTTTGTAAAGAAAAACATAACTCCTCTTGATGTGTTAAATTTTATTTATTCCAATAATTTATTGCCTGTCTTCGCAAATGTTTCAACATCTTTGCGCATATATTTAAGACTTCCTATGATAGTAGAAGAAGGCGAAAGGTCTTTTCCAAACTGAAAATAATGAATAACTATTTAACATCAACCATGACCTGAGACAGACTGACAAATTTGGCCATCATAAGTTTCGAATCAAAAGTAGATTTCAAAGCAGATGATATCATAAAAAAGTTTGTCAATTTAAAAGCGAGAAAAACTGAATTCATCGTCCGAAAAGTATCTGTATTTCCATGTACTTATTAAATAAAAGAAATAGAACTTTTTTTTTCTTTTCGTGGCGAGAGGGGGTTCGCTAGCTGATTTTTCGCACTCCGGCGCCCAATATCATTATGACGGCCCTGGTAACTCACCGTACAAAAGTAGTAATTATGGTAATTCGCCGAAGCGAAACGGTAACGGAATTGGAAAAAATGACAACGGTAACAAAAACAACAGCCAATAGAACGGAAATATACAATATAATAGAAAACGTCAGTATGATGACTAATCCAATTCCGGGTACCAAGGCAAATCTAAATGGAGGACCAGTGGTAATAATAATGATTATTATTCCATGAACCACGATACCGGACAAACATCTAGCAATAATAACAATAGTAATAATAGAGCACAACCAACTAGTGGATATAGCTCCAACATGAACACATAAGGTAAACCATGGTCAAACCACAGTGTGAGAATAGTAGAGATTACAGATCAACCTACACCTTCGACATCACAGCAGCAGTTACACTAATAACGGCCGCAATAAGCTCTCCGTTGCAGGCTGTAGACTGAGTGAGGGCACTGAAAATGAAAACAATAGTTCTGCAAATATGCCAGTTATGAGCATGGTACTTCAATGGAAGAAGAACTATTGAGGGAACCACACGCCTGTAATAAAAAGAACACAGAGGAGATGCAGTCTTTAATCAAAGCAAATATTTGTGATATTCCGACCAATATTATAATAGACACAGGTGTAACAGTGTGTTGAGTGGAGATTTTTATAAAAGATATGTCAAATGGGCAGAATTCCAACATTTCCAGTCGCAAATTGCAAGGTCACAGGATCCATAAGTGCTCAATCTGAAATAATTCGAAACCATATACAGGTAGCAATTACACTAGGGAAGGAAGAAATAAGTGTCACCTCCCTCGTTGTGAAAATTTAAAATGTAACTTGTATCCTGGGATTTGATTTCCAAGATAGAGGAAGGCTATGATCTACCTCTCACAAGGTAATTTAATCAAAGCAGCAATTTCTAATGAAATAAAGAAAATATGGGAATGGGGAATGATTCAACCCTCACATTCAATTTGATTAAGCCAGGATGAAGCAGTAAATAATGTGGAAATGAGTTGTAAAAATTCTCATACAGCCAAAACGCTACAGTAAAATTTAGCCCTAACACAGCTAGCCGATGAACAAATAATTATTAAATTACAAATGCAATAAATAGTATTACTAGAGAAAATGAAATTAGATACAAGTATTTTTACGTTTCATAGACGTAAACATTTATTACAGATTTCATTTGCAATTCCAGTCTGGAAAATAAATAAGAAAAAAAGCCGGTCACACGCATTAACCCTCGAGTCGTCGCATCAGGTTTTGCAAATACTGTTTATTATGTTTTAATTAATAAATATACAGATTTCAACATTTGACCTTTATGTTTTCTAATAAACTTATTGTGCTGTCACTTCTTTTATAACACCCTTCGCAGACCTCTTTGGATCAGGTAGAAGTTTTATTATAGCTTTTTTCCGTTTTGGCTGTCACAATTTCCCCGACTTAAATAGTTTTGTTATCTTTCCCAACAAAATACCCACATATACTATCAAAATTATCGTCACCGTCTTCTTCATTTGATGAAGTTGCATTTCCACTTCTTCAAGATGCATATGTCCTCTCCTCTCTAAAGGATTTACTTCTATTTCTGATCCACTGTTGATATCACTAACTACTGCTTTTGCTTCTTATACATCAGACCAGTCAAATTCATAACACTTGCTGTCGTTCGAATCTTCATTAAGAAGTCTTTTAATCGCCTCTTCTATTAATCCATTTTTGAAAAAGGCCCTAAAAGTTTGAATAAAAGTGAAACATAGTTGCTAGTGACAGATTTTAATTAAAAATAAAGATTGTGTTCACCATTATCATAAGAAATAATACAGTACTGGTCGCGTGGGTGGTCTCTGTACACCGAAAAGAACTCCAACAAAAATAATCTTCAATTGTTGCCAATACATCAACAATACAAGTTACCGACAAGGGTCCAACTTGAACATAGGTGGAACCGCCGGTACTGCAAAACTGAGTCATTTGAATTCAGAGCGAAAAAACGAACTCTGGTTGACTCAGTCAGCCAGTGCGACCCTCGACAGATAAAGAAAGCGCTGGCTGGTTTATTTGTTGCGATCGCTGTGGGCAGAGTCAGATCCAATTTGTTGACTTCGTTCATTATTACACCATCGGGCTCGGTTAGTAACCACCTCTTTGGAAACTATTACTAAGTTTTTTGTAATGATTATTGTCATCTGTTGTGTCATATAAAATGAATTTTACAAATAAATGTAGACTTGAGAAAATATGGTCGACTTGGTATTAATAGATTTTCCATGAATTCTGTGGCTGTTTTGCATTATTTATTGAACCGAGTAAGACACTTCACTGGTTTTGTCCCGCATTACTTGTAGTACAAAGTTTGATCGAAAACATTGTCTGTCTTACACTTGCATTGGACAAACTATGTTCACTTCATGGTCTTTTTAACCACTCTGTCATATCACATGGAGTGGCTCAGTCATTCCTGTTCCGTTATCTTTCCAAATAACTCCCTATAAACAGATTGTAACATCACTGTATGGACGATTCTGCAACAGTCACAGAGGAATCAATGAATATGTATGCTGCATCTGGTGTTTATTCCGATGAAGTGGTTGCTATTGCATAAACATTTTGTGAAACTATGAGGCAACTCACTCCTCGTTGCACGAGCTCGTAAAGTGCGCTCTCGCGTGTAGCCGGTGATCCCTGTTTCGACAGAGTGCTGCGCTGCTAGGCTCCAGCTCCTATTCCCTAGCGTAGTCGATAAATCTGAAAGAAAGTACGTACAGAATAAGTAGTTATGTACGTAGTTACGAAACGGAGAAACAGGCCGACTGAATAAGCCATCTCTGGAGGTAATATAGAAGTGTAACGTTGGTTTGACTTGTTTCCTACCCTGTAATCTATCTAATAGACGTGAAATAATAATATTACCATGCAAATTGATTTTTTACAACCAAACCTGATTAGGTGTGGATGGAGAAAGAGGAAGCAGATCGTAATGTAAGTGGATAGGTGTGTGTTACGTAATGCTTCATCGGACGTTAAGTCTGAGAAATGATAGAAACAAAAGAAGTTCTAAAAGGATTGAAGAATTAAGTGACATTTAGGAGTGTAGGATTTTGAGCGGATATTTGATGATTTATGTAAAAGATATGAATAAAATGAACAGTGAGGTTTTGCAAAGACGTATGTGTTATGAAAAGGGAAATAACGTGGGAGATTCTAGCATACTTGGTCTAGTTATTTATTTATTTAGCGTATGGCGCTACACACATGGTTTACACTCGTTACATTGTGAAATTATATGTTAAAATACACTAAAATACATAAGTGAAGGAAACATTTTCATATAAAATATAATACATAAACACAGTAAAAAGTAACATCACAGCAGGTACTATGTGTTACACTAGTCTTCAGATTTTGACGTCCAGATTGGCGAGTCATTCGAGGCCAAGGCGGTGTGACATTGAAGAAGTCAGCCTGACTACTCTGGTAGGCTCTTAACTCACAGTCCTGGGTGATGTGCTATATTGTTTGATTTGGTTCCCCACAGTCACAGCTAGGACTGGGAAGCTTGATCTAGCAAAAAGACTGAAAGGCTGTTATTACTGAGGAAGTGTGGAGATTACTTTTTATACAGCAAACAAGAAACAAGACGCTGTTAAGTTACATGTGAATGATGTAAAATAAAAGCAGCAAATGGGCCTGAGATGAGAAAACTGGAGAAGCAATATGATATACTTTAAGACTGAATGAAACTGTTTTGCTGTAATTATTTTGTGGTTCCTCGTATGATTAAGAACATTTTTTTTTTGACAAAATTGAACAAGCTATATGATATAATTAAAAAATGAATGAAATTGTTTTGGTGTAATTATTTTGTGGCTTCTTGTTTGACTAAGAACATAATGTTTGGGATTGTTTCCTTGGTATATGATTGTAGTATTATTGTTGATTATATAATTACAGAATGTGATCCTGGATATAAGTTGACGACAGTAGAATCGTCTGCAGTCCATTTCATATTCCGGTCCTCTAAAATTCTTCAGCAGTATTACTCGAAAAGAACGTCGCCTTGCCACCAGCGACTTTCAAAATTCAAATGTTTGTAAATTTATCGGACCAAACTGCGTGGTCATCAGTCCGTAGCTTACAAACTACTTAAACCAAGGTAAACTGATCTAAGAACAACACACACACTCCCATGCCCTAGGGAGGACTAGAACCTCCGACGGCGCAGCGTCTTTCAGTCCCTGAAGCATCTCAGTATCACTAGCGTATTGTTCGAACCAATCAGTAACTCTGAATTGCTTCTGAATTGACGTGGTGGAGGACTGCAAACACTTGAGCAATATTCAAGATGGGGTCGGTTTCTATGAGTTCTCCTTTACAGACGAATCACATCTTTCCAAAATTATCCGAATAAACCAAAGTCGACCATCCGCCTTCCCCACGACTGTCTTTACAACCTCTTTCCATTTCATATCGCTGTGTAGCGTTACACCTAGATATTCAAGCAACGCGACTCAGTCAAGCAGCATACTACTAATTGCGTCTTTACGCTTTATCCTACACCGCATTTATCACAGCTAACAGTAAAGCAAATGTGACTATACGCTATAAGAACCCACGTATTGGGCTATGTATGGTCCTGCATGTTATCTTAGCGTGGGACCGTACATGTTCGTATTCATCCCCAGCAACTACCTTAGTTACAGTTATAATCTTGCCCCTGTGATCTTGTCGTTTAAAAACACATTATACAACGGTTGCAGTTTGCGAAACAAATAAGGTATACTACATAAATTACCTCGTTCATTAAAAAATTGTTTTATTACAACATTTGCAAGATTTAGTTGAATAAGGTTTATTCAATCAAATAGGATCCTTATTTTAAGTGGTCACATGAATTATATATATATATATGAATTGCTGTTCGTTAGTCTCGGTAAAACTCGAGAATGGGTGAACCGATTTCACTAATTTTAGTCTTGAAATATTCGTGTAAGTCCAGGAAGAGTTTAAACGGTGATAAAATATTGAAAAGTTGTACTGAAGAGAGGAAAATCGGGAAAAACTGAAACACCTTTTTCCAGTGAGCTATCAATGCAGTTCGTCCAATTGCGATAAAATTTTGTACGTTTCATGTTGAAAGCAAGATGAAGGTTTGCAGCAAATAAAAATTTGGAAAAGTCGTCCGGAAAGTAGTTAAATTTATGAAAAACCGAAAGCGATCTTTTTTCTATGAATAAAAATAAATTGCCACATGGTTCTAAGAGCATCACTTGAGTACGGCTTGACAGGACGAGGTTTGTATGAAACAACTTTTTTTTAAATCTACCGGAAAATTGGAAAATTTGAGAAAAACTGAGAGTGCGTTTTTCAATGTGTTTTTGATTGAATTCAGCACTATAACTGACTATCCGTACAACGGAGAGGAGTAATTCTTTTGTTGTTTTGTTCGTTATGGTCTTGGAAAAGTTTTCACTAAAAAAATAGAGACAGTTAAAAAAGGAAAGTCGCTAAATTCGAACCAAGTTTATTTTTTAATCTGTTTCTAAATTTATTCAACACTATAAGTTGAGAACCATTCATCCGCTTGCGATAAATTTTTGATTATTTGACGTTCAACGATAGATGAACGTTCTTATGAACTAAAAATTCGGGAAAGTTACCCGGAAAATTTGGAAAATCGCGAGAAACTGAAAGAGCTTTTTTCAATGGGATATCTATATCATTCGTCTTGTTGCGATAAAATTTTGCACATTTGACGTTCAAAGCAAATGCCTTTATAAAGCTTTAAATTAGAATGATTTATATTAAGAGGTAAGTGATACGAAGTTCACCGAGTCATATAGTAATGAATATAATAAAATGATTTAACAGTTGCATTGTCTGCAGTAAGAAATTGGTAGCACTTTCCCCCAACTAAGTAATCAAACTTTAAGAAACACAAAATCTGTATATTTCGCGAGCACTCAAGATGAAATTGTCAACGGTTCAAAATAGTTTAAGTCTCCCGAACACCATTTCTACACTCTTAAGTTCTTGCATAAAAACATAAACACATTTTAGATTGCGTGGTGTACACTTGTTTTCGCTAAATTGAGAGTCTCGAGAAGCGACCTTTCGCAGCGAAAATCTTAACACTCTGCCCTATCGAATCACTTTTATCATCCAGGAGGATCCTTCTTCTGCCAAGACCACACATGGAGTCCCCTTTTCGGATCACACCCTTCGCTTATCTCTCTGTCTCAAAAACACACTCCCTGCCAGTTCTGTCCCTTGGCCGCTTCCTCATTGACCGAATCGTATAATCTTAAAATGAGATATTAAGTAAAAACCGTTTTCCTTACTAATTTAAATACAAAGAAGACAGTTAATTTGTGGTTTTATAAAATCTGAAATAAAGAGATAGGCAAACTAGCTTTCATGAGCTTGACCGCTCAACCCACGAAATATTTATTTAAATTACTGGCAAACTGTACAATTAATCGATACACTAAATTAAATATACAAGAAGTAAATCATGCTGCTTGCATTTTCAGTGTTATTTGGGAGAACATGTTGATCTGTATATTTCCATTATAAATTTATGTTAGTTGAAATCAATTAAATAAATACATACAAGTGTGACGCTTTCAAGACGTTAGCTAGAAACAACAAGCTATCATCTAAAGGAGAGTGCGTTGAAATTCCATCACGCATTCAAAAGTCGGTTATTTTAATCTTGATTTTTCTATATTTTAATTTGGGGATACTGAAATTCTTTTTAGAATCATTAGATGGATGTAAGTATTCTGTCATCGTCGATGTCCTTAAAAGTTGACGGTAAACAATTTTCCACCCCCTTGAATCACAGACATTGCCGAAGTGGGGTGGCTTGCGCGCCTCTACGATACAAATAGCCTTACCGTGGGTACAACCAGAACGGAGGGGTACCTGTGGAGAGGCCAGACAAACGTGTGGTTCCTGAAGAGCGGCAGCAGCCTTTCAGTAGTTACAAGGGCAACAGTCTGGATGATTGACTGAGCTGCCCCTGTAACATCAGCTAATGTGGCTTTGCCACACAGCTACTGCGAACGGCTGAAAGCAAGGGGGAAACTACAGCCGTTACTTTTCCCGAGGACATGCAGCTCTACTGTGTGAATATATGATGATGGCATCATCTCGAGTAAAATGTTCCAGAAGTAAAATAGTCCCCCATTCGGGTCTCCGGGCGGGAATTACTCAGGAGAATGTGATCATCAGGAAAGACAATACTGGCATTCTACGTATCGGAGCGTGGAATGTTAGATCCCTTAATCGGGTAGTTAGAACATTTAAAAAGAGAAATGGATAGGCTGAAGTTAGATATAGTGGGATTAGTGAAGTTCTGTGGAAAGAAAGACAAGCTTTCTGGTCAGGTGAGTACAGGATTATAAATACAAACTCAGTTGGGGGTATTACATGAGTATGTCTGATAATGAATAAGAAAACAGGAATGCAGGTAAACTACTATGAGCAGCGCAGTGATCGCATTATCATAGTTAAGATAGATACAAAGCTAACACTGACCACAGTAGTACAAGTTTATATGCCCACTAGCTCTGCCGATGATGAGGAGATCGAAGAAATGTATTAGGACGTAAAGGAAATTATTCAGACAATTAAGGGAGAGGAAATCTTAATTGTGATAGGAGACTGGAATTACCTATTAGGAAAAGAAGGGAAGGAAAAATAGTAGGTGAATATGTACTGGGCAAAAGGAATCATAACAAACTCTTGGTTTAAGAATCATGAAAGAAGGTTGTATACTTGGAAGAGACCAAAAGACACTGGAAGGTACCAGACAGATTTTATAATGGTAAGACATAGATTTCGGAACCAGGTTTTAAACTGTAAGACGTACCCAGGGGCAGATATAGACTCTGACCATAACTTATTGGCCATGAACTGTGGGCTGAAACAGAAAAAACTGCAAAAAGGTAGGAAAATAAGGAGATGGGACAAGGATAAATTGAAGGAACCTGAAGTTCTTGAGAATTTCAGAGGGAGCTTTAGGCAACAATTAACAGAAATGGGGGGAAATAAAACAGTAGAAGAAGACTGAGTAGCATTGAGAGATGAAATAGTGAAGGCAGCAGAGAACAAAATAGGTAGAAAGGCAAGACCTATAAAAATCCTTGGATATTACAGGACATATTAAATTTAATTGATGAAAGGAGAAAATATAAAAATCCAGTAAGTGAAACAGGCAAAATGGAGTACAGACGACTAAGAAATGAGATTGACAGAAAGTGTGAAATAGCTAAGTAGGAGTGGCTAGAAGACTAACGCAAGTCTGTAGAAGAATGTATACATAGGGGAAAAATAGATACCGCCTACAGGAAAATAAAAGAAACATTTGAAGACAAGAAAAACAGTTGTATGAATATAAAGAAGTCATAATGGAAAACCAGTTCTCAGCAAAGAAGGAAAAGCTGAAAGGTGGAAAGAGTGTATAGACGGGCTCTACAAAGGAAATGAACTTAGAGACAATATTGTAGGAAGGGAAGAGGATGTAGATGAAGATGAAATAGGAAATACTATACTGATAGAAGAATTTGACAGAGCACTGAAAGACCTAAAACGCAACAAGGGCGCTGAACTGGAAGACATTCCCTCAGAACTACTGAAGTCTCTGGAAGAGCAAGCCATGTCAAAACTATTTCACCTAGTGCGTAAGATGTATGGGACAGGCGGAATACCGTCAGACTTCAAGAAAAATATAATAATCCCAATTCAAAAGAAAGAAGGTGCAGACAGGTGTGAAAATTACAGAGCCATCAGTTTAATAAGTTATGGTTGCAAAATTTTAATATCGAATTATTTGAAGAAGGATGGAGAAGCTGGTAGAAGCTGACCTTGGGGAAGACCAGTTTGGATTCAGGAGAAATGTTGGAACACGAGAGGCAATTCTCACATTACGGCTTCTCTTAGAAGATAGATCAAGGAAAGGCAAACCTACATTTCTAGCTTTTGCACATTTGGAGAAAGCTTTTGACAATGTTGATTGAAATATAGTCTTTCAAATTTTGAAATCAGCAGGAGTAAAATATACGGAACGGAAGGCTATTTACAACTTGTGCAAAACCCAGATTCTTACACAACGCGCCAGTGTTCTGTACGGCAATGCCAATTTCTCACACACTTCTTGACGACTTTGATGACACTGTCGCGCCGTTCGATCTCTGGCACTTTCAATCTTGATCCAACTCCGTTGTTCCTGTTTCGAAAACATAGTGGCACCGTCACGTAAGAACGCTCGCTCACAAGTGACTGTGTTCCTGACGATTGTGCACACACCCGTTACCTCGATGGGAGAGTCCATTTGATCAGTGGTCAGGTAGGTAGATCAAAAACATGTGCTATCAGTGACAATTGAATACCTCCCTGGAATAAGGATGTAACCCACAAATTTTCGAAAAGTGTGATTTCAATGGAAATAGGATGTATTTGAATGTCTCTGTGCTGAGGTACTATCTTGTGTCATATATTTGAACGTCAAGCTGGTTTTCAACCAGCTGAACGTCACCATCCATGGAATAAGGATGGAACATCAGTCAAGATGGCGGATAGTTCTTCTGTTGGTTCATCACCAGGTGTAATAAATCAATTAAAAAAAGGCCGTAGGCGAAAAATAAATGTAGATGAATGGAAAGATGTGAAAAGGAAGTGTTTAAGGCGGAGTGGAAAAGAATATACAACACGGAAAGGCACTGTAAAAGCTGCAAAGAAGCCAGAAACAGAGGTAAGGGGAATAAGGATGTAACATCTTCAAATTATGATTTAGAAGCTTTAGTTTTATCCCTGTATGACCCTAATAGGAATAAGTATCTCTGAGAAAAAAATATGTATGTCGAATACGAGTATTAAAATAACCAGGCTAAGTAGCAAATAAGCTGATAGTTAACTGTGTATAATTTTGTTTTCAGGAAAACGCATGCAAGTGTAAAAATGAAGGATACACAATACTTGACGCCAATGGAAAGTAACGTCTGTTCACCGAGTTTTATTCTAAGACACTCAATGACCAATCGTCATTCTTGGTTCAACAATGCATGGAGATTTGTGATGTTCAAAGACGTTACACAGAGGAAAGTATCTCTCGCAGGCAGTGTAGCTTCAAATACTTCTTAATATGCAATTGGAAGAAAGGGCAATTATGTTTAAAGCCTTTCGACGGGCGCACAGGATACCGTGCCCACGGGTGCGGTTCCTGTTGGGGGATGCTTGACCACTGTGGTCGAGCTGATCTACGAGTTAACGAGAGTAACTTGGGCGTCCGATCCTTATTGTCGTGAGTGCACTCGTGTTCTCTCGATAATCCATTTTTAGTCCGGGGCAAGTCCCGGAGATACATTAAATTGGTCCCAATCCCCCGGCTCCGACCAAGGTTTTCGGGAGGTTTTCCTTGGTTGTAAGGCGTATGCCGGAGCTGGTAAGCCCCTCCCACATATTCCCAATTGGGATTCTCCCTTGCCCCACTATCAGCTTGTCTGATAATTGGCTGAATAGAACCGCGACTCTTTATGGGCCGGATCTCAAACAGCCCGCTCCACTCCTCGGAGTGGAGAATGAAAAGAATAAGGTTTTTTTTTTTTTTTTAAAGCCTTTGAGTAATGTTTATGTTTGAACTCCTAAAACGCACTCAGGTACTGCAGTCGAAAATTAAGAATGGTGAATCACTTGAAGATCATAGAGGGAAATAAGGTAAGTAATGAGACCTGCAAACCATAATATCTTAAAATCATTCTTAAAATGAAGTTTCAAATCACATCTATATTATGAAATATTTTGTTGTCATAGTATTTTGTTGACATCTTCATTCACATTGTTATTTTCTTTATTATTCAAATATTACTTTCTTTAATTTGAATACTAAGTGCATGTACAATATGACTCTTATGTTACAAGTATGAAATACTCCAAAATATATTGCTGATCATACATCCTTTTTCCATAGTATCACTTCCAATTATTATGTTACTTGTAAAATCTTGAGTTACAACAATAAAATATTTCTTTTAATAGCTGAACACATTTGTACACTTGCATACGCAACGAGTTCCAATAGGCCCCACAAATAATTTTCCTCTCTACTGAAAACTTACTGATATGATGGTTACATCCTTATTCCAGGAAGGTATTCAATGGTAGAATCTAAATCACTGGTATATCGAGCTGAACAATCCGCCATTATGAATCCCAATCCGACGACAGTGTTGTATGCTTTGTGTGGTCTAGCGAAGTGAATCAGCGAATACTTTGTCATTTTAATGTGTGAAACTGTTGGTTGTGCAGCTCCAAACAGCTCAGATAATAGCAGACATAGTTTCTACTGTATAAGTTTTATCGGTTTCCTTCAAACACAATCGACGTAATAAGTGGCTTGTAAATTGCAGACACCTAGTATAGACGCCAAAATCATGCAGCTATCTGTGTAACGTTAAGTACAAAACCTTTTCTTTTTTTTTTTTTTTTTTTTTTTTTTTTTTTTTTTTTTTTTTTTTTTTAAATTTGTATTAGAAATAATTATGCCCACAGAGAGGTAGTAATGAAAATATGGGACTATACATGTAAGTAATGGTTAATTTTAATTTCGCTACAGATTGTTAATTAACATAACACGACATACAGTGTGTTTAAAGTTACTTTTACTGATTCTGTTTAGCCTAAGTAAGGATTTATTACAAGGGCTGTTAACTGTATTTTAAGTGATGCATGAATGCACCTGACTTTTTCAATTATATTATTTCGCTTTAGTTCAGTGTTTAATTTAATTGTGACTCTTAACACGAGAATATGCTGGACTAAGCCAAGCTGTGAACAGGATATCTGGAAAAAAAACATAATAATAATAAAACTTAGTAAAGAATGGGAACAGGAAAGAAGTCGTACATGAAAGCTATTAAACTCGAAACTACCAGAAGACTTTATTTAGTCGTTATCTAACGAAACTAGACATTCAAAGTTATTAAACACATTTTTGGCTTAAAATCGTCTTTGAAATATAGTGTACGTAAAATATGCGAGACATTAGAGGGGGGGGGGGGGACGGAAAGTACAGTATACGCAATTTAACATTATTCCCTAACAGTTTGCGAATGCAACTGTTAATTACCGTAAACGTATGTGGATGTACCATTTATAAACCAGAAAATACGGCAATTGTAACGTATTTTAACTGTGTGTGGTAAATATTTATAACGGCAACATATGCCTTCATTTCGAATCTAAGTGAATCTATCGTATCTCTAAACATCCATCTAATCATTAACTTTAAGTTGCTTGCCTCTTACAGTAAAATGTAAGCCAATAAATTTAATATTTCCTGCGTTAAGGAAGTATATTTAATGGCCTTAAGAGCATATTAAAAAGCGTAAGTGTTCCGTAGTCTTTAAATGCGCGCCTTCAACGTGGGATTCAAAATGGCGGATTGTTCTGCTTGTACTACACAGTGCTCTAGTAGAATCCAGATTAGATTAGATTAGATTAATACTTGTTCCATAGATCATATATACGACATTTCGTAATGATGTGGAACGTGTCGGTTTAGTAAATGTTGTCTATACTTTACAATCAATATTTAAAGGACTTTTTTTAATTTAATTTTATTTATTTATTTTTAAGTTTTATCTAAAAATTCATCTACATTGTAGAAGGAGTTGCCATTCAGAAATTCCTTTAATTTCTTTTTAAATACTCGGTGGCTATCTGTCAGACTTTTGATGCTACTTGGTACGTGACCAAAGACTTCTGTGGCAGCATAATTCACCCCTTTCTGAACCAAAGTTAGATTTAATCTTGAATAGTGAATATCATCCATTCTCCTAGTGTTGTAGCTATGCACACTGCTATTACTTTTGAATTGGGTCATGATTGAATATATATATATTGTGAAGCTACAGTGAGTACCCCTAGATCCCTAAATAAATGTCTGCAGGATGCTCTTGGGTGGGCTCCAGCAATTATTCTGATTACACGCTTTTGTGCAATGTTGAATTGCCCCAGAATATGATCCCATATGAAAGCAGTGAATGAAAATAGGCGTAGTAAGCTACTTTTCTGAGAAGTATATCACCAAATTTTGCAATGACTCTGATAGCATAAGTAGCTGAACTCAGACGTTTCAAGAGATCTTCAATATGTTTCTTCCAATTCAGTCCCTCGTCAATGCAAACACCTAAATATTTTGAATATTCTACCTTAGCTACAGATTTATGTTCAAAGTCTAATTTATTAATAGTGTCATGCCATTTACTGTATGAAACTGTATATACTGGGTTTTATCAAAGTTTAATGAGAGTCCATTTGTAGAGAACCACTTAATAACTTTCTGGAAGATATCATTTACAATTTCATCAGTTAATTCCTGTTTGTCAGGTGTAATAGCTATACTTGTATCATCTGCAAAAAATTATTAGCTTAGCATCTTCGTGAATGTAGAATGGCAAGTCATTAATATATATTAAGAACAGCAAAGGACCCAAGACTGAACCTTGTGGGACACCAATTTTGATAACTCCCTAGTTAGAAGAATTAATTGTGTCATCTATATCATATGAACTGCTTATTTCAACTTTTTGCACTCTTCCATTACGTAGTGTCTCAACAGCAGTGTTGCCACTGTTTAAGTTGCAACCCCCGTGTTTCAAAATAGCTGCAGTGCTGGAGAAAGCAGCAGTAGTGGGGCAATGCCCGAAGGAGGCGGACCCCCTCTCAGAACGTTATTAACGCCTGTCCCGCGGGGGAACCGGGCCAAGCCGGGCAGCCTCCCAGATTGCTAGCGTAATGGTCGCCTCTGGTGGCTGATCGCCTCGTCACGCTCCTCGGAATAACTCCACCGCAATTGCTCAAGGGCCTCTCGCTCGCTGAGGTTTGTTCACCTGCAAATGAAATACCACTAAATCCAGAGATGGTTGCTAAAGGCTAACCTCTGACTCATTAAATCTCGATTACGTCAATGTTCGTAGCACTGGAAGATGAATCGTTTCTTTCTGCGCCGAGTCGCACGAAAGTCTTAATCAACCGGCTCTGTTTCCTAAACTTAGACGCCTAAGGAGATGGAAATAGCATTTCCGTTTTACGGAACTATTGATTTCGGAATAATTATGATTACTGAACTAGTTCAGGTGAACTACACAGTTTAATAATAATAATTAACCGTAACGCTACTATTTAATAATATTTTTTTGAACACGACGGTTCGGCTTACTATGCCATTTGCAAATGACCTGCGGTACAAATTGCGTGGTATCTAGGTTGATTAAATTATTACGGTATAATATTACAATATGGAGCTTTACATTCTCTTACGGCAGTGAGTCAAACTGGTTCCACTCCATACTGGTGGTTGGTACAACAATTGGTTATGAATTTATCTCAAAAGTCAGTCTCAGTTGCAAATTTTTCTTTATTTCACTGACGCGTTTCGCCCTTTTCAGGCATCATCAGATCATGTTTTTCTTTTTTTAGAGCTTATGGGGCTTATCTACCGGTCATCAGTCCGTAAACTTACAAACTACTTATGAACTCCTTTGTACTAAAGACGACACAAACATCCATACCTGGCGGGGGGGGGGGATTCGAACCTCAGACCTCAGTGGCCGTGCAGACTGTAACTGGCACGCCGCAGACCTCTCGGCCACTGCGGCCGGCTCATCAGATTACCTGAAATCAAAAAACACTTATGATGTGGTGCATACTACATGAATTTACAATAACTTTAACAGTTATGGGAAAATAACAACTCTTGAGGTGGGGAATGGGATTACGATCTATGGATTAGTCCTATCTGTACGAACCATAACTGAATTTCTAGCCGGCCGCAGGGGCCGAGTGGTCTGCGGCGCGCCAGTCACAATCTGCACGGCCGCTACGGTCGGGGGTTCGAATCCCCTCTCGGGCATGGATGTTTGTGTCGTCTTTAGTATGTGGTAGTTTGTATGTTTAGGGACTGATGACCCCGCAGTTAAGTTCCTTAAGCTTAACAAACATTTGAACCTTTTTATTTTTTGAACCTGTCGTAATGGTTGTTTAGATTTTTTTTTTTTTTTTAATTTTTGCCTGAAGTGGAAGGATGCATGCAAATGTGAATTTTAAACAACCATGACGGCAGATTTTCTTCCTAGGTGGTCTATTTTACGATGATGACAAATAGCTCACCATATATTTACGTGTTTATTCTCTTTCTTTCTATAAATTCAGTTATCGTTCGTACAGCATACGATTAAGCCATAGATGGTAATCCTGTTCCCCACCTCCAGAGTTGTTATTTTCTCATAACTGTTCAAGTTCTTGTACATCATGTAGTATGCACCACATCATACGTGTTTTTTGACTTCAAATTATCTGATGAAGCCCCAAATGGTCGAAATGCGTCAGTGAAATACACACAAATTTTGCAGCTAAGACCGACTTTTCAGATAACTTACGGTTAGCCGGCCGCAGGGGCCGAGTGGTCTGCGGCGCGCCAGTCACAATCTGCACGGCCGCTACGGTCGGGGGTTCGAATCCCCTCTCGGGCATGGATGTTTGTGTCGTCTTTAGTATGTGGTAGTTTGTATGTTTATCTACTGTATATACACTGTCAAATTTGGTTGGTACTTTTAATTCTGATTTTGTATTTTGACAGTTACAGCCACAATATCGCATGCTTACAAAGCATGAAAATTTGATATTTACGTTATTTGAATTTGCAATGTAAGCCGAAATGGGACCGTTGTGTTCAAATGAATATTATTAAATATCAGCGTTTTGGTTAGTTATTATTATTATTATGTGACTTGCAGTCCTTTACCAAGCTGCGGGCCCAATGGAATATAAACACAGTTTCACCCTTTCAGACCTACCTTCCAATATATTGGACACCGACATTTCATTAATTTTAGACCACTATACGATTTCGCTTTGCTTTGAGACCCTGTGACTTGCTTACTGGACATCTGTTGCTTTTGGTTTTGTGCTTATTCCTGGTATCTGTCTCCAGAATAGTACGCTACAATGAAAAACAGTGAAGACAACGGATCTATTGCGGAGGGCTTCAGGAATGATATCAGTACTTGAAATTACTTTAAGTACTAATTTATGAAGTTTGCACAAATTCCACTGTGACATGTAAGTTCCACAATAAATATGGTGTCACATATATAACTGGCATCCAACTTATCGAACATTTTCTTTATTTTCGAAACTAAGTATCATAAATTTCAATTTTGGCCAAATACACGATAGGGTCTTATAGACATGAAAAAGTGCAAAGAATATGTTAAAAATAGATTTACAATCTACCATCTATTAATTCAGCCATCTTACAGCAAAAATCATTGTTCTCAACATATGTACCTTGTATTTTATATTTGGTGCTTGAGCCGGAGCAGTAGGAACATTAATAAGAATAATTATTCGAGCTGAACTAGGTCAACCAGGAACAATAATTGTATATGATCAAATTTATAATGTAATTATTACAGCTCATGCATTGATTATAATCTTCTTTATAGTTATACCAATTATAATTGGAGGATTTGGAAATTGACTTGTCCCATTAATAATTGGAGTAACAGATATAGCTTTGCCACAAATAAATAATATAAGATTTTGATTACTACCACTATAATAATAATTCAGGACTGAAAGTGTTAAATAGTTCAGTGAGCATCATAGCTGACTTTAAGTATTTCAGTGAACTAGGTGAAAAACCACTCCCATGAACCACAGACATTGCCGAGGTGGGGTGGCTTGCGTGCCTCAACGATACAGATAGCCGTACCGTAGGTGTAACCACAGCGGAGGGGTATCTGTGGAGAGGCCAGACAAACGTGTGGTTCCTGAAGAGGGGCAGCAGCCTTTTTAGTAGTTACAGGGGCAACAGTCTGGATGATTGACTGAGCTGGCCTTGTAACATCAGCTAATGTGGCTTTGCCACACAGTTACTGCGAACGGCTGAAAGCAAGGGGAAACTACAGCCGCTATTTCTCCCGAGGACATGCAGCTCTACTGTCTGAACGTATGATGATGGCATCCTCTCGGGTAAAATATTCCGGAGGTAAAATAGTCTGCCATTCGGATCTCCGGGCGGGGACTACTCAGGAGGATGTTGTCATCAGGAAAGACAATACTGGCATTCTACGGATCGGAGCGTGGAATGTTAGATCTCTTAATCGGGTAGGAAAATTAGAAAATTTAAAAAGGGATATGGATAGGTTGAAGTTAGATATAGTGGGGATTAGTGAAGTTCGGTGGCAGGATGAAAAGGATTTCTGGTCAGGTGAGTACAGGATTATAAATACAAAATCAATTGGGGGTATCACAGGAGTAGGATTGATAATGAATAAGAAAATAGGAATGCAGGTAAACTACTATGACCAGCACAGTGATCGCATTATCATTGTCAAGATAGATACGAAGCCAACACCGACAACAGTAGTACAGGTTTATATGCCAACTAGCTCTGCCGATGATGAGGAAATCGAAGAAATATATGAGGAGCTAAAAGAAATTATTCAGAAAATTAAGGAAGAGGAAAACTTAATTGTTATGGGAGACTGGAATTCAGTAGTAGGACAAGGAAGGGAAGGGAAGATAGTAGGTGAATATGGTCTGGGCAAAAGGAATGAAAGAGGAAGCCGCTTGGTAGAGTTTTGCACAGAACATAATTTAGTTATAACAAACACCTGGTTCAAGAATCACAAAAGAAGGTTGTATACGTGGAAGAGACCAGGAGATACCGGGAGATACCAGATAGATTTTATAATGGTAAGACACAGATTTCGGAACCAGGTATTACAGTGTAAAACATACCCAGGGGCAGATATAGACTCTGACCATAACTTGTTGGTTATGAACTGTAGCCTGAAACTGAAGAAACTACAAAAAGGTAGGAAAATAAGGAGATGGGACCTGGATAAATTGAAGGAACCTGGGGTTCTTAAGAATTTCAGAGGGAGCTTTAGGCAACAATTGACAGAAACAGGGGAAAATAAAACAGTAGAGGAGGAATGGGTAAAATTGAGAGATGAAATAGTTAAGGTAGCAGAGGACAAAGTAGGTAGGAAGGCAAGACCTACAAAGAATCCTTGGATATCACAGGAGATACTAAATTTAATTGATGAAAGGAGAAAATATGAAAATGCAGTAAATGAAACAGGCAAAATGGAGTACAGACGACTAAGAAATGAGATTGACAGGAAATGCAAAATGGTGAAGCAGGAGTGGCTAGAAGGCAAATGCAAGGATGTAGAAGAATGTATAAATAGGGGAAAAATAGATACAGCCTACAGGAAAATAAAAGAGACATTTGGAGATAAGAAAAACAGCTCTATGAATATCAAGGACACTGATGGAAAACCAGTTCTCAGCAAAGAAGGGAAAGCTGAAAGGTGGAAAGAGTATATAGAGAGGCTCTACGAAGGAAATGAACTTAGAGGCAATATTGTCGGATTGGGACAAGAAGTAGATGACGATGGAAGATACTATACTGAGAGATGAATTTGACAGAGCACTGAAAGACCTAAGTCGAAACAAGGCCCCTGGAGTAGATGACATTGCCTCAGAGCTACTGAAATCTCTGGGAGAACCAGCCATGACAAAACTGTTTCACCTGGTGTGTAAGACGTTACAGAATATTAACACGAATTATTTACAGAAGGATGGAAAAGCTGGTAGAAGGCGACCTCGGGAATGATCAGTTTGGGTTCAGAAGATATGTAGGAACACGGGAGGCAGTACTCACTTTACGGCTTATCCTAGAAGATAGATTAAGGAAAGGCAAACCTACCTTTCTAGCGTTTGTAGATTTGGAAAAGGCTTTTGACAGTGTTGATTGGAATAAACTCTTTCAAGTTCTGAAGCAAGCAGGAGTAAAATGTAGGGAGCGTAAGGTTATTTAAAACTTGTACAAAAACCAGACAGTGGTTGTCAGAGTTGAAGGGCATGAAAGGGAGGCAGTGGTTGGAAAGGGAGTAAGACAGGGTTGTAGCCTTTCTCCATTGTTATTCAATTTGTACATCGAGCAAGCTATAAAGGAAAGCAAGGAGAAATTTGGAGAAGGGCTTAAAGTTCAAGGTGAAGAATTAAAAACATTGCGTTTTGCCGATGACATAGTAATTCTGTGAGATACAGCAAAGGACCTGGAAGAGCAATTGAACGGAATGGACAGTGTGCTGAAAGGTGCGTATAAGACGAACATTAACAAGAGCTAAACTAGGGTAATGGAGTGCAGTGTAAGAAAATCAGACGATGCTGAAGGAATTAGATTGGGAAACGAAGCAATAAAGGAGGTAGATGAGTTTTGTTACTTGGGCAGTAAAATAACAAATGATGGTCGCAGCACAGAGGATATAAAATGCAGAATGGCAATGGGTAAAAACGCGTTCTTGAAAAAGAGAAATTTGTTATTATCGAATATTGATTTAACCCTAAGGAAGTCCTTTCTGAAGGCATTTGTATGGAGTGTTGCCTTGTATGGGAGTGAGACATGGACGATAAACAGTGCGGACAGGAAGAGGATTGAGGCGTTTGAAATATGGTGCTACAGAAGAATGCTGAAGATTAGGTGGGTGGATCGGGTAACTAATGAGGAGGTACTGAACAGAATTGGGGAGAAAAGAAATTTCTGGCATACCTTGACTAAAAGAAGGGATAAATTGGTAGGACACATTCTTAGACATCAAGGAATTGTGAATTTAGCGTTGGAGTGAAGTGTGTGGGGTAAAAATCGCAGAGGAAGACCAGAGATGGATACAGTAAGCAGATTCAGACAGATGTAGGTTGCCGTTCTTATGTGGAGATGAAGAGGCTTGCTCAGGATAGGGTATTGTGGAGAGCTGCATCAAACCAGTCTCCGGACTGAAGACCACAACAACAACAGGTGAAAAAAAAAAAAAAAAAAAAAAAAAAAAAAAAAAAAATCTTTCATCGGCCAATTCACCCCATATCGAATTAAATTACTAAAACTAATGAAACAATAAAATTTCAATTTCTGATCAAGGCGCCAAGGTTCATAGTTCTAGCTTTAATATTCAAATGTTCAAATGTTTGTAAGGCTTATGGGACTCAATTGCGGGGTCATTAGTCCCTAAACTTACACACTACTTACGAACAACGTTATACTAAAGACGGCACAACCATCCATGTCCAAGGGGGGATTCGAACCCCCGACGGGGAACGGCCTCGCACATCGCAGCATAGCGCCTCAACGCGCTCGGCCGCTCCCCTGTGGCTAGCTTAAATATTGCCTGAATATGGACGTATTTTCAGAAAGATTTTCACGCGCATTTCATCGTCTATTTCACCCCCTTAGGGAAGAAATATCGAAAACTCTTGTCTTAAACGTTACCTCTCAAAATTTCAAGTTACTATCCTTAGCGGTTATGTTTGAGCGATTATGAGTAATTTTTCCACCCCCTTACAGATTGATTTTACAGTCTTTGAAATACGTATTTTTGTAATGTCTGATTGAAAAACCATACCCTCCTCTGTTCTGTGAATTTTATTTTTAATATTTTTGCATTTTGTTTGTATTTTATGGTTTTTGATATTCCAAAAGGGCCTAAAAATATTTAAAAAGTTCCTGACTATTATCTACGAAAACTTATGTCCCCAATAGGGAACACCGGAACACTAGGTACCACAACTGTCAATATGAGATGTGATTTTTCTCTACGCAGTTTATGTTAATATGCTTTCATTTATTTATGCTATTAATAGTATAGGTCGATTTTACATTAACTAAAGAGTTCCATGGAAATTTGAGTGCTCAAATAGCCAACAATCCGTCTTTCCATGTTGTCATACATTTTAGCACTGCTACAGAGTGAACAAGGGGCAAGGTAGTATGACTTCTTCAGTTCCCAGATGTGGTGCCACCTTCCGTTTGTGCGTTGAGATACCTGGCACTGCGACCAACATTTTAATATTGTCACGAGATTTATTTTGTTTTATGTCCACTACGGGGGACGCAGGGACTGAGGAGGATACACAAATTTTCTTAGTTCTAGACGAAAATTTGCATTAATATTAATGTTTTCCTCCCCATTTATAAGTGAAGATTAATAGAAATATCAGACAAGTTAAATAATGGAACTGCTTCGGCCTTCCGATCTGACGTAATTCGCGTAGTTCGCCTAGTTCAACAGAACTAAGTGAACTATTTCGCTCTTCCGCTCCCATGCAGTTTCCGCAGTTACAAGTTAGCCGGCCGCGGTGGCCGACAGGATTGCGGCGCGCCAGTCACGATCTGCACGGCCACTACGGTCGGGAGTTCGAATCTCCCTTTGGGCATGGATATTTGTGTCGTCCTTAGTGTTAGCTAGTTCTTAAGTTGTTTGTAAGTTTAGGGACTGATGAGCCCTTAGTTAAGTCACATAAGCTATACAAGCATTTGAAACATTTGAAGTTACAATTTAAGACTTCTGAAGCACGTACTTTTAGGTCCTGGGTGTGTGGTGTACTCAGTATCGAGGGAAGGAATATTTTAGCATGCTCCTTCTAATTTCAAATATATCCAAAAAACAAGGAGTAAAAAAACTTAACTTTATTAAAGTCAACTAAAATGAACTATAGTTCACTTCACGGAATAGTTCAATTGAACTAGTTTGTTCACGAACTGCACATCCCTAGACGTCTAGTAAGGAGTTGGTCCATCATTGTCTTTGAGAACAGGTGCAGTTCTTCGAAGAACAGAGTCGTAAAGCTTCTTTGTAGTTTCCAACAAAATATCAATCATTCTTCTACCAAAACATCCGCCTATTACTTCAATGATGTTAGTGCTGAAAATTTTTATCTTCATCTATGATCTGAAACTCCCCACAACGGTTCCATTATGTTGAGCCATGACGATTTTGCTGGCCAGGGAAGATGTGTGATAATTTTCTGTTAGCCGGCCGCAGTGGCCGAGCGGTCTGCGGCGTGCCAGTCACAGTCTGCACGGCCGTTACGGTCGAAGGTTCGAATCGCCTCTCGGACATGGATGTTTGTGTCGTCTTTACTCTAAGATAGTTCATAAGTAGTTTGTAAGTTTAGGGACTGATGACCCCGCAGTTAAGTCCCTTAAGCTTAACAAATATTTCAACATTTTTGAATTTTCTGCTCAAAAAAATGTTCAAATGTTTGTAAATCTATCGTACCAAACTGCATGGTCATCAGTCGGTAGCTTACTAACTACTTAACATAAGGTAAACTCAACTAAGGACAAAACACACACCCATGCCCCAGGAAGGACTCGAACCTACGACGGCGTGCAACCGCGCGCTCCGCAGCGAGGCGCCTTAGAACGCGGTGATAATTTTCTGATGCTGCATAAAGCACGCCTTTATCTCTCTGGCTGTGTGTGTGTGTGTGTGTGTGTGTGTGTGTGTGTGTGTGTGGGCGCATTATCATTTTGGAATATGGCAGTATTCCAGCTGCGACAAATAGTTCGAGCTTCTTGACCATTGTCAAGTAATGACTTCCGAATTGTTTTTTAATCAATTAATTCTTTTTTTAACTTCTCATTCCAGAGCCTGAGGAGCAATAGACGAGCATCGTGAGATATGTTTGCTCTATGGGCACAATAGGATTTTCAACAGTTTTATTTCTTTATTTCACACTTTTTAGGAAAATGACTAAATCTTCTATGTTAATGTATCTTATAAATAAGTCTTACATACTAATATAATTTACAAGTATTTAACATGATTTGAAAAAATTCTTTGTTTTTGTTGATAAAAAATGTTCAAATGTTTGTAAAGCTTATGGGACTTAACTACGGGGTCATCAGTCCCTAAACTTACAAACTACTTATGAACTACTTAGAACTAGGTCGGCACAAATATCCATGCCCGAGGGGGAATTCGAACCCCCGACCGTAGTGGCCGTGCAGAACGTGACTGAAGCGCCTCAGTCCCCTCGGCCATCGCGGCCGGCTTTGTTGATAAAACTGGCAGTTCGCTTTGAGCCTCTCAAGTGTGCATATGTGCTCCGTCTAGTAGATGGAGATTTAACAATAAAAGAGATTACAGTTGCTATTAAAACCCCTGTGTTGGGTGCACATCTAGTGTTGTGGTGAGCATAGTAATGTTAGAATATTGTGGATCATAATTTTTGTTTTACCTGCCAATGGTTTACAAGATGGTTTTTATAACCCTGTGTTGGGTGTACATGTAATTGGTTAAAAGTAAAATAACAAGAAAAATAACGATTTGTCATAAAGTAGGGATGGAAAATTCAGGTTAAAAATAAGATAAATAAATAACAAAGGGGAAAAAAAGGCTTCCTGTGACGTCACTGGTCCTCCTGGAATCGCCATATGTGGTAATATTTTGGTCGCGTGTCTGTCGCGAACGCTCCAACCATTCTATGGCCGGGTCCCAAGCTGTGTGTGCTTAGCTATAAGCCGCTATCATTATTAACAGTTTTTTCGCATATTTTAATTTAGATCGCCTTCTGTTACACTGTTTTTACTACGCTATCCATAAAATCTGACTACCATAAGAGGAGAGTAATTGTGAAGTGCTAAACTTTCACACATGAGTCAAATGATTTTAATTTATCATTGTATTAATAAGTAAAGCCGAATATTGAACACCGATTTTTAATATGAATTATGGATGGAGGCCAATGAAACTTTGTTATAGAGGTGCACAAAACATACATAATGCGTCTCTAATTGTGATGTTATGTTATGTTTTCTCCCACCTCAGATCACTGCCTATCACGCATTAAAATCTCCGAATGTGAACATCGAAAAGTGAAGTGATGCTAATTTCTGTCCGCGTACCGACAAGGAGCCATGGTAGAAATGACACACGAGGTAATAACTATTTGCGAAGCCGCATTGTGGGTGCGTTCATGTTTATTTGCAGAGGAAAAAGCAACCGGGCAGACACAATGCCACAACTATTAGATCGATTTTTTTCAGTAGTGGAAATCAAAACTTATTTACGTTGTCTATAAATAACGTTGTTTATTGATATCGTTATTTCGTATACTTTTCTGTAAGAGCAATTTCGTGTTAATTTTTCTAATTTTTAATTTCTATAGTTTGTGAATAGCTACTACAAGGAAAAGAGGAAATAGAAGGACACGATGCAGGGCGAATATTCCTTCGCGCGAATCCGCGCATGCGCAGTAAACATCAACAACGCGCATGAAACGCGAAGAAAACAGAGTTCATCTAATCGTTCATTCATACCACACATGAATCCGAGGGAAGCTGTGATTTCCTGTAACGTCATTCATTTAAATTATTTCTGTGAGCTTACGGTTCCTATTTAATGTAAAGTTGTCATTTTTATTAAGGTTTTCTTTTTCTCTTATGTAGTTAGCACAGAATTGAGTCACTATTGCTTTGAATTACATACTTAACACTTTCGTTTTATATTAAAGTTCAAAGATTGTGACGCTAAAGGCGAAATTACTTAGGTTATCGGTCCCTAGACTTACACACTACTTATGCCAATGACAACATGCACACAAATGGCTGAAGGAGAACTCTTAAATTCGACGGGAGCGGCTGCGCAATTCGTGATATGGAGCCTCAGACCGCGCGACAGCTTTATATTACGACACTAGGTTGCAAATGTATATGGCTGTTTAAATTTACATATATTTCGCACATAGGATACATTTTTTTGGAGCTGTGACAGTAAATCTTCAGATTACGGCACAACCAGACTGTGGTCGGAAAGAAGGAAGGCAGAGGAGTATACTCACAGCTAATAAAAGAAGTGAGTCCCGGAAATCCGCAACAAGTTCGGAAATTCGTGATCTGTTTTGAAGATCTGATGTTGGTAAAGTTTTACGCATATGAGTAAACGATTACTGACATGATTTATGATAAAGGGGTCGTGTGGATTATACAAACAACTTTCCTCCCTGTACGCCTGAATAATGACTCAACGGCTCTCCCATTTGATTTCTATAAGTATGAAGCAACCAATGTAAAAACGCCTTTTCTTAAACACCTAGTATAAAGCTCTGGTGGAATACATGTTTTTGTTTAATTACTGCACTTATGAAACTCTACTAACTGAAAAAACGGGCAAAAACCTGAACACGGAAGTCTGAAATCACAAATCAGTCGTAATCACGAATGTCATACACAAGTAACAAGCAGAAAGCTGCATGTAATATCCGCTTCTGCGCATGCGCTCGTTAGCTCTGCCTAGTGCGCGTGCGCGGATTTACGGGAGTTTAGAACTGGTGTCTATTTCAGCGCGCGGATAAAGTGTCTGCTAAAAATCATGGTTTCGCGGTAGTTGCACGTGTTTCGCCGCTAGATGGCTGTCGCACTAGACCTATACTAGAGCCCTGTATTGGGAGAGGACTGCCAACCGGGCGAGCGCCGCCATTGTAGACCTATCTCGTTATAGCAGCGCTATGGGCGGCTCTGCTAAATTAGCATTTATGATGAAGGGAACCGGTCTGTACATCGACGTGGTATGACAATACGTTAATTTAACAATGAACTTAAGTTTTTAATCGTTTCATCAAATCTACAGCGAATACCAGGGAGAAATTGGTAATCTGAGATCAAGACCTTTATTTTTGAGCAAACTAGTTGTAAAATTGTTTCGTGCTTAAATTAAAACCCTGTACCAAATGCACTGCTTTCGCAATAAGTGACGTTCCTGCTTTCAAATTAGCTAAGGACTGACCTTTTTATATCTAATATATTGTTTTTTTTTTTATCAAAGTAGTAATTAATACATGTTGCTTTCCATTAATCTAGAGCCTAATGTTGATAGGTGTTGTGTGCTAACCTACATGTGATATTATCACATAACATTAACTGAGCTAACATTTTGGGAAGGTTTAAGTTTTTACACATTGTTATAGCACTGCTGGATACTTGAGTAAAACAAACTTTATCTTAAAATTCGAGTTTTGAAGATGTATTTAATGGGCGGTTTCATTTACCGCCCAAACTTTCGTAATATGCAGACTAAGTACAAATACGAAATTCGTCAAATACGGCACATTATGTTAGATTTTCATGTATTTGTTTCTTTTAAAAATATCTTTTCTCTTACATGTGTTGTCCGTGCAACATTGCTCGCAAGAAACTTGAACAGATAAACCTAGAAGTTTACTCGATATTTCAATACAAATTCACATACTTCGCAAAATTTTGCATTCTCGTATGGAAATTCATTTTTCCTTTCAATGCGGTGTACCCACAATTCGCGTCTTTTCGCATCTCTTTCGCCCGTAGAATCCGTAAAACTTGCTACCTCGGACTGTCTTAGAATAACAATTCATTGCCAACAATGCGGCATTTTTCACCATATAAAAATGGAATATGCTATGTTAAGCTCTTAATTTAATACATAATGAGTCTACACATTTCCAACACCTCTAAATGCTAAAACAACAGCTAGTTAAGTGAAATATGCCACTTACGCTGATGGATTGCTTAGGCCTAAAATGACGAACGTGCCCCACCCGCGCTCAACTGACCAATAGCAGCCGGCGGTAGTCGGCAAGCCACACTTAAAAGGTTGGCGCTACTCTCCCAATACAGGGCTCTAACCTATACCTTTCGCGGCGGATCGTCGTGTAATACCGCCTTACAAACAGTGAGTTGGCGGGCGCTTCCAGACGATACTCTCGCCTCCTGCTCGCAGAGTGGGTCTCGACTCCTGTGAGGCAACAGCGTGGCGTCGTGACCGCCAGCCAGCAGCAGGCCTCGCTTTCCCACGGAGTCAACGGCGCCTGCCGCCACCTTGAACCACATTCGCCCCCTGCATTACCATAGCGATCAGAACAGACACCTGTACGGCGAACCGGTCTGGTCTGACCCGCGCCTCGCAGTAACTGCTGGCCTTAAGTCTCCTCACGATGACTTAATACACCAGCTTCCTCTCCAGCCCCATCTCACCTCAAGATTTATACCTTTTGCGAAGCGCGCGTTAATGCAACTCGGCACTTCGTTAAATTTGTCGCAGTGAATCTGAGACTCGCACCTTTTAATTATGCAAATTAAGTCTTGTGACTACACCACTCCCATTGAATGTTGTAGATGCGACGTAGCTCGAAAAGTGACGTAATTTGTGTACGGAGAGAGCGATAAAAGCAACCGATAATACAAGAAAGCTCTTCCTGCTGTTTACATATGTATAAATATCTCGTAGATGAATACTTCCCTTCAACGCAGTAATTTCTTTTGCATCTAATCCACTGTCATCTTTTTTATGACAAAGACGCAGGATTATTTCATTCTCGAAGGATAGCTCAGCATAATAATATCCAGTTATAGGACTTCTCAAGGTAAATTATTCCTTTCAAAGGAAATGCAATATATGTACTCAATCTTTAAAGCATCTACAGGTGAAATTTTAGTATCGCAATTCAAATGACCACCTATTCTAAAAGTATTTTTAAGACTTGAATGAAACGCGAGAAAATTGTGTAATATTTATTATTAATATTATTATTTATTATTATTATTTTCTTTTTACAATATTATTGACCAAATACGATCACGTTAACAACTTTAGTTCCTCTACTTCCTTAGTTGTTGTTTCATATATTTCCAGTATTCTCTCATTTTCTTTCCATGAGCTCTCTTCCTTTCTTCTGTTCATGTTGTTCCTGATTTTTTACTTCTATTTTGACAGCCTTCCAAATTTAGTATTTTATTTTTAAAACGGTTTCTTTCTGCTATTTCTGATTCTACATCTACATGGGATACTCTAAAAATCACATTCCTTGATGTTGTTTCTTTCTAGACCTTTCCTTACTTCTGTAATCCATGCTACTGTCGATTTCTTCTTCAGAGATATTGGAATATTTCTTTTTTAGTGTGCTTCCATCCATTCGGCAGAGGTGTCCGAAACAGGATAATCTTCGTTTGGCCATTACTTCAGATATTTTCTCTATACTT
Source organism: Locusta migratoria (assembly GCA_026315105.1). Classification (NCBI taxonomy): domain Eukaryota; kingdom Metazoa; phylum Arthropoda; class Insecta; order Orthoptera; family Acrididae; genus Locusta; species Locusta migratoria. Next base: position 247,965,080 of record CM048747.1, on the reverse strand, counting down.
TTGTAGATCTCTTTATTACTTATTTTCCAACCACCTGCAGTTTTTATTGCACCCATTATTATTCTAATAATCCTTCTTTCCAGTACCCCTAACTTATCCATCTCATAGTTCATCGTTAGGCATTCAGATCCATATAAACATTCTGGTAGTATCACTGTGGTGTAGTGTTTTAAATGTTTCTAGAGCTTAAGGGACTTAACTACGGGGTCATCAATCCTTATACGTACAAACTACTTATGAACTAGCTAATACTAAGGACGGCACAAATATCCATGCCCAACGGGGGATTCGAACCCCCGACCGTAGTGGCCGTGCAGACTGCGACTGGCGCGCCGCAGAGCGCTCGGCCACCGCGGCCGGCTGTAGTATATAATGCTTTTAGTCAAACCATATGCTCTTTTTAATTTGCTAATTCTTATATCTATTGCAGGTTTTTCTAGTCCATTCTGTTGTATAGTTTCTCCAAGATATTTAAATCTATTTACTCGCTCTATTTTACCTTTTTGTGTTTCTATGAATTTTGGAGCATTTTTTACATTTGTCATGAATTTTGTTTTTTCATCTGAAATTTTGAGACCAGTTCTATTTGCTACTTTTTCCAGAAGGCTTATCTGAATAACTGCTTCTGTCAGGTTTTCTGAAAGTATTAGAAAGTCACCCGCAAAAGCCAAGCAGTTTAATTTCATTTGTTTCCCTTCCCAGAGTTATTGGTTCAATTTTGTAATTTTTAGCTCCGCATTCCAGATCCTTACAATTTTTTCTAGAACACAATTAAACAGTAAAGGTAATCAACCGTCGCCATGTCTAGCTTTTATTTTAATTGCCTTACGTACTTCCCCCATAAAGTAGACTTTAGATATTGTAACTGTTAGTGTTTCACGAATTATATTTGCTAATTTTGATTTAACACGAAATTCCTTAATGACCTTATCTATTGTTTCTCTGTCTATGCAATCAAATGCTTTCTTGAAATCAATAAATGACACTATTATTGATTTGCTGGTTAACAGTCTATGTCGAATTATTGACAATAAGTTAAGAATTTGTTCTGAACAGGATCTTCCCTTTCGAAAACCATACTGATATTCTCCCAGTTGTTTGTCTGAAGTATCCTACAATTTCTTCAGGATGATTTTTGATACTATTTTGTATGCCATTGGCAGAAGTGACACTCTTCTGTAATTATTGACATTTTGTTTGCCTCCCGTTGTATGTAGCTGGTGGATTAATGCTGTTTTCCATTCAACTGGAATGTTTTCAGTTTTCCAAATGTTCTCAAAAAGCAGTTCTCGATCGTTTATTACTTTTACTTCTGACTGTTTCAATAATTCTGCTGTAATGGAGTCTTCACCATTTGCTTTATTGTTATAGTTTTGATGGCTTCATGAATTTCTAACTCTGTTGGTTCGTAATCTTCCTCTAGATTTTGAGGTGTCACTGTAAATTCTAATTTATATTTTGGAACTGGAAATTTTTACAGCTTTAAGAAAAATTGTTAAAATTTCACATTTTTTTTATTTAATCCAATCTTGTCATTTTCATCATTGAAACAAATACTTGGTGCCTGATAGCCTTTAAGTATGTTTTTAATATTCTTTTTTATTTGACGAATCGATATTGGGCTGTTCCGTCTTCATTACGTAACTACAGAGATGTAAACATAAAGTAGCGAAAGTTTCAGGTTCAAAGATCTTAAACTGGTGTATACACAGTATCTTAGTTCATTTTCAACAATGTTAAAGATTTAGAACAAAACTAAGAGGAATTGTTCATTGAAATTGCGGCATAAAACTACTGAACATAGATAAAATGTATGACACATTAAATACAACAAATTACAACACTTGTTCTAAGAAGAAATATAGACAGAATAATACGGTTTATTGACATGTTTAATCGACATTACCTAAACAAAGGACATTATCTTTAATTGCTAAAAATATTTAATAGATTAAGCTAAATGAAACAGCTCTGATTTATAATTTTCAAATATATACATTTCACCGGGTATTCCAGAATACCCGTCCAACCCTTCTGAAATCGAGGGAGTCTTGTGAAATATAAATTGCAGTACACCCTAGTGGTAAGTGTACGACGCTGGATCGATTGGTGCCACTTGCAGCTTCCGATCCCCACCGAAAGTGGGCTATTCCTACCGGAAGACGATTTTTTTTAAATGAAACGACATACTTTTTCTTAATGATTTCGAGTCTATGTCGAAAATGGAGATTGCCTTTTTATTTATTTTTCTATATTGTCATTCTCCACGCCAAAATGTCTTCTGTAGTGTGATAGCCGCTCTGGAAAGTGGAATGCATACATTCTTGATGTGTTTAGAAACAAAAGCCAAATAAGTTAAACAATTTAGTAGTTTAAAACGTTATTAGGTGAACATAGTGTATCGAATAGTACCTTGAAACGCAAGGCCCACAAGAATTCTAAGTAGTGTACGAACATACAAACATACTCTCACTTGTGAGCTGGACTGATCAAGTCGAAGGCCATTTATTGAACACGTCCTTACAATAGGAACATGTCCCTATTAGTACTGTCTCTCAATATTTTAAGAGGAAATCGTTAGAAGTGGTGTACTCCGGTTACTAATTAAAATTACGCTGGACTAAACTAACTCGCTTGTTGCTAACAAACTTCGATAAAAACGTTTTACAGTAAACCAAATTAATTGTTTCTGCTACGTGTTGTAACCCACCGCAAAAATAAAAGAGAGCAGAAATACAGTTAAAATTACGAATGTCGACGGTGTCCTTAGCAACTAGAAATTCAGTCAACCGTGCCTACTCTACCCACCCGAAAAAGAGAAAAGGATAGCAGACGGCCCACAAATGCTGCCCAGTGTATAACGTCACTTCCATCTATGAAAAAAGTCAATTCCTGGTAAAGTTAAAATAACAATTTTTTTTTTTTTTTTTTTTTTTTTTTTTTTTTTTTTTTTTTTTTTTTTTTTTTTAAATCCCTTCCTTGTTGCAAGTAAATAATATCAGTGAAATGGGAAATATCTCCCTACATATCACCGATTATCACGATCGGCATAAATCACTGACCTGAAACAGAATTAAATTTCAAACTCTGTATTTTCAAACACTCATTAAACAAGTTTTACAGGACACTAACATTTACTCTCAACCCATTTCGAGATGCAAGCAGAAGAAAGAAGAAGCTCAAATGATGCAAGCACTTTTATGCTATGCTTTAACAATAATTAAATAATTAATAGTTAATTAGAAATTTTCTGAAAGGGCCAAATGGTCTTCAGAAAGGATAGAATAAATAAAACAGGGGGTGGCGTGTT